>OX336395.1:150643605-151893605 GCA_946902985.2 Meconema thalassinum | reverse complement strand
GAAAATATACATGTGTGCCCAGTATTCATGAAAATAATCGTATCAGGAAGTTATAACTCTTACAGTACCTTCTCATAATCAGCTGTTATTAAATTTCAAAGATCGTCGATTTTCCCTATGTAATGAATTTCTCGAAAGATCGGCGTGAATATCATTCCATCCCTGCAATGACGATTGCCTTCAAATCCCAAGTGAATCAGCTGGTAGACCTCCTCCTCGTCAGGAATCGAATCCATCGCTCCGTGGTGCCATCGCGTCTCTGTCTGCGTTTACTCCGACATGATGAACTTCTGGTTATCCATAGCGGATATTGTCCAAATCCTCATGAAAAAGTTCATAGAAACAGCGGACCCCCTATTCCTCTTCTACGTTACGCCACTGTTCCATACAATGTTCAGTTAGAGTGTTGAAAGATTAACCTCCACAGCGGTTAAGTTTCATTTGTAGAAAATAAAATTGTTTTATCAGAGTGTCTAAGTTTATGAAACACCCTGTATCTGTGTTCGTACACGGTAATTCATAATACTTCATAAGAAAGAATCGCATTAATGCACGAGCTAATGTTCCTAAGTGCATTTGCTTAAAACATTTCATTTGCTTATAATCGTTAATGTTACTTGGAATGCGTTATGGAATGCATAGTCGTAATGTCATTAAGAAAAACTAGGTTCATTTGAAGTTCACAGTTGCAGTATCTCGTAACTATCTGCCTTTATAATTCAAATGCTGGATAAACGTTCCAACTCAATGTTGTAATAAAGTTCAGCTTCTGTCATAATGCTTGCGTATAAAATGGGTAATAACCCGCTCGGCCATACTGCAATGCTATAATGATCTCCGCCTAAAGCTGGCCTCGCCATGTCGCTCTACTATGCTGTTCTGCGTTTCCAAAATGCAGCTTGGAATAAAGTTCTCCAACTCGTTTTACCGTACCGTTATAAACCCCGGCCTTCTCATGCCTGCCTGGCCCGTACAGCTAGTTATATAACCGGTCTTCACGCGGCCTACTGCTGGTGTCCGCCCGGCTCACTGACCTACTTGTCGTTCGCTGCTGGGTGATGTTGAAACTGTTGCTTTCACTTTCCGTGACAAAAGCTGTGCGCTGCGCGACCTCGGCATACGTCCTACTCGGCTCGCTCCCTGAATTCGACTGCGTTGCTCGCTGTACTGGACTCTCTTGCTAACAGAACTTTACTGCTTGGCTCCCTGAGCTCGACTGACTTCCTCTGGACTGCAATGACCCTTACCTGCCTGGCGCAGTCATGTGACGTTCTCCCCACCTCTGCGGTCTTGCGTCACAAATATAATCTCGAACCCCGATCATCTCGGCTATTAAGTTATAAAATAACTTAAGGGTTATCTGACTTCCTTCAAATAATTACCACTTATAATGCTTATTATATCTCCTCTTCTGAGATGTTTAAATACCATGTTCCAGATAGATCTTAGTAAAGCTTCATAATTCCATCCATAATTCCATCTGCTTGACTGCGGTCAGCGCCTTCTAAACCCTAGACCTTCTACGTCATCCTGACATTCCTCTTGACTCGATCTGAGCGCTATCTTTTCATAACTCTTCCAAAAATCTCAACTACGGCTTAATGTCTGCTGGCATAGCCGATAGCCTCAACTAGGTATCGGGTACAGTATGAAGCAGAAACTTGGCTGATGACTAGGAGAGATGATTGTAGAATACAGACAGCCGAAATGAAATTCCTGACGAGTATGGTACAGAAGACTAGGAGAGATGGAGTGAGAAATGAAGACATTTGAAAGGAAGTGAATGTACAGAAGCTGGAGCAGAACAGATTGAGATGGTATGGACATGTGAAAAGGATGAATGATGAAAGAATGCCAAAACAAGTGATGGAGAGACGGATGATTGGAAAGAGAGGACGAGAAAGACCTAGAGTGTGGTGGATGGATTTGGTGAAGGACAGTGTGAGAGACCAGAACCTGGAGTGGAGTTGAGTGGTTGAGGAAGGATGGTGGACAGACAGAGTTAAGTGGAGGGGTGTCATATTTTCTCCGACCGGGCTTAGGCTGGAAAACTGAAATTGGCGATGATGATGATACAGTATGTTAATATTTGTGGATTAAAGATTGATTCGTCCGATAGGCGTTTTCGTTAATTTGTCCTTCACGATTTTATTCACAGGGAAGCTGTATTCTCTCTCTATTCGTTTAGCCGATTCCGACTCTCCGTGACCCCATGTACTAAACTACGCCAATTTCTTCTGTCCTGCACTGCCTCCCAAAGATTTTCCAAGCTGGAATTTAGTGCTTCTGTGATGCCATCCATCCATCTCATTCTTTGCCTCCCTCTTCTTCTTGTGCCTTCTATCTTCCCCAGCATTAAGGTCTTCTCTAATGAATCATGTCTTCTCATGATGTGTCCAAAGTAGCCCAGTTTTTGTTTCAGGATTAAGCCCTCCAAGGAACACACTGGTTTAATTTGCTGTAAAACTGACTTATTGGTTCTGTATTACCAAGTGAGAAAATATTGTCATAACAAAACGCAAGCCTTTGGCTATTTTCTGCATAAGTCGCCAGCGATATTAATACATCTTATCATTTCCAAATTCCGTTCCAGCTATTGCCGGGTCTGGGTGTTTACGAGTCCTTTCCATCTGGCTCTGTTTTCCCACCACTTTTCTTCCTCCACTTGATGCCAGTTACCACCTCTCTCTCTATACAAGGGGCAGATGACCCCGTAGTCCCCCCCCATTAAAACAACAGTAACTAACTCTCTCTATAAAGACTCACTCCACCGCATTCTTGGTCGGCCCTGAGGTCTTTAACCCTCAACCTTTAGTTCTTCCATTATTTTTGGCAACCTTTGCCCTCTTAACATGTCCATACCATTATAATCTCCTTTTCTCAACTCCCCCTTTCATACTTTCCTGTTTTAGTTCTTTTCTAATTTCAACATTTCTAACTCTTATCTAATCTTGTTTTCCCTTAAACTGCTCTGAGGAACTTCATTCCCCCTGATTGCAGTCTGCTCCATTCCCTTTCCGTCAGCGTCCAAGTTTCTGCTCCATAAGTGACAATGGCTGAGTAATATGGGTTGCCGGAAGGTTGCCCCGAAGGGGATCTTGAACGTACCAGTAAATTTGCTGACATGGGTACCTCTCATTTGCGCACCCTCAAATGTTAGCTGACTGCGCCAGGATTTGATCCTGCAACCTTGGGAGCAGCTGGCGAGAACGTTACCGCTGAGCCATGTAGCCAGGCGGCTGAGTAATAGGTCTTATACATAAGAAGTTTTGCTTTTTCTGGAACTTCCTTGTTCCAAACCGGATGTGTTAATTGTTTGATAAATATTTCCTCCTATTTGCAGCCTCTTATTAAATTAATATCGTATGGCCTTGGGTGCCAGGTGCAAGCTTTGTTACTTGACATCCAGAGAAAAGCTTGCATGTCGAATTTTGTTGTTCCTTGAAGCACTATGAAAGTCAAGAAGGTTAGATATCTAGGCTCCTTGACACTATAGCGCTTTCTAGTAGAGAAATGAGGAACTTTGTGTTGGCGGAGAATCCTGAGATTAATTTTGGCATTATGATCACGGCCTACTGAATTCAAATGGGTTCTTTGACATGCCAACATCGTATGATGTGTGTCGTAATTTTTGCCGCCTTTCAAAAATCACTTACCACAGTCAGGAGCGAACCTGCAAGCTTTGGGTTGGTAGACCGACACGATAACCACTTACTGCCTAGGTAATTGAAACTATCACTTTGAGTTGTTCTCCATCCAACTCTAATATTCTCCTCTATCTTTCCATTTCTTTCAAATGTAATCTTATGTAGTTTGTTTTTAACATAACCATATTGGTTTGTTGATTACTTCCGTATTGTCTTTAAATGGAAGTTTAAGTCGTCCGCCTTTTCAGTATAAGAAATAAATACACAGATTATTGGTACATGTTTCGGGAGAATTTGTCCCCCTTCATCAGCCTGTCTATTCAAAAATACATTGATTCTATCCAAGCATGGCAACTGTAAGAATACCGTTATTTAGTCTATAAAACATATTTTAAAACTAAAAAATTGTTAAAACTGTTACAACCCCAACCCTAAAAGGGGTTGAAACTCCATAAATCCCACAACTAATACAGGAACTACACAGCGCTATGGGCACACACATGAAGCAATTATCATAACACACGACGTGACCCAGCGCAACACAGGAAGATCAACATTGCTAACTTAACAAATACTGCTGACCAAACTGCAAAACATAAGAGAACACATAAATACTCAAGCCGACGGAAGCTCGGGGACAGTTGCCCACACAACACTCTACACTTCAAGTCGTTGTATTTTGAAACAATCCTGAAACCTGCCCACACCAAACCCACATAACTCTGTATCATCTCATCACAATTAAATGACATATACACTAGTATAAACCCTCACTCATTGTTTCCATTATTCACGGCACAGTTGTTATTCTCCCTGACCTAAGCATTCTTCCACGCTGTCAGCAAGGTCACTCGCTTACACACGCGCACCGGACACAGCCTGACTCCCTTTCAGCATTTCCACCCGTCTACCGCTCGTCTCATCCCCTCGTATCCTACCACAAACCCTATCTCACGCCAAGCGAGTACGAGCCCTTTAGGAACCACCGTTAGGGTGAAACAAAACAGTTAATTGTGCTGCTTATACATCTGTCCTTGATTCAGGAACGAGTTATGTCCTTTGAAAAATATCAGACCTATTAAGCATATACACTAGTTGTGTTGCTTTTGATCAAAAGATAAAAATAAGATATACAGTACAATTAAAATATTAAAAACACACACTAAGGAACAATAAAACCATTGTGTCCTTTATATGTCAACCTCATGTTCATTGTTATCTATTTGTGCTTGTACATTCTATTGGATTATTGATGCGGTTGCTATTTGCTTGTTTTGGACCATAGATCCTTTGCGACTATTTGAATGGAACAAGTGTGGCAACTCTTGCGTTACGTCTTGTTACGATCCATTATGGGCGACTGGGAAGCTGGAGATGTTGGGTACCGAGATTTAAACTATTTCATCCTATAGAAGTATATTAAAATACCAAGTCCTGGAGTAAAATCATGTGTGGACGATATTAATCTTACGGTGTTGGCAAACCATGTGTTGGAGCCTCAGCATTTTGAAAATCTGTACCACATACCTTCACCTCCCTCATTTACATTAACATCTGGCAGTGGGTATCTACCCCTTGCTATTCCTGTTTCAACAGGATCAGGGAAGAGGTGATTTGAATTTCTATGTGGCAGGTGGTTTTTAAGGTCAGATGCCCTTCTGGACTTACACCATGTCAGAGAAGTTCATGAGAGATGGTATACATAAATGAATGAAGACGAATTAAACTGGTTAAAAGTTGGTAGGATTCTGCCATGGCCTAGTAAAAATTACCATCCTGACATTTGTCTTGAGTTGAAAATGGGAAACCAAAAAAAAAAAAAAAAAGACCCAGCTGATATACTTTGTAACAATATTACTATCTCTCAGAGAATGGTTAAAATAATCTATTAATCTTGTAAAAACTATTAAGAATGTATTTAAACACTAGAAATGACTTTTTTTTTTTATTCGTGTCAGAAGCAAACAAAATACTGGATTACACTAAAATTACATACATATTTACAAACAAAAAAAAAAAAGAAAAAGAGAAGTAAACCATACAACACACAATGTCTTTTCAAACCACGGTCAACCAAAAATGTGCAACCTGTATAGCATTGGAAGTTGCTAGTAAAAGATCTTCTGCTGTACAAGTGGCAGGGCACAGCGGACAATTCAGTAGATGCTCCATGGTATGGGGCATACCGCAGTCGCAGTTGGTGGAGTCGACGGGGAAGTGCCATTTCTGCAAGTTATCCTTAGATCTTCCAACAGCAGAACGGAGACGATTAAGTGCCCTCCACACGATCCATTTCTGATCATGTCCAGGTGGGAGGCTTTCCGAAGGGTGATCCCATAGAGAGTTATTCCCAAGCCGAGAAGTCCACAATTGTTTTCTAGCTGTAGCTGGTGTAGTTAGCAAGACTGCAGTGGTGTTGAGGAAACTTCTCCTGGACTTCAACCTACGGGTGGCTGGTACATAACCGTACAACGGATGGGAAAACTGATTAACCTGTTTAGCTCTCTCTTCATTGGCTGCTACCTCACGACGTATATCCGGTGGTGCTATCCCTGCAAGCTGGTAAAGTTTTGCAAGAGGTGTAGGCTTCAAACAACCTGTAATAAGCCTACATGTTTCATTAAGCGCCTTGTTAACATTATTTGCATGGGTGGATTTGTACCACACTGGACATGCATATTCTGCAACACTGTAACATGTTGCAAGCGCTGTCGTTCTCAAGGTTGATGGTTGAGAGCCCCAGGTGCTACCAGTGATCTTACGTAGGATGTTATTCCTAGCTTCCACCTTTAGTCTGGTATTCCGGCAATGCTGTTTGTAGGTCAGAGTACGATCGAGGGTAACTCCCAGATATTTTGGATGAGAAGTGTTAACTAAGCGTGTTCCTTGCCAAGAGACGTTAAGTTCACGACGAGCCTGCTTGTGCTTCAGATGAAATGCACACAACTGAGTTTTTGATGGATTTGGACAAAGTTGATTATCATAGTAATAGACATCCAACTCAGTCAATGCTTGTGTTAAATGAGCTTCAACATCTTCGAAGGATTTCCCCTGACAAGCTAATGCTAGATCGTCGGCATAAAGAAAACTTCTAGTGTTCCTTGGAAGTGGTTGGTCGTTAGTGTAGACGTTAAACAACATTGGTGATAGAACACTACCTTGAGGTAAGCCATTTCTTTGACGTCTCCATCGACTGCGCTGTCCTTGGAATTCCACATAAAATCTCCTGTTTTGAAGGAAACTTTCAATAAGTTTTGTGAAACTGTAATCCTTCGTGATTCCATAAATCTTCTGTAACAAAGCACGATGATTGACAGTGTCATAGGCAGCGGTCAAATCGATAAAAGCTACTCCCGTGATATTCCGTGTTTCAAAGCCATCCTCAATGAATTGAGTGAGGTTAAGGATCTGGGATGTACAACTTTTCCCTGGTCTGAAGCCTGCTTGTTGTTGTATGAGAGCAGGCTCTACGACATGAACTAGGCGGTTCAGTAACATTCGTTCAAAGATTTTAAGCAGGTGACACAACAAGGATATTGGCCTGTAGTTTTGAGGTTCAGTTGACATTTTACCAGGTTTCAGAATCGGTATGACTCGTGATTTCCTCCAGGTTTTTGGGAAATTGCAGGATTTCAAACAGTTGTTGAAGAAAGCTAGGACCCATTCTCTTGCTCGTTCCCCAAAGTGTTTGATCTGCTCTAATCTGATATCATCTACTCCTGCTGCCTTGCCGATCTTACAACTATCAATGGCTGCCGTCAGTTCTGCCATGCAAAAAGGTTGCATAAGTTGACTAATCTCGAGTTCTTCTGACCGAGCAATTTTATGATCTGACCTGCGTAATGGATGGTCAGATTTACCATTTTCCACGAGCTGACGAGCAATCTGATTAGCTGTTATATTTTTGTGTCCCTCTTTTGTTGTTGGATCACAACTCAGGTACTTAAGGAGTCTCCAGGCTTTCTGACTACTCTTACTTAGATCCGTCTCCTCCATCAATTGGCACCATGCATCGTTCCTGTTCTTGGAAATCGCTGTTAAAAGATCTTCCCCAGCTTGAAGGGTATCGTTACCAAATGGGTCATTATCAAAGAGGTCAAGATAGTTTTTCAAAAGTTCCTCAGTTTCCGAAGTCAGACCTTTTATATATTGTGCTCTGCAGCCTCGGGGAATTGAAACACGGGAACAATACTTCACGATATTTACAAAGTCGTCATATAATTCAGGAACTGGCTCAATATTTAGAATATTCTCATCTAGAGAAATGGTAAATTTCTCCCAATCAGCCTTCTTAAAATTGTATCTACGTCGGAAAGGAACTGACTGTGGTCGAATGGCAGCATAAATCTGGCATATAATAGGCCGGTGTTGCATGTAAGGAATAGCTTGACCCACTGATTTTATTGATAAATGAGATATGTTTTCACTCACAAATATCATATCGGGATTATATCCACGCCTCCATCTTGCACTGTTGAAAGATGCTGGAAGTTTGTTATCATGCAATAAGTTGAGATCATATGAGTCTGCCCATTCAGCCACGGCCTCACCACTTTCATCGGTAGTTGAGTAACCCCATATTGTGTTACGGCTGTTGAAATCACCAACAACAAACTTCACAGATTGATGCTGGAAGTTGCTGGGTTCTACAAATTTAAATACAGTACCTGGGGGCTTATAAACTGATGTTACAGAACAGTTGCTAAGCTCTACTGTAAGAATTTCGGTGTCATCTACAATGGAAATTCCTGTGGAGACGATCTGAATATTAGGTTTGGCAAAGATAATGCTGCCATAATGTCGATGAGGATGTTCAACTATTAGGCTCATACCCTTGATTTTTGGACGGTGGAGAGTCAAGTCTCGGTGGGTTTCCTGAATACATAGTAAATCACATTTCTGATCATGGCATATCTGGCTTAATAACTCTTCCTTGGTTGATGAAAGACCTTCAATATTGACAGAGATGATTGTCAGTTTTGGCGCTGAAAAGGGCCGGTTTATATTAATTTTCACCATTCTTTGATTTGCTTCTGGATTGCTGACGTTCAGTTCGGTAATGGAAATATAATTCCAACTACCTTAGCAGGGGCACCACGGGCAGGAATCAGCTTCACCCCAATGACTAATCCTACAAATTTCTATGTTTGATTTCAGAAGAGAACAACTATGACGAGGATTTCCATTCCACAGCTAGTGGGAGTGCCGTCGGCAAGAGTGACAGTGAGGAAATAGAGGAGGACCTAGCGTCGGGTATCGAGGATCTTCTCAGCAACGCCTCTGGTGTAAGTGATGTACATTACTGACAGAGGAACTGTTAGCTCTTAATAACTGAAGGGAAAATGTTTAGAACATACAACTTCAATGCATTCTATGAAGGGTTTTGGATTACAAGGCAGTTTAATTGAGTAGATGGATTTCTCGTATTATAATATTTTATCTACAATTTCTAATTGACGTGGCTATTATTATACAAAATGTTATTGATCTACAGTAACATCCCTTTCCAACTGGTGCGGTGGCTTTAGAGACATCAGTAATTTTGCCCAAAAGGGGACCTATAACTAGAGGTGTTAGTTTTTGTTAATTAGCGATATTAGTCATATTTAGAGGTTAGGATGTTTTATTTTCACTTATTTACATGTTTCGTGCTGCCCGGGAGTGAATTAAATTGCGAAATAACGCAAATTTTATGAATAACACCAAAAATACCGCAATCTGCGAAATAAAAAACATTTTTCATATTTTTTTCCCACACCAATCCGAACATTCTTGTCCACAAGCTGATAATTGAATTTGATTGGTGTTCAATTCGAGAATGATTGTATAGTTTTGCGAGGGGTAATACTACGATATACTGTCGATATTCTCGTTACTCGTTGGATTTTTGCGTTGTGGTAAACAGCTGTTATCTCGCGGCGTGAATAGTTTGGCCGACTACCTCCAAAAGGTTATGTGATAGTTGTTCATATTGTAAACTACGTTTGCCTCCTGTTACATCGGTAGCGAGTGTAATTCATAGTAGAGAATTCTATATAATTTAATAAAAAGTGCGCAAATTGTGCGTTATCATCGAAGCTAGTGTGTTATTTGCGTGAATCAGTTGGCAACCACGTGTTCGTCGTAGTAGTTCCGAACTTAGCAGTACAGGAAGATGAGACGTGACGTAATTTAAATATTACGACACGAATTCAGAAATAAATTTTGCGAGTGGTTACGACTTTATACTGGCGTCTGACTACAGTCAACCGTGTGATAACAGTGTTTGTTACTGGGCATCGCTAAGTTGAGGTTAAAAATGTCGAAGGTAGCAGTTTCTGCCACAGACAGACTTAAAGAATATAAGAATTAAGGATTTATAATTTCTTGTGGCATTCTTATGTGCAAATATTGTGATTGTCGGTTAGATTATTGCAGGAAAGATGCATTAGACAAACATTGCAAATCGGAGAAGCATTCAAAACGCCGAGAAAATTCGCGTCTTGAAGTTAGTGTTCCTAGAGTGGCCACCTTGAAAGAAACATCAAATGCTAGTCGTGTGAAGGGTATGAAAGAAGGGTTTATTTTGGACACTACTACTGCGTTTGTGAAAGCTAATATACCAGTAGAGAAACTAGACAATCCTGCTATTCGTACTTGGTTGAATAAGTACATTCGCGGAAGTGGAGATTTACCATCAGCAAATGAGATTCGTCAGAAATACATCCCCATGATTGGCGAAAGGAGGGAAGAAATTAGGGAAGATATAAAAAACAAAGACGTGTTTCTACTATGTGACGAAACAACTGACAAGAATGGTAGGTGTGTTTTCAACATTCTTTTTTGTCCATCAGTACCATAAACTGAAATGAACACCCATCTGGCTGCCTCTGTTCTAGATTCTGCCAATAGCGTAAATTGCTCCAATGCTATATTAGACACCTTGAATTCCCATGAAATTGAACGGGAGCGTGTATTGGCAGTAGTTACGGACTCAGCACGCTACATGACAAAATATGTAACTACTCTTCAAGGATTGATTGAAGAATTATGTCATGTCCAGTGCATAAAGTCAATCTTATCGGCTGCATATTTGAAAACGAGCTGGACGAATTGAACATGTCTATAGTAAAGACAAAGAATGCCTTTTTAAATATGCGAAGAAGAAAAAGCAATTACGTTGCATTTCTAAGGGAGAAATATGAAAACAGAGAAAAAGAGAATGAAATTCTAGCTTTCCCAATGCCTGTACGTACAAGATGGAATTCATGGTTTTTAGGCTGCAATGTATATGGCCACGCATGTGGAAGATCTGGTAATATATTTCAAAACATTGGAAGATTCAAATTCTGGGGTCAAATTTTTCCAACAAGCATCGACTTCATCAATACAAATTATAAAATTACAAGCATTGTATGTTTCTGTTGTTGGTGGCTCTCTTATGGACTAGCTTAGTTTCTTGGAGGGATCTAGGTACCCAACAATTCACTTACTGGCTGGGAAGCTAGATGACCTTGAGGTAAAGCTCAAGCTATTAGGCGATGGTGGAATGTTCAATCATACGATCCTCCAGAACTTGGAACAGCTTCCTCAAAAGATGTAGGTAGTGGTTAAGTCCAAGCTTACATGTGTTGCCCAGTCAGTTCGAGTGAAAGTCAGGACTTTAAGGACCACGGATCCGGGCAGGAAGACTGTAGAAGCCATAGGGTGATTGTTTGATCCTCGGCATGCACCTAAGAACGTATCTCCCACAGAACTGCTCCAACTTAAGAAGAATGCCCCATTTCTTAAGAAGATGGAGTCTCAACAGGTTTTAGAGGCTCATAGCATTTACCTGACTGCAATCAAGAACCAACTGCGTCATGAAGATAATGTGAATGTTCCAGAGATCCTCATGGGATTAAGGCCTGCTCACCGAGACTATGCAACAGCTGCATTAAAGTGTGTGTGATATCCTTGTTCAAATGTGGATTCTGAAAGGTCATTTTCGAAATACAGTCTCATAGTAAGTGATAGGAGGCGACAATTGACAGCTGCAAATGCTGAGACTTTAACTATGATCTACTTCCAATGATTTCACTGCAGTATTTGGATAAAACTAAAAAAGTTATTCACTGAAATGTGTTTCGAGATGGTGAATGTAAAATAAAAATGTGACTTCCATATAAGTATTATCTCATTCTTCCATAGCCATGTGTAACGGTTTACCCTGCTGTTTTGTTTTTTACTTTGTTTTATTAATTGGTTACATTTTTAAATGCACTTATTGTACAAACCTTATCGCTTTCCAAATTTTAACATGTAAAAATAATAAAAACACTAAACACCACCTTTTGAATTTTAAATCAACAAATCTTCAAAAAAATAAAAACACTTTCTAACACCTCTACCTATAACATGCTAGAAAATCTACCAACATGGGTCTCTCACATTTATGTCCCCCTCAAATGCCCACCAACTAAGCTGGGTTTCAATCCTGCAATCTTGGGTATAGCAGACGAGAAACTTACCGGTATGTCATGTTGCCGGTCACCAAAATAAAGTTTTATAACATACCATACATGCAAATACAACCTACATTTTATCAAAAACAAGCTATACCTGGCAAGCATTGCAATGCCAATCAAAGAAAGTGTTGGCGTAATATTGTTTGTTGAAGTGCTTTTGGATACACAATAATTTTTTTTCTTTTCCCGATGACTGCGTCTAAACTACTGTAAAATGGATTTACTAATTCAGAAACATTCGTGGGAGCGTGCACAACAACTCACCAAGGTTTCATCGCAATCGGATGAATGGCATATGATCACAGACGGGACTTTGTTGAAACGATTCGCGCGCAGTCACTCATTTGTTGAAACTCCTCGAACACTACCTATTGTAAATTGGATTTACTAAGTCAGAAACCTTTCCTGGAGTGTACACAACAACTCACCCAAGTTTCATTGCTATCAGATGAATGGTATATGAACGCAGACGAACTTTGTTGAATCGATTTGTGCGCCATCACTTATTTGTTGAAACTACTCGTGCGCTACCAACTGTGAAATGGATTTACTAAGTCAGAAACCTTCCCTGGAGTGTACACAACAACTCACCCAAGTTTCATCACAATCAGATGAATGGTATATGAACGCATGAAGGACATACACACACAGACACAGACTATCAGTAGGGATAGGAATTTTTCGGTGATTTCAGAGTGAAGAAAGCGGTATTTTAAAGTGGCAAATTCGGTGTTTTCAAGTGCACTTTTCGGTACTTTCAAAATGTTAAATTTTAGGTCGTATTTTTTAAATATCATGGATAACATAACGCATTTCAGTCATCCTTCAAAGTATACTTCAGTGAAGAGATCCAAATTCTCTTGTGACAAACGGTAATATGTATCACTTAACGTGCTAGTGTAAGCTGAAAAACAAAAGTTCACAGTTAGCGTTTGAACAGGGTATCAAAATGGTTTTCAACACAGATTCTGAGAACTTTGGAAATACAAATGTACTTCCTTGCAAAACTCGAACAATGTCTGTCTTGGTCCTGTCGTGCATCTGCCTCTTGATTAAAGTTTGCAGTTCGTTGTATCCTCTAATGACCTCACTTTTTTCCAGTGTTCCACAGAATGACAACTTCTTAATTTTCTTTGCAAGGTCCTCATTGATGTTCATTGGCACTATTTCTGCTGGATCAAACGCACACATTCGTTGCCAGGGTCAACGGATCTCGGGCTGATTAATATTCTAAGAGCATGGGACCCAGCGTTTACTAAAACTGGATGTATTTTCTCTCCTTTTAACTCATTTCCACAACTCTCCAACAGCTCCTTAATGTTTGTACCGTAATTTCCAGAAACAGCAAGTTCAAGGGCTTGCTGAATTCTCCGTAGATGTCCATCTAGAAGGTGAACAGTCTGATAAGACTGGGATGAGTTTAGTGATGTCTGTGCCAAATTCATTGAATCTCAAGTATTTCGTCATGTGAAACATTGTTCAGGAAATCAACACCACAGTTATCAGTCCCTACTACTTCATTCATAAATTGCACGATATCTTTCAAGTACTCGGACAGGTACACTACAGAATGAAACCAAGAAGACCACCTGGTTAAGACTGGTTCAGGAAACAGTGGCACATTTGGATATGGATACTTGCCATCTAGATATTCATGTCTGAAAGGTGCACTATATGACGCCACGCGTCGAGTAGTTACTAGGATGAAGGGGGAGGTGACCTTGCTGTTCTGGTCCTTAAAACCTCAATAAGTTAGTAACTTACCAGGATGAGATTGATAAAGATCGCTGTATGCAGAAAGCGAGGTCCGCTATCTACCGTTAAGTTTCCGATCATTCAGTGTTTGTTGGATGCTCTCCATGCAGTCAAGTCATGAGAGAAAATTACCGCTACTACACTCGCACAAAAACAAGCCTTTGTCAGCTTCTGTGACGACGATATTTTAAACTGGCAAGGTGGTCTCACTACGATGACATTAGGGCAAAACCTGGATGAATGCCAAGATGCAGAAGAAAGTGACATTCAGTAGTTCGACTTCCATAAAGACGATCATGGTTTCAGACATGAAAGCGATGAGGATATTGTACGGAATTTGACTGTCAGTGAGGTAAACTGAGATCCAGTGCATCTCAAGTGAAGGAGTGATGCAACGGAAATCCCGAAAGTTCCCACAGTCAAGCTAGTGTGTCTATAGTCACACTTATCTCTTATATAGAAAATCGAGATGAATTTTCGTTCTCATATATTGTTTTCTTCAGAATTGTACAATCTAAAACTAGAAAAAATAAACTATCTAAGAAACAAAAAGTGATTACAGTCATTTCTCTTAGTTTTTAATATTGGTGTAGGCCTAATCTTCGTAGTGTGTCTTACAATACTATGTTATAATAGTACATTACGCAACGAGCCTATAATGGCAATAATTAAGACACGAGTAAGTTTATAAAACGAGCGTATGAGAGTCTTATAATTTCCATACGAGTGTTTTAATTACCATTATAGGCGAGTTGCATACTACTTTATGTTCGACGATAATTATTATAACTATTTCATGTTCGAACATAAATATTCATAAATATCTGTAGAGATTTCACCAGTTTTATGTACTGAACAGAGCCATGAGACGCAGAGAATGCCTTGTATTTGACCATGGCCTCCTCGATTACCCTACTATGACACTAGGCCAGGCAGTGACATTTAAATTAGAAGGCCGTGGAACTCAGTGCATCTAATTATCTAATTGGTCAAACAACTGTTTCTTGAGCTCTGATTGGTGGGAGGAACTGTTTCATAATGCAAAATAGTGTTATAATGAGCCTCATTATAGTACCGTTTTCTGACATATAATAGTCAGGGTCGAACATAAAGTATTATAATTATTTTTTTATTTCAATATTTTAACCAATAGTTTTCTCTTTGCCTGGCTTAAAAACATTATTGCAGATAATTCGCGGCTTTCAAAAACTCGCGGAAATTTGTGCATTAATTGCCGCGAATTATCGGAAGAGCACTATAAAGGAAAAAAAAACGAAAAAAGCTAAAATTCGCGTTTTCATGCGAAATTCGCGAAAATTCGCGTTTTATGCTAAATTCGCGAAAATTCGCGAGCTCAAAAACATTTATTTTTGCCATTTTTAGGGTTATTATAACACATTATCACCTGTGTATGACTTCTTTTAAAAATTCGCGAAATTCGCAATCGCGAATTTTTCCTATCCCTAACTATCAGGTAACATTCATGGTATAGGGATAGGAAGTGAAAACTTGGGGTGGGTGCAACTATTATTAAAGTCAAAGTTAGTACATAGAATGTTAGGATGCCATGATACTGATTCCCATGGACTCTGTGACTACGCCACAATGATGGGCATTAGAACATATATCTTACTTTAAACTCGCTAGATTTGCAGTGGTGAGAATTGCCACAGGCTCATGAGTGATGCTAATTCTTTCTCCAGCTGTGGCGGCTTCGGTGGCGTGGTTGATAGCATGCTGAGCCAAGACCGACTACAATATCTCAGACCGTAACATCAAAACCAAGATGGCGGAAATCGTAGGGGAACAGCTGTAGCAACTGGCGGGCATGGCGCCATAGAAATAGCGGCAAATTCGAAGACAAACATTCGCATATTTGATTAAATTCCGCCAGAAATTACAGGTTTTTATGTAATAAGGCACAAATTCAATATGAAACCCTGACGTATTTCGCTACAAGCAACGAGAACAGACAGTAGCTAAAAATACAGACATAAATAAAGCAGAGGTAAGACATTATGTTAAAAAAATGCAAATATTTCTAAATGGAACTACAAGAATAGTCAACCAACAACGAAGTCAACCCCTACCACTATACAGCCCATGAAGGGCCTAGGCAAATATAAATGGTTGTTGCTTATATTAGGGGCTACGACATCGTGGTCTTGTAGCCCCATGTATTTGTGTGTGGAATTTGTGTTATAACCTGTGTTATTGTTATGGCTGAACTAGTGTGTTTGTAAATTGGGTATTGTAGTGGGAAGGAAGCGGCCATGGCCTTAAGTTAGGAACCATCCTGGCATTCGCCTGGATTAGAAGTGGGGAAACCATGGAAAACCACTTCCAGGATGACTGAGGTGGGAATTGAACCCTCCTCTACTAAGTTGCTTCATGAGGCTGAGTGCACCCCATCCCAGCCCTCACATGAGAATTAAATTTCTTGGCAGAGCCGGAGAATCAAACCCGGACCTCCGTGACGACAGCCAAGAATGCTAGGCACTACACAACGAGGTGGTCTAAAACAGAATGGTACCACTGAACGAAAGTAGAACGAGCGATAATATTCTCTATAGTACATTAATTAGCCAAAATACCTTATCAAACAACGAGAAATAAATCAGGGAATGATGTTTTAAAAGATTCTTCCTCCTCCGCTGTATGTGACCCACCCAGCCATCCCAAATAGCATTGTGACTCACAATTTGGCTTCAGGAGAGAAAGATGCACAATCCAGGCAATTCGAAGTCTTCAAACTGAGATTGCGTCTACCCTGTCAGTACCGAAGGGAAAGTTACAATCCATATTCATTGACTTCTCTAAAGCTTTTGACTCGATTAGCAGGAAGAAAATATTGGAAAAACTAGACAGACTATTGAGAGGTAACAGTTACACTAAACATCTTGTCAAAAGTATTTTAGGCTCTAACAATATAGTCATTAACGATGGCATTACAACATCAAGCCCAATTGAGCAGACTACAGGCATGCTGCTACAAGGAGACCCATTAAGCCCTCGTGTTATTTATCACTGCTATGGCAGATAATATCACAGATATATTATCAGAGCGGGTAATCTCATTTATATACGCAGATGACATGGTGCTTGCTTCAAGTTCACAGGTCGAATTGCAATCTGCTCTCGATCCCTTTGAATTATGGGTGTTACACAATGACCTTAGGTTAAACAGAAACAAGACTAAATCTATGACCTTTAGGAAAGGGGGAAAGCCAGCAATTTTCCACATTGCAGGAAAACCACTTGAAGGTGTACCACATTACAAGTAGTCCTACTTAGGTCCTACATTAGTCAACTGGCAATGTTTTCACACTGCAAATCAAGGATAGACCCAGCGTCACTACCAAAGCCTTCAACGACATAAAACATTTGACTAAGCTATCTATAAAAACAGCCTTAAAACTTTTGCGGTTAAATGTTACCCGTATTGTGACTTATGGACTGGAGAGCATTTGGACACATTTAAATATGAAGTATTTGGAACAATATGGAGAAACTGAAGGCGACTTACATAAAGAAGGCCTTGGGTTTATCAAAGTATACACCTTCAAGACCGGTGTAAGAGGTGACTCGCGAGGTTTATAATGTAGAAGAACTCAGACTTCAAATGCTGCTACCTTCTACTCCAGGATATGTAAAACTCATGGACACACTAGAGCCAAAGAACATTGGTAGGATTTTTGCGCCACGGACACTATGATTTTTGACGATTGGAAGGGGGGGGGGGTGCGAGCTGAGACCATGGAACTGTCGGTACTATTGGAACAACTCCTCCCATGGTAACCCTAGCTGAAAACTGCTTCCTGGTGCACTGCCAGGCGTAACTAGTCGCACCAAAAACTGTCATACCATTTAACTCTAGGTTGCATGTCAGCTGATATGTCGTGATTCTTTTCATATATTTGAACGTACATACCTCTGTGCAACGTTACATGTATGGTATTTTCCAATAATACGGTAGGTTTACGGTCTACTTTATTTCGAAGTAGCCTATTCTGCGTTTATGGATATGTCTTACATCAAATTTTGACATAGGCCTAAATAGCACGTATGACAAATACACGTAGGCCCTATTGTAGGTTATAAGTTATTAAGTTAGTCACAGAATTATAACCTACGTCTAGCTTATATTACAGATTTCCATGGAAACGCCCAGATGTAGGCCTATTAAAGAAATGGGTTATAGCTGTGAAAACTTTTATAAACATGCTACTTGTTTCATTCAAATAGAAACAAACCACTGCTTAAAGATGATGCGGTACCTGCAATTTGCAATTTCCCACAGCATCGGCTTCAGCCACCCAAGAAAAGACCGAGAGTTATTGAACGACAAGTAGCCTAATATTTACTGTTACTTTCTTCATCAGCATAGGCATAAAATTTCACATTTTCCAGTATACTTTTATGATGTCAGTCTTGGAGACGATAAAAATAATTCGGCTTAAGGGATCTTCCCTGCAGGACCTGTTCGTTTGCTGTATGACTTATGTGAGGTCGAAGTTTCGACCTGCTTTGAAGAAAAAGAAGCTTGTAGTTTTTACGTGACCGTTAATCTTGTGATCATGAGCCAAGGGACCTCCATTTTACGTGGAATCCGAACCACAGGACATGGCATTTCACTTCCAAAATCTCACTTGCAATGACCGTGAATCAAACCTGGTCCACCTTGGTGAGAGGTGAATAGCTTGACCACTGCGCCACCATGCCCCATTGCTTTGAAGAATATTGAACATGTGGTTGTTTTGTATAAATAAAGCAGGCTATGTATTTTTGTTCACCAAGCATCTATTTAATTGTTTAGTTATAGGCTTATGCATATTCACTCACATATGAATGTTGAATACCAATTAACATACTTTTTCTTCTTTATTGTTAGTCATTACCAGCCTAACCTTATTTTTATTTTATTTTAATGTATGTACGACTTGTATTTTTTGCCAGTAGGCCTATAACTTAGTTATTGTGTATGCTGCCTTTGATCTAAGGATAAAATGATGAACAATCAGGCTGCAATATAATATTTAATGTTGGCATATATTCCTAGCCATTTTAAGTATCAAATTACTATGATATTTTGAAATATGTATTTCGGCGTAAGTTCAGTTTAGTTTACCATTCGCCTAAATGTTCAAAAGTACCTCTTTTACTTGTATCTCGTCGTACATATGTACATCATCCTTTTGTTCGTATACGTCAAACTCTCCTCCTTATAAAATGTGTCGCACCAAAAAGTTCCATCATCCGTGTGACGAATGTTTGTGTGAGCGCTGTGGAGAACAATGTGGAAGATACCATGCTATATTCTGCACATTAAGACATGAATCTTTGATATTCCTAGGGAATAACAATTAGTTTACTGTATGATTTTAGATTTTATTCATTATATGCATGGGCATTGGCTGCAATAAATCCCTTATTATTATAGGCTATAGGTGAATTTCCAGCTGTGGATGCCATTATTCACATCAACCATCGTCAGAACAGTACTGCCAACCTCACCATTACGGTACTAGCCGCACCAACACTCGACCATTCTAACCTACGTTTTGTCCAATCCAATGGTTACAGCCTAACACGTCCAGATCAATGGTTTTGTATCAATCTGCCCCGATAGCTGCGCGCAATCAAAGCCGCAGCCTTCGATTTGTCCAATCCAATGGTTTTTTACAATGGTTACAGCTTAACGCATCCAGAACAATGGTTTTTGACAATGTTTACAGCCTAGCGCGTTCCGATGACTGCTTTTTTTTTAACAACAGTGATCTGCTAATAGATGTAGTCTCCTCCGCTGTCTATAACCCACCCACCATCCCAATTTATAACACGACTTAGGCCTATATAGTGAAATTTCAGTTGTGTCGGCCAGTGGGCGTGGCTTATTTGACAAATAAGATATTGCCAACCCGAAGTATAGGTAAACACGGCCGTAGGTTGTTTGTTTTGAGCGTAGAGAGCTGTGAGATCGCACTCGCTTCTATCTGTATCGGGACATCCTGAACTAACTCCAACAGATGGCGCATAAGTACTCTCATTAGTACTTTATTTCAAATAGCATTTGCCAATAACACACAATTGATGTTACAAACTCTTTAAAATGAAAATTTACTGTATTATGAACTTGTCATTCTTCAAATTCGATGTGTATAGAATTCCAACGGACATACATTCTATCTTATTAATGTTTTTAATACAAAAACAAACCTAACCAGCGACTAACGCCCCAGTCCCCCTTGCTTGTGGTAGCCTACTAACAGTAATTTTCGGCCAGGCAGTAGGCCTACCTAACCTAGTAACAGACAAATGTATATACAAAAACAAACCTAATCTGGGGATAACTCCCCAGGCCCCCTAGCTTGTGATACTAACAGGAGCATAATTCTATTTACACACCTGTTGCATTTAAAATCACTGCTTCCATCAGATTACAGTACCCACTTGAATTTTTTCCACAAGCACACAAAGATTATTGATTCATGATTCTTATAGAATATATTTACACTTAAAGAACTTGACACTTTAGAAGACACTGACACTGCTGGTATGTCATTAAAACTACCATCATCTACTTTAACAAACAGGAGTTGTGTAGGACGGTTGATTTGGGAAAATTGTCGAAATGGTATCAGAGGTTAGTATGGCAATTTTCATAACCACAAATTTAGGTTCGAAATGTTTAAGTTAACAAATACAACTGTTTTAACTTCGAAAATGATCCCGGTGAATATTTCTCATCCACTTCTCTTTCAAAGATTTGTCTTTAGGAAATTTAAAAGTTGAAGTATCTTCAGCAGTATTAAATTTACAGGCAGGTACACAGTAATGACAATAAACAGCCAATGCTTCTCACATTACGTATCTTCGGCATTTATAATTATTCACAGTGCACTTCACTACTTAAGGTACACTATTACAATATATAACAGCTCGAAATCACTTGAAATATGCGACATTTGAACGAAATTCTCGCAGCAGACCCACTTAAATGTTGGTTGACCAAATGTAAACAATCCCCTACGATTTCCGCCATTTTCTACGATATCGATAGTGGCATTATGGTCTGATTTATTGTAGTCGGTCTTGGCTGAGCTTCTATGCCCAAGATCACGGGTTCAAAACCGGCCGTAGTCGTTGGATTTTTTAAGAGCGTTAAAAATCTCTCGGTCAGCCTTCCTTTGGAGGGGAAGTATATCCGGCGGGCCCATGTCATAGATTTGAGGTGCTGTTTGCAGTGGCATCTAGTAGCCAGGTTCACAGCTAGGTCCCCCCAGGGGCTCACATCTAGTGGAACGTGGGTTGGCGACCACGGGACCCCAGCTGAGTCCGGCATTGTTTCCACTTACTTGTGCCGGGCTCCTCTCAGTCTTCTTTCCTGTCGACCTCCCTTGGTCAACTCTTGTTCTCTTCTGACCCCGACGGTATTAGGTTATCCGAGGCCTAGGGAGTCTTTCACTTTCCCGCCTTAATTGGCCCTTGTCTCATCTTTCCTGTTACCCTCCTTCTGTGAGGGGTCAGCCTTCTTTTCCTTTTACCTCCTGCCTTGTCCTCAAGGCCCTTAAGGAGGCAGGGTGTATGTAGCCCCACCACTTCTGGTGCACCCTAGATAATGCTACACCCTCAGGGGCTCACAGCTGGCGAGTTAGGGAGTTGGCGACCCCGAGGGATTCCTGAGCTGGGTCCATTTTCCCCTTTTGTCCCTTACCTCCTCTCTCCCCTCCCCTCTCCTCTCCTCTTTTCATTATATTTCCTTTTCTCTTTAAGATTCCTGCACTGTTTTTGTTACTTGGTTCACCGTGTATCTAAATCCCCTTTTAGCGATTTTTTAAGGCATTTTTAATCTACGTTGCATTTTGTAAGTTTTTTCGATCTAAATTACATCTCGCGATTGTTTTCAACCTCAATTGCATTTTGTAAAGATTGACAATCTAAATTGCTTTTTAGTAATTCTTACAATATGGTGGAGGGGCCTTTGTGAATATTTTGAATTTTAATTGCATTTTGTAAGTATTTTCAAACAAAACCGCATTTCGCACGAATTTTGAATCTAAATTGCATTTTGTTTGGTGGGCATTTTGCACATATTTTGATTCTCAATTGCATTTTGAATCTAACTTACATTTTGTCAAGTATTTTCAATCTAAATTGCATTTTGTAAGTATTGTCAATCCACATGAGTCGTTTGAGTCTACCGTACATTTTGTAAGCATTTTCAATTTCAATTGCATTTTGTAAGCATTTTCAATTTCAATTGCATTTTGTAAGTATTTTGAATTTCAATTGCACTTTGTGAATAATTTGGATTGGAACTGGGATATTTCAATCTGACTTGCATTGTGTATTTTCAATTTCCATTGCATTTTGTAAGTATTTTGAACCTCAATTGCATTTTGTACGTATTTTCGATCTCATTTGCATTTTGTAAGTATTTTGAACTTCAGTTGCATTTTGTACGTATTTTGAATCTAGCCTATGTTTTGTGGGTCTTTTTCAATCTATTCTTTTTGTGAATCTTTTCGTTCTCAATTCCCTTTTGTAGACCATATTGTGAGTTGTTTCCATCTGAGTTCCTTTTTGTACGTATTTTCCGTCTCACATAATTTTCGTTTTGGTTTCCATTTCATTATCATTTTCGCTATCACCCAGATCATTAGGGGCCGATAACCTAGATGTTAGGCCCCTTAAAACAACAATTATCATAATCATCATCACAGCTAGGTGTTGTTGACGGTAGCAAAAGTAGGAATTACTTGAAATTGATCGTCTGCAGTCCTTACCTGAATTACAGATAACACACACTAATACAGTCATTATAATTAACACCAGTTATCAGACAGATTTCACACACACCCAATGTACCCAGGGCTACTTGACTGCATTGTCGCAGCCCCTAAACTGAGGAACCAACCTCTTGATCTACTTTGAGAAGTTAAAAAATCACCACAACCGCCTTGTGGTGCCACGGCTAACATCTTCTGGTTGACGTCTCTGAGCCACCAAGTTTGATTCAGGTCCCTGTAAAATGAAGTCTGGTCCGAGGACTGGAATAGGGTGTAGTTCAGCCTCTTGAGAAAAAATGAAGGGAAATGCCATACTGGAAGAGTATTTTCATAGTTTCCCACTTCTACTCCGGGTAAATGCCTGGATGGAACTTAACTAAAGGCTAAGGCCACCTCCTCCCAAATCTTACCTTTAATTACAAACATACACATTTATACAGACACACAGTGACACACATTATCAGACAGATTCTAGGCTCGCCTAAAGTCCACGCGCAGTATGTACCCCTCACAAACGACGCAGCGTGATATCTAATACTGTAGGGAGATTTCTAGTTTAGTCAACGTCATCTTAAATAAGTTATCAACATTGTAACATCTGTCCCACATCACTACAAACATGGTGTTTTATTATATAATTTCTTGCTTTTAGGTTGAATCAGGGTTGTACTCACTGTTGCCACTAATTATTCAGTCACCATGTTTGCAAACGCTGAAACCGTCACGTATAATGTAACTTGAAAGTTGGCAACTGGGGTAATAGTCATATGTCTTTCTGTATCATTCAACGTCTCCAATCAAAATTAAAATGCTTTCCTATTGATCAACATGATTGTACCCAACTTGTAATGGGTGTTATTAGCGGCTTCGGTGGCATAGTTGGTAGCATGCTGAACTGCTGTGCTCAAGATAGCGGGTTCAAACCCGTCCGAAGTCGTCAGATTTTTTAAGAGCGTTAAAATCCTTCAGTATGCCTTCCTTCGAAGGCGAAGTAAAGCCAACGGACCCTTGTCATAGATTTATTGCATGTAAAAGATCCTTCCACAGACTAAACTTGTGTGGAGCTAAATTTCTAAATTAATTTCGTTGTAACGCTCTATCAAATTCCAACGTTCACCACTAGGTATCATTGACATCTGGTAGCGAAAGTTGGATCTACTTGAAATTGAACGGAACTTGTAGCTCACCCTAGGGGTGTCCGCTTGAAGCAGCTACAGCCTCTGGCGAGCCGTACATGTCCTCGGACACTCCTGGCACTAAAAGCCATACGATAAATAAATAATGGGTGTTATTCTCTAAACCTGAAAAAAAAAAAAAAAAAAAAAAAAACATCAATTAATTTAATGTAATTTATTTCAGGTTTAGGGAATAACACCCATTACAAGTTGGGTACAATCGTATTGACTGACTGAAATGCATTTAAATTTTGTCTACCATGGCTACACTGAAAAGTGGCTTTCAACACAATTAGGGACTCCAATACTTGCATCAAATTGTTTAGGTCACCACTCTTTCTGGTAGCTTGCCCGCTTGGCGAAGGGGTAGATTTGTAGGGGAGTGCTCAGGGAAGGGCGACTTCCTCACACAGCGTTGTGTCTATGAGTGTGTGTGTTGAGGAAATGGGGATGGAAGTTCAGGATGGCCACTTCCGGAGGCTAGGGCATAAAGCAATACAGGGCTGTGAGCGTCAACTGTTGGCCTTGTATCGCGTAGCCAAATGCTGATTCGGGGAAAAGGGTTCCTGGCTGCACTTGGAACAAGGTCGCATTGTTCATGTCCTCTCAGTTTTATGTAGATTTAGAGTAAATTGGTATTTAAGGAGTGCATTATGATTGGGTTCATATCAATATGCAAGATAATGCAATTCGTTTATAAAGGGGTGGGGGTGGGGTCTCCGCCCAATCAATACTTATTATTATAGACAATTATTGATTTATTGTCATTGGGACATGTTTCAGGTCTCTGTCGACCCTTCTTCAGCCAAATAAGTTAGAAACATATTAACATCCATCAGAAACATAACAATAAATCAATAATTGTCTATGATAATAAGTATTGATTAGAAGCCTCCGTGGCTTAGACGGCAGCACGCCGGCCTCTCACCGCTGGGTCACTCTATGTGAGATCTGTGCTGGACAAAACAGAGTCAGACAGGTTTTTCTCCGGGTACTCCGGTTTTCCCTGTCAAAATTTCACTCCAGCAACACTCTCCACTATCATTTCATTTGTCATTCATTTAATCATTGCCCCAGAGGAGTGCGTCAGGCCTCGGCAGCCGGCACAGTTCATATCCTCGCCGCTAGATGGGGGCTTCATTCCTTCCATTCCTGACCCGGTCGGAGACTGGAAGCAGGCTGTGAATTTTTCCATAAGTATTGATTGGGCGGAGACCACCCACCCCTTTATAAATGAATTGTACACGTCAATACGGACCATTTAATATGGAAAACCTTCCAGTTAATCTTGAAGATAATGCAATAACAAAACCTATAAATCAATAACTTTTGAACAACCTTATGTTTTCTTGAGTCTAGATATTATTCCGTTCTGTTGCAGATGGAAGAGTTGACAGTGGATGCCTCATTGACCAACCTCAGTGGGCTAGCCGATTACATGGAGAATGTATAACACTATACGTATAGTATCTGTGAAATTAGTCTTTAGAAGTCACAGCTGACATGGGGGGGGGCAGAAAGCTGCCTCTTTCCAGGGCAACGGCACTGAAGGTATGGCATCTCATTAGACACTGGTTGGCAATCAAACTGCAGTACCATAATATTTTTCAATACAGAAGCTCCTATAAATATGAAGGGCTTAGTGGAATAAGGAGGTATCCCTCAAATACTTAGTACTGTATTTTATTAGATTGCCTGTAACTTGATCAAAACAATAAGAATCGGAATATGTTTTATGGTTTGGATTATGTAGGTACAGCATTGACTTCCTGCAAGTGTGGGTCAGAATACGCTGATTATTATTGTAAGAACTTTCACTTGACTAATGATATGTAGATCATATTGTAGACAAAAAACACATTTTCAAATGTAATAGCAAAAGAATAACATAATTTACATCAACCCGTGAGGGGTCGCGTCACGGTCTTTTGGACCGGGCGCATACATTTTCTACTCCTCCGAAATAATTTCACGGCGTAAAGCTTCCTCCCCTCCTATACCTTTCAATGGACTCATCCACTGCACGTGTCTGCGTTTGCTGTTCCCACTTTCATTCCCAGTCAGTTAGTACGCTGGTACGCAGCCTCAGGGACCGTTTTCTGTTTATAATTCTGGAATCGCTGTATTTTCAAGGCTAGTTCAACCGATTGGTGGATCCATTGGTTGGTTAGGTAATCAGTTAGCCAATCAGAAGCCAGGTAACAGGGAGGGTGATGCGGGATACTCCCTTATTCCACTCAGAAGTTTGAGACTGCTTTGTAATGCCTGTTATCCCTTTTAGTGTTGACATATGGAGCTATCCCACACTCTTAATAGTTAAATAAACTGATACCAGATGGAACCAGCTCACATAATATGCACCTAGTTCAATTTTCACCATACTGAGGGATATCCCCTTATTCTACTAAGCCCTTCTATGTCAGTATATGTGTGTACATTTGATAGGGTACCAACTCCAAGTTTAGGAGATACTCGATTTAAACTGACACATATTTACACCTATCTCTATAAATGAAGTAAGATTTCTATCTGAAGATTTTTAATTTTTGGCTAAAACTTCGAATTTATGCAAGACAAGTTTCCAGACTGAACAAAATGATACACAAATTACTTACCAATGATTCGTTTGTCTAATTTTGGTGATACATTATCTAAGTAACACAATATCTTTATGTAAGTTTTTTTTATTATGCACAACACTTCATAACTAACACAAATGTACTGACAGAACACAAAGTTACAAAACTGTTTACATTAAAATTGGGCTCAAGGTGTACATAGAGATAAAGATCTCTATGAACCATAGGAAAGGTCAGGCAATTAGTGGTAGAGATTTAAATCCCATTCTTCGAGGAATTTGAGAACTCCGGACCCTATTAGAGCAGCGTGACATGGTGCGTTAACACCTGGCTCTCCCACTGGTGAAATATTTATGTAGCAATTTTCCTGCAGTACCGGATATGCCTAAATAAATTACACAGCTAAAGCATAAGTTCCGCATTATACAGTAAGGTTTGAACAATTATATTCATAATTTCTTTCCTTGTCCGCGTTGAACAGATTCCGCTTTATACAGCATAAGTAACATGCAAAGGCATACCCAGTCCTCTGGGACCATAACTTTCGTTCACATTGGAAAAGGTTCCGCTTTGAGCAAGTTTTACTGTACTACAGTGCACTCCCGATAATTCGCGGGTCTCTAAGAGTTTTTATAGAGTAGAAATTCTTATAGCAACTTATCATCCCACTAAATAAAATAATCTCTGTCGTTTAAAAGAATTTTAACACGATACGATGCGTGGAGACAATCTCATTGAGAATTGAGAACACTAACTGCGTTTCTCAGCTATGTAAAATTAGGCCTACTTGTGCATTGCTACCAGAATGTTGCCATCTTGGAAACATACGAGCATGTCGCCTGAGAGGATATCTTTTATCTTCAATGCTGAGACAGTGCAAAGTGAAATGCACTTTCACTCGGAACCTACCCACCCTTTCCAACAGCCACACCCCGAGGTCGTTGGCCTATGAGTTGTGAAGGATAGATGTGCGGACAGCGTATTGTGAGTGATTATTGCCCGGTGGCGCAAACCTATGCGACGCCGCGCCGAGTGCGTGCTTGTTAGATGATCTTCATGCAGTCAACACGCTACTTCACTCACACAAAAGCGAGCGTTTGTCGGCTTCTGTGATGACGAGATTTCAGACGGTTAAGGTGGTCTCGCTATACTAACATACTAACATACGCAGCTGGAGCGTGGACTACTACAAAAAGAGAGGAGAGTAGAATACAAGCCGCAGAGATGAAATTCCTAAGAGGTATAGAGGGCAAGACCAGAAGAGATAAGAGTTAGAAATGAAGAGATTAGAGAAAGGACAGGAATATTGAAGCTGCAGGACAGGATAGAAACAACAAAGTTAAAGTGGTATGGACATATGATGAGAATGGGAGAGGAGAGAGTACCAAAGAAAACTTTCTGTGAAAAGATGACAGGAAAGAGACCACGAGGAAGGCCCCGGAAGAGATGGGCAGATACAGTGTGGGAGTGTGTAGAAAAGAAGGGAGGAAAACCCGAAGATGTACTAAAATCAGGAGAGGAGTGGTGGAGAGACAGGCAACGATGGAGGTCCTTAATTCACAACCCGACCCAGGAAGCTGGAAACGGGAAATGAAGATGATGATGATGATGAAGGTGGTCTCGCTACGATGGCATTAAGGCAAAACCTGGATGAATGTCAAGATGCAGACGAAAGTGACATGCTGTAATTGAGTAGTTGGACATCGATAAAGACTATTATGGTTTCAAACATTTTCATGCGAGGAGAATATTATAGATATTAATGTTGGCATAATCCACACACCTCTAGTCTAGTGTCTTTTACAAAGCAACGTAGCAAAGGGTTATAATTATTTTTTTCCGTGTTCATAAAATAGGCCTACATTTCAATATTAAATCAAATGATTTTGATTTTACTAGGCTTAAAAATCATAACTGCGGATAATTCGCGGAAGTTGGTGCATTAATTGCCGCCAATTATCGAGAGTGCACTGTATATGGATTCAGTTATGTTAAACCTTTGAAGTTTGGCAGCCAACTAGGAAGTCCCTAATGAGATTTTGTGCCATGTTAAGTAGGTTAGTGCTCATCTCGTCTTACCACATCACGGATGCTTATGTGTGGATGTGCAGGATCATTGTATGTATTGGAGGTTCGTTTATTGTCAATATTTTATATATTTATTGTAATGTAAACTAAATTAATATGAAATGAAATAATTTTATAACTAAATATTTACATGGGAAGCTTTCTACAGAGAAGACTGACATTCAGCCTGGATGGTTCCTGTTTGTGACTTATCCCTCCAATACAGTACGTAACTTGTCAATAATTCTATTGTGTATAGACATTGTGAATAATGTTTTTGTTTTTTAGAAAATAAAACTTTTATGTAAAATTAAAATTTGTGTTTTATAGTATCTTAAAATCTAACATTCAGCATTTTTAATAGTACAGGGTGTTCACAAAAAAAAAGCAACCCTCTTACTCTTTTGCCAGCAACCTGAAAGTCTGGTAAAATTTCGTAATAGACCTCTACACTCCGCTGTTGGAAACCAAACTTTATGCAAAGCTGGCCCCTTGCTTACAGATTTTAGTGCTACTAACCTTGGCAGGTTGTATTTCCCAGGAGAGTGTGTTTTTCTTTTTTCTGAGGAGTTAGTAATCAACAAATGAAGAAAAAAGCTGGCCCCTCGCTTATAGTTTTTAGTGCTACTAACCTCGGCAGTTTGCATTTCCCAGGGGGGAGTGTGTGTTTGGGTTTTTTTTCTTCTTTTTTCTGAGGAGTTGGTATGCAACAAAATAAGAAAACAGGTTCCTCTAAACATCGGAAGTAAACTTAACCCCCTTAGTACCACGCGCCGATTAGATCGGCTCTCGCTGCTCGCACCAAAACTGCCAAAGCCGCTTCAATCGGCGCGCTGTTTATCTTATATTTATAGATGTCTGTAGGCATATGTCCGTGATAATTTGATACTGTTGGAAAGATGAGGTTTCAAGCTTGTCTGTGCGGTATTTACTTTTTTCCTTCGAAGTCCGTTACGCGATAGGTTTGAGTTCGTTTTCATGCCCTCTGTTTGCGCTCCCCCAAACACCCGTGTTCCCGCCAAAATTGTGGAGCAGTTGTTTTCTTCTAGTTGACGTTTTCTGCCTACAGATGTATCTAAGAACTTTCTACAGCTGGAAACGTAGTTCTTTTCGAATATGATTCTTCGGTGTCCTTAATTTAGGCTCAAAACTGGTTTTTTTTTTTTACAAAAAAAAAATATTATGAGAATAACCTCAATTAAAAAGGGTTAGATGCCGTATTTACTTTTATGAACATAATCTATGAAAGAATGAGGTATTGGTTATAATGCAAAGCAAAAATTATGATTCTATCGTTGGAAATGTGGCATTTATGATTTTTTTTTCGAATAGTCTGCATGACCATTGAAAATGGCTTGGCATTCTTGGCAAGTATTTCAGGAAATGGCTTGGCACTAAGAGGGTTAATGTCTGAGTTATGGTCTCCTACCACTACTCTCAATGATCACCGTGTCTTTGATGTACTTGATGTGACCGTCATCCGTGGCAATGCAGCCTTTCTCCCAAAGTCTCATGAAAATACACATTATGTGGAATACCCCTGGTTGTTGCCGGATTGCGTCACAAGCATTGAACACAAGTTTTTTCAGTGTATTTACAGGGTGGGTGGGAATTAACTAGGTATTTTTTAATGGCTGTTAAGTGTTTAATATTGATGGATTAATATTTGGAAATAGCGGAAACATACAGAACATTAAATAGGATAGTGATTTTTCGTGCCGCATAGCACCGACGGTTGCCACAAGAGGCGGTACAATCAACAATAACAAAGATGGCCGATCGCCATGAGGTGTGGAATTCGATCGTTCTTTGTCAATCGGCTCAATTGCCATTACTGGGTGGCAGGATCTTGGAGTTACGATGGCGAAGATGCAGTCTTATCCAAAAGTGACCATGTGGTGTGGAATTACGGCTACAAATGTCATCGGCCCATAACTCCTTCGTGACACAAGTAACTAACAATTAACGGGGAACGCTACCTTCAAATGCTTCAAGATAACGTTTGGCCCACGATATCTGGATCGGAAAATACCACCGACATTTTCTTCATGCGCACCGCCTCACTTTGCAAATGTCGTGCGGAACTGGTAGGATGAGAAGTTTCCAGGACGTTGGCTGGGGAGATGTGATCTCATGAATGGCCTCCAAGAAGTCCAGACCTGACATCCTCTGACTTTTTTATGTGGCTGGACAAAAAAGGAGGTTTACCTGACGAAACCTTGCACATTGGATTGATTGGAAGCACGGATTCGGGATGTTCTTGCCAACGTCCCACACAACTTCCTCCAGAAAGCTGTGGATTCCATTCCAGGTCGTTTGAGGAGATTGGTCGACGCCACAGGTGCCTACATCAAAATGTACTGGAATTGTATGGTATGCAATCATATTCCCATATAACAGTGTATATACTGTATTAATTTCAAATAAATAACTCTGCAAACATAAAAGTTAGACGTCAATTTCAATACCTAATTACTTCCCGCCCACCCTGTACATCATTTATGAGGACTGCATATACAGTGGCCTTAGAATGTCCCCAAATGAACAACCACATGTAGAGTTACAAACCATATTTTCTTCCATAATCGTCTTATATTTTTAGCCTAAAATTTGTGGAAGAAAAGCAGGGTGCAATTAATATGCGAAAAATATTAAAGTTCAAAGAAGAAAAACCATAATTAAAAAAAACAATATATACATGGGTTGTTTTTTTAGTTTTGGCACCAATGCTTCAGTGCCAAGTTGCAACAATGTTGAGCGCTGCCACTTTTACCGACGGTTGCTGCCCTGCATCCCCTCCCTCAGAGCACATGACCTCGCCCGTCCTCACCACAACTCGTGCGCAGTCGCGCAGGTAGATGAGTAGTGTGAGACCAGCGCTCGCGAAAGACAGTCGCAATGTTTTCCAAGCAGGAGCAGAGAACGTGGATAAAAATTCAGTGTGCTAGGGGTCGCAGTGCTAAGCAGTGTCAAGTGTCACCGAGGATTGCAGGAAGCGTGCGGTGCAGCTGCGTTACCGTTCAGAACGGTAGCAAGATGGGTTGCAGCCTTTCGAGATGGGCGCGAACGTGTGGAGTGCATGCCTCGATCTGTCACCCACCAGTAAGTGATGACAATGTACAGATGGTGTCCGCGTTAGTAGAGGTGGATCGGAACGTAACTATTCGTCGATTAGAGCAAGTGACCGAACTGGCGCATTCAACTGTCCTCCACATCCTGAAGGACTTACTGAAAATGAGGAAGATTGCGTCCAAATGGGTTCCTCATGACTTAACCGACATGCACAAATGGCTGCGATATGAGCACGAAGGAGAGGCCTTCTTACAGCGTATCATAACCATTGACGAGACGTGAGCCAGATCTTATGAGCCACAGTTTAAACGCCAATCGAACGAGTGGTGGCACCATGGATCACCACGGAAACAAACAGTTCGACCAACCCCCACCAATGTGAAGGTAATGTTGATTCTTGCCTATGATTGGGATGGTGTGATCATTCACCATACTGTTCCCCGAGGGCAAACCGTTAAGGCGGCGTACTATTGTTCGTTTCTGCAAGACCATCTCCGAGGAGCTCTGAGAGGGAAACGGCGCCACCACATGGTTACACCGCCCATCGTTCTGCATGACAATGCTAGGGCACACACAGCAGGTGTTGTGTCGGCATTGTTGGATCGCTGGGGCTGGGAGGTCCTCTATCACCCCCCATATTCTCCCGACATCAGTCCCTACGACTATGATCTCATCCCGAAGATGAAGATGACAATGCGCGGGGAGCGCTTCCGTACCATTGAAGACGTTAAGCAGGCTGCCGAGCGCTCTCTACGTACCATCAATAGATTGGGCAGTGCCAAAGGGATCCAACGACTTCGCATCGCTGGGAACACGTGGTACGCAACGGTGGGGACTACATCGAGGGCCTGTGAATCTTGGAACCATCTAAGTGAGTTATTAATCCAGTTATAACTAAGGTGCCAAAACTAAAAAACCAACCCATGTATATATATATACTGTATCATTATTTGCTGTGCACTTTCGTAATATTATTATTTGCTTAGTATGTAATCCCGTGTATTTCACTTCTTCCATCAAGATCGCCGTATAATTTGTGTATTTTCTCATTGTGATCACCACGTGCGTAACGTCGCACCTGGGTCTCTGTTACGATGTTTCCACAGAAGTGGCTGTTGCTAGACTGGCACAGGGTGTCCCTTGTGTACGTTTCTGCCTATAGCAGTCGGACCTGTTTTTAAGTGGGTGAACAGGGGCTAGCCGCGTTTCGTAAGACAGCTTATTGAATCTCGTCATTCCAAGGACAACTTGCGAAGCTAAGTGCCCATACATGTTTCACTCCCCTGGACTGGTGCTGAGCACTGTCTAGCGTGCCAGTCGCTCACATATCGTGCATCATAGCCTGCCGGCAGAGAGACAGGTTCCTTTCTTCTGACAAGGTCACACCATGTTATAAGCTTATGGCAGAGCGTACAATCGACCAGCGCACAAATACAAATGTGCTAAGTGACGATGTTGCCCGCTCACATCACGTGGTCATAGTTTGTCAGCACAGAGGAGAAACTACCTTCTTCTGACAAGGTCACGCCAGGTTATAAATAAATGCAAGCTGAACTCTATCTTAAGTCAGACTATTCCAAGAGGGCCACCAACAGTCATGCCCTGTAGTATCACATTAGGCAACAAGTTACAGGCCCTCCGAAGACGGGTTAAATCCTGATCCGACTGTCGACGCACTTTTCTTCGTTGTTGTTAGAACCAGGTAAGCAGTAACCAGAAGTAAAACCTGTGAATGAATGCATAATCCCTTGTACAAATTTGCATTGAAGGACAGTGAGGGGGAGAGTTGATAAGCACATGGAAATGTACAGTTTTATTCTTCTGTTTAAACTCTGGTAACAAACATAAGGGGCTGGTTTTTTTTTTCAACCTGCGATGGGCTATAAAAAAAGACAGATTGACATAACAACATTATTTTATTACTAAACGTTTAGCTTTTTTCAACATAATTACTAAAACGATTGAAACATTTGTTGTTTCGTGACACCAGCTTTCCAATGCCCTCTGCAAAGAATTCTGCTGTCAGTGAGGTGGGTAAGTATAGACAGCTTCCTGAAATACACTTCGTTGGTGGCGAGGCATTGCCGCCCAACCCTCGGTGCGAGGTTTGGACTAAATGGTGGATGGTCAAGCTTCCCACTTGAATTCTTTGAGAAGGTCTTTTGCCACGTTGGCACAGTGCGGTCGTTCATTGTAATGGATCAAAACCATGCCGGACAAGAGCATGCCTCTTAGTTTGCTTTGAATAGCTCCGCTTGCAGAAAACTTATCACAGTTGGCGGGAGTATCGATGGCAAGGGCAAATTTTTATTGCCCGTAGCTCGGCTATGACTGGTGCATTGGAGCCCACAATGACAAATGTTGTGGAGGGGGCGTAGCACAATTGCACAATGCACAGACCTAACTCACACATATCTCTTGTTTACTTTGACGCATTATCGGAGGTTCAGCCCTCATATTAAAACAACTAGGCCAAAGTAGGTACAAAGGTGTTTAGTACACTATTCTGCTAGGGGCAGATGACCTCGTAGTTCCACCTCTTAAAAAAACAACTAACTATCACTATTCTGCTGAATTCACATAAAATCAAATGTAAATAGGTGCGATAAAACAGAACAAAATTGTGGAAACTTTGAATACAACAATTACCAAAAAGAAAACACAAACTGACCTCCACAAAATCTCAGCAGAATACAAAAATAAAGCCAGTAGCAAATTACAGGATTGGATAGAACATTACTCTCATGCAGCTCGTTTGTAAAAAATAATAGGCAATGTACAGTAAATACATTGAGGGTGTGGAGTATTAACCTACTAGGCAGCCGGGAACATATCATTCCGCTGGTTAGATAGCAGCGAAAGATATTTTTTTTCCAGTAAAGGTGCGTGGTTTAGGAGGAAACAGGACAAAAAGTACATCGCATTCGGCAACACCGGTTGCAAGCCTGTTACTGTGCGTTAAGCAGGGAACCAGAAAATGAGACATGGCAAACTGGTGTTATGTGTAAACATCAACAAGTCTGACAAACATAATTTTACTATTATGTGCTCCAGGTTGCCTAGTAATACTCCACCCATCCTGTATATCAAATGCCAAACACCACTATGACTGAAGATGATCTTCTACCTGTACATTGCCCAAAGCTCAATATTGACAAGAAAGTTCTCAAGATTCTACTGGAATGTCAGAATGATGACAAGATCATTTCTCCGCCATCTGTCATAGGAACAACCACCACCAACTTGAACACAACTACATGAGGAGAGCCTGCTTTCCATTTTGTAACTTTGTGAGTTTGGTGATCTATGTGGATAGATTCCTATACTCAGCCCTTCACTTATACACCTCAGTTTTGAGTTGTGATGCTCTTCTTACGATAGAGAGGGTTCTCCCCCTTGATGGGCAGAGGATGTCCCGCAGTGTTGAACACCCACTCGTCCAGCGAGAGCAGACAGTCATCGCTGTACAGCAGGTACAGATACTGTAACAGACAGGTTACTTGGTTCTTTCCCAAAGTCCTAATGTACATTTGCACAAACAATGAATGCACTCACTTTTGGTAGAATGCAAATACATTTGCCATTGATAGCACAAATGTTTGTAGATATCCGTATTGCTAGATGAATTCAAAGTTTAAATTATACACCAATCAGTACTTACACAAATATATCTATTATATATTGTACATGTTTCCACCCGACATTGAGGTCTCCTTCAGTTCAATTAAGATTGCAATCCAAGATAGCGGGTTCAAACCCGGCCGGAGCCGTCGGATTTTTTAAGAGCGTTAAAAATCCCTCAGTATGCCTTCCTTCGGAGGGGAAGTAAAGCCGGCGGTCCCATGTCATAGATTTATGGCATGTTAAAGAACCTTCCACTAATTGCACCTGTGTGAAGCTAAATTGGATAGGTTAAGAATGTAAACAACGCTCTTAGGTTTCTACGTTCGTTGCCAAGAGCCGACTGCTGTGGTGCTTGGCGGCAAAAGTAGGAACTATTTGAAAAATTCTAAGTTGCAGTACTTAAATTATAAAACAGATAACACACACTATTACAGTCATCACAATTAACACCGGTTATCAGACAGATTCTACACACACCCAAAGTACTCAAAAGAAAGAAGTTTAATACATCCAAACTTCAGGATGAATCCATGTACAAACATTTTGGAAACAGGATCGTCACCCAGTTATCAGAAAACCCAGTAACAAATGATATTCAGCAAGAATGGGCCACATTACAGAAGATTATCACACAGTCAGCTGAGGAAACCATTGGTTTTATAGTGCGGAAAAGACAAGACTGGTTTGATGACAACAATGAGGAAATTCTGTCTCTCATCAATGCCAAAAGGAATGCCTATCTTGCCCATCTTCAAGACCCAACTTCCAACACAAAGAGAGATAAACTACTGGAACTCAAGGGTAAATGCCAGACGCAGATAAGGCAGATTAAAAATACTTGGTGGCAACAGAAGGCTCAGGAACTGCAGAGATTATCGGATGCTCGAGACTTGAGGAACTTCTATGCCGTACTCAAGGAAATATATGGACCATCTCGCTCATCATCAGGTACACTGAAAAGCGCTGATAATTCTACTACCTTTACTGATAGTCAAGAAATCTTGGAACGCTGGAAGGAGCACTTCTCCAATCTCCTAAATCGTCCATCAGAAGCTGCTGAAGACTTCCTCTGTGATGTGCCGCAACAACCTGAACAACTGTGGTTGGCAGTACCTCCTACTTATCATGAATTCAGTGCAGCTCTCACCCAATTGAAACCCAGAAAAGCACCTGGCCCAGATAACATCCCTCTGGAACTAATTCAAGCCGGAGGTCATTCCCTCAAAACAAGAATTTTCATCCTTATCCTCAGAATTTGGGAATCAAGAAAGGTACCTGGAGACCTAAAGAATGCCACTATCGTCACTATCTTTAAAAAGGGTGATCGCAGTGTTTGTGGCAACTACCGTGGTATATCACTGCTATCAATTGTGGGGAAGATTCTTGCAAGAATTCTACTTAACCGCCTCAAGGTTATCTCTGAGAGGATCCTCCCAGAGTCACAATGCGGATTTAGAACTTCCAGAAGCACAATTGACTTGATTTTCTGTGTGAGACAGCTACAAGAAAAATGTAGAGAACAACAGAATCCACTCTTCTTAGTCTTTTATGACTTGGAAAAGGCATTTGATTCGGTTCCAAGACCAGCCATGTGGGCAGTGCTGAAGCGGTTTGGTTGCCCTCAGCGTTTTGTAGATCTAATCAAAGCTCTCCATGATGGCATGACAGGTCAGGTTTGCCATCAGAATAAGATGTCCGATGAATTTCCCATTACCCATGGACTGAAACAAGGATGTGTACTGGCTCCAACGCTTTTTGCGCTGTACTTGGCTGCAATGCTTTATGATTCACCCACAAACATCCCAGGTGTGGAGATCAAGTATCGTTTTGATGGAGGGCTTTTCAACCTAACTCGTCTCCGCTCCTTGAGGAAAACTCAGGTTACTAAGGTTACTAACATGTTGTATGCAGATGATGCTGCGTCACCAACTCTCACACCAGAAGAGCTGCAAGAGTCAGTTAACTGGTACAAAAGTGCATGTGATCGCTTTGGTCTTACCATAAATGTCAATAAGACTAAAGTCTTGGCACAACCTTCACCAGGCACACCTCTTCCTCAGTTCAATATCTCCATTTCAAATTTGCCATTAGAACAGGTTGACCACTTCTCGTACCTGGGCAGTACCATTTCTGTGAGCTGTACCTGTGAGCAGGATGTGGATAAGAGAATTGGCGCAGCCCATGCAGCATATGGACGATTAGCGCACCGGGTCTTCATGAATAAAGATCTATCCATGAGTACAAAGCTTATGGTGTACAAAGCAGTAGTCATTTCTACATTGTTGTATGGCTGTGAAACGTGGACCCTTTACCGACGTGATCTTAGGAAGCTTGAGCGTTTTCACCTACAAAAACTTCGATCAATCCTGAGGATTAAATGGGAAGACCGCATTACCAATATTGCTGTTCTGGAAAAGGCTCAAATCAACAGCATAGAATCATCCATAATAGGTCACCAATTTAGATGGATTGGTCATGTCCATCGGATGGATGATGTGAGATTACCTCGTCAAATGCTATATGGTGAGTTATGCTATGCCACCAGACCTCATGGTGGTCCTAAGAGGCGCTACAAGGACCAATTTAAGCAGACCCTGAAATTGACAGGTCTTGATTCACAAACCTGGGACATGCTGGCTGAAAACCGCTCAACTTGGCGCCGTACCATCTCGGATACTGTAAAGGCGTTTGAAAGGGATCGACGCATACATGAAGAGGCCAAGCGTCAAGCTAGGAAACTTCGAGCAGCCCAACCACGTCCTCCTCCAGCAATACTATGCGACTTGTGTGGTCGCTTGTTCCATGCCAGGATTGGACTCTTTAGTCACCGTAAACACATCCACAAACTGGACTGAAGGAAGAAGATTTATACTCGGATTCGAGTTAAAGCCGATGATGACCATATTTCCTTGCATATTCATTGCCAACGCATAATCACCGCATAGCACATTCGTATTTGTGCGCTGGTCGGTTACACATGCCGGCACAAGCAGTGTCAATGTACTGCGAGAGCTATGCTCCCTTAATTCAAACATTAGCTCAACAAGGCTCTCCATATTGGAATAACTGTTTCCCGAAGGATCCAGGATATTTTATACTCCAAATGAGCGGCAAATAGTAAGGAAAAATATTCAACATGATAGTCGAATCTTTTATTTCGTTCTAAAGCTCAGAATATATTAACCTAGCTATAAAAAAAATTAATCGTAGGCAATGGCTGGATAACAAGTAATAATGATTGTGTGGCCTCCTGAGAGGCCGAGTGCAGATCTTCCTAGTTGACGCCTGTGGGCGACCGCGTCGTAATGAGGATGATGAAGACTTCACATACACCCAGTTTCCGGGCCACGGGAATTAGCCCCAGGAGATTAAAATCCCTGATGGCCCGGCCGGGAATCGAACCCGGGGCTCTTCGGGCCAAAGCCTAGCGGGCTAACCATTTAGCTACGGAGCCGGACTGGATAAGAAGTGATTGTCGTAGTAGAGATACTAGAAGCACTCATTAATTATGGCCCTAGCTGAATTTTCAAATTTACCCATCCGTAATGACTTCCAATATTTCCATGGCTTAGCGGTAACGTTCTCGCTTGCTAAGCCCAAGGTTGCAGCATCGAATCCTGGCATTTAAGGGTGCACAAATGTGAGGGAACCGTGGCATTAGATATACTGGCATGTTAAAAATCCCCTTTGGGGCAAAATTCTGGCACCCTGGCATCTCTAAAAGCCACAATTATTATTATTATTTCCTTTTGAAAAAGATTTTTAATATTTGAACAAGTTATTTTATTGCACTATACTTTCTTAATTTAATTGCACAATTTAGATCTATATAGTTTCTACTTCATTTACGCATTATCCTTTTTCTTAATTACCATATTTACTCGCATATAAGTTAAGACCTCCCCCATTTTATTTTATTTTTATTTTATTTTTTATTTTTAGTCAGGAAAAAGAATAATTTTTTTCTGGCATATTGGAACCATTATTAATGAAATACAGTAGAGTCCCACTAATCCGAACTAATTGAGACCGAACCCTGTTCGGATTAGCAAAAATTTGGATTAGGTGAATTTTCGTCAAATACGACAACATAATGGCTTTAAGGCTCGAAAACCAATTACACTGTACTGTAATATTTTTATAAGCACTGTTGGAGTCTACCTAGACTTCATTTCTTAAGTGTTGATTTATTTTCCCGTTTGTTTTGTCGATAACATAAAAACAATTCATTCAAACTTTGTTATGCACATTGTTAGTAGGTCGCCTTCTGCTTTTTAGTTTTTGTATGTAAGATAGCCGACAGATTCACTGTTTACTCCTGTAGCATTTATTTCACGTTTTTATGTGCTAATAAATTTACGTTTTTACTTCGAAAAAATAGTTTAATCTTAATCTTTATTTTTTCCTGTTTTAAAATTCAAAACAAATTTTCCTAGCCCTGATCGGATTAGGCGGATTTTTTGATTAGCGGGGTTCGGATTGGCGGTACTCTACTGTACAGATAACTAACAATGCACGTTTGCTACAGGTTATTGTTATTTCGATACGGTATTCCGAGGACATTCCTGCAGTAAATATTGGGAGTGTACCAATTGATGTTGCAGTACTTTGTAGGTGACAGTACAAGAAGCTGCATTCTTTCCTTCCCTCAGAATGGCAGGGGCTTGCTGTTGTAACAAAAATAACTTTCAAACCCCCACCCCAAGGCTGCAGTCCTAGCCAGTCAGTTACACTTAACCGTCCCTCTCACTCTTCTGTCTTTGTCAATATGCTTATCAGGCAATGGTCGTTCAGTCAAATTACACTGGTATTCACTATAGTCTGTAAAATGAATGCAAAGTTCACTGTAAAAAACACGGAAGTTTATGGGAAAGAAAGTTATTGCAATAATGAAGAGAACTGGTTTCACTAGGTAGGCGAGAATCTATTTCTTGAGAAGATTGTGAATTACAATTAAATACGCCATAGAACATTCCAGCGGTGGAAGAAAATTTGCTATTGCGGTAATTTATAAGGAAGATTCCTCATTTTAAATAGTATTTTTCCAAGTGAGTGAAAAATACCTGACGGCAAGACTCGCAGATAGAGTACAAGATCTGGAAGGTTCCAGAACGATCTTAATAGAAAAATGGGGCCAAAGTTAATCCAGCGGAGGAACTTGCTTTGTAATTTATAGACAGCGGGTATTAGATAATATCCCACGTGGTGAGAAGATTTCTCATTTAGCAAGCATAAGAAATGCTGCTTTTCACCAAGATTGGCTTGATTAGACAAAAGCCCAACATGGAAAATCCCGCGAAGGATGATTTTTGCCCCAAAATAAGTAATTTCACACTGCCTATAAAAGATCGTTAAAAGCATGTAGTCGATAAAATCATGAAGATGAGGTTAAAACTTGAAGCAGGTACTTATCTTTGTTGCATGGCGAAGGTGAAGTTCCCTTAACCGATACTTAATGTGCCAACATGGCGTAGAACGTAGAGAGTGTCTCTTGGTTTGAGGAGACTGGCTCGAGTTGAGCCTTAACTGACCGAGTCACCTGCCGACTTAGAAGTGAGACCTGCTCAGCGAAGCACAGAGGGTCCAAGGAAGGAAAAAGAGTGGGGGTAGGAGACAAAAGGAATACATATAAGCATGACCAACATTGTAAACTTAAATTCTCTTGAGGAGATGGTCTTCAAAGAGTTGATAGCAGGCGATGCTAGCACAGCATGGTGAGTGGGATAGTCACCTATACTCTATATTACCAATAATGAACGCTGATAGCTGTCAAAGCTAGCACGTTGGGAAATATTGTGTTGCCACTGAGGCAGATCATGACTAGAGACCAGATGTTAAAGGGAATACCTTTTTTTATTTTTTATTGGAAACAAGAAATAATCGATACTATGGGTTAAAACTGTATTTAAAACTCAAGATTGCCGTGTTTTAACTTCCCTTTTTTCCCTTTTTTTAGCCCTTGTTCCGTTTTCTCCTACATCTGCCCTTATTTTCCCTTTTTTTAAGAATATATGGCAAAACCTCAAGGATTTATCTTACTTTGAGGGAAAATACCTGCAGAAAATACCGCTGTAGCGTAAGGGAAGAAAGAATTAACACGGGTTCTATACCGAAATCGCCCACTGCACCGCCTCACCCCACCCGCAGGGTTTGTTAGACTCGTCGCATCCCCTCCAGAATGTGTGAAGCAGTTACAGCCTATTCTCTTTGGTTACAGTAGCTTGCTCGCCGCAGTAGCAGAAACAGAGTCATAGAGAATATCACGCACCGTTAAGTGGCAGCAGTAGCTTGTAATAGTGATGGCGAAGTCGTCTTTTAGCAATAAAATGCGAAGAGCGGAAAGCAGTTTCAAGGACGATTTAATCGAAACGGATGGTACCGTTATTCGATGTTCTCTATGTGATATTGATATTAAAGTAGATGGAAAACATATAAAGGACAGAATAATTCAGCATCTCAAGTATGCCAAACATGAGAAAAACAAAGCTATTCGTGCGATCCAAGCAGTCATTTTTACAGGAATCTTTTCAGAAGGCCGAACAAAAAAGCAGGGAACGAAACTTTTTTTCAGTGACCTCACAGTTACCCTTGTTCAATGTGGAATTCCTTTAAATAAGGTAAATAACCCATCAATGAAGAGTTTCTTGGAAAAATACACACAACGCACTGTCCCTGATGAAAGTACACTTAGAAAGAGTTACCTACAACCAATTTATGAAGCTAATGTACAAAAAGTTAAGGAGGTTGTTGGAGACCATCCAGTCTGCTTCATTTTGGTTGAAGCAACCGATTCACTTTCAAGAGCTGTTCTAAACATTCTTGTGATGCCATTGACAGGAGACCCATCAAAACCAATGTTGGCTGCCATGTACGAATGGAAAAAGTAAACTCTACATCTATAATGCAGAGTTTCAATGACTGTTGTTTTAAACTCTGGCCATCAGGAATACAGTACAACAAAGTGTGGCAAGTTGTTACGGACCAAGCATCATACATGGTCTCAGCATTTGCACAGTTGAAGCCTATGTATTCTAATCTTCACCATACAACTTGTATTGTTCATGCTTTGCATAGGGTATGTGAAGCAATAAGGGTTGAATATATTGTTGCAAATGCCTTCATATCCGAACTTAAGAAGACATTGATTAAAGCTCCAAGTAGAATACAGCTTTACAAGGAAGTTACAGGCCTACCACTACCTAAGTTTCCCATCATAACTAGATGGGGGACATGGATTTCATGTGCTGTTTTCCTTTGTGAATATTTCACTAAGATAAAGGAATTTATACTGTCTTTGGACGATGTTGAATCTGCAGCTGTGGGTCGAGCGAAGGACCTGCTGAGTGATCCGAATTTGGAGACAGAGCTGTACGCAGTGCATACGTTCAAGTTTCTTCCTGCCGCCATCTTGCAACTGGAAGAACAGTGCTTATCCAAGGAGGTGCAGTGGAGTGTGGTTGAAAGAACTGACAACATTCTTGAGGGATTCGCAAAAGAAAAACTTAAGGCAAGCTTAGCAAAGAATCCAGACATTGAAAAACTAGTGAAGTGCACTGATTTAGAGTTTAGAGTAAAAACCAAGTATTCCCCACTGGTTTCCGTTGATGTTGAGCGCTCATTTTCTTTGTATAAAGATATTTTAAATTCAAAGAGACAAAATTTGACCTTCAAACATATTGAAATGTTAAATGTCATCAGGTTCAATTCGTTCTTAATGCAATAAACACTGTAACACAAGGACACTACATAAAAGAGAATATGCCTATATCCTTAACATCCTCAAATGTTGGACATGTAATTGATACCATTCTTTAATGCAGTAGAGTTAAATTAGAAGTGATTAACTGATTATGCATACCTTTTTATTTCCTTTATTCTATTGACCAGTTCCCTTTTCTTAAATAATCCCTTTTTAATGAATATTTTCCCCTTTTTTTGGTCCTTTTTTATTGAATATTTTTCCCCTTTTTGAATGAATATTTTTCCCTTTAAAATCCGGTCTCTAATCATGACATATAACATTCCAAGAGGCTTGCAGAAAGACACAAATACTGGGGAAGTTAGCCCCCCTGCCTGGCGGTCTAATGACCGTGACGAGTCAAGGCACAGTAGAACACTGAGTCAAACCATGTGCTCACTACTGTGACAGCATACATTTCAACACTGCTCGCTGTTGCTACGGAGACCATTACCCTTCTCGTCTCCACTCCTCACCTCACCCTTCAAGCGGATGACAGCTTTCACCGTTCATCTTTTGTAAATCAGAGTATAATAGCCTGTGTGGCGCCAGCTCCCATACCCCACGGAACCCATGTTTCTACGGATTGTCCACTGGGAGACGTGACTAGCACGGCATGTGTTGAATTGAGCCATGATTTGTTACACTGTTGCCCTTCTGTCACTATTGACAATCTGTCTCAGATATCACTAGTCATGGCCGGTCGTTCGTCTGTTGTGGACGATGACATCCGCATCCACAATACACCTTGGACAAGGTTGACCGTGTGAAGCCGAATTCCTGCACCACTGCCGAAATCGCACCGACCACCATACCCCGTTTGAACAGTAACAGTTCACAACGACGTTGCATGTTACACCTGTCATCTGCACAACCAGTTCTCACAAGGTCTCCTATACAACTGCCACTGGCACAGGGGACGTGTGGTGCGCAGACAACACACTGCGCATCGGTGCTCCACTATCCCATGACATTTACTCAGTCAGTTTACAGTAGCCTGCTGGTAGTCAGGGAAAGTGGCTACCGTGAGTGGTAACGTTAATAAGTGTAAAAGTTCTTCTGCTAAATGTTCTTATGTATGCCGATAAGAATGGTGTGTGGGCCACCGGTCGTCAATTTGCTGTTCAACCAAATCTTCTTCTTCATTTCCCGTTTCCAGTTCCCTGGGTTGTGTTGCGAATCAAGGACCTCCACAATTGTCTATCCCTCCACCATTCATTTCCTTCTTTCAATACTTCTTTTTCTTTTACTCTTTTCTCTATGCTTTCCTTCGACGTATCTATCCACCTCTTTCTGGGCCTTCCTGGTATTTTCTCCATAAATATGATCAGATATTGGTGAAAGCAACAAGAAAAACTAAGTCACAAAAAAGAATGTTAGATCTTTGAAAAATAGAATACCCCTAATGGTATTTTCTGTTCAGACGGTATGAACGTGAAATTAGGCCTACCCTATCTCACATGGATACTTCCCGCAATCGCAGTTAATTAATATAACGCTAATATTGTACAGTGGTCCATAATTGTATTTTTTTACCGGAATAATAATAGATTTTTTATTTTGAAATATATTTTTGAGGATTTTGGTATGTATACAGTAGTTATTTAATGGGTATTTTGATATGCTACCATATTAATTTTTGAGATGTGTGTGTATAAGGCCCTCTTCAATTCTTAAGCATTGAAAGTAGGTAAAAAAAGGTCTTATAAGTGAGTTAATATGGTATTTTAATGTACATTGTACGGATATCCTTTCTTGTGTCTCCTCTCTCTTAATGGATTATTTTAATTGTCTTTTTAAAGATAGATAGATAAATACCACGATTTATTACATTGTATAATCTCCCAAATGAAACCGTCTATTGTGAGATTGATCCAATCACCAGCACAATGAAGAAGAAAAGAATTTCGTATTTTTTTTTTCACATCTTACAGCTTCCAGAAAACAGAATTGTATGCCAACTAGTGATGAGAAATCTAGGAAAGAAAACTGGAGGAAAATGGATCCAAGAAATCCAACAAGATCTTGGAGCAGTTGGACTCAAGATAACAGATGCCGAGGAGAAAAATAAAATTAACACCATTCTTAAAACTCACAAATTTTCAGCAGAAATGACACATAGAAAGCTTATGGAGATTTCAGATGAGTTGAGAAAATCGCGATCTGAAAGAATGAAAAAGTACTGGAAAGAGCGCAAGAACCAAGCAGTACTACCTTCAAAGAAGTGATTGTGGAACGACTCAAGTGGTCCAATGTGACCAATCAAGATTAATAATAATAATTAGGTAGTTTTTTCAATATTAATTTCGCTGAAGGAGGCATCAATGTATATGCCGAAACATGTACATTTATCTCTACCATGTTCTTAGTTGATATTGACCAAGTGTTTTTATCTACAAACATTCTTGAGTACTAAAACACATCAAATTTCAAATATTAAACAAAAAAATGATCCCGTTAGCACAATTCAGTATTGCCAGTGTAATCCTGGATCCTTCGGAAAACAGTTATCCTAACACAAAGTAACTGTGCTCTAGTACAGACAACACAGTGAAACAGGTTATCAGACAAATTTCACACACACCCAAGTACACAGGTCTACATGACCACGATGTTGTAAAACCCCTAAATAACACAAGTCAATAAACAAAACATTTTGTGTCGAGTCTATTATTTAATGCATATATTCTGACTGTCTACATCGAAAAGTAACCAAAAACCCCATTCATAATTAATAAAGTTTGCTTTTGTACTCTATGCAATGATAAATAAACAATTACTCAACACCCACGAATAACGAGCATGGTACAGCCTTAAAGCTTCCTTGGAAAGAAGAAAGATGAGAATTACAAAGAGCCTACTATCTTGCACTATGCTTGGGAGTATGCAAAATTGCACTCCAGTAAAAGAAGTACTCTAACTCCCAGAGTTTTAAAGATAATGCTTTATAATTTTAATGACATGATTATCGGTGTGTTAGACATGCCTGTGTTGAGTTTCGTGGTGATAATACAAATGGTTCTTCAGCTAGGAATATTTGAATTTTCAGAAACATGTACCCTTAATATGTACCTTTTCTACGAAACCATCACATTGTAAGTTACAAAATTTGAAATGTAATATCTTCAGACCAGGTTAAAGATATCTGTGGAACAAATTTTTGATATCTTATTTACTTTATTTTTAACAGCAATTCAAAATCTGATGGACTTAATTTGAAAAAAAAAAAAAAAGAATGATGACATGTTACCCCTTAAAAACTAAAATATGTTCTTTAAAAAAAATTGTTCCAGGAAGTTATTTAGAATAATGGTTTACAGCAGTATACCAAGTTTCATCACTGTATCTTTAATGATGTAGGAGAAAAGGTACAATAAACTTACAAAAATGTAAGTTATGGAAAACTTGAATCAAAGATTTGAGTTTGTTTATATTGTATTGCTGTTCATCTAATGAATTAGTGCAGACCATAACCATTTTACTCTGATTCCTCTTATTTCTCCAGCTGTTTCTTCATTGAATGTCTCCTTTGATGAAACTTTGTTTCCAATTTCATCATTTGATTATGTCAGATTATCCTCACATTCTTCCTACAGAACTGGGTGTGGCAGAATAGAAGCAGTTACATATACTATTTTTTCTCACATTTACAGATGGTATTGAACTGTGATATTTTGGAATTAAAATCTTGAGACCGTAAGGTAAATTACAGGCGAATAAAAAAAATTGCTACTTTTACTCCTTTTTACATACGTACCCCCTTACTCATGGGTTGCAGGATTGTCTGCAGTTAAACAGCAAATTGTCAGCCTATACCTCATGGAGTGCAAGAACTATCATATGACTGTACTTACCTTAAGAGTCGCAGCGAGGAAGAAACTTTGCTGGACGTCATCTTTGCTAGGATTGTCCACATATACACTCCTCAGTCCTGTGTAGCCACCATCAACCCGGCACTCTTTCTCTAAAGCCTGAGAAAGATGGGAGAAAAAATGTTATCAGCAAGCCACGGGTTCTTAGGTTCTGACCTATTCTATTTCTGACTTCTTACTCTCCTAAATTTCAGTTTATTTAAATGCTTTAGGAACCAACATGTAACATACAGTACTTCAATTTTTATAGTGATAAACTGACCTAACTTACGTTAGGACCTACAGTAATAAGACCTAATTTTCCCGATAGATCCTAAAAATACCTTATAGACTACCTTTCTTCTTCTTTCTCCGAATTTGTCGGTTTAAGCAAGCAAAACTGCATTGGACATTCAACCCCAGTTCAACCTGGTCAGCAAAAACCTCGCTTCCTCACTATAAAAAGCTACGGGCTCAGGTCATGAGAGGTCACTCAGGCACTGCATTGGTGGATGTCGGACAATCAGGGAGGTCGATTGCCTGCCAACCGTCAAGTTGGGTCGTCAGATGCTTGTTGACCAAGGGGCGTGGAGCTGAGTCGGTACTTGAGAGCACCATCACTAGCAAAACTGAGGGAACTTCAGGATTAAATTGTAATCGTTGTTGATTTATTTATGGGCTTTGCAACATCGTGGTCATGTAGCCCCATGTACTTGGGTGTGTGTGGAATTTGACTGATAACCTGTGTTATTGTGATGGCTGTACTAGTGTGTGTATTTGAAAATTAATAATAAAGGAATTGCGCAGAGATGTGCATTACATTTTCGAGTAATCTAATAAGGAAGGTGTTCTCTTAGAGCATTCACTAAAATGGTATCGACCACACTGTTTAGCACGTAATATCATACACACTGTTCAGAAGGTTCCTGAAAACCACGTCGCACGCACAGCTTATGATGGAAGCCGTGTACAGCAAGTCTATTCAGAGCAATCCTCATTTCTTTGTTAGGTTCAGACCAATTTCTCTGAGACATGGCATCAGTCCCATATAATTCCAGGTCGATTTCCGCTTGCTTTCTTTGTCTCATCCTTACGAATTCCTATTCTTGTCTTGTAGAAGGCAGGTGTAATCGAAATCTTAAGTCTTCAATAAGAAAAGTTTCCCTGGCAAGTTCATAAACAAGTTGGGAGCGTGTGTATTTTGATACTCCTAGGGTAGTCATTAAGTATCGCTCTTTGACTTTTTCAAGTGATCTGAGATCGCCCAAGCTTAATTTATCCCAGACTATGTTTAACCCATATGTGAGGACTGGAACAATCTTGGCATCAATGAGTGAAAATTGGGGATAGGATTGGGAAGGAGGCGGCCATGGCCTTAAGTTAGGAACCATCCGGGATTCGCCTGGAGTCATTCATTCATTTCCGTGTCCGGTCAACATTTCCAAAAAATTGCAGCTGCGATGGCCTTGTTACTTCCTCTAAAAACATCTTCCATTGTGCATGGGTTGTCCAGGAGGGGGCAGATAAGTAGGTGGCTTGGGTCTTGTTCAGCTCCAGATTCACAAGAGGTGTCTGCGTCTGCTGGAAGGATCCCCCATTTTTGCAAGTTGGTCTTGCATCGAGGGACACCCACTCTTAAGCGGTTGAGGGACCTCCACACAGGATAAGGTAGGTCGGCGCCAGGAGCCAGTTCTTCCTTTGGTGTCATGTCTGTGGGCAGTGAGCTCCTCCATCTGTTAAGACGAGTTGTCTCTGGTGTTCTCTCCAGCGGCGTAGTCCTAGCAAGGAAACTCTTGCGGGATCTGAGGCGAGACCTTGCTGCCTGGTGACCATATAGTGGATATCGATGGTCAATCTCCTGCTTTGTTCTCTCGGCGTCCGCAGCAGTGGCCCTCCGGATGTTGGCTGGGGCTATTCCAACAATAGGGTATAGTTTGTGCACTGGAGTAGAAGTGGGAAACCACAGAAAACCACTTCCAGGATGGCTGAGGTAGGAATCAAACCCGCCTCTTCTCAGTTTTGCCTCACGAGGCTGAGTGTATCCCATTCCAGCCCTCAGACCAGAATTAAATATCTTGGCAGGGCCGGGAATCGAACCCAGGCCTCCGCGGTGACAGCCAAGACTGCTAGCCACTACGCAACGATGCGGACAAAATTGTAATTCAATCCTTGTATCCCTGGTGGTAGATTCCTTTATTCCCATAAGGAGTAAACTGGGCGTTAAACTTTCCAACTCTTTCATTGGGAAGCATTCCCTGAATCCTGGAATCCATGTCGCATTCCCATTTCCTTATACAGTAGGGACTGTACTGTAATCCCTATCAGAAGTTATTGGTAGGGACACGATGACGACCCCAGTACATAATCTTGCAGAACCCCTTACCAGCTTATGACATAAGTCCGTGCCATCAGATGGTTGGTTCCTCTGTTTAGGGGCTGCGGAAACGCGTTCATGTAGCCCCGTGTACTTTGGGTCTGTGTAGAATCTGTCTGATAATTGGTGTTAATTGTGATGGCTGTATTAGCGAGCTCAGCACGGGCAAGAGACCTCTTGGAGCACCTCGGAAGCGTTACAAAGATCAGCTTAAACAAAACTTGAGGAGTGTAGCCATTGTAACGTGTTTTTCGAGGGTTTTTTATGCAACTGGCATAAGTCAGTAGGAAGCCATTCTATATTTATTTACGCGGCAAATTGTTCAGCCAAGAGAATTTTTCATGTTAATTTATTATTATTATTAATTTATTATAATTATTATTAAGGTATTTTCGGAGCATTTTATAAAAATTATTAGCATTCAGATAGGTTTTCTATGTTTTAGAAAACGCTATCAAGCAAATTATTACGAACGACAATATCATAGAAAATTATGTGATTGCGGAATTTTACGGAGTTTTCGTCAGTTAGGGTATATCGAGAGACGTGACTCACTGGCAATTCAAGTACACGCTTAATCTTGTCGGAAAGCATGACGCAATCCTGGGTCGCAGCGTCCAGGAAATGCGAATATTTGGAACGGAAATCGACTTCATCATCGCCGCGCCGTGTGTAATGACCCGGAGGAGGGGAAGATCGCGTGGTGGGTCAGCCAATCAGTGAGGACCACGCAAGCTACAAGTCGGATGAAGAGTGGGGAAACGGCGGGTGCATATATCGTTCGACGCGCCGTGGAACGAGGACTATCTGTGAAATACTTGACGAGTATGGGTGCGCGTGCGAGTGGCTCCGATGTTCGGTGGAGTTAGCGACGATCTGTATAGAATTTAACGAGTACGGTTGTACGCGGGAATCGCTCCGATGTTCCGTGGATTGGAGGACTAACTTTTGTAAAACTTAACCAGTGCGGTTGTACGAGTGTTTGGGTCCGAGGTACGGACCATAGAATTATCTAATCTACCAGAATCTCATCAAATATCGACGAAGATGTCGACGTCCAGGAGACTGTGGGAAGCTCACAGCATCATCCAGTACGAGGGAAAGGCTTCGGCTATTTCCAGTGGTAAGCGCGAATGACGCAGAAATACGCAATCTCTCATTTCTCTTGGTTTTATATTTCATATTTCAGTAACTTCATAGCTTGGGAATAAGAGTAAAATCAATAATTTATCAGACTCCGTTTTCACGTAATTTTCTATCGGTAATATTCAAATCACAACGCTCCAATTTCAATTTTATACTTATTATTATTATTAATTTTGCTATACTTGTTTTATATAATAAATTCATTTCTTTTACAATGCAATCTTTGCTTTCAGTAGGTAGCATTAGATATAGACCAATTCCTTCTCCTGATACAATTGTTTGTTGGGTTAATGATCAAATCATACCACGATCTGAGTGAATAGAGTCTTGAATGTGTTCTGCCAGAGCTAGACGTTGTTAAATACAAATTTAGATTTCAACATTGCGTTGAGGTCTTGGCGCCCATTAAAACAACATAGCTTAGGCAAAGGTAAACAGTTACATTTATCTCCCAACGTTAGGGCTAGCAAAACGTTTCATTTGTCGCCGACAACTTGGGGCTGAAAACCTAATAACATTTGTGGAAGGAGAAGGGTATATATTTCTGTGCCTGTATTTTGGGGGTTATTTGTCTTTATCAGTGTATATCATTATGGGGGATGAGAAAGTAAGACAGATGAGGTTACGTAGTGGTCATCAACTGGAGAGTGATGATACGAGCAGTATGTCGAGTGATGGTAGTACCGGGGTAGCGGAGGTAAATCCCGATACTGAAACAGGGAGTGTAGGCGGCCAACCAGAATTAAAAACTTTACTTCTCGAGTTCATGTATCAGAACAAAGTTAGTAGTGATGCCTTAAATGCAAAATTAGAACAGAATAATGCAAAATTAGAACAAAACAGTAGGGAAAATAAAGAAAGTACAGAAGCTTTAAATGCAAAATTAGAACAGAATAATGCAAAATTAGAACAAAACAGTAGGGAAAATAAAGAAAGTACAGAAGCTTTAAATAAAAAATTAGAACAGAATAATGCAAATTTGGTAAGAACAACAAGGAAATTAGTGTGAAAATGGAGCAGATTAGAGGAGAAATCAGAGGAGTAATGGAAGAGAAGGTTAAAGAGATCATTGCAGATGTAGACAAGAAATTAGGAAAAGTACAGGAGGAGTTGGAAATTAGAATCAGTACACAGGCTGAAAATTTAAAAGAACTAGTGCAACTGGAAACACAGCAGGTCAAAAAGCAATTGGGGGGAGAAATTGACAAAATTCAGGTAGCTACTAAAGAGGTTAAGGAACAGCTGGGGGGTAGAATTGAGAAAGTCCACTCACAAATAGTTGCAGAAGTAAATGATTTAAGAGAGAGTAATAGAGAGAGCATTAGCAAGATTGAGGAGAAACAAGCAAAGCTATATGATAAAGTAGAAGAATCAGAAGGAAACATTAAATTAACAGTAAACAGTATTGAGAGGAAGGCTGAGGAGAAAATCGCAGAATTAGAGTTAAAATTAAAAGCTAGGATCAGGCAAGAAAATAGTCAGAATAGGCCAGTTTTTGTGAATAGCACACACAGGGAGGTAGAACTGGGTAAGTTCAGCAATCGACAGGGGTGCCCAATGGAGTTCATGAACACTATAGAAAATAAATTCGGGGAGAGGTTGGAAAATGGTAGTATTGAGTGGTGCCAGGTAGTTGAAATTTTAGAACAAGTGTTTGTGGGGGAAACGAGGAATTGGTTTGCTGTCTACAGAGACAAGTTCACTGATATTAATGATTTTAAAATGAAACTAGTTGAAACCCGTCAAAAATGACGGTCAATAGAAAAATATTTACTGAAGAATTTTCTTATATAGGCCTACTGTATATTCTTTGTACGATTATATTATGGCTCTATTGAAACTATAAGGGCGTCAAAAGATTGCACTCTCAACATTGCAAAATACTGCTGGCCATGACTGAAAAATTGATGAGGCAAATTGAGACCTATACGTTCCTGAGTTTCCCCTTGAGCTTCATTGATTGTGACAGAGTATGCCAAATAAATTGGAAAATATTGCCTCTTAAAACAAAATTATAGTGTTTTATCGGATGGTGTTAAATCAAGTCGTAGGATTAGACCTCTCTGCCTAATTTTAACTGCACTTATTATTTCCAAATCCAAGCAATATGGTTGCATTTAGGAGCCTTGGGAAACGTTCAGATTTCTAAGCAGCATAACGGGTCAAGCGTTTGGAATATGTGGAGGCAAGTCATTTAGTTCCAAGGAATTCAAGAACTCTGAGGAGTCTAATACAACTGGCCGCAAACCGTCGCATATAATTTTGGAATATAACGAAGAAATGCGATGATGTGCACCTCCATACATTTTAAAACAATGTGGACCGTATGCGTGTGGCACAGTAACATTGGCACCAATGAAACGAAGGACATAGCATTGTACTGCCGATTAGTCTCTCTGAAATTCCTTGAGATATCATCTCCAGTGAAAAATAATTGTTCCAGCCTATCAAATATTTTATATTTAGTCAGATTAATTTTACCATTACAACAGCAAAGATCAAAGTAACCAAGTGTAGATTTCTCTCAAGAGAAATACAGTGCAGAACAATGTTTACATTTGTTCGTCAAGGACCCTACACTGTAATGGTATAGTATCTGGAATTGTATCTGAAATGCCGTATTTATATTGGATTTTTAAAGTGGCTTCGTATTTTTCTCCGATTTTCCACTTTTTGCGGCTAATGTCCTATTTCGTAAAATGGGTTTATTTATAGCAGCATTTCTCCCCGAATTAACGTCATATTAAATAACACTATAGTGGCCTGCATCAACGCAGTTGCCAAACATTAAATAGCAAATAATAACTTACTTCCATTGCCAAAATCAACTGCGTGATTAGAGTCATTGTTATGTACTCTAAAAAATAATCAATAAACAATAATATTCACTTATACAATTAAGTGCAGAGACTTCCATTCTCAAGTTGGTTGCTGATGAGAATGCGATGAGGCTAATCGCCAATAATAAAATCCTTGCAATTTTTGCAATTTGCTTGCAAACGCAACTCAGGATGACGAAGTTCATTTTGAAATAAACAGAACGAAACTGCTCTAAATAATCAATTTCCATCACCTGTTGAAGGTACAAAACTTTGCATTTCCATGACAGTAAATTACGCAAGGGAGCATAGAATCACTTCGCCACTACTGGAATGAGCATAGACTCACTTCGCCAGCCACCGTAATGGAGGGAGTTTTAGAATTATATGTTCAGTGTTTGTCAAAGATCGTATTAACACAGGGAAGCCCACTCTTAAGGCTACATTCTGAGCTATCACCCCAGATTCCAGGTTCGATCCCTGCTCTGCCAAGAAATTTAATTCTGGTCTGAGGGCTGGAACGGGGCGCACTCTTGAGGCAAACCTAAGAAGAGCAAAATTTGATTCCCATCTCAACAATCTTGGATGTGGTTTTCCGTGGTTTCCCACTTCCACTCCAGGCAAATACCGGAATAGTTCCTAACTTAAAACCTCGGTCGTCAACTCCCATTCCCCATATTAATTACAAATGCACACATCAATACAGCCATTACATTAACACAGAAAGGCTTACACTCACACACCAAAGTAGACGGGGCTGAGTGACCACGATGTCTGAGTCCATCAAATGAATTATGTTCGACAATTTTCTCTCAGGGCAAAAGCGATTGTGCCCATTTTTATTTAATAATTTAAAAGTATCTGGCAACGTAAATCATGGAGAATTCCTTACCTTACGGGAATAATAAACGTAACATATGTTTAGACAATGTAATACCAATTGCAATATAGAATAATTGGGAAATAAAATTACATGTCTGAGGTGGGAATCAAACTCCTTCGACGATGCATAATCAATTTCGTTGTCCACAATGTTAGCAGCTGAGCCACCCAGACAACGAATTAGAGTGCAATATTAATTGACGTAAACAACGAACGCACTCAACTGCCAGTTACAGTTCTTCAATAGTTCCCTTATGTCATGATTCTATTCCAGTATATATCGGGAGACAACATAAGCGATATTTCCCTTTTCAATTCTCATAAACAAAGATCACACTACGATACGGTGGATCTTTTATCCGCCATTTCTCTCATGAAGAAACGCCATTGTGCGCACACGCAATTGCCACATATATTACATTTTTCTTTAAACATTTAAAAATATACCGTAACATATATTTTCCTTTTAAAGACACACTGCAAATCTGCATGCCAAGAGCTTTCGTTAGAATGTCTTACGAAGCCAATCGGTTAAGTCGTTTTCACAATCTCGTGTGTACAAAAAACAGCTTAGTGTTTTAAATATATAGATATGGCAACAGAGAATTCGTTACTTTACGGGAATGATAAAAGTGAAATATGTTTCTACAATGTAATATCAATCATAGGAAGGAAGAAAACAAAAACAAAACATATCCGAGGTGGGAATCGAACCCTCTCGACAATGCGAAGGATGGCAACAGAGAATGCGTTACTTTACGGGGATGATAAAGTGAAATATGTCTCTACAATGTAACACCAATCGTAGGAAGGAAGACAACTAAAATAAAAATAAAATATCCGAGGTGGGAATCGAACCCTCCCGACCATGCAAAGGATGGCAACAGAGAATTCGTTACATTACGGGAATGATAAAAGTGAAATATGTTTCTACAGTGTAATACCAATCATAGGAAGGAGGAAAACGAAAATAAAAAACATAACCGAGGTGGGAATCGAACCCTCCCGACCATGCAAAGGATGGCAACAGAGAATTCGTTACATTACGGGAATGATAAAAGTGAAATATGTTTCTACAATGTAATACCAATCGTAGGAAGGAGGAAAACGAAAATAAAAAAACATAACCGAGGTGGGAATCGAACCCTCCCGACCATGCAAAGGATGGCAACAGAGAATTCGTTACTTGACGGGAATGATAAAAGTGAAATATGTTTCTACAATGTAATACCAATCGTAGGAAGGAAGAAAATGAAATAAAAAAACATATCCGAGGTGGGAATCGGACCCTCTCGACCATGCAAATGATGGCAACAGAGTATTCGTTACTTTACGGGAATGATAAAACTGAAATATGTTTCCACAATGTAATACCAATCGTAGGGAGGAAGAAAACGAAAATAAAAAAACATATCCGAGGTGGGAATCGAACCCTCTCGATCATGCATAATACAAATTACTGGGCAGTAATCATATCCCCTTGGCCATCCAGACAACTATGGGATACTTCAGTATTAAGCTATCTAACCAGTATACACACTCAAGCTGCAGTTTAAGTCCTTCAATTCGTGGGTTATTTAATATAATTCTATTTCAATGCATATTGTAAAAACATAATTAACATTATTGGAGACCCTTTTTAATTCTCATAAACAAAGATCTCAGTTAGACGCGGCCGGAATCGCCATTTTCCTTGTTGAGAAAGGCCAATGTGCGCATGCGCGGGAGTGTCAAATATTACATATTTCTTTAATCATTTAAAAATATACCGTAACATATATTTTCCTTTTAAAGAAACTCTGCAAATCTGCATGCCAAGAGCTTTCGTTAGAATGTCTTACGAAGCCAATCGGTTAAGTCGTTTTCACAATCTCGTGTGTACAAAAAACAGCTTAGTGTTTTAAATATATAGATTCTGTGAAAAGTTCTGGAATGAGGTTATTCAGTCGCAGCATCGTGAGGGAGTAGTGTGTGGTAAATATAACCCTAAAGGAAGCTCCACCATGACCGAATACTTTTTAGGGCAGGTATTAGTGTGTAAATATCTTGATGACTTGAAGGAGGAAAGTGATGTGGTGAGGTTGCTACTTAGGCACTTTCCCTATAGGATCAAGGAGGCTGCTTGTATCCAGAATGTAAAGACTATATCACAAGTAGAAAATTTGTTAAGCACATTTGATGCACTAGGGAGAGGGGGGTTATGAGGACAATTTCAATCGGAACCAGGGTAATAATAATATTAGACCTAATGAAGCCAGGCATCAGGAAGTTCAAGGGAACGGTGGCGAAGGGGCCAACGCTCAAAATAGAAACAATAATAATCAGCTAAATCAGAACAGAGGAAATGGCTATGGTAATCAGTATCAAGGGAGGAACAATGATTTCAGGGGAAATCAAGGGAGGAACAATGATTACAGGGGAAATCAAGGGAGAAACAATGATTTCAGGGGAAATCAAGGGAGAAATTATAATGACAATAATAACAACCAGAATAGGGGTCAAGGAAGAGGACAGCCTAGTGGTAGTAATATACAGCCAAACAATGACAACACAGCCCAGAACAACCAGACCAGTTTAGTAGTTAGTAGTACTACGGCCAGCTGTAGCGGTTCTTTAAACGCGAACCAGGCTGCGAAGTAAGGTCAGAATCTCAGTCTGTAGCATGCCCTGTCCATACAATTATACAGGAACCCTATGACCTAAATGTAAGAAATGAATTATTACATGAACTAAATGATGAAGGTATTATTCAGGAAGTGGTTAGTAAGAGCCCCATAGTTAAATTTAACGTGTCCGAGGCGTACACAGATGTTTTAATTGATAGTGGTTGTATGAAGAGTTGCATAAGTAGTGCATTTTATGATAAAATGAAAGGAACTGGAGTAAATTTTGAGGAGATGCCAATTAAAAGCACTTTTGTTATCACAGCTGTTGGGAAGAGGTCTAAAGTAATTTCTAAACAAGTTTTAGTAGACATTAAAATTAATAATCATGTAGAGAAGCAGATTTGCCTTGTAATTCCAAATTTAGTATTCAGTGTTATCTTGGGTTCAGAGTGGCTAAGTAGAGTGTCTGGTAACTTATGTTATGATGTAGGGAGTTTGAAATTTAAATGGGGAGATTCTGAAGTAGAAGTAGCGTTCAATGACCATATTCAGAGGAGTAGTATTGTAGGTGTGATTTGTACTTTAAATGAGATATCGCCAGCCGTAGAGCGGGGTTCTCCATGTTTTGTGGGCAGTGTGATTACGAACGGAAGTCTAGAGGACTCGTTACGTGATGCTGCATTTCAGGGTAATATAGAGGTGGAACAATGTGTTCGGCTCTATGATGTGTTATTGTGTAATAGGAGAGTTTTTGAGGATCGCATTGGTATGGCCAATTGCTATACACATTCATTGAACGTTATTGATAGGTCAGTATTCACAGGACATAGATATCCCGTACCTTTCGCTAATCAAAGTGCAGTTGAGGCACAAATTAATCAGATGCTTGAAGATGGGATTATTGAGCACTCTAACAGTCCATATGTTAATTCTTTGATCACGGTACCCAAGACCGACGGCACAGTTCGTATTTGTTTAGACACTCGTTTGGTTAACAGTAGAATTAGTTCAGATCAGCTGAAATCTATGTCAATAGAGGAATTAATGCAAACATTTGAGGGGAAGAAGTATTTCACTCGTGTAGATTTGAGTTCCAGTTTTTGGCAAGTGCCACTTATGTACGAAGATAGACCATTTACAGCTTTTAGTCATAAATATAACCTTTATCAATTTTGTAGAACACCTTATGGGTAAAGAGTAGTTCAGCAGCTTTAATTAGGGCTTTAAACATCGCATTAGGGGATGACACAGGAGAGTTTGTAACCATTTACATAGATGATATGGTAATTAGTTCACGCAGTTTTGAGGAGCATCTACGTCATTTAGATATAGTTTTTCAGAAGTTAGATCAGGCAGGGTTCACTTTGAAGCTGTCTAAGTCGTCATTCTGTCAGTCAAAAGTGACATTTTTAGGTCATAGAGTGTCGAGTAGAGGTGTGACACCAGAGGAAAGTAGGGTTAGCATGTGTGGACAGTAGCAACAGGGCATCGTTACAGATACTGAGAAATAGGTAGTTAGAGCAACTTGATGACGTTCATTAAAGGGAGCCACTTGCAAGGTTGGAAGCAGGTGACGGAGTAACATTTATAGTTTCCAAACGTATTGGCAAAACAGCATATGTGCTGGAGAATAGTGAGGGAAACAGATTATACGGGACGTATAATATACATAGTCTACGAAAATATGTGTCATAAAGCGAGTGTGTTTAGCTGGCGAGCCAGCCTATCAAATGAGTAAGTGTGGTATTTGGTGCGTGGGAGGAGATGGTCTTCCAGGCAGGCATATCAGAAGTCACACAGGGGGGTAGTATGTAAGTAAATGAGAGTTTTTAAGGTACAGGGAAATATGACGGGATTGTCGGATGCTCTTGAGCACTAAAATGTCTCGATACACCAAGGCCAGAATTTGGTAGCGCTGGTGAATTCCCATTTGTCCCCAAGAGATGGGTGAGCGCTTGGACAGGGTATTTTTGCTTAAGGCGTCCACGGGACAAAAGATGGGCCATCAGAATGAGAGACAGTCCTTCATGAAACTCATACATATCTGCACACGTGATTTCTGTTTACGGCCTCGCCATGTAAGATTTGTAAGTGTGTAATTTAAGGTAATTTGTACAAAGGTATTATTTGTGTCAGGAGAAATGGTCTGTGTTGAGAACTAGTATTAAGTAGAATATGGTCTACGGGAACTTAACAAGACAGGGCGATTACGGCACAGAAATATTTGGTGTTATATGTAATGCGCATTTACTGTTTTTTTTTTCAGAAGTCAATATTAATTTAATCTACTTTAAAGAGAGATTAAGTATTATGGTCACGAGGCGCTGCCACCATAGTGTGATCGTGTGCTCAGTGATAAGTGAAATTAAATTTCACCATAAGGAAGGGACCTCCAGTGAAATTAGGAAGTTCTATGGTGATATAAATATATCAGAACACCTTCAATGCGTGTGATATGACATCATAAATACATAGTGCTCACACATTAATTATGTCTATTTCTCCAACATAGAGAAATTTGAGAGGCGGAAATATCCGTGGAACACTATTCTATATGTAAAACATTGGACTGGTTGCAAAGTGCAATCCATAGTGACAACAAACTTTGACGCAAAGTGCGTGAAGAAAAATTATGAGTGTATATATCTGTAATTTAGGGTGATTTCATTTATGTAATATGTATTTTGGATGGGGTTTATTAACGTGTCTGGGATAATCGGATAATGGACCGTCGTCACGGTAAATCATCCGATGATCCGAGGCGAATATGTAACGTGTTTTTCGAGGGTTTTTTATGCAACTGGCATAAGTCAGTAGGAAGCCATTCTATATTTATTTACGCGGCAAATTGTTCAGCCAAGAGAATTTTTCATGTTAATTTATTATTATTATTAATTTATTATAATTATTATTAAGGTATTTTCGGAGCATTTTATAAAAATTATTAGCATTCAGATAGGTTTTCTATGTCTTAGAAAACGCTATCAAGCAAATTATTACGAACGACAATATCATAGAAAATTATGTGATTGCGGAATTTTACGGAGTTTTCGTCAGTTAGGGTATATCGAGAGACGTGACTCACTGGGAATTCAAGTACACGCTTAATCTTGTCGGAAAGCATGACGCAATCCTGGGTCGCAGCGTCCAGGAAAGGCGAATAGTTGGAACGGAAATCGACTTCATCATCGCCGCGCCGTGTGTAATGACCCGGAGGAGGGGAAGATCGCGTGGTGGGTCAGCCAATCAGTGAGGACCACGCAAGCTACAAGTCGGATGAAGAGTGGGGAAACGGCGGGTGCATATATCGTTCGACGCTCCGTGGAACGAGGACTATCTGTGAAATACTTGACGAGTATGGGTGCGGGTGCGAGTGGCTCCGATGTTCGGTGGAGTTAGCGACGATCTGTATAGAATTTAACGAGTACGGTTGTACGCGGGAATCGCTCCGATGTTCCGTGGATTGGAGGACTAACTTTTGTAAAACTTAACCAGTGCGGTTGTACGAGTGTTTGGGTCCGAGGTACGGACCATAGAATTATCTAATCTACCTGAATCTCATCAAATATCGACGAAGATGTCGACGTCCAGGAGACTGTGGGAAGCTCACAGCATCATCCAGTACGAGGGAAAGGCTTCGGCTATTTCCAGTGGTAAGCGCGAATGACGCAGAAATACGCAATCTCTCATTTCTCTTGGTTTTATATTTCATATTTCAGTAACTTCATAGCTTGGGAATAAGAGTAAAATCAATAATTTATCAGACTCCGTTTTCACGTAATTTTCTATTGGTAATATTCAAATCACAACGCTCCAATTTCAATTTTATACTTATTATTATTATTAATTTTGCTATACTTGTTTTATATAATAAATTCATTTCTTTTACAATGCAATCTTTGCTTTCAGTAGGTAGCATTAGATATAGACCAATTCCTTCTCCTGATACAATTGTTTGTTGGGTTAATGATCAAATCATACCACGATCTGAGTGAATAGAGTCTTGAATGTGTTCTGCCAGAGCTAGACGTTGTTAAATACAAATTTAGATTTCAACATTGCGTTGAGGTCTTGGCGCCCATTAAAACAACATAGCTTAGGCAAAGGTAAACAGTTACATTTTTCTCCCAACAGTTAGGGCCAGCAAAACTGCTACATTTGTACGCTCAACGTGGAGCAAAGTAAATACCGTTTCACTTGTCATCCCAGCCTAAGCGAACCTGCTACACCATTGATCCTAATAATTGGCATACTCTTGCGGAAGATCACGCACGTTGGCGTGCAGCCACCTCAGCTGCGGTTTCACATTTTCATACCTGCCAACTGTTCCGATTTAGGCGGGAGACTCCTGATTTTTCACCTTTTCTCCAGCCCTCCCGCTTAACGTATTAAATCTCCTGATTTTTCAAAGCTCTCGCAGGACGTAATTTCGAACTAAAAGTGCCAGATGTTAAAACTTCAGTCATCCATCGAACAGGTCGAGTTTATGTGTGTTTCGAAACCGCAGTTTCGCTTCGTATCAATAATTTATAGATGCCGTTATTCTCCATAACCACGCGTCCTGCTTAGTTGGATTTGAATATCTCTCCGTGTGAAGTAGTCGATGGTTAATTAATTCAGCGTGTATTCCTAGAAGTTTTCATAATAGCCTGTGGATGAGAGGTAGTTGTAAGCTGTGGAATATTGTATCTGTTTAATATGTGAAATTATTTGTGTATAACTTAGATGTTGGCATTAATATGCCGGTAGGCTATGACGAAGAAATATGATTGGACATAGATCGTCTTCAAAACCTCCCAATTTTTCAGTTTGGGAGGTTGGCAGGTATGCAATTTGAAGAAGAACGTCGAAGGCAGGAAATGGAAACTCGTTAGAGGAGAAAGCTGCGCCAGATATTGTCACGTCCTCCACCTTCCATCATCTGCATTGTGTGCGGCCGTATGTTCTATGCCAGAATTGGTCTGTAGAGTCACCAGCGACATCACCATCGAGTGAATACAAATTAGTAATGCAGGAAAGAAACATACTCTCGGATACGAGTATTAGCCGACGACGACGATTAGCGTGTGTTATTTGTAATTCAGGTAAAGACTGCAGAAAATCAATTTCAAGTAGTTCCTACTTTTGCTACCAACTGCTACCGCCAACGACACCTAGCTGTGAACTTGGCTATTAGATGCCACCACAACTGGCACCTGGCGATGAACGTTGGAACTTAGAGAGCATTAATCAAATCAAACCTACAAATTTAGATTCACACAATTGTAGTTAGTGGAAGGTTCTTTTGCATGCCATAAATCTATTATAAGGGTCCGCCGGCTTTACTTCCCCTCTGAAGGATGGCATACTGAGAGACTTTTAATTCTCTTCGAAAATCCGACAACTTCGGCCGGGTTTGAACCCGCGATCATGGGCATAGAAGACCATCAGGTGGGGATACAACACTGTTTTGTTGTTCTATAGGTTTGAGTTTTAGGTTACGCATATTATGCACGTGTAAATAGTTCAGCAATACAATATATTAGAGCATGCATACTGGTTTCTACTATTGATTATAATTACTTATCCGTTAGAGTAGTCCAAATCAGGCACGTACGTTGCACAGAAGTTCAATTGAAACTAGGCACCAGGGCCCTGCGTAGCTAGTGCCTGTAGTATGTTCTAACCTGCTGCACCCTTACGGGCAGCCTAAGAAGTAAGTCACAAGCGCGTGACGTCATGTCCTTGCCTCTCCCCACCTGCCGCTAGGTACATGTGCGAGCGAGCTGTGTATAGTATGGCGAGGTGCCCTGCAAGCCTGGCAAGTGCTTTTAGGGCCGTATGACCTAGCCTCACACTGTCAGCACTGTCTACGCTGGAACTCGTCAGTTCAGGCGTGCACGGCCAGCCCGTCCCGACAGGGCTTCGTAAAGCCGTTCTTCTCTTCTCTTCATATTATTATCATTATTATTATTCATATTAGCAATAAAATGTTATTGGGTACCAATAGACTACGTCTCATACTGTTCCCGAGTACATTGAAGATGAATTCTCTATTATTGAATGGATTCATTGATAGCAAAATTAGGTCATTTTTACTTAAGCATACCCAAACTTGATGAGTGATTTAAAAATGTTGATATTGTTCCCCTCGCTTATTCGAAACGTACCACGAGCTTTCACTTCCCTTTGAAGCCTATCGTTTTCTCTAAACGACCTGTTTTGTTATGTTGAGACTGTGATTCCTAACGTTTGTAGTAAATCCCCTTCTTAATTAGGTTTTTTGAACGTGAACTAGGGTATCAGGCACTCCACAGTGTTTGCAGCACACAGAGTCCTGGCTACGCCCATGGAGGTCTCACACAAGAGCAACCTTTGCTTCCACCTATTTGTGCTAGGCTACTCCCTTTCATGTCTGCTTCTGGATTAGCCAATCTCCATAAAATATGGTGATTGGATAGTTTCTGTACTTTCGCAATCAACCTGCAAGTTCAGTCTTAAGTATCGGCTATTTATATTCCCTTGGTTCCTAACTAGTAAATCACCATCATCATCATCATCACCGTCCTGACAACCTCCTTCGTTGTACGAGCACAAATTACGCACTATGTCACCATGCCTTCAAGCAAGTCTTGGTCTCTCTGGTAGTCTCACTACATGATGCTTACAATGCTTGGGATGTTCCTTCACTGAAAATTGCAAAATTAGCTTCGAGGTTTTCCTATGCCCAGAACTTAGAATGCAATGAAAATCAAATGTATTAAATACCATATCTGGATTAGCCTACATATACATATGCAATTGGATTAACTCATGAAGGCTACTTGTAGCATAGGCCTTTGAGAATATTTTACGGAAGCTATTCTAACAACTCTACGGAGTGATTTGCTCTCAATTCTAATTTCAGAATAAGAATGTAGAAAAAAAAGGAAACTTGTGCCCACTGGCCTGGTGCAAGTCCTCAAAATGAGCACCGCTTGGATGACTTACGTATCATCGATACCATTTCAGTACCCCAAACCGAAATTAAATTTCGTGGCAGGGCAGGGAATCAAACCCGGACAGCCAAGAATGTTAGCCGCTACTCCACAAGGTGGTCTCTTTCATTGTCAACGCAATCAATTGCACGATACCATGTAATTTCTACACTGGGCGAACTATAATAGTACACATTTCTTCGTATTTTTGGCATTACATAGCCCCTGGTAAGTTAGGAAGATGGTTCGCGTACCATAACCCTCAAGTCGAATAGTTCTAAGAACTAACAAACAAAACAGTTTTAGGCACTCCACCGAAAGAAATACCGACAAGCTGGTAGAAAGACAGACAACATATTTTGTAATTTTCAGAGCGAAATAATTGTTTTACAATGAATAGCACTCTTGGTCTCCATAGTGTTGAAATAATGAATATTGTCCTAAAACTTCAAAGGTTAGAAAGATTTTGTGTCTTCTTGCTTATTTTGCCGTATTTCTTATGTGTAGGTAAATTCCATGAGGTATTGTTTCAGGCCATGTTGAATATAAGAATTCTTTCTTTTTTTTTATCGTTTACCCTCCAGGGTTGGCTTTTCCCTCGGACTAAGCGAGGGATCCCAGTTTACCGCCACTGGTAGTGTCCTGGAGCTTAAGACTGTGAGTCGGGGATACAACTGGGGAGTGTGACTAGCACGTTGCCCAGGCGGCCTCACCTGCAAAGCGAACAGGGGCCCGATGAAGAGATGGGAAGAGTGGGAGGGTTAGTCAAGAAAGGGGGAAGGAGGCGGACAGTGGCCTTACCCCCCTGGCATTTCCCCGAAGACGAAGTGGGAAAACACGGAAAACCACTTCGAAGATGGTTGAGGTAGGAGCCAAACCCCTTCTACTCATTTGGACCATCCGAGGATGAGTAGAACCCAATCCAGTCCTCGTACCACTTTTCAAATGTCGTGGCAGAGCCGGGAATCGAACCGCGGACCCCCTGGGTGGCAGCTAATCATGCTGACCACTACACCACGGAGGTGACTTGAATATAAGAATAAAAGACATAAATGACATTTCATTTTAAAATCCTGATGAATTTACTAACGCATGTTTCTCAAACTCACATATCCCTGAACAGCATCAATCTAGTCATTTGGTGAATTCAGAATATTGTTAGGGGGGCGTGGTGGTGCAGCGGTCAAGCTGTATGCCTCTCACCAAGGCGGACCGGGTTCGATTCCCGGTCAATGCATGTGAGATTTTCGTTGTGAAATGCCATGTCCTGTGGTTCGGATTCCACGTAAAACGGAGGTCCCGTGGCTTATGATCGCGAGATTAACGGTCACGTTAAACTACAAGCTTCCTTCCTTCCTTCCTTCAGAATATTGTTATTGAAATTCAGGTTTAAAGTCCTAATGTATTTTTTTTGGTTCTACCCATAATTATTCCGGTTGCTATGAGGTAGGGGATGTGGTGAGACAGTTTCCTTGTGGGAAGGATTTTACGGATAGATGCCTTCATGACGCCATTCTCATGAGAGGAGTTAATGACAAATGAAATTAATGGGGTAATGTATGGAGCGGCTGTGTGTGATCTTTCGAGTATGGAGTAGTCTGACCATGCACGTTAACGTGCTTAGCTACCTCGGCTGGTTTGTGACATAATGTCAACAAATTAAAAAATGTATTTTAACTCTCCTGATTCCATACCGGCCCCTGTTACTGTCACATGCATGATTACCAATATGCTTGATTACATTTTAGGACTATTATATCTCGCTGCACCTGCTACATCACCCAAAAAGTATGCAAATTCCTGTATCCATTACTGCATATCTGATTCATGTGCGTCCAAATATCATGTTTTATACGTCTTCGGTTTGTTTCATTAATGTGTGACTCTCCCACTATGCTAATTTCGTCCTGCCCATGCACAAAAGACGTTATAAACACGACAGACCACACACATATGACAAAATGTTGAGTCTAGTGTGCCTAGTGTCCAGACTCTGCGCTAAGTACTGAACGTACTGCAATACCCGGTCAAATGGACAGTGCTTGTGCGACTAAGTGCTGCAGTACTAGTGTGCTGTCGTGCTGCACTGCTCAGAAATGGGCAAGGTAGGGCTGCGCTCCGCCGGCACGAGTAAATTTCTCGCTAGCACTGCTTCACCTTGCCCATTGCACGGCCCTGCTAGGCACTACCTCACTTGTCACTAGCCACTACCTGACAGAAAGAAAATGCAACTAAGAAATCAGGATGCAGGGTGTCGAGCGACACGTGAAATTCGGGATTTGCGGGAAATGTACAGGAATTTTAGTGACCTGGAAAAAATGCGAGAAATATACGGGAGTTTTGCATTTGATCCGGGAAATCCTGAAATGTCTCATAATGCCAGACTTCTTAGCCTGCGAATGCTCGGTCAAGTCATGCCACTCATCTTCTATTCCACCTGCAGACCACACCGCTACCCGCATATTGCGCCACCGTCGCGTATAGCGCTAAGTGGGGTGAGAGGGCAGCAAATGTCAGTGTCATAGCGTCAAATGCAACTGCTTTGCCTGGCTGACCATCGGTCGTAAACGGTGGTTTTTTTTACGCGCATTGCTCACGCTACGGACTTAGCCTAAATCTCCCAATCACCTCTAAGGAAGTACTGCATCTCCAAACATACAGTTACACTTAGGTTACGCTAGAAATACTTGATTTGCGCTTTAAGATTCATTTTTCAGTCATTCGGTATGCAAACTCTAGTCTAATATATTCGGAAATTAGGTTGATTTTCGTTCGGGATATACGGAAATTTAAAAACAGGTCACCACTCGACACCATAGGATGGATGATGACAGAATCCCAAAGCTTTCCCTTATAATAATAATATCGTATGGCCTCGGGTGCCAGGTGCAAGCTTTGTTATTTGACACCCACAGGCAAGCTTGCATGTTGAATTTTTTGTTGTTCCTTGAAGCACTATGAAAGTCAAGGAGGTTAGATATCTAAGCTCCTTGAACACTATAGCACTTTCTAGTAGAGAAATGAGGAACTTTGTGTTGGGGGAAAATCCCGAGATTAATTTTGCCATTATGAACACGACCTACTGAATTCAAATGGGTTCTTTAACATGCCAACATCGTATGACATGCGTATCGTGATTTTTGCCGCCTTTCAAAAATCCCTTACCATGGCCAGGAGCGAACCTACAAGCTTGGGGTTAGTAACCCGACACGATAACCACTGACCCACCGCGGCAAGCCCTTGACTACCATCCTATTGGAAGATGAAATATTGGTCGATCTATAAAGAGGTGGCAAGAAAACTGAGATTGGAACAGGCTAGTAACCTAATCCATGAAGGGGAAGTTAGTACAGTAATATAAGACTCCAGGACTCACCTTCACTGCTTCCCATCCCCAACGGCGATACTTGTTGTCCTTGGTGAGCCTCCAAAGGTAGAAGTAGGACTCCACTACTTCAGAGCGGAGATCATAATACTTTTCGGAGCCCTTGAGGGCCTTGGCCTCGTCAGTGGCTGTGAAGCGGAACACTTGGGGCCCCAGCTTGAGACGTGCACGCTCGTACGACTCGTGACAGGTGTCGGTGATTGCCTCGGCTATCTCCATGTAGCGGATCGTCGCGTTGCTCTTCAGTGAGCGTGCTGCCAGGCTCAGCAGCCCACCTGACAAGACAATAACTTCCAAGTAACAACAGAAATACCCTTTTGGTTGGTTCCTTAGTTTAGGGGCTGCAACAGTGCAGTCATGTAGCCCCGTGTACTTTGGGTGTGTGTAGAATTTGTCTGATAACCGGTGTTAATTGTGATGACTGTATTAGTGTGTGCTATCTGTGATTCAGGTAGAAGGACTGCAGACGATTAATTTTTTCAAGTAGTTCCTACTTTTGCCACCAAATGCTACCGTCAATGACACCTAGCTGTGAACTTGGCTACTATATACCACCGCAACCAGCACCTGGCGATGAACGTTGGAACTTAATAGAGCGTTAATCAAATCTAACCTACAAATTTAGCTTCACACAATTGTAGTTAGTGGAAGGTTCTTTTACATGCCATAAATCTATGACATGGGCCCACCGGTTTTACTTCCCCTCTGAAGGAAGACATACTGAGGGATTTTTAATGCTCTTAAAAAATCCGACGACTTCGGTCGGGTTTGAATCCGCGATCTTGGGCATAGAAGCTCAGCATGCTACAACTACGCCACCGAAGCCGCCGCAGGAGAGATTGCCTAAGAGGTTAATGAGTTTGACTGTAGAGGGTAAGAGAAGCAGAGACAGACCTAGGAGGTGATGGTGAGATTCAGTGTTCAGCGATTTCAAAGTGAAAGGTGTAGAAGGAGAAGAGGCTGCAGTGCTAACTGCTAATAGGGGATCATGGAGGCGACCTGTTCGCAAACAGGGGCTTGCAGACTAGACTGGATGCTGAAATTTAAAACAGTCTCGAATTCATGTAACTTTAGCATCCACCTATGCACAAAGAGTATACTTACCAGTAAAGCAAGCTGGCTGGTCCATGGCATCCTCCAGCAGACCAATCTTCATGTAGCCAAAATAGGAGTGTCCACCAGGAGATACCCTGAGCATGTGGTGGATCACATGGGACATGGCGTCGTCAAACATCCCCCGCAGTTCCTTATCCTCCCGACCGGACTGCAGCCACCCCTTCAGGAGGTACTCGTAGAAGACATCGCCTAAAGCTCCAATGGACGTCTGATCTGAAACAAGATGGTCCTTAAACCGAGGGGGTCTATTCCTTGCATGCCTTTAGGAGGGCATGAATAGTTGAATATTTTGGTTGTATCTGTTGAGTAAATTGTGCTCTGAAAGAAGTTAATTTTCCTTATTGACAGATTCACTATATAACAAAAAAGAAACTGTTCCGCCTAGTCAATACATTTCTTTTTCACGTCATTTCATCCATTCACTTTTTTTTATATCTTTAATTATGCTGGATTTTACATCTTAATTTATGGCTGAAGAAGGGACCAGTACTAGAGGCCCCGAAACATGTACCATATTATTTTTATTAATCTTGATTGGTCACATTGGATCACTTGAGTCGTTCCACAATCACTTCTTCTTTGACGGTAGTACTGCTTGGTTCTTGCGCTCTTTCCAGTACTTTTTCATTCTTTCAGATCGGGATTTTCTCAACTCATCTAAAATCTCCATAGGCTTTCTATGTGTCATTTCTGCAGAAAATTTGAGAGTTTTAAGAATGGTGTTAATTTTATTTTTCTCCTCGGCATCTGTTATCGTGAGTCCATATAATAACAAGTTGATAACTTGTTTTAAATACTGTAAATGTATTGACTAGACAGAACAGTTCCTCTTTTGTTATATCTGTTGAGTAAGACATGAAAATGTTACTGTATTGACACTACAGACTTTTGTCATGCTATATGAAGACTTATACAACTTTTTAAGATGATGTATTGCACCAAATCTTCTGCAATTCTTTGTCATTATAATTACATCATATATGTTAAATATAATAACAATAACCCCTGGCACTACAGCCCATGAAAGGCCTAGGCCTACCAAGCGATTGCTGCCCAGCCATTTGGCCTGAAGATGGTCAGCATATCGGGTCCCCTCGGCTGTTAATCTTGGTTTTCGTGACCGGAGCACTGCCTTACTGTCAGACAGCTACTCAATTGTCCTCACGAGGCTGAGTGCACCCCGTTCCAGCCCTGACGTCAGTTTATAAAATCCCTGGCGTAGCCGGGAATCGAACCCAGGGCCTCCTGGTGAGAGGCAGGCACGCTACCCCAACACCACGGGGCCGGCCTATGTTATCTATGTTCAATGAATATTGTTTTGACATTTCATAAATTAGTTTGCATTTTTACTAGATCCTCAAACGTATTTTCAAAAGTAGCAAGCATTTCAAGGTTTTAGTTTTTAAATTAATATTTTAATTGGTTCTATACAAATTTTATAATAAGGTTCTTTATTAATTATTTAAAATTAATTTTTATAAGTTTTCTTCAAGATAATTTTTGGCTTTCAAAAAAGTTTACAATTAATATCCATAGTTTCATTGTTTAATATCTTCAAGTGTAACATTTAATTGGATTATATTAATTAGTATTTATTTTGTTTTCTTCTGATTATTGAACTATTTATAATTTGAGATTTACAGAAATCTCAATACTTGTTTTTAAATCATTAATTTTAGTCTTAATATTGAAATTTTTTGAGGACTCATCATTAGTCCAAAACATGTACATAAACACAATTCGAATTTGTGTTTTTAGAGTATTGAAATAGGCAGATATTTAATATCTATTCATGAATTGTTAGTCATCATATTTAACCAGAATGGCTAACATTATGACTTTAATAATGTAACCTCAGCCAAGATTTGAATCCAAATTTCAGCTATGTGAGCAAGTACATTTAGCCTGTTACAATGATGTCAAACTCTAACTATAATATATTTTCAAGTCTTAGATGGAGAGGGGTTTTGCAGAATGATATGGTGATAACCTTAAGATCACACTCACACAGCAGATTCTGACTTAGTGCGCATGGGTATCATCTTGATGATCAAGGAAGTCACCACATCATTCCAGAAGCTGATGCAACAGTGCACCTCCATCTAAGACTTGACAATATGCCACAGTCGGAGCGAGGACACAAAGGCGTAAGTGGCTAAATACACCTGGACAGCGGGAAATTTGGGTTCGAATCCCGACTAAGGTCACATTCTTACAGTACTTACTCCAGAAATATCACCTCTCCAAGTTCTGTTAAGTTCTGCAACTTAATAATTGTAAATATTGTTATACATAAGTGTTATATACGAGGTGTGTGAATTAAGTAATGAGACTGATTTTTTAACCTGGTTTTATCCCAATCCCAATACAATTCAACACCATTCCCTTCAAAAGAACTGCCTTGGGAAGTCACACAGCTCTGGAGGCGGCTCTGCCATTCCTTATAGCAGTACTGGAATCGTCTTCAGCTGGTTGGTTACAGCCATTTGAATGGTGTCCAGTGCCCCCAAAACGCCATCCCGTGAGGTGTGTTTTTAATCTCAGGAAGAGGAAAAGTCACAAGGATCAAATCAGGCGAATAAGGAGGCCGAGGAGCCACAGGAATGTTCTCATTCGCCAAATGTTGAAATCGCTGTGTGACAAGGCGCATTGTTGTGTTGCAACACCCAGTTCTGTTTGTTGTTTGGTCTCACATGCATGACTCTTTAGCAAAGTATTTCAAGGGCCTTATCAGAGTTGATTAACTGCTTGACCTGTAGGCACAAACTCCTTGTGAACAATTCCCTGGCTATCAAAATAGCATGCCTGCATGGTTTTAATCTTTGACTTGCTCATTCTTACTTTCTTTTTGCCTTGGAGAGCTTGGAGTATGTTATTGCTTGTTCTGGCTTTTGGTTTCCAGGTCATACTGAAACACTCATGTGAGAAATTACAAAATTAGGATGGTTATTGGAGTAGAAAACTTGAAAGACGGATTCGAGAGGAGCAGGTTAAAATGGTTTGGACATGTCTAAACGTTGGGTGGAAGAATGCCGAAACACCAGCTGAAGGATACATGGGAAGGAAAGAGAGCAAGAGGAAGACCCCGAGCATGATGGATCGACTTGATTAAGATTAGCATAAGTAGACGGAATATTGACTGGAACAGACTTCCGGAAGAAGGTGGAGGAGTACCATAAACGCCCCGACCCGGCCTTAAACTGGATAAGGGGGAAGGATGATGATAACAAAAATAATATCATGTGGCCTCAGGTGCCGGGTGCAAGCTTTGTAAATCGACTCCCAGAGGGCAGCTTGCTCCCTGGAGCGCTATGAAAGTCAAGGAGGTTAGATATCTAAGCTCCTTGACACTATAGCGCTTTCTAGTAGAGAAAGGAGAAACTTTTTGTGTTGGCGGAAAATCCCGATATTAATTTTGCCATTACGAACACGGCTTACTGAATTCAAATGGGTTCTTTAGCAAGCCAACAACGTATGACATGCGTACCGTGATTTTTGTCGCCTTTCAAAAATCACTTACCATGGCCAGGAGCGAATCTGCAAGCTTGGGGTTGGTAGTCCGACACTATAACCACTCACCCACCGTGGCAAGCTGGAAGGATGATGATGATGATGACTGAAACACTCAAGTTCATCCCAACATACGGGACAGATGACCTCGTAGTTTTTCCCCTTACAACAACAATTACTATAACATAACTCATCCCAACATGTGCATCTGCCTTCTCTCCAAGTCCTGTGTCATCAGTGTTGCCCGAACAAATGCTACGCTACCAGTATTACTTAATTTACACACTATGTGCATATCCGCTAAACCTGAATTAGCCTGAGCAGGATCTGATGATGTTCGCTTAACGAACTAAACTAGTATCCAATTACCCCCACCCCCATTTGTGTGAGAAGTGTTTTATTAAGTGTATAAATAATTCATGTACTCGTATTTATTTCAGGCACTAGGATTTATTTATCGTATGGCTTTTAGTGCCGGGAGTGTCCGAGGACATGTTCGGCTCGCCTGAGTCTGTAGCTGCTTCCAGCGGACACCCTTAGGGTGAGCTACCAGTTCCGTTCAATTTCAAGTAGTTCCACCTTTCTCCACCAGATATCAATGATACCTAGTGGTGAACGTTGGAACTTTGATAGAGCGTTCTGACGAAATCTAACCTAACAATTTAGCTTCACACAAGTTTAGTCTGTGGAAGGATCTTTTACATGCCATAAATCTATGACTTGGGACCGCCGGCTTTACTTCCCCTCCGAAGGAAGGCATACTGAAGGATTTTTAACGCTCTTAAAAAAATCCGACGCCTTCGGCCAGGTTTGAACCCGCTATCTTGGGCACAGCAGTTCAGCATGCTACCAACTACGCCACCGAAGCCACTAGGAAATTAATTGCTTCTCTCCGCTCAATCTAATTGGGTACACGTGTTGATCGACTGAAAAGCAATTCTTTTAATACTTACACATCTCTTTCAGAGATTGATTACACAGGTCTACCCGACTTTTCCTTTCTTGGCTTTGACTCTTATTTTACATGTACATTGTTCTTCTGAATTCAGATTCAGAAGTGCCATTACTTTTGTCCTATCACATAGGCCTACCAATTTTTTATAATTGCAGTAATTTTGATTAACAGGATATTGCAATATTTCACAATATCTCTAATGTTGGCTGATAAAACGTGATGATCCTACTAGAGTGAACAAGAGAAAAAGCAGTATGAGAAGCTTCGCAACCAAACTGCAACTGTTCCTAATCATACAAATGAACACAAACTGTTTTTTTCTTTTATATGTACAAGGGCAGATCAAAAAATAAGTTGCACTTCCCAGTTATGGCCATTTATTACACCACCTATACAACAGCAACACGCCTATAACGACATACAATGTAACGTCACTTTTCCACATAGTTTCCAAGAGACTCCAAACATTTCTGCGACCGCACAACCAACTTGTCGATGCCGGATGCATAAAAAGTCTCCAGCGATCTGCAACCACACGGATACAGCGGCCTTCACCTCCTTATCAGTCTGGGAATGTCGACCACCGTTCTTTCTAATGATCGCATTCACAATGTCGACATTTGCACGGGTCCTGGACGTTGCGGTCCTGCCCTTGTGATATCCGTGCGTCCGGCTTCGAATTGTTGACACCACTTTACGATCCCTTGCAGGTAAATGGCCCGCTCCCCCATGCACAGCACTAAATTTCACGATGAATGTCCGTGCAATTCTTCCTTTTGGCCCATAGGAATCGGATTGTCGCACGCACCTCATATTTGGAGTGAACGTCCAGTCGACACGCCATTGCTTTTGGCAGCTATTCACACCATACAAGACGAGACACCACAGCGACCTGCCTAACAGATGTGTGGGCAGTGTCTGTCCCTTTCTCCGCTAAGTCCACGTTTGCGACACACAGCGCACTGCAGCAGCGCGTTAGTGCAACTAACTTTTTGATCCACCTTCGTATTTGTTACTGTATGTCTTAAGTTAATGTTTTTATTATTTTCATGTACTAAACTCTGCCTGCTATAAAGAAATACAACACAGATTTTCAAGTTAACGCATTTTGTAATGATTTCTTTAATATGTAGTTTCTTAAAAACGTAATGTGATACAGGAACACAGAAGACTTTTCCTCCGTAATTCATATACTTACAATATACAATATCAGTTATTGAATCCAAAAAAGGTCTCCAAAAATTTCATTTTGTAGCAGCGGCGTATATACAATTTTTTTCGGGGGGGGGGCTGACTATCCTGGAAAATTGTGAGTATTCTCAGGGGATTGTCACCATAAAATACCCAGAAATATCAACCAATATCTTAGAGCATATAACTTTGTGTAATTATTTTAGATAAGATTCAAAGTTTATATAGCCTACATTTATTACTGGCAATAGAAAAAAGTTTTAAAATACAACACAACACACAAATAAAATTACAAGTTGATAATTTATTTCTCAAAAGTACTGTACTGTGGAATTCACAGTTTTGCCTCACAAGGCCGAGTGTACCCTGTTCCAGCCCTCAGATTAGAATTAAAATTTCTTGGCACAGCCAGGAATCGAATTAGGACCTCTGGGGCGGCAGCCAAGAATGCTAGCCACTACACCACGAGTTAGTATAATTTCAATCTCAATATTGTTTATAACTTAGCCAATAAGTTAAGATTAAGGTACAACCAAATTTACAATTATTTTATGCTCTTACCAAATCAACACATTCTTAATCCTTATTGGCTTTTTTCGAGGGGGGCTGGTGCCCCTTCAGCACCCCCCTTATATACGCCCCTGTTTTGTAGACCTGTGTTATTGACGTACATAATCATTTGAAGTGACTTATGAGCTTACTCTGGCACCAACTCCCAGTTCTGGGGTTCATATAGTTGACATATAACCCTTGTGGTCGGTTCGTAGACTGCAGGACACGTTTGACATGGTCCACCTTTGCTCGGAAGACAGGGTTGTCTGTCACATCTGACAGGTAGGAGTACTCCAAGTGTAGTCCTCCCAACTCGGAGAGAATGCTGCAGCCTCCACTTACAAAACCATAGTTCTTACTGTCCTGCACCAAAAGACACAAGGGTAAATTTCCATTGTACAATGTTTATTTCACGGAAGAACAACATGGCTTCAGAGCAGGAAGGTCCACAGTGGATTTGATTTTTGCTGTAAGTCAGTTACAAGAACATACTATGAGTATGGAACAGATCTACTGATGGCCTTCCTGGACATTGAGAAAGCATATGACAGTGTATGCAAAAACAAAGTATGGAAGTCCCTGGAGGATAGAGGAGTAGAAAAATGAACTATAAAGAGGATAAAGGAGATGTACAAGGAAAGCGTGAGCTGTGTGAAAGTGGGAGGAGAGAGATCGGACTGGTTGGAACAGAGTAACGGCCTGAAACAAGGAAGTGCACTGTCACCGTTACTTTTCATTGTGGTGATGGATAACATAATGACCCGGGTGGCACAAGTAATTGGGGAAGGAAAGATGAAAGCAATGGTGTTTGCAGATGATTTGGGGAAACAAGGAGGAGGAGGCACAGGAACAGTTGGATGTGTGGGAAGGAATAATACAAGGGTATGGATGAAATTTAGCATAAATAAGAGTGAGATGGTGATCACAACAAGGAAGATGGAAAGAACCACAACAGGAATAACAATTGGTGGGGAACAGCTGAAGAAAGTGGACAGTGGAAAGTGGGAAGCCTGATACAAGATACTGGAAGAAACGATAGAGAAATAAATGAGCGGGGAGACAGGCAGAAGCATTCCGGAGGAGTGTGAGAAGCATGTTATGGAGCAAGGATGTCCCTCAGAACAGCAAAAAGATCATATATCGGACGTACTATGTCCCTATCCTGACGTATGCCTCGGAGACCTGGGTTATGAAAGGAAGGGAGAAGAGCAAAATACAGGCCAGTGAGATGAGGTTCTTGAGAAGCAGTATTGGAGCTACAAAGAGGGACAGAATAAGAAATGAGAGGACCAGAGAATTAATGAAGGAGGAACCATTACAGGATGGTATAGAGAAATCTAGACTTAGACGGTATGGACATGTAAAACGAATGGAGGAGAAGAGGATACCCAGGAGGATACACGAGACGAAGTGGGAAGGAAAGAGACCAAGAGGGAGACCGAGAGACACGTGGCTGAATGGGGTGGAAGAAAGCGTAAAGAAGAGAGGAGAAGACTGGACAAGGGTGGAGGCTGAGAGATGGTGGGAAGACAGAAGACGTTGGAGAGGCTTGTGTTCCAAACAGACCCGGCCAGTGGCTGGAAACTGTACAAGATGATGATGATGATTTCACGGTTTTCCAATCTAAGGGGAAGAATGTTGTGCAATGACAAAAAAAACATGAGCAAACCCTAAATACAGGGGAGATGAAGATGCTCCTATGGACCCTAGGACTGACTGGGTGTGACCACGTACGTAGGGTTGCCAGATTTCAAAAATGGAAAAACAGAACACACGTCCCAAAACATTGTTTTTTTATTTAACCCTTTGACCGCCAGCCATATACGCGGTGTCCATACCCTATACTGCCAAGACCTAATCTGCACTTTTTACCCTGCGGTAAATTATACGTAATAACTTCTGAACTATTTATGTATATTGGGTGATCTTTTTTTTTGTTTTGAAGGTAAATGCTCTGGGCTTTTTATTAATGTAACTTGATGTACTCTTATTCTATAATTTATATTAAATGGAGTGATAATTGAAATAAATATTTACTTTAAAAATTTTAAAAGACAATTCAGGATCAAAATCGTTAAGAATAAAAAATATATTTACTATCGAAAACTGCTTTATTTTAGAGAGGTGATGTTTCCGATATCACATATAAAAATTTGAGCTTTCTATAAAATATTACAGCTACAATAATTATTATTATTTTTATTACTGTAACATGAAATTTTCTAATTCTTACATTAGCCTATATGCAAATGGCTGCAGTTCCAGGCTAGTTTTAAGTAAAAATGTTTACTAATGTCTATTTCACTACTTCACATAAACTGAACACTCCAGAATTCACTTTTTGGATGAAAATAAACTAATTACCAAATATTTACACATGTTTATTACGCGCCCTAGCAATTGTGATTAGAGAGGCACAAAGGATTCTTTACAAATGTTGTTGTTGTTGTTTCTTATGGCTAGCCCGGATTCCAATCCATCAGCTTTCTTGGGTTCCAATAGAGTTGTGTGAGGTTTCCAGAAGTTCTAGCAGTCACATCAAGTTTGTTGCAATGTAGCAGGTGCCCCTTATCCATTTTACTTCCAGGTTCGTGACAAAGTGTGCATTCTTCAGATCTCAGGATGTTAATTCGTTTCAGATGAGCTGCAAGGCAGTCGTGGCCAGTGTTAAGTCTGAAGAAGGCTACAGCTTCTGTTGTTGGTGTTAATTTATATTGATCCCATTTAGCATCAATGTCTTTCCATAATTTGGTTTCTCTTTACAAATGTATCTGGTCTTTATCCTTCTACCACCTTGATTTATACTAATCTTGCTGTATACGGACCAATTGCGCTCATTTTCTTTTTCTGGTAAAAGGTGAAAGGGTTCGTTGCCCGCCCGCGATAGCTGAATTTGGCTTGGTTACTCAGCAGCAAGTTCCTCAGTGTAACAAACTTTAAAACTTATTGTATATAGTCTAATTTAATCCATTACTAGACCAAAACATGTACTGTGAACTATTAAAACGAATAAGTAACTTGGAAAATACATTTTTTCAGAACGTCCGATTGTTCATCAGCTGAATTCCGAACGACCGATCAATTGGACGTTGCCGGTCAAAGGGTTAATCAAGGTTGTTAAATGTTGAAATAAATAATACACATACGTATTTAATAAGCATTACATAATCAAATACACAAAATTAAAACTCGATATTGCTGACATATCACATAGGCCTATGACACCAGCAACTTACAAATGCTTACCATTTGAACGACCCTTTGCAAGGATTTTATATTTGTAAGTACCTTCTGATAAAATTCACTACAATTTTCGTCATAATTGTTATAAGTGAACAATTCTTGTTTTATCAAAGTAATGGAGCTTCACTTTCTATTATCTCTCCATTTGATATTCATGACAGAGAAAACTCTCTCCGTAAAAGCATTGGAAGGGAAAATGCTGAGTATGAACTTCACAAGGACTAAGATATTCCTTAATTTTTTTGCCCCTAATAAATCTATAACATGCACCCATCTATCTGACACAGGCATAGAAATCATTTTCTCTTTCAAACTTGCACCTGTATCACCAGTAAACAAGCTAGATATTACAATCAATTCTGAAGCGGGACATTTGAAAATGGGTGCGAAGTTGAATATATTATCAAATTAACCAAAAAACGGAATATTTGGCGTTCCGTTAAATATCAAAACGGAACGCGGAACAAAATAATAAAAAAACGGACTTGTTCCGGGTAAAATGGAACGTCTGGCAAGCCTGCACGTATGGAATAATGATGTTGGACAAAGTTAAGGCGTTGCTCCAATTGTGGAGAAAGAGCAGGAAGCTCGGCTCTGCTGGTATAGTCACGTATTGAGAAGGCAAGATAATTTAGTCGCTAAAACAGCTCTTCAAATTCCTCCAGGTGGAATGCAACCGCATGGAACACCAGTAAAGTGGTGGGCCGACAACAAATGCACGATGTTGGCTTAGAACCGGAAGATGCCAACGACAGACTGTAATGGAGGAGATGTACCAAAGCAGCTGACCCTGCACAGTGTGGGATGAACACTAGGAGAGAGAGATTTCATTGTTTTCCAGAACATATCTTAAACAATGATAAAAATAATGCATGAATGAATCTCATCTCCAGCTCAGGATTATCTTGATAATAACAGAGGAGAGTCTCCATTACTCATTGATACAGAAGAAAAGTGATGATTATTTTCCCTAAAGTAAACTGAGAGAAATCAATAGTGCAATGAGTTTTGCATTTTATATGTTTTATATCTAGAAAATAAAAGTGTAATTTTCAGGTAAGGTTATGTGTGTTGGTATTATTTGTGTTTTTCAGTTGTTGTTGTACCGGGTGAGTTAGCCGTGGTGGTTACGGCATGACTGATGGCAGTCGCTCACATCCGGGAGGCGAGGAGGTTCGAATCCCCCCGCCGGCAACCTTGAAGATGGTCTTCTGTGGTTTCCCATCTTCCTTCCAGGCAAATGCCGGGGTTGGTCCCTAACTATAGGCCACAGCCGCTACCTTCCAACTCCTCGTCCTTACATTCCAACTTCCCTCCTTCCCTCCCCAACGGTACTTGTAGCTCACCCATTGGGTGTCCGTCTCGAAGCAGCTACAAAACTGGCGAGCCGAACATGTCCTCGGACACTCCCGGCACTAAAAAAAAAAAGTTGTTGTTGTTGTTTGAGTCTTCAGTCTTATAACTGGTTTGATGCAGACTCCATGCTTCCCTGTACTGATTTAATTGTTTCATCTCTACATAGCTACCACACCCTACACCGAGGCGATCTGTTTAGCATATTCTCATCTTGGTCTACCCCTACAGTTCTTATCCTCGACCCTTCCTTCCATAACTAACTTTGCTATTCCTGGGTATCTTAGTATGTGTCCTACCAATCTATCTCTTCTCTTCATTAGCAGTCGCCACCAACATCTCTCCTGTTCAAGTCTACCCATCTGATCTTCATCATTCCCCTGTAACTCCACATTTCAAACGCTCCTCTTTTCTGCTGCTCCAATAGTCCAAATTTCACTTCCATAGAGCGCCACGCTCCAGACAAAGGCTTTCAAAAATGACTTCCTACGAGGGCTGTTTAAGTAAGGGCCGTTTTTTTTTTCAAAGTCCGTAGTTAGTGCACACGCTGCAACAAGCATGCGCGCTACCTCCCGGCATCCTTTGCGAACAAGCAGGCGTCAGTTGCAGCTGTGTAGCTAACCTGTACGCTGAACTGTGCATCTTTACAATGTTCAAGATTATTGATTTGCCTGCCGCGTGTGAGGTACGATCTGTGATACGGTTTTTGAGTGCAAGAAACATGTCGGCTGCAGACATTCATCATCAGCTTTGTGAGATGTATGGTGATAATGCAATGATAGAAGGTAAAGTGCAAAAATGGGTACGCGAGTTCAAAAGAGCCGTGAAAATGTTCATGACGATGAACGCTCAGGTCTGTGATCACAGAAGACTTGGTGACTGCAATTGACAAGAAAATTCACGAGGACCGAAGATTCAGGATAACCACTCTATCAATGGATTTTCCTCAAGTGTGAATTCTTGGTTGTTAGAGCAGGCGGCAAACTTTTATGCAGAGGGATTTCAGAACTTAGTTTTAAGGTATGACAAGTGCCTAAATAAACAAGGCAACTGTAGAAAAATAAAGGAAGGTATGTAAAACCTAAAAACAAATGTGGTTTCAAAATAAAATGTTCGGTTAATTTAAAAAACAAAAAACGGCCCTTACTCAAAAAACAGCCCTCGTAATACCTAAAACTATATTTGATGTCACCAGATTCCTTTTCTGTAGAAATGCTTTCCTTGCCTGTGCCAATCTACTTTTTATATCTTCTTTGCTTCTTCCATCACTGGTTATTTTGCTTCCTAAATAACAGAAGTCTCCTACTTCCTTTAGCCTTTCACCTGCCAATTTGATGTCAAAAGTGGTTTCTGAATTCTTTGGACTGTATTCCAATATTTTAATTTTACATTTATGAATTTTCATCATGAATCCTCAAGGAGCCTCCGTGGCTTAGGCGGCAGCACGTCGGCCTCTCACCGCTGGGTCCGTGGTTCAAATCCCGGTCACTCCATGTGAGATCTGTGCTGGACAAAACGGAGGCAGACAGGTTTTTCTCCGGGTACTCCGGTTTTCCCTGTCAAAATTTCATTCCAGCAACACTCTCCACTATCATTTCATTTTCATCTGTCATTCATTTAATCATTGCCCCAGAGGAGTGCGTCAGGCCTCGGCAGCCGGCACAGTCCATATCCTCGCCGCTAGATGGGGGCTTCATTCATTCCATTCCTGACCCGGTCGGAGACTGGAAGCAGGCTGTGGATTTTCATTTTCATCATGAATCCTCAAGACAGAATCCGTAGCATTTAAAAACTCATTCAGATCCTCTGGTGTGTCGGCTAACATGACGATGTCATCAGCAAATCTCAGAGTGGAAATTATTTCTCCTTGAATCTTAACTCCTACTTAGAATTTTTCTCCAATTTCATTCATTGCTTGCTCAATGTACCGATTGGAAAGTATGGGTGATAAGTTGCAGCCTTGCCTTACACCTTTCTGAATACCAGCTTCTCTCTCAAGTCCTTCGGCTTGAATAAATGCTGTCTGGTTTCTGTATAGATTGTAGAGCACCCTATCCCTGTACTTTATTCCAATAGTTTTCAAAATGTCAAATAACTTACTCCAATCAACGTTATCAAAAACCTTTTCTAAGTCTACAAATGCCATGAACGTTCTCTTATTCTTCCTTTAGGCGGTTTCTGTGGCGTAGTTGGTAGCATGCTGAACATCTATGCCCAAGATCGGGTGTTCAAACCCGGCTGAAGTCGTCGGATTTTTTAAGAGTATTAAAAATCCCCCAGTATACCTTCCTTCGGAGGGGAAGTAAAGCCGGCGGGCTCATGTCATAGATTTATGGTATGATTAAGAACCTTTCACTAACTACAATTGTGTGAAGCCAAATTTGTAGGTTAGATTTGATTAACGCTCTCTAAGTTCCAACATTCGCTGCCAGTTGCTGGTTGCAGTGCCATCTAGTAACCAAGTTCACAGCTAGGTGTCTTTGACAGTAGCATTTGGTAGCAAAGGTAGGAACTACTTGAAATTGATTGTCTGCAGTCCTTACCTGAATTACAGATAACACACACTAATACAGCCATCACTATTAACACCGGTTATCAAACAGATTCTACACACACCCAAAGTACACGGGGCTACATGACCGCGTTGTCGCAGCCCCTCAACTGAGGAACCAACCATCCTTCCTTATTCTAGCTTCCAAAATCAGCCTAATACTTGTCCCAACGTTTCTCTTGAAGCTAATCTGGTCTTGACCCAACTCGGTTTCTATCTGTCTTTCCATCCTCATACACATTATTTTCTGTTATCCGTGCAATAACAAGTCCACATGAACACAGGTAACCGAGAGCTTTCTAGTCTTGGATATTTCCTATAGACAAGGGCTATTTTTTTGTTTTTGTTTTTCACCTCCGATAGTACATAAAAAAGACAAGTGATTTTATTACCAAAACTTACATATAAACATGGTTCTCTTGACATAATCACTGAGATTATTGATGCATCTGTCATAAACAAGCTTTCTAATCCCCAGTGAGTTGACATGAGCCTTAACCTTGTTTTGAGGCTTGTCATTGGTCTGGAACCTCTGACCTCCTAGCCTCTTTTTCAGTTTAGGGGAGAGGTGGAAGTCGATTGGTGCTGTACACTGGGTGTTCAAAAACTTCCCATCAAAATTGCTGAAGAAACTGCTGGTTTACAGTAACACTGTAAGGACAAGCTTTTTCATGAATTAGAACTCAATTCTTTGAAGAATTTCTGCTTGAAGAAACCAAATTACACTGTGCAACTCACACTTGGGGGGAATCAATTGTAGTAGACATGATTCCATGCCTGTAACTCAGCTCAAAATGGCATAATGACATTGGAAGTGGAAGTGGTTGTAGCATGGGGGATTTGCCATCTCCTTCAGAGCATACAACTTGATTGGCTGTTTATCAGCATGATTGGAGGTTGAAAATACACTCACCGGCAAAAAGAATGCAACACTTGTATTTTTTAATTATTCTCATAATTTATTGCACTGAAATTATTCTTATGTAAAAATTATGCATACTTAATTGTTTTTTAAACATTTGAAACCCATTTCACATACAAAAAAATGATACAAATAAAAAATATGTTTAATTTTCTAGAATAAGAAAAAAAGTGAAAATGTCTTAAATTTTCAGTAAATTACATAGTCGTTTAAAGATGTTAATCTGAGTTCCAAAATTTATCATTCCAGAATTAATCCATTCCTTTGGGTACTGACACAAGAACTGAACACTTAAAAACAGGTATTTCCACCCCTAGCACGAATCACCTCACATAACCTATCTGCCATACTTGTGATGATTTGTGAAATGCTTTCCTGTGGGATGCGTTCACACTCCTAATGCATCATCACCTGAAGTTGCTGGTGAGTCTCAGGAGCACGTTGCCGAACATTTCTGGCTAACATATTCCAAACATGTTCAATTGGATTGAGGTCAGGGCTCCTAGCTGGCCAGTCCAGTGCATACATTCCAACCACATGCAGGTACTGCTGGACACATCGGACTGTGTGTGCTTGTGCGTTGCCGTGCATCAGGCGAAATTCATCCCTGAAAAATGGAGCAAATGGTACAACATGGTTTTCAAGGATTCCATGATGTACCGGTCAGCTGTGAGAGTCCCATTCTCAATTAGGTAAAGTTCATTCCTTGCATCCATACTGACCCCGGCCCAGGCCATGACAGAACCCCCGTCGAATGCAGTCCTGGAGGAAAAAGTTACAGGAGAAAACCTTTCTCCAACCCTCCTCCACACTCTTTCTCTTCCGTCAGGCGATCTGAGACCGAATCTCTTCTCGTCTGTGAAGAGAACGGCTTGCAGCTAATACGTAAGTTTTAATTTTAAAAATCAAGTGTTGCGGTTCTTTTGCCGGTGAGTGTAAAAACACTCCCCTATTTGAAAGAAAGCTGTACTTACACCAGTCTTGATATTGACAAGAGAATGAGGAACTCCTGTCTGAGTCTGGAATGCTGGAAGAAGTTTCTCTGCAATCTGGGCAGCCTTCTCCCGGAACATCACATCTGCAGTGAGGGTATAACACGACAGCAAGCCTCCGACAAGTTGGGTGGTGGCCTCGTACACAGACACTTCTGTGGCCTGTAAAGTATTAACACTCATGTCACAAAAAAATTAAAGATTTCAGTGCAGGCTGTATATTAACTCATAAGGGGAAGATACACTAGTATGTTTTTGATTTATTAACCTTCCTCATTAGTTTATTATTAGTACAGTGAGTTTCTTTTATCAGTTGGCCGGCCAGCGCGGCGCACCCAGTTTATCTTCCTCCCGTCGACTCATCACTCCTTGGTCGGCATAGCATAGTTTCTGTATTGAAACATACCAGTGTAAATGGAACCAAGTTTCGTCCGAGATAAATATTAAGTGTGGTTCAATTATTTCATCATGAACGTTTCGCAACATCCAATCACAAAAATGTACCCGCTTATCATGATCATGTGGATGCAGTTAGTGTATACTACAGTAATCTTGTATTGCTTCAACATTGTTTCAACATTTTCGTAGCCCGCCATGCTGAGCTCTTTGAAACCCCATCTTCTTATCCAAGTCGTCTTACAGATTTTGTAGGCGTATATTGTAATTTTTCTGCGATTTTATTTACTTTTATGTTCGACCCTCACTATTATGTGTCAGAAAACGGTGTCATAATGATGGTCATTATAACACTTATTTTCATTATGATACAGTTTCTCCAGCCAATCAGAGCTCTTTCATTGACCAATTAGGTAACGATACCTTCGCGCATGCGCTCAAAATCCAACATGTCGGACATAAACACAACATCGAACTATAATAAATTATCGACATGGAATACGCACCGTCCATATGTTCGCGTAAATAAACTGGCGAATATGAAACAAGAAATAGCACTGTAACTTAAAATCACCAACACGAATTTCTACACAGCGCATTCAAACGACTCCGGTGACAATATTACTGAGGGACGGCAGATGTAAACATATGGCTTGCATATGTCATTGCAAGGACACAGAGCGCATGCGTCGGTCGTTCAAAGATCTTGAAAGACAGAGAGATGTCTCGCGCTCGCTCTCCGATAACAAAATTCTTGTGCCTGACTCTCAACAGATATTTATGAATATTTATGTTAAAACATATAATAAAATTATAATTATCGTCGAACATAAACAGTCGTATGCAACTCGCCTATAATGGTAATTAAGACACTCGTATGGAAATTACAAAACTCGCATACGCTCTTTTTATAAAAAATACTCGTGTCTTAATTATAGCCATTATAGGCTCGTTGCATAATGTACTATTTCCTCGTTATCAGTTATCAGTAAGGCCCGGATGTTTATGACATGTCATCTTTTTACTGAGCTGTCTAAAACAATGCTGAAGTACATAGATTTTTATTTTGCATCATTTTGCATTTTTTGCTATTTTTACATTTTAAGAGCATTTTTTTAAAGTTTGGTAGATTTTGTTGGTCATATTTTAGAGAAATCGGCCTTTTAAGGTCATTTTTTCCAATTTAGTCATGTCACAGCTTTATATGAGGGAGTTACGTCTCCCAGAGTTAAGAAGAAGCTAGTAGCTGATACAAGATAATTTAAAATATTAAAATAAAATATTTCAGTATTGCTATTAGTAGAAAAATATATATCTTGGACGCAGAAGAACGGTACCGTTTTCATCGCACACCAGTTATTAGCGGAATGGAATGTCACCTGCTCTGTTGACCAAGGTCACCTTTTGTTTAGTACTAGAAATCTATTTTGATTGACTTTTCAGTTTTTGAGCTTAGGATAACATTTTTGAAATATTGGTGAGTTTATTAGCCTATTATAAGATCATTTTCTCCATTTTTAGTGCATTTTTCGAATCTTTGAAATATTGGTGAGTTCAGGTTTTTTTTTTTTTTTTTTTTTTAGCGTATGGCTTTTAGTGCCGGGAGTGTCCGAGACATGTTCGGCTCGCCAGTTTTGTAGCTGCTTCGAGACGGACACCCAATGGGTGAGCTACAAGTACCGTTGGGGAGGGAAGGAGGGAAGTTGGAATGTAAGGACGAGGAGTTGGAAGGTAGCGGCTGTGGCCTATAGTTAGGGACCAACCCCGGCATTTGCCTGGAAGGAAGATGGGAAACCACAGAAGACCATCTTCAAGGTTGCCGGCGGAGGGATTCGAACCTCCTCGCCTCCCGGATGTGAGCGACTGCCATCAGTCATGCCGTAACCACCACGGCTAACTCACCCGGTAGTTCAGTATTATAAGATCATTTTCTCCATTTAACAGTGCATTTTTCGAATTTTTAGATCATTTATTACAGTCATTTTTGAAAATTTTAAGTGCAATTTTTAAACTTTTTTTACGGCATCAACATCCGGGCCTTAGTTATCAGGAACTGATGATGACCGCTTGAAGGTCGAAACACGTAATCCTAAAATTGTCCCCATTATAATAGAGATCATAACTAATACATGTAATTTTTTCCAGGAGTGTTATTTACACATTATATACTTTGTACCTGCCCAGTCATTGGGCAAATTCATGTTGATCAACTGAAGAGTTACAACTGACCAATTAGATTGGGCGGGGATTGATGATTCATTTCCTAGTACCTGAAATAAATGCAAGAATTATTTATACACTTAATAAAACATTTCTCATTCAAATTTCAATACTCCCTCATTGGTTCTGCCATAAGACAAAGTATACATTAGTTAATTTATTTTGTATGGCAAAATGAGGATACAGTGTGGCAAAGAATTGAAAAACGGATAACAATAAGGTTAAAATATTTACAATATTTAGAAAGTAGATTGTAGATAACAGTTCAGACACTTAAAACACAATGTCCAGTGTATTCAACCTGTTGACTGCATCATCGGTAGTATAGTAATTCAACACATGTTTTAATGATATGAATTACAAATACCCCACAGACAAAACAGAAAAATAAAATAAACCCTCAATACAATTCTTCTATCCTAGTGTTTAGTTCCAAATTGGTGCATGATCTGCCTTTCTCCAATTAACTTCGGCGGCTTAGTTGGTAGCATGCTGAGCTTCTATGCCCAAGATCGCGGGTTCAAACCCGGCCAAAGTCGTCGGATATTTTAAGAGCGTTAAAAATCCCTCAGCATGCTTTCCTTCTTCGGAGGGGAAGTAAAGCTGGCGGGACCATTTCATAGATTTATGGCATGTAAAACAACCTTCCACTAACTACAATGGTGTGAAGCTAAATTTGTAGATTAGATTTGATTAACGCTCTTTTAGTTTCAATGTTCGCCAACATGTTCCGGTCGCTGTGGCATCTAGTAGCCAAGTCTGCACCTAGGTGCTGATGACAATAGCATTTGGTAGCAAAAGTAGGAACTACTTGAAATTGATTGTCTGCAGTCCTTACCTGAATTACAGATAACACACACTAATACAGCCATCACAATTAACACCGGTTATCAGACAGATTCTACACACACCCGAAGTACACGGGGCTACATGACCACATTGTCGCAGCCCCTAAACTGAGGAACCAACCGTCCAATTAATTTTGATGTAAGAGTCAGCTCCTGAGACACCTGAAGCAGTTAAACCATTGTTTCTTGCGACAACATCAGAATAGGGTACCTCCTGGGTCAAATTGGAGGGCTGACTGCATCATTTAGACCACAGGATTTCTGATGACATGGTCACAGAATCTGAACCTTGCCTCCTGGATCTTCTCTGTAAATGGTAACATTCCTGACGTGATCCAATCTTGTAAATCCAAGGTTCATAACATGATCTAGCTTGACGAGTCATCAAAGAATCATACATACTTTAATTTACCCAATAAAGAAGGATTTTTCTATGTGTCAATGATCTTGGCAAATTGTACATATTGCAAACACGATTGTGGAAAGCACAGGCACGATTACATACAATATACACGCGATTAGACGCAACACATGCAAGATTTAATGCAACAAACATACGATCGGAGGCAACAAATTCACGACTAAGGGAAGCACACATACAATTAAATACGATACATGCACGATTATATACGGAACACAAGCAAGCAAACACAAACGATTGAATACGATACACCCGCGATTAATTGTGGGACACAGGCAACCGAATACGATACTTGCACGATTGATTACGTTCAGAACATACACAACTAAATGAGGCACATTCACGATTTAACATAATACATAAATAATTACAAGACACGATCAACAAGCAGCATCACACGAGTACAAGAAAAGAAAAAAAAACAGCACCTAGATAATATACAGCCATGAATACAACAACCCATCCTACCCTTTAAAGAAGGATTTTTCTACGTGTCAATGATCTTGGCAAATTATGGGCCTTTTCTGAGATGCCACCTATGTTTATTTAAATAAATACAATTTTGTGGTTAATATTATAGGCTACTTACCATCGTGAACCAAAACAGAAAGACATGAAGAATAGCAGCCAGATTTGACTGGGTTTTAGTAGAAACAATTGTAAAGATATCAGTAAAAAACAGCGAAAGCCTTGTTTCCCTCGACCAAGAGATGGAAATTATTTTAATAATTTGAGTAATAGCCTCACTCCATCATTAATACGAGGGTTAGTCAAAAACTAATGCCTCCTATTTTATTTTTTGTTCTCCTTAAATAAGTTGCTGTCGACCAAAATATTATGTGCACTCGAGTTTGAAGGTTGTTTGTGAAGTAACCAATAGACCTACATAAAATCCAATAACATCATCATTCCCATCGTTCCATTTTACGTTAGGTAGGTTGGGAATTTTTTATTTATATTTTAATATTTTTTATCGCAATTGAAACACAAAAAGAGCCGGTTTTTAAGCGTGTTTAAACCATGCGTCACATTTAAGAATTATTATCTTACAAACCCGTCATCAGATCGTATCCAAATTTTAACACAATATACATTGGAATGTTGTATAACTGGTTTATTAATTTCAAAATTTTGTGTGTTCAAGTACGAATGTTGTTATCATTTTTGTAAGGTAACTTTTTCTCGGCTCGGGGTCGTTGGAAAATGTAGTTCTTGGTTGCATTGTAATCCTTATACATCAAAAGGTTATGCTGTATGACTGTGAAATCATCATCATCATCTTGTACAGTTTCCAGCCCCAGGCTGGGTCTGTTTGGAACATAAGCCTCGCCACTTAGTTCTTTCTTCCCACCACCTCTCCGCTGTCACTCTGGTCCAGTCCTCGCCTCTCTTCTTGACACATTCCTCCACTCCTTTCAGCCATCTATCTCTTGGTCTTCCCCTTGGTCGTTTCTTCTGCATCTGCATCTCATGTATCCTCTTGGGATTCTTCTTCTCATCCATTCTCTTTAAGTGTCCATACCACCTCAGTCTTGATGTCTCAATCCTACCTTGCAAGGGCTCCTCTTTCACCATTTCCCTGACCTTTCCATTCCTCACCCTGTCTCTTCTTGTTATTCCGATCCTACTTCGCAGGAACTTCATTTCACCTGCCTGTATTCTGCTTATATCTCTTTTCTTCATTGTCCACGTTTCTGAAGCATAGGTCAGTATCGGGATATAGTAGCTTCTGTATAACACTTCCTTGCTTTTTTGTGGGACATCTTTATTCCACACTAAGCTCCTAATGCTTCTCAGAAATGCTTCTGCCTGTCTGCCACGTTCCGTAATCTCTTTGTCATTTCTCCCATTTTCCTCCACTATACTTCCCAAGTACTTGAGACTTTCCACCTTCTTCAGCTGTCCACCTCCAAGTGTTATCCCACTCATTGGTCTGTCCTTTTTCCTGGTCGTTAACAGGATCTCACATTTACTGATGTTGAACTTCCATCCGTACTCTCCCACTGTTTCTTCCCAAGCCTTCAGTTGCTCCTGAATTTCCTCCTCCTTGTTTCCCCAGACCATGAGATCATCTGCAAACACCATTGCTTTCATCTTATCTTCTCCTATCCTTCCTGCTATCCGTGTCATTACCTCGTCCATAACCACAATAAAGAGAAGGGGTGACAGCGCACTACCCTGTTTCAGGCCACTCATTTGTCTGAACCAGTCTGTTCTTTCCCCTCCAACTTTCACACAACTCACACTTCCACAATACATCTCCTTCACTCTGCCTACAGTCTCTTTTTCCACTCCCATATTTTCCATTGCTTTCCAAACCTTCTCCCTACACACACTATCATAGGCCTTTTCGATGTCCAGGAAGGCCATCAACAGATCCTCTCCAAATTCGTAGTGGTGTTCCTGGAGCTGTCTCACTGAAAATATGAGATCCACTGTTGATCTCCCAGGTCTGAATCCATACTGTTCCTCTCTCAATTTTCTCTCCAATTTGGCTCGTATTCTACTTTCTAATATCATTTCATATATCTTGGCACAGTGAGGTATGAGTGTGACACCCCTGTAATTTCTGCACTCCTTTCTGCTTCCTTTCTTAAATATTGGGACAATTAATCCTTTCTTCCAATCTTCTGGGGTCTTTTTCTCCTTCCATATCACCCTCATCACACGGTACAGCCACTGTTTCCCAACCTCCCCTGCTGCCTTCACCATTTCAACACTCACTTCATCCACACCTGGTGCCCTTCCTCCTTTCATCTTGTCTATAGACATTTCCAGTTCTCTCCAAGTCAGGTCCTTTTCCATTCCTGTGTTGTCTTCTCCATCTTCCAATACATTGTCTTCCTCCCTATGACCATTTGGATTCAGCAAATCCTCAAAGTACTCTTTCCACACTGTCTTGAGTGTCTCTTTGTTGTGTACCTCATTTCCGTTTTTGTCCATCATTACCACATCCTCTCGCAGACCTCTTCTCTTACTTTTGACCATCCCATAAAGAACTTTCTTATTTCCTCTGCTGTCTTCCTCCATCATCTCCGTCCACTTTACCATCCACTTCTTCCTCTCCTCTGCGACAATCTTGTTTGCTTCTTTCTTCTTTATCTTATAATCTTCCCTTGCCAGATCAGTTCTTTACTGGAACCACACTCTGAAAGCCTTGTTCTTCCTACCCACAGCTTCTTTTACTCTCTCATTCCACCATGGTGTCTCTTTACACCGCTTTCTGTTGCTTGTTCTTCCGCATACTGCCACTGCAGCTTCTACCATTGTGTTTTTGAATTGCTTCCATTCCTCTTCCCCTGTTTTAGGATTGTCTGTTGGCATCCTTTCCCTTATTATCTTCTGGAATTCTTCCTTGACTTCCTTTTCCTTGAGTTTCCATACTTTGATTCTCCTTTCCTGGTACTCTGTCCTCTAGCTATCCTTAACAACTCCCAGGTTCATTACAAGTATTCTGTGGTCGCTATCTAAGGCCTCTGATGGTATTACCTTTATATCTCTGACACTTTTCTTCATTTCCCAGTCGTACAGCATGTAATCTACCAAAGATTTCTTTGTTAAATCACTGCTGTACCACGTTACCTTGTGGCTTTCTTTCTTCCGGAACCAGGAGTTGCCTACCACTAAACCGTTTCTCTTGCAAAAATCCAGCAACTTTCTCCCTTCTTCATTCCTGCTACCCCATCCTTCTGCTCCCAATACATTTTCATATCCTTGCCTTTCACTTCCTACATGTGCATTCAAATCTCCCATGACAATGATGCTCTGACCATTCAACTGCTGTTGTAGCTCCTCCTCAAAGTCTTCCTTCTCTTGAGCTGTACATCCAACTTGAGGGGCATATACCTGGGCTATCTCCAGGCTTCTTCCCTTTACAGTTACTCTGATCTTCATGATCCTGTCACTTATTCCCTTCACCTCTTCCTTCATTCCATCTCTCACAACTACTCCTACTCCGCTGCTCCTTCCTTCACTGTTCCCACTCCAGTACAACCGGTACCCTTTCCTCAGTTCTCTGCGACCTTCTCCTTTCCATCTTGTTTCTGCCAAGCCCAGTACATCCAGTTTTCTTCTCTCCATCACATCTACAATCTCCTCCACTTTTCCTGTCAGTGTCTGTATGTTTAATGTCCCAACTCGTAGTCCATTAGCATATCCGGGTCGTCGTCGTTTGCATCCGTCCTTTCCGAGGCCTGTTCCTGGTTTGAAAGCAAATATGATATCCACTACTGGCTTGCTAGGCCTATCGTAGCTTCACCAGAGCCCCGTCAGCCGTCACTTTTCAGGGTTCCCATAGAGCCTTCACAGCTACCGTAGCGGTCCCGGGACACACAAAGTCCCCACTGTACTTCACCCCTACAGGCAATCCCCTACTTCATGCCGTTGCCCGTCTCCCACCACGTGGAGGAGGGGTTGGACTTATGACTGTGAAATACGTAAATTAATTCACTTATTTTATATCGGTTTGTATTTGTACGGGGAATTAAGACATGGTTCACCAGCTAGCCGCTCCGGGAAATACTGTACAGCGTTGCTGATATGGAGCCCATCACTACCGAGCGAGGCGCGCCATGACGCATGATGGAGCCCATCTTGGCAACGTTGTACAGCTTTCACCGGAGCGGCTAACTGGTGAACCATGTCTTAATTCTCCGTACAAATACAAACTGATATAAAATAAGTGAATTAATTTACGTATTTCACAATCATACAGCATACCTTTTTGATGTATAAGGATTACAACGCAACCAAGAACTACATTTTCCAACCACCCCGAGCCGAGAAAGAGCTACCTTACAAAAATGATAACAACTTTGTTTCTTGGACAAAAAAAAAATTTGAAATTAATAAATCAGTTATACTACATTCCAATGTATATTGTGTTAAAATTTGGATTCGATCTGATGACAGGTTTGTGAGATAATAATTCTTAAATGTGACGGATGATTGAAACACGCTTAAAAACGGGCACTTTTTGTGTTACAACTGCGATAAAAAATATTAAAATATAAATTAAAAATTCCAAACCTACATGAACTAACGTAAAATAAAACGACGAAAATGTTGATGTTATTGGATTTTATGCAGGTCTATTGGTTACTTCACATACAACCTTCAAACTCGAGTACACATAATATTTTGGTCGATAGTAGTTAAGTTAAAAATTTGAATTTGGCACAATTCCTCAAACCTTCTTCTCCAATCCACTACAATAGCGACTTCCTGCATAAACAGTTGGCAGCACGGCAACCTTTTGCAAAATGGCTGACATCGATGTTCGTATTAGACAGTATTCTGTAATTAAATTATTCATAAAAGGCTGAAAAATGCATGCTGTGGTGCAAGAGTGGATGTCAGCACTGTTAGACAATGGGTTCATCGCAGTAACGAAGGTGAAGGGCAAACACCGTTGGCTGATGATAAGCGGAGCGGCAATCCAAAGACTGCAGTGACTCTACATAACATTCAGAGAGTCGATGACATGCATAATGACCGCCAGGTGACAGCAGATGAATTGTGTCGCATTCTTTACCTCAGTAATGGCAATGTGATGACGGTTATTCAACAACTGGGGCACTCAAAAGTTTGTGCACGGTGTGTACCAAGAATGTTAACCGACCAGAATAAAGAAAGACACAACTGAAGAGATTGTGAAAATTGGATGGGAAGTTTTGCCTCATTCCCCATATTTACAGATTTCGAGAAAGCTTTCGACACAATAAATCACGATATCCTTCTTAAAAAATTATGTATTTTGGGATTTTCCCACCCATTACTAAAATTATTCATCTCCTATCTCAGAGACAGGAAACAATTTGTTTTGTTCCAGAAAATTGTCTCAAAGGAATACATAGTTCATTCCGGAATACCCCAAGGTTCGAACCTTGGACCTTTGATTTTTCTAGCAATGATAAATGATTTGCCACGATGTATACTGCACTCAAATAGTCTTTTATATGCAGATGACTTCAAAATTTTTAAATCAATTTCTTCCACTAATGACTGCACTCTACTACAAAATGACCTAAATAATATACACAAATGGAGTATAGAAAACAAATTATACTTAAACGTACCGAAGTGTGTTGTTATGACCTTTACACGTAAGAAGAACCCAATCACATTTGTTTATGGAATTGGACCTAAGTCATTGAAAACAGTAAGCGAGAAGAAAGATCTAGGGATTCTGTTTGACCGAGAGCTTGCTTTCACTTATCATGTGCAAAAGACGGTCGGGGATGCTTACCGCATGTTAGGGTTTATAATAAGAAACACTAAGCCATTCATTAGGACCAGTACCTGCATAAAACTTTATACTGCCATGGTGAGATCCAAGCTCGAGTACGCCAGCCAAGTATGGAGTCCCTGGCAGAAAACATGCATTAAGTACATTGAGCAAGTTCAAAAGAAATTCCTCAGATATTTACACCTCAAAATAACGGGCAATTACCCACACATGGTACCCTACGGTGAACTTTTGTTGAATTTCGGCATGACTAGTTTGGAGTCTCGAAGGCGAGTGAATGATATGAAATTCCTTTATAAAGTCATTAACGGTCAAATTGATAACTCATTTTTCCTATCACTCCTAAATTTCAACATCCCTCGCTTAACTACAAGATCAACCATAACATTCAAAACTGATATAACCAATACCACTTCACATAACAATTCACCTGTATGGAGGCTTTGCAGTATTTACAACGATGCGGTTCGTGTAAACTGGAAACTAGATTTCTGTCTCTCAATCAGACCGTTCTTGGAAATTATAACCCAGTCACTCTAATTCATACTTGAAATAAAATTATCACACATAACAGAATCAACAATGTATATATGTGGATAGGCCTGTTCCCTAGTTATTGATGTTACCCATTAGTTTATTATGTAATAATTCCAAAACCTGTTTTTATATTTGGCATTAGATCATATTTAGATTTAGTTTTTATATTATCTTTTTACTACTATGCATTTTGATCTGTGTGAACTTATTAGTTTTAAGAATTACATTAAGATATTAATACTTAATGCAGACATATCAGGAAATGTATCTTACTGTGTAGGTGCACTATTATTGGGGCGCACACTGAGCCCTGTTGTGTACCATCAACAAATAAATAAATAAATAAATAAATAAACCCTGACCTAGCACAATCAGACTTCCATCTGTTCGGGCCACTAAAGGAAGCTCAACGTTGGATTCACTTTGAAGATGTGGAAGCCATGCAAACATCAGTGTGGCTTAGGATCAAGAGCATGCTTTTTACCACACTGGAATACATGCCCTTGTAAAAAGGTGGACCAAAACTGTGGAAATGGATGGAGATTATATTGAAAAATGACACATTAATTGTCCATGTTGTGGTTTTCAAGCTATGTAGTTTCATTTGAATTTCTTGACAAATAAAAAAAAGATACAGTCAGTCTGAGAGACTAGACTTTATATCATTTCAAATGACGCATGCGGCATGCTACAAATGCTACACATGTTAGAAAGGCTCAGGAGGGCTTCTCGCTTCGCTCGAAGCCCCAGGACTCTTTCAACAGACTCCATTACCCTTTAACTTAGGCTTTCCGCTCGGGGAAAGGAGAGTGGGAGGTGCACTCTGCTGCATGACGTCACGCACTCGCCGCCTCCGTATTAGATAACGCCAGACCCCAGGAGTAAACTCAGACTCGGTGCATATGCACTGAACGACATGATGACGTCATACACTCCGTAACTGTAACGCATAACGGCAGACCAAAGCATAACGATGAAGTCGACAAGATCACTTGAAATGATAAAAGGAGGAAAAAACATAGGAGTCATTAGGTTTTGACTTATCCTCATAAAATAAGATGGATTTTGCAGTATTATGCAATGTAATTAAGAAATGTAAACGACAAAGCTTTTAGAATTTCTTGTATACACATCTACAATTATTGTATAAATTTTAGAACATATAATGTCATTAGTGAAGCCTCCGTGGCTTAGGCGGCAGCACGCCGGCCTCTCACCGCTAGGTCCGTGGTTCAAATCCCGGTCACTCCATGTGAGATCTGTGCTGGACAAAACAGAGGCAGACAGGTTTTTCTCCGGGTACTCCGGTTTTCCCTGTCAAAATTTCATTCCAGCAACACTCTCCACTATCATTTCATTTCATCTGTCATTCATTTAATCATTGCCCCAGAGGAGTGCGTCAGGCCTCGGCAGCCGGCACAGTCCATATCCTCGCCGCTAGATAGGGGCTTCATTCATTCCATTCCTGACCCGGTTGGAGACTGGAAGCAGGCTGTGGATTTTCATTTTCAATGTCATTAGTCTATAACAGTTGACGATTTTAGCAAAGCTTTTTATTGTGTTTTAGAGGAATGCCTGCATGTTTTTTTTTTTTAAGTGGAAAGTTAAGAAGCTTTTATGGGAGGTTGAAGAAGAGAGTGTATATATACCTCGAAACATGTAATAAAAACATAAAAATAAGGGCATAGAATAACTAAGAGTCAATACGGATCCAAAATGAATCGTTACATTCCTAAATAAGTGGTAATCTGATTCCAATACTCGCCACCATGTTAATGTTGAGATTCTTGTCGACCCAGTCTCGACCCTGCTTGAACTCCTCCATCATGTCCATGATGTACAAGGTGCTGAGAGAATTTACGATGGTAGCTCCCAGCTGAGCGTCTCCAAAATAACCAGCAGTGTGAGCCCGCTTACTGACAGGTCGTAACTCGTTCTCACCCCAAGCATACTGCACGTAGCTCGTCCACGCATGATGCATCATCTGCAATACAAACCCAGTTGCACATTCCTTTTTAACTACAGAATCAACTATTACAGCAGACAAGGTGGACCAGGGGAGCACAACCTTTTTATAAGTGGGGGCCAAGTTTATTTTTACATAATAAGTGGCGGGCCGTAAGTTACCTTTCACATAGACACTTGCCAAACCCTACCGATAAAGCTAATTTTACTATTATCTGAATAACTATTTTTACCAGCAGACAAAAACTGTGTTTCAATACCATTTTTATGTTCGACCCTGACTATTATATGTCAGAAAACTGTATCATAATGATGGTCATTATAACACTATTTTTCATTATGAAACAGTTTCTCCCACCAATCACAGCTCAAGAAACAGTTGTTTGACCAATTAGGTGAGGATAGCAACACATCTGCGCTGAGTTCCAAGGCCTTCTAATTTAAATTTCACTGCCTGGCCTAGTGTCATAGTGGGGCAATCGAGGAGACCATGGTCAAATACAAGGTATTCTGTGTGTCCCATGCGCTCTGTTCAGTATATAAAGCTGGCGAAATCTCGACAGATATTTATGAATATTTATGTTCGAACATAAAATAGTTATAATAATTATCGTCGAACATAAACAGTCGTATGCAACTCGCCTGTAATGGTAATTAAGACACTCGTCTGAAAATTATAAAACTCGCATACGCTCGTTTTATAAACATACTCGTGTCTTAATTATTGCCATTATAGGCTCGTTGCATAATGTACTATTGTGTCCTCTAAATCAGTGGTTTCCAACGAACCGGTTAGGGATACACCAAAAATAAACGGCAATGGCGAGCGCCATGTTCCCATCGTACGTGTCAGCCGTAATGTACCGGGGCGCAGTGCCGCACGTCAAGGTCAATGCTCCCCCTCAACAACCCAGTCACTTTCACGCTTGACTGCTTTTGTCTTGATTTGGTTTTCAATAAAATCAAAATTTAAGAAATCTTGTGTAGGCCTACTGTAATTGTTTATTTTCCTCAGCTAAATCTTCATTTGCACAAGTAAATAAAAGTAAAATTGAAATTTATATTTAGCATATTCTTAAATAAAATGCATAATTACAGAAAACAAAAAATAAATTATAAATATTAGTTATACTGTATTTAAAAAAAAGTTATAAATAGTTGTAAGTTATTTTTTATTATTAATGTATTTACTAAGTTATGTACATATTGCCCATAAAATATTAAACGTTATAAAGGTTCACTTTTTAGGGGGTAGTTTTAGAAAAAGGGGTACGGGAAGGAAAAGGGTTGGGAACCGCTGCTCTAAATGGTTTAAATCCATTTTTGAAGTTTTTTTGGTAAATTGCGTTAAATTATCAAATTACTGATTTACAATCAACATACTCCTAATTCGAAAAGGTTTAGGGGTATAAAAAATAAAATAATACTATCACAAGGTTGTAAAATTTTGATTTTTACAAAAAACAGAATTCTTAACATCAAAGTACAACCTGTGACAATAAAGTTCGGTGAATAGTCCTATACTATCAACATAGATGAACAATGCACAACAGTGACCCTATTGTCCATCGAAATAGTCCCCTCCCGTAACTATGCAATGCTGATATCGGCGATACATGTCCTGGAAACTTTGCAAAAAGGCGTCCTTTGGGATGGTGTTCAAAAGCCTCGTCACGTTGCGTTCGGTGAATAAAGTCAGAACAGACGACCTGGCAACATTGGCAACACCTGTTTGACACAGTGCGTGTTTAGAAGGATGAATTTATGCAACCTACCATGCACACCTGTTCGGCGGGTTGCAGTGAGAAGGATGAATTTATACAACCGACCATACACATCTGTTTTGCGGGTGGCAGTGAGAAGAGTGAATGTTCTGTGGAATGGAATGGCTTATCTGAAAACGATCGTCACAGGCGACGAGACCTGGTGTCTGATGTACGACCCCAAAGTCAAGCATCAAAGTATGGAGTAGCGGGGTCCAGGTCCAGGGTCACCGAAAAGCCCTGAAGGGCCAGAGGTTTTCGAACATTTCGGACATCCAACGTAATGTGACGACCCAATTGAAGGATTATCCCTAAAGAGTTTCCAGGACTTGTACAGTCATTCTCAGAAGTGCATAACCATCCACGGGGATTACTTCGAAGGACAGTAACTGCTGTTTCAGGTAAGCCAACAATCCGTTCGTAATATAGACCCATTTACCGAACTTTTCGGTCACGTGACGAGCCTTTTGAACACCATCCCAAAGGACGCCTTCTTGCAAAGTTTCCAGGACATGTATCGCCAATCTCAGCATTGCATAGTTACGGGTGGGGACTATTTCGAAGGACAATAGGGTCACTGTCGTGCATTGTTCATCTATGTTGATATTCACCGAACTTTATTGTCACAGGTTGTATATAAAAAATGAAAATCAATATATCGTCAAACTGACCATCAAATCAAGTAGTAGCCTAATGCTCCTAATGTGATGCCTGGCATTGTTTATTTATTGTTTATAATTGTTTACTTCTTAACTTATTTTTATTGAAACATTTTTATAATTTTCTTATTTCAATTAGGGCCTACAATAATGGGAAAAATCTCATCATTCACAGTAACTTATAAATATATTCACGTTTTCAATAGTATAAAATATTTATCCGCCGGCCGCATAAATCGACTTTGAGGGCCGCGGGTTGTGCATCCCTGAGGCAGACTTTCAGAGGGTGCATGAAAATTTCCTAAACAATGCATTCCAGGACTTGGACATTTTCAGTTGTCTGCGTAACACAGTTTACTTTTTATGAAAGATGTTACCTCCCGTATCTTCTCTCTGCGCAACTGAGCGAGTTCTTGGCGGTCATCTCCACAGCTAGTGGAGTAGTTACTGCTTTGTGTGGACTGTTGGAGAGCTGTGGACATCATCAACACCAGGGACAGTAGCCCTAGCAGCGCACCCATCCCTATGGAAACAACATTTAAAGAAAAAGAATCTATCAATTTTTGCCACTGAGATAAGTAACTATATACGGTACATATAACTTTAGAAGGCCTTTTCTGGAGCATGGCGATCTATGGAAGTGAAACTTGGACAGTTGGTGAAGCAGAAAAGAGGAGAATTAAAGGATTTGAAATGTGGTATTACAGGAGAATGATTAAGATCAGATGGGTAGATAGAGCGGTATTAAGACGAGTAGGCGAGGAGAGATGTTTCTGGCAACTGCTAATGAAGAGATAGGTTCGCAGGACACACATTAAGACACCCCCCAGGAATAGTAAGCTTAGTTATGGAAGGAAGGGTCGAGGACAAGAACTGTAGGGGTAGATCAAGGTTAGAATATGTTAACAGATTGCCTCGGATGTAGGGTGTGGTAGCTATGTAGAGATGAAACGATTAGCTCAGGACAGGGAGGCATGGAGCGCTGCATCAAACCAGTAAAAAGACTCAAACACATACATGTGGAATTAAAGTGTATGTTCTAATTTTATTTTTCTTTCTTTCTTTCTCCGTTAGGGTCTTCTGAGGCCACGAACCAATTTCAATGTTTAAGTTAGTCCTTTGTTGTTCATTAATCTTCCTCCAGTGCTCCTTCATCTTTTCGCTGTGTCTCTTCTTTTTCTCTTAAGACCATTTTGAGCCTGTTTTCTTATATTGCCTTCCTTTGAGTCCTTCCATTCCCAATACCTTTATTATTTTTTTTGAAAATTTCTCTCTCTAGTGCATCTTCTTCTCTTACATTGATTTTTTCTAAATCTTTCTTTACTTCTTGAAACCAGGCTGTTGTCGATTTCTTTTTCCAAAGATATTTAAAAAATGTTTGGTTAACCTTCTATCATTTATTCTAGGCCTATATAAATGTCGGAAAAATATCAATCTCCTCTTCTTTATTGTCACCGTTATGTTTTCAATGTTCCTATATATTTCTTTGTTACTTCTTAATTTCCAAAACTTTGTAGTTCTTAATGGACCGAGAATTTTGCATATAATTCTTTTTTCTGATACTTCTAATTTGTCTAATTTATAATTTAGTATTAGACATTCACTGGCATATAAGCATTCTGGTTTAATTACTGTTCTATAGTGCTGTATTTTCAAGTACTTAGATAAACATTTTTTGTTATAGATATTCCTGGTTATGCTCTTTGAATCATGTGCACTCTTTCTTCTACAGCAGATTTTTCTAAGCCATTCTTCAGAATTATTTCCCCGAAATATTTGAACTTATCTACCCTCTTAATTTGACCAATTTTTGTTACTAGGGTTTCTTTAGCATTTTTAATATTTGTCATAAATTTTGTTTTTTCTACAGAAATCTTTAAACCTGTTTTATTGGCTATCTCTGTAATTTAATAATTATATTGTGTTGTTCTAAATTGTATTCACATGCATAATACCAACTCATACGTAATTCACAAACCCTAACTAACCTTATAACTGCTTCCTTCTAGCCTTGTTAGCAACTTCATGGCTCTTAGTTCATGTTCCAGCTCATTTGCAACTCAAGGTGGGTTGAATGTTTATGTTTTAAAAAGTGTAATTTCTATGAACAAACAACAACAAGATATGAAAAAATGTATGGAATACCCAAAATATGCCAAAACTGAGAAGCAAATGATATTGATGTCCTGTCCTTAAAAACAAGTGACTATGCCAGAACTCTCATAATATTCAAAACATTTCAAACAAATTCGAAAATTTCAAAAAAAGAAAAAGATCCCCAAAACAAATAATATTGATAGAGAATTTATCATGAATACAGCATATTCTTCTTCTTCTTCTGATTAGTCCATCAAAGGACCACATCATTTCAACTGCTTCTTGCTGCATCGAGCTTTAACATCCTCCCAATACTTTCGCATTAGTTCTCGGTGCTGTTGTTTCCTTTCCTAAGTCCACTTTTTGTCTGTCAGAAGCTTAGGCTTTTCTTGGAAACATCAGTGTGCTATTAGTTTTTGCTTAAGGGGGGCATGGTCCCAGATATCGTTGCTTGCAATTCCCACTTCTTGCAAATTTTTGTCCACCTCAATGAACCAAGCTCCCTTGGTTTTCTTTTAGAGCAAGTAGGTGAAAATATGGCCGGCCTCGTGGTGTTGGGATAGCGCGCCTGCCTCTCACCCGGAGGCCCCGGGTTCGATCCCCGGCTTCATCAGGGATTTTAGAAACTGAAGTGAGGGCTGGAACAGGGTGCACTCAGCCTCGTGAGGACAATTGAGTAGCTGTCTGACAGTGAGGCAGCGCCCCGGTCACGAAAACCAAGATTAACGGCCGAGGGGACCCGACGCACTGACCACGCGTCACCCCAATATCGTCAGGCCAAATGGCTGGGCAGCGGTCGCTTGGTAAGCCTTGGCCCTTCATAGACTGTAGTGCCACGGGGTTAGGTTAGGTGAAAATTCTATTTGTCAATCACGCTGGGTTATATGACCGTAAAAGGTAATTCTCCGTTTCCTCATGGTGTCAGTTATTACAGCATATTATTATTAATGAATATACGCACAATGTGCAAATACGATGCATATAGCATATAAGACTAGAAAAGTGATGGGAGGGGTTGTGGGGAGAGGAGGTTACTAGAGGGCAGCTGCGGAACGGGGTTAAAATCGCCCGCGCTTAATATTTAGTACGCTGCACATTCACCAGACAGCGGACTGAGCTGATGGATGATGTAATTCTGGCGGTAGTAGTCGGAATTGAATTTAAAGCCTATCTTCTTTGTCAGTAACAGTTCTCTCCGCCTATCCAGGGGGGTGTTACTTGTAAGGATCCGTTGCTTCTGACATCTGAAATTTTAATGACGAGTTCATTGTACGTTCTCAAGAGGCACTGTTCACCCATGTGAAAGCAAGCCAGGCTTCCTATTGGCTAAAGCCTAATGTTCGCTGCTATTGGTTAGATGTTCCAAAATGGCATCACTCTGTTTAATTTCAACTCATTTTTTTTAATTTCATCATCAGCTGTTAATGGTACAAATGTGATATTTCGCAGGATTATTATCTAACAAGGTAAGAATTCTTTCAAATATATATTATTTGATGAATAATAACACCTACTTGTACTTCAATGTGATGTAAAATGCAAGTAATGCTGTGTTTCTTCATTAGGGCCCTGTCCTGAAATTCTGTACTTTTACCAGAATATTATGGGAATTAGCAAAAGCAATAGGTAACAGTGGCCTGTTTCTTTTTGTTTTACAGATAATGGGGCACCGTACAACTGCAGTGCATTTTCTAGTCTATCACAGTTATTCAACAGCGAGACCTGATACGTGCTGTACAATGTACCCACTCTGATTGAAAGTAAGTTATTTCACATGTCTTTAGGCTATGTAACAGCCCTGGTGGCTCAGTATGCAAGGCATTAGATTCACAACTGTATGGACTGGGTTTGATTCCTGCTGTAAGAAAGATGAGTAGCCTGCTTGAGGCTCGTCATGGGGTTGTTTGTTTTAAGGGGTAGAAAATTGCCGTCATCTGACCCCATCAACGGTAGGAGAATGCAAATCGTGTCTGTATATGTCTGCTACTGTTTGTCAGTGTTATGTGATATTGGTGTTACATTTTATGCTGTACATTTTTGTGTAGCTTTATCAATCATGTGAATATGGGAGGCTAAAACTATTTTACAACTCCTCAGTTTAGGGGCTGCGAATACTTTGGGTGTGTGTAGAATCTGTCTGATAACCGGTGTTAATTATTGTTATGACTGTATTAGTGTGTGTTATCTGTTTTTTTTATTTAAAAAAGGACTGCAGACTTTGAATTTTTCAAATAGTTTCTACTTTTGCTGCCAAATGCCACCGTCAACGACTACTAGTTCAGAACTTAGCTACCAGACACCACCGCAGTCGGCTATTGGCAACGAACGAAGGAACCTATGAGCGTTGTTTACATTCTTAACCTATATAATTTTAGCTTTACACAGGTGTAATTAGTGGAAGGTTTTTTAACATGCCATAAATCTATGACATGGGACTGCCGGCTTTACTTCCCCTCCGAAGGAAGGCATATTGAGGGATTTTTGACGCTCTTAAAAAATCCGACGACTTCGGCCGGGTTTGAACACGCGATCTTGGGCCTAAAAGCTCAGCGTGCTACCAACTACGCCACCGAAGCCGCTTTGGGGAAGAGAAGGATTATCTCTATATGGCATATGTGTGAATACCCAAATGCCATTTAATCACTTGGAGGTTTATTTGTTTGTTTATTTACAAAGGCTTACAAGCTAGACTGGGTACTGAGAGGCATAACAGTCTGCAAACAATGAATTTATTTTATTTTCTTCTTCAATCTAGATTCCCTGCAAGATAGTTCTAAGTAACTACACAATTTGTTTGGCCGTTTGAATAATTTAATTCCTCTAGTGACTAAATTATTGTAAATTCTGAAAAATAGTGCTAGGCTTTCTTTGGGTTAACTACGGTAATTGGTAATAACCCCTGGCACTACAGCCCATGAAGGGCCTAGGCCTACCAAGCGACCGCTGCCCAGCCTTTTGGCCTGCAAATATTGGGGTGATACATGATCAGCGCATCGGGTCCCCTCGGCCGTTAATCTTGGTTTTCGTGATCGGGGCGCTGCCTCACTGTCAGACAGCTACTCAATTGTCCTCACGAGGCTGAGTGCACCCCGTTCCTGCCCTCACGTCAGTTTCTAAAATCCCTGACTGAGCCGGGAATCGAACCCGGGGCCTCCGTGTGAGAGGCAGAGGCCCAACACCACGGGGCCAGCATGGTAATTGGTACTTGTGACAAAAGCACATCACCATTGTGTTTAGTCTGGGTGCATGAATAATATTTAGGCTGGACTGTGTAGTATCAAAAGTGAAAAGGGGTGGTGTGGGAGATTGAATACTGCCAATGGCCACCACTGCATATTCTGTTAGATCCAGAGGTGGGTGACCTATTGGATGCATACGAGAGCATAATATTCATGACCAATGTTACTGCAGTTGTCTCTCATGATATTTCCTTAAGGGATGTACTTTGCCATGTTTGGTTATATTACCAGTACTTTTCTTTCTCTTGCAGGTCTGTAATGTTTGGTGGCACTGCAATGGAATGACAAATCTATGTTGAAACAATAATTTGATGAAATGAAGTACAGTATTCTGAATGTAGGAATTAGAAATGTATAATATAATTATTTTATATTGTTCCAAGTTCCTTATTTACATCCTGATTTCCTTTAAGTAATTCATTTAGTAAGAGCAAAATTTTGGTGTATTTTTAATTGGCGATGGTTTTATTCATATTTATTTCCTGTGTTTTTTTTTCTTAATCTATTTTAACAGTGTAGGCCTATTTTATTTGTGGGCCAATAACCTAGATGTTAGGTCTTAAAACAATAATTATCAATAACTTTTATTCCTTACAGGCAAGGGACAAATTGTCTCAAGTTTGCTAAGCCATAATAAATAAATGTGATTGATATTATCCATGAAAATACCCATTCTCGGAAAGAGGGGACGATGCCACAGTTGGCCACAGGTTACGGTTCAAAGTTCCCGCGCGAAAACTTTAGTTCGTTGTACGTTCTCAAGGGGCGCCACAGTGCATGCATGCGCAGCGGCGTCTGGGCGGTGGGCACGATCGGAATTGAATTCAAAGCTGGAGTAACCGTTCTTACCTATCTTCCTTGATTCTCTCCACCCATGTACTTTGGCCGAGAGCTCCACTTTTTCCCGTGTCTCTTTCCATGTTACCGTAATTTAAATACTTTGTTTTCTTGTCAAGCCTATGTTCATTGTGTGCCATAAAAACTTATTGTAGAATGTTTAGAACATGAAATAGTACAAGGTCAAGTTTAAGCTGATAGCTATAAATTTCGCAGATAAACTTGGGAATCGAGCTGCTTCTCGCTATTATGAAATTCCGGAATCGTGCGTTCGTGACAAAGGGATGAATACTCACCGTGATCTGGAGCTACTTAGTAAACTACGTCCTGGAGGGAGCTTTCAAGCAAGTATTGGATGGTGTCAGATATTCCATAGAGGCTACCTGGTTCGTTGCAACTCATGTCACCGATTTCGTAACTTTAGTTCCTTTCACAGTTCCGAATGTTCATTTTATATTCGCGGATGTGTTGGAAAACATGTGTAGTACTGATAAAATTAGATCTAATGATGAAAGATAGTTGAAGGTGCGGTGGAGCAGTGCTACCAACTCAACGGTAATTACTCCATTATCTCTCATAGCTCTACACAGCAGCTCTCATAGCTCTAGACAGAAGCGATGATGCGTACTCTGGAGTTACATTTTTGTACTAATCTGCTTTAAAATTGTGATTGGCTGTTCAATATTAAATATTATTTGGGGTTGACCACCATAATCTCTATATATATAAGAATGAAAGTTTCTGTTTTTTCTGAATTTCTATGGAAATTTGCGTTATTTACGCGTTTCAGACTGTTTTATGACGGATGCGCGCGAAAATAATTTTTTTGTCTGTCTGTTGACAAAGTGGTTGTCCCCTTATAACTCGAGAACGCCTGGGTGGATCAACGTAAAATTTGGTACAGATATCCTTCAGAGGCACGACACTAATCATTGATGTAACTCTTCTCTGTACCTCTCATAAAAGGGGGCCTACCCCCTTAAAATACTTGCTGAAATAGGCGTAGACGGGCGAGACAAAGCTCATTTTCAGCCCCTCAATGTGAGAAACGAAACTCGGGGGCCCTAAAGGGACCCCGGAAACCACATTTTAAGGCCCTAAAACCAACAGTTTTTGAGATATTTCCAGAAAACTAATTTCATTTAATACAATAACGAAAGAATGCAAGCCGGTTACCATGGCAACGGAATCTCACAGGTCCATCTGTTGCTGTACGAGACAAAGCTTATTTTCGGCCCCTTGGTGTCAGAAACAAAACTCAGTGCCCCTAAATAGCAGTAAAGGGTCCCCGAAAAGTACATTTTAAGGCTCTAAAACCATCAGTTTCTGAGATATTCCCAGAAAACTAATTTCATTTAATAAACTAATGAAGGAATGCAAGCCAGTAACCATGACAACAATATCTGAAAAGGTGACATACAACTTTCTATCTATTTCTGCAAGAAGTAAAGCCACTCCATTTATGAAATTTCTGTGAATGTTTGCAAATGGCTATAAGGTTATTACGGAATCAACTAAAACTGTAAAATTCATCAATGCGCTTAAGGGGATCAAGGGGCACCCTAGATTTTTTCACACGACTTAAATGTGCGTTATGTCGTACAGAAGGTCTATTATATCTCCAAACAGAAACATTATTTTCAAAAATTCCTGAATTGAAATACGGTAGTTTTTTTTCTTTTCTTCTTTTAGGAATTTGGGCCATTGGAGTCTAAAAAACCTGAATTTTCATGCACCACAAGCCTTTATAATTTATTAAAGGGGTCTTCCTCTGGATGGGGACTTGACACAACAGTGAAGGTCAGTTTTATTTGACGTGTATTGCGTTTCGTCTACGAGGTTTTCATTTTTTTCACGTCGGGAAGTACACATTAGGTAAATTTAGTTTCAGAGCATATTTTAACTAATCATTTTTCTTTGTCGAGAAACAGGTTCCAAGTCTCTAACCATTGCAACAGTGGCTCAATTGATTACGCCTGGTTATTAATACCGATGACCGTTCGAAGAATGGGTACTTCTGCTAGTATACACTATATACGAGTTAATACGGGAGCGTACTGAAATTGATATTAGTTTGTCGTGTAAATTTAGTGGTATCGGACGAGATTACCACAAGACATCTTTTCCTAGAACATATAACTATTTAACTATATAACGATAATTTTTATTTATTTATATAGATTTTCTACTCGGAGAATAAATGTCTTGGCTTTCTACAAACATTTTTAAACGTTGAAAATAATCATAGAAAATCACAATATATTCCAGCACCAAAGAATATTGGTAAGAACGGTTTAAATTTAATTCCGATAACGAGCACCGCTTACGCATGCATAGGAAACACATGAAAGTTTCAGCGCGGGAAATTTGAACCGTAACCTGCACCTCCGCAGCTCCCTATTCCCCTCCAGAGAATGAGCATTTCGATGATTTGTATCAATCCCATTTATTTATTTTGGCTTTATAGAACAAACTTACACAACTTGGCCTTTGCCTGTGAGGAATAAAAGTTAATGATAATTGTTTTAAGAGACCTAACATCTAGGTTATTGACCTACAAGTTAATATACAGTAGGCCTACACTGTTATAAATAGATTAAGAAAAAACATAGGAAATAAATAAGTATGAATAAAACCATCGCCAATACAAAACACACCAAAATTTTGCCCTTACTAAATTGAATACTTCAAGGAAATCAGGATGTAAATAAGGAACTTGGAATTTTAAAAAATTACAAAATCAAGTCCATATACTGTGGTATATTTATTACACATTTCTCATTCGTACATAGCCTACATTTAGAGTAGGCCCTACTTCATTTCATCAAATTATCATTTCAACATAGATTTGTCTTTCCATTGCAATGCCACCGCACATTACAGACCTGCAAGAGAAAAAAGGTAGTGTAACCAAACATGGCAAAGTACATCCCTAAAGGAAAAATCATGACAGACAACTGCAGTAACATTGGTCATGAATATTATGCACTTGTATTCAGTGTATCTATTTTGCATGCAACTCTATGTGGTCATTAGCCATTACATTCCATATATGTATTGAAGGTTGTCCGCAATTCTAGGCGGGCTCGTGTTGAAGGACAGGCAATTTTAGATGCCAGACATATAATTATGTGTGGGGAAAGTGCTAAAAACACCAAGATTTTATGAGACTTGAAGATTTATGCTTACAAACTAGTAATTAGAAAAATTCAATTCAGATTCAAAATGGAATTCGGTCTCCAGTTACCGAGATAAAAAAATTTGTTCAGGAATCTAATAAGCATGTAGTCGGTATATTGCTATAAATTTAAATTTGGAAGATATAGCCTAATACTGTTGAAGTCAATAAATCAAAGACTGTACAAGTTGACTATAGCCTCAAGATGTTTTAATTTTTTAATAGGCACCTGATTATAAACTTAGAAGAACTGAGCTTTTCAGTTTTGAAGTAGCAATGGGGCAAGTTAAAGAAAGACAACGACATGTAGGCCTACGATAAAGCGACCCCTAAATGTAATTTTTGCCACATGGGAAGAACAGCTGTCAAATCGACCCTGCATTTAAGTTGCCTAGTTTGTAGTGCAGGGCAGAATGTAGGGTACTGGTTATTGTAAGAAATTCATTAGTATTTATTAATAACAGCCACATGCGATCATATACTTCGAAATCGGTTTTGCGACACGAAGTAATCGACTCCATTCAATCTGAAAAGCTTTCTTTTTGTGGAAGTAGTGCATTGATATGGCAAATGTTGAATTTGAAGAGCGCAGTGGAATTGAGTAATTATATTACTCATCTTTTAGCTTCAATTATTATGAAAATAACTGAAAAAACTAAAGAATAGCACACCCATCAACTCAAATCACGTTTCAATAGGTCCACGGCCGATTTCCTTTCATAATCCTTTCCCTGACCCGTCCTGAAAAGAAAAATATATGGCCATTGGCTGCATTAATAAAATTATAGCATCTGTTGGTTTATGTTTCCATCAGATAACGGCAGCACAGTCGCTTAAGTTCACGAATGGGGAACACCAGCCTTTACTCCGAGCTTAGCCTCTAATAATACAAAGCCTACCCAATCATGGCGTTCTCTGCATCAACACTGTCCTCATAGCAGTGCGCGTATTGACCACTGCAGCGCTGAGTAACCACCTAACATGTAACTTAATAGCATTGCTATCGCAAGCTAAAACCAGCAAAAATGTACCTATACACTATATTTACAGTACATGAATATAAATTGTTGAGTAGAATGAAGTAAAATATAAGAGATGTTCATCTTTTAGTAGTAGAAGTTTGTTTCAACTTCAGATTTTCCTTATTAGATAGCACGCTCACAGTCTGGTATGCACAAGCGTAAGGTACTGTATATGGTTCCACTGAATATTTTTACTAGTGTACCATGATCGAGTTTCAATGAAAAGGAACAACTTTTCTTAATTATTGTGATTCTTTTTTCTCACAATTTGTTTCTCTTCTCAAGACGTAGTCAATGGTGTAGTTAGTGACAGACGGGTGCAGAAACTTCTGCAATATTACCCTCCTCAGTTACTCCGGATGATCACGTACTCCACACTATAGAATATGATTTTTAGCAACTTGTGGCAACAGTGTTCTAGTTAATGTTTGTGCTATTCCTGGACTGCTCGACATAACCGATATCATTTTGTCCGTTACTTCAATTCCAGCAAAACAAAACCTGGCTTATGATACCGGAGACCACCTCTGTCTTTGAGTTATATTAGTGATATTACTGGAGATGAGCTCTGGATACCGAAGGGCAGTTGACCTCGATGTTCCGTCCCTTAAAACAACAATACCTAACTAACTCCGGATACTACTAATTTTATCAAGGACTCTTGCATGGTGTCCACAGAATTTTCAATGTCAATTTTCCTGACTTTTCCTGACCATTTTTCAACAAAATTCCTGACTCATGAAGTCATCGTAATATCGGAAAAAAGGTTTATTGAGCAAACAAATATCATTTTTTATTTACAGCCTCCACCATCCCCATAGCTGCCCAACGCTCGCCTCTTTATTCATTTAAAATACAAAATAAAGTAAATTATAATGCAATAATACATAAATCCAAGTACTATGCTTGGCGTGCAGGACAGTCGTTCAAATACATAATACATGTCTCTCAAAAATAATTGAAGGTCCCACTTTACAGAATGCATTCCTGTTTGTAGGGCTCCATTGACAACGTGAAGGCCGCAAACACCAAGGTTAACGAGTTGTTTGCCATCTGCATTATCTTCTATTATTTGGCCACTGAACTTTTTTATGAAACTCAAATTAACATTCGGTCCATCCATCTTTCTAGCAAGAGGAGAGATTCCCTGGTTGAAAGCCTCTAAAATGTCTTGAGCTGTTGCGTGTCCCATAAAGATGCTGTTGAAATATCTGGTGTTAACTTCATTGCAGTTGATGTCAAGTTAACGCACAAATAGGTCCATCTGACCTCGCTGAACAACTTTTTTCAATGGGGGCAGATGACCTCGTAGTTCCACCCCTTAAAACAACAATAACTAACTAACTTTGTTCAATGCCTCATCAAAACAGATAACATTATCACATGAAAGAATTTCATCTTGCAGTAAATTATGAAAGTATGGAGCTAATCCATAATTGATGACATATGAACATTTCGTGTTCCCCAATTGAAATTTTGTTGCAATTGCACTATCAGGAAACATTTCCCTGAAGGTTTCTGAAATATTTATACAAGAATTAAGAGAATTTATTTTGGACGACATTAAGGGCCCACTTTATTTCGGCACTTGTGACTTCACCTTTATAACAGAAAGATTCTACAGATGTCACACACAGTTCCTGAAGTAGAACTTGAAGAGTTAATATGGTTAATATAAAATTCCTGACTTTCTAATACTTTTAGACATTTTTCCTGACTCACTCTATATTTTCACACTTTTTCCTGATCAAAAACAAAATTCCTGACTTTCCTGCCTGTGGACGCCATGTCTTGGCATGATATAGATAGGTTATGGTCTTCAGCTCGTTGTTATTGTTTCTTTAGGGGCATTGCAACGTTGTGGTCATGTAGCCCCATGTTCATAGGTGTGTGTAGAATTTGTTTGATAACCTGTCTCACTGTAATGTCTGTATTAGTGTGTGTATTTGTAATTGAAGTAAAATTTGGGTAGGAAGCGGCCTTGGCTTTAAATTAGGTACCATCCCGGCATTTGCCTGGAGTAGACTTGGGAAACCACGGAAAACCACTTCCAGAATAGCTGAGGTAGGAATCGAACCCACCTCTTCTCAGGTTTGCCTCATGAGACTGAGTGTACCCCACTCCAGCCCTCAGAACCAGGAATCGAACCCCCCGGGCCTCCGCAGTGACAGCCAAGAATGCTAGCCACTACGCAACGAGGCGGACTCTGCAGCTCTCGTCATAGAAATTTGGTCATTTAGCCCCGTGTCAGCTACCCATGTTATTGCGGCATGTGCATTTGTAATTCCGGTGATGATTTGGAAGGTGACCTTAAGTTAGGAACTATCCCGGCATTTGCCTGGAGTAGAAGTGGGAAACTACGGAAAACCTGTCCAGGAAGGATAAGATGGGAATCCAACCCACCTCTTCTAAGTTTTACCTCATGTAGCTGAGTGTACCCCGTTCCAGCCCTCAGACCAGAATGAAATTTATTGGCAGAGCCTGGATTCGAACATGGATCTCTGGGGGCGACAGCCAAGAATGCTAGCCACTACTTGACGAGGTGGTCAGGAGATTATCATCATCAGAACTGGAGCAATAATACAAGATCACCTAATTTTCAGTCGCATGGTCAGCATAGGCTACATACTTTGTCTGCTTATTGCTTTAATCCATAATTTCCTAGTTGGCTCTCGAAAAAGAAATTCATGAAAACTAGTTCCAGTAACATAATTTCTATAGCCTTGTTTACTAAACGGCACGCGACAGTATACCATCATAATACAATAACCTTATTTCAGTAACATAACTCGAGTCGTGCGTACACAATGCGTGTAAATACTGCCAACTGAACTGATCATGTAGGGAGGTATTCAGCGCCTCTAGCGGCAAACATAGCATCTGCAGGGCGGACAGCTCCCAGAGGCTATTGGCCAGGCTTTTTATTATTGGAGGCTAAGCTCCGAGGAAATCCCTCAAGCTACTCATTATTTTACAGCTGGCTGAGTTGACCAGGTTTTACCTGTTAGTGAAGGGTAGTTTAAAAATCTCCACCATTGGCAAAAATCAAACCCAGTCCTTCTAGTTGTGAATCTAACAGTTTGGCACTAGGGCTCTTACATAACCTACAAAAAAAAAATGTAAAATAACTTACCGGTACCTTCAATCAAAGTGGGTACATTATACAGCATGTATCAGATGGCACTGCTGAATAACTGTGATAGACTAGAAAATGCACTGCAGTTGAGCAAAAAGAAACAGGCTACTATATATTGTTTTTGCTTGCCCCATAATATTCTAGTAAACTACAGTATCTAATAAGGACTGAACAACCACATTACTAGCATTTTTTACATCACACTGAAGTACAAGTTGGTTCTATAATTCAAATAATATATATTAGAAAGAATTCTTACCTTGTTAAAGAACAATCCTGCGAAATATCACCTTTATACCATTAATATTAACAGCTGATGGCAACAGCAAATTCAAATTAACCAGAGTACCGCCATGTTGGAACCTCTAACCAATAGCGACAAAGAATAATGAATAGCAGGGAATATGGTAATAATCGATATCTTATAAAAGCGATCATGCACACTCTGGAGTACGTGTTTCATTCTCATTGATACTATTATGAAAAGCCAATAATATGACCATGGCTGCCCTTGTCCTTATTGAAGAAGTTTAAAATATTGAGTAAATTAAAACCTTAAGTCAATAAATAACTAGTTGCACTATTATATTTTATTAATCTCCGAATTTGCAACAATCGATTGGAAACTATCGATCTATCTATAGTTTTGTACAGCTGTTAATTTACAGTCTGTCTGTTAGGTAGTCAGCCCGAAGGCTGGTTAGATCCTCAAAAAGTACCGCCGTTAGGTTATGTGGGTAGATACCCACAAAAACTCAAGGCAGCACTATACTGAGGCATACTAGGCAAGAAGAGGAGTGAGGTAGTTTGTCATTACTTTCCTCACTGAGTTAGAACAGCAGTACTAACCCTATGAATAGAACCTTTCACAGCATTCACAGGCACCAACTGTGCCCTGAATGTCATTACTAAGCACCACCCATACCTCAGTAGCTTCCGTATAATCACAGCCATGAGACTGAGACATCGGTGAAAAGTCACATTTTACTCTAGCCTGTGCCAACAGACAAATGCAAATGTACTGCATTCATCAAGAAATGGCAAACAGCCCATTTTTTACAGTAAGAGACAGAAATGTAATTTTTCATTAAAAAAAAAGTAAAAATATGTGTCGTAGTAGGTGGTGAGGTGATACTCCGGCGTGGCGCGTCCCAGGTGACGGATACGGGGGTCCTCACCATCTTGCCGGCGGACTTGAACAAAATAAAATAGCTCTCATGGACCAAACACACAACAACCTCTACGGTTAACAACCGCAGTTGTAACTCGGAGCTTCCTTCATACCTTTGAAAGTCAAACATGGAAGGAAATCGTTTAAGGAATATTCCACCGCCTTGCAATTGCCAAGGCAGTCTGCATTCGGATACGGTGGGCAGTCACCTGAAAGATACCCTAGATGAGTCGGAGCATCTAAAAATAGAAAAAACAGATAGAAAACCCAAATTTAGACTGAAGACAGGACAGATAAACTATATAGCAACACACAATATAAATTCCATCATACAGCCAGGGAAACTCAAAATTTTGACAGACGAAATGGATCGCAGAGGGATTCTAATAACTGGGCTTCAAGAAATGAGAAACACCGATCAGGAACCAATAGAATCACAAGGGTATAGAATTTACAAGGGAATACCAGGAAAAAGAGTAATGAAGCAATGTCCACAATTCGAAACAGGATTTGTAGTCAATCTCAAAATAATTGAGTCCATCATAGAATTTAAAGCATTATCCCCTAGGCTCTCGACACTAACTCTAAAAGCTGCAAATAGAACATATACCATACTAAATGCCCATGCCCCAACTAATTATAAAAATAATAAGAAAGAACACAAAGATAATGTGGAGGGATTTTGGGAGCTTTTGGATCAGACAGCAACAAACATAAATAAAAGTCACACCAAAATTTTAATTGGAGACTTTAATGCCCAGTTAGGAAGGGAAAAAAGATATAGAGGCATAATAGGAAAATGGCCAGCACAGAGAAGAACAAACAGAGGAATGGCATAAGACTGGTAGAATTTTGCAGGAACCTTGATATGATCTCCAAATCGACTTACTTCAAGAGAAGACCAAATAAACTCAAAACTTGGAAACATCCAGATTGGAAAAAAGGTGAATGGCAACTAGATCATGTTTGTATGGATAAGAACTATCACAGGGAGATCTACAATGTGAAAGTTCTGAGAGGAACCGATACTGGATCGGATCATTACATGATAAAGATTAAAATTAAATTCACCCCGTTGACAAAGAAAAAAAACTCACCTCAAAAGAAAGAGAACATACGACTCTCATAAACTAATAAATAATAAGGGATACAACAAACAAACTAAATATATTAAAATAACAGATGATCTAGAGGAAATAGTTCCCCAATTGAAACAAATAGCTGAACAAGTAGCCCCATTAAATCCAAGGAAGAAACACCAATGGTGGAACGATCATCATCATCTTGCACAGTTTCCAGCCACTGGCCGGGTCTGTTTGGAACACAAGCCTCTCCAACATCTTCTGTCTTCCCACCATCTCTCAGCCTCCACCCTTGTCCAGTCTTCCCCTCTCTTCTTCACGCTTTCTTCCACCCCCTTCAGCCACCTGTCTCTCGGTCTTCCTCTCGGTCTCTTTCCTTCCCACTTCGTCCCGTGTACTCTCCTGGGTATCCTCTAGTGTGATAAAACAGTGGAAGATAGACATCAAGCCTGGTACGGTATCAGAGTAAAAAAAAACAGATGAATCACACTTAGAACTCATAAAACAAAAGAAGATAACTCAAAAAATAATACGAAGGGTTAAACGTCAATACCAAAAGGATATACTTCTGATGATCGAAACAAATAGCGCGAAAACAAACTCAAGAGATTACTACAAAATTTTTAGCAAACAACTACAAAGATATGAACCTCCACCATTAATGTTAAAAGACAAAAATGGCGAGTTAGCACATAGTAAAAAAATACAGAAATTTTAGCAGAAACATTTAACAAGTTGTTAAATTGCAAAGATCCACCAGAACTGCTTCAAATAAATACAGACACGACTATTAAAACACCATCAGAAAACATAAATCCACCCACAACCCAAGAAGTCTACAAAGCTCTGAGAGAGCTCAAAAACTACAAAGCGAGTGGAGAAGATCAAACATTTGCAGAATTGTGGAAATATGCAGCAGAACCAGTAAAGATTTCATTACACCAATGCATAGTGAACATTTGGATCAAAGAAGAACTGCCAGACCTTTGGACTACAGCTATAATACATCCATTACACAAGAAAAGAGAAAAATCGTATCCTGACAACTATCGAGGAATTTCCCTTTTGGATAACACATATAAAATCATGTCACGATTTCTATATAATCATTGTAAAGATCAATTAGAACTGAAAATAGGAGAATACCAAGGTGGATTTTGGCCATAGAGAAGCAGCCCTGATCAGATAATCACCTTAAAATTAGTAATGGATTGCTACAAACGTAGACAAAAACAGCAAGTCATAACCTTCGTAGACTTTGAAAAAGCTTATGATTGTATACATAGATCTTCACTGCTGAAAATACTAAAAAATTTCGGACTTCATCCCAAATTAATAAAAATTATAAAACTAACTCTAACAAACACCAAATCTAAAGTAAAATTCAGAGGAGAAATATCTGAACCGTTTACGATTAAAACAGGATTAAGACAAGGAGATGGTTTATCGCCTCTACTTTTCAATTGTGCTTTGGAATATGTAATGAGGGAATGGTACAGGGAAAATCCTAGGAGCATAAGAATTGGAACCAAGAAAGATCAAATAGACTTAAATTGCTTGGGATTCGCAGATGATTTATCGTTACTGGCTGATAATATTCAAGAAGCCAGAAATCAAATAATCATCATCATCATCTTGCATAGTTTCCAGCCACTGGCCGGGTCTGTTTGGAACACAAGCCTCTCCAACGTCTTCTGTCTTCCCACCATCTCTCAGCCTCCACCCTTGTCCAGTCTTCTCCTCTCTTCTTCACGCTTTCTTCCACCCCCTTCAGCCACCTGTCTCTCGGTCTCTTTCCTTCCCACTTCGTCTCGTGTATCCTCCTGGGTATCCTCTTCTCCTCCATTCGTTTTACATGTCCATACCATCTAAGTCTAGATTTCTCTATAGGTGAGTTGGGGCAAGAGCATTTTCGGGGCAAGAGCATCACTGGTCCATGATATATTTGTCCGTTTGAAACTCGTTCTGACATCTCTTGGGGAGTTAGGGTAAGTTGTCTTGCGTTCATTTAACACTAGATGTCGCGGGTGAAGTCGACTAACAAGCGGATGCATAGGCCAGTTCCGAAAGTAATGCTCACCGTGCTTCCCGAATCCACGCTGGATCTGGACCATCGCTCATTGAAATAACTTCATTTGTGGAAAGTTTAAAAGTTATAAGTATACTCTTTTCATAAACATATTTAATCATAGAAATACCACGTAACTAATTACAAAAATATGAGGGGTTGCTCTTGCCCCGTCAGAACAAGTATGCGGGGTAAGTTCGTCCCTGCCCAACGGGGCAAGTGCGTATCCAGACAATGAAGATATCAGTGATATTTTAGAAGACGAAATAGTGTCTATTATCCCTCCGCCATCTGTAGACCGCAGGGGAAAACTGTTGTTTCCCATTTCCTTTACTCAGAACAACATTCAGTGAATGGGTAATAGTGAAACTTAATTTGACGTTTTTTTATGATGGACCACGAATGAAACTTACTTTTGATTTATTAATAAGGAGATTTAAACACATCATGTTGTTATTTAAATGAATATCTACTGTTAGTGACAATGTTTAATTTTCGTTTCTTTATTTTAAAAATTTGATAAACAATTTTTAATGTGCCTTGATACAGTGTATCGTCTGTCGACATTTATTTTCCTTGTACTTATTTGGTATAACTTGATTTTACAATTTGTTTTTAGTTACTGTTACGTTAATAAATTGCGTTGAACCCTAAGCAACTTACCTACTAATAAAATGTAAGTAAACGCCAGTTTCTGTGTTTAATTTTTATATTCTTGTGATGTTTTCCAATGGCTGTAATTTTGCATCTTACACACCCCAACATTCTAAGGTGAAGAATTTAATAGAAAACATAACTTTATAAATTCTGAAATATGCATCCAATAGATTAATAAGTAGAGAACACGAACTTGCCCCGCGATTATGTGTAAAACATTTAATGGAAGAATATAGGCTAGAGTTGCACTTGCCCCATATCACAGGGCAAGTGCATACCCTGGACATTATAGTGATATTTAATTTCCTAATGGAATATACATTCTCGATGCAAACATTCAAGATGCATCAGTCACACACAATTAACCAGTCAATATGCAGAAAAGTCTTGTTTTGGTATTGCAACTAGTTTAGATGCATTTAAAATTCAAAGTTGCACTTGCATTTTTTGGGTATGCACTTACCCCTACTCACCTTACTATCTTGTAATGGTTCCTCCTTCATTAATTCTCAGGTCCTCTCATTTCTTATTCTGTCCATCTTTGTAGCTCCAATACTGCTTCTCAAGAACCTCATCTCACTGGCCTGTATTTTGCTCTTCTCCCTTCCTTTCATAACCCAGGTCTCCGAGGCATACATCAGGATAGGGACATAGTACGTCCGATATATGATCTTTTTGCTGTTCTGAGGGACGTCCTTGCTCCATAACATGCTTCTCACACTCCTCCGGAATCAAATAATAAGCCTACAAAATATAGCACAAAAAATTGGACTTCAGATATCATTTGAAAAGACTGAGATAATGGTAGCAAATCCACTTGTAATCAATCACATAACAGTAAATAACAAGAAAGTTAGAATAGTGAAGGAATTTAAATACGTAGGAGAAATTATAACTTACAACTTGAATGAGAAACCTGCATGGCTAGAAAGAACTAATAAAATGATAAAAGCCCAAAAATTAACATGGTCTACATACAAAAGAAAATGTCTATCAATCGCAACAAAATTAAAACATTACAAGACGGTGGTTCAACCAGAGGTGACGTATGGAAGCGAAACTCTTTTTAAAGTTACTCAGAAAAACAGAATCAACAAAATTTTAAAAGTAGAAAGAAGAATAGCTAGAACATGCATAAATAAAAAATATCAGAAAGATGTACAGTGGCAGATAGTACCAAATGAAGTGATATACAGATACTATACGGAAGAAACGGATTTCTTTTTTTGGTCTCATTATGAGCCGAAAACCAGATTATCTAGAAAAATTGTAGTGAAACTTTGGAATATGAAACAACAAGTAGGGTGGATTAAGGAAATTAGAGAAGATATAAAAGAATTAGAAATAACCTTGTATGACTTGCAAAACAAAACAAAAATTAAAAAAAAAACTGAAAGATATAAAAATTATATTTCAGGCAAAAATAGACAAACCTAATACAATAAAAAGGGTATTTACAGATGAGGAACGCCTGAGAAGTTCAGAGTGAATGAAAAGCTACTGGGCAACTCGGAAAGGAATTACTGAAGAAGAGGACCAAGAAATGATTGACTGAAGTGGTCCAATGAGGCCATAGAAACAGAAGAAGAAGAAGAAAATCTCATTATGATCAAATATGTAAAATAAAGAGACAGAATATGTATTTTTTTACATTTAAAAAGGCAAAAATATGTAAAAACAAAATGTCATTATGATCAAATTCGGTATGTAACAATAAAATTAAATTAGGCCGGTCCCGTGTTGTTGGGGTAGCGCGCAATTCCCGACTCCGTCAGGCATTTCAGAAACGACGTTAAGACTGGAACGGGGTGCACTCAGCCTCGTGAGGACAATTGAGTAGCTGTCTGACAGTGAGGCAGCACCCCGGTCACGAAAACCAGGATTAACGGCCGAGGGTACCCGATGCGCTGATCATGCATCACCCCAATATCTGAGGCCAAATGGCTCGTCGCTTGGTAGGCCTAGGCCCTTCATGGGACTGACAGAACTGTATTATTTTGTAACATTTGTGAGGAACCTGTAGCGGCAGACATGCGTTTGCAATTTACACAGCAAAACGTGAAATGTGCATCGTTAAAGAAGCGACACAACGTTTGCTTCCCAAACTGCGAGATGTGAGACATGGTCCATCAAACAGCCAGTTCTAACAAGATATTTGTCATGCATTTCTTGCGGCTGATATACCACTAAATAAATTGCAGCATCCAGTACTACAGGGTACGTTAGAAATGTAGGCCTACGTCGAACTTCCTCTCCCTGACGAGTCAACACTGCGTAAGAACTATTACTCTGACACAGTACACTGTTAAGTGGGAATATTTGTACTGTCGACTGGATTATTCAAGCAGCTGTACGTTTCAACTATTTTGAGTAACTGGGGGACATAAATATGACAAATTTACAAACATATTTTGGATACCCCCATCATATATTTTCCACTAAGCATATAAATACATATTTATGAAAAGTTAAGCACAAAATTATCCTGGCCCAGCTTATACAGAAGACTTCACGTGCTTGCGCACAACTCACCAAATTTAATTTGTTGGAATAATTTGCGCAGTAACACTCACTTGTTAAAACGACTCGTGCATCACCAATTGAAAAATGGATTTACTAACTCAGAAAGCTTTGTGGGCATGAGCATAACAATTCACCAAAGTATCATCGCAATCGGAGGAATGGTATTGGAACTCATTGAGAAAATCATACAACGAAAACACAGAAACTGCCGCTAAACTGTATGAAATAGCCTACACTCATTTGTTAAAATGATTCGCGTGCTACTTATTATGAAATGGATTTACTTCGCGGGTGTGCGCGCAATTCAGAAAAGATCATTTGTTGAAACGACTCATGCGCCATCTATTGTAGAGTGGATTTCCTTATTCAGAAACTGTCATGGGAGTGTGCACAACAACTCACTAAAGCTTCATCACAATGGGATGAATGGTATATGAACGGATAAAAGATGAACAAACAAACATTCTTTTGTAGCCTATGGATACCTAATATACTATCAGGTAACATTCATTTCTATAGAGATACAGTAATTTAGCTATCAGGTCTTACAGAGCTACGCAGCCAGCCTCAATTTTCTATTGGTATTATGATAAAGGTCATACAAAAACAATCTTACATAATAAGAACAAGACAAACACCAAGTCTATTAAGCAGGCCTCAAACCGGTGGTTTGAGGACTAGAACGAAATACACTCTACCTTGATTGGCAAAACCGAGAGAAGTTCCCATCTCAGATATCCTAGAAGTGATTTTCCATGGTTTCCCCACTTCTACTCCATGGAAATGTCGGGATGATTCCCAACTCCTAGCCTCAGTTACAAATACACACACGCTACAAAACTTTACAAGAATAACATATGCTATTGGACAAACACTACACATAACGATCTTGGCATTCCCCAAAGTAGAATTTCTATAAACTGCCATCCCAATTGGTTGTTTCTACATTGACATGTACTGTATTATAGCAGAGATAAAGAGTAGGTCACTACCAGTGTTCTGTTTATTGCAGCGTAGGGCCGCTGAATTGTCTCAGCTGCAGCTCGGACTGAATATTGCTATTTTTATAGGCCAGGACGGTCAGGACTGACTCACTCTTTGGGAGAATAGTTATTCTACCGTTAATCATACCATATCATGAAAAGCCCTAAGCTCACCTGAATCTTATTACTATTTACGGTCAAGGTATTTCAGTATGCTCGCGTCTTTAAAACATCCATATCCTAACAAACTTCCTACACATCTCCCACATTCATATCTCTTGTATCTCTCCCAAGGGCTAAAAAATAGTAGGGCGTGGGTTGGTGACCGGGGGACCACAGCTAAGCACGGCATTCCTTCCACTTCATTGTGCCGGGCTTTTATGCCTCTGTTAGTGGCGGGATTAAAACTTTCGATCTCTGAACATCCAGCTCCTCCTTCTGGTAATGGAGTTCAATGAAACGCTGCGGATTACTCATACAAGGACAACTACTACTACTACTCCTCCTAATAATAATCATCATTATCCTATGGTCTCAGCTACCTGCTGTAGACCTTTTGACTTGAATCCATTGAGGCGTTCTAAACTCCAATGTCAACGTTCTGTTTAACACTGCCATCTGGTAGTGAAATCCTGAATTCTACTGAGCTACATGTAACTGAGATTTAATTAATTTTAGACCCTAATCACCAAATGTAATACGAGAGATCTTTCACGATCCGACATCGTACAACTTTGCTGTAGATTTTTGCCGCCCTACTTGTAGCAGCTAGCATTCTTGGCTGTCGGTCTGGGTATGATTCCCGGCCCTGTCAAGAAATTTTAATTCTGGTATCAGGGCTGGAACACTCAGCCTCGAGAGGCAAAACTGAAGAAAGGATGGTTCTATTCCCACCTCAGTCATCCTGGAAGTGGTTTTCAGTGGTTTCCCACATCTACTCCAGGCGCATGCCAGAATACTTCCTAACGTAAGCCCGGATCCACCTCATTCCTAACCCTCAGCATAATGACTACTACACTACCACATGCTGTGTGTGTCTTCAGTCTTTTGACTGGTTAGATGCAGATCTCCATGGCGTCCTCTCCTGAGCTAACCGTTTTATCTCTACATAGCTACCACACCAGGCCCAACGAGAGGGTGGATGTATTCATTTATCCTAAATAAACAATAAGAAAATGTATCCTACTTTGCTTCGAACAGGTAACAATCATTGAACCGTTGTCATTATATCGCAGTCAAACTTAGCGTGGAAATCCAATTCTGGAATAAAAAGCCCACTGCAGGCTACTAACATACCGGTAGTATAGTCAGAGATAGGCAAAATACTCCCAAAATGTATTTTAGATACAAAATAATATTTTAAAATACTTTCAATAAAATATGCTTTCTTCCATTCAAAAAACAATATACAGTGTTACTATTCTAGATATTATTATTGACCTGGACTGATGGCTCGTTAATGTGCAAGGTAGAAGGGTTCAAATCCCACAGTTAGTCTCCTTGAAATGTCTTTTTTTCTTTTTTCAGGAGAATACTCCCTGTAGGAGGGGGGGGCAAGGGGAAGGAGGGGTGGGGAAGAAGCGTGGTGACGCAGCGGTCAAGCCCTTGGCCTTTCACCTTGGCGAACTGGGTTCGATTCCCAGTCAATGCACGTGAGATTTTCAAAGTTTAAATGCCATGTGTTGTGGTTCGGATTCCACGTAAAAAGAGGGCCTTGTGGCTCATGATCGCAAGATTAACGGTCACGTAAAACTACAAACTTCAACTTCATGATCAACACTTATAATTACTTATAATTTAAATGTATTTACAAATTATTAAATTGTTCATTAACTTCAGTACTGTCCGTGCATTATATCTCTGCCTCTGACGACCGTTGTATTTCTAAGAATATGAAGTGTCATCGACCTGTCAATTTCTCTACTCCTATTTACGTGACATTATCCCTCATGTTGGGGCTCGGGAGTTTTGACGATACCAGGTGCGGATCTAGAGTTTGGCTTTGGGGAGGGGTCACAGAATCGAAATTGTTCAGAAAAATGGTATCACTAACAACGAACGCAATCACAAAATAACCAAACGTACAAAACCAGACCAATTTTTTGCAAGCTACATGGATAGAAATTTGATGCGTTTAGTGCACCAAAAATATTCGCACAAATTGCAACGGCGTGTTTTGCGACTTTTACATCAAGGTACGTTACAATTTCGGCAAGTCGAGTTGGTACCGACAGAGGGAGAAAGTCATAGCTTAAATTGCCAACCAAGCTTGCAGTTTGGACGTGGGCAAAATTTTTTGGTGTGTAAAAAGCCCCAAATTCCTATCCGTGCATTGCTGCACATTCATCGTGACATCACTATAGACATTCACTATTTTGTTAAGTTGGTTGAAATCTGTTCTAGCTTGTACTTTCTATTCTTGTGTCCTTGCATTGTTAAGTCTTTTCTTATATTCCTTCCTGCTGTTCACTGTTTCCCATGTCTCAGAAGTAACCCATTCCTCCCTTCCTCTCTCTCTCTTGCCTAAAACCTTTTCACATGTATTGATATAGGTAGTCTCTATGTTCTTCCAGTTATGTTAATATCCTTTCCTTCTTCTTCCTCTCTCAGCTGTTGAAATGGGTTTCTCAACTCTTGAGACAAATGTTGTTGCACCTCCTTATCCTTTAATTTATCGAGGTTGTACCTTATCCTCCCCTTTTGATGAATGTGCCTAATATTTGCTATCTTCAATAGGAGCGTATCTATCACTAAATGATGGTCACTTCCCACATCTGCTCCTCTCTTGTTCCTCACGTCCAACAGGGAAGTTCGCCATGTCTTGCTTATAGTGAAATAGTCAATCTGGTTCTCCGTTATATGGTTCGGGGACAACCAAGTCACTTTATGGCAGTTGTTATGAGGAAAGATTGTACCTCCTGTCACCAAACTATGGTTGCTACAGAATTCAATAAGTTTGTCGCCATTCTCATTTCTAGTACCTATACCATATCTCCCCATTATATTTTCTATTCCTTGATTATCACTTCCGACTTTCGCATTCAAGTCTCCCATCACGAGCACTATATCCATTTTCTTCACTTTTATCAAGGTTCGATGTAACTGGCTGTAAAATTGCTCTTTTCTTTCTTCTCCTGTCTCTGTTGTTGCATAGCATTGCACCACTGTGATTGGTCTAACTTTTGATGCAAATCGGGCTACTATTATCCTTTTTGAGACTGGATACCACTCCATCAAGCTCCTCCTTGTCTTTTGTGTGATCAGTAAAACAACACCCTCTCTATGTTCTCCTTCTGTTCCTGAGTAGGCCTACAACAACGTGTCCCCTTCCTGGGCCCTTATCTCCCCGAACCCACTCCATCTCATCTCACTCAAACCTAGTAAGTCCAACCTGTAGCGCTTCATCTCCCTAGATACTTCGGCCTGTCTACCTGTCACCCACATTGTTTGTACGTTCCAAATTCCAATTCTTGTGTCTGATTTCATGCTAAAGGTCCAATCCGTTTTATCCATCCGGCTTCTATTCATTTCTGTTTCTGTAATAAGGGTAATCTCGGGTTTGTAGGTTATTGGCCTTCAGCACCCAAAGCCTGGAGAAGGGGCTGCCTTCTAAGTATCTAGGCCTACTGATTTTCTGTCAGGGTTTCTTTCCTTAGACTTTGAAGTTCCCACTTCTGTTCACAAGGCAGTGGAGGTCCTGACCTCTTAACCCTGGTCAGCTGGGCTGCCTCTTCCGTCAGCTCCGCCGTACCTAAGACCATCTTCTCCGCCTTCGTTGCTGTTGAGGACTTGAGGGTTCTGGGTTGCTTTTTAGTCTGGATCTTCACCCTTGGCCTGTCCGGCAAGGAAGGTCCTACCAGTAGCTATGCTACCACGGGCATAGCCCAAAGGATCATTAGATCACGCAAGCACTCCCACCACGTCAAAGTCATGCAACCCCTAGGGAGTGATTGGAGCACTATAATCAATCTATATACAGTCAAGTCTTAGGAATATTAGTTACAAATTTGGCTTCTTCTTCTTCTTCTCCCAGAACTGTTTCATTCTGTCTGACCTGGCAGCCCGTTCTTCATCCGTTATGGTGTATTGTTTGCGTATAGAAGTTTTTAGACTAGGTCTGTCTTTGTTTCTCAGGATCCTCTTCTCTTCCCAGTGTTCAATTTGTTGCATTGTCAAGCCTAATTCATCTAGACCAGGGCCATCCACACAGCGCTCCGGCCGCGCTCTAAGCCAGTGCTCCGAGAGCTTTGGTGGATGGTAGTTTCGGTCGTGGTGGGAGGAGCTTGGCTAAGCGAGCGGTCTGCCCGTCGCGCCGAAGTGAGCAGCCGATCCATCAGTCGGTAGTGTTCACTGAATCAGTCTAGTCCAATGCACTTTGTTAACAGCGTGTAAGTAAATCAATTTTGCAGTGGTCATGAATGAACATCATACCAAAAAAAAGGAGTGGTGAAGCAGCAGCTTTCCGCAAGAAGAATACCCCCTTTTGTATAAATATGCATGTTAAGTTCTGTCAATGTTCGGCTCAACTTACATTTGTGGGCGTTTCTTTGCGGTTCTTAAGCTTACCAAACGTAAGCATCGTGTGACGTTGAGCGATAGAAACTAGCGCAATTGTTTACGAATAGCTGTGTCCAGAAATATTGTACCCAAATTGGAGAAGATTGTATTCTCCAAAACTAAAAGCTCGTAAAAACGACGGAGAAAAAGTCACTCAAGGTCTGTACTATTTGTTCATATTGGTAAAATGTTGTTGAATTTTCCTCTCTAATATGTTCGAATTTTAGTTTGGAATAGATCACAATGTTCTTTACTTATCACTTGCGTTCGTTTCCTGCACATTCCATACATCGGAGTGCCATTAGATTTGAATATGCGGTATATTTTTAGTGGCAAAAGAGCAGTATCAGTATGATGTCAACAATCCCACAAATGGCGTCGGTCGCACGACTTTACGTACATATTCAGTCAGCGCCCGTCTGTCTCATGTCTCCTCGCTGCCACAGTGTAGTGGTGGTAAGGGGAGGAGTGCTAGTCTGATTGCCCAGTGCTCCCCGAGCGCGGCCATGCTCTCAGAGCACAATGACTGGATGGCCCTGATCTAGATCATCTAGGACTTCTTTGAACCAATGATTTTTGGTTTTACTTTTCCAAAAATATTGGAATAGCTGTCTGAGTATCCTGGTCCCTGGTAATCGTAATATGTGACAGAAAATTACTTTTTCTTTATTATAGTTTGGAGGTTGAATTTTGACAAATGCCATTGAAGAGGCTTTTAAATGTTGTACGGGTTCAAATAGGTTCCTTTATATCATGGGACTTTCTTTCATAAGTCTTAGCTGAAGACGAGCTATGAACCCATGGCCTTGGAACACTAGTTGCAAGTAAGTCAATCATCTGTTCCACAGTAGTATGTTATATTATAATACCAGACAGGTAGAAGTGTGGTTTAGTTGCCACCAGTGTTAGCAGTAGTGAGATTGCTTCTAGCCCGTTGGCAGGGATATAAGATATGCAATCCCTTAATCCAATGGTACGAGAACATAAATGGCCTCAAGTAAACAACTGTTTAGGTCACCTCAGGTATTGACGAAACTTACAGATTACATTATTACACTGTATTTCAGCATATCAAGAAAGGAGCACACAGCAAACTAAAGCCCTTGCCAATACTACACATTAATTTGAAACTGTTTTGCCTTTCAGCATCCTGTCTAGCCTGCAAGCCTTTGTTTGCGGACATGTCACCTCCAAGATCCCCTATTAGCAGTTAACACTGTGACATTCTCTGCTTCTACACCATTCAACACTGAATCTAACCACACCTACTACCTCTACCTCTCTTACCCTCAACAGCTGAACTCATTAACCTCTTAGGTAATCTATCCTCTCCCCCTTCTGAGTCGGCTCATACGAACAGCTTCATTTAGCGTGGCCATTTCTAGCTTAGTCTTTATCTCTTAATTATGAGTACCTCCCTGCCAATGCTCACATTTGTCCTAGCAATCATTCGTGCTACCCTCATATCAGTTACCTCTAGCTTATGCATGAGCTGTCACTTCCATCCGGCAAGGTCGGTCTAAATACTGAGCGATATAGGGATAGTTTCATTGCTCTGCTAACTTCTTTCTTGCAGAATACTGTGGATGGCAACCAAGAACTCACTGCATTGGCTTTTCTGCATCACAACTCAATTTCTTTCACCATACTATCTTCCTGAGAGAATATACAGTCCAAGTACTTAAAATGGTCTACCTACTTCAATTTAATTCCTATCTAGCATTCTATTTTTTGCTCTGTCATTAATTTAATCATTGCCCCAGAGGAGTGCGTCAGGCCTCGGCAGCCGGCACAGTTCATATCCTCGCCGCTAGATGGGGGCTTCATTCATTCCATTCCTGACCCGGTCGGAGACTGGAAGCAGGCTGTGGATTTTCATTTTTCATTCTATTTTTTGCATTTCTTCCCTACAGACGTAACCTGTTTTTGAAATGCTGATTTCCATGCCATTTTCCCTACATTTCAGCATAAGCCAGACTACTTACCTGGTTTCCACCTAATTGAGTCCCGCCCAGTCAGTTAACGCCCTTCAGCAAATGGTCCATAATAAACAGTAGAGGTGAGAGGTTACAGCCTTGCCTCACTCCTGTAATAACTTCAAATCAATAACTAATCCTACCATAAACTCTCACTGCATCCTGATTATCAATATGAATACTTTTGATTGCCTGTAGCAGCCCTCCCTCGATACCATAATCCCTCAGGATGCTCAGCATCTTCTCTAGATCTACAAAACACAAACGTCTATTCCTCTCATAGCATTTCTCAATAACTTGGCACATATTAAAAAACTGATCTTGACATCCTCGTTGTGGTCTAAAGCCACACTGCTTTTCATCCATCTTACTCTCGTCCAATTATCACTCTCTCCTTTCTACAATACCTGTGTACACTTTGCTCAGGACACTTATCAAAGAAATGCCTCTATAATGGTTGCAATCTTTCCTGTTACCTTGCTTTAAATTGGGTTGATTTCTGATTTTGTCCAGTCAGAGGGTACCTTTCCTAATTCCCATGCCAATTCTATTATCCTATGCAACCATTTCATCCCTGCTTTCCCACTATACTTTGCCATTTCTGGCTGAATTTTGCAGATCCCTGCCGCTTTGTAACCACCCTCCCTAATTCCACAACCGTGAATGCTGTTCTTATTCTCCTCCTGCATAATCTCAAAATCTGCCACATTTACATTTAGCAAATTTTCAAAGTACTGTTTCCCTCCTCCCAATGCTACCTTAGTATTTACGAAGTGTTCCCCTGAATTATCCCGACACTTTTCACTTCTCTTTTCCTTCCATTTCTAAGATTCTTTATAACACTCCAAAAAAGCTTTCCTGCCACTTGGCCTAGAATTTCCCCCCTCATTTCCTTTTAGCTGTACTATTATTTGTTTGGTCTGTTCCTTTCTATTGCATAAAGCTGTCTGCTGGATTCCTAGTTTGGAGCCATTTTTTTAAGCATTCTTTGACATTTACAAGCCAAATTCACTATGCCATTTCACCAGGATGTGTGCTTTTTTCTGTCTCTACCCAATTTTCCCAAGACATCCTTGTTCTCTGACCTCTCGTTTTCATTGTGTTGTAATTCTTTACCCTCTACTCTTTGGAATATTTCATCAATCATATCAATATATTTCTGCCAAGTTCCTTATCCCGAAGATTTCCAACTATAATCCATCTGCAAATAGATCACACCATATCAGTTTGTGGTCTGTTTCAGTAAAAAATACCCTGCAATTCCTTAACAATTTCCTAAATTGAAAGTCAGTTGTCATGACGTCAAGAGGCTGGAGTAGGGCAAACTATGAGTTGCGACACATGCCCACCAAGCTCCATGGTTTGCATTACAATGTCGAAAGAAGACTTACCAAAACCCTGCCAAGGACTGCGAATGTGAAAAGTGCAATGAAAAATGTGAAAGATATCACGTCATGAAGTGTCATAAACGAGGAGAATCCCTAAGAGTGTTTTGCACAAAAGACTGAGAACTTTGTATTGAAAAGCAGTAGTGCTGAAGATTTCTTTTACGACTTTGTACTAACTGATTATGTATATTTTGGCCATTGGCTGCTCTCATTACATTATAAATTGAAAGTCAGTAATGATATAGTGTATTATCGACTTGGTATCTGTGAATCTCCTTGTGCTTCTTGAATGAGTTCGCAACAGCTAACCCCATGTTAGCACATAAGTCTAGTAAATATTCTCCATTGGTGTTCGCTTCTCTATCATCATCCCACTTACCCATTACCTGCTCATACCCCTCGGTCCTATTTTCTATTCTAGCATTGAAATCTCCCATAAGTACTACACTATCTTTATTGTTCAACTCTCACTACCATATCACTCAGAGCCTCATAAAATCTGACTACTTCGTCATATTCAGCCCCTTCATTTGGAGCGTTAACTGAAACAATCCTGTCATTTCCAAATCTATCCAAATTAATTGTTCATTTACATACCTCACTATGTTACGCTCTAAGGTTCTCTTGACATACAACCCTACTCCCTACTTTGCCCTGTCTCGTTTTACACCTGACAGGTACACCTTGTAATCTCCTACTTCCTCCTCTCTAGCCCTCTTTGACTAATCCCTAGAATATCCAATCCCTTCCTAATTGCTGACTCAGCTAGCTTTACTTTCTTCCTTCCATAAGCCCCGTTGATATTAATAGCACCTCATCGAATACCCAATCTATTGCTCGTTCGTTTCCAAGGAGTCCCTGATCACTCCCTTAGGTCCGAGGCATTCTCAAGACATTTTTAGCAGGTTTAAGAAGTGCACGTGAAGCAGGTTGCTAGCCTTACTTACACAGGGCCTCACGAGTTTCACCTCAGGGAATAAACAAGGGAGTTGGGTAGTCTAGCCACCTAAGCACAAGGAGGGCCATGACTCAGAATATGTCCAAGATGCCCACTCATTCCATAGTAACTGGTATCCAGACTGTCAGGACCCCTTACAAGGCTACTCAGCTGTTGCCCATGGTTCACGAACTAGGAACCGTGAACCACTATACAGCATAAAATAATTAACTACTGTTGAATGAAATATGATACTGGAAGGAATCAGGATGTGCATAAGGAATTCTGAAGGAATGATATCAGGACAAAAATAAGTGAATATGCTGTATTACACATAGTATATATTCTTCTTTTCTATTTTTTTTAAGAAATAAAATCCACATAACATTTTCATAAAAAGAGCAACATTGAATTTCATGAAGTCATTTTCCCAGCAGAGAACTGTCATTGAATGGTAGAGCCACGTGCATTGCAAACCTGTGAGAGAAAAATATTAAGTTAACATACCACTCTTAATAATATTGTTCATTCATTAAGGGGCCTTGCGACATTGTGATCATGTAACCCCATGTAGTTGGTGTGTAATCTGTCTGACAACCTGTGTCATTGTGAGGCTGTAAGTGAATTTGTATTGGAGGCTAGGGTTTGGAAGGAGGTGGCCATGGCCTTAATTTAGGAACCACACCAGCATTTACCTGCGGTAGAGGTGGGAAAAAGTTTTTAGGTTGGCTAAGATGGAAACTGAACCCATCTCTTCTCAGTTCTGCATCATGAGATTGAGTTTATCTAGTCTCAGCCCTCAGACCATATTATGTCTTGGCACAACCAAGTCATCTGGATCTAAAGTCTCAATACGTACACAGAAGGCAGAATATGAATTATTTTTAATAATAATACATTCTTCATTGCTCTGGAGGAGTATAATAGACCTTACCAGCCACCTCAATGCACCTGAAGCCTTGATTTTAGATACTCATATTGAATGCCACGAAGAAAAATATGACTTTTCATTGTCCACTCACAAAGAAAGAAAATTCCAACAAGAATATTTTCCGCCCAAGAAAAGGCAAGACGATCAATACGCATGAAGAAGTACTGGGAGGACCGCAAGGCTCGTACAGTTCCTACAAGTCGACGAACGAATGGTTGGTTAAAGTGATCCTATGTGTCTCAAAAGGCGAAGAAGTACAAGAAGAAAAAGAATGCCACGAAGTGGGGAATGCCATTAACTTAAATTAGAACAAATAGGCCTACACCATAATTTAATGCAAGCACAATATGCAGATATCCTCGCCGCTAGATGGGGGCTTCATTCATTCCATTCCTGACCCGGTCGGAGACTGGAAGCAGGCTGTGGATTTTCATTTTTTCACAATATGCAGAAAGGTCCTTGTGCACCCCATCGTGCTGTGATATTAGACAGACCACCTTAAATTATACCGAGGGCATGGAGGTGCAGCAATCAAGCTGTTTGCCTCTCACCAAGGAGGACCGGGTTCGATTCCCGGTCAATGCATGTGAGATTTTCAAAAACAGAAGTAGAAGTTTGATAGGGTCAGATTGAGAATTAATGTTCACAAAAATTCATGTCTCATCCCCTTGCAGTCAACATACAGTTTGATCAAGAGTAACAGGACTGCTAATATCCACTTTGGCTCTCCGTCAACTGATATGAGAAGATGAGCTGTAATGTTTTGTAATGCATATTGTGTTCATTTCTATTTGAGTTTGATTGGTTTGTTGTTATATTGATTGAATATGAGGAAGAATGAATAGTTGATTGATTTTTCGATTGAATGTACGAGCGAGTGAAGTAATGCAATCTTTTGTTTTTAGATCCTCGAATGTCACTTCCGTATATATAATTTTTCCCATTTCTGGAAGTACTTTTTTCTAGCTTTTCATTTACTGTATATTTTTCCCCTTTTGTACACATTTTATGTGTCTCCAGGTTTCTGTTTACTGTAGATAGTTTTTAATTTTCTGTAAATAATGTTAATGTTTCTTGAACATTTGGGACTGTATGGATGACTGAGAGCTAGAGGTAATTTTCTTACAGGATGTTTGAGTATCTTTGTGAGGTTGAGGTTGTTCATAGATAATAGTATCAAGGACCGTAAACATTTCCATATCACTTCAAAATTTCCATTGGAGCAAGAAGATAAATAGAGTACATATTCCAACCACTCCGTGAAGAGCCTTTATTCATCTCATAGACCATATCAAGATGTTTTTAAAGAAAAATATTTTAGACTAATTTACAGGAATATACAAATACCAACTATTTAGAAATATGTAATTTTCACAAAATTATTTTTATATTATACTAGCTATACCCGGCATGCATTGCGATGCCAATCAAAGACAGTTAGAAAGAATGGAAGATAATAATGTTATTGGTTTTACATCTCTTTTAACTACTGCGGCTTTTAGAGATGCAGGGGTGATGGAATTTTGGCCCGAAGTCTTTATCGTGCCAGTATATCTACCCACATGGCCCCCTCACATTTGCGCACCCTCAAATGCCAACTGGCTGTACCAGGATTTGATCCTGCAACTTTGGTCGCAGCAGGCGAGAACATTACCGCTGAGCCACACAGCCAGCCCAAGAAAGAATAAGAATAAGTGTTTGAATTGCAATTACGGTTACTGGAGTGCCGTCGGATAAACAATATTCTTTGTTTTTCTGTCTGGTGCATATATAAATAAATCCGAAGGTTTCCCGACGCATGAGCACGCCACATACAGCTGACCATGTGAGCATTTGTTGAAACTACTTGTGTGCCATCTAATGTAAAATGGATTTACTTTTTCAGAAAAATTGGTGGGAGTGTGCACAACAACTCACCAAAGTTTCATCGCAATTGGCGGAATTGTATATGAACGCTTACAGGACTCTCCTGAAGCGATTCGCTGGCCGACAATCATATATTGAAACTACTCGTATGCTACCTACTACCAAATGGTTTTTCTAATTCAGAAACCTTTGCGGCAGTGTGCACACAGGTGCAGTGGCACCATCTTTTTGAAACAACACAGGAGGATTCCATAAGTCGTACGTAACGTGCAGATGTTACTGTCACAGTTTTGGCCTTCTCTTCAGAATGGTAAGGGCCTACAATTCTAAAATCAAGGACAGCGCACCAAACAGTCACACGTTCGCTGTGGAGGTTCTGTCTAGGATTGGTTGCGGACCAGTACCGAAAATTTTGTTTACTAACGTAGCCCGACAAATGAAAGTGCGCTTCATCACTTTCCAGTAACCTGAAGTCAGCTGACACAGCTTCCAGGATAGTCTCACAACACGCTCTGCGGTTGGCCCAATCACATTCACATAGTTCCTGCACACCCACCATTTTATACGGAACTTCGTAGCGGTGTGTAAAATTCTCCGTACGGTGCGATCTGAGAGTCGCATAGCACGTGCGTGCTTACGTTGAGGAGGGAATGCCTCACTGCATGGATGTTCTCTGATGCCACGAGGCCTACCACATGGATTCGCTTTAACACTCGAACCAGTTCCTTTCAAACACGCCATGCTAGTGACTGATGAGACGAGGCGATGCACGTGTTCTCCAAGGCCACACGCACATCGACAATAATACCTGCTTAAACGCTGTGGCCAATAAGGGTGCTAGATATCATAAATGACAAACATTCCTCTTTTAAACTGCGCAATAAATTTGTAAATTTCGTGTTGCGTTGCTGTGTTATTTATGTTTGAAATTCGAGAGTTATTTCTGCTGCTCCCAGTACTTGAGCTCTGGCTCATTGGGACCTATGTAAATAAGTGATTAAGCATACAATACTATCATATGTAAAATTTACATGTATGAATAATTTAACTGCTTAGAATTCCCTCTATATCTGTTCCAGCAGTGCTTCTGCTGGTCTATGGTGATGTCAATGCTTTTGTTATTAATGACTATCAGTTCTAGAAGCATAATCATGAGGCAAGGAATTGCCTTGAAATTATCCTTGAATTTAACAACATACGGTATTGGTTTCTCCATGACAATAACAAAGAGGTAGGGAATTTCATGTAGATATGTGACATCACTTCAGAGGGATTATAAAAACAACCTCATAAAAACCATAATAATAATAATAATGTTATTGGTTTTACGTCCCTTTTAACTACGCTGGCTTTTAGAGACGCCGGGGTGCCGGAATTTTGCCCCGAAGGGGATCTTTAACGTGCCAGTAAATCTACTGACACGGCTCCCTCGCATTTGCGCACCCTCAAATGCCAACTGACTGCGCCAGGATACGAACCTGCAACCTTGGGCTCAGCAAGCGAGAACGTTACCCCTGAGCCACGCAGCCAGCCGAAAACCAGAGATAGGGCTGGAGAGATTACATACTGCTATTTACGTCAAAGTAAACGACTTCTGTATTTCTTGTATTTAACCCTGCATAAGTGTGGCACGGTCTCTTGTTCCGGGCCTCACAACAATGCTATTTAAATTTCTGACTGTTGAGGCTAAGAAGCTGTACTTTGTTGTACCTTCCTCTGTTGCGACCCCGCACGTGCAACTAATATTGCCAGTCATGGGAAATTGACCATTGTGACAACTCACTACGACATGGTTCCTGAGACCAGCAACACTTTTTGCGTTACGTTCAGTGTACCTATGAGGTAATTAGTATATTTTTATTATGGCTTATTTCTTGAGATGATTTTTGCTTTCATATTGAAGAGTTATCGAACTATTTGTTCAAGCTTATATTTTACTGTATTTTAGGTAAAATGGGCTATGAAAGAGAACAAAAACGATTGCAAAGGCTACTTGAAACTGTTTCCACTGATTCTGAACCGGAAACATGATGATTCTTCAGAAGATGACGAAGAGGACGTGCTGGAAGTTCGAGAAGAGAATTCGGAAAGTGAACGAGATTTGAATCCTGATGAGGATGCAGAATCCTTGCGACGTCATTATTATCACGGATGTGAAGACTCTTTACTTTTATTATGGTAGGGATTACACGAAGCGGAAAATTTATCACCCTCCCAAAAATATTAGAAAAAGTCAGAAGAATATTATAACGCACCTTCCAGGTGTCAGAGGATCAGTTAGAGGAAAGACCTATCCTCTCGAGGTTTGGAGACATTTCTTTGATCGAGAGATAATGGAAATTATTGTAAAATTTACAAACTAACATATTATCACTCACGCAAAAGAAAATATAATCAAGAATATCACGTTTGTGAGGTCGACTGTAATGACATGGAAGCTCTCTCGGGCCTTCTAATTTTGAGTGGAGTAAAGAAGTCCAATAGGTTAAATTTAGAAGAACTGTTCTTTACAGATGGAAACTTCCCAGAAATCTTTCGGCTAGTTATGTCTTAGCAATGTTTCTCTTTCCTACTTAGCCATATATGTTTTGACAATATTGAGACCAGGCAGCAGAGGCTACTGTCAGATAGATTGGCTCCAATTCGTGATCTGTTCGAATTTGTTCACATGTGTGTAAAATATTTCAGCTTGAGTCAGTTTGTTACAATTGATGAAATGCTATTAGGTTTCAAGGGAAAGGCTGATTTCCAGAAGTACAGACCTTCGAAACCTAACAAGTACGGCATCAAGGTATATATGCCTTGTGATGCAAAGGTATTTTATACTTAAAAAATGGAAGTCTACGTTGGAAAACAGGCAGAAGGATCACAGTATGCTGTAACAGCCCGAAGAATGCAATGGAGAGACTAATACAGCCATTTCCGGGACGAGAATGAAACGTTACAGCGGACAACTGGTTCACCAGCGTTGAGCTCTGTGAAATCTTGACCAGTCAGTACAAACTCATGCTGCTAGGCACCATTTGAAAAATCAAGCTCCAGCTTCCACCTCGATTCACTCAAGGACAGTCCAGGCCTACCCCATCCAACATCTTTGGATTTCATGAAGATTGTACTCGTCTGTCATATATTCCTAACAAACGAAAGAATGTGTTACTAATTTTATCGATGCACGATGATGACTTCGTCGATGAAGAAACAGAGAAATCAGATATGATTTTGGACTACAATAAAACTAAAGGCGGTGTCGATGTCGTAGACCAGCTCTCTGCAAATTATGCTGGGCCAGAAATACAAGACGTTGGCCTATCATTGTGGTATTTTCATCATCATCATCATTTCCCCTTATCCAGCTCCTGCCGGGTCGGGGTATTTATGGCACTTCTCCACTTTCCTCTTTCCTTCCACCATTCTTCTTCCACGATCTTGTCCCAGTCCAGATTTCTTTTTCTTACGCCGTTCTTCACTGAATCCATCCACCTTGTTCTAGGTCTTCCTCTTGGTCTCTTACCCTTGCACTTCGCCTCCAGCATCTGTCTTGGTATTCTATTTTCCTCCATCCTCTTTACATGTCCAAACCACCTTAGTTTATTCTTCTCAATTCTCTCATTTAGTTTTCCCATCCCAACTTCCTTCCTAACATCTTCATTCCTCACTCTGTCTTTCCTTGTCTTTCCTATCATACTTCTTAGGAATTTCATTTCACTGGCTTGGATTCTACTCTCTTGCCTGCTTGTCAGGGTCCAAGTCTCAGCTGCATAAGTTAATATGGGTACATAATACACTTTATACATTACCTCCTTGCTTTTCCTTGGTACTTCCTTATCCCAAACAAGTTTTCTTACACTTTGATAGAATGCATTGCTCTGCTGTACCCTCCTGCCAATCTCCATGTCCAACCTACCAGTTTGCATCAATTCACTTCCTAGGTATTTGAACGTGTCCACAATTTCCAAACTCTGACTTCCAATATTCACAGTGCCCTTTCCTTGTCTTTCCCCTCTTGTCATCACCATGGTCTTGCTTTTCTCTATACTGATTTTCAGGCCATACTTCTGAATATTTTCGTTCAGTGCATCTAGTTGTTTTTGCACTTCTTCGGTGTTCCTTCCCCAGACCACAATATCATCTGCAAATAACAGTAACTTCATTTCTTTATGTTCATATGCTTCCTTTGTTTCCTTTACTATTTCATCCATGTGGTATTTTATTCTCTCATAAACATTGCTGGCACAAACAGTCAAGTTATTATAAGTCAGAACCCACCAACCCAGAATATAGTATGGCGAAAATTTATCACAGGATTGGGAATGAGCATTTTACAAAGCCACCTTCTGCGTGAGAGGATTGCTGTCGTCTGCAAGCTTGAAAGGGTACAAGATGATTGGCCTGTACGTCTCTTTGGACGATGTCAAACGTGTACTTGGAAGCAGAACAGAAAAACAAAATAGTATTGTAGATAGTGCAATAAGTTCATGTGCCTAGGGCACATAGAAGTATTATGCAAAGACTGTGAATGAATTTTCAAAATAAATGTGCAATGTTTACGGGCGACCTTACTTCATAAGCCACAGGCTTAGACGAGATTTATTATGTGCCACATTTCCAAAACTGACACAACCATAGGTATGATATATTTGTATCAAATTATTTTTTTGTCGTTCTTGCTATTTAAATAATTTGATTTTACTTGGGATTCCCTTTTCTGATTTTTTCCTTTGTTTATGTTATCTCTATGGGTCTGATTTTACTTGCAAGTCTGTTTTCCATCTGTGAGTTTGAATAAATACATTTTGTGTGAAATCTGATCTATTCTTACAATTCACAATTTAATAAATAAACAAAATAAAATACCCGGTCTTAAGAGACCGGCCACACGAATCGTGTTCAATATTTCGCCACACTTACGCAGGGTTAAGAACTTAGCATATTAAGGCTAGTCCACACCAAAGTTAATGAACCATGTTAATGAACAATGTTTATGAACAATGTTAATGAAAACATTTCTCAACATGTTTACTAAACATTTGTTAACAAACTTCTTCAACATTATGTCCACACCAAATAAACTTTTGTTAACAAACATCTTCAACATTAAATGAACTGTTTGTGAGGTTATAATGGATAGGGTCAGGAAGAAGAAAGTACTTAGAGCTGCAGCTTTCATTATTTTAGTGAGTACAATTAGAGAAAAGCGCAGACGCAAGGTGTGGCAAAGAAAAATAATGAAAGGCGTTTAGAATTAAGTTTGGAGAGAACACTTATGTCAGAACTATTAATTCATAATGCAGCAGGCTTTCAAAACTTTCTGAGAATGTCTCCACATGACTTTCAGTTCTTGTTGACAGTAATTGGGCCTGAAATTGCAATAAATTACACAAATTATCGGCAAGCCATCTCCATTAATGACAGGCTAGGTAAAACATTAAGATTCCTAGCAACTGGTGACTCCTACACTTCACTTATGTACTTGTCTAGAGTATCAAAACAAGCAATTTCAGTTATTCATAATGTTGAATTTTGGGCTTATGCCGTGTTTTATTATATTGCAATTCGACGCGTTTCGAAAGAAACCATGTCTTTCATCGTCAGGAATAATCTGGAATACGACAATGTTGCTAAGAGAAAGCAACGAAGAACATATAGAAGGTGCCCAAAGATGGACGCCATTATAGCCCCATGTTAGGGACAACGGAAAGCAGCAGTGAATTACTTTCTCAGGGTTCTGATAATAGGTAGCCAGGATTCACTGAGATTGTAGCCGGTGTCGCGGTTGAAATTATCTGGGTGTTTACGTATTTCAACCGCCTCCCTGATGATTCTGGGACGATATTGCTTTATACGGGCAAGAACATCCACCCCTTGGAACATGACATCATGGCCAGGTGTTAAAGCATGATCGGCAACAGCTGATTTATCAGGTTGAATGAGCCTGATACATCTATTATGTTCCTTAATGCGAGTGCATATTGTTCTCGAAGTCTGCCCGATGTAAACCTTGCCACAAGTACAGGGAACTCTGTAGATACCCGGTTGTTGCAATTTAGGCAAACTGTCCTTAGTTGGTCGCAGGAGTTGCCTAATCTTAACAGAAGTTCCAAATACAGTCCGTATGTTGTATCGACGTAGGATTTTAGCAATACGATCCGTTGTGTTATGTATGTACGGAAGGTAAGCAGTTCCTCTTACATCTCTTTTCTCAACTGACGTCCTATTATTATTTGTTGGTTTCAGAACCGTAGAAATCAAAGCCTTGCTATAACCGTTGCTCTCAAAGGTGGTTCGCAGGGTGTTAATTTCTTCTTGTAAAGAAGACACTTCACAAATCCTCCTAGCCCTGGTAGTTAGAGTTGTAAGGATACCATGTTTCTGGGCAGGGTGATGGTGAGAACTTGCGTGGAGATATCTATTGGTGTGTGTTGGCTTACGAAAAACGCTGTGTCCTAAAGATCCATCCTCTTTCTTGGTGACGAGAACATCTAAAAAAGGTATTTTGCCGTCAGATTCCTTTTCCATGGTGAAACAAATAGAAGGGTGCTGGAGATTAAGGTGATCCAGGAAATGGCTAAGATTTTCCTCACCTTCCGTCCAAACAACGAACGTGTCATCCACATAACGCCACCAGATCTTCGGTTTGAAAGGAGCCGACGACAAAGCTTTCTCTTCAAAGTTCTCCATGAAGAAATTAGCCACAACAGGAGAGAGAGGACTACCCATGGCCACACCATCAGTCTGCTCATAAAAATTCCCATTCCATAGAAAGTAGGAGGAGGTCATGCAGTGATAAAAAAGTCTTGTGATGTCTTCAGGAAAAAGGCCATTAATGAGAGACATAACACCATCAATAGGTACTCTCGTAAACAGAGACACCACGTCGAGACTCACTAGAATATCACCCGGCTGAAGTGTTATAGCTTTTAACTTTTCCACGAAGTGTGTGGAATCCTTAATGTACGAAGGCGTGTTACCCAGAAGCGGCTGAAGTAGTCTACCTAAGTATTTGGAAAGGGCATATGTAGGAGAACCAATCGTACTAACAATGGGTCTAAGAGGAACATCGTCCTTATGTATTTTAGGAAGACCATAGAGTCTCGGAGGAATAGCATCCCCTGGAAGGAGAGTCTTCGCTGCATCCGCTGGAATAGATGATTGCTTGATCAATTTGACGGTGACATTTGAGTAGCGAGTAGTAGGATCACGACTATTAATCCTATATACAGGATCTGATAACAAAGACGAGATCTTGGAATCATAATCAACCTTATCCAATACCACTGTCGCATTACCCTTGTCAGCGGGGAGAACGATAATATCAGAATTGTCCCTTAGATCTTTAAGTGCCCGGCTTTCACCTTGTTTTAAGTTGGTGTTAGGTGGCTTAGCTGTCTTGAGAACTCGGGAACATTCTTGCCTGGCTTCCTCGGCCTCTTCAGGTGTGAGGTGATGTACTGAGGATTCTACGGATGTAATAAGTTCTTCAATAGGAATTCTTCTAGGCGCTACAGCAAAATTGAGACCTTTAGCGAGAACTGCCTGTTGGGTATCACTTAGGGGGTTGCTGGACAAATTTACGACAACCTTGTTAGCATCAAGTCTAATGGCTTGAGATTTCTGCAACTGACATAACCTATCATATTTGGAAATATGTCTGTCCCTCACCTGATCTAGAACGCTGTTAGCTTGCACTGAAGAAATACGATCGAAGATATTCCATAATTCCTCACTTACGAAGTTTGAGAGGCGTAGATGTAGCTGTAGTAACTCCCTCGAAATAAAATAAAATCCAACTGCTTACGAGTATGCTGTAACCTCTCTATCAATAACGCCTTGCTTGCACGACGATAGATTCTCGTTGCCTTAGGTGTTCTGAAGGAATGCTTCAACATAACAAAATTCGGTAGAATATCATGATCCCGGCATCTTAGGAGAAAAGCGAGTGAAGAGATTAGACACACCTTCTTGCGTCGTAACCTACTGAATCTAGACATCAGTCGGAAAATATCCTCCCCATAGAGGTTTCTAATATTGTCATTTAGACTTTCACGGCCCGTGTTATTATTCATAATGTTGAATTTTGGGCTTATGCCGTGTTTTATTATATTGCAATTCGACGCGTTTCGAAAGAAACCATGTCTTTCATCGTCAGGAATAATCTGGAATACGACAATGTTGCTAAGAGAAAGCAACGAAGAACATATAGAAGGTGCCCAAAGATGGACGCCATTATAGCCCCATGTTAGGGACAACGGAAAGCAGCAGTGAATTACTTTCTCAGGGTTCTGATAATAGGTAGCCAGGATTCACTGAGATTGTAGCCGGTGTCGCGGTTGAAATTATCTGGGTGTTTACGTATTTCAACCGCCTCCCTGATGATTCTGGGACGATATTGCTTTATACGGGCAAGAACATCCACCCCTTGGAACATGACATCATGGCCAGGTGTTAAAGCATGATCGGCAACAGCTGATTTATCAGGTTGAATGAGCCTGATACATCTATTATGTTCCTTAATGCGAGTGCATATTGTTCTCGAAGTCTGCCCGATGTAAACCTTGCCACAAGTACAGGGAACTCTGTAGATACCCGGTTGTTGCAATTTAGGCAAACTGTCCTTAGTTGGTCGCAGGAGTTGCCTAATCTTAACAGAAGTTCCAAATACAGTCCGTATGTTGTATCGACGTAGGATTTTAGCAATACGATCCGTTGTGTTATGTATGTACGGAAGGTAAGCAGTTCCTCTTACATCTCTTTTCTCAACTGACGTCCTATTATTATTTGTTGGTTTCAGAACCGTAGAAATCAAAGCCTTGCTATAACCGTTGCTCTCAAAGGTGGTTCGCAGGGTGTTAATTTCTTCTTGTAAAGAAGACACTTCACAAATCCTCCTAGCCCTGGTAGTTAGAGTTGTAAGGATACCATGTTTCTGGGCAGGGTGATGGTGAGAACTTGCGTGGAGATATCTATTGGTGTGTGTTGGCTTACGAAAAACGCTGTGTCCTAAAGATCCATCCTCTTTCTTGGTGACGAGAACATCTAAAAAAGGTATTTTGCCGTCAGATTCCTTTTCCATGGTGAAACAAATAGAAGGGTGCTGGAGATTAAGGTGATCCAGGAAATGGCTAAGATTTTCCTCACCTTCCGTCCAAACAACGAACGTGTCATCCACATAACGCCACCAGATCTTCGGTTTGAAAGGAGCCGACGACAAAGCTTTCTCTTCAAAGTTCTCCATGAAGAAATTAGCCACAACAGGAGAGAGAGGACTACCCATGGCCACACCATCAGTCTGCTCATAAAAATTCCCATTCCATAGAAAGTAGGAGGAGGTCATGCAGTGATAAAAAAGTCTTGTGATGTCTTCAGGAAAAAGGCCATTAATGAGAGACATAACACCATCAATAGGTACTCTCGTAAACAGAGACACCACGTCGAGACTCACTAGAATATCACCCGGCTGAAGTGTTATAGCTTTTAACTTTTCCACGAAGTGTGTGGAATCCTTAATGTACGAAGGCGTGTTACCCAGAAGCGGCTGAAGTAGTCTACCTAAGTATTTGGAAAGGGCATATGTAGGAGAACCAATCGTACTAACAATGGGTCTAAGAGGAACATCGTCCTTATGTATTTTAGGAAGACCATAGAGTCTCGGAGGAATAGCATCCCCTGGAAGGAGAGTCTTCGCTGCATCCGCTGGAATAGATGATTGCTTGATCAATTTGACGGTGACATTTGAGTAGCGAGTAGTAGGATCACGACTATTAATCCTATATACAGGATCTGATAACAAAGACGAGATCTTGGAATCATAATCAACCTTATCCAATACCACTGTCGCATTACCCTTGTCAGCGGGGAGAACGATAATATCTACGCCTCTCAAACTTCGTAAGTGAGGAATTATGGAATATCTTCGATCGTATTTCTTCAGTGCAAGCTAACAGCGTTCTAGATCAGGTGAGGGACAGACATATTTCCAAATATGATAGGTTATGTCAGTTGCAGAAATCTCAAGCCATTAGACTTGATGCTAACAAGGTTGTCGTAAATTTGTCCAGCAACCCCCTAAGTGATACCCAACAGGCAGTTCTCGCTAAAGGTCTCAATTTTGCTGTAGCGCCTAGAAGAATTCCTATTGAAGAACTTATTACATCCGTAGAATCCTCAGTACATCACCTCACACCTGAAGAGGCCGAGGAAGCCAGGCAAGAATGTTCCCGAGTTCTCAAGACAGCTAAGCCACCTAACACCAACTTAAAACAAGGTGAAAGCCGGGCACTTAAAGATCTTACATCTACGCCTCTCAAACTTCGTAAGTGAGGAATTATGGAATATCTTCGATCGTATTTCTTCAGTGCAAGCTAACAGCGTTCTAGATCAGGTGAGGGACAGACATATTTCCAAATATGATAGGTTATGTCAGTTGCAGAAATCTCAAGCCATTAGACTTGATGCTAACAAGGTTGTCGTAAATTTGTCCAGCAACCCCCTAAGTGATACCCAACAGGCAGTTCTCGCTAAAGGTCTCAATTTTGCTGTAGCGCCTAGAAGAATTCCTATTGAAGAACTTATTACATCCGTAGAATCCTCAGTACATCACCTCACACCTGAAGAGGCCGAGGAAGCCAGGCAAGAATGTTCCCGAGTTCTCAAGACAGCTAAGCCACCTAACACCAACTTAAAACAAGGTGAAAGCCGGGCACTTAAAGATCTAAGGGACAATTCTGATATTATCGTTCTCCCCGCTGACAAGGGTAATGCGACAGTGGTATTGGATAAGGTTGATTATGATTCCAAGATCTCGTCTTTGTTATCAGATCCTGTATATAGGATTAATAGTCGTGATCCTACTACTCGCTACTCAAATGTCACCGTCAAATTGATCAAGCAATCATCTATTCCAGCGGATGCAGCGAAGACTCTCCTTCCAGGGGATGCTATTCCTCCGAGACTCTATGGTCTTCCTAAAATACATAAGGACGATGTTCCTCTTAGACCCATTGTTAGTACGATTGGTTCTCCTACATATGCCCTTTCCAAATACTTAGGTAGACTACTTCAGCCGCTTCTGGGTAACACGCCTTCGTACATTAAGGATTCCACACACTTCGTGGAAAAGTTAAAAGCTATAACACTTCAGCCGGGTGATATTCTAGTGAGTCTCGACGTGGTGTCTCTGTTTACGAGAGTACCTATTGATGGTGTTATGTCTCTCATTAATGGCCTTTTTCCTGAAGACATCACAAGACTTTTTTATCACTGCATGACCTCCTCCTACTTTCTATGGAATGGGAATTTTTATGAGCAGACTGATGGTGTGGCCATGGGTAGTCCTCTCTCTCCTGTTGTGGCTAATTTCTTCATGGAGAACTTTGAAGAGAAAGCTTTGTCGTCGGCTCCTTTCAAACCGAAGATCTGGTGGCGTTATGTGGATGACACGTTCGTTGTTTGGACGGAAGGTGAGGAAAATCTTAGCCATTTCCTGGATCACCTTAATCTCCAGCACCCTTCTATTTGTTTCACCATGGAAAAGGAATCTGACGGCAAAATACCTTTTTTAGATGTTCTCGTCACCAAGAAAGAGGATGGATCTTTAGGACACAGCGTTTTTCGTAAGCCAACACACACCAATAGATATCTCCACGCAAGTTCTCACCATCACCCTGCCCAGAAACATGGTATCCTTACAACTCTAACTACCAGGGCTAGGAGGATTTGTGAAGTGTCTTCTTTACAAGAAGAAATTAACACCCTGCGAACCACCTTTGAGAGCAACGGTTATAGCAAGGCTTTGATTTCTACGGTTCTGAAACCAACAAATAATAATAGGACGTCAGTTGAGAAAAGAGATGTAAGAGGAACTGCTTACCTTCCGTACATACATAACACAACGGATCGTATTGCTAAAATCCTACGTCGATACAACATACGGACTGTATTTGGAACTTCTGTTAAGATTAGGCAACTCCTGCGACCAACTAAGGACAGTTTGCCTAAATTGCAACAACCGGGTATCTACAGAGTTCCCTGTACTTGTGGCAAGGTTTACATCGGGCAGACTTCGAGAACAATATGCACTCGCATTAAGGAACATAATAGATGTATCAGGCTCATTCAACCTGATAAATCAGCTGTTGCCGATCATGCTTTAACACCTGGCCATGATGTCATGTTCCAAGGGGTGGATGTTCTTGCCCGTATAAAGCAATATCGTCCCAGAATCATCAGGGAGGCGGTTGAAATACGTAAACACCCAGATAATTTCAACCGCGACACCGGCTACAATCTCAGTGAATCCTGGCTACCTATTATCAGAACCCTGAGAAAGTAATTCACTGCTGCTTTCCGTTGTCCCTAACATGGGGCTATAATGGCGTCCATCTTTGGGCACCTTCTATATGTTCTTCGTTGCTTTCTCTTAGCAACATTGTCGTATTCCAGATTATTCCTGACGATGAAAGACATGGTTTCTTTCGAAACGCGTCGAATTGCAATATAATAAAACACGGCATAAGCCCAAAATTCAACATTATGAATAATAACACGGGCCGTGAATGTCTAAATGACAATTTCAGTTATGGTGCCTTAATTGCGTCTTTGCGCATGCGCGAACCAGAATGTTAACGAAAACACGAAAAGTTAATGAAAAGTTTCATTCACAAAAGTTAAGGACATTTTGTTCATGAACATGCTCAAAAATTTAATAATAATAATAATCATTTATTGCAGCAAATAGCCATGCCGAGATACAAAACTAATACTAATAACTTAAATCTTACTCATCAAAGTGTCTATATACAAAGTGTCTGACAGGTTCTGTTTGCTATATATATATAGTTATTCGCAGCAGAAGCGTGTTAGCGATACTTTCCTCTGGGCGCAGGAAATGGCGTGATATCTATCACAAGCACTACCACACAGAGAGCAGGTGCATTGGGGGCCTGGGTCATGAAATCCTCTTGCTGTGCATATCTTAAAATGAAAACCGTGGACTGCAAAACGGGTGATCGTATGCCGCAGTTCAAAGTTGGCATTCATCCAGTCCGTCGACATAAGAGCTTCTGTGGAGTAGAAATCAGGCCATATGTCATTACGCTTGAGGTTTAGTTCTTCGATCAGTCTCTGGTATTGCACTGTTTAACGAACACACTATTTTGTTTATGAACAGTCAAAAATGTTCATGAACATTGTTCATAAACAGTGTTCATTAACAAAGTTAACGAAAACATCTTGGTGTGGACTAGACTTTAAACCTCAAAGACCACACTCACAGAGGATTCAGTGTATGTAAATAGTGTTACATACGAAATATATATTAATTTCAACCATTTAACTAATTGGTGCCTTAGCCCAAAGTTCGTAATGTACCATACGTAAATTTAATGTATTATTAGTATTAGGCATTAATTCAATTATGTTAGTATTCTAGGGTTAAATAAATAAAAAAAAGCCTGTCCCATTCTTATAGGTTAAGTTGGGCTCTCAGAGTACTTCACCGGACTATTCTAATAATCTAGCTAAAAGATATATTGAATTAAGAATACTGCAACGGAATGAAACAATAAAGCTCATGAGTATCAAAATCTGCTAATAAACACAAGCACAAATGACCATAAGCAGAACATGTCTTTCTGCCATATGACATGTCGAACAATATAATAAGCGATGGTCGACGAGATTTCTTTTATATTACAAGTTGAGAATTCATCACCATGGACGTTTACAACAGAAACAGAAATCAGTTGGTGACATTGGTGTTTTCCTCTCTCTCGGCTCTCAACATTGAAGGAAAAAGAAGAAGACAAATCTAATGCTCAACGAGCTAGAGAAAGGCATATAGAGAGGCAACGAGCCGCGTAGCAGCGCTCTGGGCGGAGGCAACCAGAGTTAAGGCGGCCATGATTCAGAACGTCGTCTGACAAGAGCTTGTTGCGATTATTCGGGCTGTACAGGAACATGCGTTGAATGAAATTTATTTAATAAATTAATGCCGTCAGTGTGTTCGTCATTCAATTGTACGAATAGAAGTAATAAGACAACAGGAGTGTCGTATTTCAGATAAGAAATTCCATCCAAATTCATAAATTAATGAGGTAGACTCTTGACGAAAGCGTGATGCAGCAGTTTAAGTTTGTGTGATATTTATATTTCAGATTTCCTTTGCAGAAGCAGGAACTAACATTACTCTATATACCATTCTCTAGTTGTGAGCCTCCGTGGCTTAGGCGGCAGCACGCCGGCCGCTCACCGCTGGGTCCGTGGTTCAAATCCCGGTCACTCCATGTGAGATCTGTGCTGGACAAAACGGAGGCAGACAGGTTTTTCTCCGGGTACTCCGGTTTTCCCTGTCAAAATTTCATTCCAGCAACACTCTCCACTATCATTTCATTTCATTCATTTAATCATTGCCCCAGAGGAGTGCGTCAGGCCTCGGCAGCCGGCACAGTTCATATCCTCGCCGCTAGATGGGGGCTTCATTCATTCCATTCCTGACCCGGTCGGAGACTGGAAGCAGGCTGTGGATTTTCATTTTCATACCTTTCTCTAGCTCGTTGGTGATGTTGATGATAATTGTTTTAAGGGGCCTAAACCTAGGTTATCGGCCCCTAATGGTTTGGGCGATCGTGAAGATGAAAATAAAATGTAAACTAAAACTAACTACTAACTTACTGCATATACTAGAAGAAGAAACGGAAAATAAAAGGATAATAAGACAAATAAAGGACAGGAGGAAAAGAAATGCCCTCAACCCTCGAAGAATAAGGATTGAGGGACTTGGAAGGAAGGAGAGCCATGAAAGGCAGATAGGAAAGTGAAAGAGGAGAGGGTCCACCCCAGAGGTATTGGATAAAAGGGGGAAAACCGGACCCAGGTCAGGAATCACTCGGAGTCGCCAACTCCCGAACTCACCAGCCGTGAGCCCCTGAGGGTGTAGCAATATCCAGGGTGCACCAGAAGTGATGGGGCTACATACACCCTGCCTCCTTGAGGGCCTTGAGTAGAAGGCAGGAGATAACAGGAAAAGAAAAAGAAGGCTGACCCCTCGCAGAAGGAGGGTATCAGAAAAAATGAGACAAGGGCCAATTAAGGCGGGAAAGGAAGAGACTCCCTAGGCCTCGGATACCATAATACCGTCGGGGTCGGAAGAGAACAAGAGTTGACCAAGTGAGGTCGACAGGAAAGAGGATCCCGGCACAAGTAAGTGGAAGCAATGCTGGACTCAGCTGGGGCCCCGTGGTCGCCAACTCACGTCCCACTAGTTGTGAACCCCTGGGGGGGTAGCTCGTTAGTAACTATGCCTAATTCTCAAGAGGCTGCTCACGCCGGACGTGCCTCCATTAGGGTCTTGTGCACAAGGCAGGAGATAGATACAATGAAAAGATCAGGTCTGATCCCTCGAAAAATGAGGGTATCAGGAAAGATGAGACAAGGGCCAAATAAGACATGAATTTGAAAGACTCTCCAGGTCTCGGATACCGTTAGTGCCTGAAGAGAACAAGGGGTGACTGAGGAAGGTTGACGGGTGGATTTGCAAGCAATGCCAGTCTCAGCTGAGGTCCCGTGGTCGCCAATCCACGTCCCACAAGTTGTGAGCCCCCTGGGTGGGGTATGCATATGAACGATATGTATGTAGACAATTTTGTTCAGTACATAGCAGGAAGTGTCGTTCGCCAAGTGTCTAAACAATTAACTTGTATTGAATGCCTAGAAGTGCTTTTATCGGGTCAAGATGTTCAGAAAGAAGGACTGATTAAAGAGAAAGACGTGAAAGATGGCCTTTTGAATCCATCAAATGATGTAGTGAAATTATGTAAAACAGCTGGGATTGTCATCAGGAATAATGACAGTATGTTGCGAAAGAACACGAAGAATTTCATACTGAAGTTGCAGACAGATGTCTATGCTATGCTGCCGGGTTATCTGTTTCAGAAATCTGACCATCTATTTACAGCTACTGAACCTGGGGAAAGTCTCACTATGCTTCACTCATCGAGCGAATTGTGAAACAGTATTATAAATGCAGGCTTCACCACTTCTGCAGAAATACAGCTCAACGAGAGAGAGGTCAACAGGTGCGTCAGTTGTACACAAAAATAATTCTTTTTAAAGGACAATGAAATCATACAATGTACTGTGCATAAGCAACGTAGCATATTGTCTTGTAAGATGATTGTGTTAGCTATCGTTCAATGTACAAATTAAATTGTCAGGTCTTGCGTAGGCCTAATCATATATTACGCCTCGTTAGACACGCCTCTCCCTACCTGACTCCCACCCTCTTGACAGTGTATATCATGGCGGCTGCCAGTTCAACCTGCTTCCAAAATGGCGGCGCCATTTCCACTCTATATACCTTTCTCTAGCTCGTTGCTAATGCTAATGATAACAGTACATCGCATGTTGGAAAACGTAGACAATAGTCAGTTTTACCAATGCGTTCAGTTACAATTAGCCCGAGATGTTGGCAAACCTGCAGTTTGTCGGCAAGGTAGCCAACTTTAGCGACAAGTCCCTAGATGTAGCGATGTTTACATAAAAGTAACTTTAAGACTACTCTAGTCGCTTTCGGCAAACGTACCGTATGTTTTCACATTAGGTGCACGTGCCTTTCGCTTTGTTTATATAATTACTAGCAACCCGACCCGGCTTCGCCCGGGAACAGTTATGAATGCATTACGTGATAAGCGCTCTTTCTTCCAATGTCAATGAACAACGACCAATATCCGTTTTACGTCTCGGCATGATGGGTTAAAATCACTGACTGGACTATCTTATTATATAATCTTATTATAATACGCTAAGACTTATAGTAGCTCGTAAACTGTCGCATCAGTAGTTGAATGGACATGGTTGGAAGAAATTAAAACGTAAAAACACTTATAACTTAGTGGGCGATGTATTGAAGATAGACATATGCTCTCGCGGACTTTTTTGTAGAACTTTTCATGCTGAACAATGCTTACATTCAACTATTGGATACTCTTCACGTGTAACAGTATTTTTTAGGGCTGCGACTGGGTTCAGCGCATACGTGCTATCAAGGATCATGTAAGTATAAGAGATTCGTCACTTTTGGTTGTAGAATTTCCGAGAGAGAACACCGCCTGAGGCTATGGATTGTACTGCCAAGTCTGGCAACATAAAAAGTAAAAAGCCATATGAATGTAGCCTTTATTACACGTAAATGAACAGTATGTTCTGCGACGAGTTATTGATTATTGATGAATATAACTCAAACATAACTGCGTCTTTCGCTAGGTGCTGAAATATACGTCCAGATAGGAAAAGAATACATTTTGATATATATCAATGTTGGCAATGGATTTGTCACGAAAGACACAGTTATGCCGTTCTAGAGCTTAATTCACCTCTAGGCTAATTAAAAATGCTCTCATACTCTACAGAATAGTTGGGATATTCGATGAATATAAAGAAAATCGTCCAAATGCACACACTACATTGCCATAACCTCACTTTTTGCCTAGCATGCCCGCAACCACCCACCCCTCCCCGTAGCCCTAAAACAAATTTTATTGCAATGCAAAGGAGAATGGGTAAGGAAACAAACAAGAGATGAAATGCACACATTTATTCTCTCTATATTTTTATTCGCGAGTAGTCCATATTGCCCACTAGTTTTTCACATAGTCAACACCAGGAAGATAAAAATTGCCGTATTGTTCTTACTATCATTATAATTCTTACATCCCGGTGCTTGGCAATTTTTCCTCCCTTGCAGTGGCATGAATGACTCTCAATTCAATTCAAATAAACAATGAAAATACTGAACAAATCAAAACAACCAACAACACCACGAGGAAAGTCAATCAAAACAGACTATTCCCGCTTCCGCCATTCGGTTTGATGTGAACGTTCATGAGTGCCAACTACGGAACCTCAGTGCTAAAATTAATTCTTCATTGGTTGGCAGAACAAACAGTACAGGGCCTTACCCCGATCCACGCGCTCCCTATGAACTGTCGTCCCCCTGCGTGCTATGCCCATTGCCTAACCTACAAAAAAAAAAAAACATGTCGCTGGCAACTAGCTATGCTACTCGTTATAATAAATCGTGTGTGTTTGTACTTTTGATGCTTCCAACAAGATATTCCTTCGTAGGATATCGCATTAATACGGTAGGTATTTATTTATTTCAATAGTTATATTGCAGTTTTGCTGCCAGGATATGATTTTAATATCTACCCATTATGATAGTGTTTCTGTTTACGAATTGTGGGCTTTATTGTGATTACTTCGTTCAGTGTAGTATTCTCAATTCAAAATGATTTTAGCTAGATGGCATATTAGAATGAAGTAAAGTATTGTGGGTGTCCAACTATATGAATGGCTTTACATAGCTTAACCCTACTTTATTGAAACAGACCTAGGCCTATATGCAGAATGGTTGTGAACTGGTTGCCTTATTGTGTTTCTTTTCTTTTCTCTTCTCAGGAAATGAGGCACTTCGAGGAAGGCAGATTATATACGACATTTGTCCAATAGCCTATAGACAGGAGTTGCCTGATTCTGTTGTCCGAACAGTTGTATACTAATCCTATTTCAGCAAAGGTAAGTTACCATATTGATGAAACTTTGATCTATTACTTTTACACCAGTATATGGATAGGCTCAGGTGCTATGTAGGTTTTGATTAGCAATACACTTAGTTCATGCCCCCCCCTCTGATAAATTCACATAGCCTATTGCACCCTGGCATACTGTTAGATGTTTGAGAAAGTCACTCGAGGAACTGGAATGTGCCCTACTTCTTATGATAGTGCATGATACGTGTGCTTATCTGTGAATGACACACAGTAAACCTAACGGGAATCATGACACTATTGCAGGGAGATAATTAAAATATAGGCCTACAGGTATATTATACCGTATTGCAGTCTTTGCTTCATTTAGGGCTTTTAGACATAGTGGACGTCAGCCTCGTATACTGCTTGATTGTGTATAATCTGCCTGATAATATGTGTAATGATGATGAGATAAAAACTAGGTTGGAAATGAAATGCTAGATGAAGCTGTTCGTATGAGCAAACTCAGATGGTAGGGTCATGCAATGAGAATGGGGGAGGAGAGATTACCTAAGAGGTTAATAGGCTCGGAGGTAGAGGGTACTAGAAGCAGAGATAGACGTAGGAGGCTATGGTTAGTTAGTTTCAGTGTTTAATGATTTGAAGTGAGAGGTGTAGAAGCAGGGGATCATAGAGGTGATTTGTTTTCAAACAGAGGCTTGCAGACTAGACTGGACTATAAAAGGCTACATGTACAGTATATAGCCTAGGCCTATAAAACATTACAGTGAATATAATGACTGCCTATCGGTTCCCCTTAAGGCAATCACAAAATTAATTCAATGCTTGTTGGATCAAGAAATGCTTCAATCGGTTTACTGATTGGTAGGCTATTTGTGTAACATATGAATTAATGCACAAACTAATATTGTTCATTTGAGTTTTTTCTTGTTTTTTCTTTCTTCTATGGATGTTTTTAGATGGGCTATATAATATCACACATAGATCTTTCTGCTTACTGTGCTTGGGGTGAATTGTGAACTTCCGAGATGGTGGTTTTGTTCTGATGTAAGTTACTGGCTAGTGGCATTCTCCACTTCAAATAACATCTAATATTAGTTCCTGTTCATATATTTATTCTAAATACACTTCTGTGCATTCATTAAAGCAGCATTATCCTAATATCAAGGCTTCAGTGGCATTCATCCAGGTGGTGAGATCTGTTACACACATCCAGGCCAATTAGGAAAGTAATAATATTGTAGCCTATTATTAGTATTAATAACAATGGAATTAGAGTGATAGGGTAACTTAGTTTATCCATACTGCACTTGTCCCCCTCCTTCCATGAGTAGCAAAAGTTCTATATGTGCATGCTTAACATTTTAACCCAGAGAGTAGCTGCTTAATGTCCTTGTCACAAGTTGTTGCTTCAACATCTTTATTATGAAATGTATGTCTTAACGACTTTTTAGGTACACAATGTAATTTGTTGTAAGGAATTCACCTTCTGTGGTCTCGGGGGTATGAATGTGCCGTGCGAGCCATAGAGTAGCAGCTACACCTGTTCATATTGATACTTCATATCCAGAGGTCCTGGCTCTGCCAAGGTGTTTAATTTTAGTCTGAGGGTTAAAACGGGATACACTCAGCCTCGTGAGGCAGAATGTGTTCAAAGTCTCATCTCAACCCTCCTAGAAATGGTTTTCTGTGGTGTCCCTCTTCTACCCCAGGCAAATGTTAGGATATTTCCTAAATTAAGGTCACAGCTGCCTCCTTCCAAATTCTAGTCTCCATTACAAATACACACACACACACCTACAGCCATCACAATGTCATGGGTAATCATACATATCCCATATACACTTCCCAAGTACCAAGAAGCCACGTGATCTCGATGTCGCAAAGCCCCTACAGCATTATTAGGATTTTAATTGTGTTTTTCTCTTACAGATTCGCAATATGTGTGGCTGTACCGTGTGATGACAATTATATACTGGGACAATGACCTGATGAAATTGCTCTTTTCATGAAAATGTTGTGTGGATTTTATATGTGTAAAAACTAAGAAAGAAGAATATATGTACATATAAACATACTTATTTTTGCCCTCATTTCTTCCTTCCTTCAGAATTCTGTTTCCTTTCAGTATCGTATTTCATTCAACAGTGGTCAATAAGTTTATATTTTAGGGGGTATGCATGGTTTGTATTAGTTTATTACATTCTTCTTAGATTGCTGTGCTCCCACAACACTGGTGGCAACTAAACCTCTCTTCTACCTGTCTGATATTATAACTTATAGTACTGTGTAGTAGATGATTGACTTTCTAGTGTTACAAGGCCATGGGTTCAAAGGTCGTCCTCAGCTGAGACTTATGGAAGGAAATCCCGAAGACACCAGTTCATCTCGCATGACATCCTCTACAAAAGTAACCTTTAAGCACTGCCATTAAAAAATTATAAACTAGAAAAGAAATGTTAATGATAGAAAAACTATCATGAATAAAACATATAATACTAGAAAAATTTAGAGATGGGATATGGGCAGAAAAGTTGGGCGGGGGGAGTACTATGCAACTACCATGGTACAGGTTTCAAATAATAATAAAGGATATCCTGCTTCCTACCTTCCCCCTGACCCTGTATCCCTCTCTTTATAACTACATGTAGTAATATGATTTATGTCATCATCATCATCTTGCACAGTTTCCAGCCACTGGCCGGGTCTGTTTGGAACACAAGCCTCTCCAACGCCTTCTGTCTTCCCACCATCTCTCAGCCTCTACCCTTGTCCAGTCTTCTCCTCTCTTCTTCACGCTTTCTTCCACCCCCTTCAGCCACCTGTCTCTCGGTCTCTTTCCTTCCCACTTCGTCTCGTGTACTCTCTTGGGTATCCTCTTCTCCTCCATTCGTTTTACATGTCCATACCATCTAAGTCTAGATTTCTCTATACCATCCTGTAATGGTTCCTCCTTCATTAATTCTCTGGTCGTCTCATTTCTTATTCTGTCCATCTTTGTAGCTCCAATACTGCTTCTCAAGAAACTCATGTCACTGGCCTGTATTTTGCTCTTCTCCCTTCCTTTTATAACCCAGGTCTCCGAGGCATACGTCAGGATAGGGACATAGTACGTCCGATATATGATCTTTTTGCTGTTCTGAGGGACATCCTTGCTCCATAACATGCTTCTCACACTCCTCCGAAATGCTTCTGCCTGCCTACCCCGCTCATTTATTTCTCTGTCGTTTCTTCCATTATCTTGTATCAGGCTTCCCAGATACTTGAAACTCTCCACTTTCTTCAGCTGTTCCCCACCAATTGTTATTCCCGTTGTGGTTCTTTCCTTCTTCCTTGTGATCACCATCTCACTCTTATTTATGCTAAATTTCATCCCTTATCTTTGTATTATTTCTTCCCACACGTCCAACTGTTCCTGTACCTCCTCCTCCTTGTTTCCCCAAATCATCAAATCATCTGCAAACACCATTGCTTTCAACTTTCCTTCCCCAATTACTTGTGTGCCACTCGGGTCATTATGTCAATGAAATGTATTTATTTAACTTACTGTTCCTATTGTTCTGTTTTATGCAAGATCAGATATCAAAACTATAGTTTTCAGGCTGGTATTTTCTACTATATTAATAGTAATGATCCATTATTATGAACCTTTGGTTTGATATCTGCTCTTCAATAAAATAGAAGAATAGGAACAGGAATAAATAAATGACACAGACATAAATCATATTACTACATGTAGCTACAAAGGGACGGGTACTGGGTCGGGGGGTTACCAGTACGCGATTAAATAAAATTCAAATCACCCGCGCTTAAATTTTAGTACGCTGCGTCACCGCTACCGCCAAGTAGCAGGCTAGGCTTGTTGATGACGTAATCCTGACGGTTGTAATCGGAATCGAATTTTAAGCCTGAGTAACCTTTCTCTCCTATATTCTTTGGTCTTCACAATTAAGACACACCTCTTCAATAGATAAAGAATTGTTATCACACTGAACGCTTACATCACCCGATTGGGAACAATTTTCAAGAGATACCCGTTCATGACTTACGTTTAACATCGCCATCTGTAAATCTTCCCCTTCTGAACCCAAACTATTCCTCCGGAATTTGGTTTTCAACCTTTTTTTGGATTTGTTCTTCTAGTACTCTTTCTGTTATCTTGGCAGCATGAGAGATTATAATAGACTCAGTCATGGTTCCGTATTGATTGACAATCAAGTATAATAAAAACGGGGTATCCGCCTGATCAATGCACAAAATTTATATATGGGTCTATATTAAAACCATTTGGTACATGTTTCGGGGCCTATTATGATGGCCCCTTCATCAGCCAATAACATACAGATTATCAGTATAATCATAGGATACTTTGATAGAAGGTAAAACTAACATGTAAAAAGAATGGATGAAAATGGAACATAATCATGAAAAGATGATGTGGTGATAAAACACTTGACTGTGACAAAATTACAGAAACATTTAAAAATGTTAACAGGCGACATATGAAAAAACACTTTAAAACAACATTTTAAAAGGGAGGCACTTTGAGTGCTTGTCAAGACAAATCTTCCGTGTGTCCATATGAAAAAATACCAGCAGGGTATCGTGTCTAAAAGCGAAAGTTCATTCCATGAAAATCGTTGAATATGTTGTTACCAAACCAATCCTACTGGACCTGGCTGTCTTGTGACTCCTATTAAATGGAGGGTTGTTGTTAGTTTGAAGATCAATATTTCGCCTATGACGAGGATCGAAACAGGCCAAGTTAAACCGAGCCTCTTGAGAATAGAAGCAAGGGGAATTTCTTAAAAACTTGAAGACATCTATAGATCAGTCCAAAACATCCATTTTCTGAGTGGCAAAAAGAGCCTTAAGAGAGACCCTGAGGAGGAAACAAAAAACGAAAATTTAGTATAGAAAAATAAATAAAATTATGGGGAACTAAAAATAAATATCTATTGGGAAACAAAAATAGTGAAAATAGCTCTTTAGGCCAATACAAAATAACAATAATAATTATCGTTTTTTGTTTCCTCCTTAGGGTCTCTTCTTCTTCTTCATTTCCCGTTTCCAGTGTTCTGGGTAGGGTGTGAATCAAGGACCTCCATAATTTTCTGTCTCTCCACCACTCTCTTCCTTCTTCTAGTATATCTTCTACTTTTACCCCTCTCTTCTCTATGCTCTCCCTCACTGTATCCATCCACCTCTTCCTAGGCCTTCCCCGTTGCCTCTTTCCTGTTACTTTCTCTGTAAATACTCGCTTTGGGACTCTGTCTTCACCCATTCGCATCATGTTTCCATACCATTTCAGCTTACTGATCTCTATCTTGTTTTGTAGCTTTGGGAATCCAGTTCTTTCTCTAATTTCTGTGCTTCTGATTTTGTCTCTTCGTGTCTTTCCAATTATTCCTCGAAGAAACTTCATCTCGGCTGCCTGGACTCTGCGTTCATCCCGTTTTGTTGTTGTCCATGTGCCTGCTGCATATGTCAATATAGGTGTGTAATATGTTGAGTACATGACTTTCTTACATTTCTCTGGAACATCCTGGTTCCACACCATACCTCTCACACACTGGTAGAACCCATTTGCTTGCTGGATTCTCTTACCAATTTCCTCACTTATCTTTCCATCTTCTGTGATTATACTCCCTAAATATTTAAAACTTTTCACCTCTTCTAATGTTTTCCCATTTACTTCAATATTCCCCCTACCATATCTCTTATTTCTCATCATCACAACTGTCTTACTCTTCTCCACACTTATTTTCATTCCATACTCTTCTATCTCCTGGTTCCTACCATACATCGACTTGTTCCTGTACTTGTTTCATCTTCTCCCCATATTACTATGTCATCAGCAAAGAGTAAGGCCTTAGTCTGTTTACTTCCCATTTTCTGTTTCACTCGCTTATGGATTTCATCCATGACAGTGATGAAAAGTATAGGGGACAATACACTCCCTTGTCGGAGTCCTGTTTCTACATTAAACCAGTTTGTTTGCACAACCCTGGTCTTCACACTACTTATACACTTCCTATACATAGCTTTTATCATTTCCACTTCTGCTCTGTCCTCAGGGTCTCTCTAAGGCTCTTTTTGCCACTCAGAAAATGGATGTTTTGGACTGATCTATACATGTCTTCAAGTTTTTAAGAAATTCCCCTTGCTTCTATTCTCAAGAGACTCGGTTTAACTTGGCCTGTTTCGATCCTCGTCATAGGCGAAATATTGATCTTAAAACTAACAACAATCCTCCATTTAATAGGAGTCACAAGACAGCCAGGTCCAGTAGGATTGGTTTGGTAACAACATATTCAACGATTTTCATGGAATGAACTTTTGCTTTTAGACACGATACCCTGCTGGTATTTTTTCATATGGAGACACGGAAGATTTGTCTTGACAAGCACTTAAGTGCCCCCCTTTTAAAATGTTGTTTTAAAGTGTTTTTTCATATGTTGCCTGTTAACATTTTTAAATGTCTCTGTAATTTTGTCACAGTCAAGTGTTTTATCACCACATCATCTTTTCATGATTATGTTGCATTTTCATCCATTCTTTTTACATGTTAGTTTTACCTTCTATCAATGTATCCTATGATTATACTGATAATCTGTATGTTATTGGCTGATGAAGGGGCCATCATAATAGGCCCCGAAACATGTACCAAATGGTTTTAATATAGACCCATATATAAATTTTGTTTATTGATTAGGCGGATACCCCGATTTTATTATACATGAGAGATTATAGTAATTCCTCGGTAGTTTCCACACACCTTCTTGTCTCCTTTCTTGAATATTGGTATACCATTATAATCCTTTTCTGCCAATCCTCTGGAGTTTGTTTTGCTCTCCACACACTCTTGAGTACTCTAAAGTACAGAATATTCCAATGGGTCCCGTGCCCTTTATAATTTCCACGGCTACTTCGTCTACTCCCATCATTCTTTCTTTGTTTTTTACAAATACAGAATTCAAATGTTCCTTCCTTTTAATTCTTGACTATACTAAACAATAGTTTATTTCCTCACTGACAATTATTTCCTTTGTAAATACATCATCATCAATTTCAGTTTTCTAGCCTAAGCCGGGTCGGAGCAAATATGACACCCCTCCACTTTACTCTGTCTCTCCATCGTCCTTCCTCAACCACTGAACTCCACTCCAGGTCTGGTTCTCTCACACTGTCGTTCACCAAATCCATTCTTCTTTTCTTCAGTCTCTACTTTCTTGCAAATTTGTTCAGCTTCTACATATGTCATTCTACTTTCTTCTGTCCTTTTTATTTTTTATTTTCCACTCCTTCCAACTCTTCTTCTTTTCCTTCACTTTTTTCATTTCTCTTTCATTATACCAAGATGTTTCTTTATCTTTTCTGATGTTCTTCCAAATGTCTTCTCTGCACAACTAATAATTGCATCCTTAAAATGTTTCCATTCTTCTTCCACATGCCCAACATCTGTCTTTGGTATTACTGTAGTTGCTTCGGTGGCGTAGTTGGTAGCATGATGAACTGCTGTGCCCAAGATAGCGGGTTCAAACCCGGCTAAAGTCGTCGGAATTTTTAAGAGCGTTAAAAATCCTTCAGTATGCCTTCCTTCGGAAGGGAAGTAAAGCCGGCGGTCCAATGTCATAGATTTATGGCATGTAAAAGATACTTCCACAGACTAAACTTGTGTGAAGCTAAATGATTAGGTTGGATTTCGTAGGAATGCTCTATCAAAGTTCCAACGTTCACCACTAGGTATGATTGATATCTGGTAGCGAAAGTTGGAACTACTTGAAATTGAATGGAACTTGTAGCTCACCCTAAGGGTGTCCGCTGGAAGCAGCTACAAACTCAGGCGAGCCAAACATATCCTCGGACACTCCCGGCACTAAAAGCCATACGATAAATAAATAAATTCCTGTAGTTGTTGCAATTTCCTCTTAAACTCTTCTTGCATCTGTCTGTCCTTCATTATCCATATTTTTATTTCTTTACTTTCCTTCAATTTTCTGATTTTCCCAGATTTCAACTTGGCTGTAAATGCCCTGTGATCTCCCCCAAAAGTCTCCTCAGGCATGGCTGTTACATCCATCAGGTTTTTGTGTTGTCCTTTTTCTACCAGAATGTAATCTATCAAGGTTTTTGTTCTTCTTTCTCCCCATCCATATCTGGTAATCTTCTGGCTGTTCTTCTTTCTGCACCATGTATTCCCTGCCATTAGCTGATTTCTCTGGCAGAAATCAATTAACATATCCCCTTCTGGGTTTTTATTCCCATATCCATATGGTCCCACTATATCTTCCCTTCCTGGCCTGTCTCTTCCGACGTGAGTATTCATGACTCCCATTATTATTACTTCCTTGTCTTCAATACACTTCTCTACTTCAAGGAAACCTTCTATGTCTTCTTCTGTATTTCCAGTTTATGGAGCATATACTTGAATCAAGCCCTGTGTCAAACTGGGTTCTCATTACAATAATCGTATCACTTACTTTCTCCACATTTTCCAGGATGTCTTTCCTTACAATTATTCCAACTCTATTTCATGCTTCTTTTCCTCCACTGTAAAACAGCCTGTATCCAACTGTCAGGGTTGTTTCTCCTTTACCTTTCCATTTTGTCTCACTCAGTCTGAGGGTAACAATTTCCTTCTCCTTCATAAAATCAGTAAGTTCCTCAGTCTTGCCAGTTAAGATCAAGTTGTTAACGGTACCAATTTTGATGTTGTGACCCTGGTCGCCCACTTCTCACAGCTCCCCCAGTGTCCAAAGAGCTGCGCGCCGTCTGCAGGGGACGCCGTAATATTTTCCGAGGCAATGTCATATTCACATTCATTTTTGGCTATTATTACGATAAGTTTACCACACCCAAAGCCATTTTAGAGCTACTGCCAGCACTAATTTTAGGCCACTCCTAACATGGAGAACAGACACCTTTTGTAGCCACTCCTCTTGATTACAGACGCCACAGTTAATGGGATTTCAGTAGCATTTCCTCTATTGTGGGTCCATTTCCCGCCTGCGGGGGTCGTCCGCCTTAAGCCGTTGGCCCCTGTAGAGAATCAGCAATGTACGAGGGAAGCAAAAGCTGTGTAAAGGTGGGAAGAGAGAGAACGGAATGGTTTCAACTGGAGAGTGGTCTGAAACAGGGAAGTGCCCTCTCACCCCTGTTATTTATAGTGGTGATGGATGAAATCATACGAAAAGTGGTAAATAGCATTGGGGAAAGGAAAATGAAGGCAATGTTGTTTGCTGATGACCTTCTGGTATGGGGAGAGGATGAGGAAGAAGTACAAGAGCAATTAGATGAGTGGGAGAAGGTAGTGTTATCATATGGGATGAAGTTCTCAGCACAAAAGAGTGAAGTGGTCATCACAACGAGGAAGAAGAACAGACTGGATATGGGCATAACACTTGGAGGACAGCAGTTGCAGAAAGTAGAATGCTTCAAGTACTTGGGAAGCATAATTGAAGGAAAGGGAGGCAATAGGATGGAAATAAATGAAAGGGGAAGGTGCGCAGATGGATTTTTCAAGAGTGTTAGGGGGATGTTATGGAATAAAGATGTACCACAAAAATGTAAAGGAATCATCTACAAGACCTACTTTGTGCCAATTTTGACATATGGTTCAGAAACATGGGTGATGAAGGAAAGGGACAAGAATAAAATACGAGCAGTGGAGATGAAGTTCCAGAGGAGTAGGGTAGGAGTGACAAGAATGGACAGAGTAAGGAATGAGAGAGTCAGAGAGATGGTAAGAGAGGAACCATTGCAAAATAGAATAGAGCGATCTAGGCTACAATGGTATGGACATGTGAGGAGGATGCAAGAGGAGAGGATACCGAAGAAGATGTTTGGAATGGAAATGACGGGAAGGAGGCCAAGGGCAAGACCAAAAAAAAGGAAGCTTGTAGTTTAACGTGACCGTTAATCTCGCGATCATAAGCCACGGGACCTCCGTTTTACGTGGAATCCGAACCACAGGACATGGCATTTCACATCGAAAATCTCACATGCATTGACCGGGAATCGAACCCGGTCCGCCTTGGTGAGAGGCATACAGCTTGACCGCTGCGCCACCACGCCCCATGGGCAAGACCAAGGGACAGATGAACAAAAGGAGGTAGGAAGAGTGTGGAGGAAAGACGAGTGTGCTGGGACACAGTAAATGACGAGAGATGGTGGATGGACAGGAAACTATGGAGAGGCTTATGTTCCAAGCAGACCCGACCAGCGGTTGGAAACTGCTCAAGATGATGATGATGACTCACCACCTGATACTCGCCAACAGGTCACACCTAACTCTTCTAAATCATCCTGTGCCACTTTGAATCAATTGTTCTTGATTTAGTTTTCCAAAAGTAATTGTAAAATTGTTTTACTAGCCTCGTTTCTGGTATATGATCGAAAAAAATCATTCTTCTCTTTCATATTGTGTCTATTAGGTACTGATTCTCTGTGTACCACTGCATTGTTGTTAATTGTTCGGATAATTCTCCTGTACCTACCTTCAGGAATTTATTACGAGGCCCATCCAGAAAGTAAGATTCCCTATTTTTTACATTAAAGAAAACATAGTTACATGAAAATCTTCATTGGAAGCAGGTACAGAAATGTATGAGCTACTTTTTTAGAATAATTGTATTAATGCTGCCAATGGCCATTTATTTTCTTTTCAGAGCGGGTGGGGGAAGGAAATTGGTCGTGGACCTATTGAAATGAACCATCCCGACATTTGCCTGGTGGTGAAAATAGAAAACTACGAAAACCATTTTCGAGACAGCAAAGGTGGGATTCGAACCCACTCTCTCCCGATGCTAGCGAGGCACGAGCGCTCTCGACCACTAGAATTGAGGCACGTCATATCATGGGATCAACTTTTGCATTCCTCTGTCGTAGAAGTCTTCCACCTGGCAATGGAATCAGTGTGTGACATTCATCTTCAGCTGTTCGTCAGTGTGAAAATGCTGACCGGAGGACAGGCGTTTCTTGAGGTGCGAGAAAAGATGGAAATTGCTGGGTTCAAGATCAAGACTGTACGGTGGGTATCTAACAGAACAGTTGCTGTGCTCCAAGCCATATGAGTTTCGATTGGCACTATGTTTTGTGCATTAGGAAACAGAACGAACCTCACAGGAGGGACAGATTAAGAGCCTCCATTTTGAGCCACTGCTGCTGACATCAGTTGGGACTTGTCCGGTCAGTATATGATTGATACATCATAGATCTGTCGCACATGCTCATATTTCCCGGGTAAATACATATATTTGAAAAGAAGGAAATTAGGGAAGCTTGGTTTCAGGATGGTCTCCGTATCCGTTGATTTGGTGTTTAACTTAAATGATATTTCGGAGGCATAGGTTGCTTCAGGCTTAACAATGGAATAGTAGTGTTTGAATTTGAATCTATCATTATAATTAAAATAATAGTTATTTTAATTAAAGTTTTGGAGCCACTGCTGTAGACTATGTGCCATAAATCAATGATTGTCATGGTTAATATGAAATTCTTTTGTTATTAGGGAAATGAGGAGAACCTGGAGCCTGAAGAAACACCAACAGTTGCGGCAGATATCCTTCATGCTTCACCTTCTAAAACACCACAGACAATGGAGGCAGATCGCCATGAAGATCCTTCAGAAACAACACAGACAATGGAGGCAGATTGCTATGAAGAACCTTCAGAAACACCACAGACAATGGAGGCAGATCGCCATGAAGATCCTTCTGAAACACCACAGACAATGGAGGCAGATCGCCATGAAGAACCTTCAGAAACAACACCGACAGTGGAGGCAGATCGCCATGAAGATCCTTCTGAAACAACACTGACAGTTGGGGCAGATTGCCATGAAGATCCTTCTGAAACAACATTGACAGTTGAGGCAGATTGCCATGAAGAACCTTCAGAAACACCACAGACAATGGATGCAGATCACCAAGAAAATTCTTCAGAAGAAACACAGATAATGGAGGTAGATAGCCATGAAGAACCTTCAGAAACAACACTGACAGTTGAGGCAGATCGCCATGAAGAACCTTCAGAAACACCACAAACAATGGAGGCAGATCACCATGAAGAACCTTCAGAAACACCGCAGACAATGGAGGCAGATCACCATGAAGATCCTTCTGAAACAACACTGACAGTTGAGGCAGATCGCCATGAAGATCCTTCTGAAACAACACTGACAGTCGAGGCAGATCGCCATGAAGAACCTTCAGAAACACCACAAACAATGGAGGCAGATCGCCATGAAGAACCTTCAGAAACACCACAGACAATGGACGCAGATCGCCATGAAAATTCTTCAGAAGAATCACAGATAATGGAGGTAGATAGTCATGAAGAACCTTCAGAAACAACACAGACAGTTGAGGCAGATCGCCATGAAGAACCTTCAGAAACACCACAAACAATGGAGGCAGATCACCATGAAGACCCTTCAGAAACACCGCAGACAATGGAGGCAGATCGCCATGAAGATCCTTCTGAAACAACACTGACAGTTGAGACAGATCGCCATGAAGAACCTTCAGAAACACCACAAACTATGGAGACAGATCGCCATGAAGAACCTTCAGAAACACCGCAGACAATGGAGGCAGATCGCCATGAAGATCCTTCTGAAACAACACTGACAGTTGGGGCAGATTGCCATGAAGATCCTTCTGAAACAACATTGACAGTTGAGGCAGATTGCCATGAAGAACCTTCAGAAACACCACAGACAATGGATGCAGATCACCAAGAAAATTCTTCAGAAGAAACACAGATAATGGAGGTAGATAGCCATGAAGAACCTTCAGAAACAACACTGACAGTTGAGGCAGATCGCCATGAAGAACCTTCAGAAACACCACAAACAATGGAGGCAGATCACCATGAAGAACCTTCAGAAACACCGCAGACAATGGAGGCAGATCAACATGAAGATCCTTCTGAAACAACACTGACAGTTGAGGCAGATCGCCATGAAGATCCTTCTGAAACAACACTGACAGTTGAGGCAGATCGCTATGAAGAACCTTCAGAAACACCACAAACAATGGAGGCAGATCGCCATGAAGAACCTTCAGAAACACCACAGACAATGGACGCAGATCGCCATGAAAATTCTTCAGAAGAATCACAGATAATGGAGGTAGATAGTCATGAAGAACCTTCAGAAACAACACAGACAGTGAAGGCAGATTGCCATGTAGAACCTTCAGAAACAACGCGGACAATGGAGGCAGATATCCATGAAGAACCTTCTGAAACAACACTGAGAGTACAGGCAGATCGCCATGAAGAACCTTCAGAAACAACGCAGACAATGGAGGCAGGTCGCAATGAGGAACCTTCTGAAACAACACTGACAGTTTGGATCGATAAGCTCGATGTTGTACCTTTTGAAACAACACAGACAGTGGAGGCAGATCACCATGACGATTTTTCAGATACAAGACGGACAATGGAGGCAGATCGCTATGCAGAACCTTCTGAAACAGCACAGACAATGGAGGCAGATCACTATGTAGAACCTTCTGAAACAGCACAGACAATGGAGGCAGATTGTGATGAAGAACTTTCTGAAACTACACAGACAATGGAGGCAGATTGCTATGAAGAACCTTCAGAAACAATACAGACAATGGAGGCAGATTGCTATGAAGAACCTTCAGAAACAACACAGACAATGGAGGCAGATTGCCATGAAGAACCTTCAGAAACAACACAGACAATGGAGTCAGATTGCTATGAAGAACCTTCAGAGACAACACAGACAATGGAGTCAGATTGCCATGAAGAACCATCAGAAACAACACAGACAATGGAGGCAGATTGCTATGAAGAACCTTCAGAAACAAGGCAGAAAATGGAGGCAGATCGCTATGAAGAACCTTCTGAAACAGCACAGACAATGGAGGCCGATTGCTATGAAGAACCTTCTGAAACAGCACAGACAATGGAGGCAGATTGCCATGAAGAACTTTATGAAACAACACAGACAATGGAGGCCGATTGCTATGAAGAACCTTCAGAAACAACACAGACAATGGAGGCAGATTGCTATGAAGAACCTTCAGAAACAATACAGACAATGGAGGCAGATTGCTATGAAGAACCTTCAGAAACAACACAGACAATGGAGGCAGATTGCCATGAAGAACCTTCAGAAACAACACAGACAATGGAGGCAGATTGCTATGAAGAACCTTCAGAAACAACACAGACAATGGAGGCAGATTGCTGTGAAGAGCCTTCAGAAACAACACAGACAATGGAGGCAGATTGCTATGAAGAACCTTCAGAAACAACACAGACAATGGAGGCAGATTGCTATGAAGAACCTTCAGAAACAACACAGACAATGGAGGCAGATTGCTATGAAGAACCTTCAGAAACAAAACAGACAATGGAGGCAGATTGCTGTGAAGAACCTTCAGAAACAACACAGACAATGGAGCCAGATTGCTATGAAGAACCTTCAGAAACTCCTCAGACAATGGAGGCAGATTGCTATGAAGAACCTTCAGAAACAACACAGACAATGGAGGCAGATTGCTATGAAGACCTTCTGAAACAACACAGACGATGGAGGCAGATTGCTATGAAGAACCTTCAGAAACAAGACAGACAATGGAGGCAGATCGCTATGAAGAACCTTCTGAAACAGCACAGACAATGGAGGCAGATTGCTATGGAGAACCTTCTGAAACAAGACAGACAATGGAGGCAGATTGCTATGAAGAACCTTCAGAAACAACACAGACAATGGAGGCAGATTGCTATGAAGAACCTTCAGAAACAAGACAGACAATGGAGGCAGATTGCTATGAAGAACCTTCAGAAACAACCCAGACAATGGAGGCAGATTGTCATGAAGAACCTTCAGAAACAACACAGACAATGGAGGCTGATTGCTATGAAGAACCTTCAGAAACAACACAGACAGTGGAGGCAGATTGCTATGAAGAACCTTCAGAAACAACACAGACAATGGAGGCAGATTGCTATGAAGAACCTCCAGAAACAACACAGACAATGGAGGCAGATTGCTATGAAGAACCTTCAGAAACAACACAGACAATGGAGGCAGATTGCCATGAAGAACCTTCAGAAACAACACAGGCAATGGAGGCAGATTGCTATGAAGAATCTTCAGAAACAACACAGACAATGGAGGCAGATTGCTATGAAGAACCTTCAGAAACAACACAGACAATGGAGGCAGATTGCTATGAAGACCTTCTGAAAGAACACAGACAATGGAGGCAGATTGCTATGAAGTACCTTCAGAAACAACACAGACAATGGAGGCAGATTGCTATGAAGAACCTTCAGACAAAACACAGACAATGGAGGCAGATTGCTATGAAGACCTTCTGAAACAACACAGACAATGGAGGCAGATTGCTATGAAGAACCTTCAGAAGCAAGACAGACAATGGAGGCAGATCGCTATGAAGAACCTTCTGAAACAGCACAGACAATGGAGGCAGATTGCTATGAAGAACCTTCTGAAACAGCACAGACAATGGAGGCAGATTGCCATGAAGAACTTTCTGAAACATCACAGACAATGGAGGCAGATTGCTATGAAGAACCTTCAGAAACAACACAGACAATGGAGGCAGATTGCTATGAAGAACCTTCAGAAACAACACAGACAATGGAGGCAGATTGCTATGAAGATCTTCTGAAACAACACAGACAATGGAGGCAGATTGCTATGAAGAACCTTCAGAAACAACACAGACAATGGAGGCAGATTGCCATGAAGAACTTTCTGAAACATCACAGACAATGGAGGCAGATTGCTATGAAGAACCTTCAGAAACAACACAGACAATGGAGGCAGATTGCTATGAAGAACCTTCAGAAACAACACAGACAATGGAGCCAGATTGCTATGAAGAACCTTCAGAAACAAGACAGACAATGGAGGCAGATTGCTATGAAGACCTTCTGAAACAACACTGACAATGGACGCAGATTGCTATGAAGAACCTTCTGATACAACACTCACAGTTTAGTCCGATAAGCTCGATGTTGTACCTTTTGAAGCAACACAGCCGGTTAGGGCAGATAACATTTTTGTTCCACTGCTTGGAACATCACCGACTGTTGGTGAAGATAGCCTTGATGTTCTACCCCTTAGAACATTACAGACAGTTGGCACAGATGGCTGTGTTGATTCACCTCTTGGAACAACAAAGACAGTTAGAGCAGGTAGCCTTTATCCTCCCCTCAGAAGATTACAGAAAGGTGGTACAGTTGGTTCACCTCTTGGAACATCAAAGACAGTTTGGACAGGTAGCCTTGATCCTCCACTCAGAACATTAAAGAAAGTTGGTGCAGTTGTCCGTGTGGTTTCACCTCTTGGAACAACAGACAGTTGGAATAGGCAGCCTTGATCCTCCCCTTGGATCAACACAGACAGATGGGGTAGAAAACCTACTTGTTCCATCCCTTGGAGGAGCAAAAAGGGTTATGGTCCTGACGGTAAAAGAAGAGGTTAAAGAGTGGTCCAACAAGACTGAACCTATCACTGAAGCTGATTACAAGGTGAGAACTAAGTCGCTCAAATAGAGTATAACCACACAGGCAAATTAAGCAACATATTACCTAATTTACTGAATGAAAAAAGACCCATTACATTCCATCATTTTATTTCCCAGGATAAATAGGTTATGAATATTCCCAAATGGGAATATGATGTTATTTCTGTTTGAGCAGATAAATTATCAATTAATATGATAACTCCCAAGGTAATCTAATAATGTCAGTCATGTAGCCAAAATGTTTTCAGGAAAATGTATGATGGACTTAATGGACTCCTGCACACTCGTAAAATATCATTAGCTATTTTTTTTTAATATTGAAAATATATAGAGTGTGATTTTTCCACAGTGTACAAACTCTAGGGATTGATCGAGGAGAGGATACGGAACAGAAAAGGTCTAATGAACGTATGCCCGAAAATGCATGGTTTGTTTGTTAGGGACCATTTATTCGATCATCCTTTGTTACAGAGACGGCAGTCTAATACACGCTGTACCATGCAGTCACAGTTACAGTATGTGTTGAAAATGGTTTCCATGTTCCTCCACGCTACGCACCGTAGCATGTTCTGTCTCACACATTCACATCGGCCAGGCTGCATCCGAACTGTGTCAAGGGCAGCATGAATTCGCTGCCCCATTGTCTCCACATATGGAATTGGCTCTGCATACATGATACTTTTGAGATGGCCCCATAACCAGAAATCACACGGGTTGAGATCTGGTGAACGAGCAGGCCATGAAACTGGACCTCCTCGTCCAATCCATCGACCAGGGAAGACACGATTGAGATGCGTCCGGCGAAGTGGGCTGGAGCACCATCATGTAGCAGCCACATAACCCTGCGAATCCTCAATGGTACCGGTACGTCTTCCAGCAGTGGAGGCAAATTTACCCACAAGAAATGCCGATAGTTCCGACCTGTCAGGGGAGGTGGAAGGAAGACTGGTCCCAAAACATGGTCGTCGATTATCCCGACCCACACATTCCGGCCGAACAGCTGCTGGCATGAAACCATGGGTGTTCTGCATACAATCCCACAGATGACTGTTATGAAAGTTAAAGATACCACTCCACGTAAAGGTGGCCTCATCTGTGAATAGGATAGATGCCACAAATCCCGGAATCGTGGTTGCTTGGTGAATAAACCAGTGATAAGGTTAGTAGAAATTGACATGGAGAATGTTCCACACGGTCGTCCGGCTTACCCTATACTTGAGTAAAATATTAAGTGAAATATTAGAATTTCCGCCTTTTCAATACAATTTTAATGGAATTGGTATTCACAGGTACATGTTTCGGGGGTTCTTATACGCCCCCTTCATCAGCCTGCTTGACAAAAACATTAGGAAAAACTTTCCATGCCCTAAAAACATATAAATAAACATGAAGATAAAAAACACTTGTTGCACTGCATATTATTAAAAAATCCAAAATAGATTATAGCTATTATTCACATGCTAATATAAAATGGTTAATATTGAAGTTTAAGAATGTATAAAATTAAAGTACATGGTTCAGATTGGACCTAGTTGTTGGTCCATTCCTTTTTGTTCTGATTATTCGCCTATTATTACTATTGTATTAATAAATATGCCCAATTAAAATAGGTTACAATGTACTTATGTGTGTGTGGAGACTGTTATAAAAGTATTTTCCAGGGGATATTAAAAGTTAGCTATTTTTCATTACTTTCAGAGCTTGTTTTGTTGTTCCAAAGACGTTCTTCTTAATGGACTTGTTAGATCTGTTTGTACCAATGCATTCTCATGGAATTGGGCAGGTGTAGTAGTGTAACGTGTTTTTCGAGGGGTTTTTATGCAACTGGCATAAGTCAGTAGGAAGCCATTCTATATTTATTTACGCGGCAAATTGTTCAGCCAAGAGAATTTTTCATGTTAATTTATTATTATTATTAATTTATTATAATTATTATTAAGGTATTTTCGGAGCATTTTATAAAAATTATTAGCATTCAGATAGGTTTTCTATGTCTTAGAAAACGCTATCAAGCAAATTATTACGAACGACAATATCATAGAAAATTATGTGATTGCGGAATTTTACGGAGTTTTCGTCAGTTAGGGTATATCGAGAGACGTGACTCACTGGGAATTCAAGTACACGCTTAATCTTGTCGGAAAGCATGACGCAATCCTGGGTCGCAGCGTCCTGGAAAGGCGAATAGTTGGAACGGAAATCGACTTCATCATCGCCGCGCCGAGTGTAATGACCCGGAGGAGGGGAAGATCGCGTGGTGGGTCAGCCATTCAGTGAGGACCACGCAAGCTGAAGTCGGCTGAAGAGTGGGGGAGCCGACAGGTGCATATATCGTTCGACGCGCCGTGGAACGTGGACAATCTGTGAAATACTGGACGAGTATGGGTGCGCGTGCGAGTGGCTCCGATGTTCGGTGGAGTTAGCGACGATCTGTATAGAATTTAACGAGTACGGTTGTACGCGGGAATCGCTCCGATGTTCCGTGGATTGGAGGACTAACTTTTGTAAAACTTAACCAGTGCGGTTGTACGAGTGTTTGGGTCCGAGGTACGGACCATAGAATCATCTAATCTACCAGAATCTCATCAAACATCGACGAAGATGACGACATCCAGGAGACTGTGGGAAGCTCACAGCATCATCCAGTACGAGGGAAAGGCTTCGGGCATTTCCAGTGGTAAGCGCTAATGACGCAGAAATACGCAATCTCTCATTTCTCTTGGTTTTATATTTCATATTTCAGTAACTTCATAGCTTGGGAATAAGAGTAAAATCAATAATTTATCAGACTCCGTTTTCACGTAATTTTCTATCGGTAATATTCAAATCACAACGCTCCAATTTCAATTTTATACTTATTATTATTATTAATTTTGCTATACTTGTTTTATATAATAAATTCATTTCTTTTACAATGCAATCTTTGCTTTCAGTAGGTAGCATTAGATATAGACCAATTCCTTCTCCTGATACAATTGTTTGTTGGGTTAATGATCAAATCATACCACGATCTGAGTGAATAGAGTCTTGAAGGTGTTCTGCCAGAGCTAGACGTTGTTAAATACAAATTTAGATTTCAACATTGCGTTGAGGTCTTGGCGCCCATTAAAACAACATAGCTTAGGCAAAGGTAAACAGTTACATTTCTCACCCAACAGTTAGGGGCTAGCAAAACGTTTCAGTAGGACTGTTGTCTTATTGCGTGAACACGGCACCACCTCCAGTCAACATTCCCCTGTACTGGCGGGCCAATTGCCTGTTACTGACACTGTGGTCGCCTTTCACATTTTCCTCCACGTCTGGTGTCCGATCAGGGCGGGTACATCCTTCATGATTTCCTTAAACGACCCTGCTCTAAACATTGAATGCTGTGGTTGTTGTCGGGGATAGGTCTCCCGATACAACCGTGCTGCCCGTTGCCATTTGCCATAAGTAAACACGATGTCGGCAAGCTCTTGAGTCGAATACAGAACCATTGTGTACAACGCTGCAACACATCCACTACCAGGTGAGTTAGCACGAGAAGTGACTCAGACACAACGGTACCAATGACTATGTTAGGAGAGGGCATTAGGGCATGACGTATGAGGAACAGTACCACCCTGTAGGAAGAAACCCGCATACTGTAACTGTGGTGGCATGGTACAGCACGTATTGGACTGCAGTCTCTGTAACAAAGTGCTGTATGATTGAATACGTGGTTGCTAGCATGGACACCATGCATTTCCGGACATACGTTCATTAGACCATTTTTGTTCCGTATCCTCTCTGTGATCAATCCCGAGAGTTTGTACACGGTGGAAAGAATCACCCTGTATATATACCGGGTCATAATTTTATTTCCCGCATGTACGCGCCGCTAGGCCGGTGAAGGTGGCCTTGGCAGATGCGGCCGCTAGGCCGGTCAAGGTGGCCTTGGCGTTCTCCCCGCAATGAACACGTGCACTGCGATCGGCATTGTTGCAATAAGCTGTCAGTATCTCCGGCGTATTCAAGCTTGTGAAGTGCTAGTTGATTTGACCTAACATAGAGTGCAGTTTCGGGGGAATTTTACAGTTTATGTGTTGCCTTAAAGTGATGTTTTCTATACAACAACGTGTATTCATTGTGCTTTGTTATGCGAAGTGATATGAGGAGTTAAAAGAAAATATTCGCCAAGTTATAACGAACGTCACCCAGGAAGAAATTCGCCGTGTGTCTAGAAACTTGTTTACGAGGTGCCAGGCATGCTTGCGAGCTGACGGACAACACTTTGAACATTTCTTGTAATACCAGGTAGGTTTGTAGATAATTATTTTCACTAGAAATTGCTATTAAATGACTGTATGTTGACGCGAAGTAGTGGGGAGAAGTCGCGCACTTTTTACCGGCTAGCGAGCGGGTGTCAGTGCGAGAGCTTGCCGCGTCGTGATCGGTATCGGATGCGAGACTTAAATTGATGACCCTGTATATATATATACTATCTGCAAAGTCAATACTTTAATGAATATTTCTAAATTACTTGGATGTGTTTTGAGTTGGGACATACTGAAAGTCATGAGCAACACATATTTTTTTACAGGAATATGTTTATTAATAATTGCGATACACTGAATACATCATTTCAAACTATAAACTTCTGTTTATTTTTCGACATAGACTCCTTTCCTTTGGACACATTTTTCCCACCGTTGTGGAAGTTTGAAAATCCCTTGACGGTAGAGGTCTGTTCCAGCATGCCGCAAGAACTGACGCACTGCTCTCTTCACGTCTTCGTTCGTCTCATAGTGCTGGCCTCTCATGTGCTCCTTCACAAAACCAAAAAGATGGTAGTCGGAGGGTGCCAAGTAGGGAGGTTACGACATAACTTCCCATCCAAATTTTTGAATGTTCTCGCTGGTGAAACGAGCTCTGTGGGGGCGTGCGTTATCGTGTTGCAGGATAATGTTTTTTCCCGGAGGTCTATCTCGCAATCAAATAATGGGCAGCATTCATGGTTTGCACAGGTTCAAGAAATTTGGCCAGAATGACACTCCCTGCATCGCAGAAGATGATGCCCATAACTTTCTCAGCAGACTGCACTGTCTTTGATTTTATTTCGTCAGCTAATCAAAGTGGTGCCATTGTATGCTTTGTCGTTTCGTTTCTGGTTCGTAATGGTAGAACCTGCAGGCGACGCGCAGTTCTTTTGGTACTGGGGGAACTGTGAGAAATGGGCGACCAGTAACCGAAATGAAAGTGGGAATCATGAATGTCATGACCCTGACAGGCAAGGTGGAGGAGGTGGTAGACTTCATGGAGAGGGAGAATGTTGGATTGATGGGGCTGAGTGAAGTGAAATGGAAAGGTAAAGGAAGGAAGAAATTGAGGAAAGGATATACATTATACTGGAGTGGTGGCCAAGAGGCCAAAAATGGCGTGGGACTGATAACCTCGAAACAACTGGAGGAGTACGTTGAAGTGGTCGAGTGTGTGAGTGACAGAATAATGAAAATTAGAATGAAGATGAAAAATGACGTGATGGACTTCATACAAGTGTATGCACCACAGACTGGAAACAGAGAAGAAGATATTGAAGTATTCCTGGAGGATGTAGAAAGAGTAATTTCAGATGTAGAAGTGGTGATCATGGGAGATATGAATGCACAAGTCGGAAACGAGAGACAAGGAAAGGAAGAAGTCATTGGACCATATGGATATGGGAAAAAGAACCGGGAAGGAGAGGAACTTGTAAACTTTTGTGAAAGGAATTTACTGATAGTGGGTAATTCATGGTTTCGGAAGAAAAACAGCAGGAAAATTACGAGATATGGTTGGGGCGATAGAAGAACAAAATCAGTAATTGACTACTTTCTGGTGGAAAGGACTAATCGCAGAAAGCTGATAGACGTGACAGCTTTACCAGGAGAAGCATTTGATGGGGACCATAGAGTTGTGGTGGCAAAATTTAGATGGGAAAAATTGGAAAACCTAAAGGAGATCAGAGAAAGTAAAATAAAAGTATGGAAATTGAAAGACAAAACCGTACAGGAAAATTTTCAGGAGAGATTGAAGCAACAAATCCCAGTTACTGAAGTGGAAAACATAGAAGAGGAATGGTCTCACTTTAAAAAGGCATTTGTTGGTGCAGCAGAGAGTGCTTGTGGTAGGACGTCAACAAGAGTGAAAGAGAAGGAGACACCATGGTGGAATGAGGAAGTGAGGAAAGCAGTGAAAGAAAAGAAGTCTGCATGGAAAGAATGGAACCGAGATGAATGAATGAATGATATTTATTCAATTAATTCCAAAGAGCCATAGGCTCGTACAGAGGAATTGTACAGTAATATGTGTGTTTACACACCAGGAAGAAAATTCTGAAGGTAACACAAATTGATGAATAAGGGCATAGGCCTATTAGTAAAGTTGATACTATATCTAAGATTGTTTAGACCAAGGTCTCTTAAAATGATAAGCACAGGATTTTTAAGCTTATTTGATGTATTACGATGCATCGAATTTTTCCCACAATACTTTCGTAGTTTTCCTCTTAAATACTGACAAAGTTGGTGCACTTTTTACTTCATCGGGAAGTTTATTATATGACTGTGATGCAGAGAACTTGAAACTATTTCTACCGTATTTAGAAGAGTGAATGATATATAAGGCTACGTCCTTCGCATGCCTAGTTCCATAAGAATGATTGTCCGAGTTCAAGATGTAGGGAGAGCTATAGAGTATTGTGTTGTGTTTAATTTTGTATATTAGCATAGCTGCTCGGAGATCTGCACTTATGCTGAGGGGTAGAATTTTACTTCTGATGTACAGATCTTTTACTGGAGTGCAGTAAGGAAGGTTAAATATGTTTCTAATAGCCCTATTCTGAATAGTCATTAAATCATTCAGTGTGGATTTCCTGCAGTGAGCCCAAATAACATTTAAATATTGGAGCTTGCTATGTACAAGTGAATAGTAGATTTGTTTTACAAGGTTTAGGGGAATAAGATACCGAAGTTTCCTTAGGATCCCTACTATAGGTGAGAGTTTCTTAGCAATTCGTTCAACGTGTTCAATCCAGGTCAGGTGTTTGTCGATGATTAGACCTAAATACTTTGCCTGATTAACCTCTTTTATTTCAATATTATTTATATATATTTTGTCATGTGTGATTTCTTTCATGCTTTGCTTTGAAATTACCATGTAATTGGTCTTCTGTAGGTTCATTGTTAATTTATTGGCCTGGAACCATTGTGAGAGAGTATTTATATCTTGTTGCACATTTTGTATGATTTCAATTATGTCTTTCCCAGTGTAGAAGATATTTGTATCATCTGCATACAATTTGATATGCCCTCTCAAATTACATTCCACAATATCATTTATATAAATTAAGAATAATGTAGGTCCAAGTATAGATCCTTGTGGAACTCCATGAGTTATATATTTTCCTGAACTTATGCATTTATTCAAAGCTACATGCTGCTTTCTTCCAATAAGGTAGCTTTGGAACCATTTTAGTGCTATACCTCGGACACCAGCATTTTCTAATTTTGATAACAGTATTTTATGATCTACTGTATCAAAGGCTTTTGTGAGATCAATAAATAACCCAACTGCCATATTATTTTTGTCAATAGTTTCTTGTAGCATTGTTATTAGGTCAATAGTTGCTGCCTCAGTACTAGAATTTTCCCTGAATCCATATTGCATATTATGAAAGAATGTATTCTTGTTCAGAAATGAAAGCAATCTTGTTTTTACCACTTCTTCCAGAATTTTTGAAACTACCGATAAAATAGAAACAGGTCTATAATTATTTGGATTTCTTTTGTCACCACCCTTAAATATAGGAACTACTTTGGCCACTTTTAAGTCATCTGGTATCATGCCAGTAACTAAGGACTCATTAATCATTTCAACCAAGATTTTAATAAATGATTGTATATTGTTTTTAATGAAATTTGTCTTGATCCTATCTAATCCACAGCTCTTTTTATTCTTTAAATTTGTGATGATGGACTTGACCTCTGCTTCATCTGTCGGATATAAGTAGAGAGAATTTGACTGATTGTGGTCCTTACTGAGGATTTCCTTCTGTTCAGGAATAGCTTTTGCTAGACTTCCAGCAATGTTTGTGAAGAACAAGTTAAATGATTCACATAGTTCTTGATTGTTTGTGATAATTTTGTTGTCTATTTCAAGTGAAGTGCATGTCTCAACTGTTGGTTTTTTGTTGTGTATGATTTCTTTGATAGTCTCCCAAGTTTTATTAGAATTGTTTCCATATGTTCTGAATTTATCTGAGTAGTAATTTGACTTTAGTCTTCTTTTTAAGTTTGTTACATTATTCCGGCATCTACAGTATTCTTGGTTCATATCATTATTATTTCTGTGAAGGGGATTTTTGAGCTTTGCATGCAGAGTGTCTCGTTGTTTTATAAGTGTAAGGAGTTCAGCTGTGACCCATGGTAAGTTAGTAGTCTGTCTGTTATTGTTAGTATTGTTTGTTATTTTTCTTTGGCTATGCCTGTTCCTTAGATTCAATTGTTTGATGAAAGAGTTATATAGAGAGTTAACAGTACTATCTGCATCATTATGGGAATCTGCATTTATAGATATATTAGTTTCAGGAGTGTGTTGCCTATCCCAAGAGTCCTCGTGTGTTGTTGATTTTGTCGGCTTATGTGACTGAGTGTACGTGCTATAATTGGTCTTGGAAATATCAAGAATTAATATACTGTGATCACTAATATCATTGCTGACATTTGATATTTTATAACTTAATTCTGAATTGTTTAGTGACACGTGGTCTATTAAGGTAGCTGCAGTGTCACAAAGTCGTGTAGCATATTTAGTGTTGCATTGTTTAAAACCATAGCATGCTATTAAATTTAGATATTTCCTTCTTAATTGATCATCAGCTAGGATATCAATGTTGGTATCTCCGAGGAAGATGCATAATTTATTGTTTATCTGGCTAAGAAAACTTTCAAATGAATTTAAGAAGGGTATGGCATTGCTTCTATTGGGGTTATATGCTGCAATAATGTCAATGCTTTTGTATGTTGGCCTATTACTTTTAACATCATCTCTGAATACCTCAATCCACATCAAACTATGATTCATTTCACACTTTCTTTTAACGTTCACTTTCCATTTGTGTGATACATAAATACCCAGACCCCCACCAACTTTGTCATCTCTATGAGCAAACACGCTTGTGAAATTGTTGAAGTTATAAAAATCTGCCTCATTACTTTTCACCCAGGTTTCTGTAACTACAGAAGAAAGCAAAAGGAAGTATCACGACAGCAAACGGAGGTGTAAGAAAGTGGTAGGAGAAGAAAAGTTGGGAAGAATTTACACGAAGAATGGAAACAGATGTAAGTGGCAGTAAAAGGATGCTGTATGGGCTTCTAAGAAGTAAGAGGAAAGAAAGAGTTACTACAAAGCTAGTGAAAAAGGAAGATGGAGAGTTGTTAACACACCCAGAAGAGATAAAGGGACGATGGAAGGAGTATTTCGATAAGCTTTTGAATGTGAGCAATGGTACTGGTGAGATGGAAGTGACACAACCTGACGACTCTATAACAGAAGATGATATAACAATGCTGGAGGTGGAATTAGCAGTACAGGAAATGAAGATGGGAAAAGCAACAGGGGTGGATGAAGTCAGTGTAGAAATGATAAAGGCTGCTGGACCTGTTGGTATGCAATGGCTGTATCGACTGCTAAAGTGTGTGTGGAAATGGAAATGTGTACCAGAGGACTGGAAGAAAGGGCTAATAATACCAGTGTTTAAGAAGGGGGACAAGAAGGTCTGTGATAACTATAGAGGGATCACCCTCATATCACAGATAGTAAAAATACTGGAAAGGATATTAGAAAGAAGAATGAGAAGAAAGGTGGAAGGAGAGTTGCAAGAGGAACAGTATGGCTTCAGGAGTGGAAGATCCACAGTGGACCCAATCTTTAGCTTGAGGCAGGTGATGGAAAAGAACTGGGAATATGGAGAGGATTTGATCATGACTTTCATAGATCTAGAAAAGGCATATGATAGTGTCCCCAGAGAGAAGGTATGGGAAACCATGGTTAAGAAGAGACTGGGAAGAGAAATGTTGGAAATGGTGCAAGCAATGTACAACAACTGTGTTAGCAGGGTACTGACCCCAGTTGGAAAGACGGATTGGTTTACGAACAAGACTGGACTAAGACAGGGGAGTGTGCTGTCACCTCTCTTGTTCATAATGGTGATGGATGAAATAGTAAAGGAAACAAAGGAAGCATATGAACATAAAGAAATGAAGTTACTGTTATTTGCAGATGATATTGTGGTCTGGGGAAGGAACACCGAAGAAGTGCAAAAACAACTAGATGCACTGAACGAAAATATTCAGAAGTATGGCCTGAAAATCAGTATAGAGAAAAGCAAGACCATGGTGATGACAAGAGGGGAAAGACAAGGAAAGGGCACTGTGAAAATTGGAAGTCAGAGTTTGGAAATTGTGGACACGTTCAAATACCTAGGAAGTGAATTGATGCAAACTGGTAGGTTGGACATGGAGATTGGCAGGAGGGTACAGCAGAGCAATGCATTCTATCAAAGTGTAAGAAAACTTGTTTGGGATAAGGAAGTACCAAGGAAAAGCAAGGAGGTAATGTATAAAGTGTATTATGTACCCATATTAACTTATGCAGCTGAGACTTGGACCCTGACAAGCAGGCAAGAGAGTAGAATCCAAGCCAGTGAAATGAAATTCCTAAGAAGTATGATAGGAAAGACAAGGAAAGACAGAGTGAGGAATGAAGATGTTAGGAAGGAAGTTGGGATGGGAAAACTAAATGAGAGAATTGAGAAGAATAAACTAAGGTGGTTTGGACATGTAAAGAGGATGGAGGAAAATAGAATACCAAGACAGATGCTGGAGGCGAAGTGCAAGGGTAAGAGACCAAGAGGAAGACCTAGAACAAGGTGGATGGATTCAGTGAAGAACGGCGTAAGAAAAAGAAATCTGGACTGGGACAAGATCGTGGAAGAAGAATGGTGGAAGGAAAGAGGAAAGTGGAGAAGTGCCATAAATACCCCGACCCGGCAGGAGCTGGATAAGGGGAAATGATGATGATGATGATGAATGGTAGAACCACCGTAACAATACTCCTTAAAAGATCATCTTCACTTCCATGTTTATGAAGAATGTTCTGATTGATGGCTTGTTATTGAACTTTGTGTTCTTTGGTAAGTACCTGTGGGACCCAGCGGGAGCACACTTTTCAATAGCCTAACTCACGAATCATTTCCTGCATTGCTACCTATTGCAAGTCTTGCCGCAATTTCACTGACAGTGGGACGCCTGTCTTCTTTAATGATGCCCGCCAGGCGCTCACATCTAGTGTGATGTGGGTTGGTGACCACGGGAGCCCAGCTGAGTCCGGCATTGCTTCCACTTACTTGTGCCAGGCTCCTCTCCATCTTCTTTCCTGTCGACCTCTCTTGGTCAACTCTTTTTCACTTCTGACCACGACGGTATTAGGGTATCCGAGGCCTAGGGAGTCTCCTCCTTTCCCGCCTTAATTGGCCCTTCACTTATCTTTCCTGATCCCTCATTCTTCGATGGGTCAGACCTTTTGCTTTTATTTCTGATATCTCCTGCCTTCTGCTTAAGGAGGCAGGGTGTGTGTAGCCCCACCAGTTCTGGTGCCTCTAGGATAGTGTAACACCCGCAAGGGCTCGCGGCTGGTGAGTTCGGAAGTTGGCGATCCCGAGGGATTCCTGAACTGGGTCTGGTTTTCCCCCTTTTTCCATTGCCTTTGGGGCGGGCCCTTTCCCTTTCCTGGCTCTCCTTCTTTCTAAGTCCCTAAATCCTCATTCTTCGAGGGTTGAGGGCATTCATTTCCCCTTTCTTTTATTTTCCTTACTCTTCTTTTGTTTTCCTATTTTTCTTCTACTTTGTAAGCTGTGGTTAGTTTTAGTTGTAAGTTGGTCATCATCATCATCTTGCAGAGTTTCCAGCCACTGGCCGGGTCTGTTTGGAACACAAGCCTCTCCAACGTCTTCTGTCTGTCTTCCCACCATCTCTCAGCCTCCACCCTTGTCCAGTCTTCTCCTCTCTTCTTCACGCTTTCTTCCACCCCCTTCAGCCACCTGTCTCTCGGTCTTCCTCTCGGTCTCTTTCCTTCCCACTTCGTCTCGTGTACTCTCCTGGGTATCCTCTTCTCCTCCATTCGTTTTACATGTCCATACCATCTAAGTCTAGATTTCTCTATACCATCCTGTAATGGTTCCTCCTTCATTAATTCTCTGGTCCTCTCATTTCTTATTCTGTCCATATTTGTAGCTCCAATACTGCTTCTCAAGAACCTCATCTCACTGGCCTGTATTTTGCTCTTCTCCCTTCCTTTCATAACCCAGGTCTCCGAGGCATACGTCAGGATAGGGACATAGTACGTCCGATATATGATCTTTTTGCTGTTCTGAGGGACATCCTTGCTCCATAACATGCTTCTCACACTCCTCTGGAATGCTTCTGCCTGCCTCCCCCGCTCATTTATTTCTCTATCGTTTCTTCCATTATCTTGTATCAGGCTTCCCAGATACTTGAAACTCTCCACTTTCTTCAGCTGTTCCCCACCAATTGTTATTCCTGTTGTGGTTCTTTCCTTCTTCCTTGTTGTGATCACCAATATCACTCTTATTTATGCTAAATTTCATCCCATATCCTTGTATTATTCCTTCCCACACGTCCAACTGTTCCTGTACCTCCTCCTCCTTGTTTCCCCAAATCATCTGCAAACACCATTGCTTTCATCTTTCCTGCCCCAATTACTTGTGCCACTCGGGTCATTATATCATCCATCACCACAATGAAAAGGGTTGAGGGCATTCATTTCCCCTTTCTTTTATTTCCCTTACTCTTCTTTTGTTTTCCTATTTTTCTTCTACTTTGTAAGCTGTGGTTAGTTTTAGTTGTAAGTTGGTAGTTAGATTTAATTATAGATTCATTTTCTATGATCACCCACACCATTAGGGGCCGAAAACCTAGATTTTAGGCCCCTTAAAACAACAATTATCATAATCTTCGTCATCTTGAATGATGTTATCAATGTGTGTCATATTTCGCTCAGTGGACGCAGTTCGAGGGCACCCACTACGCTGCTTATCTTGAATGCTTGTGTTTCATCTTTGAAATGTTTCACCTATCCCTTGACACTGCTAGCACCCATACACGCATCTTCATTAGCATGCTGATGTCTTTAGTACAGGGATAGGAGGGTGCTCTACAATCTATACAGAAACCAGACAGCAGTTATTTGAGGAGTCAAAGGATATGAGAGCGAAGCTGGTATTCAGAAAGGAGGCTGCGAAGGTGTAAGGGAAGGCTGCAACTTATCACCCATATTTCTCAATCTATAAATTGAACATGCAATAAAATAAATTGGAGAAAAATTCAAGGAGAAATAATTTCAGCTCCCAGATTTGCTGATTACAGCGTCACCTCAGCCAACACACCAGAGGATTTGAATGAGTTTTAACCCTTTTAGTACCAGTCGCTTATAGGTGGTATACAGGGTTTTTCATATAAAATGAGAGCGCCAAGCGGCAGCTTTGTTAACCGTTGCTGCGGTCACCTTGGCCGAGCTTTTGGTGCGCCAAGGCCCCCTGCTTTAAGCGTGTGTACAATCCTATATGATGCAGCGGCCTTGCTAGCGTGTGTACAATGCTGAAATCTTACTTTAGTTAGTTATTGATGATGAAACCGAAACCCCTATAGTATTGAAAGCGCGCGCATAGTACATACGAAGGCTTTTTTTTTTAAGTTCCGATGGACTGTATAAAAATAACAGATTGACATTACCAAACTTGACCTTGAAATAAGCGTACAGTTGCTCAGTCGCTAGTCTAAACCTCAAGTGCTAACATGGTGAGACAGTTATCATTGCAACATCGTATTTTTTTATGTAAAACTTATTTTAAGTACAAGTCGGCTCGGCGGGTACGTGATACATTTGTTCAACAATTTCATGATGAAGTGCCACCTTCACTAGCACAGATTCACGTAATTGCAAATAAGTTTGACAATACTGGTTCGGTGCTCAATAAAAAACATGCCCGCACACGAACAGTTTTAACAGAGGATGAGCTAGATGACATTGGCGAGAATCTTGAACGGTCTCCGAATAAATCACTCACAAAATTAGCACAAGTAGGGGTTTTGGTTTCATCAACAATAACTAACTAACTAAAGTAAGATTTCAGCATTGTACACACGCTAGCAAGGCCGCTGCATCATATAGGATTGTACACACGCTTAAAGCAGGGGGCCTTGGCGCGCCAAAAGCCCGGCCAAGGTGACCGCAGCAGCGGTTAACAAAGCCGCCGCTTGGCGCTCTTATTTTATATGAAAGACCCTGTATGTGAAGAATACCAGGCTTCTCTTCAAGAAATTGCAATTTTGTACTAAAATCATTATACCGTAACTTTTGTATTTTTGAAGATATACCCCCAAAATTTTTCCTGATCATTGAAAGTGAGTTGCTTTACCATTCTACTAAGTAGCATACAGTACTATGTTACAATAACTTCTTATTCTTCTTCTTCTGCTTTTACGGCCTCATTGGACCACTTCAGTCAATCATTTCTTGGTCCTCTTCTTCAGTAAGTTTCCTTTCCGAGTCGCCCAATAGCTTTTCATTCGCTCTGATCTTCTCAGGCGTTCCTCATCTGTAAATACCCTTTTTACTGTATTACGTTTGTCAATTTTAGCCTGAAATCTTATTTTTATATCTCTCAGTTTTTTTAATTTTGTTGTTTTGTTTTGCAACTCATCCAAGGTTATTTCTAATTCTTTCATATCTTCTCTAATTTCCTTAATCCATCCTACTTGTTGTTTCATATTCCAAAGTTTCACTACAATTTTTTTAGATAACCTGGTTTCTTGTGTCCTCATGATGTGACCAAAAAGGAAATCTGTTTCTTCCGAATAGTATCAGTGATGGGCTCCAGTTCTCTGTATACCACTTCATTTGGTAATATCCGCCACTGTCCATCTTTCTGATATTTTTTATTTATGCATGTTCTAGCTATTCTTCTTTCTACTTTTAAAATTTTGTCGATTCTGTTTTTCTGAGTAACTTTAAAAAGAGTTTCACTTCCATATGTCACCTCTGGTTGAACCACCATCTTGTAATGTTTTAATTTTGTTGTGATTGATAGACATTTTCTTTTATATGTAGACCATGTTAATTTTTGGGCTTTTATCATTTTATTAGTTCTTTCTTGCCATGCAGGTTTCTCATCCAAGTTGTAAGTTATAATTTCTCCTAAGTATTTAAATTGCTTCACTATTTTAACTTTCTTGTTATTTACTGTTATGTGATTGATTACAATAACACTACAACATATAAAAAAATATTTGTTTTATTACTGTGAAAATCAAAAGAGAAAAGTCAAAATTGAGAGGAAGAAACACAATTCAAAATGAAAATTATACACTAACGGTTGTTATTGTCTGGAGTCACATGTTGTTGGTTTACTGTCTGGGAAGTTTCATTATCTTAGGTACTATAGTTTCTAATTTTAAAAATATTTTAACACACCATGCACTGTACATATTTCACATTTTATGCTGGTTCACTTTTAGCACTTGTGATACCCTATGCAGATACCATGAAGACCGTTCATACACTTGGAACACGCAGTTCGTGATCTTTTTACTGGGCCTCCATCTATTTTGCTGCACACAATGCATCTTTTTAATAATCTACCACTTAATTTCACCAAAAGTTCCCCTTCCCTTGGTGGATGAAGCTTTGGTAACATTTTGGTTTGTAGGTTTTTCTCCTGGACCCATTCCTTTTCTATGGACTCTATTATGGAGGAAGTGAACTTGAGCCGTGTCATAACTTTACTCGAAGTATTTTCTCTGTAAATCAAATAGGCATTCAGCATTATTCGAGCAAAGATGCAAAATACCACCTTCTTCCAATATTCCAATGTTCGTCGCTCATCGAAGTACGTGTACAACATTATGTCAGATGTGTCCACTCCTCCCATTGAATTATTGTATTCAACTTGCTGTCCTCTACGTCTCTTGACTATTGTTTTCCTTTGAGCTGTGCAGGATGTAGACAAAAGGAGGACAGGATTTTTCTGTGATTTCTTCTCCCGATAACCAGCAACAAGGATTTCATTACTCCGAAAATACTTCTCTTGCCCAACATCTAATTTCCCTTTCAGCCTCTGTGGAATGTCTTTACTGTTGCGTCTGAGGGTGCCTGTTAGGTAAGGGCCATTTTCAAATAGTAATCGGGCCAAAGGAATGCTAGTGAAAAAATTGTCTGTAAAAATATGGTAGCCTTTCTTCAAATAGTTTCCCATGGTCAGTAACGTATGAACTACTACATGTCCCAAGCCAAACTTCTTAATTTTCTCTTTGTCCACAACACTCTTTGCCCCTCTGTAGCAATAAAACCCCAGACAGTAATTGATAAGAGAGTCACAAATCATCCAAAACTTAATGCCCCACCTATGATGCTTCTTATTAGGAAGGTACTGCATCCGAGATGAGTGGCATTTCGTGCCTACTAACGATTCATCTACACTTAGATGCTGATGAGGAGTATAGTGAAACCGGAATAGTCTATTGGCATGGTCAACTATTGGTTGAAATCTTGCACATGGATCATATTTAAGATGGCCGGGTGGAAAGGTGATACTATTGTCAATGAGATGGAAAAATTTCAGAATTAATTGGAATCTATTGCGGGAAAACTGAACCAAGGAATTTGTCGTGAGTTAGTCGACCAGTATATTTGGCCTTCTTGTAATGCCCATTTCCAATAATGCTGCCAGAAAGGCTTTTATTTCTGTGACAGTAACAGGCCTCCATTGTCGAGCGGTTGAGTGGGGGTGACTGCTGCTTATGAGTAGATAAGAACTGATTTGCATACCTGTTTGTTTCTTTTGCAAATAAATTCAAGATATGTACTGTAAAGAACAGGTTGAAATACAGGAAAATGTTCACCTATGCATGTTTTAATTTAAGAGCGTTTTTGATGTGTGTAAAATGTTGATGAATCTGTACAGGCCGAAGAAGGGCAAGTTACTGCCCAAAACATGTCCCTGTTAGCATGCTAAAATAAATTTTAAGTAAGAAATTATAAGTATTGATTGGGCGGAATTCAATATAAACCCACTTTGGTCAAATCTAGAGATATCTTTGAAGCCATTTTTCAATGTCGCATTATTAACAATTAATATTGGTTGCTTTTGCTCTGCCGTCAGCAGCTTCAACAGGAATTTGATGTTGAAGTCTCACAGGACATTCTAGACTCCACAAACAGTGATCCCGACTTCATGAGCACCATAATCACTAGTGACGAGTCCTGGATGTAAGGGTACGACCCGGAAACCAAATCCCAGTCCTTGCATTGAAGAACCGATGAGAGCACTACACACTACCTCACTCAAATGCTGCTTGCCAGCAACAGACGCTATCGACAGCTGGGAATAAATTCACGCATGCGCATGAAGGTTCAAGGTCGGCTCATGCAAGAGCATTTGAGTCAAATCCATCAGGTTTTCGCAGTAAAATAGGTCGGATTCTTTTCTAACAGACCTTGTACACTCAAGTACATGGGGTTGATGACCAAGGTGTCCCAAGTCCCTAAACCAAATTAACAAAACCCTGCCCATGATTTGAATGTCCACTGTGTTGTGTTTTGTTCTATTGATTAATAATAATAACAATAGTAAGAGTACGGTAATTGAAATTCTTCCATTTATCAGGGAGTCAAGCAGAACTCAGAGACTGGACATGAACGGACAGTTTTGGTGTCTATAAAAACCGAGCCGAAAGATGGTGCCCATAAGACTAATGGTTACAAGGTGAGGTTTAAATTTGAACGATTTGAGTGTTAAGGGAGTATTGTTTCATTCCATGGTAGTCAGAAGTATTATACTGCTGTCAGTTCGAGGAATCTAGCATATACTCCTTATTACGAAATGACATGAAAAGGACCATGTCTGCCCAAACCTTTTTTGTACCGGTTTCGCTTATATTTTAACCTTCTTCAGCAGACAGTATATGATATGAATGAAGTTGCAAGATTACATAATTATACAGTAATTTTATAAAAAGTATGAGGGGTAACCAAGGTTAGAATATGTTAAACAGATTGCCTCGGATGTAGGGTGTGGTAGCTATGTAGAGATGAAACGATTAGCTCAGGACAGGGAGGCATGGAGAGCTGTATCAAACCAGTCAAAAGACTGAAGACTCAAACAACAACAATGAGTTTATCTAAAGTGATTAATAATACTCTAAAAATTTTAAAAATCAGATCTGTTACAACTTTCTTTGAGTTGGTTCCTCAGTTTAGGGGCTGCGACAACGCGGTCATGTAGCCCCGTGTACTTTGGGTGTGTGTAGAAACTGTCTGTTAACCGGTGTTGATTATGATGGCTGTATTAGTGTGTGTTATCTGTTTTTAATTCAAGTAAGGGTTGCAGACATTTGATCTTCAAGTAGTTCCAACTTGTCCTACCAAACGCCACCGTCAACGACCAACTAGTTCTGAACTTGGTTACTAGATGCCACCGCAGTCGGCTCCTGGCGGCGAACGTTGGAACCTAAGAGCGTTAGTCAATTATAACCTATAATTGGGGAGTGTTATGCCATAGTGAACTAAGCGGCTCAATAGCAGTTATGAGAAAATTGGCAATGAGGATTACAACTTAAGTACTTTGTAATACCCAACCTGCAGTCAGCGATACCACGGTAGCCAAAACAAATATCGATTCGACTTAGCTCATTATGGCAGCTCACAAAGAACACATATGCCAGTTACATAGCACGCTTGCCTTGATTTTTTTTTAAATTGTTGCCTAGTTCATTATGGCATAACACTCTCCAATTTAGCTTCACACAAGTGTAATTAGTGAAATGTTCTATGACATGGGACCGCCGGCTTTACTTCCCCTCCGAAGGATGGCATACTAAGGAATTCTTTTTTTCTTTCTTTAAGTTAAGTAAGGCGGCTTTGGTGGCGTAGTTGGTAGCATGCTGAGCTTCTATGCCCAAGATAGCGGGTTCAAACCCGGCCGAAGCCGTCGGATTTTTTAAGAGCGTTAAAAATCCCTCAGTATGCCTTCCTTCGGAGGGGAAGTAAAGCCGGCGGTCCCATGTCATAGATTTATGGCATGTTAAAGATCTTTCCACTAATTACACCTGTGTGAAACTAAATTGGATAGGTTAAGAATATAAACAACGCTCTTAGGTTGCTACGTTCGTTGCCAAGAGCCGACTGCGGTGGCGTCTAGTAGCTAGTTCTGAACTAGGCCTAGTAGTCGTTGACGGTGGCGTTTAGCGGCAAAAGTAGGAACTATTTGAAAATTCAAAGTTGCAGTCCCTACTTGAATTAAAAAACAGATACACACACTAATACAGTCATCACAATTAACACCGGTTATCAGACATATTCTACACACACCCAAAGTACACGGGGCTACATGACCGCGTTGTCGCAGCCCCTAAACTAAGGAACCAACCAACCAACCTAAGTTAAGTACAAATTCTTCAAAAGACAGCCCATAGTGGAGATGCCAATGATATGGAAACTGATGTAGTGGTTTATTGAAATGCTATAGCAATAGCTTCTCTAGTTTTTTTTTGACTAACTATTATCACTATAACATATCATAAAGTCTTTTATTTCTACGTAAGCATTAGATCACAATTCATCCCAACCTCAAAATGTTTTACATTTTATTGACTTCAGGTGTCCTATCCTATTTCATTATACTCCTTATGTTGATGAAGTTTTGTACTTGACGATTGACTAGGTTGGTCAAATTTTGAAAATGAAAATAGGGACATTTTGGTGAAATGTTTGCAGTTTTTGGTATAATATCCTGTAAGACAAATAGGGACATTTTGGTGAAATGTTTGCAGTTTTTGGTATAATATCCTGTAAGACAGATGTCAGATGTAGAAATGGTGATCATGGGGGATATGAATGCACAAGTCGGAAAAGAGAGACAAGGAAAGGAAGAAGTCATTGGACCATATGGATATGGGAAAAAGAATCGGGAAGGAGAGGAACTTGTAAACTTTTGTGAAAGGAATGGACTGATAGTGGGTAATTCATGGTTTCGGAAGAATAACAGCAGGAAAATTACGAGATATGGGTGGGGTGATAGAAGAATAAAATCAGTAATTGACTACTTTCTGGTGGAAAGGACTAATCGCAGAAAGCTGATAGATGTGACAGCTTTACCAGGAGAAGCATTTGATGGGGACCATAGAGCTGTGGTGGCAAAATTTAGATGGGTAAAATTGGAAAACCTAAAGGAGATCAGAGAAAGTAAAATAAAAGTATGGAAATTGAAAGACAAAAATGTACAGGAAGATTTTCAGGAGAGATTGAAGCAACAAATTCCAGTTAGTGAAGTGGAAAACGTAGAAGAGGAATGGTCCCACTTTAAAAAGGCATTTGCTGGTGCAGCAGAGAGTGCTTGTGGTAGGACGTCAACAAGAGTGAAAGGAGTGAGGAAAGCAGTGAAAGAAAAGAAGTCTGCATGGAAAGAATGGAATCTAGATCAAACAGAAGAAAGCAAAAGGAAGTATCACGACAGCAAACGGAGGTGTAAGAAAGTGGTAGGAGAAGAAAAGAAGAAAAGTTGGGAAGAATTTACACGAAGAATGGAAACAGATGTAAGTGGCAGTAAAAGGATGCTGTATGGACTTCTAAGAAGTAAGAGGAAAGAAAGAGTTACTACAAAGCTGGTGAAAAAGGAAGATGGAGAGTTGTTAACACACCCAGAAGAGATAAAGGGACGATGGAAGGAGTATTTCGATAAGCTATTGAATGTGAACAATTGCACAGGTGAGATGGAAGTGACACAGCCTGACGACTCTACAACAGAGGATGATATAACAATGCTGGAGGTGGAATTAGCAGTACAGAAAATGAAGATGGGAAAAGCAACAGGTGTGGATGAAATCAGTGTAGAAATGATAAGGGCTGCTGGACCTGTTGGTATGCAAAGGTTGTATCGACTGCTAAAGTGTGTGTGGAAATGGAAATGTGTACCAGAAGACTGGGAGAAAGGGCTAATAATACCAGTGTTTAAGAAGGGGGACAAGAAGGTGTGTGATAACTATAGAGGGATCACCCTCATATCACAGATAGTAAAAATAGTGGAAAGGATATTAGAAAGAAGAATGAGAAGAAAGGTGGAAGGAGAGTTGCAAGAGGAACAGTATGGCTTCAGGAGTGGAAGATCCACAGTGGACCCAATCTTTAGCTTGAGGCAGGTGATGGAAAAGAACTGGGAATATGGAGAGGATTTGGTCATGACTTTCATAGATCTAGAAAAGGCATATGATAGTGTCCCCAGAGAGAAGGTATGGGAAACCATGGTTAAGAAGAGACTGGGAAGAGAAATGTTGGAAATGGTGCAAGCAATGTACAACAACTGTGTTAGCAGGGTACTGACCCCAGTTGGACAGACAGATTGGTTTAGGAACAAGACTGGACTAAGACAGGGGAGTGTGCTGTCACCTCTTTTGTTCATAATGGTAATGGATGAAATTGTAAAGGAAACAAAGGAAGCATATGGACATAAAGGAATGAAGTTACTGTTATTTGCAGATGATATTATGGTCTGGGGAAGGAACACCGAAGAAGTGCAAAAACAACTAGATGCACTGACCGAAAATATTCAGAAGTACGGCCTGAAAATCAGTATAGAGAAAAGCAAGACCATGGTGATGACAAGAGGGGAAAGACAAGGAAAGGGCACTGTGAAAATTGGAAGTCAGAGTTTGGAAATTGTGGACACGTTCAAATACCTAGGAAGTGAATTGATGCAAACTGGTAGGTTGGACATGGAGATTGGCAGGAGGGTACAGCAGAGCAATGCATTCTATCAAAGTGTAAGAAAACTTGTTTGGGATAAGGAAGTATCAAGGAAAAGCAAGGAGGTAATGTATAAAGTGTACTATGTTCCCATATTAACTTATGCAGCTGAGACTTGGACCCTGACAAGCAGGCAAGAGAGTAGAATCCAAGCCAGTGAAATGAAATTCCTAAGAAGTATGATAGGAAAGACAGAGTGAGAAATGAAGATGTTAGGAAGGAAGTTGGGATGGGAAAACTAAATGAGAGAATTGAGAAGAATAAACTAAGGTGGTTTGGACATGTAAAGAGGATGGAGGAAAATAGAATACCAAGACAGATGCTGGAGGCAAAGTGCAAGGGTAAGAGAGCAAGAGGAAGACCTAGAACAAGGTGGATTGATTCGGTGAGGAACAGCGTTAGAAAAAGAAATCTGGACTGGGACAAGATCGTGGAAGAAGAATTGTGGAAGGAAAGAGGAAAGTGGAGAAGTGCCATAAATACCCCGACCTGGCAGGAGCTGGATAAGGGGAAATTATGATGATCCTGTAAGACAAAAAACACATGGTTTAAAGAAATACAAATGGATTTAGATGAATTGAAAATTGCTAAGCATCAAATTGAAAATAGACAAGAGAAACAAATTCTGAATAACAAATAACATGACTAAAGCTCAAAATTTCACCGCGTAAACAATATATTATATCTGCAGAAGTGCATCATCCATGATAAAGAAGTTGTCAAGTGTTAAAAGTTGAAGTTATTTGTTTTCTGAAGACTGTGCTCCAATGTGGGCATAAATAAATAAATTAATATCCTGTATAATATTGCTGCAAAATCTTTTCCAAAAATCTCCATATTCCATCCCAGCTTTTTAAGAGAACTGTACTGTAGGTATCGTTTCTTGCAATCCATTCAAAATTGGTGCTGTGTTTACCACCCAACTACTTTAATCAGCAATTTGTTTTATTCCAGGATGCTTAGAATGCTGTTAGTTACCAAATGTGCCAATTTTGCTTTAACGGTCTTGAAACTGCGGGAATTTAATAGTATAGATTGCAATTCTTCATACTAAAAAAAAAAAAAAATCCGACTTAAAATAGTGGCACCCTCGACATCATGGACAGCACTAAAGTTTTAAACGATGCAAACGTGTTAAAGTGGCACTAATTTAGATTTTGAAGGTAAAAAATCAATTTTCTCTGTTTTGATTTTTGGGTTCTCAACATATTGAAATATCATAGGAAGTTTGTTTGGAGCGGCGGCTTCGGTGGCGTAGTTGGTAACATGCTGAGCTTCTATGCAGGTCACGGGTTCAAACCCGGCCGAAGTCATTGGATTTTTTAAGAGCGTTAAAAATCCCTCAGTATGCCGTCCTCTGGAGGGGAAGCAAAGCCGGCGGTCCCATGTCATGGATTTATGGCATGAGAAAGAACCTTCCACTAACTACAATTGTGTGAAGCTCAATTTGTAGGTTAGATTTGATTAACGCTCTGTTAGTTCCAACGTTCGCCGTGAGGTGCAGGTTGCTGTGGGATCTAGTAGCCAAGTTTACAGCTGGATGTCGTTAATGGTAGCATTTGGTAGCATAAGTAGGAACTACTTGGTATTAATCGTCTGCAGTCCTTACCTGAATTACAGATAACACACACTAATACAGCCATTACAATTAACACCGGTTATCAGACAGATTCTACACACACCCAAAGTACACGGGGCTACATGACCGCGTTGTCGCAGCCCCTAAACTGAGGAACCAACCAGAAAGTTCAACTCATGGAGTATAGAATAAGTTTACTGGTGTTACCAAGACATCAATCAGCTGATAGGGCTACCATTTATTGGTTTTTATTGGGAACAAAATTGTCTTGTCATGTTTTAAACGTGGCACCAACTGTCAAGTATAAACTATTTTTGGACCCTCATTTAGCATTTGTTGAAGTTGGCAACACTGTTTCTAATGTTTATTTTATCTCTTTGTGCAGGGGTATTCAGATTTGAAGAATAAGGTCATCATTGATGAGAACCTTATTGATGTTGGAGCAGGTAGTTCTACTGAATATAAGTTAACTGGAAAACTCTCTTTTTATATATGCTCACCGTGGCCTACGTTATACTCAAGGCCTGGAAATAGAGCAGGGACTTGGAGCGCCAAACTGGTAGTTCCACTTTACGCCACTAGGATATTGGTTTGGCGCCCTAGTGTCTACTGTTGGTTATGCGTTACCATACCTGCCAACTCTCCAGATTTAGGCGGGAGACTCACGATTTTACACAATTTCTCCCACCCTCCCGCTTAACGTATTAAATCTCCCGAATTTTCCAAAAATCTCACGCGTAATTTTGGACTAAAAGTGCATGATGACTAGGGACCTGAAAAAATCGCATTTGCGATAAATGCAAATTTTTAAATTTCGTACAGTATCCAAGCCTACATTCATTTTAATGTGGAAAAAAACATTTTTACGCGTAAATCAAAGTGCGACAAAATGCGAATTGTGACCCAAAATGCGAAAATACCAAATAAGTGCGATTTTATAGCGAAATTACTTTAAATCTGCTAATTTATTTGCGAATTTGTTTATTAAACAAAAGGAAATGTTTAGTAGGTGGCCTAATCGCTCGCTAGCGATACCTCATCTCGGACTCGCAGTGTGTTACGCATATTGGTCGATATAACAAACGATTTCTGTATCGATACGAACTTTCGTCTATCTATAACATATTCAGACAGCTGACGAACGAAACTCGTTTGTGTACTTGGCGCATCGTGGCGACTGGTGGTTTGTCGAACACGTGGACTTCGCTAAACGGAAAATTTTACGGCTTGTCGCTTGAATAGTAACCTTATTCTTTTTGTAACCTTCAAGCACTTCAAGGTTCAAAGTTTTTTTTCTAGAAATGGGACGTACTGCTGTAGATCTTTTGTGGACACCAACAAACAATTTGGACAGTGAGCATGTTTTGTCGCACTACAATGCAGTTCTTACAGACAGAAGGTGTAACTTGAAAGAGTGCAACGCAGAGTTATTTACAATGCTTTCATTTGAACATTAAATTGTATCTCAAGTGTCGCCAATCAAGTCATATAGTCCGTAAGAATCCGGAAAAAAATAGATGCTAATTTTCCAAAAATAGATGCTAAATAGTGAAAAATTAATGCTAATTTAAAGGAAAATAGATGCTAAATTTTCAGGTCCCTAATGATGACAAACTCCAGTCATCCATCGATCAGGTCAATTTTACGTGTGTTGAAGCAAGACCAACTTTCTAGTTGCCTCAACTTTGTAGTTGGTCTTGGTTGAAGTGTGTTTCGATACGGCAGTTTCGCTTCGTATCGATAATTTATACATAATTCTCCATAACTACGAGTCCCGCTTAGTTGGATTTGAATATCTCAGTGTTTGAAGTAGTCAATGGTTAATTCAGCGCATGTTCCTAGAAGTTTTCATAATAGCCTGAGGGTGAGAGGAATATTGTATCTGTTTAACACGTGAAATTATTTGTGTATAACTTAGATGTTGTTGGCAATAATATGCCGGTAGGCTATTGTGATTTTTTGATCTGAGTGATTTTGTCGGTTCGTCGGTAATATGATAATATGATTAGACATCGTCCGTCTTCAAAATCTCACGATTTTTCAGTTTGAAAGGTTGGCAGGTATGCATTACATGCAACTCTGTACATTAAACACATGTTTTCTTAGCACTTCTTGTCTGTTTTACTCTAGTTCCTTCCAAATGATAAATTTGGCTCACTCTTGGCTGTATTTCACTTCACTTTAAGAATATTTCTGTCAAGTGGCTTACTTCTTAGATTTAGAAACGTTGCACTAATATTGCCATTATGTGTGATTTACACCAATATTCTTTAAAAGTGGCTTTGATAAATTTTACAGATGAAGTACGGTATGCAGAGTTAATTGTCAAGTCCGGAAAACAAGACAGAATATTAGTGAAATGTGACACTAAATATTTTTGAGGCATGATATTTACGGCTGTTTAAGTGAGAAATTGTTTCCAACAGAGATACAAAGATGGACAGAATAAGAAATGAGAGGACCATAGAATTAATGAAGGAGGAACCATTACAGGATGGTATAGAGAAATCTAGACTTACATGGTATGGACATGTAAAACGAATGGAGGAGAAGAGGATACCCAGGAGGATACACGAGACGAAGTGGGAAGGAAAGAGACCGAGAGACAGGTGGCTGAAGGGGGTGGAAGGAAGCGTGAAGAAGAGAGAAGAAGACTGGACAAGGGTGGAGGCTGAGAGATGGTGGGAAGACAGAAGATGTTGGAGAGGCTTGTGTTCCAAACAGACCCGGCCAGTGGCTGGAAACTGTGCAAGATGATGATGAGAGATACAAAAGAAACTCAGCAATTTTTCTAGGTTTGTGCCGTGTCTTGTGTGGGGTTTCGCCTAGGACACCAAGCTGGCTCATCAGTGGGCTCTTGGTGTCTCTGCCCGGACCCCCACAGGAGTAGCAAACTGCGCACTTCCTCCCTTTTTATAAAGCGCACCTGCCCCTCTTCACAGCGAGAACTAAAAGCTCAAGTTCATGGATATGAGGATAGCAATATTTGTTACAGAATATGAAATAGAAATATTTCAATATTTCAAACACTCTCTGCACCCCCTCCCCCCCACTTTGAGGGCCTCTGATCATCATCATCATCTTCATTTCCCCTTTTCCAGTTGACACTGGGTGGGGGCAAATATGGTTTCTCTCCACCATTCCTCTTCCAACACAGTGTTCCAATCCAGGTTCAGTTTTCTAATACCATTCTCCACTGAGTCCATCCAACGCATTCTTGGTCTTCATCGTCCTCTCTTCCCTGTCATCCGTCGTTCCAGCGCTCGTGTTGGTAGCCTTACTTCATTCATCCTTTTGACATGTCCAAACCATCTCAATCTGTTTTGCTCCAGTTTTTCATTTAGTTTCTGTACTCCCAGTTCTTTCCGTATATCTTCATTTCTCACTCTGTCCCTCCTCGTTTTCTGGACCATACTTCTCAGGAATCTCATCTCAGCTGCTTGTACTCTGCTCTCATCCCTCTTAGTCATTGTCCAAGTTTCTGCTGCATATGTCATTATAGGAACATCCTTGGTATATCCTTGTTCCATACTAGTCCCCGTACCTGTTGGTAGAAAGCACTCCCGAGTTGTATTCTTCTGCTAATTTCCAAATCTAGTCTTCCATCCTCAGTCATTTCACTTCTCAAGTATTTGAAATGTTTCACTACTTCCAATTCCTTATCTCCTACTTTGATTACTCCTTTTCCTTCTTTCTTATCTCTACTCATCACCACTGTTTTACTCTTCTCCACATTTATCTTCAATCCCCATTGCTCAATCTTTTCATTTATTACGTCTAATTGTTCTTGTACCTCCATCTCATCCTCGCCCCAGATCACAACGTCGTCTGCAAACAACATTACCTTCATCTGATATAGACTATAAATTATATATAAACTTTTGAATTGACGTTGGTTTTGGGGTCAGGGGGATGTGAAACGCGAAGGTATGTCCATATTTTCCGCAAGTCATAACATGGTACCCATTGCAATAGGCAGTTTTCTAATGAAATCTACCTATTTCTGTACAATCATGTTGACCAACTGAAGAGTACCGTATTTGCTTGCGTATATCTCGCACTTTTTTGACCGAAAATATGTGTGAAAATTTTCGGTCCGAGATATACGCAGGGAATGACCATATTCCCGGAAAAAAAAACACAAAATTTGCGATGTAACAGTAGGCCTACTTGCGCAACTGTTGTGGCGCGCTATTCGCTAATTCGAATGTGTTTCAAGGCGGTGAATTTAGCCAACTGCGGCCGAAGATGCGGCGAACGATGTACAGTGTGCTAACACTCACGCTGCGCCGTATGCTTGCACGCGGCCGAGCTCTGATGCGACGCAATGCGTAAAGACGAAATCATTGAGATTCGAGAAGACTGAACTGCGTTTCTCTGCGATGTAACAGTAGGCCTACTTGAGCAACTGTTGTGGCGCACTAATCGCTAATTCGAACGTGTCTCAAGGCGGCGAATTTAACCAACTGTGGCCGAAGACGCGGCGAACGATGTACAGCGTGCTAACACTCACGCTGCGCCGTATTCTTGCACGCGGCCGAGCTCTGATGCGACGCAATGCGTTAAGACGAAATCATTGAGATTCGAGAAGACTGAACTGTGTTTCTCTGCGATGTAACAGTAGGCCTACTTCCGCAACTGACGTGGTGCTCTAATCGCTAATTCGAACGTGTCTCAAGGCGGCGAATTTAGCCAACCGCGGCCGAAGACTAACGATGTACAGCGTGCTAACACTCACGCTGCGCCGTATGCTTGCACGTGGCGCCTCGATCCCTAATCGGCTCGTATCGAAGTTCGGATCAACTCGTTGTTGCTCGCTCTTGCTGTTAGTAACGCTTCGGGTAAGTTCCTGGACAATGACGACTGTTGTGGCGCGCTAAATCGAACGTGTTTCTACCTCAAGGTTATTACGGTCAATTATATGATGGCGTCAGTAATGAATGCAAGATATATGCGAGTACTTTTTTTTTCCTGAAATTTCAAATAAAAAATGGGGTGCGAGATATACGCGGGGGCGAGATATACGCGAGCAAATACGGTATTTAAAATTTTGTTCACTAAGCCAACACTGAAAAACAGTTTTCACCACAATAATGTTCTTGTCACAATATATATAATATATGCGGAGAGTCATGAGCCTTTGCTGATTGCAATGGGCGTAAGTTGGTGATAATTTACCAGTTTGGTCTTCACAGTGAAGCCCACACCATGAATACGACATTCACCCTCCTCCTTTCCTTTCCAGAAGATGGTATATCCTGTTCCAGATTCAGTAATCTGGCCTTCAGAAGATAGCCTAGTTTCACTGAGAGCAGCAATGTCAACGTTGAGTCTTGATAACTCATGGGTTACGAGAGCTGACCTTCTCTCAGGTCTAACGTTATTGTCCAAATCAAGCAAAGTTCTGATGTTCCATGATCCAATAATCAATTTGTGATTCTTTACTGTTTTTGAGTTTTGACCGCATGAGGGGTGACCTGCTGAGTGCGGTTGCCCAGCCGGACCAAGATTGTGACTTCCGATGTTTAGCCCACCTTTTCTAGGGCCTTCCCCATGTGGGGTGGGCAGCGGTGATCCTAAATAGGCCTGCCCAAACACAGATGCAGGACCGAATTCCTGAGTAGTCACAGAGTCTCCGGAAGACGACCATCACACATCTGCTGCCAACGTGCAGGTCCGAACTAGGGGCTTCCAGTTACACCCATAACCTGCCCCCACCGTCCATATCCCATCGCCGTTGGACTTTGAAAGTAAGTGACGTTCGGAAGAAGTGCCACTGACAATTTCAATGGGTTGAGTGGTCTCCGCCCAATCAATACAAGTTGTATTGATTGGGCGGAGACCACTCAACCCATTGAAATTGTCATTGTACACATCAATACGGACCTTGCGAAATGGATATTCTTCCAATTAATCTAGAAGTGCCACTGGCGTGAATTTGTTTAGGGTGGATCTCAGCTTGCCAGGACGAGACCCACACACTATGATCTCTGTGCCTTATCCTGCGGCTCACAAAGAATGAGACATGCAGGACCGAACACAGAGACTGCAACGAACTGCCGCATACTCAAGTACTACTGAGGTGCGCCTTTACAGCCAGTCCGTCTGGCGTGACCTCTTCCGCCTCTATGACCGTTTGAAAGGGATCGACGCACACACGAAGAGGCCAAACGTCAAGCTAGGAAACTTCGAGCAGCCCAACCACGTCCTCCTCCAGCAATACTATGTGACTTGTGTGGTGGCTTGTTCCATGCCAGGATTGGACTCTTTAGTCACCGTAAACACATCCACAAACTGGACTGAAGGAAGAAGATTTATACTCGGATTCGAGTTAAAGCCGATGATGATGATAATATATAACCCGTGGCACTACAGCCCGTTAAGGGCCTAGGCCTTCCAAGCGACCGCTGCCCAGTCATTTGGCCTGCAGATATTGGGGTGACGCGTGATCAGCGCATCGGGTCCCCTCGGCCGTTAATCTTGGTTTTCGTGATCAGGGTGCTGCCTCACCGTCAGACAGCTACTCAATTGTCCTCACGAGGCTGAGTGCGCCCCGTTCCAGCCCTCACTTCAGTTTCTAAAATCCCTGACGGAGCCGGGAATCGAAACCGGGGCCTCCGGGTGAAAGACAGGCGCGTTACCCCAACACCACGGGGCCGGCATAAAGCAAAGCCAACTCCGTACATACCATGGAGGCCCTGGGAGCAGTGGAAGGTAGAGGCTTCCACTCTTTGAGACATCGCCACTGGATGTGATGGAGTTGTCAGCTCCACACCCGGCCGTCTTTGCTCCCAGGAATTACTCTGGTACTCATTTCTGGTGTAGGCTGAGTGTACCCCAGGGCTATTTGCGTTTCCGAAAGTGGTAGTTTTGTTTCTAAAATCCACTACCTGGGTGGGGATTGAACCCACTACCTTTCAGTTAGAAGCTCAGCGCCTCTACCAATTGCGCCACGCAGCCCCCCTTGTGACAATATGCCTTGTATGAAAGGCTCAATGGGTCAAAGAAGCATGTCCTCATATCTTGATTATGCTTGAACTTTTGTATGTTAATGTGGAAAGTCGTCTCACCTCATTCCCGACTGCGTAGAAATGGGAATAATAAGAGTTAGAAATACATATACAGTATTTTCTTGGGTTACAGGAATAAAAATTCAAATCTAATTTCCACTGATTTGATTTATTTCAGTTTTCTGTCTTCAGACGTTGCCAGAGGTGACAGTGCTCAAGCTGCCACTGTCAAAGAATTTCCAATGCTCGAAGAGTGGCTAGGAAGTACCCCAGTTACGAAGCCTTACAAAGACGCTCACAAGTACAAGTGTAAATTGTGTAACAACAAGTACAGACACGCCCACAACGTGAATCTGCACCTGGACAGCCACAGAGATAGGCGCATCAACTTCTTCTCAATATGTGAGATTCAGACAATAAGTAAAACCTGAATTTTCCGCCGAATCAATACTTTACTTAATAGAAAATCTATGGGTACATGTTTCGGAGACCCTCTGTCTCCTTCCTCAGCCCTCTTTTGGTACTACAAACATCATAAAACGCACTCGAAATCCCCAATAAAACAACATAAAACACACATCATCAAATACAAAACCACAACATATTAAAAACTACGAGCTTGGAAAATACTCTAATTAAAATTCAACAACAACCATAAATAAAGCATGTAATGCTCCTCGCATTTTCAGTCATTCAGTCCTTGTTTACTTTGTGTCTTTGGACACATTAAAACATTGTTTATGCACCATCACTTAATTGTTCAAAGTGTCTTCTAACTCTAAAATACATGTAACCATTCTATGGAGACTCTTGCGTACGTAGTATGGGCTTGTTGAAAACATCCAGAATTGTTTTATTGGGGATTTCGAGTGTGTTTTATGATGTTTGTAGTACCAAAAGAGGGCTGAGGAAGGAGATAGAGGGTCTCCGAAACATGTACCCATAGAGTTTTCTATTAGGTAAAGTATTGATTCGGCGGAAAATTCAGGTTTTACTTATTGTAAACACGGTCAATACGGAACCTGGAATGAGTGCTGTACCTAATAATGTGAGATTCAGTGCCGATCAGTGAAGACTTTTGAAAACCACATGCAAATGCACGTTGTGGGTAAACAATATACGATGATCAAAGGTGTTGCAAAAAATTCTGGCCTGCAGAATATGGCAGCGCCAAGTTAGTCCAGGAGTTACAGATTGATCGAGTGTGAATAGGACCACAGTCGACTCGATCTGTCGCTCGTTTGACACTTGTTAAAACTGCAAGTGTGATAAAAGTTGCTACAAAAGCACTCACTGACTGACTTACAGTACATTTTTGTAGTCAGGAAAAAGAATGCCTCGTATATTGAAACTGTTATTAACGAACTACAGGTAACTAACGATGCATGTTTGCTACAGATTTCCTTTTACTAGGCATTGTATTTTGTTATCCCACAATTCGAGGAAAAACTCCGTCAATCAATACCTTTTATTTTTCCCCTCGGACGCATTGGCAGCAGCCAAAGCATTATATAACTCGTTAATATGGTTCTTCTTAATGTAAAGAAATTTGATCTCTTGTAATGGTTTCGCTAGCCCACACTGTTGGGTGAGAAATGTAACTGTTTACCTTTGCCTAAGCTATGTTGTTTTAATGGGCGCCAAGACCTCAATGCAATGTTGAAATCTAAATTTGTATTTAACAACGTCTAGCTCTGGCAGAACACATTCAAGACTCTATTCACTCAGATCGTGGTATGATTTGATCATTAACCCAACAAACAATTGTATCAGGAGAAGGAATTGGTCTATATCTAATGCTACCTACTGAAAGCAAAGATTGCATTGTAAAAGAAATGAATTTATTATATAAAACAAGTATAGCAAAATTAATAATAATAAGTTTAACATTTAAATTGGAGCGTTGTGATTTGAATATTACCGATAGAAAATTACGTGAAAACGGAGTCTGATAAATTGATTTTACTCTTATTTCCAAGCTATGAAGTTACTGAATTATGAAATATAAAACAAAGAAAAATGAGAGATTGCGTATTTCTGCGTCATTAGCGCTTACCCCTGGAAATTGCCAAAGCATTTCCCTCGTTCTTGATGATGCTGTGTGCTTCCCACAGTCTCCTGGACGTCGCCATCTCCGTCGGAATTTGATGATATTCTGGTAGATTAGATAATTCTATGGTCCGTACCTCGGACCCAAACACTCGTACAACCAAGTTTTACAAAAGTTCGTCGCTAACTCCACTGAACATCGGAGCGACACGCACTCGCATCCATACTCGTCAAGTATTTCACAGATAGTCCTCGTCTCACGGCGCGTCGAACGATATATTCACCTGTCGGCTCCCCACTCTTCAGTCCCGACTAGCTTACGTCGTCTCCCCTGATTGGCTGAACCACCACGCGATCTTCTCCTCCTCCGGGTCATTACACTCGGCGACAGGGTTCCGTTTCAACAATTCGCCTCTTCTTGACGATGCGACCCAAGATTGCGTCATGCTCCTCGACAGGAATCAGCTTGTATTAGAATTCCCAGTGAGTCACGTCTCTCAATATACCCTAACTGACGAAAACTCCGTAAAATTCCGTAATCAGATAATTTTCTATGATATCGTCGTTCGTAATAATTTGCTTGATAGCGTTTTCTAATACATAGAAAACCTATCTGAATGCTAATAATTTTTATAAAATGCTCCGAAAATATCTAAATAATAATTATAATAAATTAATAATAATAATAAATTAACATGAAAAATTCTCTTGGCTGAACAATTTGCCGCGTAAATAAATATAGAATGGCTTCCTACTGACTTATGCCAGTTGCATAAAACCCCTCGAAAAACACGTTACATATTCGCCTCGGATCATCGGATCATTTACCGTGACGACGGTCCATTATCCGATTATCCCAGACACGTTAATAAACCCCATCCAAAATACATATTACATAAATGAAATCACCCTAAATTACAGATATATACACTCATAATTTTTCTTCACGCACTTTGCGTCAAAGTTCGTTGTCACTATGGATTGCACTTTGCAACCAGTCCAATGTTTTACATATAGAAGTGTTCCACGGATATTTCCGCCTCTCAAATTTCTCTATGTTGGAGAAATAGACATAATTAATGTGTGAGCACTATGTATTTATGCTGTCATATCACACGCATTGAAGGTGTTCTGATATATTTATATCACCATAGAACTTCCTAATTTCACTGGAGGTCCCCTCCTTATGGTGACATTTAATTCCACATATCACTGAGCACACGATCACACTATTGTGGCAGCGCCTCGTGACCATAATACTTAATCTCTCTTTGAAGTAGATTAAATTAATATTGACTTCTGAAAAAAAAACAGTAAATGCGCATTACATATAACACCAAATATTTCTGTGCCGTAATCGCCCTGTCTTCTTAAGTTCCCGTAGACCATATTCTACTTAATACTAGTTCTCAACACAGACCATTTCTCCTGACACAAATAATACCTTTGTACAAATTACCTTAAATTACACACTTACAAATCTTACATGGCGAGGCCGTAAACAGAAATCACGTGTGCTGATATGTATGAGTTTCATGAAGGACTGTCTCGCATTCTGATGGCCCATCTTTTATCTCGTGGACGCCTTAAGCTAACAAGCCCTATTCAAGCGCTCCCCCATCTCTTGGAGATAAATGGGAACCCATCAGCGCTGCCAAAATGGCCTTGGTGCATCGAGACAATTTAGTGCTCAACAGCATCCGACAATCCCGTCATATTTCCCTGTACCTTAAAAACTCTCATTTACTTACATACTACCCCCCTGTGTGACTTCTGATACGCCTGCCTGGAAGACCAACTCCTCCCACGCACCAAATACCACACTTACTCATTTGATAGGCTGGCTCGCCAACTAAACACACTCACTTTATGACACATATTTTCGTAGACTATGTATATTATACGTTCCGTATAATCTGTTTCCCTCACTATTCTCCAGCACATATGCTGTTTTGCCAATACGTTTGGAAACTATAAATGGGCCCTCGTAGAGATAAAAGAACTTGGACATGACTTTCTCTAGCTTATTTGACTGTTTCGGCACTCTAAGTAAGACTCTGTCTCCCGGCTCGAATAGGTCAAATTTAGTTTCTTTTTGTTGGCGAATTCTCTTTTGTGCTGACTTAGATAAATTCTGTTTTGCCAACTGGACAATGTAATCCATCCCCGGTTGCTTACCCTCATTTAATCCCAACACCCTCGCTAGTTCATTTTGTGGTCTTTTTCCGAAGTGAACTTCGTATGGCGTCAATTTCGTGCTCTCATGCTGGACAGAATTCAGCCAAGTCTCGACCTTGGGAAGATGTCCAACCCAGGCCGCATGCTTGTCATGCACTAGAGTCCGAAAAAGACGAGCCACTTCCCTTAATGGACGCTCTGCAGAATTACCCTGAGGGTACCTTACAGAGGAATGAACGTGTGTTATACCAGCTTCCTGCATACTGGTTCTCCATTTCTTTGCTGTAAACTGTGGTCCACTGTCAGATAGTATCCTGAGAGGAATGCCAAACTCAGGTATATACTTATTAATGATCAGACGGCTACACGCTAGTCCCGTGGCTTTCCTTAGCGGATATAGCTTGACATACTTACTAAAAGCGTCAATAACTATAAAAATGTACTCGTAGCCGTACTGTCCTTTAACGATCGGGCCAAATAAATCCACACACAGTAGTTCGCCGGGACTACTGGTGAGAACTGCAGATCTCTCCCCCACTAAATATTTAACTGGATATTTACTCCTTTGACAGGTGTCACACTTAGCTAAAATCCTCCTAACGTCCCTTCCCATTTTACTCCAAATGAAGTCACGACCAATTTCATAGAAGACCTTGGCAGCACCAAAGTGTCCTAATTCCCTATGAATGAACCAAATTAGCTCCTCCCGCAAAGTGGCAGGAACACATATTGCCCACCGATTATTCCTACATTTCCTTGCAAGAAGCCCATCCTGCATCTTGTACGTGAACCGTCCTACTTTCACATACTCTTCTTCACCTATTTCCAACCTAGCCAGTGGCTCCTTTAACTTAACGTCATCACGTTGCTCCACTAGCATATTACTCAGTGTCTGTAACGATGCCCTGTTGCTACTGTCCACACATGCACATATTAAAATACCGTCCTCTGCTTTAACCACAGGATAATCCCTACATAAATTAGTGTCCCTCGATAGCATGTCTGCAAGAATGTTATCTTTACCTTTAATATATTTTACTGTGAATTCGTATTCCTGCAGAGCAAGAATCCACCTACTAACTCTGTTAGAACTGAGTTTACAAGTCCTCATATACAGTAATGTATGGTGATCTGTGTGGATCTCAAATTTCCCCCCTACTAAATACATTCTAAATTTTCCTAAACTGAAAACAATACCTAAAAGCTCTAACTCAGTAATCGTGTATCTTTTCTCCGCTGCTGTCAGTCCTCGCGAGGCTAAAGATACTATGCACAGATTACCCTCCTCATCTTTCTGACATAATACTCCAGCAATGCCTATATGTGAGGCATCTGTCATAACCACATATTCCTTATCTTTTAACGGATATTTCAGCACTACAGCTTTCTCAAAACCTTCCTTCAGCGCTCTAAAAGCCTGTTCATGCTTGGACTCCCATCTCCACCGAGTCCCACTTTTAAGCAATTCCCTGAATGGTTCTACCAACCCTGAGTATTTAAGAACGAACCTCCTGAAAAAGTTGCAAATTCCCAGGTAAGTTTTTAACTGTTTAACATTCTGTGGCACCTCTGCGTTAAGTATCTTATTAACCCTACTTTCTTCTGGTGTTACACCTCTACTCGACACTCTATGACCTAAAAATGTCACTTCTGACTGACAGAATGACGGCTTAGACAGCTTCAAAGTGAACCCTGCCTGATCTAACTTCTGAAAAACTATATTTAAATGACGTAGATGCTCCTCAAAACTGCGTGAACTAATTACCATATCATCTATGTAAATGGTTACAAACTCTCCTGTGTCATCCCCTAATGCGATGTTTAAAGCCCTAATTAAAGCTGCTGAACTACTCTTTAACCCATAAGGTGTTCTACAAAATTGATAAAGGTTATATTTATGACTAAAAGCTGTAAATGGTCTATCTTCGTACATAAGTGGCACTTGCCAAAAACTGGAACTCAAATCTACACAAGTGAAATACTTCTTCCCCTCAAATGTTTGCATTAATTCCTCTATTGACATAGATTTCAGCTGATCTGAACTAATTCTACTGTTAACCAAACGAGCGTCTAAACAAATACGAACAGTGCCGTCGGTCTTGGGTACCGTGATCAAAGAATTAACATATGGACTGTTCGAGTGCTCAATAATCCCATCTTCAAGCATCTGGTTAATTTGTGCCTCAACTGCACTTTGATAAGCGAAAGGTACAGGATATCTATGTCCTGTGAATACTGACCTATCAATAACGTTCAATGAATGTGTATAGCAATTGGCCATACCAATGCGATCCTCAAAAACTCTCCTATTACACAATAACACATCATAGAGCCGAACACACTGTTCATCCTCTATATTTCCCTGAAATGCAGCCTCACGTAACGAGTCCTCTAGACTTCCGTTCGTAATCACACTGCCCACAAAACATGGAGAACCCCGCTCTACGGCTGGTGATATCTCATTTAAAGTACAAATCACACCTACAATACTACTCCTCTGAATATGGTCATTGAACGCTACTTCTACTTCAGAATCTCCCCATTTAAATTTCAAACTCCCTCATCATCATCGGCTTTAACTCGAATCCGAGTATAAATCTTCTTCCTTCAGTCCAGTTTGTGGATGTGTTTACGGTGACTAAAGAGTCCAATCCTGGCATGGAACAAGCGACCACACAAGTCGCATAGTATTGCTGGAGGAGGACGTGGTTGGGCTGCTCGAAGTTTCCTAGCTTGACGCTTGGCCTCTTCATGTATGCGTCGATCCCTTTCAAACGCCTTTACAGTATCCGAGATGGTACGGCGCCAAGTTGAGCGGTTTTCAGCCAGCATGTCCCAGGTTTGTGAATCAAGACCTGTCAATTTCAGGGTCTGCTTAAATTGGTCCTTGTAGCGCCTCTTAGGACCACCATGAGGTCTGGTGCCATAGCATAACTCACCATATAGCATTTGACGAGGTAATCTCACATCATCCATCCGATGGACATGACCAATCCATCTAAATTGGTGACCTATTATGGATGATTCTATGCTGTTGATTTGAGCCTTTTCCAGAACAGCAATATTGGTAATGCGGTCTTCCCATTTAATCCTCAGGATTGATCGAAGTTTTTGTAGGTGAAAACGCTCAAGCTTCCTAAGATCACGTCGGTAAAGGGTCCACGTTTCACAGCCATACAACAATGTAGAAATGACTACTGCTTTGTACACCATAAGCTTTGTACTCATGGATAGATCTTTATTCATGAAGACCCGGTGCGCTAAACGTCCATATGCTGCATGGGCTGCGCCAATTCTCTTATCCACATCCTGCTCACAGGTACAGCTCACAGAAATGGTACTGCCCAGGTACGAGAAGTGGTCAACCTGTTCTAATGGCAAATTTGAAATGGAGATATTGAACTGAGGAAGAGGTGTGCCTGGTGAAGGTTGTGCCAAGACTTTAGTCTTATTGACATTTATGGTAAGACCAAAGCGATCACATGCACTTTTGTACCAGTTAACTGACTCTTGCAGCTCTTCTGGTGTGAGAGTTGGTGACGCAGCATCATCTGCATACAACATGTTAGTAACCTTAGTAACCTGAGTTTTCCTCAAGGAGCGGAGACGAGTTAGGTTGAAAAGCCCTCCATCAAAACGATACTTGATCTCCACACCTGGGATGTTTGTGGGTGAATCATAAAGCATTGCAGCCAAGTACAGCGCAAAAAGCGTTGGAGCCAGTACACATCCTTGTTTCAGTCCATGGGTAATGGGAAATTCATCGGACATCTTATTCTGATGGCAAACCTGACCTGTCATGCCATCATGGAGAGCTTTGATTAGATCTACAAAACGCTGAGGGCAACCAAACCGCTTCAGCACTGCCCACATGGCTGGTCTTGGAACCGAATCAAATGCCTTTTCCAAGTCATAAAAGACTAAGAAGAGTGGATTCTGTTGTTCTCTACATTTTTCTTGTAGCTGTCTCACACAGAAAATCAAGTCAATTGTGCTTCTGGAAGTTCTAAATCCGCATTGTGACTCTGGGAGGATCCTCTCAGAGATAACCTTGAGGCGGTTAAGTAGAATTCTTGCAAGAATCTTCCCCACAATTGATAGCAGTGATATACCACGGTAGTTGCCACAAACACTGCGATCACCCTTTTTAAAGATAGTGACGATAGTGGCATTCTTTAGGTCTCCAGGTACCTTTCTTGATTCCCAAATTCTGAGGATAAGGATGAAAATTCTTGTTTTGAGGGAATGACCTCCGGCTTGAATTAGTTCCAGAGGGATGTTATCTGGGCCAGGTGCTTTTCTGGGTTTCAATTGGGTGAGAGCTGCACTGAATTCATGATAAGTAGGAGGTACTGCCAACCACAGTTGTTCAGGTTGTTGCGGCACATCACAGAGGAAGTCTTCAGCAGCTTCTGATGGACGATTTAGGAGATTGGAGAAGTGCTCCTTCCAGCGTTCCAAGATTTCTTGACTATCAGTAAAGGTAGTAGAATTATCAGCGCTTTTCAGTGTACCTGATGATGAGCGAGATGGTCCATATATTTCCTTGAGTACGGCATAGAAGTTCCTCAAGTCTCGAGCATCCGATAATCTCTGCAGTTCCTGAGCCTTCTGTTGCCACCAAGTATTTTTAATCTGCCTTATCTGCGTCTGGCATTTACCCTTGAGTTCCAGTAGTTTATCTCTCTTTGTGTTGGAAGTTGGGTCTTGAAGATGGGCAAGATAGGCATTCCTTTTGGCATTGATGAGAGACAGAATTTCCTCATTGTTGTCATCAAACCAGTCTTGTCTTTTCCGCACTATAAAACCAATGGTTTCCTCAGCTGACTGTGTGATAATCTTCTGTAATGTGGCCCATTCTTGCTGAATATCATTTGTTAATGGGTTTTCTGATAACTGGGTGACGATCCTGTTTCCAAAATGTTTGTACATGGATTCATCCTGAAGTTTGGATGTATTAAACTTCTTTCTTGGCAAATTTTTGATGTTCCTAGGTGGTTTAGGTCTGATGGATATCCTGAGCTTACATATAAGAAGTTTATGATCTGTCCAACAATCGTCTATATTCCTTGCTGTTCTGGTAATAAGAGTGTCCTTCTTATCACATTGCCGGGTAATGATATAATCAAGAATGTGCCAATGTTTGGAACGAGGATGCATCCACGTGGTTTTGAAGCGGTCAGGTAGCCGGAACTGCGTGTTGGTAATGAAAAGTTCGTGTTCTGCACAAAGACCAAGAAGCAACAGTCCATTGGGATTACATTTTCCAACTCCCTACATCATAACATAAGTTACCAGACACTCTACTTAGCCACTCTGAACCCAAGATAACACTGAATACTAAATTTGGAATTACAAGGCAAATCTGCTTCTCTACATGATTATTAATTTTAATGTCTACTAAAACTTGCTTAGAAATTACTTTAGACCTCTTCCCAACAGCTGTGATAACAAAAGTGCTTTTAATTGGCATCTCCTCAAAATTTACTCCAGTTCCTTTCATTTTATCATAAAATGCACTACTTATGCAACTCTTCATACAACCACTATCAATTAAAACATCTGTGTACGCCTCGGACACGTTAAATTTAACTATGGGGCTCTTACTAACCACTTCCTGAATAATACCTTCATCATTTAGTTCATGTAATAATTCATTTCTTACATTTAGGTCATAGGGTTCCTGTATAATTGTATGGACAGGGCATGCTACAGACTGAGATTCTGACCTTACTTCGCAGCCTGGTTCGCGTTTAAAGAACCGCTACAGCTGGCCGTAGTACTACTAACTACTAAACTGGTCTGGTTGTTCTGGGCTGTGTTGTCATTGTTTGGCTGTATATTACTACCACTAGGCTGTCCTCTTCCTTGACCCCTATTCTGGTTGTAATTATTGTCATTATAATTTCTCCCTTGATTTCCCCTGAAATCATTGTTTCTCCCTTGATTTCCCCTGTAATCATTGTTCCTCCCTTGATTTCCCCTGAAATCATTGTTCCTCCCTTGATACTGATTACCATAGCCATTTCCTCTGTTCTGATATAGCTGATTATTATTATTTCTATTTTGAGCGTTGGCTCCTTCGCCACCGTTCCCTTGAACTTCTTGATGCCTGGCTTCATTAGGTCTATTATTATTATTACCCTGGTTCCGGTTGAAATTGTCCTCATAACCCCCTCTCCCTAGTGCATCAAATGTGCTTAACAAATTTTCTACTTGTGATATAGTCTTTACATTCTGGATACAAGCAGCCTCCTTGATCCTATAGGGAAAGTGCCTAAGTAGCAACCTTACCACATCACTTTCCTCCTTCAAGCCATCCAGATATTTACACACTAATACCTGCCCTAAAAAGTATTCGGTCATGGTGGAGCTTCCTTTAGGGTTATATTTACCACACACTACTCCCTCACGATGCTGCGACTGAATAACCTCATTCCAGAACTTTTCACAGAATTTCATTTTAAAATCATTAATATCAGTAAACTTGTCTCTGTAGACAGCAAACCAATTCCTCGTTTCCCCCACAAACACTTGTTCTAAAATTTCAACTACCTGGCACCACTCAATACTACCATTTTCCAACCTCTCCCCGAATTTATTTTCTATAGTGTTCATGAACTCCATTGGGCACCCCTGTCGATTGCTGAACTTACCCAGTTCTACCTCCCTGTGTGTGCTATTCACAAAAACTGGCCTATTCTGACTATTTTCTTGCCTGATCCTAGCTTTTAATTCTAATTCTGCGATTTTCTCCTCAGCCTTCCTCTCAATACTGTTTACTGTTAATTTAATGTTTCCTTCTGATTCTTCTACTTTATCATATAGCTTTGCTTGTTTCTCTTCAATCTTGCTAATGCTCTCTCTATTACTCTCTCTTAAATCATTTACTTCTGCAACTATTTGCGAGTGGACTTTCTCAATTCTACCCCCCAGCTGTTCCTTAACCTCTTTAGTAGCTACCTGAATTTTGTCAATTTCACCCCCCAATTGCTTTTTGACCTGCTGTGTTTCCAGTTGCACTAGTTCTTTTAAATTTTCAGCCTGTGTACTGATTCTAATTTCCAACTCCTCCTCTACTTTTCCTAATTTTCTGTCTACATCTGCAATAATCTCTTTAGCCTTTTCTTCCATCACCCCCCTGATCTCGCCTCTAATCAGTTCGAATTTGTCACTCATTTCCCTACTGTTTTGTTCTAATTTAGCATTTAAAGTTTCAGTACTCTCTCTATTTTCCTTACTGTTTTGTTCTAATTTAGCGTTGTTTTGTTCCAGTTTTGCGTTGTTTTGTTCTAATTTAGCATTTAAGGCATCTGTACTTTCTTTATTTTCCCTACTGTTTTGTTCTAATTTTGCATTTAAGGCATCACTACTAACTTTGTTCTGATACATGAACTCGAGAAGTAAAGTTTTTAATTCTGGTTGACCCCCTACACTCCCTGTTTCAGTATCGGGATTTACCTCCGCTACCCCGGTACTACCATCACTCGACATACTGCTCGTATCATCATTCTCCCGTTGATGACCACTACGTAACCTCATCTGTCTTTCTTTCTCATCCCCCATAATGATATACACTGATACAGACAAATAACCCCCAAAATACAGGCACAGAAATATATACCCTTCTCCTTCCACAAATGTTATTAGGTTTTCAGCCCCAAGTTGTCGGCGACAAATGTAATGGTTTCGCTAGCCCACACTGTTGGGTGAGAAATGTAACTGTTTACCTTTGCCTAAGCTATGTTGTTTTAATGGGCGCCAAGACCTCAATGCAATGTTGAAATCTAAATTTGTATTTAACAACGTCTAGCTCTGGCAGAACACATTCAAGACTCTATTCACTCAGATCGTGGTATGATTTGATCATTAACCCAACAAACAATTGTATCAGGAGAAGGAATTGGTCTATATCTAATGCTACCTACTGAAAGCAAAGATTGCATTGTAAAAGAAATGAATTTATTATATAAAACAAGTATAGCAAAATTAATAATAATAAGTTTAACATTTAAATTGGAGCGTTGTGATTTGAATATTACCGATAGAAAATTACGTGAAAACGGAGTCTGATAAATTGATTTTACTCTTATGTCCAAGCTATGAAGTTACTGAATTATGAAATATAAAACAAAGAAAAATGAGAGATTGCGTATTTCTGCGTCATTAGCGCTTACCCCTGGAAATTGCCAAAGTATTTCCCTCGTTCTTGATGATGCTGTGTGCTTCCCACAGTCTCCTGGACGTCGCCATCTCCGTCGGAATTTGATGATATTCTGGTAGATTAGATAATTCTATGGTCCGTACCTCGGACCCAAACACTCGTACAACCAAGTTTTACAAAAGTTCGTCGCTAACTCCACTGAACATCGGAGCGACACGCACTCGCATCCATACTCGTCAAGTATTTCACAGATAGTCCTCGTCTCACGGCGCGTCGAACGATATATTCACCTGTCGGCTCCCCACTCTTCAGTCCCGACTAGCTTACGTCGTCTCCCCTGATTGGCTGAACCACCACGCGATCTTCTCCTCCTCCGGGTCATTACACTCGGCGACAGGGTTCCGTTTCAACAATTCGCCTCTTCTTGACGATGCGACCCAAGATTGCGTCATGCTCCTCGACAGGAATCAGCTTGTATTAGAATTCCCAGTGAGTCACGTCTCTCAATATACCCTAACTGACGAAAACTCCGTAAAATTCCGTAATCAGATAATTTTCTATGATATCGTCGTTCGTAATAATTTGCTTGATAGCGTTTTCTAATACATAGAAAACCTATCTGAATGCTAATAATTTTTATAAAATGCTCCGAAAATATCTAAATAATAATTATAATAAATTAATAATAATAATAAATTAACATGAAAAATTCTCTTGGCTGAACAATTTGCCGCGTAAATAAATATAGAATGGCTTCCTACTGACTTATGCCAGTTGCATAAAACCCCTCGAAAAACACGTTACTCTCTCTTTGCAAAATTTTCTTATTGATGATTTGTTGTGTTCTGATTTCGAAACTGTTATTAAGTTTTCTCTTTTGGAAAGACTTGATGTGCACCGGTATTAAGTTGTGATCTATACATTTATTGATGAAATCGATGTCCTTGATTAAATTGGCTAACTTGACTCTGAGGTTCTTATATTTGTGATTCAACCTATTGGCTTGACTGGCCTTATTAATCTCAGCTTTATTCGACTCCATAATGGAATCCATTAGGTCCGTATTGACAGCCATATTTACCACACTATGCTCACACTTCTTTTAAAATTACATGGAAGTGCACGCCAATGAAGATATCAACATGAAAGATGGTAAACGTATTGAGTATATATCACTTATTATTACTGTAAGTAAGTCATGTCTTTAAACCAAAAGGGTTTAATGTTAAAAAATTAAGAAATGTGAAATCAAAATTACAAGTTTCAGATTTTGAAAGTTTGGAAGTAATTCTAGAAAATAGTATTTACAGCCCAAGTTTGTTATTCATGTCAGTAGGAAGGCTATAATATTGTTTACTAGCATAGTAAATATCAAGATTCTATGTGCATTAGATCCAAGGATAAATTAAAACGTTAAAATGATGTAACACTGAAAAATGTCAGCCATTTTTGCATAAAACACAGATTTCTTATAAATAATATGTAGCACTCACCTATGAAGATATTACTAGATCATCGTTATCCTCTACACTTTCCGATTCGGACAGAGTAACATCATCATCACTTGAATAATTATCAAGATATTCAGTGATATCATCTTCAGCTAAATGAAGTCTTTCCGCAATGTCACACACGGCAAATAACTAGGCCTAATCTAACTGAACTATATCTAACACTTCACTATCACTATGCACCTAATTACCTAAGAAAACTATTTAAATAATGAACTAACACATTAAATAAATGTATTGCCTACGATATAACTTAATTTTACTATATAATCACGTACGAAAACACAAGAGAAATGAACGGAAGTTTGCCGGCAACCATGATGTAAACAAGATTCGGAACTCCAGTGAGCACATGTTTCAGACTCTAAGATTATCGATAAATACGGATAGCCGGAAGTTCCCGTGGAGTATAACGTGAGATACAACTATACTCTTCTTATTCCGTGCAAAAATGCTGCTATCTGGCGCGTAAATAATGAACTAATAATAAAAAAGACGGGTAACGACGGATCGTTACCCTGTCAGTGTTCGCAGGACCCGTGGGTACCGATAGATCGTTACCTTGAAAGCCAAAGGGTTAAATATCAGGAGTCTACCAATTGCTGTTACGGTACTTTGTAACAGACAGTAAAGAGTTGCACCTTCCTCTGGAGGGGAGGTAATGTCGGCGGACCCATGTCATAGATTTATGGCATGAAAAAGAACCTACCACTACAATTGGTAGTGTTTAGATAAATTTGTAGGTTATTTGGTTTAGAAATGCTCCATCAAGTTCCAACATTTGCCGCTGGATGACAGTGGCGTCTGGTAGCCGAAGTCGGAACTTCATGAAATTGAACTTGCATTCATTTCATCTCTCATTAACTCCTCTCGTGAGGTTGGCATCAGGAAGGACATCCGGCCATAGAAACCATCAGCCACATGGAATTTCATCGCATCTCAACCCCGACCTCGTTGGAAACGGGAGTAATATAATAATATCGTATGGCTTCGGGTGCTGGGTGCAAGCTGCGTTATTTGACACCCAAAGGGTAGCTTGTATGTCGAATTTCATTGTTCCTTGAAGCACTATGAAAGTCAAGGAGGTGAGATATCTAAGCTCCTAGTCGCTTTCTAGTAGAGAAATGAGGAACTTTGTGTTGGCGGAAACTCCCGAGATTAATTTTGCCATTATGAACACGGCCTACTGAATTCAAATGGGTTCTTTGATATGCCAACATCGTATGACATGGTGTCGTAATTTTTGCCGCCTTTCAAAAATCACTTACCACGGCCAGGAGCGAACCTGCAAGCTTGGGGTTAGTAGACTGACACGTTGACCACTCACCCTCCGTGGCAAGCTCGGGAGTAATAAGAGGTAGACATAGATGGACATTACCAGAGTTGCATTCTTTCCTACCTGCAGAAAAGTTGGGGCTAGCTCGCAAACCCCCGCCTCAAGGCCGCATTCCTAGCCAGTCAGTCGCACTTGGTCATCCCCCTCATTCTTCTGTCTTTGTCAATACGCTTATCAGGCAATGGCCGTTCACTCAAATTACAGTAGCCTGCTGGTACGTGACAATATCATTCGAATTAGTTGTGTACTACCATGAGTGGTAACGTTAATACCAGTAAGCATAAACGTTTTTCTGCTTGCTTTAAACTAAATGTTCTTATGTTTGCCAATAATAATGGCATGAGGGTCACCTACGGTAAATTCGCAGTTCAACAAAAAAAAAGATCAGATATTGGCGAAAGTAACAAGAATACCGTAACTAATGGTCACGAAAAGAATGTTAGATCTTTTAAAAGTAGAATATCCCTAATTGTATTTTCCGTTTATTTCAGATGCAATGAACCTGATATTAGGCCTACCCTACCACGCACGGATACTTGTCGCAATTGCGGGAGATTTATATCTTAGTCTGTATTCCCTAAATCTGAAGTAATACATTTTCTGTTTTGAAATTTATTTTCGAGGATGTTGTTTGTATACAGTAGCTACCGGTATTTAATGGATATTTTGATAGGCTACCATATTAATTTTTGAGATATGTGCATATAAAACCCTCCTCAATTATTGTTGTTTCCTATGGCTAGCCCGGATTCGAATCCATCAGCTTTCTTGCGTTCCAATAGAGTTGTGTGAGGTTTCCAGAAGTTCTAGCAGTCACATCAAGTTTGTTGCAATGTAGCAGGTGTCCGTTATCCATTTTACTTCCAGGTTCGTGACAAAGTGTGCATTCTTCAGATCTCAGGATGTTGATTCGTTTCAGATGAGCTGCAAGGCAGTCGTGGCCAGTGTTAAGTCTGAAGAAGGCTACAGCTTCTTTTCTTGGTGTTAATTTATATTGATCCCATTTAGCATCAATGTCTTTCCATAATTTGGTTTCTGCTGTTTTCTTTGCCATTTCTTCATACCTGTTTTTGATAGTATTTTTCAAGATCCTTTTTGCTGACATAAAATCAGTCTGACTGACAGGTTGTTGTAGTGTGGTACCTTTTTTTGCTAATCTGTCTGCCTCTTCATTTCCTGCTATTCCAACATGAAAAGGGATCCACTGAAATGAGATCTGTTTGTGGAGTCTTTGAAGGGTTTTTATCATACAAAAAATTTCTTTCAGTTCTTTATTTTGGAGCTTATAATTTGACGAGATGGCTTGGATGGCTGCTTTTGAATCTGTAATGATAACGCATTTTTGATAATCAATGTTTCTGCCTAATAACTGATGGAGTGCATGTGAAATTGCTCTTATCTCAGCATCAAAGTTTGTTTTGTTTTGGCCTACTGGTAAGTAGAGTGAGAAGAGAGATGAATGTATTCCTGCTCCAGTTCTATTTTCTTTGTCTTGTGAGCCATCTGTAAATATTTTTAGCCATTGATTAGATGGATATCTTTCTTCTAATGTACAGAGAGCCAGTTGTTTTAGATCTTGTGGTGAAGAGTCTTTCTTGCAGACCTCTTCTAACAAAGTAAGATCTGTAGTCACTTGTATATATTCAATGGGATTGACTGGCATACAGAGTGGTTCAAGTTTTATTTGCAGATTGCTCTTATTGATGTATTCTTTGGCGAGGCTTAAGGGATCTTTTTGCGTTTTAAGATTGGGGCTAGAAACTGGTTTTTTGATCCATGTCATTTGAGGTAGTTTTTGTATACTGAGGTATGCATTGGCTGTTTGATGTTTCATCTCTTCTTTTGAGACTAAAAGTTGGATTGTGGTGTCTCAGGGAGAAAAACTGGTATACTGTTTTGGAAGTATTGATTTCCATATTATTGTTTTCGGTCCAGTTTTTGAGTTTTATAAGTGCCTGGTTCATTCTGTGTCCAAGAAGCATTTGCTGATTTGGGTTGTTACGTGCTGTGGTCCAAATGATAACATCGTCTGCAAACATGCTGATATTCACATTACCTACTTTCTTTATTATTGTCATTTAGACTTTCACGGCCCGTGTTATTATTCATAATGTTGAATTTTGGGTTTATGCCGTGTTTTATAAAACACGGCATAAACCCAAAATTCAACATTATGAATACTTTCTTTATTGTTTTTGGAAGATCGTTGATGTACACATTGAATAAAGTTGTGCTTGATACAGCTCCTTGTGGGAGGCCTAGTTTTGATTGCTTGCAACCTGAAGTTTTGTTGTTGTAACGAACATTGATCATTCTTTGTGAAAGGAATCTTGAAAACCAGTTTAACACACATCCATTTACTTTGAAGTTGATAAGTTTCTTTAGCAGCATGTTTCGCCATACAGTATCATAGGCTCCTTTAAAATCGATGAAAACTGCTTCTTTAACAGCTTGTGTAAATCTCATTATTTGGTGGGAGGAGGACCTGTTTTGTCTAAACCCTGCTTGTTCTTCTGATAGAAGAGATTTTGTTTCCAAGTACCAATTGAGTCTATTTGTAATCATCTTTCTAGAATTTTTACCAGAATGGAGGTAAGTGCTATAGGTCGGTACGAGGGGACTTGGTTTTTTGGTTTGCCTGGTTTTAAGATTGGAATGATGGTTGCTTTAGTCCAGTCTTTAGGTAGGTTATCATTTGATGTCCAAAATTTGTTGAATAAATGTAGCAGTATGTTTAGAGCAGATGGACCTAGATTTTTTATGAATTCTGGGAATATCTCATCTGGTCCTGGTTGTTTTCTGACTTGTGTGTTCTTTATTGCTAACATTAACTCTTCCATTGAAAATTTATTGTAAAGATATCATCTGCAATGTTATTCATGAATTTTTTGACTATTTTTTTGAGAGTCTTGTCTTCTTTCTTTTTCTGTTTTGATAGTCTAATTGAAGTGAAATGTTTACAGAAGTGGTTTGCTATTTTATGACAGTCTGTAATTTCCTTATCATTTATCATAATAGGATTCAAAGGAGTGACTACGTGTTTGTTGTTTAGAGAATTGATAAGTTTGTGAGCTTTATTGCTGTCTGTCCTATAGTCAACCGTAGTTAAAAATTTATTCCAAGATTCTCTTTTTGATATGGTTATTGCTTGTTTTAATTTTGCTGTTGCTTATCGCCATTTCCGTAAATCATTTTGATCCTGAGTAAGTTCAGCTGTTCTTCTTGCTTTGTCTCTGGCGGACTTAAGATTGTTCAATTCATCTGACCAGAAAGGTTTATATTTTGTTTGGGCACCTCTGGGTATGCATAGTTTGGCTATGTCTTTTATGGCTGTAGTAAATTTATTCAGGATGATGTTAGGAGGTGCATCAAGATCAATTTCCGACATTTTTGTTTCAAGTTTGTTTCTGAAATTTTCCCAGTCTGCCTTTTTAAAGTTCCACCGAATCTTCTGGTCTGCACTTTGCGCAGATTAACTGTATGATGTAATAGTAAGAAGGGACATTCTATGTCCACTGCCTGGATCTTCGAGTACTGATCGATGACTGTGGTTTGTAAGATCTGTTGAGACTAATATGAGATCTGGGTTAGTTGTGGAACCAGAGTGGTGAATGAATGTTGCTGGGTCTTTGTTACTATATAATAGCTCAAGAGAGCTACTCTCTATAAGGTCTTTTATTGTTTTACCAGCTGAATTTGTGTAGTTGTAGCCCCAGACTGGAGAAGCTGCATTGAAGTCTCCTATAAAAATAGTAGCTGTTTTGATTTCCAAAAGGTGAATATTCAGATTTTTATTGTTTGGAGGACTGTAAACACAGAATATTGTTATTTTCTTGTTGTTGATCCATATGGATAATTCGATAATTTCTGATGTATCTGTTGGGTCCATTTCTTTTACAATTCTGAATTTTGACATGATGTTGTTCTTCACTGCTGCAAATATTCCGCTTGCTATTTGTCTTGTTTTGAAGAGAGTGTAGATGGTATACCCTTGTATCTTTAAATATTGTATGTTTTCAGGTGTAGTGTTGGCTTCATTAATTAGAAGGATGTCTATATCTCTGTCTATCATGATTTTCTTTACTTCCAAAAGTTTCTTTGTTGATAGACCACCTGCATTCCATTGCAGTATTCTTACTTCGTGTTGTTTTGCTCTGAAAAGAGCAGTTCAACATTAAAAATAGGATAATAAAACTGGTCTTATATACAAGTGAATATGGTACATCAAATACTATAAGTACAGTAGATAAGATAAACACGAAGTTTATCACTTTTGGTCCGTATTTACTAAATATAACAAGGTTTATTCACTCAAATATTCACTGCTTGTCTACCTTTGTCAATAAAAATTAAATTTTAAACTTTAACAGTACATGTTTTGGGTCTACATCTAACACTTCTTCAGCTGTTTGCATTCTACAAGCATTCTATAGTACATATCTAATATTTAAAAAAATATTTAAAATCTTTTTCACTTAAATAAAAAGGCATGCCATGTACTAAATCACAATACACAAGTTAAAACTTCTTTCCCTTTTTAACCTCTTAACCGGGCATGATGAGTTAATTCGTCTACTACCTGTTGCTACTCAATCGGGTAATGACGAGGTAACTCGTCTAGAGCACTTGAAAATTGTTATTTGCTGGGGGGGGACGAGTATTTGTGTCTCTTACGCTGTTGAGTGTAGTTCTATGATTGCTCCGTAGATGTCAGTAGGTTTCAGCTTTACTGTGCCACAATGCGCGCCAATTTCTCAATACGGGATGAGTTCCTTCGTCATTCGCGGAAGTGTAATGGGCGTGACGAATGAACTCGTTTTCAGTCAAAATATATTCCCCACTACGAATGTTACTTTGTAATGTAGTTCCAAGAAGTCTAATCAAACATTAATTATGGTTTGAATTTAAAAACAAATAAAATCAGGAAGGACTAAATAAATTTTCATGCTTGCACTCATAATGGGCGGGATGAGTTCCTTCATCATTCGCGGAAGTGTAATGGGCGTGACGAGATAACTCGTCACCCACATCTTTATAATGGGCGTGACGAATTAACTCGTTTTCAGTCAAAATATATTCCCCACTACGAATGTTACTTTGTCGGTGGAAACTCCCCAGTTAAGAGGTTAATGGTGCACACCTCCTCTATTTCCTTGAATTTTCAACCACTAGTTGAATCCCCACCATTCAACTAGAGGGCAAACCAATTATATTCTGTTTTTCTTTCTCATAAAATCTTAGGACCTTGGCTCATATTCCTTGTTGTAATTGAAAAATTACAGGACCAAAGATTTTACCCCATGTAACTAGTGGTTGGTAATTCAAGAAAACAGGGGAGGGTTGTTGTTGGTGGTTTTTCTTTGTGTTGCGCTTCTTTTTGTGAAAAAGTTGTTTTTATATTTCTTTTAAAATTAGTCATGTAATATGGACTGTAGAAATTCATTGGCAAACAGCTGAAGAAGAGTCTTGATTTAGACCTGAAACATGTACTGTTTAAGGGTTAAAATTTATTTTTTATTGACAAAGGCAGACAAGCAGTGAATAAACTTTGTTATATGAACTACTGTAAAAGACAGTCTTCCTTGGTGGATCAGTTGTAGAATGTCCTCTTCATGGTTCCAAGATCACAGGTTCGATTCCCAGCCGAAGAAGTCCGATTTCTGAAGGGTGGCAAAATTCCACTTGCAATTTGCATCATACGATGTCATCGTATGAAAGATCATATCTGATGGTTCTTCTTCTACCTTATCCGATATGGACGTTGGCTAACACCTTCTTATCCTGTGCAATCCTGAAGAGTTCCGTGGAAGACAGCCCAAACCACGTTCTTAAATTATCCATCCAAGTTATTCGTCTCCTTCCCGGTCCACGCTGACCTTCAATTTTACCCTCAAGTATAACTTGGAGCAGACGGTATTTTGGATTCCTCATCATGTGTCCCAAGTATTCCAATTTCCTCTTCTTAATTGTGTTTAACAGCTCAGGTTGGCTGCTCACAAGCTGAAGAATCTCGGCATTACTCACATGTTCTGTCCACGAGATTTTAAGAATCCGCCAGTATATCCACATTTCAAAAGCTCGAATCTTCTTTTCTGTAGCTACGGACAAGGTCCAAGCTTCAACACCATAAAGAAGGGTGGAGACAACATAACACTTCACAATTCTTTTCTTAAGCGACATACTGAGATCTCGACAGCATAGTAGTTGTTTCATTGTCATAAAGATGGATCTAGCCTTCTCTATACGGCATCTTATTTCAACCGAAGGATCCCAATTCTCATTAATATTCTGTCCTAAATAAACCAAACTCTTGACTCGCTCAATCTGATGTCCATCGACTAAAAGGACTTGTGACAATGCTGGTTTTCGCGATATTATCATATATTTTGTTTTCTTAATGTTGATGTTACAAGACAAAATTAATTACATCTCAGCCATAGGTCACTCAGTCAAGTTCTGGTTTTGCGTTCTACATAAACGGTTCCAACCCGCAAGGTCTACACCAGGTAGCTGAGAAATTATTAATTATTTCATATTTTATGGCCAAGATAGGGCCATTACAACAAACAATATTTTGCTTTTCTATGCTTCCAATATTTCTTCATCCTCTCAGATGTCAACATCCTTCCTTTTTCCCTCTAATTTATTTTGGTTTGGAGTCTCACATGTGAGTCTTGTAGAATCTTGAATTTATCTGTTTTATTCTTGAGATCGTCTTAAGTTATTTGGAGTTCTGTGATCATCACCATCATCATCTTGCACAGTTTCCAGCTTGGAACACAAGCCTCTCCAACGTCTTCTGTCTTCCCACCATCTCTCAGTTTCCACCCTTGTCCAGTCTTCTCCTCTCTTCTTCACGCTTTCTTCCACCCCCTTCAGCCACCTGTCTCTCGGTCTCTTTCCTTCCCACTTCGTCTCGTGTACTCTCCTGGGTATCCTCTTCTCCTCCATTCGCTTTACATGTCCATACCATCTAAGTCTAGATTTCTCTATACCATCCTGTAATGGTTCCTCCTTCATTAATTCTCTGGTCCTCTCATTTCTTATTCTGTCCATCTTTGTAGCTCCAATACTGCTTCTCAAGAACCTCATCTCACTGGCCTGTATTTTGCTCTTCTCCCTTCCTTTCATAACCCAGGTCTCCGAGGCATACAACAGGATAGGGACATAGTACGTCCGATATGTGACCTTTTATCTGTTCTGAGGGACATCGTTGCTCCATAACATGCTTCTCACACTGCCTGTCTCCTCCGCTCATTTATTTCTCTATCGTTTCTTCCAGTTCTGTGATATCATCTTCAATTTCTGTGATCCATTTATTCCTTCAAGTACTCTACTGTGATGATGGTTAACCCTTTGGATGCCAAGCATTTAATGAGTGGTTATGCTCAAATTTCCAAGCCAAGTTCAGTGAAATGACACAGGTTTGATAAAAATTATCTCCTACCTATATTTTTCAAGATAGGCCAATAATGTTGATATTTTCTACTGTATTGCTAAGTAAATAATATTTTGCCTCATTTGTGTAATTAAAAACATATTTTAAAAATATTCTGGTAAAAGGAAATTGAAAATTTTAATATAAATTTGACAGTCTATACAATCTAAATAGTATCTTTTGTTGTATGCACGTTAATACTTATTGAATTGTTTATAAATATCCCAAGCTTAGAGTAATTCTATCAAATAGGTTTTGAGTAAGATCTACAGTGAAACCTCTCTAAAAACCACCCCTATTAAAAGACCACCCCTGTTAAAGACCGATTTTTCTTGGAAAGAATTTAAAACCTCATAAGGTTAATGTATTTGTTACCTCTATTTAAGGACCACCCCTCTCCCCGACCAAAGACCAGGCATTTTCCCAGTCTGACCCCTTTCAAAAGACCACTTCTTGTCTGCCTTCCTATTGGAGATGGTGATCAGGGTGATGATGTAAACAATTGTTCTGTTGGCACAGAACTGCATCAGCATACAATGTCATTAGAAAAAGTGTTATGTAACGTTTAAAAAATACTAAAAACAGCTCTCCTAGAAGATTGTTCAAACCCAGAACAAATTAATGGACTTTTCGAATTCACTTAGAGATACGGTATTCTAGAAAAAGAAATTGTTAAAAAACAAGATGTGCTTATCTGAAACAGATCAATTCGTGACTTTTTTTAAATGACAGAGCTCAGAAAATAACTAATTGTAATTAATTTGTACTAAATGTGAACCAAAGCAAATAAATTGTAATCAAGTATGTGTTCCAACTGTACTTTATTAATAATGCAGTATAAAATTATTTTTAATGCCTGCCCCTATTAAGAGACCACCCCTCTAAAAGACCAGTTTTCCATGGAACCGTCACTGATCTCTTAATAGAGGTTTCACTGTATTTCTGCAAAGATATGCATATACAATACTGCAGTATCACATCAGTTTTAGCGCTGCGCGAGTGGAGTAAACCACACAAAAATAAAAAATAAAAATAGGACCGATAGATCGGCCGGTGCCATTTTTAGCAGAAGCCCCCTCGGCCGATATATCGGCCCTGTGGCACTATATGGGTTAAAATCTATAACTACAACATACGAAATAGTGTTTGTCTACACAGGGTGTGGACTACTCTGGAATACGTGGAAAACAGGGAATTCCCAGGGAATTTTTGAAAACCGGGAAAATTTCAGGGAATCATCAGGGTATTTTAATGACACTCAGGGAATTTTAGTTTTACCTTGAATAATAGGGATGTATAGAACTAGCACCGATAGAGCGCACTGCTGTTGTACTGGGTAAGCGCAAGGCGCTATTCAGTTGTCTCCTGTGTTCTCATGCCACTATATCCAAGAATTTAAGTTCTTTAAATGGGTATTTTCGTAACTATGCCGAGCTGTTGCAGTGTTCTTCTTTGCAAAAATCAGGGAAGCTTGTTTTCGTTTCACCAATTTCCACTAAATAAAGAAATGTTTACATGCTATTAGAAGAAAATATTTCGGTGAGAATCTGACAGAAAATATTAAAGTGCGTTCCCATCATTTTCAACCCGATGACTTCACGAAAACTGTGTTGGATAAGTGTGATGTACAAAGGGAAATAATTCCTATTTTGTACCTATAAACTGATTAGACATTTCGATAACATCCACTGAATTAATGCGTTTGTATTTGAAGGTGAGAGAGCAAGATTAAAACCGGGTGCTGTTCCGTCGCTTTTTCCGTGGACCACGAACCCAACAAAAAAAAAAGGAAGAGGCCATACACTAGAAAATTGCCGGATTACCACTATAAGCCTACAATATCGGAATCTGCAGAAATCATCTCCATTGAAGTACGGGAAGAAATCGTCAATATACACAAAGAAGTGAATGCAATTTTGGGACTCCCATTTTCAAAGACATTAATACTCGGAAAAATACTTCAAGAATAAATGTCGCAACATTAAGTCACAAACGTACTATGGTTGGTTTCTTGAAATCAGAATTAATCGTCAATTTCCATCCGCCCGACGGAGAATGTCGTAGCGACTGACTTCTACATTCTTGAGACATAGTCAGATAAATGGAAAAAGTTCGTGGCCCTAAAGCAGGGATTCTCAAACTTTTAAAAAATGTACCCATAAGTCCTTTCCAAGGGGTACGGGAACGATTCTTATTGAGAAATTGACAAAATGACATAAAAATCAAACGTTGCTATGAACTTTCAAGGTATAGGCCTACATTACCGGTATCAACTTTCTTTGATTATGTTTACGGTACCGGTACCTTAAAACACGACAGTTTCATTTAAGCTATCAACCTAAGAAGAGACATGAATCGAAGTCTATAAGCAAGGGGAGCAAGTAAATATTTAAATCTCTATTTATGATTTAAGTCTTATGGAGATATATTTATCAATATAGGCCTTCAATACTCAAATAATAGTAATTTTCAGGAGAAAGCATGCTGAATAATAAAGCGTGTTAGAATTTAGTTATTACCGCTGTATTAATTCTTCCTTCCTCCCGCTAGTTTTAATACCTCTGGTCCATAGCTCATTTTGCAGATGTTTAACGATTAAACGCTGAAAATCGTCCATAATATATTAGGTTACATACCTATAGAATTAATTAATATAGTCTTGGAGTAAAATTAGAGCAGATATAATTTACTTTAGCTTAGAAATCTCGGTCACAATCTATACATTCCTCACAGCTGACTGGGAGAAACATAAGACGATCGCCTTGCGCTTACCCAGTACTACACGAGCACTATCTGGCGCGAACTTCCTCCGGCTACATCCCTATTGGAAATTACTCATTCAAGTATAGTCTGGTAATGATTGTTCTTACTGACATTAAATCAGTAAGCTCTCATTTCTTGCAAGATTGAGCACACGGTGTATTTGTATATAAATGTGCAACTGTATTATTTTTGAGAGCATCATTATTGACGAGCTACTTGTAATACTCACAAGTACAATATATTTCTGGATGAAAAATTTAGCAATTGGCAAAATATAGAAAAATATATTTTTCTGTTTTTTATTTTCCTACTTTGTCATTCTACCCTTTATTGTTTGGGCACTTTTTGAAATGCTCTTTAAGTACCTACAATCTCTGTTTTATATACATTGACCGGCAAAAGAAAAAAAAAAACGATCACTTGAAAAATTCAACATTACTTTCATTCAAATCATAAATATGAACGGTATAGGCCGAGTTCAATACATAATGTTTATAGCATGGAAGTATGGTTAATTGGTTTCCTGGATGTATTATCATTCTTCATGTCATTGTTTAACTTAACAATAGTGATTCTTTGACATGATGCTGTTTCCCGCGGAAAGATGTGCGCGCCATCGCTATCGTCAACAATGCAATGTTTTATTATTTTTTTCTTTCGCCACTTGTTGGCATGGGAAAAGATCAATACAGCCATGTCCTCAGTTGTTCAGATACGAATATGCGCTTGAGGCCTGAAATACGAGGCTCTGATCGAAAATGGTGGTGTGCACATCTTTCCGCGGGAAACAGCATCATGTCAATGAATCCCTATTGTTAAGTGAAACATGAAGAATGGTAATGCATCCAGGAAAACAATTAACATTACTTCCATGCTATTGTTGCATCTGGGGGATGCACCCTCATCCCCTTTTATCTACAACACACACATCTATCCCCAAACAAACGCCTTCGGAATACATTATACATACCTGCCAACTTTTACGGTTTATCCGTAAAATTTACGGAAATTGCAGCATTTTACGGTTTTACGGATGAACGGTGTCATTTTACGATTTCGCGGACAAAAATTTGAAAAGATAATTTACATTCGATAATACCGCACACTTCCGTACAATCGATTGTTTGCGTGGGTCGAAGGCAAGTCCACGATAGTCGATAACTCGTTCTTTGATATGATTCGTACTTTTAACCGTGTGATGTTTGTGTCTTCATTGTAATTGAATTTGAAGCCGGGATAACCGTTCTTCCATGTGAATCTTAGGTGTCGACAGGCTCTGCTTCGCATATTCTTTGTTCCGCTCCGTTCGCTCGTTGCGATTTAAACCATATTCTTTGACCACGTGAGTTGTTCATTGTTCGCGAAGTTGGCGTTCCTTGAATGTTTTCGTCTTTTAAGGTTATGGCATATTTTAATGAAGCGTTCGAGTTTTTGTGCTATAACTTCGTGCTTCGCAGTTTCCTGTATTCCTTGGACTAATTACATTCGTTCCACGTGTGTGTTTGTTTTTTATTTCTACCATGTGCATATTCTTTCTTCACGTTGACAGTGACGTAATTAGGGCCGAGTGTCTGTTTACTTCCTTTTTGGTGGAACACAATGTGCCCTTAAGTGCGGCTGATCATGCTGATGCTTTATTTAAGATGTTTCCAACATCAGAAGTTGCAAAGAAATATAGTTGTGGTCGCACGAAAACGACATGCTTTGTAAATAAAATGGCAAAAAATGCATCATCTGAAGTTGTTAAGTGCCTTCAGAACGGACCGGATACAGATAAATCCCTTTTCTTTCCATCAGTGAGAAACTACTTTTGTACTGCCTGTGACTACATCATCAACAAGTTTCCACTCAAGGATGACGTGTTAAAGAATGCTCAAGTTGCTAGGTTAGACAAAATTGAAGATGCACAGTTTTCTTCCATTCGTTTTTTCTTGGAAAAGTTTCCTATCATGTTATGCAAGGAAGAGAATGAAACTACAGATGAGGTGGTGAATGACCTTCAGAGGCAGTTCACAGCTCTTCAGGTAGATGACACTTCGGCTGCACATCAAGATGCTGCAAGTGATTCCAATTGGGCACAAATATCAAGAATTCGTGGAGCCGATAGACTTCTTAAGTATAACCGAATTTCTAGAGTAATGCTCTCTGTTCTCACCATACCCCATAGCAATGCAGAATGTAAACGTGTTTTTAGCCTTGTGAAGAAAAATAGAACACAGTTCAGGTCATCCATGTCCAATGAATCTCTGGAGTCTATTTCTATTTTGAAGACCAGGAGTTCTGGTCGCTGTTATGACAAAACATTTTCTCATGACTTTTTGCAGGAAGCTAAAAAGACCACAACCATGACTTTAAAGTCGAACTAGCATGTGATTTGCAGTGTGTATTATATTATTTCTTGCCTGTGTTACGTTAAACAAGTTTTATTGTGTAAAGCCTTTTTCAATTATCGTATATCAGCTTAATCTATCAAGGAAGTCCTGTTATGTGTGCTCCAAACCAATATTCACCACGCCTGCTGCTGATTAACATGGATTTCTTCTGGATTGTTATGTTCATCTACAAATTATGTAAGTAGATATGATTTCATTGAAGTATCCTGTTTAAAGCATGAATTATTGTATTTTGTAGCCCAGAAGTATTATTATTTTCGTCAAGCCGGGGGTATATCGAAAATCGTTCTATTTTTTGTCGCGCGTGAGTTTTACTGATAGCCCTTTTCAAAAGTTGGCAGGTATGATTATAAAAATTCTAATACACATGTAAGCCTAATACATAGCAACAACCTCCAATAACCCCGCAACCTGGACTTCATCGATCCCGGCCAACTCCTCACATCCTGTGAAATGTGCAATTGTGCACACTCGACACTCAAAAGGCTATAAAGCTGTAGAGGTGAGGTAACTCGGGGTCAGTCTTCGTCAGTGTCACCTTGTGCCAGACCGCTGCCGAGAGCCGCTCCGCCTACTGCCGAAGGGTAAGTGTCTTAAGCGATCACAACTCCTCACACAAACATCCACACTTTCACCCCCTAGTGCTTGGATTGTAATAAGTATCTGATTTATTAACTGCTCTGCCAATTCTAGGAGTACTTCAAGTCAGAAGTACCCATTAAACTCAGACACATTAGGAGCAACTGGTCTTTTAGTCTATTTCTTTAATTGTTAAGATCCTACCCTTCATCCCTCGTCCCGGTAGGATCCAGGTAACACTTAATTAATTGTTTCGTGTCGCCCGCAGCCAGCCACTCGCCTTCGTCACACTGCTTGTCTCGCTTATTAGCGTGAGCCGCCCGCTGCCCACGTTAGCAGTATTCCAAGCGGCAGCTCAGCTGTTCAGAGCTTCCAGCACCAAACCGCCCTTAATCCCAATATCGCATCCCCGAAATACCCAATCAAACAGTACAGTTGGGAGTTCTCCTTTCGAGCCGCTTCCACGCTCTCGAACCAGTCCATAACCGACACCTCTTACACTCGAGTTCCAAGCAGCCCCCAGGTACTCATATTTCATCCCCCGAGATACTACATTGTGGAGGGCACCCACTCAGGTCCCCTACACTATAAACAGTAAGTTATGTACTCGCCCTAGAGCGTTCATATTTATGATTTAAATGAAAGTAATGTTGAATTTTTCAAGTGATCGTTTTTTTAATGCCGGCCAGTGTATTTATAAAGGCTGCTACTGTTACTCAGGGAATTTCCTGGAAAAATTAGGGAATTGTGAGGGAAATCTGTTAGTTTGTTTTGGTAACACACTGATGTGTTTTAAGATCTGACGTGGATACTTATCTGAATTGTGTAATGTGTCTAGGCTGCTCTGACAACCACTTTTGATGTAGTAAACAATTACTATGTAACTTTGAATGCCTTGAATTTGATTAGCTTTTCTGAAATAAATTGTCTCTTAAGAAGCTTTCAGATTATGTAAGAATGAAATATCCTTAGTTTTCTCCTTTTTCAATTGTCCTTAAAAATATGCAGTTTCAAATATATTAAAGGGACAGGAATTCCGCCTGATCAATACACAATTTTTACAATCAACTCTATAAGAACTCTGTAAGATTATTGCAAGAGTTATATGATTTGCACTTTAAGTTGCATTTTAATATGCTATTTTTAATGTGTTTTTTTTTCATTTGTTTGTTTATAATATTTGTGAGTTTATCTCAGGACATGTTTTATTCAATGTTTTTTCACCATAACTTTCCTCACGATTATTATGTCTCATTTTCATCTAGTTTCTCATGTTAGTTTTAACCTTTTTAATGTATTTCCTTGATTATACTGACAATATGTTTCTGTGTATGGCTGATGAAGGGGCCATTATAGAAAGCCTCAAAACATGGACCTAATGGGTGTAATATAGCCCTTTGATTGTAAAAATTGTGTATTGATCAGGCGGAATTCCTGTCCCTTTAATATATTTGACTTATAATCAATACGGAACCATGATTGATTCTACTAATAAAATGCAGTGTAGAGCACCAAGTCTGTATACCCCTACTCATTACTATTATTTATTTCCATCCATTATCATCGTCGTTGTAGACCAACTCCAGTTTCCCAGGTGTGGTTTATGAGCTTCTTCCATCTTTGTTGGTCCAGATAGATCTTGGCAGTGCTTTCTTTCAGGGGGAACGCAGGGGTACGCGTCCCCCTTAAACATTTGAAAACTGTTAAAGAAAAAATATTGGTACATTTGTATCTAGTCCGGCAAATATAACTTCTGACTTGAAAGTTCATCGATAGCTGGCGTCAACGCGCTGGAGAAGATTTAGAGTAATCCTCGATTTAAATCGATCCATCGAATCAGTTTCTTTTGGTCGGCAACTCGGCACTCCGTTCTTTTAAGCACACAGGCTATTTTTTGGAGGCGGGGTAGGTTGTTATTTTGTGCGTGTGGTTAGTTTTAAAGAATGAAGAAAATAACAAACTATTTAAGATCCACCCAGGCATCGGAAAGCTGAAAGTTAATGATTCGAACATAAACAACGGAGAAACGCCAACAGCGTCGTGTGGTGATGCAAAAGAAGATCACAACAAATGAACTTAATCATGACTCCAACCAGAGCATCATTGCATCTGAACACAGTAGCAAATCTTATGTTCATCAAGTTGGTTGGCCCTCCACTAAGAACTTTCAACCCTGTGGATTATGTGGTTCCTGGAAGTAAGACATCTGGCGACCGACACGAAAAGCAAGCAGAGGAAGCGTGAAGATGGCAGTGATCAGCCTCTTTTACCAGTGTGGAATTTACTGTAAGCAGGACAGCAAAATGAGACACTACCACAGTGCTTATAATTCATCATCATCTTCATTTCCCCTTTTCCAGTTGACACTGGGAGTGGCGACCCCATTTTAATTATCATCATCTTGCACAGTTTCCAGCCACTGGCTGGGTCTGTTTGGAACACAAGCCTCTCCAACGTCTTCTGTCTTCCCACCATCTCTCAGTTTCCACCCTTGTCCAGTCTTCTCCTCTCTTCTTCACGCTTTCTTCCACCCCCTTCAGCCACCTGTCTCTCGGTCTCTTTCCTTCCCACTTCGTCTCGTGTACTCTCCTGGGTATCCTCTTCTCCTCCATTCGCTTTACATGTCCATACCATCTAAGTCTAGATTTCTCTATACCATCCTGTAATGGTTCCTCCTTCATTAATTCTCTGGTCCTCTCATTTCTTATTCTGTCCATCTTTGTAGCTCCAATACTGCTTCTCAAGAACCTCATCTCACTGGCCTGTATTTTGCTCTTCTCCCTTCCTTTCATAACCCAGGTCTCCGAGGCATACGTCAGGATAGGGACATAGTACGTCCGATATATGATCTTTTTGCTGTTCTGAGGGACATCCTTGCTCCATAACATGCTTCTCACACTCCTCCGGAATGCTTCTGCCTGTCTCCCCCGCTCATTTATTTCTGTATCGTTTCTTTCATTATCTTCTCCCATAAGTCCAACCCTTCGTCCACATCGTGGGAGACGGGCAATGGCACAAAGTAGGTGATCGCCTGTAGGGGCGAAGTACAGTGGGGACTTCGTGTGCCCCGGAGGCCCAGCAAGCCAGTAGTGGATGAAACCAAATGCTTTCAAGAATGGAACGACCCCATTTTAATAATAGCCTAAAATGAAAGCAAATATGGTTCAGTGCTTATATTTATTTCACTTAATTTTAAAATGTAAAATGATTACAAATACTGAGTGCAGTTACCACCTTGACATGTTGACCACAAATAAATTAACCGAATGCAACCTTTCATTTAGCATGTCAGCCCGAAAAGTAATAACGGGACTCTGCAAATTGCCGAAAATTGCAAGATCGTGATGTTTTGTCGACTTCAACGGAGAGTACCCCTTTATTTTATTTTAGTAAAAGAGCGCTGGATCTTGGTCTTCTCAATCTCTGTCCAATCCATTCCTCTACTAGTTATGTTTTGCTTGACTGTATCAAGCCATCTACTTCTAGGTCTTCCTGTGGGTGGAGTTCATTTAACTTTTTTCTCCAGCCATACTTTTGCTATTCAGTTGGGTGTCATTCTTTTTACATGTCCAAACCACCTCAACCTTGAACTTTCAATTTCCTGATTGCTTCCCTTATACTTTCATTTCTGCACTTTGCAGTCTACTAGCATCCTTCTTAAAGATTGTGCAGGTTTCAAGTCCTAGCAAAACATGAGGTAAACAATCGAATTAATAAAGCAACATAATTTTACCACCAGGTAAGACACCTGCTGTGGGATGAGCAAATGCCCATGAAAACAAAGATGACATTGTACAAGTCCTATTATGCACCGATTCTTACATACAGTCTCGAAACCACAACACTAACCAATAGAGATTAACTCTAAACTCTAGGCAGCCGAAATGAAATTCCTACGTACCATGATTCAGAAGACCAGGAAAGACAAGATCAGGAATGAGAAGATTAGAGAAGAAGCAGGAATAGATGATTCTCTCCTCAATAAGATTCAGATCTCAAGGCTGAAGTGGTTTGGTCACATGAAGAGGATGCCACCAAACAGAACTGCACGGAAGGAATTTGAGAGAAAAGTAGAAGGAAGACGACCCGTGGGAAGGCCACGAAAGAAGTGGATAGATACAGTCAAGAATGATGTACTACAGGGAGGTCATGATTCGGACAAGTTGGTGGAGGAGGAGTGGTACAAGGACAGGGTGAAATGGAGAGGGCTCATATACACCACACCCGGGCAATTGGTTGAGGATGATGATGATGATGTTGTTCATCATCATCATCATCATCATCTTGTACAGTTTCCAGCCCCAGGCTGGGTCTGTTTGGAACATAAGCCTCGCCACTTAGTCCTTTCTTCCCACCACCTCTCCGCTGACACTCTGGTCCAGTCCTCACCTCTCTTCCTGACACATTCCTCCACTCCTTTCAGCCATCTATCTCTTGGTCTTCCCCTTGGTCGTTTCTTCTGCATCTGCATCTCATGTATCCTCTTGGGAATCCTCTTCTCATCCATTCTCTTTAAGTGTCCATACCACCTCAGTCTTGACGTCTCAATCTACCTTGCAAGGGCTCCTCTTTCACTATTTCCCTGACCTTTTCATTCCCCACCCTGTCTCTTCTTGTTACTCCGATCCTACTTCGCAGGAACTTCATTTCACCTGCCTGTATTCTGCTTATGTCTCTTTTCTTCATTGTCCACGTTTCTGAAGCATAGGTCAGTATCGGGATATAGTAGCTTCTGTATAACACTTCCTTGTTTTTTTGTGGGACATCTTTATTCCACACTAAGCTCCTAATGCTTCTCAGAAATGCTTCTGCCTGTCTGCCACGTTCCGTAATCTCTTTGTCATTTCTCCCATTTTCCTCCACGATACTTCCCAAGTACTTGAGACTTTCCACCTTCTTCAGCTGTCCACCTCCAAGTGTTATCCCACTCATTGGTCTGTCTTTTTTCCGGGTCGTTAACAGGATCTCACATTTACTGATGTTGAACTTCCATCCGTACTCTCCCACTGTTTCTTCCCAAGCCTTGAGTTGCTCCTGAATTTCCTCCTCCTTGTTTCCCCAGACCATGAGATCATTTGCAAACACCATTGCTTTCATCTTATCTTCTCCTATCTTTCCTGCTATCCGTGTCATTACCTCGTCCATAACCACAATAAAGAGAAGGGGTGACAGTGCACTACCCTGCTTGAGGCCACTCATTTGTCTGAACCAGTCTGTTCTTTCCCCTCCAACTTTCACACAACTCACACTTCCACAATACATCTCCTTCACTCTGCCTACAGTCCCTTTTTCCACTCCCATGTTTTCCATTGCTTCCCAAACCTTCTCCCTACACACACTATCATAGGCCTTTTCGATGTCCAGGAAGGCCATCAACAGATCCTCTCCAAATTCGTAGTGGTGTTCCTGGAGCTGTCTCACTGAAAATATGAGATCCACTGTTGATCTCCCAGGTCTGAAGGTAGGAGTGTGACTCCCCTGTAATTTCTGCACTCCTTTCTGCTTCCTTTCTTAAATATTGGGACATTTAATCCTTTCTTCCAATGTTCTGGGGTCTTTTTCTCCTTCCATATCACCCTCATCACACGGTACAGCCACTGTTTCCCAACCTCCTATGCTACCTTCACCATTTCAACACTCACTTCGTCCACACCCGGTGCCCTTCCTACCTTTATCTTGTCTATAGCCATCTCCAGTTCTTTCCAAGTCAGGTCCTCTTCCATTCCTGTGTTGTCTTCTCCATCTTCCAATACATTGTCTTCCTCCCTATGACCATTTGGATTCAGCAAATCCTGAAAGTACTCTTTCCACACTGTCTTGAGTGTCTCTTTGTTGTGTACCTCATTTCTGTTTTTGTCCACCATTACCACATCCTCTCGCGACCTCTTCTCTTACTTTTGACCATCCCATAAAGTACTTTCGTATTTCCTCTGCTGTCTTCCTCCATCATCTCTGTCCACTTTACCATCCACTTTTTCCTCTCCTCTGCGACAATCTTGTTTGCTTCTTTCTTCTTCATCTTATAATCTTCCCTTGCCAGATCAGTTCTTTCCTGGAACCACACTCTGAAAGCCTTGTTCTTCCTTCCCACAGCTTCTTTTACTCTCTCATTCCACCATGGTGTCTCTTTACACCGCTTTCTGTTGCTTGTTCTTCCACATACTGCCACTGCAGCTTCCACCATTGTGTTTTTGAATTGCTTCCATTCCTCTTCCCCTGTTTTAGGATTGTCTGTTGGCATCCTTTCCCTTATTATCTTCTGGAATTCTTCCTTGACATCCTTTTCCTTGAGTTTCCATACTTTGATTCTCCTTTCCTGGTACTCTGTCCTCTTGCTATCCTTAACAACTCCCAGGTTCATAACAAGTATTCTGTGGTCGCTATCTAAGGCCTCTGATGGTATTACCTTTATATCTCTGACACGTCTCTTCATTTCCCAGTTGTACAGCATATAATCTACCAAAGATTTCTTTGTTAAATCACTGCTGAACCACGTTACCTTGTGGCTTTCTTTCTTCCGGAACCAGGAGTTGCCTACCACTAAACCGTTTCTCTTGCAAAAATCCAGCAACTTTCTCCCTTCTTCATTCCTGCTGCCCCATCCTTCTGCTCCCATTACATTTTCATATCCTTGCCTTTCACTTCCTACATGTGCATTCAAATCTCCCATGACAATGATGCTCTGACCATTCAACTGCAGTTGTAGCTCCTCCTCAAAGTCTTCCTTCTCTTGAGCTGTACATCCAACTTGAGAGGCATATACCTGGGCTATCTCCAGGCTTCTTCCCTTCACAGTTACTCTGATCTTCATGATCCTGTCACTTATTCCCTTTACCTCTTCCTTCATTCCATCTCTCACAACTACTCCTACTCCACTGCTCCTTCCTTCACTGTTCCCACTCCAGTACAACCGGTACCCTTTCCTCAGTTCTCTGCGACCTTCTCCTTTCCATCTTGTTTCTGCCAAGCCCAGTACATCCAGCTTTCTTCTCTCCGTCACATCTACAATCTCCTCCACCTTTCCTGTCAGTGTCTTTATGTTTAATGTCCCAACTCGTAGTCCATTAGCATATCCGGGTCGTCGTCATTTGCATCCGTCCTTTCCGAGGCCTGTTCCTGTATTGAAAGCAAATATGATATCCACTACTGGCTTGCTAGGCCTATCGTAGCTTCACCAGAGCCCCGTCAGCCGTCACTTTTCAGGGTTCCCATAGAGCCTTCACAGCTACCGTAGCGGTCCCGGGGCACACAAAGTCCCCACTGTACTTCACCCCTACAGGCAATCTCCTACTTCATGCCGTTGCCCGTCTCCCACCACATGGAGGAGGGGTTGGACTTGCAGGATGATGTTGTTATGGGGACAAAATAGCTATTATATAGGATGTGTTTAACTTTAGCTGGTATTTTGGTGTCCTAGAGAAGATTTCTTACTTGATGGTAAAATTGTGCACCTTTTTGTACTCTCTGTGATATTTCTTTATCACTTCTCTAGAAAGTACATATACTCATTATTAAGGGCCTTATTTTTTGGTGAAATAAAACTGTTGATTTCGGTGTTAAAACTGACACTTTTTCGATGGGTATTTTGCTAAATAAATTGTCGTAATGATCGATGTTTCATCTGAAATCTTCCTTATAGTATGGGGTAAGTCTAACAAATTATGTGGTAAGGGGGTTCTTCAACTTCTTTGCGATGTGTAGGGTATCGCCGAATGTTATTTGCCGCTTAGAATTATGCTCATTTCCTTCTTTCTTAGGCTTTTTATGCGTTTCTGAATCCCTGTAGTGTTTATCTCACATGTTTTTTCGTTCCCACAGAACAAGAACATTGGAGTATTTACAAATTAGAATATTTCTTGTAGCGTCAAATACATAGAGCCCCTCACTGTTTTATTCCTCGGCCCTCGAGAAAACTGTTGCGACTTTAATTTTTGGCATTTTTATACTTAAATGCTGGATATTTGCCGGAACATTTAGCACAATTTGTGTTTAAATATATAATGGCTCAACGGACAATACATATTTTTCTTTTGAAAATTATATATTCAAAGTTTTATCAGTCGCGAACTAGCACTGCTGTATCTACGACCACAACGCCATTTGATGTAATTGATAGCAGATATCGATTTTTATCGATAGCCATAGAGATCGCGGAACTGAATACACATACTTTCGGCGCAGCACTATCAATCAAATGAGAAGAAAACCACGATGGTTAATTCCTCTGAAGCATTTAAACGTGTTTTAGAGAGCTTTTTCGATAATATTTAGCATTTTCGTACTGAGTGAAGTATATTTCGTGATTATTTGTGCAATTCGTGCAATAAATCAGATTTCGTGATATTTCGCGATTTTATTTTGCTAAAATACGCTACTTTAAGTACCTAGAAGGCCATATATATGCAAGAAAGAAGATATGAGAAAAGTTTGCGCGTATCGCTATTACCAAAAAATGTCTAACTACATTGTCGGATACCCATTTTTTATTGACTTCGATTGTTAACAGCAGTCGGTGCCAAGATATTGAAAAAAAGGCTGATACAAGTGATTATAGGGTATACAGACTTTGTGCACACAATGTATATCTTTCTTATGTTCTCCGCAGTAACTACGGGCTACTGCAAGAGCAAACATTAGTAGTTACGTTGGCATCACTACTGTCACTTATATCAAAACAAACAGTAAACTTTGTACTCCCCATGGCCATTCATAACTGATACTGGAAGTGCTGATGGCACATACGCTCACTTATTGCTAGGGACCTGAAAAAATCGCATTTGTGATAAATGTGAATTTTTAAATTTCGTAAAGAATCCAAGCCTACATTCATTTTAATGTGAAAAAAAAAACATTTTTAAGCGTAAATCAAAGTGCGACAAAATGCGAATTGTGACCCAAAATGCGAAAATACCTAATAAGTGGGATTTTACAGCGAAATTACTTTAAATCTGCTAATTTATTTGCGAATTTGTTTATTAAACAAAAGAAAATGTTTAGTAGGTGGCCTAATCGCTCGCTAGCGATACCTCATCTCGGACTCGCAGTGTGCTACGCATATTGGTCGATATAACAATCGATTTCTGTATCGATACGAACTTTCGACTCTCTATAACTTATTCAGACAGCTGACGAACGAAACTCGTTTGTGTACTTGACGCATCCTGGCGACTAGTGGTTTGTTGAACACGTGGACTTCGCTAAACGGAAAAGTTTTCGGCTTGCCGCTTGAATAGTAACCTTATTTTTTTGCAACCTTCAAGCACTTCAAGGTTCAAAGTTTTTTTCTAGAAATGGGACGTACTGCTGTAACTGCTCATGAAAGAGCACAGCAGTACGCTAGTCATGGCTTTTATTGTTCCGACTCTGCAACAGTACTCTGTCCGCCCTAGTAACTCCCCTCACAGCCACACAGAGCTAGCATTCAGCCTGCTTGTAGCATCTAGGCCACAGTCAGCTATCGCAACGTGCCGTACTTAGTTTAATGTAAGAAACAATGTAGACAGTGAGTGTTTTATTGCACTACCATACAGTCGTTGCAGACGGTAGATGTAACTTGCAAGAGTGCAAGTCAGACTTATTTACAATACTTTCAATTTTCTGTAGGCCTAAAATGCAAGTCAAAACAAATGTGTCGCAGTCGTTGCAGACAGTAGATGTAACTTGCAAGAGTGCAAGTCAGACTTATTTACTGTATGAGGATATAAGGAAACCAGAGATATATAAGCAAAGCGAACTGATGTGAGTTTAATAATAATAATGAACTGATGTACATGGATGGCAATAGCGGAACCGCGCACACTAAACATGTGCGAACATGGCGCGAGTTTTAGACAAACTGAAAGCATAAAGGGCAGGTGGCAGCACCTCACATATATAGAACCGCATACTTGATAAATAAGAGTCTGGCTGCGTGGCTCAGGGGTAACGTTCTCGCTTGCTGAGCCCAAGGTTGCAGGTTCGAAACCTGGCGCAGTCAGCTGGCATTTGAGGGTGCGCAAATGCGAGGGAGCCGTGTCAGTACATTTACTGGCACGTTAAAGATCCCCTTCGGGGCAAAATTCCGGCACCCCGGCGTCTCTAAAAGCCAGGGTAGATAAAAAGGGACGTTATTATTATTATTGATAAATAAGAATAAAACTACCAAAGTTACAACATTTACAATACTTTCAATTTTCTGTAGGCCTAAAATGCAAGTCAAAACAAATGTGTCGCCAATAAAGTCATATAGTCGGTAAGAATCAAGAAAAAAATAGATGCTAATTTTCCAAAAATAGATGCTAAAAAGGGAAAAAAATAAATGCTAATTTATAGGAAAATAGGTGCTAAATTTTCAGGTCCCTACTTATTGCAATACACACTGACAATTTCGACAGCCTACAGCCCACACGTGTGGGATTCTCCCTGTCAAGGACACTGTGCTGCCAACTAAACTGCTGATGCTAGCTCTGGCAGAAGCCGGCAGTCACTGAGGAGAACATTTCATGGCGCCCTGTATTAACAGAAATACCAATGAGTATTTAATTATTTAATTACACCTTATGTCAATAAAATTGAATTAATAACATTAATTAATTATATATAGTTTCGGCCACATTATGGCCCTCCTCAGTAATTGTTTTTTTTTTTTAAGAAACCATAATAATTGCAAGCAAAGTTGATTATTATACTTGGATTTTTACCTTTGATAAATTAATAAGAAACATATCAAAATAGTTTAAAAATCAGATCTGATAACAATTATGGGCCTTAAATTGGTGATAACATAAAATAATTTAGTGAAAATGACATATCTAAACAGTTGGTGATTTAGCCTATATTAATATAAAATGGCCTAAAAAATCCTTTAACCCGCCATCGGTATCGTTATTAGGTTGCTCCTAACAGAAACATTCCTTATTAAGAAAAGTTTTTTGTTTTAAGACTCAGCCTTTTCAAACTCCAGGTATTCTCAAATGAGTATATGAGTCACATGTTTTGCTTTGTTATGCAATGATTCACGCACAAGTGTCACGTGTGGGAAGTCAGTGTCACAGGCAGTGTTAGGTGGCTTCTAGCCTCGATACCTTTGGCGTTACATTTTTTGCGTGTTCCGTGCTGGTGTAACATTTTTGTGAGAAGTGTCAATGTGAAGTTTTAAAGGCTAATAGGCCTAGTGAATCTATTCTTTTGAGCTGAATTGAAGAAGAGGACGACGTATTTACAGATGTTGACAATGAAGGCTGTGCTTCTGACTGTCTAAGTAATGCTCCTAGTGAACATTCCATGCATCAAACTGATACTGAGCAATCCAACGATTCAGATAATTTTTTTAGCATATGGCTTTTAGTGCCGGGAGTGTTCAGTTCACCGGAGTTAGTAGCTGCTTCTAGCGGACACCCATGGGGTGAGCTACAAGTACCGTCGCGTGTGGAGTGTTGTCTGGGGAAGGAAAGTGTGAATGTAAGGACTAGGAATTGGAAGGTATCGGCTGTGGCCTATAGTTATGGACAACCCCGGCTTTTGCCTGGAAGGAAGATGGAAAACCACAGAAAACTATCTTCAAGGTTGCCGGCGGGGGTATTCGAACCTCCTCGCCTCCCGGATGTGAGCGACTGCCTGCTGCCATGCCGTAACAACCACGGCTAACTCACCCGGTATTCAGATAGTGAAATGAGTGAACAGGACAATATTAGAAAATAATGTGATTTACAAATCATGATCAAATTTGTTGTTTAGCAATGTAATGCCAAGTTTTTTGTTCCTTTTTATAATATTTAGTAATATTTATGTAGATTTATGTGTACATAAAGGGGTAACATAAACCGAGTCTAATAAAACAAAATTATAATTACCTTCTAAAAGAACGAAAATTAAGTAGGAGTCAAAATTGTAGTAGTTAATTTTTAGGTAATAAACTATTGTGGATATATACAAATATGTAAGTATATACTTACCTAGATATATAATTAAATAACTAAAGACTAATATAATTTATTCTAAATGCCAAGAAGAGCCCGTCCGTATAAGCACTAAATCATATACCAAGCTGATGTTAGGGAGCGCCTATACACGATACCTCTCGCGTAAGTGAGGACAACGCTACCGATGGCGGGTTAATAAATATCCTGGTATGGTCCATAAGTCAATTATAAGCTCTTTGCGGATTGGAGCAAAGGTTAGAATTTGTAGGTTATCGTATGTACAGTATCATCCTGCTGCAATGGAAATTTTGATGTGAATTGACTTTGACAAAGAACTGTTGTTTCAGAATTTATGGTTGTATTTTGACATGTGCTATTGTGTGTTTTGGTTTTCTTTTGTTGTTTTCATAGATATACATCTTAGGCCGGTATTACTCTATCAAAGAAGTTTGCCAAAGAAATTTTATAAAATATTTTATAAAACTGAACTTTTATAAAAAGTTATACAAAGCAATAATCACGCCATCAAATATTTTATCATAGTTCAGCAAAATGGATGAAGGACAGTTCCTTGTTCACTTGACTGTTTTACGGTAGTTGAAATTCTGTAGTGGCAATACTCGTATATACAAGAAACGGAAAGATAAAGTGAACGTCTATGGGTTAAACCATGGGTCGCCATGTGACAGGAAAGATACGAGTAAAATCTTGGTGAACGAGCTGCAGTATGAACACTTGAAAAATTACATTATTATTTGATTATTAATTAAGCCTCCGTGGCTTTGGCGACAGCACGCCGGCCTCTCACCGCTGAGTCCATGGTTCAAATCCCGGTCACTCCATGTGAGATCTGTGCTGGACAAAACTGAGGCAGACAGGTTTTTCTCCGGGTACTCCGGTTTTCCCTGTCAACATTTCATTCCAGCAATATTCTCCACTATCATTTCATTTCATCTGTCATTCATTTAATCATTGCCCCTGAGGAGTGCGTCAGGCCTCGGCAGCCGGCACAGTTCATATCCTCGCCGCTAGATAGGGGCTCCTTTCATTCCATTCCTGACCCGGTCGGAGACTGGAAGCAGGCTGTGGATTTTCATTTTCATTTAATTATTAATAATTATGATGAAATTAATGATGGTGACGTTCGAAACAACCACTGCCCGAGCAAATAAAATTGAAACATACGAAGTAAAAAACTACGCATTGGATGAGATTCGATCCCTGGTCCTTTCGGTCCAGAGTCGAGCACTCTACTCGTTCGGCCAACTGGGCATATCCTAATGGAGGTTGGTTACAAGTATTACGTACTGATAAAGATAAAGTGCTTATTTACATTCGCTTGTAAAACCATAAGTGAAATTAACGAATTACAGTATATTATAACATAAAACACACTACTATTCACGGCTTATTTCAGCCTATTTAACTATTTAATTCCTCTTTATGTTCTGAAATGTGCACCCTTTACGCGCACCGCAAATAGTCTCGGCCATTTTTACCTACACTTTCTATCTGTTGTTTATGTTTTGCGTTGTATACCATTCATTATGTAACATATTATGTAACATTTAATGCATTTCACACTCTGATATGGGCATCTTTGTTGTGGTAATATCCCAGCTGTTATGATCCGCCATTTTGGTTTGAATCTTTTATCAAAGATAGCATGGTGCTCATACATTTTATAAAAGAAATTTTATAAAACCATCTTTTATAAAAGATTTCCCCATTACACTGTCAAATCTTTTATAAAAGATCTTTTATCAAAGATCTTTGACAAATTTCTTTGATAGTGTAATACCGGCCTTAATCACATGTAATTTATTTCAGGTTATATTTTCATATATTCCAGCAATTGGAATTATTTTGTGTTGACCGACTGAAAGTTACAATAGTAATTGTTAATATGGCAACATTGGAAAAAGGCTTCAAAGGTATCGTTACAAAATGAATCAAGCTATGCATCGAGCCGGCTGTGCAAGGATATTCTCGTAACAGTCTATAGTGACTGTATTTTTCAATGATTAACCTATTACTGCTCGAATCCAAGCTCTGTAAACCTGAGAGGAATGTGGATCACGGACGATGAGGAGAGAGATGTGGGGGGTTTCCGGTCCGTACTGTACCCGTTCGTCCTGGGGATGCGATGACCCATCTGCTATTACATCGCATTCCTGGAGTTCCAGGACAGAGCGGAGTTAAATGAACATCTAGTCAAATAAGGAACGTGTCGGAAATTCAGCTGAGATATCGAAAAAGCAGAGGGTAACACGAGACAAAGTATCTCTAGGGTCGTTACGGGCTTAAATTTAATTTAAAAAATGCAAATATAAATGGGCGCCATCAACTGAACTCCTAGCAAACCACATCCTTTCCGGTTAAGCCTTAATCAAGACAAGGAAAGACAAAGGAAAATCACACCATCATCAGATCACAACTAAGATAAAAACAAATTTATTTCACTTTGATAGTCAGACAGACATTTTAAATATTCATCCTACCTGAGAGCATGGTCGAATGCCAACGTTAAATTGTCATTGTCCAGAAAAATCGAACCATCTCTTTTCTAATCAAAAGTATTTAATCCACATAAAACAGGAAAAATCTCTAAAGTTCTCTTGGGTTCTCAGGATCACCGTAGCACTATGTCTTTCGTCACTGACATTCGTGAAACCTGAGACCTAATTTCTCTTTAAATTAACATCATGAATGTGGATTTGAAAAATATTATTAATCTGTCTAAACACACATATTATAATCACATATTTTAAATATCACGTAATTTATGGCTTGCATGGCATAATTCAAATGTTGAATACGTTAGAAAAATGCTTCTAAACATCGAATAATTAATTTACACTATTTACATTGTCATTAATAATTTTTTGTTTGTGAATTACAGAAAATCCACTGCTCATTGGTCATACTCATCATCATCAAAGTTAAATATTTCTCACATTAATTCTCATCTCAAAATTCAACATATTCCTGTCAGAATCATTAACTCCTCACCATTAAATCATTTAAATGAAAATTATTATCATCACTTCATTATACTTTCTAATTATTCACACACTCTTATTTTATCATCTTCTTCAGATTAAATCATCTTAAATCATCAATTTAAATCGTTTAATTCATCAACTCAAGTTGCAATTTCTTCAAATCCTATCTGAATTAAATTTATTTAATTCCATATAAATTCCTTAATCATCAGCTTCTTTAATTAATTATCACCTTCTTCAGATTATTCATCATCTATTCAATCATCTATTAATTTATTTAAATCAGTTTATTTATCCAATCTTTAATTCATCCATTTATTTAATTCATTGATTTATTCCAAAATTTCATTTATTAATTTATTTAAATTTTATTATTCTGGTTATTTAGATTTTTATTATTTCATCTAGTCATTCTGATTTGTATTTCATTAGGTCAGATCATTAATATGCTCAAATTTCAGATTAGTATTCCATTAATTATTATTATCAGAAAATCTTGTATTATCAACTTTACTTATTTGTTTAATTTCCTAACAAATTGTTTAATATGGGTTATAGAACGTTGTCTTACAGTTTTATCACTTCCAAGTTATATCTCGTATTTAATTATCATGCCAAAAAATATTATTGCCTTCACGACATCACGTTGGATCTGACTATCCACAACTACATTATATATCCTCACTTCTTCAAATATCACATTTGAATACCACAATTATTCCACAAAACTCCATAAATATTCAGCATACAGCCTGAATCTCAAAAATTACGCTAGACTGGGTTCGACAACCTCATGTCTGCCTCAAAATACATGAGCAACATTGCAACTTTCACTTGGCAACTTCTACAAAATGCCTATCACAAACTTCACTTAACCATGTTGCATGATCTACAAAAATATATAACTGGCTTCAAATTATCAACGCACACAATATCCAATAACTGTAATTACTCTGATCACAAATAGACAACTTCTTAAATAATTAGAAAAAAATATTACCTTAGTAATTCAAGATCTGCTTTCAAATAGAATACATTCTCTTACAATTCTCATAATTCACATCACAGAAAAACACCAATGTGCTATAATCTCTCATATCAAAATATGCAATACTGATCTGCCTTAAAATAAATCTGACCATTAATGATTCATCTTACAAGATTCAATTACTTTAAATCCTTCTCAAAGGTATCAAACACAATTATAAAAATCATCAAAAGCATCAGCTGTACCAGCTGTTAAACTGAAAGTACTCTCAAAAGAGTATAGCAACAAAATATTGGATTGGCAAACAAGAATTACAAATGTAACCCTGCTGACATTTATCTTTACTTTATTTAACAAAAATTCGACTGATATGTGACTAGTAGTTCCTTGTTTGATTCTCTTACAATCTCAAGTACACTCGGATGATAAAAATGAGTCCCTCAATGGCAAGTAAGATGAGTAACCACCATGCAATCGTATAATTACGAAAGACCTCGCCCCGTCGACTAACATGATAGTGCCCTGAACGATGGGTAAGATGAGTAACCACCATACAATCGTATAAATACGAAAGACCCCATCTCGAAGACTAAATGAGTGAATGTACCAGATCGGAATCAACAAGTCTCTAGTTGTCATATAAAAGCGATATTCATTCACTAAAGTGAATAACATCTTAATATCTCTAAACAATCCAATGGAAAAAATCCCTACTGATGAATAATACACACTCGCTAGTATGCAATGAACTGACGAAGTGATTTAAATAATCAATTGCAGATCACGAGTTCGAAATACTCGTCACACAAAAAAAAAACTATTCATGAAAACTATCCTTACTGGAAAAATGTCTAAAAGACCAAACATCTGCTTAATAAAGCCAACCAATGGTGAGAATTTCGTATAATGATGCCTGCCATATCATATGGTCACGCCATATTCTAGCAAAATTTGAAGCATATAAAGTCAAAGCCATGTCTAAATAATCGTATCACTCCTATTAGAAAAATATACATGTGTGCCCAGTATTCATGAAAATAATCATATCAGGAAGTTATAACTCTTACAGTACCTTCTCATAATCAGCTATTATTAAATTTCAAAGATCGTCGATTATCCTTATGTAATGAATTTCTCGAAAGATCGGCGTGAATATCATTCCACCCACGCAATGACGATTGCCTTCAAACCCCAAGTGAATCAGCTGGTGGACCTCCTCCTCTTCAGGAATCGAATCCATCGCTCTGTGGTGCCATCGCGTCTCTGTCTTCGTTTACTCCGACATGATAAACTGCTGGTTATCCATAGCGGATACTGACCAAATCCTCACGAAAAAGTTCATAGAAACAGCGTACCCCATATTCCTCTTCTACGTTACGCCACTGTCCCATACAATGTTCGGTTTGAGTGTTGAAAGTTCAATCTCCACAGCGGTTAAGTCTCACTTGCAGAAAATAAATTTTATTTATGAGAGTGTATAAGTTTATGAAACACCCTGTAGCTGTGTTCGTACTCGGTAATTTATAACACTCCATAAGAAAGAATTGCATTAATGCACGTATCAATGTTCATAAGTGCATATGCCTGTAACATTCCGTTTGCCTAAAATCGTTAATGTTATTTGGACTCCATGGTCGCTCTGCATGTTCCGTTATGAAATGCATAGTCGTAATGTCATTGAATAACTATGTTCATCTGAAGTTCAAAGTTGCAGTATCTCGTAACTATCTGCCTGCACAATTCAATTACTGAATACAATTCCCAACTCAATGTTGTAATGAAGTTCAGCTTCTATCATATTGCTTGCGTATAAAATTGGAAATAACCCGCTCGTCTCTACTGCAATGTTCTAGAATAATCTCCGCTTAAAGCTGGCCTCGCCATGCCGCTCTGCTATGCTGTTCTGCGTAACCAAAATGCAGCTTGAAATAAAGTTCTCCGACTCGTTTTACAGTGCTGTTCTAAACCCCGGCCTTCTCATGCTTGCTTGGCCCGTACAGCTGGTTCTGTAACCGGTCTTCACGCTGCCTACTGCGGGTGTCTGCCTGGCTCACTGGCCTACTTTCCGTTCTCTGCTTGGTGAAGTCAAAACTGTCGCTTTCACTTTCCGTGACAAATGCTGTTCGCTGCGCGACTTTACCATACGCTCGACATGTCCTACTCAGCTCGCTCTCTGAATTCGACTGCCGTGCTTACTGTCCTTGACTCTCTTGCTCACTGAGCTCAACTCCTCTGCTTACAGAGCTCGACTGACTGTCTCTAGACTGCATTGACCTGCACCTCCCTGGCGCAGTCACGTGACGTTCTCCCCACCTCTGTGGTCTTGCGTCACAAATATAATCTCGAACCCCGATCATCTCGGCTATTAAGTTATAAAATAACTTAAGGGTTATCTGACTTCCTTCAAATTATTACCATATATAATGCTTGTTATATCTTCTCTTCTGAGATGTTTAAATACCATGTTCCATATAGATCTTAATAAAGCTTCATATTTCCATCCATAATTCCATCTGCTTGACTGCTGTCAGTGCCTTCTTAATCCTAGACCTTCTACGTCATCTTGACATTCCTCTTGACTCGATTTGAGCGCTATCCTTTCATAACTCTTCCCATAATCTCAACTACGGCTTAATGTCTGCTGGCGTAGCCGATAGCCTCAACTAGGTATCGGGTACATCTCTCCCGTACATCTCCTTTTTTATCAGGATTGAAAAAAAAACCCTCTCAGGCATTCTATACATAACACATGTACACGAAAGCTCTACAATCCTCTTATTCAGCATGATGGTACTTTCTGATTCTCAACAATGATGATTGACTTCCAATGATTAGCATCTTGATTCTGTATTACTTTGATGTCTATTTCTTCCTTCATCACTCGTGCTTGCTCGATTGACATCTCTGACTGTCTCATCGGGTGGTGCACTAGGCTGTCTACATTCTTGCCTTGAGCTCTCATATTCACGATTATCTCGTCTTTCATTTGGATCATTTCTTCTGTCATCCTGCCTGTCGTTCCGATTAGACTGTTGACCTTGGCTCCAGTTGTTTCTACCACGATATCTATTATTGTATCGATTCCTATCTTGGTATCTGGAATTCTGATTATAGTTTCTGTATCGGCTGTTTCTTGCGTCCTGATCGTATGGCCTCTCATATGGTCCTCTATATCGATCATTTCCACGAACGTTATGGATGTTTCCTCGATTTCCTTCGTTCCTTCTGTTTCCCCAGGAATCTCTTCTATCCGTCTGAGCTGCGTTATCAACGACTACCGCATTCACCTCTTGCGTGTTTCGATTGTCGTTTCTTGCATTTCTAGGTGTAACTTGAGCGCTTGTATAGTCTAATCGCCGTAAAATGTCGTCATAGTGCTCAAGTGTGTTTGCTCCCGATGCTATGAGTGATCGCTGTACCTCAATCGGTAACTGTCTCGCTATAGCTTGCAAAAGCTCTTCTTCTGGCAATGGAGGAATCAAAAACTGTAATTTAGCCAATTGTGAAGTAAAATAATTGGCATAATGCGTCGGATGTGACGTAGAATAACGCTTCGAATACATTTCTGCTCTTACGTTCAGCTGATCCTCTGCACTCCAAAATCTCCTTAAGAATGCTATTGCAAATTGCTCCATATTCGCAAAGTTGCTCCTGAATGCTCTAAACCAAGTTAACGCAGGCCCGTCTAAGGCGCGTTCGACTATCCTTAGTTCTCTCTCCTTGGCTACTCTATGTTCCGCCATGTAGTCGCGAATATCTCGCAGAAATTCGACTGGTGTGACTCCTGTGTTTCCTGAAAACTTCCTTGGCTTGTCATCCAGATTTCTGATAATGGTAACTGGACCTGAGTATCGTTCACTTGTACCCAACGTACTCCTATTCGAATTCGGATTATCCTGAGGGGTTGAACTTGTCCTTTCGAATGTCACATTCTGTTGCGTTTGACGGTCTTCTCCCATGCTAACCTCTTGATTACTCATACTGCGGTCTATCGGTGTCTGATTTATCGATATTTCCCCTGATGTAATATTTTGGCTTGTGAAACTATTAATCATAGATTCTAGTTTAGTTATCCTATCTTCTGCTAATTTTTCTACGATCTTGACCTGAGTCTTCAAATCATCCAACGACGTAACATTCTGCGTTTTGTTACTCTCTTCTAAATCGTTTTTCAACTTGTCTATCTTGTCTTCGCATGTATTCTTTACTGCCGCGACTTGTTCCTTTAACAGATCAACATCTGTCCTAAATAGAGTTGAATCTATCTTCATCGCTTCCTTGTTCTCCGTAAATCTCGCTTCTAAGTTCGCCATACCTGCGATTAATTTCTCATCTAATCCTGCACGTTTTTCTTTTGCTTCGGCATCGACCTCACTATACCGTTCTTCCACAATTGCACCGACTCTATTTTTGAATAAAGCTAAATTTTCATTAACCTTTTGCTCTATATCATCATCCATTTTCCTAATATCTTTCTGCAATTGATTCTCTAATGATTTTAAATTAGAATTAACCTCTCCTAAGACTTCCTCTTTAATGGTCCCAATTACTGTCTTTAAACCTTTGATCTCATTACCTAGATTCATCTCTAGACCTTTGATTTTAGTTTCGAAAGATACTTCGGTAGACCACTCTTGAATTTTGCCTACGTCCGCCACTAAACCATCAATGTCGAATCTCAACTTCGATACATCCGATTTAATGTCTTTCTGTATAGACATAACGTCTGTTCTTAAAGTAAGAATGTTTTCTTCTCCTCTACTTTCTAATTCAATAATATTCTTTCTTAATATTTGAACATTTTGCTCTCCTTTCATATTTACTGCAATTATATCTAATTGTAAAGTCTTAAGCATTTCATTATTCTTTAAAGTTAATCTATTCTCTAACCTAGTTAACTTGTTTTCCAACTCTGTGTTAGTTTCTTCACTACGAGCTTGTAATTTCTCTTCCAATGATTTAAAACTATCCTTCAAGTTAGCTTCACTATTTGTCTGTAATCTTTCTTCTAATGATTTAAAACTATCCTCACTATTTGACTGTAATCTGGTCTCTAATGACTTTAAACTGTCTTTCAGATTGCCTTCGTTACTAGCCTGTAATGCTTGCACATTTTCTTTACATCTAGCTTCTAACCTAGCTTCTGAACTATTTATCTGTTCTTTAACTTCTGTTTCCATTTTAGAAATAGTTTCTGCAATACCAGACATGCCACTCTGTAACTCTCCTAACACCTTAGCTAAATCTTCCGGCAACATAATTATATTTTCAATAGACGTTTTATTCAGAGTCGTTAGACAACAACACATCACAATGTCTCAATTCCTGCATTCACTTGGGTATAGGAAAAATGACTTACAACTAACATGATATAATACTAATACGATTAACATAAACACTGGAATGGGCACACAAGTATATTGTCTGACTAAGTTTAATAAATTTTGTAACACAATTAAATGAACTTGAGATCAATCTCTCAGTAATCTAAATCTGATGTGATTCCATAGAATAAACAAAATCGAAGCCCCCCAGGTGGGTAAAGCCAATTCTCCCTCTCTCTCTGTACCCGTTCGTCCTGGGGATGCGATGACCCATCTGCTATTACATCGCATTCCTGGAGTTCCAGAACAGAGCGGAGTTAAATGAACATCTAGTCAAATAAGGAATGTGTCGGAAATTCAGCTGAGATATCGAAAAAGCAGAGGGTAACACGAGACAAAGTATCTCTAGGGTCGTTACGGGCTTAAATTTAATTTAAAAAATGCAAATATAAATGGGCGCCATCAACTGAACTCCTAGCAAACCACATCCTTTCCGGTTAAGCCTTAATCAAGACAAGGAAAGACAAAGGAAAATCACACCATCATCAGATCACAACTAAGATAAAAACAAATTTATTTCACTTTGATAGTCAGACAGACATTTTAAATATTCATCCTACCTGAGAGCATGGTCGAATGCCAACGTTAAATTGTCATTGTCCAGAAAAATCGAACCATCTCTTTTCTAATCAAAAGTATTTAATCCACATAAAACAGGAAAAATCTCTAAAGTTCTCTTGGGTTCTCAGGATCACCGTAGCACTATGTCTTTCGTCACTGACATTCGTGAAACCTGAGACCTAATTTCTCTTTAAATTAACATCATGAATGTGGATTTGAAAAATATTATTAATCTGTCTAAACACACATATTATAATCACATATTTTAAATATCACGTAATTTATGGCTTGCATGGCATAATTCAAGTGTTGAATACGCTAGAAAAATGCTTCTAAACATCGAATAATTAATTTACACTATTTACATTGTCATTAATAATTTTTTGTTTGTGAATTACAGAAAATCCACTGCTCATTGGTCATACTCATCATCATCATCAAAGTTAAATATTTCTCACATTAATTCTCATCTCAAAATTCAACATATTCCTGTCAGAATCATTAACTCCTCACCATTAAATCATTTAAATGAAAATTATTATCATCACTTCATTATACTTTCTAATTATTCACACACTCTTATTTTATCATCTTCTTCAGATTAAATCATCAATATAAATCGTTTAATTCATCAACTCAAGTTGCAATTTCTTCAAATCCTATCTCAATTAAATTTATTTCATTCCATATAAATTCATTAATCATCAGCTTCTTTAATTAATTATCACCTTCTTCAGATTATTCATCATCTATTCAATCATCTATTAATTTATTTAAATCAGTTTATTTATCCAATCTTTAATTCATCCATTTATTTAATTCATTGATTTATTCCAAAATTTAATTTATTAATTTATTTAAATTTTATTCTTCTGGTTATTTAGATTTTTATTATTTCATCTAGTCATTCTGATTTTTATTTCATTAGGTCAGATCATTAATATGCTCAAATTTCAGATTATTATTCCATTAATTATTATTATCAGAAAATCTTGTATTATCAACTTTATTTATTTGTTTAATTTCCTAACAAATTGTTTAATATGGGTTATAGAACGTTGTCTTACAGTTTTATCACTTCCAAGTTATATCTCGTATTTAATTATCATGCCAAAAAATATTATTGCCTTCACGACATCACGTTGGATCTGACTATCCACAACTACATTATATATCCTCACTTGTTCAAATATCACATCTGAATACCACAATTATTCCACAAAACTCCATAAATATTCAGCATACAGCCTGAATCTCAAACATTACGCTAGACTGGGTTCGACAACCTCATGTCTGCCTCAAAATACATTAGCATCATTGCAACTTTCACTTGGCAACTTCTACAAAATGCCTATCACAAACTTCACTTAACCATGTTGCATGATCTACAAAAATATATAACTGGCTTCAAATTATCAACGCACACAATCTCCAATAACTGTAATTACTCTGATCACATCTAGACAACTTCTTAAATAATTAGAAAAAATATTACCTTAGTAATTCAAGATCTGCTTTCAAATAGCATAAATTCTCATACAATTCTCATAATTCACATCACAGAAAAACACCAATGTGCTATAATCTCTCATATCAAAATATGCAATACTGATCTGCCTTAAAATAAATCTGACCATTAATGATTCATCTTACAAGATTCAATTACTTTAAATCCTTCTCAAAGGTATCAAACACAATTATAAAAATCATCAAAAGCATCAGCTGTACCAGCTGTTAAACTGAAAGTACTCTCAAAAGAGTATAGCAACAAAATATTGGATTGGCAAACAAGAATTACAAATGTAACCCTGCTGACATTTATCTTTACTTTATTTAACAAAAATTCGACTGATATGTGACTAGTAGTTCCTTGTTTGATTCTCTTACAATCTCAAGTACACTCGGATGATAAAAATGAGTCCCTCAATGGCAAGTAAGATGAGTAACCACCATACAATCGTATAAATACGAAAGACCTCGCCCCGTCGACTAACATGATAGTGCCCTGAACGATGGGTAAGATGAGTAACCACCATACAATCGTATAAATACGAAAGACCCCATCTCGAAGACTAAATGAGTGAATGTACCAGATCGGAATCAACAAGTCTCTAGTTGTCATATAAAAGCGATATTCATTCACTAAAGTGAATAACATCTTAATATCTCTAAACAATCCAATGGAAAAAATCCCTACTGATGAGTAATACACACTCGCTAGTATGCAATGAACTGACGAAGTGATTTAAATAATCAATTGCAGATCACGAGTTCGAAATACTCGTCACAAAAAAAAAAACTATTCATGAAAACTATCCTTACTGGAAAAATGTCTAAAAGACCAAACATCTGCTTAATAAAGCCAACCAATGGTGAGAATTTCGTATAATGATGCCTGCCATATCATATGGTCACGCCATATTCTAGCAAAATTTGAAGCATATAAAGTCAAAGCCATGTCTAAATAATCGTATCACTCCTATTAGAAAAATATACATGTGTGCCCAGTATTCATGAAAATAATCATATCAGGAAGTTATAACTCTTACAATACCTTCTCATAATCAGCTATTATTAAATTTCAAAGATCGTCGATTATCCTTATGTAATGAATTTCTCGAAAGATCGGCGTGAATATCATTCCACCCACGCAATGACGATTGCCTTCAAACCCCAAGTGAATCAGCTGGTGGACCTCCTCCTCTTCAGGAATCGAATCCATCGCTCTGTGGTGCCATCGCGTCTCTGTCTTCGTTTACTCCGACATGATAAACTGCTGGTTATCCATAGCGGATACTGTCCAAATCCTCACGAAAAAGTTCATAGAAACAGCGTACCCCATATTCCTCTTCTACGTTACGCCCCTGTCCCATACAATGTTCGGTTTGAGTGTTGAAAGTTCAATCTCCACAGCGGTTAAGTCTCACTTGCAGAAAATAAATGTTATTTATGAGAGTGTATAAGTTTATGGAACACCCTGTAGCTGTGTTCGTACTCGGTAATTTATAACACTCCATAAGAAAGAATTGCATTAATGCACGTATCAATGTTCATAAGTGCATATGCCTGTAACATTCCGTTTGCCTAAAATCGTTAATGTTATTTGGACTCCATGGTCGCTCTGCATGTTCCGTTATGAAATGCATAGTCGTAATGTCATTGAATAATTATGTTCATCTGAAGTTCAAAGTTGCAGTATCTCGTAACTATCTGCCTGCACAATTCAATTACTGAATACAATTCCCAACTCAATGTTGTAATGAAGTTCAGCTTCTATCATATTGCTTGCGTATAAAATTGGAAATAACCCGCTCGTCTCTACTGCAATGTTCTAGAATAATCTCCGCTTAAAGCTGGCCTCGCCATGCCGCTCTGCTATGCTGTTCTGCGTAACCAAAATGCAGCTTGAAATAAAGTTCTCCGACTCGTTTTACAGTGCTGTTCTAAACCCCGGCCTTCTCATGCTTGCTTGGCCCGTACAGCTGGTTCTGTAACCGGTCTTCATGCTGCCTACTGCGGGTGTCTGCCTGGCTCACTGACCTACTTTCCGTTCTCTGCTTGGTGAAGTCAAAACTGTCGCTTTCACTTTCCGTGACAAATGCTGTTCGCTGCGCGACTTTACCATACGCTCGACATGTCCTACTCAGCTCGCTCTCTGAATTCGACTGCCGTGCTAACTGTACTTGACTCTCTTGCTCACTGAGCTCAACTCCTCTGCTTACAGAGCTCGACTGACTGTCTCTAGACTGCATTGACCTGCACCTCCCTGGCGCAGTCACGTGACGTTCTCCCCACCTCTGTGGTCTTGCGTCACAAATATAATCTCGAACCCCGATCATCTCGGCTATTAAGTTATAAAATAACTTAAGGGTTATCTGACTTCCTTCAAATTATTACCATATATAATGCTTGTTATATCTTCTCTCCTGAGATGTTTAAATACCATGTTCCATATAGATCTTAATAAAGCTTCATATTTCCATCCATAATTCCATCTGCTTGACTGCTGTCAGTGCCTTCTTAATCCTAGACCTTCTACGTCATCTTGACATTCCTCTTGACTTGATTTGAGCGCTATCCTTTCATAACTCTTCCCATAATCTCAACTACGGCTTAATGTCTGCTGGTGTAGCCGATAGCCTCAACTAGGTATCGGGTACAGTACGTAGTAACAGAACCGAATATATTGGTCGGTCACTCATTCACTCGTTTCAACACCATATTGGAATATGCAACGGCCCTATGTTAGCAATATTGGAATAGACAAGCCCTTCTCTTCCTGCCTCCCGCGTCATCTTACCCCGCAAGTTCACAGAGCTTGGACTCTAGCAGTACATTCTGTTCTGTTGGTAATGGAAAAGAATTTGTATAAACAGTTTATTTTTATAATATTCATTCATCTGGTGGTAAGGTATATTGCTAATTCACCCATCTTAACTTCCTTCCCTGCTCTCAGAGACCCTCTAGATTACATACCAGTTTATTCTAAATCCCATCAACCAACCCCCTTCCCCTGACTCATTTTCATGTGAACACAATCACTGCCTTGTATGCATCTTACATACAAGGTCTGTTCCGTAAGTAATGTGACCAATTTTTTCCTGATGTAACGGTACACCACAAGGTGTTCTAACCTGCTGGGTTAGGTGGAGGGGGTGTTTTGGCTTCAAAATGTGCAGGTCGCAGCTGCCTCTCGACGTGCGTTTTCACGAACGCCTTTCTGAGGTTACCGTATATACCCGAATGTAAGACGACCCCGAATATAAGACGAGGTCTAGTTATCAACTGCCTCTTACAGATTTTTTCAAAAAAATACTCGCTAACTCATAACTTGCACAATATATGCCCTCTAGGTCGTGCTTTCATTTTTATAACGTGTCGTGATACCGGAAATCCCTCTGCCGCTTTTCCAAGACATACTCGATAATTTTTTTGTTCAAGAATGGGAGACGTTATTAAATTAAGATACATTGATCACTCAATTACTGCTCGTAAAACTGACGTTGTTCTTGTAAAGATTGTTTTAAAACATATTTCTGTATGCTTTCGAACATATAATTTATCCGCTTAAAATGACGTGTATGCGTAAATCCTAACCTCAAAATGTACGCTATTCGTATATGCATGGTAATTAAACATAACAAACCATATTTTAATCTTCATTAACGCATTGATTTGTTGGGAGTCACAAAATGCCAACACCACATACTACTTTGCAAATAATAATAACTTTTCTTTTTTTTATACCCTGAATATAAGATGACCCAAAATTTTTATAACACAAAAAGTGGGAAAAAACCTCGTTTTACATTCGGGTATATACGGTACTTCAAATGGCGCGTTGGAACAACGTTACGCTGTCAAATTTTCCATTTAACTTGGGAAGTCCGCTACCAAAAAGTTTCCATTAATTGAACTGGCCTTTCCGATTGAATGCAAGTTCTCCGATGACATAAGTCGTTCAAGGAAGGCCAAGAGGAGGTCTACGTTGAACCCTGCATTGGACATCCATCAACGTCCCAAGTCGACGAAATGTGATGCATAATTGTTTGCATCTTGACTGACGGTTGACCCTACTGTTGATAGTACAAACTCTACACATCCCAAAAACAATAATTTTGATCTCATTGTAACTGTGCAATTTGAACATGAAAAAGGTATGCACCAAACAGGTCCCAAAAGTGTTGACCGTCGAACAAAAGGACATGCAAGTGCTCTGGTGCCAAGAACTCTTGGAATTGTGTGCAAATTTTGTAAACTCGATTATCACTGGTGACGAGTCATGGAAAAAAAAAAAGACAGTTCAGAGTGGCACACCCCAGCGTTACCACGTCCCAGGAAGGCACGCATGACCAAGTCCAGGATCAAATCTATGCTCATTGTCTTCTTTCAAGTCGGAGGCATTGTCCCTCACAAATTCGTGCCTACTGGGACCACTGTGAACACAGCTTTCTACTTAGAATGACTCAAAAGTCTGAAAAGGAGGGTCGCGCGCTGCCAAAGCAACATCAAGGGCTTTTGGAAAACTTCATCACGATAACACGCCTTTTGTCAACAATTTCCTAGCCAGGATCCATCCCCATTGCTTCCCCAGCCTCCCTACAGTCTCGATCTGACTTCAGCAGACTTTTCTTTACCCTCACTTAAAAAGAAAGACCAAAAGGAAACATTGTGACCCAATTGAAAACATCAAGGTTCATGACACATCGGCTCTGTTTTGTTTTTTTTAATTTGTATTATTATAATTCTTTTTTTCCCCATGATTAGGGAACCTAAGCATTACAATTGGGTTCAATCGTGTTGACCGACTGAAAAATATTAAATTTCGGTTACTAAGGCAACACTGAAAACTGGCTTAAAAGCCCATAATAACAGAGTATTGTTTGTTATTTATAGTAATTATAAAAACCGTATCAAAATACATTCCGCCAATTAAATGCATATTGTTATTTATTTTTATATTATCAAATTACACAATGTTTCAGGCTTTATAGCAATTCTTCAGCAATAATAATCAAAATAATTCATGTTTTTTGGGTTAATGCCGTGTGTATTTGGATTATAACCATACGTTTCGGAGAAACCTTGCCTGCTTTTTCAATGGAAATCAAACAATGTGGCCAAAGAAAGTATATCAATGAGATTACAGAACTTAAATTCCTCGGTTCGTCACCAGAGAGCAGCTGCCAGAAATTACTGTATGGACCATGGTAGAACGGCGGACAGAGTAGTAAGGAGAAGGTAAAGGGGGCGGGGTGAAAATATAGAGACTCCTCGAAGATGATGATGATGATGATGATAATTGTTGTTTTAAGGGGCCTAACATCTAGGTTATCGGCCCCACTCCTCGAAGAATGAGGATGTCCGAAAGAAGGGGGGGGGGGGGGGAGGAGGTGGGAGGGTTAGATGGATATAAGGAAACATAAACAAAAGGGAAGTGTATCTGAACGATACCTAACGTCATACAGGCAACAGAGAAAAATCAGATGGAAACTCCTCCAGTGACGAACAAATCCAGGCTCTGTAGCCATAGAGGAAAAAAAGTACAACTTGAAATAGGTGAAGAACAGAGACTTTTTTCCTCTATGGCTACAGAGCCTGGATTTGTTCTCCTTTGTTCGTCACTGGAGGAGTTTCCATCTGTTTTTTCTCCGTTGCCTGTATGACGTTAGGTATCGTTCAGATACACTTCCCTTTTGTTTATGTTTCCTTATATCCATCTAACCCTCCCACCTCCTCCCCCCTCTTATTTTGGACATCCTCATTCTTCGAGGAGTGTCTATATTTTCACCCCGCCCCCTTTACCTTCTCCTTACTTACTACTCTGTCCGCCGTTCTACCATGGTCCATACAGAAATTTCTGGCAGTTGCTCTCTGGTAACGAACCGAGGAATTTATCTATATTTTTTGTAATTTTTGTAATCTCAATGATATACTTTCTTTGGCCACATTGTTTGATTTCCATTGAAAAAGGAGGCAAGGTTTCTCCGAAACGTATGGTTATAATCTAAATACACACGGCATTAACCCAAAAAACATGAATTATTTATATAATCCGTTAATATACACATTAATAATCAACTTTATACAATTCACGTCACATTACAGTAAATACAGGAACAATTTATAAACAACCATTATTGGAAAAATTATGCCTTTAAATGAAATTGGATTATTCAAATATGCCTATTTTACACTGTTTTAGACTATTTCCAAAATGTTTAAAAAATCCATCAAATAGTTGCAGAGATATATACAAGTGACTACAGAACTTACGTTGCTAGAAGAGGTCTGCAAGAACAAGAAAGACTCTTCACCACGGCGGCTTCGGTGGCATAGTCGGTAGCATGCTGAGCTTCTATGCCCAAGATCGCGGGTTCAAATCCGGCCAAAGTCGACGGATTTTTTAAGAGCGTTAAAAATCTCTCAGTATGCCTTCCTTCAGAGGGGAAGTAAAGCCGGCGGTCCCATGGCATAGATTTATGGCATGTTAAAGAACCTTCCACTAATTACACCTGTGTGAAGCTAAATTGTATAGGTTAAGAATGTAAACAACACTCTTAGATTCCTACGTTCATTGCCAAGAGTCGACTGCGGTGATGTCTGGTTGCTAAGTTCTGAAGTAGTAGTCGTTGACGGTGGAGTTTGGCGGCAAAAGTAGGAACTACTTGAAAATTGATCGTCTGCAGTCCTTACTTGATTAAAAAAGATACTCACACTAATACAGTCATCACAATTAACACTGGTTATCAGACAGATTCTACACACACCCAAAGTACACGGGGCTACATGATCGCGTTGTCGCAGCCCCTAAACTTAAGAACCAACTCTTCACCACATGATCTAAAACAACTGGCCCTCTGTACAATAGAAAATATTTACAGATGGCTCACAAGACAAAGAAAATAGAACTGGAGCAGGAATACAATCATCTCTCTTCTCACTATACTTCCCAGTAGGCCAAAACAAAACAAACTTTGATGCTGAGATAAGTGCAATTTCACCTGCACTCTATCAGTTATTAGGCAGAAACATTGATTATCAAAAATGTGTCATCATTAAAGATTCAAAAGCAGCAATCCAAGCCGTCTCGTCAAATTATAAGCCTCAAAATAAAGAACTGAAAGACATTTTTTGTATGATAAAAACCCTTCAAAGACTCCACAAACATATCTCATTTCAGTGGATCCCTTCTCATGTTGGAATAGCAGGTAATCAAGAGGCAGACAGATTAGTAAAAATAGGTACCACACTACAACAACCTGTCAGTCAGACTGATTTTATTTCAGCTAAAAGGATCTTGAAAAATACTATCAAAAACAGGTATGAAGAAATGGCAAAGAAAATAGCAGAAACCAAATTATGGAAGGACATTGATGCTAAATGGGATCAATATAAATTAACACCAAGAAGAGAAGCTGTAGCATTCTTCACACTTAACACTGGCCATGACTGCCTTGCAGCTCATCTGAAACGAATCAACATCCTGAGATCTGAAGAATGCATACTTTGTCACGAACCTGGAAGTAAAATGGATAAGGGACACCTGCTACATTGCAACAAACTTGATGTGACTGCTAGAACTTCAGGAAACCTCACACAACTCTATTTTAACGCAAGAAAGCTGATGGATTGGAATCCGGGCTAGCCATAGGAAACAACAAAATATTTTATGAAATGTGTTGGTTGGTTCCTCAGTTCCGGGACTGCGACAATGTGGTCATGTAGCCCGTGTACTTTGGGTGTGTGTAGAATCTGTCTGATAACCGGTGTTAATTGTGATGGCTGTATTAGTGTTTGTTATCTGTAATTCAGGTAAGGACTGCAGACGATCAATTTCTCGTAGTTCCTACCTTTGCTACCAAATGCTACCATCAATGGCAACTAGCTGCAAACTTAGCTACTAGATGCCACCACGACCAGATACCTGGCGGCAAACGTTGGAAGTTGAAGAGGACCCATATTGACATCTAACTTCCAATATTGCCTTGTTTGCGACAAGAAGTAAACTGGGCCATTTTTACAAAATTATAATGTAACTTCCAGTGAACATTGACTCAAAGACTTTTTCTTTTTTGAATTCTGTATTTTTTGTTTATTATTATATACGGTGCGTTCAAAAAGTAACGAGCCAGAGGATACCTTTCCTGCACTTGTGGGTGGCCTTGCCTTTTTTGGGAGGTGGTGTTCCTAGATGCTTCCACTGGAGGCTTTGTCGTTTGGATTCTGGTCCGAATTGATGACACCATGACTCACCTCCAGCCACCACTTGTGCCAGGAACCCATTCCCTTCCCTCGCATAGCGCTGCAGATGACCAAGACAGTGGGCCATTCGAAATGCTTCCTGGTGTGGTTGAAGACTGTGGGGCACCCATTGGGCACACACTTTGTGCAAGTGCAGTCGTTCCTTCATGATGGTGTGCACACTTCCGACGCTCAATCCAACCATGGTGGCTATGGCGTTCAATGTCACTCGGCGGTCCTGGGTAATGAGTGCAACAACCAGCTGGACGTTGTCATCGGTAATGCAGGCATCATCGGCTAACGACACCCGTCCTTCACTGAAGCGCTTGTGCCACGCCTTGAACCTTGCAAGGGACATGTAGTGTTCGCCGTACACTTGTGACATTCGGCGATGAATGTCCGTTCCCCTACTCCTTCCGCTGTCAGAAACCGAACAACACCTCTTTGCTCTTCGGTTGACGCCTCCATGTCACTGTTTGCAATGCGACTGGCAGCGTTGGACGATTGATGCATGCTGCTGCTCGCTTTGTATCGTCACATGACGTGCACGCGTGCCCTCTAAGCGACGGGCTGTGACCGTCGACGCTCTGGTCGGAACCACACCTTGTTACACACGCCACGATTAGCCGATGTCGTCACTGGTTTGCGCAGTACAGCCTTCAGCTCGTTACTTTTTGAACGCACCTTATAATTATTAGTTTTATTTAATTTTTTGTGTTATTAATTTCATTCCAAATTTTTATACTTTAATTATTTTTTCAAATTATTTAAATTTATTACTTTATCAATATTATTGGCAATATGTTATCAAGTTTCTAGGACTCTATGACCATTATTTTTGCCACAATAAAATAATATATCCACCTGCACAGTTGAATGACGCCTCAACTTGCTTTCAATCCATGGCTTGTATACTTCAATATTGTTCTATCTTTGACAATGAACGCTCCAGTCTTGCAATATCTTGATTGTAGTTCTAGGTGTCATCCACAGATGGCAGTATCGGCACTTATTCTATGAATAAAGCAATGTATAAAAGTCATAGAGGTAAGGTGGACAATGGAAAGGTGTTGGGTGGGAAAGATAGGCTATCAGGCAAGGAAATAGGCACTATTCAAGTTTATTATGAAAAAGCAATCGGAGAAATCCCAAGTGTAGATTCTAAGACAAGAGCTGTTAGGGCCACATATCTCCATTTGCTATCTACCAATGAGAGTCCACAACATTTGTTGTGTCCCAATAGCAGTGACACCTGGTGCAGATATTGGAAATGTAAAGAGGCTGGTGAAGCATATGACCACAGTAATAGCTTACTTTCTGCAGTATTAAATGAAATGAAGCCTTTGTACAAAATATCTTGTACATCCAAGGCGCTTAGAAAAATGTTTATATGGAGGTACCGATACACAAAACTGCAATGAATGTTTGAACAATCAAATTTGGGTGCGATGCCCCATATCTACATTTTGTGGTGCTAAAACTGTACAGATATCAACATATGATGCTATTGTATGCTATAATGATGGCAGTGAAGGTATTAGAACTTAGAGGGATGAATCCAAGGATGCAGTCATTAAAAACATTGAGAATCCTGGGCAAGGAAACTATGGACATTCTACTCTGGAACGTTGAAGGGCTGAAGTCAATTATTTCATTAACTTCCGACTTATTCTGGCAAAGGTTTGATGTAATCATAGCCACAGGAACATTCTTAACAAATCCCAAAAGAGAAAGGGAGACCGGAAGGAGGAGTAAGCATCTTAAATAAAGACTGCATAGGAAAGGTGAAGGAATCACTCATGGAAGAGAATATGGTAACTGTTCGAACAGTCAAATTAACGATGATAGGTCTATACATCAGCCCCATCAAGAAAATAGATGACGCAGTGGAACACATTGCGAGAGCCATTACAATAGCATGAGAAGACAGAAACGTAATTCTTGGGGGTGTCATCAACTGTCGAATTGACAAACCCGACAACAAAACAAGTCTAATTCTAGAACTCCTATATGACGAGGGATACACTCTGCTAAACAGGCCAGAAGAGGTAACTTGTGTAGCTCCCAACAGGAAAAGCACCATAGATTTAATCCTCGTAAAAGGGGACTGCCTATCAACATACAAGCATGAAGTTCTATATTCGGACTCGGCTGCAGCTCTCAGGAAACGCATACCTGTCCTCTCAAGAATTGTTACAGAAGAAAGGCTGCCGCCCAAAAATAAGAGCGAGTGGATTACTACAAGAAAGCTATGGACTAACACCATCGAAAGGAGAAATGATGAGCTACAATATATCACAGATGCTTGAAGAAAGTTTTCTAGATTTAGCACTAAACTCAACACTGAACGTTATCAAAGAATCACAAATCAGGAAGCCACCAAGAATCGCCAAGATATGGTTTGACTGTGAATATTACAAACTTAGACAAGAGACCCTGGATCTCCTCCATAAGGCGCGACAATCAAACGACCACCCCACACTTACAGAGTAGGCACTGAAGAGGAAAGCGTACAAAAAACTGCTACAACAAAAAATAAATAAACCACATTGAAGAGCGGGCACAAACGCAAGCCCAAGAAGCCCTCAGCGACCCATTCATCGCACTTAAGATGCGAAAAACATGTTCCACCACAGACCTACCGATAACTTCATGGGAAAATCACTTCTCAAAAATTCTATACAAGCAAAATATTAAAACCGCTCTTCCGCTACGAAGAAATACTGACACTGTAACTGGCCCAATAGAACCGAAGGAAGTCAAAACTGCTATTTTCGCCACCAAAGACAAAAAAGCAGTGAGGGCTGACGGGATTGTTAATGAAAACTTGAAAGACACCTGTGACACACTGCTTGACACATGGACCACCTTTTTCAACAAGTGTTATGCAACAGGAGAATTCCCAGATGGATGGAGGCATTTTATTATAAAGATGCTGTACAAAGGTAATGGAGATAGAAACAACCCAGACGCATACAGGGGCATAGCCCTTGATAACAACATCTATAAGGTCTTTGCAAAAATACTGGAGAACAGACTCGTCGCAGCGGCTGGAACGATGATCCCGGAGATACAGTTCGGATTGATGATAGATAGATAGATAGATTTTTATTAATTCCATTTGATCAAATATATGCATTCAATACATTTTTGATATAGGACACGTCAGAATTTACATCTATAAAATAAAAGAACTAACAGGTATATATTACTAATATTATAACTATTTATAACTTATTATAATAGCAAATCTTAATTGATACAATCTTATTGCACAACTATTTACACCTCACTCTATTATCATAATATGAAAACTTAATTCAATAAATACAACAACATACAGCTAGGTATTACAATTAAATTAAAAAAGTAAAATATAATTATAGATTCCATCGCTCCTATACGCTAAGATATTCAACTACTGAGTAAAAACAATGGCACTGCAGATAAGCTTTCAACATTCTATCAAAGGTTTTTATTTTTGGGGCCAGTTTTATATACTGGGGTAGTTTATTATATAATTTAACTCCAGTGTGAAAAGTTCCTTGTTGATATATGCTTGTGTGTGTGTGTGAAATATGAATGTATTGATTTTGTCTTGTGTTATGCCTATGAACATCATTGTTTGTTTTAAGAAAAACATCTTTATTCATTAATTTCTTAAAAAAAAAAACATAATACTTTCAAAGATATATATGCAGGGCAGTGGGAGAATGTTTAAATCTTTAAACAGAGGTCTACATGATTCTCTAGAGTTTACATTTGCCATTATTCTAATCGCCCTCTTTTGTATCCTAAACGTGCTTAGTACATCTGGAGACATACCCCAAAATATGATCCCATATCTTAAGTATGAATGGAAATAAGCAAAATAAGTATTTCTTAATGTGTGCATGCTAGTGCAGGTTTTCAAAATACGTAACGCAAAGCACATCGAGTTCAGTTTAGTATTCAGATATTCTATATGTTTATTCCATTTCAAGTCTTGTTGTATCCATAGTCCTAAAAACTTTGTTTCTGATTTATTTTCTATTTGATGACCATTTAATGTTATATTGGGCTTCGCAGGATTCCTATTCTGTATAGTGTGGAAATTTAGACATACTGTTTTTTTTATAGTTTATTGTGACCATTTGGCTAACTCTCCTGTAACGGAGTCAGCAGACTGCTGTATGACCTGTTTAGTTTCACCTTTTATTACGAGTGTTGCATCGTCCGCAAACAAAATTTCCTTATGTGAATGAACGTTCTGTGTTATATCATTGATATATAGAAGAAAGAGTAGTGGGCCCAAAACCGATCCCTGGGGTACTCCAAATTCAATAATTCCCTCATTGGACAATGTTTCATTAAGTAATTTGGTTCCATCATCCTTGTGTCTCAAGCTTACTATTTGTTTACGCCTTGTTATGAAAGCCGGATCTAAAGATCCTATAGGCTTTCATATAGCCGTGGTATGTGGGAAAAAGTCTGTCTGTATGTACGTACGTATGTGTGTGACGTTTTTGCGTTTAGCAAAGTACAGGTCGCAATTTTCAAGATATCGAGCTGAAATTTGGTACGGTGAAAGAGTTGGAGCCTGTGACGAACCCTATTGTTGGGCGTTAAGATCGGTGCACGGACGGACCTTCTTTTGGGGCCCCGAATTTCATCCTATTTTTTTGAATCGATATATCTCGGAAACGGTTGGTCGTATCGAAAAATGTTAAATGTATAGGTGTAAGATCTCCGCGGTATGCAACTTTTTTACACAAAACGATTTTTTGATATCTCTCACCGTTTTCTTTTTTTTGGGGCCCTGAAAATGTCCATTGTGCGTGACATTTTTGCGTTTAGCTAAGTACTGGTCGCAATTTTCAATATATTAAGCTGAAATTTGGTACGATGAAAGAGTTAGTGACTGTAACAAATCCTATTGTTGGGCGTTAAAATCGGTGCAGGGCCGGATCTTTTTCGGGGGTCCTAAATTTCAATTTTTTTTTTGGAATCGATATTTCTCGGAAACGGTTGGTCGTATCGAAAAATGTTAAATGTACAGGTGTAAGATCTCCGCGGTATGCAACTTTTTTACTCAAAACGCTTTTTTCATATCTCTCACCGTTTTCATTTTTTGGGGCCCTGAATATGTCCATTGTGCGTGACATTTTTGCGTTTAGCTAAGTACTGGTCGCAATTTTCAAGATATTAAGCTGAAATTTGGTACGGTGAAAGAGTTGGGGCCTGTGACGAACCCTATTGTTGGGCGTTAAAATCGGTGCAGGGCCGGACCTTTTTTTGGGGCCCTGAATTTCATCCTATTTTTTTGAATCGATATATCTCGGAAACGGTTGGTCATATCGAAAAATGTTAAATAACCAGGTGTAAGATCTCCGCGGTATGCAACTTTTTTACTCAAAACGATTTTTTGATATCTCTCACCGTTTTCTTTTTTTGGGGGCCCTGAAAATGTCCATTGTGCGTGACATTTTTGCGTTTAGCTAAGTACTGGTCGCAATTTTCAAGATATTAAGCTGAAATTTGGTACGATGAAAGAGTTAGTGACTGTAACAAATCCTATTGTTGGGCGTTAAAATCGGTGCAGGGCCGGATCTTTTTCGGGGGCCCTGAATTTCAAATTTTTTTTTGGATTCGATATTTCTCGGAAACGGTTGGTCGTATCGAAAAATGTTAAATGTACAGGTGTAAGATCTCCGCGGTATGCAACTTTTTTACTCAAAACGATTTTTTGATATCTCTCACCGTTTTCATTTTTTGGGGCCCTGAATATGTCCATTGTGCGTGACATTTTTGCGTTTAGCTAAGTACTGGTCGCAATTTTCAAGATATTAAGCTGAAATTTGGTACGGTGAAAGAGTTGGGGCCTGTGACGAACCCTATTGTTGGGCGTTAAAATTGGTGCAGGGCCGGACCTTTTTTTGGGGCCCTGAATTTCATCCTATTTTTTTGAATCGATATATCTCGGAAACGGTTGGTCGTATCGAAAAATGTTAAATGTATAGGTGTAAGATCTCCGCGGTATGCAACTTTTTTACTCAAAACGATTTTTTGATATCTCTCACCGTTTTCTTTTTTCTGGGGCCCTGAAAATGTCCATTCTGCGTGACATTTTTGCGTTTAGCTAAGTACTGGTCGCAATTACAAGATATTAAGCTGAAATTTGGTACGATGAAAGAGTTAGTGACTGTAACAAATCCTATTGTTGGGCGTTAAAATCGGTGCAGGGCCGGATCTTTTTCGGGGGCCCTGAATTTCAATTTTTTTTTTTTGGATTCGATATTTCTCGGAAACGGTTGGTCGTATCGAAAAATGTTAAATGTACAGGTGTAAGATCACCGCGGTATGCAACTTTTTTACTCAAAACGATTTTTTGATATCTCTCACCGTTTTCATTTTTTGGGGCCCTGAATATGTCCATTGTGCGTGACATTTTTGCGTTTAGCTAAGTACTGGTCGCAATTTTCAAGATATTAAGCTGAAATTTGGTACCGTGAAAGAGTTGGGGCCTGTGACGAACCCAATTGTTGGGCGTTAAAATCGGTGCAGGGCCGGACCTTTTTTTGGGGCCCTGAATTTCATCCTATTTTTTTGAATCGATATATCTCGGAAACGGTTGGTCGCATCGAAAAATGTTAAATGTATAGGTGTAAGATCTCCGCGGTATGCAACTTTTTTACTCAAAACGATTTTTTGATATCTCTCACCGTTTTCTTTTTTGGGGGCCCTGAAAATGTTCATTGTGTGTGATATTTTTGCGTTTAGCTAAGTACTGGTCGCAATTTTCAAGATATTAAGCTGAAATTTGGTACGGTGAAAGAGTTATTGACTGTGACGAATCCTGTTGTTGGGCGTTACAATCGGTGCAGGGCCGGATCATTTTCGGGGGCCCTGAATTTCTAACTGTTTTTTGGAATCGATATATCTCGGAAACGGTTGGTCGTATCGAAAAATGTTAAATAACCAGGTGTAAGATCTCCGCGGTATGGAACTTTTTTACTCAAAACGATTTTTTGATATCTCTCACCGTTTTCTATTTTTGGGGCCCTGAAAATGTCCATTGTGCGTGACATTTTTGCGTTTAGCTAAGTACTGGTCGCAATTTTCAAGATATTAAGCTGAAATTTGGTACGATGAAAGAGTTAGTGACTGTGACAAATCCTATTGTTGGGCGTTAAAATCGGTGCAGGGCCGGATCTTTTTTGGGGGCCCTGAACTTCAAACTGTTTTTTGGAATCGATATATCTCGGAAACGGTTGATCGTATCGAAAAATGTTAAAGGTACAGGTGTAAGATCTCCGCGGTGTGCAACTTTTTTTACTCAAAACGATTTTTTGATATCTCTCACCGTTTTCTTTTTTTGGGGCCCTGAAAATGTCCCTTGTGAGTGACATTTTTGCGTTTAGCTTAGTACTGGTCGCAATTTTCAAGATATTAAGCTGAAATTTGGCACGGTGAAAGAGTTAGTGACTGTGACGAATCCTATTGTTGGGCGTTAAAATCGGTGCAGGGCCGGATCTTTTTTGGGGCCCCTGAATTTCTAACTGTTTTTTGGAATCGATATATCTCGGAAACGGTTGGTCGTGTCGAAAAATGTTAAATGTACAGGTGTAAGACCTCCGCAGTATGCAACTTTTTTACTGAAAACGATATTTTGATATCTCTCACCGTTTTCTTTTTTTGGGGCCCTGAAAATGTCCATTGTGCGTCACATTTTTGGGTTTAGCGAAGTACAGGTCGCAATAATCAAGATATCGAGCTGAAATTTGGTACGGTGAAGGAGTTTGTGTCTGTGACGAATCCTATTGTTGGGCGTTAAAATCGGTGCTGGGCCGAATCTATTTTTTGGGGCCCTGATTTTCAATTTTTTTTTGGAATCGATATATCTCGGAAACGGTTGGTCGCATAGAAAAAAGTTAAATGTACAGGTGTAAGACCTCCGCGGTATGCAACTTTTTTACTCTAAACGATTTTTTGATATCTCTCACCGTTTTCTATTTTTTGGACCCTGAAAATGTCCATTGTGCGTGACATTTTTGGGTTTAGCGAAGTACAGGTCGCAATTTTCAAGATATCGAGCTTAAATTTGGAGCTGTGAAAGAGTTGGACCCTGTGAGGAAACCAGTTGTCGGGCATTAAAAACGGTGCAGGGCCGGACCTTTTTTGGGGGCCCCGAATTTCAAACTTTTTTTTTGAATCGATATATCTCGGAAACGGTTGGTCGCATCGAAAAACGTTAAATGTTCAGGTGTAAGATCTCCGCGGTATGCATCTTTTTTACTCATAACGATTTTTTGATATCTCTCACCGTTTTCTTATTTTGGGGCCCTGAAGATGTTATTAAATGTTTTTGGTTTTTCAAAAAAAAATGGGGCCCAAATGTATATAATAATAGGTAAAAATTTAAACGATGGTCTAATTGAATTCTACGGAAAATTATCTATAATAACCCGTTTTCACCTTTTCAATAAGTTAAATAATATATTTACAGCTGTAATATACTTTATGTTCGACCCTCACTATTATGTGTCAGATAACTGTATCATAATGATGGTCATTATAACACTGTTTCCCATTACGATACAGTTTCTCCAGCCAATCAGAGCTCGTTCATTGACCAATTAGGTAACGATAACTTCGCGCATGCGCTCAAAATCCAACATGTCGGACATAAACACAACATCGAACTATAATAAATTACCGACATTGAATACCCACCGTCCATATGTTCGCGTAAATAAACTGGCGAATATGAGACAAGAAATAGCACTGTACCTTAAAATCACCAACACTAATTTCTACCTAGCGCATTGTCTTCAACTGACACCGGTGACAATATTACTGAGGGACGGCAGATGTAAACATATGGTTTGCATATGGCATTGCAAACACACAGAGCGCATGCGTCGGTCGTTCAAAGCTCTTGAAAGGCAGAGATATAACACCCAACGCTCACTCTGCGATCACAAAATTCCAGTAGCTGACTCTCAACAGATATTTATGAATATTTATGTTAAAACATATAATAAAGTTATAATTATCGTCGAACATAAACAGTCGTATGCAACTCCCCTATAATGGTAATTAAGACACTCGTATGGAAATTATAAAACTCGCATACGCTCGTTTTATAAAAAATACTCGTGTCTTAATTATAGCCATTATAGGCTCGTTGCATAATGTACTATTCCATTTCCCAGGACGTCCGGCTTTCATAACCACATGATGGTGTCAGCATTGCCTAGAATAACATTTTATAATTTTCCTACATTACCACACAATCGGGCCAAAGGCCCGAAATGCTAGGCATCAGGCCTTGCCGCCAACGAAGTTGTTGTTTGAGATTATAACCCCTCTTGCTGGCCCCTTGCTGCTGCGCCACTGTCTCATCAAAAGCAGGTCGTGCTGCGGGGACTCCTACTTGTTAAGTAAGACTCTATCCATTTATTAGCTAGACCTCTAATACCATATTGATTTAGTTTGGTAAGGAGGATTTTATGGTCAACAACATCAAATGCTTTCGATAAATCCAAGAATAGGCCAGTTATATGTTCCTTATTGTCAATTAATTTCAGTATACAATTACTACATTCGTAAATTGCTGTCTGTGTAGATTTTTCCGTTCTAAATCCATGTTGTGAGTTTGATATTTTATTTTTTTCTATGAAACTTATCAGTCTCTTATACATAATTTTTTCCACAATTTTTGCAATACCAGTTGGTAAGGTAATAGGACGATAGTAATCTAATTCATCTTTTGAACCGTTTTTGTGCACTGGAATTACTTTTGATAACTTCAAAATATCCGGGTAAGTTCCTGAGAGAATTGAACTGTTTATTAAGTGCGTAAGTGGATTTATTATATTTTCTGCACATTTCTTTAAAATTGCATCAGGGATGCTATCAATGCCAGCACAGAATTTATTTTTTAGCTCTTTTATAACTATTCTTACCTCTTCACTTGTGACATGATTTATAAATAAAGAATCACTGCATATATTTATTTTATTATTAGAATTTAGAGTATTTACCTGTGATTTATTTAATAATTTTTGTGGAATTTCCAGAAAATAGTCATTAAAAGTGTTTGCTATTTCCTCTGGATTATTAATCACTTTATTATTTCTGGTCAGTGTAATGTTCCTTTGTATTTTAGCAGATTTTCCAGTTTCTTTCTTTATCACGGACCACATAGCCCTGTTTTTATTAGATGATTGGGAAATAACATTATCATTATGCATTTTCTTTGCTAGTCTTATTACCTTATTTAATATGCTAGTGTATTTTTTGTAGTATAAGTTGAATTCAGGTGTTGTGTGGTATTGTTTATATAATTTGTGTAGAAATTTCTTCCTTTGGCATGAATTTATAATCCCTGTTGTTATCCAATTGCTAGTTTTGTTATTTTGAACAGTTCTTCGTTTAAAGGGGAATGCTATTTCAAAATAGTGTTTTAGGGTACTGTTAAATGCATTAAATTTATCATTTACATTTTCTAGTTCATAAATTTCTGACCATGTTTCCTTATTCAATAAGTCATTGAAATATGTAACATTTGATTCAGTGAATGACCTGCACTTTGATTTTACTCCATTATCATTATTATTGATTGTTTCGGATACTTCAAAACTCAGTATTTGTCCATGGTGGTCACTAAAACCCGGACAATAGACTTCTATTGAATGGTGATATTTATCTGTATTTATAAAAATTTGATCAGGAGTGGTTTTACTAAATTTTGTTATTCTTGTTGGGGTATTTACTGTAGGTTTCAGTCCATAGGAAATTAGTAACTGTGTTAATAATTCACAATTTCTATCAAATTTTAAGAAATCCACATTTACATCCCCACAAATTATTATATCGAAATTTACTTTGCTCATGTTATTGAGTAACAATTCTAATTTATCTATAAATAAAGGAAACTTTCCTGAAGCTATAAATAAAGGAAACTTTCCTGACGGAGAACGGTATACGCATACAATTATTAACTTAAACTGCTGTATTTTTACGGCAGAGAATTCAAAATCCTGTTCCATAATTAGATAATCATAAGCTGTTATCTGTTCATGATCTAAATTATTTCTTAAGAAGATGCAAGTGCCACCATGGCTAATATTAGATCTAGAGTATTTACTAGCTTGTATAAACCCTGGGAATTGAATTAATTCGAGTTGTTCCTCTTTCAGCCAATGTTCTGGAATACATAGTGCTGAGATGTCTTTAAGTTCATTTTTAAGCATTAGATTTATGTAATCAATTTTATTATAAAGAGACTGAACATTCTGGTGGTAAATTTTAAATTTGTTACTTTTGCAAGCTTGTGTTGGTGATTTATTTACATTATTATTATCATAATTGTTATTATTATTGTTGCTAGACAAATCCGAAATACCATTGTTGCACTCCGTTAAATTTGACTTCAAAAGATCTGAATGCCAAACCTCACGTTTGGCTTCTTCTACCAGTTTCCCTGCTTCCACTCTAATGATATTACTGTTGAATTATTCTTACCATTTGAATTTACAATTTTGCAGATTTCATCACTAAGATACTCTTTTCCTAATCTATTTAAGTGTAGGCCATGCCGAGTGTGGAACTTCCTGTCTAATTTACTTACATCTACAATTTGGACATTTGGAAAACTCTTACAAATTTTATGAATTTTTCCATTTGTAGCCTCTATTTCTACATTTACACATGATTTGGGAATTAAATCGTATCTCTGCGGAATGTTTACAATAATGACATTTGTTTTTTGCATGGATGGCAATGTACCCATTAAATCTTTGATTACCTTTTTACTCTCATTTCTATAGACGTCGTTTGCTCCAGCGATGATCACTGCGTAGTCCTTTGCAGTAAGGGACGCACACTCTCCTATCATCGCGTTCGTGACCTCTGCAATTTGAGCTCCTGGCTTCACTGTCGAAGTGACCTCCATTTCTCTGCTTCTCTCCAATACGCTTGCTGCTACATCTCGCCCGTGGCTATCCGCAAATATCCGCATCTTCCTGGATTTTCTCTTTATCACTTCCTTCTTTTCTTCTTGAGGAAAGTCATCATTTTCTTCGACAAGCACTCCAAATGAATTTGAGACGGGAATGTCAGTTACATGTACTCCATTTATAGGCCTAGGCTTATTCAATCTTACCTTACCAGCAATCACTGTCGACCAAGTTTCCTTGCATTCCTTTCTGTTTCCTTTTAATTTATTCAACTCTTCCATAAACTTAGCAATATCTTCCTTTAGCAGCTTTATAATTTCGTCTTTTGAGGACAGGAACTTTAAATGCAGTAAGAAATTTCATTGATAATATCCAGGAGAACATTAGACATCCAAAAGGAAAATTCTATGCAATCTTCATAGACTTCAGGAAGGCATTCGATCTGCTGAATAGAGATATGCTCCTTTTAAAGTTCTCGACATGATAGGAAAAGACAACCCACTGATTATAGCAATCAACAACATCCTGGCATACAACCGTGTGTCAATACTTGACGGCAAGACATCTTCAGCAAACATAGTACAGAGTAATGGAGTTCTCCAAGGGGATCCGTTAAGCCCCATACTATTCAACATCGCCTTGGCAGACATCGAAATGATCACTCACAGAACCTCCGTGGCAATATATTTATACGCGGACGACATGGTTATAGGGTCGAACAACAGGGAAGAATTACAGAGTGTAATGGATAACCTCGAAGATTACGCCATTAAAAACAGCTTGGAAATTAACAAAAACAAGACAGTCCAGATGGTATTTAGAAAAGGGGGAAGAATCGCAAACAAGGATAGACTACAGTGCGGAATGGAGGACCTGGAGTTCGTGAGCTCATTTAAGTATCTGGGTATCACGCTTCAACCTTCAGCTAATTCTTTCAAATGCCACGTAAGAGAGAGAACCGCGGCAGCCATAAGAAGCATTTATGATATCTCGGATCCCACGAGACTATCTTTAAGCACGGCTATGAGTCTATTTTACGCTAAAGTACTCCCAGTTCTAACTTACGGGCTAGAACTTATTTGGGATCACCTAACAGTATCCGACCTCCGAGCCATTGAAACCGTAAAAGCTAGATTTTTAAAAAGAACATTGAGGATTTCCAAGATGTCACCCTCAAGATTGACGTACATACTAGCCTCTGAGACATTCCTAATAGAAGATCTACGAACCAGAATGCAGAACAAGAGCTTCTACAAATTAGACAGAAGAAAAGAGAGGACATCGACCTGGAGTTTTACTCGACTGATGCCATGCTCAATCGTAGCTGGTCTGGACCAAATAATGACATGCGGAGCTCTCCAACTAGGTTGGCAATAGATGGTTTTCACCACAAGCTATGTACTCGACAGGGCTATCATGAACCGTCTGAGCAGTGCGTTTGTAAGCTGTGTGAAGGTCATTGCGAGTGATATCATTTCAACAAATGCACCAAACGAGAACAATCCCTTATGGACTACTGTAAAACGTGAATGTATCTTATAACTTATATGGCCATTTGGCTGCAATAAAGTTATTATTATAAAAGCATCCAAAATTCACAGGCTGTTGACAAGATCACAGAAAAGAGGAAGATAGATGAGTAAGACCCTGATTATTGCACAGGAAAGTTTTAAAAATCCATAAATTCCACTTATTTCCATGGAAAGTTACAAAATTTATCAAAGTAAACTTTAAACCTGTTTTTCTACAAATGTTACTTTTTAGTCTTTAGGAACACCTAACTCCATGATGGTTAGAGCTAGAACCATGAAATTTTCTCTGCTTGTGTATGTAGCCTGCTTAAAATGAACTACAATGAAGTAGGTGGGGGTGTAATACAAGTAATATGTCATGAAACGCATTAAAAAGGTCATTAAAAAACTGTCCGTATTATAAAAAATCATAAAACTTTAATTATAAGGATTGTAGTGTTCATTTTAGTTCATTTTATGTATTGAACCTTTAAGACTGTTTTAGTTAAGTTTCATGATTGTGTTGAGAAATTGTGTGTTCCTAAATTGTTTAATGTCACTAAATTGCTATTAACAATTGATAATGTTAACATTCATTGCATAACTTATTTTCTGATCAAAAACTGTAGACTGACTTTGTTCAAATAGATGTGCCAAGTCACATTTAAATATGTTGATATTGGTATTTGTTTTTAATTAAATTAAACTTTACTGCATTTTCACCATCATCCCCCCTTAAGGGGGCAGATAACCTCGTAGTTCCACCTCTTAAAACCTCAATACCTAACTTCACAATCCAACAAATGAGAATAAATAATATTTTCGTAATTTTCTAATGTCCACAAAAATTCCAAGAAATACAATTCTTTGTAATGTTCTGGCAGGTGTACACATGTTTGGTCCTTCATAGTACCAATATGCAACAGTTATCATTTCATCAAGAAGAATCAACATGAATGTAATCCACTGGTGCTAACTATCCAGTTAAATTTGTCTTGGAAGAATTTAAAAAATGCCGTAACTAATAATGATAGTGATGTTGAAAAATTTTTAAACTTTTAATTGTGATAGTTGCACAGCTAGACGATTCGTTATTTTAAGGGGCAGAACTTCAAGGCTATCTGCTATAGTTGCAGCAAGAAAGTAGATGATTTTATTAGACTATTAAGAGATGTTTTGTTTCAATTTAATAATGCTTCTTGTTGTTAATTAATTAGCTTAGGAGCTTTGCAACATTGTGTTCATTTAGCCCAGTGGTACTTGGGTGTGTATGTATGTATATACATATAAAGATTTGTCTAATAACCTGTGTCATTGTACAGGGTCTTTCACTCAAAGTGCGGCCGGCCCAGCGCTCTAGGTAGAACATGCAGCTATAAAGATCAGACGAGCATATCGCAGCGTGCTGCTGTCACAGCATATGTCATAATAAAGATAAGGAAGGAAGTGCTGTTGGATTGATGCTTCGGACTCTCGACCCTAAGCTCAGTGAGCTGCCACTACGCACCACGCTGCCGCCCGCACTTTGAGTGGAAGACCCTGTAGTATCTATAATAGTGTGTGTATTTGGGATTGAGGCGGTTGTGGCCTTACAGTGGAACCATCTCAGCATTTGTCTGGAGTAGAAATGCGAAACCAAGGAAAACCATTTTTAGAATGGTGAAGATGGAAATCAAACCCGCCTTGTCTCAGTTTTCCCTTACGAGGCTGGGTGCACCCCGTCCCAGCCCTCGGACTGGTATTAAATTTCTTGGCAGAGCCAGGAATCGAACCCGGACCCCAGAGCGAAGGACCAAATGCAGATATAAAATATGTACATAACTTAATTTTAAGGAGAGTTTAACTACAAGCATAGACTAGATGGAACATTGAGGATCTTGTCCAGTTGGAGATGTACTGAGGAACTCTACTGCCATAAACTAATTCTATCATTGCTGAAGAATTTCCGAGAAAAGGCTTTACGATGTATGTAGATATCCACAAGTTCAGGGACTGATAGCACTATGGTCAAAATGTTTGCTTCCCACCAAGGCAGACCAGGTTCACTTCCTAGTTAACGCACATGGGATTTTTTAAAGTGAAATGTTCATATCTAGCGGTTCAGATTTTTTGCAAAAATTCCATAGTTTATGATTGCAAGATTAACGGTCATGTGAAACTATGGGCTTCCTTCCTTCAATACGTTCTGGAAATGGTTCAGCTTACTAAAGTGAAAATTCTTGACCCCAATTGATAGTATTAATTTGTGACGGTATGCCGTACCGAAATCTCTGATGGGGGGAAAAGTCGAATCAAAATTTGATTGCTATTTTGTCCACTGATTCATTTTTAAAGGTGTTCAGAAAAGTGTAAAAATATTGTTTTTAGAACTCTATATTTCAATATTCCATAAAGCACCCACCCCCCTCCCACCATCACCGGGTAGCCCACAGTACCGGAACCTCTCTTTTTACAAATCAAGCACTGGTATTAATTCAAGAAATTAATGATTATCAGACATCTCAATCTAGTTGCCAGCTTTTTGTATTGGTACAATGGGCATGTCAGTTGGTATACACCTTACCAAGTAGGCTATGTACCGGTACTGAGAAGGCTGCTGCAAGGCATTTATTATTACCGGTAGCAATGCCTGTGTAGTCTATTATGGGATCCAAAGTGATAATTCTTTGTTCCCAAAAGAAACTTGAACTGCCATAGAGGCAATTTTTGTTAGTGAGATTTTTGTCTCCCATGTGTGGCTACATTGAATAAAACCCTGATCCAACCCAACAGTAAAAAATTATGCTATAAATCTCCATGTTTGTAGTGATGGGGGATAAGTGACAAGGTTAGACTACATTGTAAACTATTTAAGTTGACGCGAACTATATAACCTATCAAACACAACTCCTTATTATAAATAAGTACACGAGACTGGTGACCACGATATCGCAAGGCCCTCAAGGCCCTACATGAATGAACAGCAAAATTTAGATTCATAGTTCGTACGTTCCTATCGCCTAAGAAACAAAACGTAACAAAAAGAAAAAAAAATACGGTAATATAACAAACAGAAGTCACCAATATATGGGTAATATATATAGGTGGTAGTAAAATCCACCATTTTGCCACCATTGCAGTCGTTGACAACTGGTTGACAACCAACACCGTTCAAACGTAAATAAAACAGTTTGCCTTGAATGTTTTGCTTGTTCTGTCATTTTCACGAACATGATGGTGAAAACTCATGAATAGCTTTCGCATCAATATTTTGATCCCGTAAGCAACTTCAGCTTTTATTCTTTCCTATTTCCATCAATCAAGAATTTTATTGTTGAGTGGCCTAAAAGGAAACTGTGTTTCATGGTAAGATTGCTCTTTGATAACGCTTGAATGTCTGGAGTTAATATTCTATAATTGAAGCATTCAAGCTGTTCGATTTAACCAACCATATTAAAGATTTCCACAGCAAATTCAGTTGGCGAAATAAGACTTCATTTGCTAATTGGGTAAACTCAAGTTCTGTAGGTAGTTGTTGGGCGTAGTTCCGGAGTATTTTATAGCCTAACTTGGGAAATACTGCCCTAAAGACGCAGTGGCATTGGCTGCAACAAAAGTTTATAAAGACGCACTATTTTTAATGTTTTAAGGGAATATATCGTATGATAGCCAAGGGGTAGCACATCACTCGGCGTTTCTTTCGTAGAGCCGACGCCCGACCAAACCAAAGAATATATTATGGACCAAACTATATTCAAAGTTCGTAATATCACAGGACAATATACTACGTAATATACTCAACGAACCAACCTGAGTCATTAACTAATCAGGTGTTAACATGGGTATCCATGACTTGTAACCTAACCTCACTACCTAAGCTGTTGACAGGGGAGTCCACCCTAACCTGACCCTTATTATTCTCAGGACCTCTACCTGCACTGTTACTGACATTAGCCATTTGTATATCATTCAATCTATGATGATTCATAAAAACAGATTAGCAATATACCTGACTATTGTGAAACTGAGAAAAGTTGGAAAGTTGCCGTTATTAGTGTGCAATGTCATAAACTAAGAATTTTATTTCACTAGCCGTGAAAGCCAATACACCATCCTTTTGGAAGCCTTCATAGGGAAGTGAGGACTGCTTGAGCTTTTAACTCTCGCAGTGAAGAGGCACAGGTGCCCTTCATAAGAAGGGAGGTAGCACGCAGTTCGCTACTTCAGTGGGGGTCGGGACACAGACACCAAGAGCCACTGTGTGTAGCCGCCTGTCGAGCAAGGCAGTGGCGCTAGAGCTCAACAACTCCAACTGAAATCCCGGAAAAATGCGACCTACAAGCTGGCTGATGGAGCTAGCGCTCACACAGGGTCGCACTTCAAGTTGCTGAGTTCTAGCAGGAGCTGAGCGCTCGTCACATTTTAATATATTTAATGATCATAATTACAGTCGTTGGATTTTTTAAGAACGTTAAAAATCCCTCAGTATGTCTTCCTTCGGAGGGGAAGTAAAGCCGGCGGTCCCGTGTCATAGATTTATGGCATGTTAAAGAACCTTCCACTAATTACACCTGTGTGAAGCTAAATTAATATAGGTTAAACATTTGTCTAACGTTCTCAGGTTCCTACGTTCGTCGTCAAGAGCCGACTGCGGTGGCATCTGGTAACTAATTTCTGGACTAGTTGGTCGTTGACAGTGGCATTTGGCGGCAAAAGTAGGAACTACTTTAAAATTGATCGTCTGCAGTCCTTACTTGAATTAAAACAGATATACATACACTAATACAGTCATCACAATTAACACCGGTTATCAGACAGATTCTACACCCCCCCAAAGTACATGGGGCTACATGACCGCGTTGTCGCAACCCCTAAACTGAGGAACCAGCCATAATGGTAAGAGTTCCTATTAGACCATCCTTTGTATAAAAAAATTTAAAAACTGAAATTGCCTGATTTAATAGTCGGGAGGATATCAGGAGAGGATTTAGAATCTGATGTTCACTGCTCTGCTGTCATAGAGCCACCATCCCGCCCAAATAGCAACACGACTTATGTGGTGGAAATCAAAGTTCTGACCTCCATCTTTCTCACTGAGTCAGTAATGCCAACCCCACGCGTTTGGTACTATTTCGCATGTGATTTATGAAATCACTATACTCAGTGGAAAGTGAACTCAATTACAGTGTTTATTTATGTATTTATAATGTTTTACATACAAAAACAGACCTAACCTGGGACTTACGCCCTAGACCCCCTTGCATGTGGTACTAGCATTAATTTTCGACCAGGCAGTACCTAACCTAGTAGCGGACATTGTTTTACATACAAAAACAAACCTAACCTGGGGCTTACGCCCCAGACCCCCTTGCTTGTGGTACTAGCAGTAATTTTCCGCAAGACAGTGTCTAACTTAGCGAAGGCATGTAGTGAATTTCTTTATTCAAGTTGGTAACGTAGTCACATGATCGTCTTTCGGGTGTCACATGACTGTCCAAGATGGCGTCCGTAAGTGAAGGAAAATTGCATTATTTCCGTGATATAACAATTATTGCGGTGCAGCAGTGGCTATTGAGTATGAAGAGATTGTGAAACTACTAACTCCCCGAAAGGTATGTATATATCATAAATGATATATTTTCAATGAGCTAAGGTGTTAAAAGTGATGGAAAGGGAGGATGGTCTAAAGTGAACTATAAATGGAAAGTGTGACTGTTCCTATCTCATATGAAGGATTTGTTAATGTTGGTGAGATGTTGCAGTGTGTGGCGAGCTTAGTGACGCGGACATAATCACCGAGGTAAACAGTAACGCCAAACAAGCCACAGGTGACTCATATGAAGATGAGGACGGTGATTCTTTGGAGGATCAGGAACGACCAATTCCGAATGTGGCAGTAGCATCCCATTACGCCCAACAACACAGAATTTTTTTTGAAAATCAACACTACGTATGTGATTTTATTTTTCAGTCATTAAATGACTTAGATTCATATATTACTCGTGAGAAAATTAAATCAAGAAAGCAATCTACTATCTCTGTCATTTTTTTGACAAAAAGTAAATGTTATTTACTGTGTCCAGTACTGTTGTATTTACCAATCGTATCTAAAAATATAGTTTTCTTTGTTAAATCTTAAAGTTTGAGTAATTTTTGAAACATTTTGTTTGATCTGAATTTTTCAATCGTCCCTTGAAGTTCGAATTATCCAAGTTTAACTGTACTTAAATGAATTTTAGAGTAGTTGCTGAAAATGGTGTCCTTCATTTTCTAAGCACACATCCAACGTAGGAAGTTTTGGTAAACTCGCTGGTATTTCGTATCAGCGCAGTTATTTCGTTCTCAAGAGCCTCCAGAATATGCAGATTCTATCTGAATATGGTACCTGTTGTTTAAGGTTCCCCACAAGTAAAAATTGTCTGGCACTGAAACGTAAGAACACATTAACTGGAAGACTTCTTCTTCAGAAGATAAGTTTCCACTAGGAAAATTCGATGTTTTGTTCTAGGTCTATATCTAACCATCTTCACGTGATACTACGTAGGCTGCAGTCTTAATTATCACAACTATAGTAAAGCCATCATTACTTCCAACTTGACGTTTCAGTTTTACCCTAGACCTATGTAGCGATCAGAAGGAAAAACAAAACTTAAACTAGCCAATCACAGCCAGTCATTCAAATCAAATCAATATATCACGACAAATCGATTCGTTCTCGATTTAGCGAACGATACTCTAGCCTAGTACTTAAACGTCAAGTCGGAAGTAATGATGGCTTTACTATAAGGTATCTTGCCAGCTGCATATCTAATAAACGCAATGCCAGAATCACGGGCTTATCGGTGCGCTTTTGTAATTGGCACACACTATAAATGTGGTGGTGAGTCATTGCGACCTGTCGGCATTTGGAAAGCTCCGCTCTTTAGGGATGGCCCTCACTGTATAACTCATATGAACTTGCGAGGGAAACCTCTTTGGTGGAGGATTTACGATTTAGATTTTCACTCCCATCAACAGAATACTGGTCAAGATAACCTGCAATTACTGTGCGATCTCAACAATGATGTTTTCACTACTTATTTAGCTGATAAGACATTTGACAATTATTCTTAAGTTTACATTATTTAAGTCAGGGGCATGCCTTTGTCTAAGGTTGCAGAATCAAGTCAGTCGGTAGACATTTGAGGACGCTTAATGGCAAGAAACATTTGTCGCTAGATTTACATTAACCCTCTTAGTGCCAAGCCATTTTCAAAGGTCATGCAGACTATTCGAAAAAAAAAACCATAAATACCACATTTCCAACGATAGAATCATTATTTTTGCTTTGCATTATGACCAATACTTCATTCTTTTATACATTATGTTCATAAAAATAAATACTGCATCTTAACCTTTTTAATTGAGGTTATTCTGATAATTGTACAATTTTTCATTTTGTTGTTGTAAAAAATCAGTTTTGAGCCTAAATTAAGGACACCTAGGAGTCATATTCGAAGAAACACTACGTTTCCAGCTGTAGAAAGTTCTTTGATACATCTGTAGGCAGAAAACTTCAACAAGAAGAAAACAACTGCACCGCAATTTTGGCGGGAACACGCGTGATTGGGGGAGCGCAAAGGGAGGGCGTGAATACGAACTTAGACCTATCGCGTAACGGACTTCGAAGGAAAAAAGTAAACACCGCTCAGGCAAGCTTGAAACCTCACCTTCCCAACAGTATGAAATAATCACGGACATATGCCTACAGAAATCTACAAATATAAGATAAACGGCGTGCTGATTGAATCGGCTTTGGCACTTTTGGCGCAAGCAGCGAGAGCCGATCTGATCGGTGCGTGGCACTGAGAGGGTTAAAAATCTCTGTAGGAGCAAAATTCTGGTACCCTGGTGTCTGTAAAGCTTCAGCAAAGCAAACAAACATAGCCTACTGGCCGTGAACAGCACTTGATGGATAACTTGTTTATTAGCGATACTGTTCTAGTGCCTCAAACCAGTATGCTAATCACTACACTACAAGGCATACAGTGAATTTCGGTATAAAAAACGTTAAATCTAACAATTTTCTGTTTTTTACTAATGTTCTTTTGGGCTGTTTTTTTTTTTGCCAAACAAAACAGTGTTAATGTATGCACTGCACTGCACGGGAACACTGGTCACTAAAATGAGTGTTTCCACCCTTAGCGTCCATGACAGCTTGTTAGGCTCATCGAAGATTGGGGGTAATTGGTGGTAATAAACCACCCTAAGAAATGTCAATTTCTATTCACGGATGTTTCAGATGTGTGTCCTAATGCGTGAAAAGCTTTTAAAATGTGATTACATCTTTTTCATGGCTAATTTTATACTTTTTAAATTACTGTTCCACTTTTTTTGTCGGTCAGTGTATATACACCCATGGTTTTTGTCACGCACAGTGGGACTACTCACGCATCAATAATCTTTTTCCAGGCCAATCGTTTTGGTATCCCACATGCTGGCAATAGTTATTATTATTATTATTGCCTTTATTGGTGACGCAGTTAGGGCTCTTGGCCCTCTCTTACACTTATCCACATTGATACAATACAATAAACATATTATGGCGTCAAAATTAAACAATAATAATTGACATTGATAATTACTTTCACACTCTCATTCACTCATCCAGTCACACTTGTCGGTCAGCAGTGTTCAGCAGGCAGCCCCAGCAGGTGGTCTTGAATTTAGATAGTGAGGTGGTGCCCCTGACACTGGCTGGAAGGGTATTCCACAGCCTAGACCCCACCACATGAAAAGAGTTGTTGTATATAGAGGAGCGATGAATAGGAATGGAGAGGGAAGAACCAGAGCGTGTATTATTACCATGGAAAGAAGACAAGTACTTGAATTGATTTGATAAGTATAGTGGTCTATCGTCAGACAATAATCGGAAAATCTGGACAAGAATGTGATATGATCGACGTAGTTCAGGTTTCAGCCAGGAAAGAGCGCAATAATAGGGAGTGATATGTTTATCATAGCTCAGATCGTAGATAAATCGTATGCAAGAGTTGAGAGCTCGTTGAAGTTTCAAAGTTAATGTTTTGGTTGCGTCTACAAGAATAACGTCACAGTAGTCAAGAATAGGAAGTATTAGTGTCTGTATGAGTAGGATTCTTACTTTAAATGGTAAAATATATTTTTTTCTTTTGAGGGAGTGGAGCACTGCGAAAATCTTCTTGCATACACTCTGTACATGTTCAGACCAGTTAAGAGTCTGATTTATTATCACACCTAGTTATGTGAGTGCCTTGGTAACAGTTGAAGAGACCTCATGCGCTTGACAAACATGAATGCTGTCGTTGAACGAGTAAGAAATAAAAACACATATTTCGAGTGCAGTAGTGATAATTGACAGTAATTTCAATTGGTAATGACTCCCAGAATATGAAACACGGTATTATCCTATATTATCCAAGTGGAAGTGTAAAAGCCAGCTTTGCTCTCTTCCAGAATTAATGGATTATTTTCCTAATGTAATTGTTGAAATTTGTATTTCCCTGCCTGCGACAATGTGCACAGTGGAGATACGTTTCAGTCATCATCATCATCATCATCATCTTGCACAGCCACTGGCCGGGTCTGTTTGGAACACAAGCCTCTCCAACGTCTTCTGTCTTCCCACCATCTCTCAGCCTCCACCCTTGTCCAGTCTTCTTCTCTCCTCTTCACGCTTTCTTCCACCCCCTTCAGCCACCTGTCTCTTGGTCTTCCCCTCGGTCTCTTTCCTTCCCACTTCGTCTCATACGTTTCAGTATGTTTCATTATGTTGGTCCTTTTTTTGTGTTTCTCTCCTCTTTTATCGATCCAAGGTTATTAGTTTTATGTGGGACATATCATTGCTGTATAACAAGAAGTATAACACAATTTTCACTCGCCAAATCAATACTTTACTTTACTAAAAATACTATAGGTACATGTTGCGGAAACTTGATATGTTTCCTTCTTCAGCCCATATGTTGGTGTGAAACATCATATGACATCGAAATCCTAACCAAAAATATACAGTTCCTACTTTTTCTCTTGTTCTTCTTTTGTTGAGCCTGTGTGTCAACATTAATATGTCTAATGACACAGGCTCAACAAGAGAAAAAGTACGAACTGTATTATTTTTGGTTAGGATTTCGATGTCATATGATGTTTCACACCAACGTATGGGCTGAAGAAGGAAACATATCAAGTTTCCGAAACATGTACCTATAGTATTTTTAGTAAAGTAAAGTTATTGATTTGGTGAGTGAAAATTGTGTTATACTTCTTGTAAACATGGTCAATACGGAACCTGGAACGAGTGCGGTTTATAATTGCTGTATAATATAATTAATTTGCGATATTACAGGATTTGTGTTGATCACAACAAGCTGGTGTAAGAAGCAGAATCGGAAATCATGGGAGATGAAAGTGACTTCAAAGAAGAGTTACTGTTTGACGATTCCTCGGTAAGTTTTGGATGATGGTTTCGTTTTATGCTATAAGTGCACCATATACTCGAGAGTAGTCAATTGTTTTTTTTACAGCTATCTGATTAATACATTGGCACTAGAAAGCCAGAGAAGCATGTTCGACAATTTTTGGTGATGGCATTTCATGCTACTATGATATCGAAATTTAGTTCTAGGTAAAAATGACAAATGTTCATTTTTTTTACCACCTGCAGTAAATGGTGTTTAGAATCAAACAAAACTAGTTTCAGATTATGAAATATAATTTACTGTGGAGCCCAACACTGCAGTCTCTGCCGCGACACAGTGATGCATTTTAGTTCCTTCACGCCTCCTCTGAAACACGTGATACCTCCTGCCTCCCCAAGTCCAGATGTAGCAACTTAGTTCATTCTCTGCTTGGACTTTTAACATGGGAACATTGCTCAAGTGCTAATACAATGGAGAGAGAGAGAGCTTCGCTCACCCACCTCGTTGTTGTGCAACGACTTGACAACATTGCATTGGCTCGTGCACTCTGTAGCAGCTAAGAACAAGTGATCAATGATCGATAAGTAGTGTCCTCTTTCAAATAATTTTAAAATAACCTAAAAAGTAAACCACTGGGCATAGAATTGTGATTCATGTTTCTACATATTGAGGAAAATGCTGTCTTGCATCCTACTGATACGTAGAAAGCATATCCTGCCAAACTTGACCCAGCGGAACAAGCGATATTTAGTTTCGATTTTAAAAGTTGATATAAGCAATAAGCCGAGCTAGAACAGTCCCACTCCTCCCACTGTTCGGTGGCAATGCCTCTCTGGTCATGTCGCAGCAGAGACTGGTGTGCCGTGCTCTATATAACAAAAGTTTGGTGCTTTTCAGTCGGTCAACACGAATGTACCCAAATGAGTTGGGTTATATCCTAATCCTGAAAGAAATTTACATTTATTATGTTAATCTCATGATTTTTTTTTTCAGGATTAGGGTATCGTATAACCCAACTCTTTTGGGTACAATCATGTTAACCGACTGAAAAGCACCAAGCTTTTGTTTACTAAGGCAACACTGAAAAATGGCTTCAAACCTCATAATGCTCTATATAACATTTTATCAAATTCTAGCTTATTATCAGGGCCTGGACTTTTATGACCTAAAAATTTTTAAAAATGACTTATAACATGGTGTCCACAGGCAGTAAAAGTCATGAAAAGTCATGAATTTTTTTTTGGTCAGGAAAAAGTGTGAAAAATGGCATGAGTCAGGAAAAAATGGCAAAGTATTAGAAAGTCAGGAATTTTATATTAACCATACAGTATTTTGTGTTGTACAGCCATATTTTGATGTTACTAGTTCAACTAATCTCTGAAGATAAAAAGCAATAACTCACTGGACATTATGCTAAGTTTTCATTTTGACCTCTTTTACCTATTTTTTGTACGCTTTTTTTTTTCGTTGGCGTAGGGATGTGGCGACCCCATCGCCCAGCACATTCCACTACGTGTCTGCAATCAGGCTCTAAAATATTGTGACTTTACATTCATAAACAAGAAAATTAACATTTAAATACCAATCACTTGATTTCCTATTTCAATAATGGCAATTTTGATAGATGATCGTAATAATTTTTTGAAACAATTGCACATAATAATGTCACAAAATTTTGGTTATTTGTTTTTTAGTTTATTTAGGTGTTAAGTTTAGTTTTTTAGGTGTAAAAATGTATATTTGTTTGCTCAATAAACCTTTTTTCCGATGTTACGATGACTTCACGAGTCAGGAATTTTGTTGAAAAATGGTCAGGAAAAGTCAGGAAAATTGACATTGAAAATTCTGTGGACACCATGTATAAAATCATTGCAAAAATCCCATAAAATGACCAAAATATTTGACTGAAACTGACATAATTTCATCACACAAAAAATGCCAACAGACTACAGCATTGTATGTTGAAATGATTTTAATAGCTACCTAATATAATTTAATTATTATTTGACAAATATGAATTATTTTCACACAAATACTGGTTATTATTTCAGTCTAGTGTTTGGCACTCCCAAGTTCTGTGTTCTTTTTTTTTTTTTTTTTTCATGGAAAATAACACTTTGTACGTGGAACTTTATGGCTGCAACATCTGAAGAACAAAAACGATAGAATTTCACCATTAGGTACTCGAATTCGTTATCGGATTAGAGGTAATAAGAAAAATGTGTTCTTAAAAACATTACAGGCTTACCTCACTCCACGTTACAGTAGATGACTGTGAGCATTCGTAGATTCTCAGGAAAAAGGACGATTGTCGACCAGCATGTTTTTGTACTTTGAAAAGCTCCTTTCAACGTCTACGGAAGCTATTGGAGCATACTTGAAGTGATCTAAATCTCTGGAGTCACTCCACGTATCTGCTTCTCTCGACCGATATGTTGCTGAACGGTAAATCTTCTATCTCCTGCCACTTTTTAATGGTTTATCCAGCGTAAACTTAAAAGGCATACGGACGGATGTTTTTTTCAACTTTTTCACTGAAATCGTTACTGCTCGGCTTTCTTTGGTCATAAATACATTATTTTCTACAGAAACCTTCATTGAGAAATCCTTTACAGAATGGAAATAAGCACATGAAAATCCATCCTGTGGTTTTCGAGATTACCCGGAACATCCAAGAATCGGGGTCTTTGTTTTATACTATGTAGAGATAGAAAAACTTAATTTCTGTATGGGCCTTGTTTAATATTGATAATATCCTGTAGTCCAAGGCTTCTTCACAGATCAGCAAGATCCACACTCTCTTAGTTAAAATATGGACCATGGTGAAAACAGCTCCAGGGGTCTTCCCTTCTCATCAGATGTGGGTGGTTCTTATGTGACCTATCCTTAATCTGCATAAAATGGCAGACTCCCTCTATGTCTGGAAGGAGCTCTGCCATATGCACTTTTAACACACAATTAAAAAATAAAATAAAAATCCTGTGGCACTGTAGCCCAAGAAAGGCCTACCAAGCGACCCCTGCCTAGCCATTTGGCCTGCAGATTCTGGGGTGACGTTGGTCAGTGGGTCGGGTTCACTCGGCCGCTAGTCTTTCTTTTGTGACCGGGGCGCTGCCTCGCTGTCAGTTAGCTACTCAATTGTCCTCACAAGGTTGAGTGCACTCCATTTCCAGCCCTCAAGTCAGTTTCTAAAATCTCTGATGGAGCCGGGAATCGAAGCCGGGGCCGGCAAGATGCAAAAAGTACATGGGGCTAATGACTAATATGTCCCATCCCCTAACAGGTATTATCAACTATATGTATTGACCCTATAGTAAAATAAAGTTCCCTTAATGTTGGATAATAACTCTTTGTCTTTCTTCCAGGAATGTCCCCTCGATTCGACAAGTTTGCAAGAGTCTGAAGATTTCGTCACAAAGTTGGAAGTGAAAATCGAACCAGAAATTTGTGAATTGCTTCTTAGGGTGAGCTGTACTTGTGTTCACTTATTTTTGTAAATTAGTTCACTTGATCATGAGTTCGTTTTTTTTTTTTATTATTATGTAGATGTGAACATTCTTAAGAATTTGTACTCTGAATTATATCAGTTTATTAGGATCCGATTTGATACAATATAAAATTTCTTCACAAGAGATTTTTTTAAGTTCAACCTAATCATACTTGAATTATTCTTATTTTAACTAATTTGTACAAGTTTCGAACATCTTATGGTCTTCTTCAGCAAAAAATGTTGATAAAATCAATTTAGCAAAGCATTTTACTTAGCATAAACTTAAAAAAAGTACTACACTTACCTCATTAAAATTTGGAGAGTAGTATGGATCACGATTTCTTACACCAAAATATTCCCATAGACATCATAGACAACACTAAAGGTTTAAATTATGATTCTATTGTATTAATAAGCCTTAACATACAAACACAAACTTTACCTAGGGCTTATGCCCCAGTCACCCTTGCTTGCAGTACAAGCAGTAATTTTCATACAGACAGTGGTCTAACCTAGTATCGACCAATGGTTTAGTCCAGACAGTCGTCTAAACTAATAGCAGATAATGGATTCGTCCAGATAGTCATTGCCACCCCACTAACTGCATATACTAAATATTGCTATATGCTATAACGTGGAACGTATGGAACATGTGGAAATATAGGTTGTCTTTTGAGAGATAATACCAGACATAAAATCTAAGTGACAGAAAACACCAGGTTCAATCTGTGTTATAATATATTTAAGTAACATTTTAAACATACAGTAGAATGGTAGATCTTATCATCTAAAAATAAACAAGAAAAATATGTTAGAAAGGAGGAAACTAAAAAGTCGAAATAATTACCCTTGCGAAGATTATTTTAAGTGCCCTCATTAACGACATAATTCTGCCAAGACTTTCGTAGGAACGTTGAAGAACATAAGTGATGTCTAATATAAGCTCGACTATTACCAACCAAAGTGGTTATCAGATACGTTAAGTCAAGTCGAAGAAATATTTAATTAATTGCAAAACGTAGAGGAGCTATTAATGAACACGTCTTGTCATCACCAAAATCTAATATGGAGTCATTAAAACATAAAATACAATCCAATAATCCCAAGATGAACAATAGGTTATGGGTTACCAGGCCAACCACTAACCAAAAATAAGATATACATCATTGTAGATGTTGACACAGGCTCATATGGAGCATTGTAATCACATAAGGTTAGTATCAAACTAAACACAGAAAATCTTCAGCCATATTTACTAAATTCCGTAATATTCGAGACCAACGAGAGAGAAAATATTCTCCCGTATCCCGCGATTTATTGTTGACAGTAACAACCGAGAGTATCACTAGGTACTAATTTCTAACGTATGCCGCGTCAGTTTGGTAACTCATAATGGTCAATGAGCAAATAACCGACTTAGCTCAATGTAGCAGTTGCAACATGGGAGTAAATAATAAGGAAGATGCCATAGAATGTGAAAAATGCCATAAATGGCAACACTTAGAATGTTGCGGGCTGACAAAGGGTGAATTTGACGTAATGAGACGGAAAACTTGCAAGCTCACGTGGTTATGCTCTGAGTGTAAACCAAAACTCCTTTGCATGGCCGACATAGAAGAAAGAGTAACGACAAATGTATTAACGCAAATGAAGGCCATTATAGAATCGATGATGGAAGGCATCCAAGAAGCTATAAAGACGGGAATTAAATCAGCATTGACCCCTAACATAATCAACCATACTGAACCACAGACAGTAAAGTCACGGGCTCCTAAACCACCAATTCAGTCATGCGACGTTATGGCATATGAAGGAAACGATGTACATAACCTAATAATGACAGATCAACGTAGGAAGGAAGGAAGGAAGAACAATCTTATGTTCTCAAGTTCCTTGTGAAGAACCAGCCGATCGACCACCAAATGGTCAATGGACGGAGGTGGTCAAACGAGGGAGTCAACAAATAATAGGAACAAAGGAGAATACCAGGCTGAAGGCAGCACCGCGCAAAGCTTGGTTATATGTAGGAAGACTTGATGAAGAGACCAAAGCAGAAAACATTATAGCACATCTCCAAGAGGGGGGTATCGTAGAAAATATAACATGTGAAGAGATAGATATTAGGGGGCGAAACAAGGCTTTTAAAGTGAGTTTCAACTTCGATGATCTGGAAAAAACTAAGGATCCATTGTTCTGGCCGCGAAATGTGATAGTACGACCCTACCGCTTTCCAAGACAACGTCCAGGACTCATAACTACAAGTACTAGTGAGCCCACCCAATGACTTTTGGATACAAATTCAAGTCAAGTAAACTATATTAATCCAAGTATTAGCGAACTGAGAGATAAGACTAATTCAATCAGGTTACTGACATTACTATGGAATATTGAGGGAATTACAAGTGCGCTAGATCTTGCCCCGAACAACCTACTACAACGATACGACATTGTCATTCTTAATGAAACTTACCTCACAAAACATTGGGAAACGCATAATTTTTACTGCCTCCACAGGTACGCATCAAAGGGAGACAATGGCAGGCCTAAAGGCGGCATTTCTTGCCTACTCAAACCGTCTCTATCACCATTCACAAAACCGTTTGAAACTGACAATGTGATGCTGGTACTAACGAACAGGCTATCAATATTGTGCGCATACTTCCAACCAGACCTAACAGAAGTAGACATTATAGACGAATTAGGCACAGCAATGTCGATAGTACCTACCACAAATCCGATAATGATAGCCGGAGACTTCAACTGCCGCATTGATGTCCCATGCAGGAAAACAAACGCGTTACTTGAATACTTAGAAGAAGAGGGCTTTTCCTTAATGAACAAAAGTGATGAGAAGACATACATAGCTTTCAATTGCACAAGCACGATAGATCTCTTATTCATAAGCAACTACATAGAAACATTGCATCAAGAAGTACTATCCAATGTTTTAGCAAGAAAACACCTCCCATTAGCAACCACCCTCTCTGTTAACATCAATATAAACATTCAAAAAAGCTCCAGAACCCCTATTTCGCGGAAAATAGACATGAACAAATTGAGCACTATAGACATGGAAGGAATCACGAACATAATCAAATCTGGAAACATAGACTCCGCGCTAACACTGATCGAGAATCATATCAAGGACGCAACTCCTAAGATACGTCAAAATACAAGAAGAGCAAAACCATGGTTCACTACCGAATGTTACCAACGGAGGAAGGAGACACTCGCAGCATTACACAAGATAAAAAGGGCAAGTACTCATACAGCACTACAAGAGTATGTCGAGAAAAGAAGATATTATAAGGAGGTAGTTAAAAGAGCAAAGGAAAGCTATCCACAATTGAAGGAAGCTCAACTAATACAGGAGGCTGAAACAAACCCTTTCTCAGCCCTAAATCCCAGAAGACCCAAATTCCCAAAGGACATTCCTATGACAACGTGGATTCAGCATCTTACCGCAACCCTACAAGCGCGGGACACCAGACCCATTCAGGTTAGCAACCCTTCTCAACTACCAGTGCCGATCACGGCACAAGATGTCCTAATTGAGATAAACAACTGCGCAGAAAAGAAAGCATGTGGTCCAGATACTATTCACTACGAGCACCTGAAGATGACAGCACCGCTGTTAAAAGGGCTATGGGCAGAGCTCATGAACGAATGTTTACTTCAAGGTCACATACCGTTAAACTGGAGAACCTCGACTTTGAAGATGCTATATAAAGGAAAAGGTAATACAGGAGACCCGAATTCCTATCGTGGTATCGCTTTGGAATACACAATCTTTAAGATCTTTACGAAAATACTCACTAGAAGACTCACAGATTTAGTTGACAACAAGATACCTGAAGAACAGTTTGGCTTCCGGAAAGGAAGGAATACACTACAAGCCGTTAACTGTCTTTTAACGAATGTAGAAGACGCGCTAAGACAGAAAAGAGGAAAGCTATATGCAGTATTCGTCGACTATACCAAGGCGTTTGATCTAGTGAGTAGAAACACTTTGCTCAGGAAACTTGAAAGTATGATCGGAAAAGAACATTACCTTTATGGGATAATAAGGGACATTCTCCACAAAAACAGCCTACAAATAGACGACAGTATAGTTCAATCAGAACGAATAGAACAAACAAATGGTGTACTTCAGGGTGACCCTTTGAGCCCGTTACTATTTAACATCGCTACAGCTGATGTCATTGAGGCTATTTACCTTGAGGGAGCGAAAATTTACATCTATGCGGATGATATGGTTGTGGTATCGACATCAAAGGAAACCTTGCAATCGTCCATTGATAAACTTACCACATGGGCTCAACAAAACGTAAAGGCGGGAAACTATCCGCAGATGAACATATACTACTAAATGGAGAACCCCTAGTCAATGTAAATCATTTCAAATACCTAGGAGTAGTAATGCAAATGCAAGGGAACGTATTCACGTGACATGTCAGGGATAGAACAACATCCGCCATAAAAGCAATGCAAGACATAATGCAACTGGGAAATCTATCTTTACAAACCGCAATGAATTTATTCAGAACGAAAATAACTCCAATAGTGACATACGGCATTCAAATAACTTGGGATCATTTGACACAAAGTAACCTTCGAGAGATAGAAAGAGTTAAGTCTACTTTTCTAAAGAAAATTCTGCACTTATCAAAATACACGCCATCTCGTCTTACGTACGTACTAGCAAGGGAGACTTTCTTCATAGAAGACCTGCGTTTGGAGAACTCCCTACCATCAACAGTGCAATACCAGAGACTGATCGAAGAACTAAACCTCAAGCGTAATGACATATGGCCTGATTTCTATTCCACAGAAGCTCTTATGTCGACGGACTGGATGAATGCCAACTTTGAACTACGGCATACGATCACCCGTTTTGCAGTCCACGGTTTTCATTTTAAGATATGCACAACAAGAGGATTTCATGACCCAGGCCCCCAATGCACCTGCTCTCTGTGTGGTAGTGCTTGTGACAGATATCACGCCATTTCCTGCGCCCAGAGGAAAGTATCGCTAACACGCTTCTGCTGCGAATAACTATATATATAGCAAACAGAACCTGTCAGACACTTTGATGAGTAAGATTTAAGTTATCAGTATTAGTTTTGTATCTCGGCATGGCTATTTGCTGCAATAAATTATTATTATTATATGGAGCATTCTAAGAAAGGAAGCAGGGGAAAACAATTAAAACAAGAATTTAAAAATGAAATTACTTAAAACTGCTTCGAATCAAAACAAGGATGATCACCGTTATACGACAGATGAAAATCTGGATCGGCTTAGTAATATAAGAAACACAAAACACAATACAATAGACATTGGAAGACGAAGTAGTTATTTGCAAAGATCAGTATATCAAAGAAACTCTCACATGAAACATCCAACTTTTACGCATCACCCAAATCAACCATGTGTTCAGAACCAAAACATATACAGCAAAGGTACCAACCTTCGAGAGGTAAAAAATGTTAAGCCTTAAAACACATCTCACATTTTCTACCAAGCACAGGCACTTCACACGTAAAATAAGGGTTCTTGACTCAATTGACAAGTTAATAAACTAAAAATAGTAAGAAGTAAGACCCATTATATTACCAAATTCATACCAACATAAATATACAACACATAACCACACTTCCTTCCACACTACATTTCATACATACCGATCTTATTCAATAACCCCTTTGTCAACCATTACATGCTAAAAACGTACCTTCTGTCGGCATCAGTATTAAATTAAAATAAATATATAAAAATAAAAACGTGACTTCTTGGACGTCAACAAGTATGTTTCCATAAGATGGTAATGGAAAACAGGCGGTATCCGGCCTAGTCCGAAAACTAGCCTTAGCCAAATAGTCTCAGCGATGTAATTCTACATCCTTCCTCTTCGATGTCAATATGGGTAATCATAATATCCAACAAAGCATCCTTTCTCGTTGTCAAGACGACATTGCCAAGGATTATTTTGTATTAACCCAGCAGTAGAGAAGCAACGACACAGCATGAGCCATCTGGCGGTATAATCGAATAGCTCACAAGACAGTTCCCTAGGATATCGTAAGATGGAGCGCAAGTCCAGTAAATGATGGCACTCTTTAAGTTTTCAAAACTGTCACATAGATGGAGCAACGACTTACTTCTTTTGAAAATAGAGTACATTCCAATGGTATTTTTAAAATGTAGTCAAATATAAATGTCAAAGTCACCTAACCTAGTAGCGGCCAATAGTATCGTCCGGACAATAGTCTAACCTAGTAGCGACCGATGGTTTCGCCCGGACAATAGTCTAACCTAGTAGTGGCCAATGGTTTCGCCCGGACGATAGTCTAACCTAGTAGCGACCAATGGTTTCGCCCGGACAATAGTCGAACCTAGTAGCGACCAATGGTTTCGCCGGACAATAGTCGAACCTAGTAGTGGCCAATGGTTTCGTCCGGACAATAGTCGAACCTAGTAGCGACCAATGGTTTCGCCGGACAATAGTCGAACCTAGTAGTGGCCAATGGTATCGTCCGGACAATAGTCTAACCTAGTAGCGACTGATGGTTTCGCCCGGACAATAGTCTAACCTAGTAATGGCCAATGGTTTCGCCCGGACGATAGTCTAACCTAGTAGCGACCAATGGTTTCTCCCGGACAATAGTCGAACCTAGTAGCGACCAATGGTTTCGCCCGGACAATAGTCGAACCTAGTAGCGGCCAATGGTATCGTCCGGACAATAGTCTAACCTAGTAGCGACCAATGGTTTCGCCCGGACAATAGTCTAACCTAGTAGCGACCAATGGTTTCGCCCGGCCAATAGTCTAACCTAGTAGTGGCCAATGGTATCGTCTGGACAACAGTCTAACCTAGTAGCGACCAATGGTTTCACCCGGGCAATAGTTTAACCTAGTAGTGGCCAATGGTATCGTCTGGACAACAGTCTAACCTAGTAGCGACCAATGGTTTCACCCGGCCGATAGTCTAACCTAATAGTGGCCAATGGTATCGTCTGGACAACAGTCTAACCTAGTAGCGACCAATGGTTTCACCCGGGCAATAGTCTAACCTAGTAGTGGCCAATAGTATCGTCTGGACAACAGTCTAATCTAGTAGCGACCAATGGTTTCGCCCAGACCCTTCATCTAATCAAGAAATGGTTTTGTGTCACAATGGCTTCAAAAGAGTGCATTGCAACTTTTCAATTAAATTGAACTACTAAAAGTAACTTATGAACATTTGGAACTCGCCAGTACACCTTGCTCTTGAGTAAATGTGACTTACTGTTTAAAACCTCATTCAGCAAAGTAACATGCAAGCAATTCGAGGCACAACATGAAACGAACAAACAAAAAAACATCGCCTTCCATGACATCATCGACTGCTCTCAAATAGACCCTTAGACAAGTAGGAATCGCAGTATACACCTACTGGCCATAAGTTACGGATAGGGTCGTCCCATGAGAAAATGTCGGCTAGTGAAGCCTATGCGGTGCAGTTGCCTCCTAACAGTCCTGGTAGAAATGAGTTCCTGACTCCCAACATTCAACTGGGCGGTGATCTGACTCACAGTAGCCCTTCGATCGCCCCGTATGAGTCTACTGAGGCGACGTGATGTCCGTTCATTAAATACCCATGGTCATCCCGTGCGTCGGTTTATGCGGATGGTAACATTATCTCCTCGATATTAAGGTTCCACCCTCGACACTGTTGACCTCAGAAACCTGAATTCGTATGTAATCTCCGAAATGCTATGGCCCATGTGCCGTGCCGTGCACGACTCACGTTCAAAGTCAGTTAACTCGTGACGTGTTGCCAACTTCACTACACTCGTGCCTGTGACAAACTGCTTTTCTCCGCCGCAACCCTGAGGAGTTATACACGGCATATTTTCTCATGGGACTACCCTTTTGGCCACTAAGTGTATACTTGAATTAAAATTTGTTCCATTCTATATAAAATCCTTGTTTTTCAATCACAGTAGAACCTGTTAAACCGGTGTAATTGGCGCTCCCAATTAGACCGGTTTAACAGTCCCATAAGTCCAACCCCTAATCCATGTCGTGGGAGACGGGCAACGGCACAAAGTAGGGGATTGCCTGTAGGGGCAAAGTACAGTGAGGACTTTGTGTTGTACCCCGGGACCGTTACGGGTGTTTTTTTTTTTTTTTTTTTTTTTAGCGTATGGCTTTCAGTGCCGGGAGTGTCCGAGGACATGTTCGGCTCGCCAGTTTTTTGTAGCCGCTTCGAGACGGACACCCAATGGGTGAGCTACAAGTACCGTTGGGGAGGGAGGGAAGTTGGAATGTAAGGACGAGGAGTTGGAAGGTAGCGGCTGTGGCCTATAGTGAGGGACCAACCCCGGCATTTGCCTGGAAGGAAGATGGGAAACCACAGAAGACCATCTTCAAGGTTGCCGGCGGGGGGATTCGAACCTCCTCGCCTCCCGGATGTGAGCGACTGCCATCAGTCATGCCGTAACCACCACGGCTAACTCACCCGGTACCGTTACGGTAAATCAATTTAAGAGGAACACTCCGTCAATCAATACTTGTGTATTAAAACATATTTACATTGGGCACATGTTTCGAACCTTATTGATCCTTCTTCAGCCCTGAACTTTTATAAATTTTGCAAATAATCATAATACAACCAACATCAACATGATGCTTGCAAAGTAAACTATAAATAAAAGACGTAATTAAGTCCTGAAAATGACACAAGTTAAAACGAGGAAAACACATTAAAAACACTGTTAAAATTGACTAATATTAGTTGTGTCGTAGTATGATGACTTAGTCCAGTTGAATTTGGATGATTGACTTACATCACCCTGCACTTTAGTTAGCAATACCACCCATTAAAAAGGTTCCATTGCTTCCTAGAATTAATCGTGAATATTACTACTTCAAAAAGGCTGATTTTTTGAGACTCTATTGCAACATACGAGATTTAGACTGGAGTTTACTGTACACATTTAAGGATGTTGATCATGCTGTTGATTTCTTTTATTCTTCATTCTACAAATGTTTTGAAAATTGTGTACCTAAGCAGAAATTCATTCGAAAATCCAAATATCCTGTATGGTTCTCACGAGATATTATCCAATCCATAAAAATTAAGAAAAAGTGTGCTGCAAAAAGACGTTTTTCGAAATATTATGATGAAAGATTTAGGCAGCTTAGATCGGAACTAAAAACAAAATTACGAATGGCTTATGCTGTTTACATTCATAGTCTAGAAAATGGAGTTAAGAATAACATTAATCAGCTTTGGACGTATGTTAAAAGCAAGCGAGAATCACGTACACGCGACTACACATTATACACTAAACGGAAATCATTATACAGCTGGAAGTATTGCAGATGTGTTTGCTGAGTATTTCTCTTCAGTATATATCAAAACAAATTTTACTTATAACGCGGATCATTTGTCTTTGAATTTCCTGTTTTGCCCAGGGTTGATATGCTGAATGTGACTCACATAACGGTGGATGAAGTAAGAACAACTATAAATAGAAAATTAAAGCCTAAGAAATCCTGTGGGCCTGATGGCATACCACCATACATAATCAAGGGCTGTGTGGACTTATTGGTTTCTCAGTTGGCCTTCATCTTTAATCTTTCTTTAAAGACGTCAAGCTTTCCTGGAAAGTGGAAAATGTCTAGAATTATTCCAATCTTAAAGGGAGGCAACTCTGAAATGATATCGAACTATCTCAGTGATAAATGCTATAGCAAAAGTATATGAGCACATTTTATATTCTAAGATTTACAATCATATTAAGGTTGAGCTCTCACAATATCAGCATGGCTTTATGCCCGGCAGATCAGTTATTACAAATTTGCTGGGTTTTACTCAAAAGGTTTACAATGCATTAGGTACCAATAGAAGAACTGACGTGATATACATGGATTTAGAAAAGGCCTTCGACAAAGTAGACCATAAAATTCTCGTGACAAAGCTGTACCAGTTTGGAGTTGCTAAACCATTACTTCAATTGTTATGCTCCTACTTAAAATTTAGTCAGCAATTTGTTTGTTTCAGAAGTGAAATGTCAGGTAATTTTGTTAGTTCTTCTGGTGTCCCACAAGGATCTAATCTTGGGCCTCTTCTATTTCTAATTTTGGTTAATGATTTGCCTAATATTCTATGTTACTCTGACCGCTTATTGTTTGCTGACGATGTAAAGCTATATAAGACCATATACAACTTGAGAGATGAGAATGACCTTCAGAGGGATGTTAATAATATTGTAGCTTGGTGTGTTAGTAATAATTTAGTCCTTAATGTAAAAAAATGTAAAGTCATGGTATTTACAAGGAAGAAGGAGTATATAAATCCTAAATATTGTATTGGAGAAACAGCACTCGAAATTGTATCGTCGATAAATGATTTAGGAATTATTTATGACAGCAAATTAACCTTTAATAGCCATATTGCAAATATAATTAGTTCGGCCAACAAGATGCTTGGTTTTGTCATTAGAAACTCCAAATTATTTACTAAAACTGGAGTAATTGTTAAGTTGTATGAAAGTTTAGTTCGAAGCAAGTTAGAATATTCAGCAGTAATCTGGGATCCCTTTTATAAAGATCAAATTCATCACATTGAGATTGTGCAAAATAAATTTCTAAGATACATGTATTATAAGACGTTCAATGTATTTTGTCCATTTGATACTTCGACTCAGTTTTTATGAAATTTGTTAAATTTCATGTCTTTGAAAAGTAGAAGGTCGTTAAGTTCTTTGCAACTGCTGAGGAAAATTTTAACTGGAGAAATTGACTGCCAAGAATTATTTCAATTCATCACTTTTCATGTACCACAAGTAAGATCTCGACAGCAAGCACTGTTTCACCTCCCAAGATCTAAAAGTGTTCACCATTCTAATTCGCCTTTAGTTAAAATATTATCATTTTATAATTCAATTGATGTTCAAGTAGATTTATTCGCTGGCACTAACTTATTCAATAAACAAGTAAAAACAGCTGTTCCTTGAATAATGGGTACTCTTTTCTCCTTTATTTTTGTATATTCTTTTTTTCTACTTTGTACAGTTTTGTTTTCATTTTATGGTTTATATTTTCACGATCTCCTTTGTAGTATTTATCTTCTGTTCTTCATTTGTGTAATTTGTGTAATTTGTATAATCTGTTTTCTCTATTTTTCATTGATACATGTTGTTGTTTAATCAGATGATGTCAAGAAGGAATGTATTTGGGCTGGTGCCTGTGTTCCTTCATATTGCTAAATAAATAAATAAATAAATAAATAAATAAATAAAGTTTTGCTGACAGACTTGACTTTGAGTTGTATGTGGGCTGTGATGAGTCAAGTTGATGTTCTAATGGGATTATCCCATGCGGAAATTTGACGGAGGTTTCTCTTATAATAAAATCTAGGAGAGATTCATTTGATCTCTTTGTGCAGAGTGCTTGTCGGGAAGGAAGGAATGTAGGCCGATGACCCTGGCCCGTCTGTCTTTGAAGTGAACTGAAGTGTTCCGTGCAGAGGTTGCTGGAGGAATATTAATATTTCTTTTCTTTTCTTTCTTTTTGGATAGACTCTGCACAAAGAGATCAAGTCATGAATCTCTCCAAGATTTTATTATAAGAGAAACCTCCGTCAAATTGCCGCATGGGATAATCCCATTAGAACATCAACTTGACTCATCACAGCCCACTTACAACTCAAAGTCAAGTCTGTCAGCAAAACTTTATGTGGTCAATCATCCAAATTCAACTGGACTAAGTCGTCATACTACGACGCAACTAATATTAGTCAATTTTAACAGTGTTTTTAATGTGTTTTCATTGTTTTAACTTGTGTCATTTTCAAGACTTAATTACGTCTTTTATTTATAGTTTGCTTTGCAAGCATCATGTTGTTGGTTGTATTATGATTATTTCCAAAATTTATAAAAGTTCAGGGCTGAGGAAGGACCAATAAGTTTCAAAACATGTGCCCAATGTAAATATGTTTTAATACATTAAGTATTGATTGACGGAGTGTTCCTCTTAAATTGATTTATTAGTTACTTGTCAATACGGACCTAACAAACTCCATTATGGATTTGAATGAAATAAAGACCGTTACGGTAGCTGTGAAGGTCCTACAGGAACCCTGAAAAGTGACGGTTAATGCTCTGGTGAAGCTATGATAGGCCCAGCAAGCCAATAGTGGATGAAACCAAATGCTTTCAAGAATGGAACGAGCCTCGGACATGACTGATATAATAGACGACACGGCTGTAAACACAGACTAAGATTTGGAACCCTAAACATAAGAACGCTGACGGGGAAGGTGGAGGAGATAGTTGATATGATGGAAAGAAGGAAGTTGGATTTATTGGGATTGGTAGAAACAAAGTGGAAAGGGGAAGGAAGGAGAGAACTGAGAAAAGGCTATAGACTATACTGGAGTGGGAATGAAGAGGGAAAGAGGAATGGAATGGGAATAGTAGTATGAGATGGTTTAAAAGAAGAAGTAAAGAGAATAAGTGATAGGATGAAGAAAGTGAAAGTAGCACTGAGGGGAGAGACCATGGAAATAGTACAAGTGTATGCTCCACTGGTAGGCTGTGCCTCTGAAGAGAAGGAGGAGTTTGAAGAGGAAATGCAGAAGCAGCTGGTAGGAAGGAATATGATTGTAGTGGAGGATCTGAATGCCCATGTAGGAAGAGAAAGACAAGGGCATGAGAGTGTACTTGGACCAGAGAGTTGGGGCAGAAGAAATGAAGGGGGAAAAAAGACTGTTGGACTTCTGTCAAAGGAACAGCCTGCTAGTTGGGAACTCCTGGTTCAAGAAAAGAGAAAGCCAACAATCACATGGTACAGTGATGACTTGACCAGGAAGTTGGTGGTCGACTATATCCTGTATGAGAGAGAATTAAATACGAACATCACAGACATCAAGGTTATACCATCGGAGGACTTGGATAGCGACCATCGATAGCTGGTAATGAACCTGAGAGGGACTAAGGAGAAGAATGGGACTGATAATCAGGAAAGACGTATAAGGGTATGGAAACTGAAAGAAGGAGATAGAAGGGTCGAGTCCCTCAAAATGGTAAAGGAAGGAATTCCAACAGATGAAGAAAGAGGGGTTGAAGAGGAATGGGCTAGATTTAAGAAGACACTAGTAGGTGCGGCAGAAGCAGTGTGTAGGAGGACAAGTAGTAAGAAGAGGTGGAAGGAAACGCCATGGTGGAATGAGAAGACCAAAGATATAGTAAGGGAAAAGAATAGAGCCTTTAGGAGGTGGTATCAAAATAGGATGGTAGAGACAAGGGAAGAGTACCAGGAAAGAAAGGAGGAGGCAAAGAGGGTAGTGGCTGAGGAGAGAAGAAAGTGGATGGAAGAGTGGACAAAGATAATGAAGGAGGATTGTGAAGGTACAAAAAAAGGTCCTGTATGGGATGGTAAAAAATAAGAGGCGGAAGAATCTGACGGATTATGTTAGAATGGCGAACAAAAGGGGACAAGATATAGAAAATAGGGAAGAGCTGAAGAAAATGTGGAAAGAATATTTTGAAGAACTTCTGAACCCAAATGGAAACCACGGCGAGGAGGACGAAATCGGGGAAGAGGTAGATGGACTGCAAACAGAAGAGGACTTAAGTGGAAGATGCAGCGAGGAAGATGAAAGGAGGGAAGGCACCGGGTGTGGATGAGTTGAGTGTGGAGATGGTGAGAGCAGCAGGAGAGGTGGGGATAAAATGGTTGTACCGAGTGATGAAGACAGCATGGAAGGAAAGGAAGACCCCAGAGGACTGGAAAAAGGGAATAATTGTCCCGATCTTCAAGAAAGAACAGAACAGAATGCAGAAACTATCGGGGAATAACACTGATGAGTCATTGTGCAAAGATGTTTGAGAAAGTTTTGGAAAGGAGAATTAGGACAAGGATAGAAGGAGGGATGAGGGAAGAACATGGCTTCAGAGCAGGAAGGTCCACAGTGGATTTGATTTTTGCTGTAAGTCAGTTACAAGAACAGCACTATGAGTATAGAACAGATCTACTGATGGCCTTCCTGGATATTGAAAAAACATATGACAGTGTATGCAGAAACAAAGTATGGAAGTCCTTGGAGGATAGAGGAGTAGAAAAATGGACTATACGGAGGATAAAGGAGATGTACAAGGGAAGCGTGAGCTGTGTGAAAGTGGGAGGAGAGAGATTGGACTGGTTGGAACAGAGAAACGGCCTGAAACAAGGAAGTGCACTGTCACCGTTACTTTTCATTGGGGTGATGGATGACATAATAACCCGAGTGGCACAAGTAATTGGGGAAGGAAAGATGAAAGCAATGAATGGTGTTTGCAGATGATTTGATGATTTGGGGAAACAAGGAAGAGGAAGTACAGGAGCAGTTGGACGTGTGGGAAAGAATAATACATGGATATGGGATGAAATTTAGCATAAATAAGAGTGAGATGGTGTTCACAACAAGGTAGAAAGAAAGAACTACAACGAACAATTGGTGGGGAACAGCTGAAGAAAGTGGAGAGCTTCAAATATCTGGGATGCCTGATACAAGATAATGGAAGAAACGATAGAGAAATAAATGATCGGGGGAGACAAGCAGAAGAGCATTCCCGAGGAGTGTGAGAAGCATGATATGGAGCAAGGATGTCCCTCAGAACAGAAAAAAGGTCATATATCGGACGTACTATGTCCCTATCCTGACGTATGCCTCCTCCGAGACCTGGGGTATGAAAGGAATGGAGAAGAGCAAAATACAGGCCAGTGAAATGAGGTTCTTGAGAAACAGTATTGGAGCTACAAAGATGGACAGAATAAGAAATGAGAGGACCAGAGAATTAATGAAGGAGGAACCATTACAGGATGGTATAGAGAAATCTAGACTTAGATGGTATGGACATGTAAAACGAATGGAGGAGAAGAGGATACCCAGGAGGATACACGAGACGAAGTGGAAAGGAAAGAGACCGAGAGGAAGACCGAGATACAGGTGGTTGAAGGGGGTGGAAGAAAGCGTGAAGAAGAGAGGAGAAGACTGGACAAGGGTGGAAGCTGAGAGATGGTGGGAAGACAGAAGACGTTGGAGAGGCTTGTGTTCCAAGCAGACCCGGCCAGTGGCTGGAAACTGTGCAAGATGATGATGATTATGATGAAGAATTGGCGCTCCCGGTTTTCCGAATTAGAGTCTGGATTAAACAAAATAACCTATGAAATGAGCCAAGGTACTTATTTAAACAATCTGTTCAGTAAAAAGAATGGGTACAATACATTATTTTTAAATTTAAGAAATACAAGATGTAATGCAACACAATAATAAGTTAGGCCCTACAAAATACAGACTATGACTGATTGAGAATGATGGGAGGCAGTGCGAGTTAAGGTTGTCTCATATGCATGCTCAACAATGGAGTGGCCTTGGGAAGGGATAGAGAGTGCGAGTGATTCACACCAAGCAGGTCTACAACCTGCCACTAACTGCGTCACAAACTGAGTAGCTTATAACATTGTGCTCGTAACTCAGCATTTTACTGTATATTGCATTTATGCATTACATATTATTAAACGGCAGTTCGGATTAAGCAAAGTGTGGACTAATGAGGTTCCACTGTAGCTCCATTTTTCTAAATTGTTGATGTCATTGGCTCTAAGATCTATGCCACAGTAGCTAAGGCCATGTGATAATAGTTTTATCTTTGAAAATGGCGGTGCCACCGGCTATGGAGTTGGTTCTTTTTCATTCTGGGTTTTTATCCTTCTTTTTCTCTTTTATATATCAGTCTGTTCACATATGCCTGTCATTGTGTTCGTCCTTTTTCAATATATGAGTAGCCCAGATGCAAAGGCCGCTAAGTGCATTTTTTGTCAATTTTTAGTTGTGCACACTGTCACGTTCGTCTTTTAACTGGCTACACGATGGAATAAGTTTCAGGGTGCATAACCTGCTCAAAAGCATTGAAAATGACCAACAAAGATCGCGTTCGTTTGCATAAACCGCTAAATGCATTTTGGCTACGGTTGCAAAGCCAGTTTAATGTTCCACGTGTCCAAAGACCGCTAAGTTCCATAAGTATGGCGTCTGCCTTGCCACATACGGCTGCAAAACACGCTAACTGGTACAAGAACTGCCGATATTCCTCCCACAAAACTTTTTTACAATAAATTACAATCGGGAAGAATAGTTTCGTGTTTCAGATTTACATTGGCTGCACTATCGAGGAAGCGTACGCAACAATGACATGCTGCCTTGTGGAAATACACCGTTTAGAAGCACAGTTGATCGACAAGTTGTTTCTTGTTTGTGGGCATTTCAAGCCAGAAAAATGAGTGATCTTGTTGATTTAAGTGAAGCAGTTATTGCATTTGTGGACTGTAATTCTATTGTGGATGTTCCAAATACAGAGGGAAGATCAGACACGGCAGAAGTAGTGGGAGAAATAGTGCAAGTTGAAGTAGTTGAACCCGTTGATATTGGAATTGAAAACAACTTCTTACGTCTGGTTAGAACATCAACATGCCAAAGGATCAAACCAAATAGAGTGGCAGTTCATCAAACACTGACCGTCATAAATTTTAAAGGTGCAAAATGCTTCGGTTATTCTCTGATGGCTGTGGGGGACAGAACAAAAACAAGACTATTATCAGCATGCTATCTCACTGGTTACGGCTCAAAGCTCCCGCAAGTCTAGAGGAAATAGTGGGCCAGTCATTTATCCCAACTGACAGAGTTTTTGGAAATATTGAACGGCAACTTCGCAAAATGAGTGTCTTTGAAAATCCCTCCGGATACATCAAGCACATTGAGAAATTTGCGACGGTAGTTCGCCTGGGACAAAATGAATGTCCTGTTAGAGATTGGAAAGCGTATGCGGATGGCATGGTAAAAAAATCCGGGTAATAGGCATTTCCAATTCCAAAAAGCGAAGAAAATCGTTTTTACAATTGGCAAAACAAAAACAAGACATGTCTGGTCCAAGGAGAGCCGTTCTACAATTTTGAGGTTGGTGAGAGGAAGAGCATCATGAAAAGAGGAAAGAATTTTAACAAACATCCTGATCCCTCACCAATTCAAGTAGGTGTTGCACTCAATGAAACTAAACTAGAAGATGTTTGACGGCTTTTAGAGCTGCACTTCGGGGAAAAATGGCCAGCGAACGCCAACCTAACATTTGTTTTCTCTGAGGTCTTCCAGGAGCAAGAAGTCATTCGCAACAATATCGTCCAACCTCAAGAGGAAGAAGACGAAGAAGCAGCAGATTTTGAGCTTGTGGACGGTGTGGAGGATAACCTGACCAACTTAAATGCCATTTTTCCTTGTTTTGTGCATTTTCTTATTTGTACAATTATTATGCTGTGTTTAAGATGTATTTAAAAAAATTCTTTTTATCACACCCGCCGTGTTATATTTTTTCAAAATATATTTTTACTAATAAACAACATTAAAACTAAAATAGTTCTTTATTACAAATCTCATCCAAATGCCATTCGTAAAACAACAAAATAGACGGTTTTGCAACCGAAGTTTCATTAACAACTCTCGTCGTCACGGGTGCAAAAGTCGCTAAGTGCACAAAACGTGTGCAAAAACTGGTAAGTCAATATTTTTAATACGTTTTGGAACAGAAGATCCAACCGTAGGTTTCACAGACTTTAATTGAATAATAAGTGTTTTTATATTGATTTTCAGGGGTAAAAATTATGGTATTAGCTTAAATAGTTTGGTCGTAGCAGTTTTTCGTCATTTACTCGGTTTCGCTTATAATGCACTTAACGGCCTTTGCAAACGGACTACTCATATGTTCTCTTCTTATTCTTCCTGGCGTTGTTCCCAATTATTTTTTGGGGTTCGCCACTCTGCTCGCCGCTCTCCATTTGTTGCGGTTTGCTGGATCTCTAGGACGAAGACCTACGATGCGCATATCGTCGTGTAAGGTATCCATCCAACATCTTTTTGGTCGTCCTGGAGGTCTTTGTCCATCAGGCTCGAGAGCAAGTGACTTCCTTACATTGGACTCTGTATTTGCTCGGGCTACATGCCCGTATCAATGCAACTGAGTCTGTATCATTTTGGCTGGAATAGGGGCAATTCCATGAGTATTACTGACGTCTTCGTTCTTAATATGATCCACTAACTTTCACTATACTATTTCCGATTTTTCAATACAATTTGTATTGAAAATAGTATAGTGAAAGTTGGTAGAATATTCAATATGGACCTAATATGGAGAATAATACTCTTAATATGATCCAGCCGTGTAATTCGCAAGGACCATCGTAGCATCCGCATCTCCATTAAGTGCAAGGCTTGTTCATGTTTCTTTGTATTAGGCCAGCATTCGGCTCCATACAAAGCAACAGGGCGGACGAGTGTTTGATAGATCTTAGTTTTGAGGCGCAAAGGCATCTTGCGGTCACAGAGAACGCCTGTGACTTGGCGCCACTTCATCCACGCAGCATTCACTCTTGCACAGGCATCCGAGACTGTGTCACCATCAGGTCTCACAACTGAGCCAAGTTATTGGAGATGTGAAGCCTTCGGTAGTGGGGTGCCATCTACTATGATGGTCCCATCTGTCTGAGAACCACATTCAAGGTACTCAGTCTGTGAAGTTTTGCTTTGCTCCACGTTGGGCGCCAATTGTGACGATATTGCTAGCCCACACGTTGAGCGACAATTGTAGCAGTTTTGCTAGCCCACACGTTGAGCGACAATTGTAACGTTTTCACTTTGCTCCACGTTGAGCGTACAAGTGTAATGTTGATTAATGCCCCATGTTGGTAGCGACAAATGTAACGGTTTGGCTGCCCCAAACTGTTGGGTGATAAATGTAACTGTTTACCTTTGCCTAAGCTATGTTGTTTTAATGGGCGCCAAGACCTCAATGCAATGCTGAAATCTAAATTTGTATTTAACAACGTCTAGCTCTGGTAGAACACCTTCAAGAATCTATTCACTCAGATCGTGGTATGATTTGATCATTAACCCAACAAACAATTGTATCAGGAGAAGGAATTGGTCTATATCTAATGCTACCTACTGAAAGCAAAGATTGCATTGTAAAAGAAATGAATTTATTATATAAAACAAGTATTGCAAAATTAATAATAATAATAATAAGTATAAAATTTAAATTGGAGCGTTGTGATTTTAATATTACCGATAGAAAATTACGTGAAAACGGAGTCTGATAAATTATTGATTTTACTCTTATTCCCAAGCTATGAAGTTACTGAAATATGAAATATAAAACAAAGAGAAACGAGAGATTGCGTATTTCTGCGTCATGCGCGCTTACCACTGGAAATGGCCGAAGCCTTTCCCTCATACTGGATAATGCTGTGAGCTTCCCACAGTCTCCTGGACGTCGTCATCTTTGTCGATATTTGATGATATTCTGGTAGATTAGATAATTCTATGGTCCGTACATCGGACCCAAACACTCGTACAACCACACTGGTTAGGTTTTACAAAAGTTAGTCCTCCACTCCACGGAACATCGGAGCGACTCCCGCGTGCAACCGTACTCGTTAAGTTCTACACAGATTGTCCCCCACTCCACGGAACATCGGAGCGACTCCCGCGTGAACCATACTCGGCAAGTTCTACACAGATTGTTCTCGTTCCACGGCGCGCTGAACGATATATCCACACGTCGGCTCCCCTCTCCAGTCCCGACTTCTAGCTTACGTGGTCTCCACTGATTGGCTGCACCCCACGCGCTATACTCCCCTCCTCTGGCTCATTACACTCGGCGGGAGGGTTCCGTTCCAACTATCCGCCTTTTCTTGACGCTGCAACCCCGCTTGCGTAATACTTCCCGACAAGATTAAGCGTGTACTTGAATTCCCAGTGAGTCACGTCTCTCGATATACCCTAACTGACGAAACTCCGTTAAATTCCGTAATCACATAACTTTCTATGATATTGTCGTTCGTAATAATTTGCTTGATAGCGTTTTCTAAGACATAGAAAACCTATCTGTATGCTTATAATTTTTATAAAATGCTCCGAAAATATCTTAATAATAATTATAATAAATTAATAATAATAATAAATTAACATGAAAAATTCTCTTGGCTGAACAATTTGCCGCGTAAATAAATATAGAATGGCTTTCTACTGACTTATGCCAGTGGCATAAAAACCCCTCGAAAAACACGTTACAAGTCTTAGTAAGGTTGAGCCGTAGTCCAAATTCACAGAGCGTCACATTCCAGAGGTTGACCAAGTGTTTTAGATCATTATGGGTCTCACTTGCAAGCATGACATCATCGACGTACAGTAATGCCCATGATGGTTGGTTCTGCAAATCGGCAGTCTCTGTATCCATACATAGGATAAACAGGAATGGATAAAGTGCAGATCCCTGGAGAATCTCAACTCGATTATCGAACAGTTTGGTGAAGCCAGCAGCACTGTGTACAGAGCTAGTTGTATTACTGTAAAGAAATTGGACCCAGCGCACATAAGCTTCTAGTATGCCATGAGATCGAAGAGAATACCATATAAGCTGATGCGGAACCCGGTCGAATGCTTTCTCCAGATCCAGGAAAGCCATGTGAATTGTCCTTCTTTTCTCCATATACTTTTTTATCAGAAGCCGCATTGCACGGATAGCATCATATGTTCCGCGACCTTTCACGAACCCACACTGGTTAGGTGAGATGGTAACAATGCTATGTACGCGAGTGTCAATCACACGTTCTAGAATTTTCATTATGTGGCATAGGAGACGAATAGGACGGTAATTGGCACAGATAGTTACATCGCTCTTGCCTTTCCATATTGGTACTGTGACGCTAGTTTGCTAAGCTGACAGGATCTGTTTACTCGTAAGGCATTTGTTAAAGAACTCTGCTAGGAACTCGGCACAGTCATGGCCCAACTGCTTCCATAGCTCCGCAGGGATATCATCAGGGCATGTTGTCTTGCCATTTTTCATGGCGTGGATCGCCGTATTGACCTCGGCAGGTGTCATAGGTGGAACTGCATCCTGTACAGGTTTGGCTAATGGAATCGGTGGGTGCGGGAACTCCTCATTACAGTTAGTATTGAAGTGTTCATGCCATCGTTGAAGGATATTTGTTGGTTTTGTTCGAAGATGCCCATGCTTATCCTTGATATGCATGGCATGGCCTATGTCAACTGTGGCACGATGACTAGATCTGGCTAGCTTGTAAATATTATTTACCCCAGTAAATTCCTCTAATTGTTCATGCAATGTATTTAGTTGCTTGCATTTTGCAAGTGCAACAGCGTGTTTTGCATCAGATTTGAGCTGACGATATTGAGTTAGATCAGCATCGGTTTGAAAGCAGTTTTCGTAGATTTCACAGCTCGTTGCTTGTCTTCATTCCACCAACAAGTTTGTTTTCAACAAAGTGTTGTCCCGATTTTGTCATACCCATTACTTCCCTTGCATTTGCCTGGATGTTAGAGGTGAATTCATTCAATGTTAGTTGATCAATGTTGTCATGAAGAGGACCAATAGAATCTACAATTTGCAATTCATGGCCAGGTAGTTTCCACCACTATATACGTTCAGTGTTGGTGATGGGTCGTGAAGGAGCACAAAGAGTGTAACGTGTTTTTCGAGGGGTTTTTATGCCACTGGCATAAGTCAGTAGGAAGCCATTCTATATTTATTTACACGGCAAATTGTTCAGCCAAGAGAATTTTTCATGTTAATTTATTATTATTATCAATTTATTATAATTATTATTAAGATATTTTCGGAGCATTTTATAAAAATTATAAGCATACAGATAGGTTTTCTATGTCTTAGAAAACGCTATCAAGCAAATTATTACGAACGACAATATCATAGAAATTATGTAATTACGGAATTTTATGGAGTTTTCGTCAGTTAGGATATTTTGAGAGACATGAGTCACTGGAAATTCATATACAGGATTAATCTTGTAGGGAAGCATGACGCAATCCTGCATTGAAGCTTAAAGAAAAGGCGAATGTATGGAACGGAAAACGACTTCTCCCTCCCGCCGAGTGTAATGAGCCAGAGTGGGGATGTAGCGCATGGGGAGCAGCCAATCAGTGGAGACTACGTAAGCTAGAAGCCGGCTGAAGAGTGGAATTATCTAATCTACCAGAATCTCATCAAATATCGACAAAGATGTCGACGTCCAGGAGACTGTGGGAAGCTCACAGCATCATCCAGTACGAAGGAAAGGCTTCGGCCATTTCCAGTGGTAAGCGCGAATGACGCAGAAATACGCAATCTCTCATTTCTCTTTGTTTTATATTTCATATTTCAGTAACTTCATAGCTTGGGAATAAGAGTAAAATCAATAATTTATCAGACTCCGTTTTCACGTAATTTTCTATCGGTAATATTAAAATCGCAACGCTCCAATTCACATTTTAAACTTATTATTATTATTAATTTTGCTATTCTTGTTTTATATAATAAATTCATTTCTTTTACAATGCAATCTTTGCTTTCAGTAGGTAGCATTAGATATAGACCAATTCCTTCTCCTGATACAATTGTTTGTTGGGTTAATGATCAAATCATACCACGATCTGAGTGAATAGAGTCTTGAAGGTGTTCTGCCAGAGCTAGACGTTGTTAAATACAAATTTAGATTTCAACATTGCATTGAGGTCTTGGCGCCCATTAAAACAACATAGCTTAGGCAAAGGTAAACTGTTACACTTGTCGCTACCAACATGGGGCATTAATTAACGTTACACATGTCACTCAACGTGTGGGCTAGCAAGAGTGCGACATTTGGTGCCGACAACTTGGGGCTGAAAACCTAATAACATTTGTGGAAGGAGAAGGGTATATATTTCTGTCCCTGTATTTTGGGGGTTATTTGTCTGTATCAGTGTATATCATTATGGGGGATGAGAAAGAAAGACAGATGAGGTTACGTAGTGGTCATCAACTGGAGAGTGATGATACGAGCAGTATGTCGAGTGATGGTAGTACCGGGGTAGCGGAGGTAAATCCCGATACTGAAACAGGGAGTGTAGGCGGCCAACCAGAATTAAAAACTTTACTTCTCGAGTTCATGTATCAGAACAAAGTTAGTAGTGATGCCTTAAATGCAAAATTAGAACAAAACAGTAGGGAAAATAAAGAAAGTACAGATGCTTTAAATGCTAAACTGGAACAAAACAACGCTAAATTAGAACAAAACAGTAGGGAAAATAAAGAAAGTACAGAAGCTTTAAATGCAAAATTAGAACAGAATAATGCAAAATTAGAACAAAACAGTAGGGAAAATAAAGAAAGTACAGAAGCTTTAAATAAAAAATTAGAACAGAATAATGCAAAATTAGATAAGAACAACAAGGAAATTAGTGTGAAAATGGAGCAGATTAGAGGAGAATTCAGAGGAGTAATGGAAGAGAAGGTTAAAGAGATCATTGCAGATGTAGACAAGAAATTAGGAAAAGTACAGGAGGAGTTAGAAATTAGAATCAGTACACAGGCTGAAGAGAGAGATCTGACTGGTTGGAACAAAGAAACGGCCTGAAACAAGGAAGTGCACTGTCACCGTTACTTTTCATTGTGGTGATGGATGACATAATGACCCGAGTGGCACAAGTAATTGGGGACGGAAAGATGAAAGCAATGGTGTTTGCAGATGATTTGATGATTTGGGGAAACAAGGAGGAGGATGTACAGGAACAGTTGGACGTGTGGGAAGGAGTAATACAAGGATATGGGATGAAATTTAGCATAAATAAGAGTGAGATGGTGATCACAACAAGGAAGAAGGAAAGAACCACAACGGGAATAACAATTGGTGGGGAACAGCTGAAGAAAGTGGAGAGTTTTAAGTATCTGGGAAGCCTGATACAAGATAATGGAAGAAACGATAGAGAAATAAATGAGCGGGGGAGGCAGGCAGAAGCATTTCGGAGGAGTGTGAGAAGCATGTTATGGAGCAAGGATGTCCCTCAGAACAGCAAAAAGATCATATATCGGACGTACTATGTCCCTATCCTGACGTATGCCTCGGAGACCTGGGTTATGAAAGGAAGGGAGAGGAGCAAAATACAGGCCAGTGAGATGAGGTTCTTGAGAAGCAGTATTGGAGCTACAAAGATGGACAGAATAAGAAATGAGAGGACCAGAGAATTAATGAAGGAGGAACCATTACAGGATGGTATAGAGAAATCTAGACTTAGATGGTATGGACATGTAAAACGAATGGAGGAGAAGAGGATACCCAGGAGAGTACATGAGACGAAGTGGGAAGGAAAGAGACCGAGGGGAAGACCGAGAGACAGGTGGCTGAAGGGGGTGGAAGAAAGCGTGAAGAAGAGAGGAGAAGACTGGACAAGGGTGGAGGCTGAGAGATGGTGGGAAGACAGAAGACGTTGGAGAGGCTTGTGTTCCAAACAGACCCGGCCAGTGGCTGGAAACTGTGCAAGATGATGATGATGACACAGGCTGAACATTTAAAAGAACTAGTGCAACTGTAAACACAGCAGGTCAAAAAGCAATAGGGGGGAGAAATTGACAAAATTCAGGTAGCAACTAAAGAGGTTAAGGAACAGCTGGGGGGTAGAATTGAGAAAGTCCACTCGCAAATAGTTGCAGAAGTAAATAATTTAAGTGAGAGTAATAGGGAGAGCATTAGCAAGATTGAGGAGAAACAAGCAAAGCTATATGATAAAGTAGAAGAATCAGAAGGAAACATTAAATTAACAGTTAACAGTATTGAGAGGAAGGCTGAGGAGAAAATCGCAGAATTAGAATTAAAATTAAAAGCTAGGATCAGGCAAGAAAATAGTCAGAATAGGCCAGTTTTTGTGAATAGCACACACAGGGAGGTAGAACTGGGTAAGTTCAGCAATCGACAGGGGTGCCCAATGGAGTTCATGAACACTATAGAAAATAAATTCGGGGAGAGGTTGGAAAATGGTAGTATTGAGTGGTGCCAGGTAGTTGAAATTTTAGAACAAGTATTTGTGGGGGAAACGAGGAATTGGTTTGCTGTCTACAGAGACAAGTTTACTGATATCAATGATTTTAAAATGAAATTCTGTGAAAAGTTCTGGAATGAGGTTATTCAGTCGCAGCATCGTGAGGGAGTAGTGTGTGGTAAATATAACCCTAAAGGAAGCTCCACCATGACCGAATACTTTTTAGGGCAGGTATTAGTGTGTAAATATCTGGATGGGTTGAAGGAGGAAAGTGATGTGGTGAGGTTGCTACTTAGGCACTTTCCCTATAGGATCAAGGAGGCTGCTTGTATCCAGAATGTAAAGACTATATCACAAGTAGAAAATTTGTTAAGCACATTTGATGCACTAGGGAGAGGGGGTTATGAGGACAATTTCAATAGGAACCAGGGTAATAATAATAATAGACCTAACGAAGCCAGGCATCAAGAAGTTCAAGGGAACGGTGGCGAAGGAGCCAACGCTCAAAATAGAAATAATAATAATCAGCTAAATCAGAACAGAGGAAATGGCTATGGTAATCAGTATCAAGGGAGGAACAATGATTTCAGGGGAAATCAAGGGAGGAACAATGATTACAGGGGAAATCAAGGGAGAAACAATGATTTCAGGGGAAATCAAGGGAGAAATTATAATGACAATAATTACAACCAGAATAGGGGTCAAGGAAGAGGACAGCCTAGTGGTAGTAATATACAGCCAAACAATGACAACACAGCCCAGAACAACCAGACCAGTTCAGTAGTTAGTAGTACTACGGCCAGCTGTAGCGGTTCTTTAAACGCGAACCAGGCTGCGAAGTAAGGTCAGAATCTCAGTCTGTAGCATGCCCTGTCCATACAATTATACAGGAACCCTATGACCTAAATGTAAGAAATGAATTATTACATGAACTAAATGATGAAGGTATTATTCAGGAAGTGGTTAGTAAGAGCCCCATAGTTTAATTTAACGTGTCCGAGTCGTACACAGATGTTTTAATTGATAGTGGTTGTATGAAGAGTTGCATAAGTAGTGCATTTTATGATAAAATGAAAGGAACTGGAGTAAATTTTGAGGAGATGCCAATTAAAAGCACTTTTGTTATCACAGCTGTTGGGAAGAGGTCTAAAGTAATTTCTAAGCAAGTTTTAGTAGACATTAAAATTAATAATCATAAGTCCAACCCCTCGTCAACGTCGTGGGAGACGGGCAACGGCACAAAGTAGGGGACTGCCTGTAGGGGCGAAGTACAGTGGGGACTTCGTGTGCCCCGGGACCGTTACGGTAGCTGTGAAGGTCCTACAGGAACCCTGAAAAGTGACGGCTAACGGGGCTCTGGTGAAGCTACGATAGGCCCAGCAAGCCAGTAGTGGATTAAACCAAATGCTTTCAAAAATGGAACGAGCCTCGGACAGGATGGATTTAATAGACGACGACACGGCTGTACACACGGACTAAGATTTGGAACTTTAAACCTAAGAACGCTGACGGGGAAGGTGGAGGAGATAGTGGATATGATGGAAAGAAGGAAGTTGGATTTATTGGGATTGGCAGAAACAAAGTGGAAAGGGGAAGGAAGGAGAGTACTGAGAAAAGGCTATAGACTGTACTGGAGTGGGAACGAAGAGGGAAAGAGGAATGGAGTGGGAGTAGTAGTACGAGATGGTTTGAAAGAAGAAGTGAGGAGAATAAGTGATAGGATGATGAAAGTGAAAGTAGCACTGAGGGGAGAGACCGTAGAAATAGTGCAAGTATATGCTCCACAAGTAGGCTGCGCTTCTGAAGAGAAGGAGGAGTTTGAAGAGGAATTGCAGAAGCAGCTGGTAGGAAGAAATATGATTGTTATGGGGGACCTCAATGCCCATGTAAGAAGAGAAAGACAAGGTTATGAGAGTGTTCTAGGACCAGAGGGTTGGGGTGGAAGAAATGAGGAAGGAAAGAGACTGTTGGACTTCTGCCAGAGGAACAGCCTGCTAGTTGGGAACTCCTGGTTTAAGAAAAGAGAGAGCCACACAATCACATGGTACAGTGATGACTTGACCAGGAAGTCGGTGGTCGACTATATACTGTATGAGAAAGAACTAAATAAGAACATCACGGACATCAAGGTTATACCATCGGAGAACCTGGATAGCGACCATCGATTACTGGTAATGAACCTGAGAGGGAGTAAGGAGAAGAAAGGGACTGAGAACCAGGAAAGACGTATAAGGATATGGAAACTGAAAGAAGGGGATAGAAGGGTCGAGTACCTCAAAATGGTAAAGGAAGGAATTCCAACAGATGAAGAAAGAGGGGTGGAAGAGGAATGGGCTAGATTTAAGAAGACACTAGTGGGTGCAGCAGAAGCAGTATGTGGGAGGACAAGTAGTAAGAAGAGGTGGAAGGAAACACCATGGTGGAATGAGAAGACAAAAGATATAGTAAGGGAAAAGAATAGAGCCTTTAGGAGGTGGTATCAAAATAGGACGGTAGAGACAAGGGAAGAGTACCAGGAAAGAAAGAAGGAGGCGAAGAGAGTGGTGGCTGAGGAGAGAAGGAAGTGGATGGAAGAGTGGACAAAGATGATGGAGGAGGATAGTGAAGGTACAAAAAAGGTCCTGTATGGGATGGTGAAAGATAAGAGGCGGAAGGATCCTACGGATTATGTTAGAATGGTGAACAAAAGGGGACAAGAGATAGAAAATAGGGAAGAACTGAAGAAAATGTGGAAAGAATATTTTGAAGAACTTCTGAACCCAAATGGAAAAGATGGTGAGGAGGAAGAAATCGGGGAAGAGGAAGATGAACTGCAAACAGAAAAGGACTTAACATGGAAAGAAGTGGAAGATGCAGTGAACAAGATGAAAGGAGGGAAGGCACCGGGTGTGGATGAGTTGAGTGTGGAGATGGTGAGAGCAGCAGGAGAGGTGGGGATACAGTGGCTGTACCGAGTGATGAGGACAGCATGGAAGGAAAGGAAGACCCCAGAGGACTGGAAAAAAGGAATCATTGTCTCGATTCTCAAGAAAGGTAGTAGAACAGATTGCAGAAACTATCGGGGAATAACACTGATGAGTCATTGTGCAAAGATCTTCGAGAAAGTTTTGGAAAAGAGAATTAGGACAAGGATAGAAGGAGGGATGAGGGAAGAACAACATGGCTTCAGAGCAGGAAGGTCCACAGTGGATTTGATTTTTGCTGTAAGGCAGTTACAAGAACAGCACTATGAGTATGGAACAGATCTACTGATGGCCTTCCTGGACATTGAGAAAGCATATGACAGTGTATGCAGAAACAAAGTATGGAAGTCCCTGGAGGATAGAGGAGTAGAGAAATGGACTATAAAGAGGATAAAGGAGATGTACAAGGGAAGCGTGAGCTGTGTGAAAGTGGGAGGAGAGAGATCTGACTGGTTGGAACAAAGAAACGGCCTGAAACAAGGAAGTGCACTGTCACCGTTACTTTTCATTGTGGTGATGGATGACATAATGACTCGAGTGGCACAAGTAATTGGGGACGGAAAGATGAAAGCAATGGTGTTTGCAGATGATTTGATGATTTGGGGAAACAAGGAGGAGGAGGTACAGGAACAGTTGGACGTGTGGGAAGGAGTAATACAAGGATATGGGATGAAATTTAGCATAAATAAGAGTGAGATGGTGATCACAACAAGGAAGAAGGAAAGAACCACAACGGGAATAACAATTGGTGGGGAACAGCTGAAGAAAGTGGAGAGTTTTAAGTATCTGGGAAGCCTGATACAAGATAATGGAAGAAACGATAGAGAAATAAATGAGCGGGGGAGGCAGGCAGAAGCATTTCGGAGGAGTGTGAGAAGCATGTTATGGAGCAAGGATGTCCCTCAGAACAGCAAAAAGATCATATATCGGACGTACTATGTCCCTATCCTGACGTATGCCTCGGAGACCTGGGTTATGAAACGAAGGGAGAGGAGCAAAATACAGGCCAGTGAGATGAGGTTCTTGAGAAGCAGTATTGGAGCTACAAAGATGGACAGAATAAGAAATGAGAGGACCAGAGAATTAATGAAGGAGGAACCATTACAGGATGGTATAGAGAAATCTAGACTTAGATGGTATGGACATGTAAAACGAATGGAGGAGAAGAGGATACCCAGGAGAGTACATGAGACGAAGTGGGAAGGAAAGAGACCGAGGGGAAGACCGAGAGACAGGTGGCTGAAGGGGGTGGAAGAAAGCGTGAAGAAGAGAGGAGAAGACTGGACAAGGGTGGAGGCTGAGAGATGGTGGGAAGACAGAGGACGTTGGAGAGGCTTGTGTTCCAAACAGACCCGGCCAGTGGCTGGAAACTGTGCAAGATGATGATGATGAGAAGCAGATTTGCCTTGTAATTCCAAATTTAGTATTCAGTGTTATCTTGGGTTCAGAGTGGCTAAGTAGAGTGTCTGGTAACTTATGTTATGATGTAGGGAGTTTGAAATTTAAATGGGGTGATTCTGAAGTAGAAGTAGCGTTCAATGACCATATTCAGAGGAGTAGTATTGTAGGTGTGATTTTTACTTTAAATGAGATATCGCCAGCCGTAGAGCGGGGTTCTCCATGTTTTGTGGGCAGTGTGATTACGAACGGTTGTCTAAAGGACTCATTACGTGATGCTGCATTTCAGGGTAATATAGAGGATGAACAGTGTGTTCGGCTCTATGATGTGTTATTGTGTAATAGGAGAGTGTTTGAGGATGGCATTGGTATGGCCAATTGCTATACACATTCATTGAACGTTATTGATAGGTCAGTATTCACAGGACATAGATATCCTGTACCTTTCGCTTATCAAAGTGCAGTTGAGGCACAAATTAATCAGATGCTTCAAGATGGGATTATTGAGCACTCTAACAGTCCATATGTTAATTCTTTGATCACGGTACCCAAGACCGACGGCACGGTTCGTATTTGTTTAGACGCTCGTTTGGTTAACAGTAGAATTAGTTCAGATCAGCTGAAATCTATGTCAATAGAAGAATTAATGCAAACATTTGAGGGGAAGAAGTATTTCACTTGTGTAGATTTGAGTTCCAGTTTTTGGCAAGTGCCACTTATGTACGAAGATAGACCATTTACAGCTTTTAGTCATAAATATAACCTTTATCAATTTTGTAGAACACCTTATGGGTTAAAGAGTAGTTCAGCAGCTTTAATTAGGGCTTTAAACATCGCATTAGGGGATGACACAGGAGAGTTTGTAACCATTTACATAGATGATATGGTAATTAGTTCACGCAGTTTTGAGGAGCATCTATGTCATTTAAATATAGTTTTTCAGAAGTTAGATCAGGCAGGGTTCACTTTGAAGCTGTCTAAGTCGTCATTCTGTCAGTCAGAAGTGACATTTTTAGGTCATAGAGTGTCGAGTAGAGGTGTGACACCAGAGGAAAGTAGGGTTAATAAGATACTTCACGCAGAGGTGCCACAGAATGTTAAACAGTTAAAAACTTACCTGGGAATTTGCAACTTTTTCAGGAGGTTCGTTCTTAAATACTCAGGGTTGGTAGAACCATTCAGGGAATTGCTTAAAAGTGGGACTCGGTGGAGATGGGAGTCCAAGCATGATCAAGCTTTTAGAGCGCTGAAGGAAGGTTTTGAGAAAGCTGTAGTGCTGAAATATCCGTTAAAAGATAAGGAATATGTGGTTATGACAGATGCTTCACATATAGGCATTGCTGGAGTATTATGTCAGGGAGATGATGAGGGTAATCTGTGCATTGTATCTTTAGCCTCGCGAGGACTGACAGCAGCAGAGAAAAGATACACGATTACTGAGTTAGAGCTTTTAGGTATTGTTTTCAGTTTAGGGAAATTTAGAATGTATTTAGTAGGGGGGAAATTTGAGATCCACACAGATCACCATGCATTACTGTATATGAGAACTTGTAAACTCAGTTCTAACAGAGTTAGTAGGTGGATTCTTGCTCTGCAGGAATACGAATTCACAGTAAAATATATTAAAGGTAAAGATAACATTCTTGCAGACATGCTATCGAGGGACACTAATTTATGTAGGGATTATCCTGTGGTTTAAGCAGAGGACGGTATTTTCATATGTGCATGTGTGGACAGTAGCAACAGGGCATCGTTACAGACACTGAGAAATATGCTAGGTAGAGCAACGTGATGACGTTCATTTAAGGGAGCCACTGGCAAGGTTGGAAGGAGGTGACGAGGGCCCAGTTATAGTTTCCAAACGTATTGGAAAAACAGCATATGTGCTGGAGGATAGTAAGGGAAACAGATTATACGGAACGTATAATATACATAGTCTACGAAAGTATGTGTCATAAAGTGAGGATGTTTAGCTGGCGAGCCAGCCTATCAAATGAGTAAGTGTGGTATTTGGTGCGTGGGAGGAGATGGTCTTCCAGGCAGGCGTATCAGAAGTCACACGGGGGGATAGTAGGTAAGTATTTACTTACATACTACCCCCCTGTGTGACTTCTGAGTTTTTAAGGTACAGGGAAATATTGTAGCGTTTTTTAATGCCCCATGTTGGTAGCGACAAATGTAACAGTTTGGCTAGCCCACACTGTTGGGTGATAAATGTAACTGTTTACCTTTGCCTAAGCTATGTTGTTTTAATGGGCGCCAAGACCTCAATGCAATATTGAAATCTAAATTTGTATTTAACAACGTCTAGCTCTGGCAGAACACCTTCAAGACACTATTCACTCAGATCGTGGTATGATTTGATCATTAACCCAACAAACAATTGTATCAGGAGAAGGAATTGGTCTATATCTAATGCTACCTACTGAAAGCAAAGATTGCATTGTAAAAGAAATGAATTTATTATATAAAACCAGTATAGCAAAATTAATAATAATAATAAGTACAAAATTTAAATTGGAGCGTTGTGATTTGAATATTACCGATAGAAAATTACGTGAAAACGGAGTCTGATAAATTGATTTTACTCTTATTTCCAAGCTATGAAGTTACTGAAATATGAAATGTAAAACAAAGAAAAATGAGAGATTGCGTATTTCTGCGTCATTTGCGCTTACCATTGGAAATTGCCAAGGCATTTCCCTCGTACTTGCTGATGCTGTGAGCTTCCCACAGTCTCCTGGACGTCGTCATCTCCGTCGGAATTTGATGATATTCTGGTAGCTTAGATAATTGTATGGTCCGTACCTCGGACCCAAACACTCGTACAACCGCACTGGTTAAGTTTTGCAAAAGTTAGTCTTCAACTCCACTGAACATCGGAGCGACACGCACTTGCAACCGTACTCCGCAAGTTCTACACAGATAGTCCTTTCCACGGAACATCGGAGCGTCCCCCGCGTATAACCATACTCCGCAAGTTCTACACAGATAGTCCTTTCCACGGAACATCGGAGCGTCCCCCGCGTATAACCATACTCCGCAAGTATTTCACAGATAGTCTTCGTTTCACGGCGCGTCGAACGATATATCCACACGCCGGCTCCCCCACCATGGTACCGACATCTAGCTTACGTCGTCCTCCTTGATTGGCTGAGCACGCCGCTAGTTCCCCTCCTCTGCCTCATTACCCTCGGCGCGCGAGAGGGAGAAGTCGTTTTCCGTTCCAACAATTCGCCTTTTCTAGACCTTGCGACCCAAGATTGCGTCATGCTTCTCGACAAGATTAAGCGTGTACTTGAAATCCCAGTGAGTCACGTCTCTCGATATACCCTAACTGACGAAAACTCCGTAAAATTCCGTAATCAGATAATTTTCTATGATATCGTCGTTCGTAATAATTTGCTGGATGGCGTTTTCTAAGACATAGAAAACCTTTCTGAATGCTAATAATTTTTATAAAATGCTCCGAAAATACCTTAATAATAATTATAATAAATTAATAATAATAATAATAAATTACCATGAAAAATTCTCTTGGCTGAACAATTTGCCGCGTAAATAAATATAGAATGGCTTCCTACTGACTTATGCCAGTTGCATAAAACCCCTCGAAAAACACGTTACATATTCGCCTCGGATCATCGGATGATTTACCGTGACGACGGTCCATTATCCGATTATCCCAGACACGTTAATAAACCCCATCCAAAATACATATTACATAAATGAAATCACCCTAAATTACAGATATATACACTCATATTTTTTCTTCACGCACTTTGCGTCAAAGTTTGTTGTCACTATGGATCGCACTTTGCAACCAGTTCAATGTTTTACATAGGGAATAGTGTTCCACGGATATTTCCGCCTCTCAAATTTCTCTATGTTGGAGAAATAGACATAATTAATGTGTGAGCACTATGTATTTATGATGTCATATCACACGCATTGAAGGTGTTCTGATATATTTATATCACCATAGAACTTCCTAATTTCACTGGAGGTCCCCTCCTTATGGTGACATTTAATTCCACTTATCACTCAGCACACGATCACACTATTGTGGCAGCGCCTCGTGACCATAATACTTAATCTCTCTTTAACGTAGATTAAATTAATATTGACTTCTGAAAAAAAAACAGTAAATGCGCATTACATATAACACCAAATATTTCTGTGCCGTAATCGCCCTGTCTTGTTAAGTTCCCGTTAACCATATTCTACTTAATACTAGCTCTCAACACAGACCATTTCTCCTCACACAAATAATACCATTGTACAGATTATCTTAAATTACACACTTACAAATCTTACATGGCGAGGCCGTAAACAGAAATCACGTGTGCTGATATGTATGAGTTTCATGAAGGACTGTCTCGCATTCTGATGGCCCATCTTTTATCTCGTGGACGCCTTAAGCTAACAAGCCCTATACAAGCGCTCCCCCATCTCTTGGAGATAAATGGGAACCCATCAGCGCTGCCAAAATGGCCTTGGTGCATCGAGACAATTTAGTGCTCAACAGCATCCGACAATCCCGTCATATTTCCCTGTACCTTAAAATCTCTCATTTACTTACATACTACCCCCCTGTGTGACTTCTGATACGCCTGCCTTAAGACCAGATCCTCCCACGCACCAAATACCACACTTACTCATTTGATAGGCTGGCTCGCCAGCTAAACACACAACACACTCACTTTATGACACATATTTTCGTAGACTATGTATATTATACGTCCCGTATAATCTGTTTCCCTCACTATTCTCCAGCACATATGCTGTTTTGCCAATACGTTTGGAAACTATAAATGGGCCCTCGTAGAGATAAAAGAACTTGGACATGACTTTCTCTAGCTTATTTGACTGTTTCGGCACTCTAAGTAAGACTCTGTCTCCCGGCTCGAATAGGTCAAATTTAGTTTCTTTTTTGTTGGCGAATTCTCTTTTGTGCTGACTTAGATAAATTCTCTTTCGCCAACTGGACAATGTAATCCATCCCCGGTTGCTTACCCTCATTTAATCCCAACACCCTCGCTAGTTCATTTTGTGGTCTTTTTCCGAAGTGAACTTCGTATGGCGTCAATTTCGTGCTCTCATGCTGGACAGAATTCAGCCAAGTCTCGACCTTGGGAAGATGTCCAACCCAGGCCGCATGCTTGTCATGCACTAGAGTCCGAAAAAGACGAGCCACTTCCCTTAATGGACGCTCTGCAGAATTACCCTGAGGGTACCTTACAGAGGAATGAACGTGTGTTATACCAGCTTCCTGCATACTGGTTCTCCATTTCTTTGCAGTAAACTGTGGTCCACTGTCAGATAGTATCCTAAGAGGAATGCCAAACTCAGGTACATACTTATTAATGATCAGACGGCTACACGCTAGTCCCGTGGCTTTCCTTAGCGGATATAGCTTGACATACTTACTAAAAGCGTCAATAACTATAAAAATGTATTCGTAGCCGTACTGTCCTTTAACGATCGGGCCAAATAAATCCACACACAGTAGTTCGCTGGGACTACTGGTGAGAACTGCAGATCTCTCCCCCACTAAATATTTAACTGGATATTTACTCCTTTGACAGGTGTCACACTTAGCTAAAATCCTCCTAACGTCCCTTCCCATTTTACTCCAAATGAAGTCACGACCAATTTCATAGAAGACCTTGGCAGCACCAAAGTGTCCTAATTCCCTATGAATGAACCAAATTAGCTCCTCCCGCAAAGTGGCAGGAACACATATTGCCCACCGATTATTCCTACATTTCCTTGCAAGAAGCCCATCCTGCATCTTGTACGTGAACCGTCCTACCTTCACATACTCTTCTTCACCTATTTCCAACCTAGCCAGTGGCTCCTTTAACTTAACGTCATCACGTTGCTCCACTAGCATATTTCTCAGTGTCTGTAACGATGCCCTGTTGCTACTGTCCACACATGCACATATTAAAATACCGTCCTCTGCTTTAACCACAGGATATTCCCTACATAAATTAGTGTCCCTCGATAGCATGTCTGCAAGAATGTTATCTTTACCTTTAATATATTTTACTGTGAATTCGTATTCCTGCAGAGCAAGAATCCACCTACTAACTCTGTTAGAACTGAGTTTACAAGTCCTCATATACAGTAATGCATGGTGATCTGTGTGGATCTCAAATTTCCCCCCTACTAAATACATTCTAAATTTCCCTAAACTGAAAACAATACCTAAAAGCTCTAACTCAGTAATCGTGTATCTTTTCTCCGCTGCTGTCAGTCCTCGCGAGGCTAAAGATACAATGCACTGATTACCCTCATCATCTTTCTGACATAATACTCCAGCAATGCCGATATGTGAAGCATCTGTCATAACCACATATTCCTTATCTTTTAACGGATATTTCAGCACTACAGCTTTCTCAAAACCTTCCTTCAGCGCTCTAAAAGCTTGATCATGCTTGGACTCCCATCTCCACCGAGTCCCACTTTTAAGCAATTCCCTGAATGGTTCTACCAACCCTGAGTATTTAAGAACGAACCTCCTGAAAAAGTTGCAAATTCCCAGGTAAGTTTTTAACTGTTTAACATTCTGTGGCACCTCTGCGTGAAGTATCTTATTAACCCTACTTTCCTCTGGTGTCACACCTCTACTCGACACTCTATGACCTAAAAATGTCACTTCTGACTGACAGAATGACGACTTAGACAGCTTCAAAGTGAACCCTGCCTGATCTAACTTCTGAAAAACTATATTTAAATGACATAGATGCTCCTCAAAACTGCGTGAACTAATTACCATATCATCAATGTAAATGGTTACAAACTCTCCTGTGTCATCCCCTAATGCGATGTTTAAAGCCCTAATTAAAGCTGCTGAACTACTCTTTAACCCATAAGGTGTTCTACAAAATTGATAAAGGTTATATTTATGACTAAAAGCTGTAAATGGTCTATCTTCGTACATAAGTGGCACTTGCCAAAAACTGGAACTCAAATCTACACAAGTGAAATACTTCTTCCCCTCAAATGTTTGCATTAATTCCTCTATTGACATAGATTTCAGCTGATCTGAACTAATTCTACTGTTAACCAAACGAGCGTCTAAACAAATACGAACAGTGCCGTCGGTCTTGGGTACCGTGATCAAAGAATTAACATATGGACTGTTAGAGTGCTCAATAATCCCATCTTCAAGCATCTGGTTAATTTGTGCCTCAACTGCACTCTGATAAGCGAAAGGTACAGGATATCTATGTCCTGTGAATACTGACCTATCAATAACGTTCAATGAATGTGTATAGCAATTGGCCATACCAATGCGATCCTCAAAAACTCTCCTATTACACCATAACACATCATAGAGCCGAACACACTGTTCATCCTCTATATTTCCCTGAAATGCAGCCTCCCGTAACGAGTCCTCTAGACTTCCGTTCGTAATCACACTGCCCACAAAACATGGAGAACCCCGCTCTACGGCTGGCGATATCTCATTTAAAGTAAAAATCACACCTACAATACTACTCCTCTGAATATGGTCATTGAACGCTACTTCTACTTCAGAATCTCCCCATTTAAATTTCAAACTCCCTACATCATAACATAAGTTACCAGACACTCTACTTAGCCACTCTGAACCCAAGATAACACTGAATACTAAATTTGGAATTACAAGGCAAATCTGCTTCTCTACATGATTATTAATTTTAATGTCTACTAAAACTTGCTTAGAAATTACTTTAGACCTCTTCCCAACAGCTGTGGTAACAAAAGTGCTTTTAATTGGCATCTCCTCAAAATTTACTCCAGTTCCTTTCATTTTATCATAAAATGCACTACTTATGCAACTCTTCATACAACCACTATCAATTAAAACATCTGTGTACGCCTCGGACACGTTAAATTTAACTATGGGGCTCTTACTAACCACTTCCTGAATAATACCTTCATCATTTAGTTCATGTAATAATTCATTTCTTACATTTAGGTCATAGGGTCCCTGTATAATTGTATGGACAGGGCATGCTACAGACTGAGATTCTGACCTTACTTCGCAGCCTGGTTCGCGTTTAAAGAACCGCTACAGCTGGCCGTAGTACTAGTTACTACTGCACTGGTCTGGTTGTTCTGAGTTGTGTTGTCATTGTTTGGCTGTATATTACTACCACTAGGCTGTCCTCTTCCTTGACCCCTATTCTGGTTGTAATTATTGTCGTTATAATTCCTCCCTTGATTTCCCCTGAAATCATTGTTTCTCCCTTGATTTCCCCTGAAATCACTGTTCCTCCCTTGATACTGATTACCATAGCCATTTCCTCTGTTCTGATTTAGCTGATTATTGTTATTTCTATTTTGAGCATTGGCCCCTTCGCCACCGTTCCCTTGAACTTCTTGATGCCTGGCTTCATTAGGCCTATTATTATTATTACCCTGGTTCCGATTGAAATTGTCCTCATAACCCCCTCTCCCTAGTGCATCAAATGTGCTTAACAAATTTTCTACTTGTGATATAGTCTTTACATTCTGGATACAAGCAGCCTCCTTGATCCTATAGGGAAAGTGCCTAAGTAGCAACCTCACCACATCACTTTCCTCCTTCAAGCCATCCAGATATTTACACACTAATACCTGCCCTAAAAAGTATTCGGTCATGGTGGAGCTTCCTTTAGGGTTATATTTACCACACACTACTCCCTCACGATGCTGCGACTGAATAACCTCATTCCAGAACTTTTCACAGAATTTCATTTTAAAATCATTGATATCAGTAAACTTGTCTCTGTAGACAGCAAACCAATTCCTCGTTTCCCCCACAAACACTTGTTCTAAAATTTCAACTACCTGGCACCACTCAATACTACCATTTTCCAACCTTTCCCCGAATTTATTTTCTATAGTGTTCATGAACTCCATTGGGCACCCCTGTCGATTGCTGAACTTACCCAGTTCTACCTCCCTGTGTGTGCTATTCACAAAAACTGGCCTATTCTGACTATTTTCTTGCCTGATCCTAGCTTTTAATTTTAATTCTAATTCTGCGATTTTCTCCTCAGCCTTCCTCTCAATACTGTTTACTGTTAATTTAATGTTTCCTTCTGATTCTTCTACTTTATCATATAGCTTTGCTTGTTTCTCCTCAATCTTGCTAATGCTCTCTCTATTACTCTCTCTTAAATCATTTACTTCTGCAACTATTTGTGAGTGGACTTTCTCAATTCTACCCCCCAGCTGTTCCTTAACCTCTTTAGTAGCTTCCTGAATTTTGTCAATTTCTCCCCCCAATTGCTTTTTGACCTGCTGTGTTTCCAGTTGCACTAGTTCTTTTAAATTTTCAGCCTGTGTACTGATTCTAATTTCCAACTCCTCCTGTACTTTTCCTAATTTTCTGTCTACATCTGCAATAATCTCTTTAGCCTTTTCTTCCATCACCCCCCTGATCTCACCTCTAATCAGTTCGAATTTGTCACTCATTTCCCTGCTGTTTTGTTCTAATTTAGCATTTAAAGTTTCAGTACTCTCTCTATATTCCTTACTGTTTTGTTCTAATCTGGCGTTGTTTTGTTCCAGTTTAGCATTAAAAGTTTCAGTACTCTCTCTATTTTCCTTACTGTTTTGTTCTAATCTGGCGTTTAAAGTTTCATTACTCTCTCTATTTTCCCTACTGTTTTGTTCTAATTTAGCATTTAAGGCATCTGTACTTTCTTTATTTTCCCTACTGTTTTGTTCTAATTTAGCATTATTTTGTTCCAGTTTTGCATTGTTTTGTTCTAATTTAGCATTTAAGGCATCACTACTAACTTTGTTCTGATACATAAACTCGAGAAGTAAAGTTTTTAATTCTGGTTGGCCGCCTACACTCCCTGTTTCAGTATCGGGATTTACCTCCGCTACCCCGGTACTACCATCACTCGACATACTGCTCGTATCATCACTCTCCCGTTGATGACCACTACGTAACCTCATCTGTCTTTCTTTCTCATCCCCCATAATGATATACACTGATACAGACAAATAACCCCCAAAATACAGGCACAGAAATATATACCCTTCTCCTTCCACAAATGTTATTAGGTTTTCAGCCCCAAGTTGTCGGCGACAATTGTAGCGTTTTTTAATACCCCATGTTGGTAGCGACAAATGTAACAGTTTGGCTAGCCCACACTGTTGGGTGATAAATGTAACTGTTTACCTTTGCCTAAGCTATGTTGTTTTAATGGGCGCCAAGACCTCAATGCAATATTGAAATCTAAATTTGTATTTAACAACGTCTAGCTCTGGCAGAACACCTTCAAGACACTATTCACTCAGATCGTGGTATGATTTGATCATTAACCCAACAAACAATTGTATCAGGAGAAGGAATTGGTCTATATCTAATGCTACCTACTGAAAGCAAAGATTGCATTGTAAAAGAAATGAATTTATTATATAAAACCAGTATAGCAAAATTAATAATAATAATAAGTACAAAATTTAAATTGGAGCGTTGTGATTTGAATATTACCGATAGAAAATTACGTGAAAACGGAGTCTGATAAATTGATTTTACTCTTATTTCCAAGCTATGAAGTTACTGAAATATGAAATGTAAAACAAAGGCGCTTACCATTGGAAATTGCCAAGGCATTTCCCTCGTACTTGCTGATGCTGTGAGCTTCCCACAGTCTCCTGGACGTCGTCATCTCCGTCGGAATTTGATGATATTCTGGTAGCTTAGATAATTGTATGGTCCGTACCTCGGACCCAAACACTCGTACAACCGCACTGGTTAAGTTTTGCAAAAGTTAGTCTTCAACTCCACTGAACATCGGAGCGACACGCACTTGCAACCGTACTCCGCAAGTTCTACACAGATAGTCCTTTCCACGGAACATCGGAGCGTCCCCCGCGTATAACCATACTCCGCAAGTTCTACACAGATAGTCCTTTCCACGGAACATCGGAGCGTCCCCCGCGTATAACCATACTCCGCAAGTATTTCACAGATAGTCTTCGTTTCACGGCGCGTCGAACGATATATCCACACGCCGGCTCCCCCACCATGGTACCGACATCTAGCTTACGTCGTCCTCCTTGATTGGCTGAGCACGCCGCTAGTTCCCCTCCTCTGCCTCATTACCCTCGGCGCGCGAGAGGGAGAAGTCGTTTTCCGTTCCAACAATTCGCCTTTTCTAGACCTTGCGACCCAAGATTGCGTCATGCTTCTCGACAAGATTAAGCGTGTACTTGAAATCCCAGTGAGTCACGTCTCTCGATATACCCTAACTGACGAAAACTCCGTAAAATTCCGTAATCAGATAATTTTCTATGATATCGTCGTTCGTAATAATTTGCTGGATAGCGTTTTCTAAGACATAGAAAACCTTTCTGAATGCTAATAATTTTTATAAAATGCTCCGAAAATACCTTAATAATAATTATAATAAATTAATAATAATAATAAATTACCATGAAAAATTCTCTTGGCTGAACAATTTGCCGCGTAAATAAATATAGAATGGCTTCCTACTGACTTATGCCAGTTGCATAAAACCCCTCGAAAAACACGTTACAATATGACGGGATTGTCGGATGCTCTTGAGCACTAAAATGTCTCGACACACCAAGGCCAGAATTTGGTAGCGCTGGTGAATTCCCATTTGCCTCCAAGAGATGGGTGAGCGCTTGGACAGGGTATTTTTGCTTAAGGCGTCCACGAGGCAAAAGATGGGCCATCAGAAGGCGAGACAGTCCTTCATGAAACTCATACATATCAGCACACGTGATTTCTGTTTACGGCCTCGCCATGTAAGATTTGTAAGTGTGTAATTTAAGGTAATTTGTAAAAAGGTATTATTTGTGTGAGGAGAACTGGTCTGTGTTGAGAACTAGTATTAAGTAGAATATGGTCTACGGGAACTTAACAAGACAGGGCACAGAAATATTTGGTGTTATATGTAATGCGCATTTACTGTTTTTTTTTTTTTTTCAGAAGTCAATATTAATTTCATCTTTTATAAAGAGAGATCAAGTATTATGGTCACGAGGCGCTGCCACAATAGTTAGATCGTGTGCTCAGTGATAAATGGGATTAATTTCACAATAAGGAAGGAACCTCCAGTGAAATTAGGATGTTCTAGGGAGATATACATATATCAGAATACCTTCAATGCGTGTGATATGACATAAATACATTGTGCTCACACATTGATTATGTCTATTTCTCCAACATAGAGAAATTTGAGAGGCGGAAATCTCCGTGGAACACTATTCTATATGTAAAACATTGGACTGGTTGCAAAGTGCAATCCATAGTGACAACAAACTTTGACGCAAAGTGCGTGAAGAAAAATTATGAGTGTATATATCTGTAATTTAGGGTGATTTCATTTATGTAATATGTATTTTGGATGGGGTTTATTAACGTGTCTGGGATAATCGGATAATGGACCGTCGTCACGGTAAATCATCCGATGATCCGAGGCGAATATGTAACGTGTTTTTCGAGGGGTTTTTATGCCACTGGCATAAGTCAGTAGGAAGCCATTCTATATTTATTTACGCGGCAAATTGTTCAGCCAAGAGAATTTTTCATGTTAATTTATTATTATTATTAATTTATTATAATTATTATTAAGATATTTTCGGAGTATTTTATAAAAATTATAAGCATACAGATAGGTTTTCTATGTCTTAGAAAACGCTATCAAGCAAATTATTACGAACGACAATATCATAGAAAATTATGTGATTACGGAATTTTACGGAGTTTTCGTCAGTTAGGATATTTTGAGAGACATGAGTCACTGGAAATTCATATACAGGATTAATCTTGTCGGGAAGCATGGCGCAATCCTGCGTTGAAGCTTAAAGAAAAGGCGAATGTATGGAACGGAAAACGACTTCTCCCTCCCGCCAAGTGTAATGAGCCAGAGTGGGGATGTAGCGCATGGGGAGCAGCCAATCAGTGGAGACTACGTAAGCTAGAAGCCGGCTGAAGAGTGGGGGAGCCGACAGGTGCATATATCGTTCGACGCGCCGTGGAACGAGGACTATCTGTATAGAACTTAACGAGTACGGTTGTACGCGGGAGTCGCTCCGATGTTCCGTGGAGTGGAGGACTAACTTTTGTAAAACTTAACCAGTGTGGTTGTACGAGTGTTTGGGTCCGATGTACGGGCCATGGAATTATCTAATCTACCAGAATCTCATCAAATATCGACAAAGATGTCGACGTATAGGAGACTGTGGGAAGCTCACAGCATCATCCAGTACGAAGGAAAGGTTTCGGCCATTTCCAGTGGTAAGCGCGAATGACGCAGAAATACGCAATCTCTCATTTCTCTTTGTTTTATATTTCATATTTCAGTAACTTCTTAGCTTTGGAATAAGAGTAAAATCAATAATTTATCAGACTCCGTTTTCACGTAATTTTCTATCGGTAATATTAAAATCGCAACGCTCCAATTCACATTTTAAACTTATTATTATTATTAATTTTGCTATTCTTGTTTTATATAATAAATTCATTTCTTTTACAATGCAATCTTTGCTTTCAGTAGGTAGCATTAGATATAGACCAATTCCTTCTCCTGATACAATTGTTTGTTGGGTTAATGATCAAATCATACCACGATCTGAGTGAATAGAGTCTTGAAGGTGTTCTGCCAGAGCTAGACGTTATTAAATACAGATTTAGATTTCAACATTGCATTGAGGTCTTGGCGCCCATTAAAACAACATAGCTTAGGCAAAGGTAAACTGTTACACTTGTCGCTACCAACATGGGGCATTAATTAACGTTACACATGTCGCTCAACGTGTGGGCTAGCAAAAGTGCGACAAGAGTTATATGAAAGTCTAAGATCAACGGCTTATGTTGGGGAGCAACATTTCCTGAAGGAGTCCTGGAGTCCTTCACCAATTTCAGATCTCTTCTATGCACCAACCAGTAATCAATTTGAGTTTGATGGCCACCACTGTTGTATGTGATGAGTAGGGACCGAATTTTTGGAAAATGCATATGCGCATTTGCATATTTTGTGGGTTTATTGGTTTTTTTTTTTGGTTTTTTTTTTCATATTCTGAACATAACAGCATATTTTAGCATATACAGTTGAAATTAAGTATAATTTAAAACATCTTGAACAAGAGAGTTTTCGCCTGCATGTTGGACATCCCTTGTAAGCAACTTTCTGACGTTTCTGACCAACAGATTAATACGTAATATTGAACGCACTTCCGCCTGGCTATTTGAAGAAGGGAATGGGGTGGGACATTCCATTCACCATCTCTACAGCCAGTAGCCCGGGGTTAGTTTTGTGAGGAGTCTCTTCAGTTAATGTGTTACTTTATTCTTAGTCTGCATATCCTTAACTCAAAATGCCTCAATAGAAGAGCAGCAGAAAGTATTTATTAAAACAGTAGGTGTCAGGTAATAGTGATTATTCAACTGATGGCTAGGGACCGGACATTTATCACTGAAAACGATTGAAATAGATGTAATTTGTCTCCTGAAAACATTGAAAAACTTGCAATTATCTATTGTGATGCTTCTTTCTGCAGTGCATAAAGTGAGTGAATAAGATTGGCTTATTGTTGAGTGCATATTTTTCAATTTTAATGCATATTTTCTACATTTTTAGTGCATAATTGCATGCATATTTTAATAGTTTTCAATGCATAAATGTCCGGTCGCTAGTGATGAGATGTGATAACCGTTTCTTGAAGAAGTTGTTCACCACCACTAGGTCACAAGCATCGGCACACTCTGAGGTACGCACACCCGCTGCATTTCCCGTACATGACCACAACCACCATGTACGCATTCAAAACCATCACGTGATCTACCAACATGACAATTGAGATTACCACCAATAAGCAAAGACTCATTAGGATCAACTGAATGTATTAATGCCTCAAGATCACCCCAGAATTTGTCTTGTTTTCCTAATTGGCACCCAGTCTGTGGTGCTTAGCATGAGGCGATATGGAGTGATATTGCATCGGTAATTATCCGGATACTCATCAGGAGATCAGAGATACGGTTTACTCTGGTGACACTATTTCGTAGCCGTTCTCAGATGGCAATTGCCACACCATTTCGGTCTGATGTTTTGCCGAAGTAGAAGAGATCGTAACCATCACCGATATCACGCGCCTTTGCGCCTTTCCACTTCGTTTCCTGGATACAAGCTACATCAATTTTGCCGGCAACCTTGAAAATGCTGGACAGTATCCACCATAGTGGCGTTAGGCTACCCAGCCTACTCGCCGAATCAGGTGTTCCACCTTTAAATTATAGACGCCAACATATGCTTTTAGCGTCAAATGTCACAACACCCGACCTATCAAGCTCTCTTCGGTACCCAAAACCACCGGTTGGTATTAGACTTGATACCTCGTGTACTAAAATGGGAGTGGCTGTAAGTCCCTGCATGATCCGGACATCTAGCGAGGTGCCTCCGTGGCAAGTCTTGCGTCCGGAAATTCGGTTAGATCTGCACCGAGGTCCTAAGGTGAACACGGATGCCTCCTTTTACCGGAGGCAGTTCCACAGCATAGTTCACCAATTTCCGGACGCTGGCATTCTCTACACGGATGGTTCGAAGGTGGACGAGAAAGTGGGTTGTGCTTACGTTATTGATGGTGCAAATACCAAGATCTCTTTGCCTGAGGCCTGTAGTGTGTTTACTGCGGAGCTCGTTGCCATCTATGAAGCTCTGCAGTTTGCACTACAAGATGCACGAATCCACTTTTCTTGTGTGTACCGACTCTTTGAGTTCGTTGCAGTCAATTGCTACATGTTTCCCGCAACAACCCCTAGTGCAGTGAATCCACGACCTACTAGCCGGGCTGTGCCACGCTGACACTCGAATCACCTTTCTGTGGCTTCCAAGCCACATGGGAATTGCGGGAAATGAGTTAGCGGATCAAGCTGCAAAAGAGGCGGTATCACTACCACCTCGACCAATGGAGGTACCCGCTAGAGATATTCGCTCTCAGTTATGCCTACAAGTTCTGGCTTTTTGGGAGAGTCAGTGGCTAGCTGACCCACTGCCCAGTAAACTGAGAGCGATCAAGGGAACTACTCGCGTGTGGCGGAGCTCTTCCTGTTCACGGAGAGAGTCCGTCATTTTGTGTAGGCTAAGGATAGGTCATACAAGATCCACCCACTCGTACCTGATGAGAAGGGAAGACCCCCCACTTTGTACCTGTGGAGCCGTTTTCAGCATGGCCCACATTTTAACCGAGTGTGTGGATCTTGCTGACTTACGAAGAAACCTTGGTTTGCAGATGACACTCAAACTTATATTAGCCGATGACGCGGTGGCTGCTGATCGCGTTATCCGCTTTATAAGTGAGAGTGGGTTAGGGCCAGCAATCTAAATTTTCCAGTGTAAATTGACTCAACGACTTGTTCGTTTTTGAATGATAATTTTTTGTTTTTCCATAATTTTTGTTAATTTTTATAATTATTATTTTTATTTAATTTTTGTTTTATTAATTTTAGGTCTTTTCAAATTTAGGTGTCCACCTCTAAATTTTAAATTCAATTCCAAATTTGTATTCTTTAATTTGTGTTAAGAGGGGCAGATTACCTCGTAGTTCCGCCCCTTAAAACAACAATAACTAACTAACAACTCGCACCCAGTTAATGTCCCAACGTTGATTGTAGCAAATCTAGTAATCGAGCCTTGCTTCTTTAGCCTGCCCCGGCCTTGGGTAGGTAGCCCTCGTCCATTTCCCACCCCGATCGGGGGGGGATCGGGGCGCGTCGCCTGCGGGGTACGCCCTACCCTGGATACTACAATTTACTTAGTGCATCATGATACGACATTTACATTTCGGCCAACTTATCGCTGAGTCTGATGCCTAGCATTTATAGCTACTGCCAGCATATAATTCGTCCCCCCCTAACATGGGGTACAGACGCCATTCATAGCCGCCCGCTCTGGGTCAGACGCTACAACTGATATCAATCCTCGGAGTGAGGACTATACCTTTTACTCAATTAATCCCGAGCACTGGACTGCCACATCCACCATCTACATTGTACCGAAGATTATCCTTTCACTGTAACTGCCATTGAGGACTTCACCGCAACCCTGGCAAGGGACCCTTGCAAGGTACTTCCAGCTAGGTCAGCTGGTCCCAGGTTTTTTGAAGAGGTGTTACTTCTATTTAATATTGTACCGTGTCAGTAGATTTAGTGGCACGTTAAAGATCCCCTTCGGGGCAAAATTCCGGCACCCCGGCGTCTCTAAAAGCCAGTGTAGTTAAAAGGGACGTAAAACCAATAACATTATTATTATTATTATTATTTAATATTGTATTAAATACTCCTCTATCGCTCGCCCTTTGTTCTGACTTGTGAAAGGCAGAGCCAGGCTTCCCAAACATTGGGCCCAGGTTGGTTTTGATTCACTTATTATAGTGATCAAAGGATCCATTCAAAATTATTGGAATCCTCCTCCTCCTCCTCCTCCTCCTCCTCCTCCTCCTCCTAATGCATCTAGTTACCCCAGTCTGGTCAAAGAAGGCTGTAATTGTTTATCATGTTTCTTAACTACAAATTGGTATGGTTTGGGACATCCTATCATAGTGCAGATATCATCTAGCCCTAAAATTCAGGTTGATATATCCCTCAGTTGTGAATGGTCCTATGTCTTCTAAGCTAGGTAGCTATATTTTCATCTCCAGGCAAATGCTGAGATGCTACTCTCTAAAAGGCTTGACGTCTTTCATTCATCATTCGTTTCATTACTCGCAATCGTATGCTGTCTCAAAGTATAACCTGGTTTAAAGGTTTGCTCTATATCTGTTGCAGGATGGTTCCACTGCTGACGAGTCTATCACTGGACCCACTTCTGCCAGTAGAAAGTAAGTATTGCAGAATCTTGCTGTTACATATTGTCTAATGCACTTTCTCCCATGGAACACTTTTTGTGTTTGGGTCTACAGTTGGAGTCACATGCTGTAATTTTAAACACTGATATTAAGTTATGTATTCTTTGAAAACAATTTGGCAAGCGGGATTATGCTGCCAGCATGGATATTTACTTTCATGGCAGTCATAAATTCACGCTACAGCCACATAAGAAAAGTTTAATCAAGTAGCAATTAAATAAAATAATATGCAGTAGATAGAACATTGAGCCTATAAAGTGAAAATTTATCAATATGCTTCTGTTAGGTGTTGTGTTATGTATTGTTATTTGGCTAACGTTGTGAAGGTTGGCAACTAAATTGAATCGCTCGTTGTTGAAAGGCATTAAGTTCACATCCTTGACAAATTCTTTTTACCGCGATTTTGCGTCCTAGGAAGCAAGATTCATGTTTTGGTGTTGAATGAATCCATGTGCTGGCAGCGCTTGTGCTATTATCACAACCGTCAAGTTAGTTATTTCGTGTTGAAAGGAACTTTTTCCAGCAATTAGTGCGTTTCAACACGAAGAAAATAACAGTTATTAAATTCATGTTACCTTTTTTTCTTTCAGGCTTCTGGGTACATATGTTCATTTAGAAATAAAGGAAATAAACTAAGAATGTGAATGATATTCCTCGTTCAAAGGTTCTGCTCGTTCCATGTTGAAATGGACTAAGTCCAGATACATGTTTTGTCAAAATTGTTAGTAACATACAGAACAATGCTTTTTTTTTTTTTTTTTTTTATATCAGCGTTTTTGTGCACTTTCCACATACAAAAAAAATGCTGTTTCATATTTCAGTACAAGAGCGGAAAAACAGTTTTCTGTGTTTATTTCAAAACTTTAAAAATTGGACTTGGTGCCTTTCAACAACATGAGATTCAATTATATTATAACTAGCAACTCGCCCCGGCTTCGCTCGGTATCTTTAACGGTTTACCCAGCGTAAGCTTAAAAGACGTTCTTTTTTCTTTTCGGTTCAATGAACTACGACCTATATCCGTTTTCCGTCTCGGCATGATGGGTTAAAATCACTGACTGGACTATTAATTATATTATCATGGAGATAGATAGCATGTGCAACGAATTCTTGTCAGACGTAATTTAAGAATGGCGAGGTGCATGAAACACAAATCCCCCTTCTGTCCAATCTAAACTTGATGGTGTATTCTGCGGAACAAAAAATTCACAGGCGAAATGAAGAAAAGTTGAGTTGTACTTCCAGGTAAACTCCAAACAAATCCACTTTCCTCTGAAGTCTTTATTCGACACCTTTGCTAGACACCAAAGAATATGGGTACATATGCTCGACACGATTGGACAGTTTGCTGCTGGCTGTAACTGGGGTGATAAGCTCGCTCACTAGCTAGCGCAGAAGCTAGTAATTGAATGGAGATTGTTGGAAGAAATGAAAACTTAAAAACTCTTACAATTGGCGATGTATTGAAGATAGAGATATGCTGTCGCGGATGTTTTTGTAGAACTTTTCATGCAGAACAATTCATACAGTCATAGTATATAGATATTTTTTATGTTTACCCAGCGTAAGAATCGGGACTTTGTTTAATACCAAGTAGAGACATATGAAGGACAGTCGTCTCACAATCGGCTAATGCCACGAACTTTCAAGATACAGTAGCGGTACATCTTTTTGATGTCCAGATTCAGTGTCTGTAAACTTGGTGACTTTGAAATATGTGTGGTAACAGTGAATGGCAATATAACACCAAGAAAATTTATATGCATGATCATGTTTATAATGATAGGGGACAACTGGTAAGGTTTTATCCTTAGGAACTTATTAAAGGTGACATGGGCTATATAACACCAGGTTTGTTGTAATGGGGGTGTGGAGCTTGTTTTTCATTTGAGGGGCTGGACATTATGGTCATTCAGCCCCATATACATTGGTGTGTGTGTGTATATAATTTTGTCTGATAACCTGTGTTAGTGATGGCTGTATTAGTGTTTGTATTTGTTATTCAGGTGAGGATTGGGAAGGAGGTGGCCGTGGCCTTAAGTTAGGAACCATCCAGACATTTGCCTGGAGTAGAAGTGGGGAACCATGGAAAACCACTTCCGAGATGACTAAGGTGGGAATCGAACCCACCTCGTCTTAGTTTTGCCTTGTGAGGGTGAGTGCACCGCATTCCTGCCCTCAGACCAGAAATAAATTTCTTGGCAGAGCTGGACCTCTGGGGCGACAGCCAAGGGTGGTAGCCGTGACACCACAAGGTGGTCTAAAGTGGTAAGGTAAGGTAACTTATAAAAGGTGACACGAACTATATAAAACTATGTTTTTAGTGATGAAGACAAGTGGTGAGGTTTTATCTTTAGCAACTTATTTAAGGTGACAGACTACCGTATTTACTTGCCAATAACACGCCCAAGATAGCGGGTTCAAACCCGGCCGAAGCCGTCGGAATTTTTAAGAGCGTTAAAATCCCTCAGTATGCCTTCCTTCGGAGGGGAAGTAAAGCCGTCGGTCCCATGTCATAGATTTATGGCATGTTAAAGAACCTTCCACTAATTACACCTGTGTGAAGCTAAATTGTATAGGTTAGGAATATAAACAACGCTCTTAGGGTTCTAGGTTCGTTGCCAAGAGCCGACTGCGGTGGCGTCTAGTAGTCTAGTTCTGAACTAGGCCTAGTAGTCGTTGACGGTAGCGTTTGGCGGCAAAAGTAGGAACTATTTGAAAAAATTCAAAGTTACAGTTCTTACTTGAATTTAAAAAAAAAAACAGATACACACACACTAATACAGCCATCACATTTAACACCGGTTATCAGACAGATTCTACACACACCCAAAGTACACGGGGCTACATGACCGCGTTGTTGCAGCCCCTAAACTAAGGAACCAACCAACCAACCTCACCTATAACACCCCTCCTCAATTTTCGACTATTATTGGGGGAATGTAAATAATTGTAAAAAGACGAAAAAAGGGAATTGGGAGGGAGAAATAATTGGAAAAATCTAGCAAGTAGGCCTACAACATTCTAGTTAATAATAAAACCGATGCTTCTGCCAGCACTACCTGTGCATTGTTGACCTGTTGCATTGTTGCTACTCACTCCCCCTACCACCTGCCCTCCAGCTTACGAGTTCAGCATCCGGCGTCCCGCACGGCTGTGTGTAGTGTATAATTAAGAAACGTGCAGTACACAAGCAGGACTGAAAATGAGCAGGGGAACAATTTTTTTTACGGCATCCTTCTAGTTGAAAGTGCTAGAATTTGCTGCAGAAAATGGAGTGGGAGCGGCTAGTTGTTAATATGAAGTATGATTCGTTATGGGCATAACTAGAAGGACAAATTATTGGGAACAAAGAATACTTTTAGTCCTTCATCAGTGTGAAGGAAGGAAAGTACGAAAATGTGGACATACAAGTTCTGGAGTGGGTTTGAGAAATAAGAGACAATGGGCACGCTGTAAATCACGAAATGATGCAGTTTAAAGCACGCGAAATTACACAAAGTCTTGGCATTACAGGGAATGAATTTAAAGCTAGTAGAGATAGTGCAAAACGTTACAAGAACAGCACTATGAGTATGGAACAGATCTACTGATGGCCTTCCTGGACATTGAGAAAGCATATGACAGTGTATCCAGAAACAAAGTATGGAAGTCCCTGGAGGATAGAGGAGTAGAAAAATGGACTAGAAGGGGATAAAGGAGATGCACAAGGGAAGCGTGAGCTGTGTGAAAGTGGGAGGAGAGAGATCGGACTGGTTGGAACAGAGAAACGGCCTGAAACAAGGAAGTGCACTGTCAACGTTACTTCTCATTGTGGTGATGGATGACATAATGACCCGAGTGGCACAAGTAATTGGGGAAGGAAAGATGAAAGCAATGGTGTTTGCAGATTTTTTGATGATTTGGGGAAACGAGGAGAAGGTACAGGAACAGTTGGACGTTTGGGAAGGAATAATACAAGGTTATGGGATGAAATTTAGCATAAATAAGAGTGAGATGGTGATCACAACAAGGAAGAAGGAAAGAACCACAACAGGAATAACAATTGGTGGGGAACAGCTGAAGAAGTGGAGAGTTTCAAGTATCTGGGAAGCCTGATACAAGATAATGGAAGAAACGATAGAGAAATAAATGAGCGGGGGAGACAGGCAGAAGCATTCCGGAGGAGTGTGAGAAGCATGTTATGGAGCAAGGATGTCCCTCAGAACAGCAAAAAGATCATATATCGGACGTACTATGTCCCTATCCTGAAGTATGCCTCGGAGACCTGGGTTATGAAAGGAAGGGAGAAGAGCAAAATACAGGCCAGTGAGAGGAGGTTCTTGAGAAGCAGTATTGGAGCTACAAAGATGGACAGAATAAGAAATGAGAGGACCAGAGAATTAATGAAGGAGGAACCATTACAGGATGGTATAGAGAAATCTGGACTTAGATGGTATGGACATGTAAAACGAATGGAGGAGAAGAGGATACCCAGGAGGATACACGAGACGACGTGGGAAGGAAAGAGACCAAGAGGGAGACCGAGAGACAGGTGGCTGAAGGGTGTGGAAGAAAGTGTGAAGAAGAGATGAGAAGACTGGACAAGGGTGGAGGCTGAGAGATGGTGGGATGACAGAAGACGTTGGAGAGGCTTGTGTTCCAAACAGACCCGGCCAGTGGCTGGAAACTGTGCAAGATGATGATGATGATGATTGTGCAAAACGCTTAAAGCGCGGGTTTGGACTAAGTTTGCGGCGAAGAACGTCACTCTGCCAGCGGCTTCCATCACCGACAAAGTGATTGAATTTTACCACTCTGTTATAAGACTTCAGAAAGAGCAACACTTTCTCTGGTCTCAAATTGTTAACGTGGATCAGACTCCACTGTTCCTCGATATTTATTATTAGAGTACGTTCTAAAAGTCGGTATTAGAAACAAATATTTCGTATTTCAGGTAGTTGCCGCGGGACATTGCAACGCTGCTTAACCTTGAACTCGGTGCACGCACTGCAGTGCAGGAGTGGCACTGCCTTGATCCTATGACCAGTCAGTTGTGATGCAAGAGAGTGGTTGATACAAAACTTTAAATGGGCTATTATCACTTTTTTCGTAAATAAAGTATAGGTTAAAATAACTATTTTGTGTGTTGATTTAAAGTAGATCACAACACAGAAACACATATTTCGTTATTTATTGCTAAATATGCAACATGGAAATTTAATAACAATGCCGTTAATCCGGTGCTTCTACATGCTACCGTTCTCAAGTTATGTGCGAAACTAGTAACTGCTCGTGACGTCACTGCACTCTCGAGTCTACATAGCAGCCTTGTTGCTGTGCATAAGCTCGGGCAGTCTTTTCCCGCACTCCATCTGCTGCTGCCGTGTTCTTCTGTTGCCATTGTTAGTGTTAGTCAAAAGACTTATAATGGATGTAAATAACATTTATCCGTATCAGTTTGAGCCAGAACGAACATTATTTACCATCTCGAAGCAAACTGGCAAGTCGTTCCTAGTTGTCGATCAAAATGTACCTGAACCATTTCTCCAAGTTTCGTTCATCTTTAATTCCACTTCTGTACACAATATTGAGCGACGGGCCACTAATTCAGTGTAAATCTTATTTTTCAAATTACTTTGAAATTTGGTGCATTGTCATTATGTTCATTTGTAGTACAAAAATATCCTAGATCTATCGGGAAACAGTATATTTTAATTTGATCTGCCAGGCAGGATGTTGGTATTTAGAAATCATATCTCTCACAGTAAGCCTCCGTGGCTTAGGCGGCAGCACGCCGGCCTCTCACCGCTGGGTCCGTGGTTCAAATCCCGGTCACTCCATGTGAGATCTGTGCTGGACAAAACGGAGGCAGACAGGTTTTTCTCCGGGTACTCCGGTTTTCCCTGTCAAAATTTCATTCCAGCAACACTCTCCACTACCATTTCATTTCATCTGTCATTCATTTAATCATTGCCCCAGAGGAGTGCGTCAGGCCTCGGCAGCCGGCACAGTCCATATCCTCGCCGCTAGATGGGGGCTTCATTCATTCCATTCCTGACCCAGTCGGAGACTGGAAGCAGGCTGTGGATTTTCATTTCATCTCTCACAGTACAATTTTACTGCTCGTTGTTCATAAAATCTGTGTGATGGTCTAATCACTTAGCACTATACTCTGATTATGACTTTAAGATCTTTGAGATGGAGAACAATTAAAAATTTGTGTAATAAGATCAAAATGTGAGACGGTCATCTAGGCCTCCTCTGTGGTTACCATGGCATCAGATATTCATCATCTAAATCTGAACTAATGGTTTGTTGGTTCCTCAGTTTAGGGGCTGCGACAACGCGTGTCATGTAGCCCCGTGTACTTTGGGTGTGTGTAGAATCTGTCAGATTAACGGTGTTAATTGTGATGACTGTATTTGTGTGTGTTGTCTGTAATTCAGGTAAGGACCGCAGACGATCCATTTCAAGTAGTTTCTACTTTTGCTACCAAATGCTACCTCCAACAACACCTAGCTGTATACTTGGCTGCTAGATGCCACTGCAACCAGCACCTGGCGACGAACGTTGGATACTAACAGAGCGTTAATCAAATCTAACTTACAAATTTAGCTTCACACAATAATTGTAGTTAGTGGAAGGCTCTATAACATGCCATAAATCTGTGACATGGGCCCGCCGTCTTTACTTCTCCTTCAAAGGAATGCATACTGAATAATTTTTAACGCACTGAAAAAAATACGACGTTTTCGACCGGGTTTGAACCCGCGATCTTGGGCATAGAAGCTCAGCATGCAATCAACTACGCTACTGAAGCCGCAAATCTGAAGTGTAAAAGCCATCTAGGATTAATATATGGTTACCAAGGCAACAAGTATTCACCATCTAAATCTGAAGTGTAAAGGCCATCTAGACCTCCTATATGGTTACCAAGGCAACAAGTATTCATCATCTAAACCTGAAAAACACACCTTTGATCCGATGTCTCTCAGCGTAGCGGAGGAACATTTAATTAAATGTATTTTGTTTCACTTTTACTCATTTTTCACCGTGGACAAGTTCTCCATAAATGTTAATTTACTTTAACACTTCAATCGCAATTGAAATGCTCACAACTCATTCGTGATAGCTTCACGTAGCAAGACTGTGATAAGAAGACAAAGCTGTACAACTCAATTTACTCATATATTATTTCATCCCTCACCGCTCAAACACTCCATTATGTAATGTGACATATCCTCCTCTTTCTCTTACACCTTATTTTGGACCTTGTAGCTTTTCCGTAGGCATTAACTTCATTTTGAAAAGTTGCGTTTCATCATAGTCTTTTTAAAATGCATTGAACACACAGTAGCCCCATTACCGGGAGAAAAATGTTTCCTCGTGCAAAATTGTACCCAACTGCTAAATCTACGTGGCGACTTACTTCGATTTGGAAATCTATGGAAATGTACTTCTTTTTCTCTACAGTTTCGGTTTTTACTCGTTCTGTTGTTACAACCGTATACACTACACGAAGGCATTTTGCCAACTAGCTATCACACTCGACTATAATAAACAACACTAATCAACGGAAGAGTGGCAGCGCGCGTATTGCAACAATCAACTGAATGGAGCGAATAGCTCACTCACCGCTTATGGCGCAGTGACGTCACAGCTACTTGTGTTTCCTTCGTTTACCGGCCTGCGGAGCGGCATAGAGCAAAAGCAAATATATAGCTGAACACTGCCTGATACATACTTTGATTTTGAGGCAAGTTGACTTTTGTGTTTTGGTCTCCTTTAAGGTCGCTAGGTGTTCCATTGTGTGCCTTCATACCACGCCATCCTAACCTTTATTAAGGGATATTTTCTCCTATTATACCCTTCCCTATTTTTGAAGTTGAACATTCAGAAAAAAAAGGGGGGCTACGAGTAAATACGGTATATACCATCATGTTTATAGCGATGTAGCACAAGTGGTTTGGTGTATGCGCTTGGACATAAAGCAGATATGCCCTAATAGAGGAATTATTAATACATTTTTAATATATAATGTTCAGGAAGTTGATTTTTATTAATGATTATTACTCTCATTATAACTCAATTTTTTTTTACAGGTACCTCCAACTTGCTACTCCTTTCTAGTACCAACCCCATCTATTTGTACAAAAAATTGATTCCCTTTTGTATTGAAAAGGATTTGTTTGCCATTCTGATTCCAGAAAGAGCCAATCAAAATCATCCAAAAGATGCCTGCCAGCCATAAATGGTGACCGAGAAGAGTCGTCGGAGATCTTTAAGTGTAATCTCTGCCCCAAGACATTCTCGAAGAAAGGTCCGCTAACAATCCACTTACGGGTTCACACCGGAGAACGTAAATATGAATGTTTCGTGTGTGGCAAGAAATTCACGCAAAGTGGCAACCTGCGGACTCATACTCGCATACACACAGGCGAGAAACATTTCGAATGTCCCATCTGTGGTAAACAGTTCGCTCAGCCTTCAAATGTGGCGACACACATGGTTACGCACACAGGTGAACAATCTTTCGAGTGCATCACTTGTAAGATTAAGTTTGCTCACCGTGGCAGTTTTAAGAGGCACCTAATGAAACATAAAGACTATAAATTACCGGAGTGCCAGATATGTATGAAAAAGTTTTTGGATGAACTGACCTTGAGGAAACACATGAATATTCATTCTGGAAAGGAAGGTTTCGAATGTTGTATTTGCAAGGAATCGTTTACGGATATCGATGCACTGAAGGAGCATAGGGTCGCCCACAGGGCAAGCCAGCCCGAGTGTGTGGTGTGCGGGAAGAAACTGAGGAGCCGCAGTGCATTGAACATTCACCTCCGAGTGCACACGGGCGAACGGTCTCACGAGTGTCCGGTCTGCGGAAAGATGTTCAAGAGACAGGATGCCGTCACAAGGCACATTCTTGTACATACCGGGGAGAAGGCGTATGAGTGTGACACTTGTAAAAAGTGGTTCAGTGATCGTGGAAATCTGCAGAAACACCTGCGAGTGCATGAACCTCGATTCACTTCTAGTGATATGTTTTATGAATGATGGCTTAGTTAAAAATAATGTTCTAGTGCAATAAATACTGTGTTATCTATGGTGCAGATCTGCCGTTCTACCAAGGTCTTTGCTAGACCGCTGCTAAACTACCTGGCGACGTTCTGAGTGGAGTGGTGGGAAGCCATTGGATTTATTCTTTGCAGGCAGGCCGAGCGATGAGCACAGCAGCTGTCGGTGTCGATAGCAATGCGAGTGCACTGACCTCGAGTGGCTGCTTTTTCTACCTCTCCTACCCGACCGGGCACTTTCCCTCTTGTGCATCGAGCCATAGCTCATGTTAGAACGGCTTTAGACTGTTATAATATGCAGAACCCGTGTGTTTATAAAAAAAAGGTATGTAGTACCCTATTGCAACCAACTAGCACATTTGTTTCTTTTAGAGATGTTTACTTCTGAAACTTAGGTGCAAGTTTTATGTGACGATTACAGTTTTACAAGTTGGCAGCACAATGGGTGGTGTGAATAAAAATGAGTCAAAGCTCGTGAGCGTATGCTTGGTGAGTGCCCGAGTGTCTCACTGCCGATGAGCTTCTACTCCCCATTTCCGGTGAATCAGAATGTGGAGTGCAAGCACAGCGTACACTCAAGCGTCTGGAGCAGCCACTCTGTGACATTGCTCAAGGTTGTACACGTGTCCTGTAATATGATGCTTACTCCTGATGTTTGAAAGACAGTTCATTGCTCACCATGGCAGAAGACATTGTAGAATTCCAGTCCGCTTTTATCTCCATTTTAAAGGAACACCTAATTCTGTTTTCAAAGTCTCAGCTACCAGATACAAAGTACAATAAAACAAGGGCAATAAATGCAATTCAGTGTGAACTACTTGCAAAATTTAATTTAAATCTTTCGGTCCAACAGCTGTATAAGAAATTACAAAACTTAGAAACTAGATTAAAATGTAAAATAGATTTAAAGAGTACGGGAAACAAACCCATATCGTTGAAAGATTGGGAGAAACAGCTGATGAGTCTCATGCAGGGGTAGGATAACCCAACCATCGGCCGTCTGAAATGTAAAAAATAATAACCTGAAAATTACGGCATTAATAAATAATAATTTATTCAATTGAGGAAATTGGTATTATGTAAATAACAAAACCTCATTATCATGAAAATAGTATATTAACAATGACAATTAACAACAATTGAATGCAACATCTGCAGGAGCTGTCCTCACTTCGACTTGCAGCAGAAGCGACAGTGAAAACGTGAATGGTAAGAAAATTATATAAATACAGTACTAATATCATCATCATCATCGTCGTCATGATGATAATAAATTGTGGAAGATGGATTTTATTTAAAATATTATGCAATGCTATTTTTCTATTGTATAGTAATTTGCATATATTATTATTTTCAAGGGGGAGCGGTCACTGCTCCGGTTATGGATTATGGAGACGTTTCGTCACATGATGATGAAGTTGCTACAGGGGCCTCTACATCATCAGTGGTAAATCCAAGCACACCACCACCAGCAGCGAGCTAATAGACACATGATGAAAGATGAAACAGGCCAAACCAAAGAACTAAATAATAGTGAACTGCAAAGGTTGGTGCAATAATTGAAGGTTTTGGAGCAGAAACATAAGGTGTTGTTATTATTACAGGAGAAAAACAGCTGAATCTAATAGAAAGTGATATGGAAGGAAAAAGGGAATTGGAAGCAGCAAGGGAAATAAACACAGGAAGAGAGAGGGAAAGAGAAAGAGAGGAACAATTAATGGATTGTGTTGGTGATGAAAGTGTGCTCTATCATCAGATGTGATCTTTAACTATATTTACTTTGCTTTTATCTATTTATTTTTTTATATTTATTTATTTCATTTATTTATTTGTTTTTTAAATTTTATTTGTTTGATTTATTTAATTTCTTTTATTTGTTTGATTTACTGTATTTCATTTATTTGGTTTATTTCATTTTTTTAAATTTTATTTGTTTGATTTATTTCATTTATTTGATTTATTTTGTTTGTTTGATTTATTTAATTTATTTTATTTGTTTGATTTATTTTATTTTATTTATTTATTGTATTTACCGGTATTTAATTTTTTTAGAGCAGCATATACAGTACTGTGTTATATGGAAGCTCTTTGTTGTTAGTAAAATAAATTTGCGAACTAATACTGTTGTATTACTAAACTAAACTAAATGAATAAAAGGTATGACATCGATTGATAAGTTGCCAAATTTAGTTTACTCACTTAATGTTGTAAGCCATATATTGCTGTTGCTATTTCATCTCGCCTTTGTTGAACCAGCTCTCTTATACGAATACCATCATGTTCAACTGGCACGTTGAAGTCTTCTTCGTCATTTTAGTCTCTGATTTCAAAATCTTCATCTTGGATATGCTTCGCGACGTTGTGAAGAATGAAACAGCATAAAATGACGGATGGTATCCTTTCTGTGGCTAATCTAATCTTGCTTTGCAAAATAGGAAAGCGCTGCTTTATCTGACCAAAGCATCTTTCTATCACGACTCGCTCTCTTGTGATACAAGCAGGAGTGGCAGCGTTTTGAAATGGTGTCATGAGCCATGGAGAGATGCCATAACCCACATCACCAAACAGGAGCACATTTCCATGACGTCTGGTAATAACACTGCAAACATCAGAGTTTCTTCAAATTCGGGAGTCATGGACAGAGCCAGGCCATGATGCATGTACACTCGGGAACTGTTCTTTCTCATTGCAAGTGGCCTATACATCAATGCTAGGGATGCCTTTTCTGTTGATGTATTCATCCCCATGAAAATGTGGTTTCTTAATTTGAACATGAGTACAGTCCACAGCTCCGATAGCATAAGGGAAGGTAAAACATTCTTGCCACTTAGCCTGTGCTTCCTGCATTTCTGCAACATTTCTTGGAAATTGTATCTAGTAATCTGCTTTCATTTCTATTGAAGTCAAGCAAAAATGTTTTTGACACAGTGCTCCGACGTACACCCATGTCTTCACCAACTCCACTCTGAAATCCAGGGTCACCAACATAACTAAAGATGATTCTCATTTTTTCTTCGTTTGTTAATGCACCGCGTCTTGTTTCTTCGTAGTGTCCAAGATTTATTTATTTATCATATGATGATTATAATTATGTACAATATATACAAAGAAAATGTGCACACACAAGTTCATACAATCTTACAGTTCAAGGCCAAGATCCCTGACCCATTCAACGGCCTCAACTGATGCTTGATGGACATCCGTCAACGTTCCATGGAAAGCTTGGAGAGGGCAGTCAGTGACAATGTGATGGATTGACTGTAAGGAGGCACCACAGTCACAGACTGCAGAGCTAGACCATCCCCATTTATGCAGTGAACACGCACATCTGCCCTGTCCTGTGCGAATCCGATTTAAGATCCTCCATTGGCGTCTGGGAAGATCAAATCCATGTACCCGTTCAAAAGGGTTCCCAACTAGATGTTTGTTGGTTACTGAAGAATGCTCCCACTGGACCTTCCAAGAGTCATTCACATTAAAGGATGATCCCTCAAGGCTGTGCGCCATGGTGGTTTCCTTGACTACAAACATTGGTGTACTATTCGTGCAATATCTTGATGAATGGGCAAATAGGGATTCTGCTGGATTTTCTTCCATGTTTTTGAGTGCCTGTGATCTTCTCGAGGCTGGAGGAGGAATGTTGCAGAGGACAGGCAGCCAAAGTGTGTTCGTGCTCCGAATACAACCTGTAATTATACGCATTGCTTGGTTGAGCTGAACATCTATTTTCTTTGTGTGAGCGCTATTAATCCAGGTTGAACAGCAGTATTCAGCCCAAGATAATGCTCCGCTAACCATTCAACATGTTCCTTACTGAACCTATATAACACTTTGTAATCAATTTGAGATGATTCTGTGCGAAGTTTATATAATTTCCTTTTCCTATTAACCACCATCATTAACTCTGCCATGCTACTGAACTTGACATGACTGCTTGGAGTCACCTACTGAGCTAGCTCAAGGAAACATGAGCAAGTGCTAACAGGGATGAGTGCCTGCTTGATCTTTATTCACCAGGAATCTGGAGCGTCCGCTCTGCTACTCAAGTGACTGAAGCTTGCGCTCAAGGACACAGGGACTGATGTGAGTGACTGCTGCCGACTAGCCGATTTTATTCACCTCAATGCGAGGGCCCGCTCTAAATTCACAAGTAAAGAGCATATGCTCATTTTTATTCACACCACTCAATATCTGTGTTTCACTTGATAATTAATGGTTGGTTCCTCAGTTAGAGGCTGCGACAACGCGGTCATGCAACCCCGTGTACTTTGGGTGTGTGTAGAATCAGTCCGATAACCAGTGTTAATTGTAATGGCTGTATTAGTGTGTGTTATCTGTTTTTTAATTCAAGTAAGGACTGCCGACGATAATTTCAAGTAGTTCCTACTTCTGCTACCAAATGCTACCATCCACGACACCTAGCTGCAAACTTGGCTACTAAATACAATCCCAACCAGCACCTGGCGAGGAACGTTGGAACTTAAGAGCATTAATCAAATCTAACCTACATATTTTGCGTCACATAATTAATGTTAGTGGAAGATTCTTTTACATGCCATAAATGTATGACATGGGCCTGTCGGCTTTACTTCCCCTCAGAAGGAAGGCATACTGAGGGATTTTTAATGCTCTTAAAAAATCCGACAACCCGGAAAGAAACTAAATGTATGACATGGGCCTGTCGGCTTTACTTCCCCTCAGAAGGAAGGCATACTGAGGGATTTTTAATGCTCTTAAATCCGACAACCCGGAAAGAAACTAAAAAAAATAGTGCATGAAAAATAATGAGACTCATATCCCAGCTCTCTTCTATACAGTCTCTAGAATCTATTGAATCATCGAAATGGCTTTATGGCATAATCGTGTTGGAAGACATTTATCAATGTTACCTTAATAGTCGAAATTTAATGTTTCTCAGTCGATCAACACGATTGTGTCCGGAGCAGATGATCTCGCTGTTCCACCCCCTAAAACTAACTAACATGAAAATGAAAATCCACAGCCTGCTTCCAGTCGACTGACCGGGTCAGGGAATGGAATGGATGAAGCCCCCATCTAGCGGCGAGGATATGAACTATGCCGGCTACCGAAGCCTGTCTCACTCCTCTGAGGCAATGATTAAGTGAATGACAGATGAAATGAAATGATAGTGGAGAGTGTTGCTGGAATGAAATTTTGACAGGGAAAACCGGAGTACCCGGAGAAAAACCTGTCTGCCTCCGTTTTTTCCAGCACAGATCTCACATGGAGTGACCGGGATTTGAACCATGGACCCAGCGGTGAGAGGCCGGCGTGCTGCCGCCTAAGCCAGGGAGGCTGTAACTAACTAACATGATTACGGTATACCCAATTGTAATGAGTGGTTCCCTAATCCTGAAAACAATTTACAGGAAATTAATAAATACTTTTGGATGACTAGTTTCGATCATCAGGTGATCATCATCAGATCCTTTACACTTAAGCTATTAAATCTACATGGTTTGTCCTGAAAGTAGTGAGACTGAGTCAATTTAAAAAAATATCAACAGAAATTATACATACGCTCAATCAGGGTGTCTACCGGTAACGAAAGTAACGAAAAAGTAACTAATTTTACTAATGGGTAACGAATTTTGCGAAGGCGGATTGAATCATTTAAACTCGCGCCTCTAGGCTCAGAGATTGCGATGGAGCTAGTTTCACGCAAGCGGCGCCGTTTGCATAAGCTATATTTCCCCGTGCCAGACCTCGAGGAAATGCATACTGAGGATACCCTGAGTGGTATACATCGTTCAGCGTATATTTTCGACATCAAGATGACTTTTTAGTTTTGCGTGAAATATTTATCTGTGTTATTATGAAACCTGACTTTTCGCGAGACGTTTATTCGCGAAAACTTCTGAAATTAATCAGAAACCTCGCATTTATTTGGAGACTATGTCAAATTGAAGTCCAGAAATAATTTAATGTCGCAATCTTGCGAAAGGTTACCGATTCGAAAGAGGATTTTGAAAAAGCTTCGAAATACGTAGGCTATAACTTATTTTAAAAATCTGTCTCGTAAATTTGCGACATCCAGTATGGTTAATTCGAAATCCCGTTATATGTCGATTTTTCTTTCGAACTTTGGTTCCATCGGATATATTATAATCTAACCGGTTATTTCGAAAACTTGTATAATTCGTGACGTGCATTCGAAAGAAAACGTGTCTTCTAGTGGTATTATTCGTGCAATCTTCTCAGAATAATTCTTAATATTTGATACCTACTTCGAACATTAATACTCAAAACGGCCTGCTGACCGCACGACTTGCCTGCGGGATTCTCGTCAAATGGACCGAGATCGACGTCAGTAGCGTAAAATCATAAAACCCGTCCCCTATCGTGAACTTGTGACCACGAGGACTGCGGGAATCCCGTCAAAGATGATTGGGCACCAATCACGAAACATTCCGAAACCTACTCGCCACTTTTCCCATGACCGTATACTTAAAAGCCTACGGGGAGCGAGAAGTGCATCAACCCATTTAGAAATGACAGCCTACGTAGCGTCGCGATACTAATTTCTCCTCGTGATCCACACTGAACTGATGAGCTCCCAACCACAGCATAGGGACAGCGGGAATCACGGCGCCGGCCATACAGCTTGTCCATAACTACTCGTGAATTTTAACCATGCCCAACCCTGAGCTTGCATCCACCATTCTGTCAGGACGAATATACAATCGTTCAACGGCCGGGTGCGGCGCGGTATGCATAATATCACGAGGACAACGTGAATCTCGTAAAACGGCCGAGAGCGGCAGCGATTGCGATACATCGCGATATTTCTCCACATTCAATGACGAGGAAAACTGGATTCTTGTCAAACGGACATCAAGTGGTGCCGATTGCGTAATAATGCTATATTTTCTCGTGCCTGACCTCAAGGACAATGGAAATTTCGTCGAACGACTGAAAGTGACACCGATTATCTAAATCGCGATATTTATCCGTGTTCTATCGCGAAAACTACGGGAATCTCGACAAGCGGGTGAGACCAGCGCCGATTTTGTAACATCCCATACATTTCTTCCTGATCTACCGCGGGGACAAAGGAAATCTCGCCAATTTTGGCAATTATAAAAACGCCTTGTGCACAAGACGACATATTAGCTGAAACAACTCATTTGATAATAAATATCTAGTATTTATTTACTATTTTTAATTTTTTTATAACTCCCTTTACAGCTTTAAACACAGTTCATTGCTGTTTTTCTTCACCGCGTGATGAGCCCCTTTGCTTGCTGACCGCAGACGTATCTTGAATTCAGAGGTAACTAAAAGGTAGCTAAAAAGTAACTAATTTTTACTTCATCCTTACAGCCTGTCAATATTCTTCAAAGTAGGATCCTTCTGCATCCACACACCACTGCCAGCGGGATTTCCTACCCTTGTACGCTTTCTGGAAGGCGGCAACCGGAATGCTGGCTCATCACAGTCTGTTGCAATGCTTCCACGGAGCCGTGACTATGTCCTTTTAGGGTGATTTTGAGGTAGGGGAAGAGGAAAAGGTCTGCTGGGGCAATGTCAGGACTGTAGGGTGGCTGAGGCAGGATTGCGATGTTGTGTTGGGCCAGGTACGCCAGCACGTGGAAGGCTGTGTGATGCGGCGCATTGATGGAGCCGCCAGGAGTTGGCGATTGCTGGGCAGACACGGACGATGCGTTTTCTCTGCGGTCATTGTCCAAAAAATTCTTCACTCTTGCCACATTTTCATCCGTTTTTGGTGCTCGAGGCCGTCGTGAACGTGCGTCGTCTTCAACTTCCTCTCTCCCCTCCCGAAACAGCTTGTGTCAGTCAAAAGCACTCAATCTGCCCATGGCGTTATCACCGTAAGCGGTCTTGATCATATCGTGAGTCCCTTTCCCGGTTTTGCCGAGCTTAACACAAAATTTGATGGCGTAGCGCGCTGTTTCAACAGACGAACCATGACGCAGCGTGTCGAGTGCACTTGCAGAGGTTATGGAGTCGAGCGATTTACACTCCACTACAGCTGGGAACCTACTGTGTGACTAGCTCCCAACCTTCCTTACACCCCCATCCACCAACCCCAGGCGGAGAAGCCGCGGGCAGTCTGTCCGTCTGCACGGGAAAAATCCAGTCTGACTACTTTCAGGACAGACTCTGTATGTCCACAAGTATGGGTGGTAGTATTTACAATATATACTCTTCTTTAGTTGTAGTAGTGATTAAACTAACACAACTCGTCAAAATATGTGATTTGTTGTTGAGATACTGATATTGGTGATGACCCTTAAGTTTGCTTGCTTAGTGTGATTATCTGATTGTTATTAAATGGTCAGGTTATTGTACAGAGAGTTTGTTTTATATGCGACGGGGACCCCCGCTCGCCCGCGTTGCGTGTCTGTGTCCCGCCAGGCACTTTGCCGTTATGCGGCACTGAGTCTTTGAGTATAGGAATTTGTACTTACCTAGTTCACAGCTGGTGCTGAAAATGTTCGCCATTCACTGCTACACATCGCTGGCACCTGTTTATGAAATTGTCATTTACTTTCTGAAGATCCTCAGCACCGATTGACTGTATTTCAGCTGTAATATAGCCTTTAAGCTCATTTATAGTGTGAGAGTTTCTCGCATACCCTCTATTTATAAGCGTCCCCCACAGATAAGTCACATAGTGATAAGTCTGGACTTCGCGGGGGCCACACATTCCGACTTATAATCCTAGTACCGAAAATGTGACATAATTCTGTCATAGATGCTTCGGCAGTGTGAGCAGTGGCAGAAACTTGTTGAAAATAAGTTGACAATCACTCTCCGTAAGTCAGTTAGTCAAAAAATTGGTCAAGGATCACATTGAAGTACAAATTATGCGTTTTAACTAATTTTAACGACGCATAGTATTTTAACGTGTAGTATCAAAATTTTAGACTGCACAATGTTAATGTTAGTTATTGTAGGTGATAGTGTGTATCTTACTCGTCTATGCCTAACTATGTATTTAGGCTGAAGAAGAACATAATGATGTTCGAAACATGTACTGTACCCTTCAATGTTTTCTAGGATGCCGACTCTAGCTCAGGTAGTGGTCTGTTCGGGGTGGCTCTGACTTATTCTAAACATCCTAGGAATATCGTCAAGGATCACAGGAGGCTTAACTTAATATCAGTATGTCAGAGAACTCCTAATATAAAATAATTTTATTCACAAAACACCATCTCCCATTTACTCCCATCCATAGACAATAAAACAACAACATATACTCCCTTAAATTATTCTAATCAACAAAATCAAAATGCAAAGGTAAATTAATCACACTGGCTGAAACCAGGAAAAGAATAATAATCTATTTCACTGCAGTCCACTGCTTCAAATTCAAAAATAAAACGTCAACAGACTTAATTCATCAAAACTATGGCCTGAATAACCCAGCCATTCTATAAAAAAAAATGCGCACTCATGTTTATAACTTGCAAAATTGGTTTCTGGGGTTCGGACATGTTCTCTCGTACAATCATCATCCTTTCTCACAAGAGTCAGACAATGAAGGCAATAGACTTATTCTAGGCCACATGCATGTGTGCACGTTCTAGCTTATAAACAATTAATTCACTCAGAGCCATGACTCTGTTAATTACGGTAAAACAAACAAGTCAAAATTCATGAAGCATCAAATAAACACTTCGGTGGCCGATGCCCCGTTACTCTTTTTAATCAAACAACTATAATGAATGCACTCAAAATGATATTACAAGACGTCGCTTCCTGGAGAGGTACAAAAAAGAAACCCTGGGAAGCTAGACTACCTCCCTCAAAAGAAAACAATACCATCCAACGTAGTCCCTCGACCTTGTGACAGACATTCTCACACCATAATAACCAGCTGGTCGGGCAATAACCTTCACTGCTACTTTCAGAATTCAGACGGCTGGCCACAGTCTTATACCTGCTCCCTATGACTGCCTTGGTTTCGAGCTGTACAGTTACCTTTCCGACGGAGCTATAGCGCACTCTCATCAGACAATGAATTCAATCATTTCACTTACCAATTATATCATCGTAGACTTGCGGGAATTTCGCCTCCGCCTCAAATTCACTTACCATTTATATCATCGTAGAACACGGGAATACCACCTCCGTTATTAATTTCAGCTCAACCCAGGACCAACTCTCAACCTTTCCTGAATATTATATTATCATCCAGCCATTTTGTCTTACCTTTCTTTATCTTGGTGTGATTATCAATTACCATACTTACTGTTCACATACTTTCAGTGTCACTACTGGTCTTTGTCACAATATCGAGCTGTCTTCCCCATATTAGCTTTTACGTTAATATCGTGCGTAAGCACTATCAACCCAATTATTCCCTTAATTGTGCATTCAGCAAAGTTACTGACACCCTCAAACAAAACACATTTAAACAAGATTTGATGCTCATATACTAATTTACGTTATAAAACACACAAAAAATAATCATAACTGACAAATATACACAAATCTACACAAAACATGCCTGCTATGCCCAAAATAGCTATTTTATCATAATTGCTTATGATCGAGATAAACTTATCCGATTCCCATGATGGGATACGCTATGGCAAACATGCCCCATGCAATATCTATTTATCTCGTATACATTCTGATGATGATGCTCTGGTCCTTGATATCAGTCTTCTGGATCAATTGGTTCATCTTGCAAGGAGGATAATTTACACACGGTTTCCAAAAATTCACCAAAGCAAAGGTCCACTGTGAATTATTATCATTATCATCACAATGCACGGTTCTCGCGTATTTAGCTCCTACCTCCTACAGCTATCATCAACCTACTCAATTCAGCTGATAGTTCAATAGCTTCCTAGATCACTGACTTAGCTACCAATAGCTCGTACGGCTATCTCTATCATATAACTGTGTCGTACTGTCACGGTATGCACACTCACGATACTGTTCCAATTCGCACTCGCGAATACTTAGCGATATTCAAATGTCCAAAGATAGAACTGCCTCTACTTATAAAACTTGTAAAAATTGTTACTTTTCTTAATGCCACGGGCTTGGGCTTACGCCTCATGCAGCGCCCGGATACGAACTTATAAAACTTGTACAATTATTAATATTCTTAATGCCACGGGCCTGGGCTTACGCCTCATGCAGCGCCCGGATACGAACTTATAAAACTTGTAAAAATTGCTAATATTTCTTATTGCCACAAGCGCGGGCTTGCGCCTCTGTAGCGCCCTGATACGAACTGTTTTCACTGCGTCTCCAGCTATTATTTATATGATTTCTCGTAGAAGTACTTGGAGTGGGGAGCTTTTAGAATTTATTTCCATAATAACACTCGCATGAATATGCAAATTAGCTCCTTTGAACGTCCTCATTTCTAATGTCTCAATGGCTTCCCTTTATCCAAAATCCGATCGTTGGATCCTTATATAATGAGCTCCGTAATTCCCTTCATTGTTCCTTAATTTCGGCGGGATTTGGTCGCGTCCCTCGCTGCTATTGGTAGTTTCAAATCCACCCCCTGATTTCATTTTAATTCTGGCAAAAATCACAGAATGATCCAATTTAAATTTTGACGATACTTCTGAGAGGCTGGGATTGTCCCCTATACTGTGCCCAACTCTAGGAATGGGTATTCCAAGATTCAGACACCTAGATATCAAGGGAAAGGCTACAGCCGCTTTTGAAAGTTGAGATATTTGAATATCGCGCTACATTGCTTCTCGAAGCAATTGGAAAGAATTTACCGATACTTGCATGTCAAGTGACGTAGCGAGTAATAGCAGAGGTCGAGGCAATTTATTGATTAAATAGTTAACCATGGAGTAGAGACTTGAGACATGGATCAGATTATTGGCACGGCCAAATGAAAGAGAATGCACTTAGTATCAAGTAAATCGGACCAGGGACACCAGAGATATGAGGATTTCCAGATATCAGCTGATGACGCGTGACCCTGGCAGTTTTGAATAAAAGCCAGCCGGCCGAGGCATCTATAGCTCATTCCAACACAAGCACCTGCCTAGCAAGTTGCTGCTACGCTGAGCCAAGGCACATGGTTGCCGGATCTACTCAGAAGTAATTTTCAAAGTTGTGATAGTCACAAAAAGTGCTGCGCTACGAAGTGGAACTTAGTAAGTTTCCGGCGAGGAGAATCACTGAGGTGATTGAATTTTTTTTTCTACAGACATTAGTGGAAATATGTATGTTTCTACATGGACATATGCTAGACTTTGTCTAGAATTAGTACTTTGTCACAGTCCAGTAATAACCTAATACTTGGATGTTTAAGTCCATTTCAGTCAGTTTTCATATTGGTAACTTGTTAACCACTTCGATCTATCAGTACACTGAAGACCAGTCTATCACGGTGGTGTTCATTAGTCTACGCAAGGGAAACTACAGGTTGCTTAGCGCATGGTAGATGGTGTTAAACCATGCCCAGGGAACGATCTTCAGAACAGCCGTTGATTGGTTAGACTGTCAGTGTCTTCTTGTATTGATAAGATTACCGTGAGTTATGTTACAACTGACATATCTAAGAATAGATCACTTAGATCTGACCCCATTTAAACAAACTGTTATGGCTTTGATAGAAGCCCATATTAAAATGGAACAACAGTTAATTCAAACGTCAAGAGATACTACCACTATGTCTTACTAGACGGATTGTGGGTACATAATGGCGGCCGATACAAGGATTATACGTGCTTGTCCGATAGGGCATGTCTATGGATAAATCTGGTACAGACCAGGTTCACTACGCTTCAAGACCATCAAGAAATGTAAGCCACATTTGAATTATATTATGCCTAGCTAATTGGAACAAACTATTTTTCTGCAGATGACCAACACATTTATTTTTCTTTGTATTTAAATCTTGCAATGATTTACGCAAGACATATTAGAGTTATTCTGAGTATTTTCAGCACTCAGAACAGTTTAGGATCGATGACCGAGCATTTCGAGCATTTATTTGAATATTTCATATTTTTGGGAAATCACGGTAATCAGCCGATGTAACTGTAAAAGTTAATAATTATTTTTGTTGAGGAATGGATATTTTTTTCCATATTCGAAGGTTCGAACATGTGGATTCTCACATAATGAGATGATAGTTAAACATATTTAAAATAATATAACAAATAATAATAATCCAGTAATGATAATTTTTATAATGTTTCTAAATAATTCTTGGATATTATATTTTCTAATAATCATATGTATTGAGAGAGAGCCTATGAAGTAGTTTAATCATTTCTAGTTTGGAACAGGAGATTTTCCGTAGGAGAGTGGTTAGCGCAAGCCCGCATTCAACCAACATTTCAGTTCTGGTTGAACAGTTGATATTTGCAATGAGCAAAGTATATTTTTCAGATAACACGGAGAGGCATGAAACGGGAAGCAATTGATAATTGTATCAAATAGGATATTTTTGTATTTATATAAAATCATGACGTAAATACACTCGAAAGTGAAATAAAGATTTTCATAAGTATGGTAAATTCACGAATTGAACTGAATGGTAAAATAAAATAAACTTGTAAGTTTATTAATCTTCCAGTGTTGATAACAAGCAGAGGCTTGATTTATTGTATAAATTTTGGGAAGAAAATTTATGTGTGGAGTAGTTGAAATGCCATTCCCAGGTGCGCATGTTTAAGTCGCAGGAATGAGGAGGTTTTTTTCGAGCATCAATCAAATATCAGGTTCGATGGCTCAGGTTTATAGTAGGAGTATTGGAACTACACATTTCGTCGTATGAATGACCCGAAGGTTATTTCTTAGAAACCATCAGTTCTTATTTCAACCTTGTTTACGGATTCCATTTAGACTTTGATTTTGCTAGAACCCGGATATGTCATGATAGTAGTTTATTCTCCTTCAGAGGAAGACCTTTGCCGTCGTTGTTGTAATATTGTGTTCTTACACAAATAATAGAATGGGCCACTGCCAATTAAAAATAATTCTTTAACCACGAATAATTTGAAGGATATTTTCAATCCTAGTGCCATGAACTAAATGAATTTATTTTGAAGCTACAATGCTTATTTCCGCATTCTGTCGAAGAATTGCAAGTTGTGAAAGTTACTAAAAGGGCCACAAATATAAATATTTTTCTTAATGATGATTCCAAGTGGAAAATTGAATAGTTGAATGGTTCAACAATTTATTGATCAAGTTGATGATTCAGAAATCATATATTTTGTTAGGAACTTGGAAGTTCATAATCGAGTCACTTCTTGAAATGTTTAATGTCAGAAGAACAATTAATTTTTGTTGTGCTTCGCACAAGTTCTTCGATGCTATGCTCAAGGTCAAATACTTTTCAGATGTTATTAATATGTGTAAATAATTTGTGTTGATTCAATGATAACAATATTTTTCGACAATATTTTTGAAACTGGAAAAATAAGTGAAAGTTAAAAATTCTATGAACATTTATTCTACGAGTGTTAATATTATGTAAAAATTCAAACAGTGAACTACGATATTTCCAGTAGAGACAATTAAATTTGAACTGGATTTAATCATAAATAATTTTGGAACACAGTCTACAGGACTAACAATCAGACTTGTGTTTCCAAAAAAATAATGGTCAAATGTGTTTGGAAAAATTCTGTACATTGTGTAAATAGGAGTGTGGGTCGCCACACGTGGATGATGCTGCTTTGAGCATCTTTGCAGTCAATTTTAAATTCAAAATAAACTGAGATAATTTTACTTGATGTGTTATACCCAATTGAATCTCCTTCTATCCTTATTGTTGCATTGAGCCAAAAATCAGTAAAGCATTTTTTTATTTGATGTCGTTTTTGCGATTTGCTTTAACCCATTTGGCGCTCCGGGATATTTTGACTCTCGTGCTGACTGATTATTGGTAAAATGCATATGTGGTCGTGCGGACTCCGGTCTAAACGGGCACATAAAATAAGATAGAGAGAGAAATGGCTTCGAACGTGGGTCTCGAGTTAGACATGGTCAATCGCATGCCGATTTAAATTGTGATAATTTTTATAGAAATATTTTGGGAGTTGAGAGATGTCTGGTTTGGATGAATAAATTAGTAGGAAACCCAATTAGTGGGGAGAATTAAAAATTTAATTGGATTAATAATTAGAATGGGTTTGATTATTTTTGATAATGGCTTAACCATTAGGGCGTCAAGTAAATTCAGTAGTAAACGTTCGATGACTGGACATACACATTATTAGAATCCAGGTGGAGTATATTTGAGAACTTGCATATTTTTCTTGTGATATTGTGGTAAATGTAATTCGTAAAAGTAGAGAATTTTGTTTTTCCATCACGTAGACATTAGGACAAATCTCATTTTATTAGAGTGTTCCAATTAGCTATTCATATTTCTTGTTCTAGTTATAAGCTTGTGTTTGCCGATATTGTATACCACTAAGCTTTGAATAATAATTGAAATTATGGAAGAAATGATGAGGATGATGAGGAGTTTGGAGGAGAGTTCAAAAGAGGCTGGACGGCGTGTAGCCGCCATTATGAAAGAAAATACAGAGGCTTTAGAAAAGAAACTTAAAGAAAATTCTGATTCTTTAGAAAGTAAACTTAAAGAAAATTCTGATTCGTTAGAAAATAAACTTAAAGAAAGTTTAAATGAGAAACTTAAAGAAAATTCTGATTCTTTAGAAAATAAACTTAAAGAAAATTCTGATTCTTTAGAAAATAAACTTAAAGAAAGTTTAAACGATAAACTTAAAGAAAATTTTGATTCTTTGGAAGATAAACTTAAAGAAAGTTCTGATTCTTTAAAAGATAATTTGAAAGAAAATTTAAATAGTAAATTTAATTCAATGGAAAGTAAATTTAAAGAGAATTCCGAAATTTTGAAAATGACACTTGAGAGTAAAATGAATAAATTATGCGAAAAAACACGTGAGCTCGAAACTTCATTAGCTACTAACGCAAGTTTAATGGACGATAAATTTCGCGATGCCGATCTTCGATCTCAAAGCTTAGCTGATAGGATAGAACATGGTCTTAGGAAAGTTGGTGAAGACATGATCAACCTAGAAGTCAGAGTGAAGAAGGAGAGTAATGAGATGGGAATTCTAGTTGTTCAACGGTTGACAGAACAATTCAAAGAACTTGTAATGGGAGAAATAAGAGAAGGTGTGATTAATGAATTGCAAACTGAAATTAAAACCACAGTTGTCAATGAAATTAAAGACACACTCAAGCTGGAGAATCAAGAGGAAATTCCAGTATCAGGAATTATGATCCAAGGAATAATACCCAACAAAATATCTTTGTGCAAAACACAATTATACTTATGTATTACGATTGGAGGACATGATTTCCGACATGTGTTTGTAGTAATGAAGGACATGGCTTTTGACATGATATTGGGAGCGGATTTCATTCAGAAATATCAAGCAGTGATAGACATGAAGACAGAGACGATCAGATTCAAGAATACCGAAGAGATTAACTTCGAGGGAAAAGAAGAGGAAGACATCGAGGGAGATGCTCAATGGTCTCTAATTTTTCATGAAGCTGAAGGAAGAGAAGTCTACACTGAGAAGGAGTCCCCAGAGCTAGGGAAAGTTTTGGAAGAGTATCACGATATTTTCGATATTAAACCTGGTGAAATTAAAGATTTTGAATATCATATTCGTGTAAATGATGATGCACCTTTTCATGCTAAATTGTATCCAGTAGCGGAAAAGCATCGAGAAAGGGTAAAAGTGCTTATCAAGGAGATGGAAAGCAACAATGTGATTGAAAAGTACACTACATCTTATGTCAATCCATTAGCAGTAGTGTCTAAGCAAGATGGAAGTCTGAGACTATGTTTAGACGCGCGAAATTTGAATTCAAGATTGCTGCCAGAGTATGACAGACCACCAATCATTAGGGAACTGTTAAGGAAATTCCAAGGCAAGGTCTGGTTCTCTAATATTGATCTCACTTCGTCCTACCATCATATTAGGCTTAGTGAAGATTCCAAGAAGTTTACAGGATTTATGTTTGACCAGCAGACATATGTATTCCGCCGTCTACCATTTGGAGTCAAAACATCTGGATCTGTTTTGATCAGAGCACTGGAACAAAATTTGAGTCCTGAAGTAAAAGAGATAGCAATTCGTTATATAGATGATATCTTAAGTGCATCCGAGACTAAAGAGGAACATTTGTTACATCTTCAGATGTTATTCGCAGATTTGAGAAAAGCGAATTTTTAAGTAAACCTTCGAAAATGTCAGTTCTTTCGAAAGGAAATAAAATTTTTGGGTCACATTTTGGATGGAGAAGGGTACCGTCCCAATGAGACGAAGATACAGGCAATTGCAAATTTCCCTAGACCTACTAGAGTGAAGAATGTCCGCAGTTTTCTCGGGACATGCCAATTCTTTGCAGGGCATTGTCCAAACTTCACCAAGACGGTTGCGCCATTGCAGGAATTATTAAAGAAAGGAAACAAATGGAAATGGGATGAAGATTGTGAACAATCATTTCAAGATGCCAAGAGGTTATTGGTAAACAGCGTGAAATTGGAGTATCCTGACTTTACCAAGAATTTCATCATAGAATCTGATGCATCCACCGTAGGGATTGGAGCTATTCTTCTTCAAGAAGATGACGACCACAAGAGACATTACCTGGCGTTCATTAGCAGGAAACTTCGTCCATCAGAAAGGAATTATTACACCACAGAGTTAGAAGCACTTGCTGTAATGTTCGCGTTGGAATCGTGGAAGAAAATGTTAATTGGACATTCAGTAATTGTGAGGACTGATCACCATGCATTGGAGTTTATTTTGAGAACAAACTTTGCCAGTGATAGGATAACTAGATGGTCACTTTTTATTCAACAATTCAACCTAGTTATTGAACACACTCCTGGAAAGTTGAACGTGGGAGCTGATTTATTGAGTAGAGCAGTGGAGTCTGCATCTAAGGTTTTTCAAGTTAACCTGACGCAGGAGGATGAAGATACCTTGAGAAGGTTAAGGTTGTTGAATTTATCCCAGAGGAGAGACCGACGTCTTAGAAACATTTTTCGTTTTCTACAGGGAGACATGGATCCAAATGATGATGATTTTGTGGAAACTGAAAGAATTTCAAGAGATTTTATGATGTTAGATGGTTTAATCTACAAGTTTGCAGATCCCGACCATACGAAGCTGAGAGTAGTGATACCTCCACGAATGCAAAAACCCATTATCTGGATGGCACATCGAATCGCAGGTCATGCTGGAGTAGATAAGACGGTCAACATGATTCAAGAGAAATTTTCGTGGGAGCGAATGCGACAAACTGTCAGGAACACTATTCGAGAATGCGACTTATGCCAAAGGAGTAAACATAATTCTAGATTATTGAGAGAATTACCAAGGCCTATTATTCCTTCTAAGCCTTGCGAAATCTTCGCGACTGATTTATATGGTCCTCTCCCAAAGTCTAAAAGAGGTAACCGATATATTCTGGTGACCATGGATGTTTTCAGCAAATACAGTATGTTGCATCCGATTCAGAAGGCAAACGCAAAATATTGTGCGAAGAGAATTAGAGACAACGTAATTCCGGAAGCAGGCAAACCGGAATTCCTTTTATCAGATCGTGGACCTCAATTTACATCTTTAGAATTTCGAACCATCATGAATAATCTTGGGATTAGACAATTGTTTTATTCTATTAGACATCCTGAGAGCAATCCAGCAGAACGCGTGATGGCTGAAATAGCAAAATTTTGCCGCCTCTATTGTCCAAATGAGCATTGGAAATGGATGGATGTTCTCTCTTTAGCATCCGAATCCATCAACTCTACAATTCATGAGAGTACTGGACAGATTCCCATGCTGCTTCATCATGGAATTAAACCAACAAGATTATGGGATCGAATCATCTCTATTCCACCTGAGATTGAACCCAGTCGTCAGATGAGGGAAACTCTAGCTTTAGACAGGTTGAGGAGCCAAGCTGAGAAAAGAGAGCGCAGAGTGAGAGAAAAGCGTTTTCGCAGACCCTTGCGCGTAGGAACTCTTGTTTTAGTGAAAAGACCTACACCCTCTGACGTGCAAAATCGAGTGTACTCGAAGTTTGCAAGCCTTTACGCTGGACCCTATCGCATTGTGGAAGTAAACAACAATGGAAGCTATGAAGTCGCCAATACACGAACTGGTAACATCGTGGGAACTTATAATGCATCGAATTTGAAGATTTATTATTCAAGAACCAGATAATTTAATGTGTAGATAGGAAAAATAAAAATTTTTCAATTCTTATTTTTTGCTAGGTGTGGGGTGGATGTGCCCAACTCTAGGAATGGGTATTCCAAGATTCAGACACCTAGATATCAAGGGAAAGGCTACAGCCGCTTTTGAAAGTTGAGATATTTGAATATCGCGCTACATTGCTTCTCGAAGCAATTGGAAAGAATTTACCGATACTTGCATGTCAAGTGACGTAGCGAGTAATAGCAGAGGTCGAGGCTATGTATTGATTAAATAGTTAACCATGGAGTAGAGACTTGAGTCATGGATCAGATTACTGGCACGGCCAAATGAAAGAGAATGCACTTAGTATCAAGTAAATCGGACCAGGGACACCAGAGATATGAGGATTTCCAGATATCAGCTGATGACGCGTGACCCTGGCAGTTTTGAATAAAAGCCAGCCGGCCGAGGCATCGATAGCTCATTCCAACACAAGCACCTGCCTAGCAAGTTGCTGCTACGCTGAGCCAAGGCACATGGTTGCCGGATCTACGCAGAAGTAATTTTCAAAGTTGTGATAGTCACAAAAAGTGCTGCGCTACGAAGTGGAACTTAGTAAGTTTCCGGCGAGGAGAATCACTGAGGTGATTGATTTTTTTTTCTACAGACATTAGTGGAAATATTTATGTTTCTACATGGGCATATGCTAGACTTTGTCTAGAATTAGTACTTTGTCACAGTCCAGTAATAACCTAATACTTGGATGTTTAAGTCCATTTCAGTCAGTTTTCATATTGGTAACTTGTTAACCACTTCGATCTATCAGTACACTGAAGACCAGTCTATCACGGTGGTGTTCATTAGTCTACGCAAGGGAAACTACAGGTTGCTTAGCGCATGGTAGATGGTGTTAAACCATGCCCAGGGAACGATCTTCAGAACAGTCGTTGATTGGTTCGACTGTCAGTGTCTTCTTGTATTGATAAGATTACCGTGAGTTATGTTACAACTGACATATCTAAGAATAGATCACTTAGATCTGACCCCATTTAAACAAACTGTTATGGCTTTGATAGAAGCCCATATTAAAATGGAACAACAGTTAATTCAAACGTCAAGAGATACTACCACTATGTCTTACTAGACGGATTGTGGGTATATAATGGCGGCCGATACAAGGATTATACGTGCTTGTCCGATAGGGCATGTCTATGGATAAATCTGGTACAGACCAGGTTCACTACGCTTCAAGACCATCAAGAAATGTAAGCCACATTTGAATTATATTATGCCTAGCTAATTGGAACAAACTATTTTTCTGCAGATGACCAACACATTTATTTTTCTTCGTATTTAAATCTTGCAATGATTTACGCAAGACATATTAGAGTTATTCTGAGTATTTTCAGCACTCAGAACAGTTTAGGATCGATGACCGAGCATTTCGAGCATTTATTTGAATATTTCATATTTTTGGGAAATCACGGTAATCAGCCGATGTAACTGTAAAAGTTAATAATTATTTTTGTTGAGGAATGGATATTTTTTTCCATATTCGAAGGTTCGAACATGTGGATTCTCACATAATGAGATGATAGTTAAACATATTTAAAATAATATAACAAATAATAATAATAATAATCCACTAATGATAATAATAATAATTTTTATAATTTTTCTAAATAATTCTTGGATATTATATTTTCTAATAATCATATGTATTGAGAGAGAGCCTATGAAGTAGTTTAATCATTTCTAGTTTGGAACAGGAGATTTTCCGAAGGAGAGTGGTTAGCGCAAGCCCGCATTCAACCAACATTTCAGTTCTGGTTGAACAGTTGATATTTGCAATGAGCAAAGTATATTTTTCAGATAACACGGAGAGGCATGAAACGGGAAGCAATTGATAATTGTATCAAATAGGATATTTTTGTATTTATATAAAATCATGACGTAAATACACTCGAAAGTGAAATAAAGATTTTCATAAGTATGGTAAATTCACGGGTTGAACTGAATGGTAAAATAAAATAAACTTGTAAGTTTATTAATCTTCCAGTGTTGATAACAAGCAGAGGCTTGATTTATTGTATAAATTTTGGGAAGAGAATTTATGTGTGGAGTAGTTGAAATGCCATTCCCAGGTGCGCATGTTTAAGTCGCAGGAATGAGGAGGTTTTTTCGAGCATCAATCAAATAGCAGGTTCGATGGCTCAGCTTTATAGTAGGAGTATTGGAACTACACATTTCGTCGTATGAATGACCCGAAGGTTATTTCTTAGAAACCATCAGTTCTTATTTCAACCTTGTTTACGGATTCCATTTAGACTTTGATTTTGCTAGAACCCGGATTTGTCATGATAGTAGTTTATTCTTCTTCAGAGGAAGACCTTTGCCGTTGTTGTTGTAATATTGTGTTCTTACACAAATAATAGAATGGGCCACTGCCAATTAAAAATAATTCTTTAACCACGAATAATTTGAAGGATATTTTCAATCCTAGTGCCATGAACTAAATGAATTTATTTTGAAGCTACAATGCTTATTTCCGCATTCTGTCGAAGAATTGCAAGTTGTGAAAGTTACTAAAAGGGCCACAAATATAAATATTTTTCTTAATGATGATTCCAAGTGGAAAATTGAATAGTTGAATGGTTCAACAATTTATTGATCAAGTTGATGATTCAGAAATCATATATTTTGTTAGGAACTTGGAAGTTCATAATCGAGTCACTTCTCGAAATGTTTAATGTCAGAAGAACAATTAATTTTTGTTGTGCCTCGCACAAGTTCTTCGATGCTATGCTCAAGGTCAAATACTTTTCAGATGTTATTAATATGTGTAAATAATTTGTGTTGATTCAATGATAACAATATTTTTCGACAATATTTTTGAAACTGGAAAAATAAGTGAAAGTTAAAAATTCTATGAACATTTATTCTACGAGTGTTAATATTATGTAAAAATTCAAACAGTGAACTACGATATTTCCAGTAGAGACAATTAAATTTGAACTGGATTTAATCATAAATAATTTTGGAACACAGTCTACAGGACTAACAATCAGACTTGTGTTTCCAAAAAAATAATGGTCAAATGTGTTTGGAAAAATTCTGTACATTGTGTAAATAGGAGTGTGGGTCGCCACACGTGGATGATGCTGCTTTGAGCATCTTTGCAGTCAATTTTAAATTCAAAATAAACTGAGATAATTTTACTTGATGTGTTATACCCAATTGAATCTCCTTCTATCCTTATTGTTGCATTGAGCCAAAAATCAGTAAAGCATTTTTTTATTTGATGTCGTTTTTGCGATTTGCTTTAACCCATTTGGCGCTCCGGGATATTTTGACTCTCGTGCTGACTGATTATTGGTAAAATGCATATGTGGTCGTGCGGACTCCGGTCTAAACGGGCACAATACGATGGTGTAATTCCTGTTTCAGCATTTTAATTACTGCTCTAATTTCTCTCAAATGGGCGGCGTTTATCTGGTGAGTGATCGTTGAAATTTTCGTATTTACCCGCTTGGTTGAAAGACCTTTGCGCGTTGTCTGAGCGCATGTGGCTACCAGATGTTGGCTTTCTCTTCCTATCTCCATTGTCCGCGCTAGGCGAAAGTTACAGAAAAGCACGTACGGGCCTCCCTTTGTTGTGCTCTGGTCTACAGGCAACGTCATTTCTCACACCAGCTTTGAAACATGAATAAAATCTTGTTGAAATAAATATGTAGAATTTATGCAATCACAGATGCATAAAGGTTACAGTACCTAATTGGTTAAATAGATAATCACAACATTGTATTGAAAAGGACGGAAATTATTAATAGTTTGTTAGTTGTTGTTGTTTGAGTCTTTTGACTGGTTTGATCCAGCTCTCCATGCCTCCCTGTCCTGAGCTAATCGTTTCTTCTCTACATAGCTACCACTCCCTACATCCGAGGCAATCTGTTCAACATATTCTAACCTTGGTCTACCCCTACAGTTCTTGTCTTCGACCTTTCCTTCCATAAACTAAGCTTGCTATTCCTGGTTGTCTTAGTATGTGCCCTACTAACCTATCTCTTCTCTTCATTAGCAGTCGCCAGAAACATCTCTCCTCTCCCACTCATCTTAATACCTCTTCGTTTGTAACCCTATCGACCCATCTTATCTTCATCATTCTCCTGTAACACCACATTTCAAATGCTTCAATTCTCCTCTTTTCTGCTGCACCAATAGTCCAAGTTTCACTTCCATAGAGCGCCACGCTCCAGACAAAGGCTTTCAAAAATGACTTCCTAATACCTAAATCTATATTCGATGTCAACAGATTCTTTTTTTTGTAGAAATGCTTTCCTTGCCTGAGCCAACCTACTTTTTATACCTTTTTGCTTCGTCCATCACTGGTTATTTTGCTTCCTAAGTAACAGAAGTCTCATACTTCCTTCAGCTTTTCACCTGCCAATTTGATGTCCATAGAGGTTTTTGATTTATTTCAGCTGCATTCTAGTATTTTTGTTTATCAATTATTAATTTTCATCATGTATTCTTTCCGTAAGACGGAGTCCATACCATTCAAAAACTCATTCAAATCCTCAGGCTTGTCGGCCAAGATGACGATGTCATCAGCAAATCTCAGAGTTGAAATTATTTCTCCTTGAATCTTCACTCCCACTTTATTTTTTTCTCTAATTTCCTTCATTGCTTGTTCAATGTAAAGATTGAAAAGTATGGGTGATAAGTTGCAGCCTTGCCTAACACCTTTCTGAATATGAGCTTCTCGCTCATGTCCTCCAGCTCGAATGACTGCTGTCTGGTTTCTGTATAGATTGTACTTTATTCCAATAGATTTCAAAATGTCAAACAATTTAGTCCAATCAACGTTATCAAAAGCCTTTTCTAAGTCTACAAATGCCATGAACGTTCTCTTATCCTTCCTTATTTTACCTTCCAAAATCAGCCTAAGACTTAGTACAGCTTCCCTTGTTCCTACATTTCTCCTGAAACCAAACTGGTCTTCACCCAACTCCTTTTCGATCTGGCTTTCAATCCTCTTGTAAATTATTCTAGACAGGATCTTCGAAGCATGAGTAATCAAGCTGATTGTACGGTAATCTTCACATCTATCAGCTCCCACTTTCTTTGGTATAGGGATGATTACATTCTTCTTGAAATCAGGGGGTACCTCACCTGTCTCATAAATCCTACACACCAAGTGAAATAACCTGATCAGACCTTCATCTCCTATGCAGCGTAGCAACTCAATCGGTATATCATCTATGCCTGGTGCTTTGTTCCTGCTTAAGTCTTCCAAAGCTCTATCAAATTCTGATCTCAATATTAAATCTCCTTTCGCATCCTCATCAATTTCCTCCTCCCTTTCCATTATATGATTCTCAATCTCCTTTCCCTTGTACAAACTCTCTATGTAAGCTTTCCATCTCTCAACCTTTTCTTCCCTATCTGTTAGAGGCTTTCCATGTGTGTCCTTAATATTACAGCACTTAGTCTTCTTTTCCCCAAATGTATTCTTAATCCTTCGATAAGCTGTGTCTACTTTTCCTAATTTCAGACAATTTTTTATACCTGCACATTTCTCTTTCAACCATTCTTCTTTCGCTTCCTTGCACTTCTTGTTGACCTCATTTCTCAGACGTCTGTATTCTGCTTTTCCCTTTTTATCTCTTACATTCTTGTGTTTCCGCCTTTCATCCATCAATTTTAGTATATCCTGAGTGATCCACGGTTTTCTACCTATTCTTTCTTTCCTACCAATGTTTTCTTCTTCGGATTTTGTTATTTCATTCTTCAAAAGTGTTCGTCTGCAATTGAAGTTTGTTTAGGGTTTTTCATTAGACCTTCCTTTATACTCTTCTTGAATCTTTCGTTTACATCCTTTACATTCAGTCTGTCTATTGCCCACCTTTTTGGCTTTTGACTTTTCTTCAGTTTCTTCAACTTTAATCTGCATTTCATTACAACCAGATTGTGGTCAGAGTTTATGTCAGCACCATGATATGTTTTACAATCCAAAATCTGGTTTCGAAACCTCTGCTTGACCTTAATGAAGTCGATTTGGTAACGCCCTGTATCTCCTGGTTTCATCCATGTGTATATTCTTCTATTATGGTTATTGAATAAGGTGTTAGCTATGACCAACTCATGCTCGGTGCAGAATTCCATCAGCCTGCTTCCTCGATCATTCCTTTCACCTAATCCGAAATCTCCTACTATCTTCCCTTCTCGCCCTTTTCCTACCACAGCATTCCAATCTCCCATTACTATAACATTTTCATCACCCTTGATATATCTCAGAATTTCGTCTATTTCTTCGTAAACCTTTTCAACATCCTCATCATCAGCTTGACTGGTAGGCATATAGACTTGTACCACTGTGGTGCACGTAGGTTTAGTATTGATTTTTGCTACAATAATCCGTTCACTATATTGCTCATAATATTCCACCCGCTGTCCAAGTTTCCTACTCAATATGAGACTAACCCCTGCTTGGTCATTGTTTAATTTAGTGCTAATGACCCTATAGTCTCCTGACCAAAAGTCCTGTTCTTCCTGCCAGCGCATTTCACGAATCCCAACCAAATCCAACCTTAACGTATCCATTTCCCTTTCCAAGTTTTCTAACCTTCCACTTCCTAGCAAACTTCTAACATTCCACGCTCCGATCCGTAGAATGTCAGATTTCCTCTTTGTCACTTCTGTGATGTTAACCCCCTCTGGAGTAGTCCCCACCCGGAGATCCGAACGGGGGACTAGTTTACCTCCGGATTGAAATTTTATAAGGAGGAGGCCATCATCACATGTAATTATGCATAGAGAGGTGCATATCCTCGGGAATAGCATTACGGCTGTAGTTTCCCATTGCTTTCAGCCGTGCAGCAGGACGCAGTGTAGCAATTATTTGGCTTATATTATCAATATCTTAACTGTCTATAAGACTGGTAAAGAATTGATTTATTCTGAAAGGCTGCTACTCCCTTTCAGAATAAATAAAGAGCAATTCTACTAACAAAAATACTAACCTTCTACTAACAATTAAATATCAAAATTCTAGTAACGAAGAAAAAAAAACTTAAGTTCCACCAACAACAAATACTTCCACTAAAACAGTCTGTCACCAGGCAAACTCACATGCACCCTCACACATCACAGTCTACTGAAACAATGAACTATAACTAATAAACAATGCAACTGCTACCAGACACACACACACACCACAGTCTAATAGAACAATGACCTATATCTAATAAACAAACTAATTACATACTTACAACTAAAACTATCTACATACTTACTGGACCCCTTAAACATATGAAAACTGTTTAAGAAAAAATATTGGTACATTTGTATATATAGTCTGGCAAATATAACTTCCGACTTGAAAGTTCATCGATCAGCTGGCGGCAACGCGCTGTTCACAACAGCTGGAGGAGGTATCGAGTAATCCTCGATTTAAATCGATCTATCGAATCAGTTTCTATTGGTCGGCAACTTGGCACTCCGTTCTTATAAGCACGCAGGCTAGTGTTTGGAGGTGGGGCAGGTTGTTATTTTGTGCGTGTGGTTAGTTTTGAAGGATGAAGAAAATAACGAACTATTTTATATCCAACCAGGCATCGAAAAAGCTGAAAGTTAAAGATTCGAACACAATGACCGGATTTTGTGAATTGCCGAAAATTGCAAGATCGTGATGTTTTGTCGACTACAACTGAGAGTACCTCTTAAATCTCTTTTAGGATAAAAGCATTGATTATACCCCACCCAAAAGTTGCGAGATCGAAGTGTTATATGCCATTTTCAAACATTTGGCTTTCTCAAAATGAATATTCAATAATGCCAGATTTAGCGACTTTAGAAAGTGAATTTCAGTATTTCCACACCACAACTTCAGAGTTCAAAAATGCTAAAAATCACCACCCTTAAATACGAGGTGTTTTCCTTTCGATATGACCAACAAGTACGCAATAGTTTGAGAGCGATATCGGGAGGTTTGCTTTGTGTCCTTGTAGCTATTTTAATGATATTCAATCGAGAACCCAAGACGTGTCACTGACGATTACACACGAATAACGTGAGCTGTCATTCAGGCTGTACACGCACAAAAAAGCAAAGAGCAGGAGTGAGACATTAAGTTAACTGTCTCGCCACATAAAACAGCGAGATTGACAATCCTGTAGCGCGTGCTCTTAAAAAAAAGCCGGGAGAACTTGAATGAGAGCGATGCAAATTACATCGGCATTTTCCATCAATGATATATGACCAAGTGTTACAAAATTTAATACTGTATAACTGCCAGGAATTAGGTGGAAGACCAAATCAAATCTTTTTTTAATAATCGGATCATTGAAGGCCTTAAACTGGCTTATGCCAGTATAATCCCAATGTAATTGGGTAGAATCGTGTCGACCGACTGAAAAACATTAATATTGATTACTAAAGCAACACTGGAAAATTTCTTCAAACACCGGAAGGAAGCTTGTAGTTTATCGGGCCGGTTTATCTCGTGATCAATACATGGAACCTTCTTCTTTATGTGGAATCCTAACCACCGAACATGACATCTCGCCTCGAAAATCCCACATACATTAACCAGGAGTCGAACCAGGTCCTCCTTGGTTGGATACAAACAGCTTGACCGTTGCACCATCACACTCACTGTCCGGTTTTGCGTCATCATATCACATATATTATTTCAGTAGTATAGATCCCTCCTGTGGCACTCACAAGCGACCGATCGTGAAAATGAGCACTCAAATGAAAGAAGAGACATTAGCAGTGACGAATTACACACTAAGTCCATAAATATCAATAATTTCTTTAAAAAATTACTTTAAAAAATGTACGCAGTGTGCGATTTGCAGATACTGTGTATGTAAGAAAATGCGGTCCATAATTTCTGTCCACTTCACATTTTGGCCGCTGTGATGCCCGTTTCATGTCATTTTAACATTATGAGGTCTTTCCTTTATCAAGGAATGAGTACTCCAATCGTATAATTTCATAAATATCGAATACCCGGTGAGTGTTACAGCACACTCGGCACACAAATGACATTATCAATGACAAATTGCATTCTAATTTCATAAATATAAATTTTTGTGAGAAGTGTTCGATTTGCAAAACCTATTGGGGAAAGTGTGGTTTATGAACATGCGAGATTTCTCGCACGGATCCGCCAGTATCTATTATTTCAGTAGTATAGATCCCTCCTGCGAGGCTCACAAGCGACCGATCGTGACAAATGAGCATTCAAATGAAAGAGAATAGACATTAGCAGTGATGAATTGCACTCTAATTTCATAAATATCTATAATTTCTTTAAAAAGTGTGCGATTTGAGGATACTGTTGTTGTAGGAAAATACGCTCCATAATTGCTGTCCATTTCACATGTTAGCCGTTGTGACGCCTGTTTCATGTCATTTTAACATTCTGAGGTCTTTTATCATTTTGCATGGATTTCAGAAACAGTAAATCAAAGGAATGAGTACCGGTACTCAAATCGTATAATTTCACAAATATCGAATAACCGGTGAGTGTTACAGCTAAGCTGTCAATCAATGGACTCAGCACATCAATGACATTAGCAGTGACGAATTGCATTCTAATTTCATAAATATCCATTTTTGTAAGATGTGTGCGATTTGCAAATACTGTTGCTGTGGGAAAATACGCGTCATCATTGCTGTTCAGTTCGCATTTTGGCCTAGGGACGCCTGTTTCATCTCCAAACTACAACGTTAATTCATCTACGGACTCAGCACCCCCGACATTAGCAGTGACGAATTGCATTCTTCTAATTTCGTAAATATCTATTTTTGTAAAAAGTGTGCGATTTGCAAATACTGATGCTCTATCATGCTGCAATTATGAGTTGCCGTCTAAAACCTTAAAACTATTAAACGTAAATTCTTTGTTTCTGCATTCTAATTTCATAAATATAGATTTTTGTAAGAAGTGTGCGATTTGCAAATACTGTTGCTGTATTGTTTATGAAGATGCGAGATTTCTCGCACGGGTCCGCTAGTCAGGTATTAATTACGGTATATTCGTTAAGTAATTACTGTGTAGCATATCATTAACGATTACCGATCAATGGTGGAGACAGCAGAGAAGAGCATTCACACTGATAATTTTGCTACTGAAACAAGTTGTAGCACGTCCATCGAACAAACAAGTCACACTGCATGAAGTAAGGAGATCTGGTGACGAAGCGGAATATTCCGGTTTCTCTTATATTTTTAGTGTCACCAATTCGCGAAAAGAAAATCTAATTTGATGATCTGAATTGAGACATTTCTCATTTTCTATCAGCGACAAATTTACTAATATCTAGGAACGGTTAGTAATGCAGGTTAATATCGATATGTAACGATAAATATATTGGTTTTATGAGCCGCTTAATGATGAGTAATTATGCACAGGAGTTGTCAGACCTGTAAGACATACAACTATTCTGGCATTTCCTGTCTTTAATAATACAAGTCTGTGTATATTCCCCAGAGCATGCTATCACACTAGACTAGAAGAAGATAACTGGTTGATCCCCTCTTAAAATATGGTCGGTGGATCACACTGTTTGATGAGAGGACGGTAGGGGGGAAGTGATTTAACCTCAGAGTAAAAAAGAAGTAGCTCGCAGACAGGGAGGTTATATAAGGCTGTAGTTGACCCTGAGGAGTTACGCAATGCGCTACGTACAACCATAGCAGCAGAACACACATGAAGTGTGTTTCTATCTCCCAAAATTTTAATAATGGCACCCCGTGGCGTTAACGAACAGCTGATTCCTCACCTCAAGTTAAAACGCAATGAGAGTGAAACGCGAATTATGATCCGCATCATCCTGGCTTGTTATTGGCTGGCAATTATTACCAGCCATTGGCTGCCCGCGGGTTTGTTTACAATTATCACCAATATGGTGGCGAGAGGAATAGATTTCTACATCAATTAAATTGCTAGAAATCTATTCCAGTTCATGACAGTATGAAGTGCAAATCACTTATTGATGAGGAATTGTATGTGCGTTTATATTTAAATTGAAGCGTGACACTGTTCATCAAAATTTGTGAAAATAAAAGTACAAATCAACACTCTTGCCAATCAACTGAAAGTTTCTACTACTTTGGATGTAATGGATGTAAATCAATTGGCTGTCGTTTCCACCAGTTTTATTCATCAGTTCGAAATACATTCAGTACAATAACCTTTTGTGCACTATAAAACTGCATTATAGACCATTGCATATTGATGTTGCTGTCTGCTTATATTTACCAATTTCATGAAATGTAATTTGTAGGTTATGCCTAATAAGGCATATAATTTAAGTGGCCGTTTGTAATGTGAAGTCCTTACTGTATTTATGTACAAATATTATGGTTTAACTAATGAAGCAAGGATTAAAAGTGCAGTTTGCACTGCCACCCTCTTTTTGTTTAAATATTGATATGTAGTTTCTCAGTCTGGTAACTTCTTGGATTTGCTTGAGATAGATTTATAGTAATAGAATACCTTATTAACCTGCAGGCTGATTTTTTTTAAACATGCCCAGGTGCATACAGTAGCACAAGACCTACTGCAGGATATGTCGATCCTAAATGTAGGCCTATTATAGTGCTCATGTCAAAGGTCGTCCTAAAGTTTTAACTATTGAGACTTGATTTTCATCGAAGATAATTTCAGCCGAGTCTGGCAAGGCTTCATAAACTTGGGCGTGACTTCACATTTTCATTTTTCCTATACAGCTTTTGATACCAACCACTTAAATCACAGTATTTCAAGATTTGCTCTCATTAAACATCACCAACACTTTTTTTCCCCCTGGTGGTGGGCTGTATTGGAGTCTACAGAAAATAAAGTTGAGAAATAAAAATACATCTTAGGTTTCCATGACACAGTTGCATTTTATCCTACTATATCTCCACTCAATATACCAATCCTACCAATGTTTCCTAATTCCTCGTGCTGCATAAATAAACATGACAGATTACAGCATTAGCAATGATGACAGTAATTTATGAATTGTTAAAATGTTTTTAAAAGATGCATAGAAAGAGGCTTGATAAATCCTGTATCATCAAACCATTTAAACATTCCCACAGAGCTCTAATCAGAAGCTCATTTTATGTGCAACAGGTAGATAGATAGATAGATTTTTATTAATTCCATTTGATCAAATACATGCATTCAATACATTTTTGATATAGGACACGTCAGAATTTACATGCATAAAATAAAAGAACTAACAGGTATATATTACTAAGATTATAACTATTTATAACTTATTATAATAGCAAATCTTAATAGATACAATCTTATTGCACAACTATTTACACCTCACTCTATTATCATAATATGAAAACTTAATTCTATAAATACAACAACATACAGCTAGGTATTAAAATTAAATTAAAAAAGTAAAATATAGTTATAGATTCCATCACTCCTATACGCTAAAATATTCAACTACTGAGTAAAAACAATGGCACTGCAGATAAGCTTTCAACATTCTATCAAAGGTTTTTATTTTTGGGGCCAGTTTTATATACTGGGGTAGTTTATTGTATAATTTAACTCCAGTGTGAAAAGTTCCTTTTTGATATATGCTTGTGTGTGTGTGTGAAATATGAATGTTTTGATTTTGTCTTGTGTTATGCCTATGAACATCATTGTTTGTTTTAAGAAAAACATCTTTATTCATTAAATTCTTTTTAAAAAACATAATACTTTCAAAGATATATATGCAGGGCAGTGGGAGAATGTTTAAATCTTTAAACAGAGGTCTACATGATTCTCTAGAGTTTACATTTGCCATAATTCTAATCGCTCTCTTTTGTATCCGAAACGTGCTTAGTACATCTGGCGACATACCCCAAAATATGATCCCATATCTTAAGTATGAATGGAAATAAGCAAAATAAGTATTTCTTAATGTGTGCATGCTAGTGCAGGTTTTCAAAATACGTAACGCAAAGCACATCGAGTTCAGTTTAGTATTCAGATATTGTATATGTTTATTCCATTTCAAGTCTTGTTGTATCCATAGTCCTAAAAACTTTATTTCTGATTTATTTTCTATTTGATGACCATTTAATGTTATATTGGGCATCGCAGGATTCCTATTCTGTATAGTGTGGAAATTTAGACATACTGTCTTTTTATAGTTTATTATGAGGCGATTATCTTGTGACCATTTGGTTAACTCTCCTGTAACGGAGTCAGCAGACTGCTGTATGACCTGTTTAGTTTCACCTTTTATTACGAGTGTTGTATCGTCCGCAAACAAAATTTCCTTATGTGAATGAACGTTCTGTGTTATATCATTTATATATAGAAGAAAGAGTAGTGGGCCCAAAACCGATCCCTGGGGTACTCCAAATTCAATAATTCCCTCATTGGACAATGTTTCATTAAGTAATTTGGTTCCATCATCCTTGTGTCTCAAGCTTACTATTTGTTTACGCCTTGTTAAGTAAGACTCTATCCATTTATTAGCTAGACCTCTAACACCGTATTGATTTAGTTTGGTAAGGAGGATTTTATGGTCAACTACATCAAATGCTTTCGATAAATCCAAGAATAGGCCAGTTACATGTTCCTTATTGTCAATTAATTTCAGTATACTATTACTACATTCGTAAATTGCTGTCTGTGTAGATTTTTCCGTTCTAAATCCATGTTGTGAGTTTGATAATATTTTATTTTTTTCTATGAAACTTATCAGTCTCTTATACATAATTTTTTCCACAATTTTTGCAATACCAGTTGGTAAGGTAATAGGACGATAGTTATCTAATTCATCTTTTGAACCGTTTTTGTGCACTGGAATTACTTTTGATAACTTCAAAATATCCGGGTAAGTTCCTGAGAGAATTGAACTGTTTATTAAGTGCGTAAGTGGATTTATTATATTTTCTGCACATTTCTTTAAAATTGCATCAGGGATTCCATCAATGCCAGCACAGAATTTATTTTTTAGCTCTTTTATAACTATTCTTACCTCTTCACTTGTGACATGATTTATAAATAAAGAGTCACTGCATATATTTATTTTATTATTAGAATTTAGTGTATTTACCTGTGATTTATTTAATAATTTTTGCGGAATTTCCAGAAAATAGTCATTAAAAGTGTTTGCTATTTCCTCTGGATTATTAATCACTTTATTATTTCTGGTCAGTGTAATGTTCCTTTGTATTTTAGCAGATTTTCCAGTTTCTTTCTTTATTACGGACCACATCGCCCTGTTTTTATTAGATGATTGGGAAATAAAATTATCATTATGCATTTTCTTTGCTAGTCTTATTACCTTATTTAATATGCTAGTGTATTTTTTGTAGTATAAATTGAATTCAGGTGTTGTGTGGTATTGTTTATATAATTTGTGTAGAAATTTCTTTCTTTGACATGAATTTATAATCCCTGTTGTTATCCAATTGCTAGTTTTGTTATTTTGAACAGTTCTTCGTTTAAAGGGGAATGCTATTTCAAAATAGTGTTTTAGGGTACTGTTAAATGCATTAAATTTATCATTTACATTTTCTAGTTCATAAATTTCTGACCATGTTTCCTTATTTAATAAGTCATTGAAATATGTAACATTTGATTCAGTGAATGACCTGCACTTTGATTTTACTCCATTATCATTATTATTGATTACTTCGGATACTTCAAAACTCAGTATTTGTCCATGGTGGTCACTAAAACCCGGACAATAGACTTCTATTGAATGGTGATATTTATCTGTATTTATAAAAATTTGATCAGGAGTGGTTTTACTAAATTTTGTTATTCTTGTTGGTGTATTTACTGTAGGTTTCAGTCCATAGGAAATTAGTAACTGGTTTAATAATTCACAATTTCTATCAAGTTTTAAGAAATCCACATTTACATCCCCACAAATTATTATATCGAAATTTACTTTGCTCATGTTATTGAGTAACAATTCTAGTTTATCTATAAATAGAGGAAACTTTCCTGACGGAGAACGGTATACGCATACAATTATTAACTTAAACTGCTGAATTTTTACGGCAGAGAATTCAAAATCCTGTTCCATAATTAGATAATCATAAGCTGTTATCTGTTCATGATCTAAATTATTTCTTAAGAAGATGCAAGTACCACCATGGCTAATATTAGATCTAGAGTATTTACTAGCTTGTATAAACCCTGGGAATTGAATTAATTCGAGTTGTTCCTCTTTCAGCCAATGTTCTGAAATACATAGTGCTGAGATGTCTTTAAGTTCATTTTTAAGCATTAGATTTATGTAATCAATTTTATTATAAAGAGACTGGACATTCTGGTGGTAAATTTTAAATTTGTTACTTTTGCAAGCTTGTGTTGGTGATTTATTTACATTATTATTATCATAATTGTTATTATTATTGTTGCTAGACAAATCCGAAATACCATTGTTGCACTCCGTTAAATTTGACTTTAAAAGATGTGAATGCCAAACCTCACGTTTGGCTTCTTCTACCAGTTTCCCTGCTTCCACTCTAATGATATTACTGTTGAATTATTCTTACCATTTGAATTTACAATTTTGCAGATTTCATCACTAAGATACTCTTTTCCTAATCTATTTAAGTGTAGGCCATGCCGAGTGTGGAACTTCCTGTCTAATTTACTTACATCTACAATTTGGACATTTGGAAAACTCTTACAAATTTTATGAATTTTTCCATTTGTAGCCTCTATTTCTACATAAACCTCCCTCCCAATAACTTGTAGGCCTAACCTGAACATAATCCATGTTAAGAGCTGTTTTTTGGTTCACAGGAAAACCTACCATTTAAAATCTTGCACATACCGGTAGGCTACTAATCATATTAAGGTGCAATTAACTAGGGTAATTTTAAAAATCATGGCTATCAACTACTGATTTAAATATTCCAGACATCTTTCATAACTCCACTTTTACTGACAGCATGTAAGTCCTTACTACTGTCTTTCAAGCCATTGACCAATTGTTTTTTTCATGAGGAACCATTTTAGTCATTCTTCTCTATGTGAAATACAGTTGATGACAACTGCCTGGCAGACTCAGGTGTTTTTTCTTGTGTCGCTTCTCTGGTTGCCTACGACACTTCCTAATTATTAACAGAATGTTTCATTGAATTGTTGTATCCAATTGACCAACTGGTAATATATTATGGTTTGCTTTAATATTCCTATGATACACTTTTAGATCTCATATATTAATGAAATATACAACATCATAGGCTGAAATGTTGAACCAATCTCACATTCCCTAACACTCCCAACTAATGGGACATAAGCTACCTAGTGGTTGCTTCCATCTACATGTACCGTACTAGGTCTAGTAGTACCATAGGTATTGTGACTGTTTCTCCAACTCCGTCAAGGAAACTAATTCCGAACTAAGATCTGGAATGGGGTACACTACTGTCCCTCGAGGGCAATCAAGGACAACTTGAATCATTCAAGTGATTTTTCTATTTCATTTTACCAACTAACCAGGTGCCTGGAAATGCTAGTGAAGGAGGCAGCTAAGTAGGCTAGCCTACTGGTATTCACCATTCAGAGAACATTCTCAGTGACTTGTCTATGCATAGGCCTATGACACAACTTTCAGAAATTGATACAGTAATTACAGAACACAGCTTAGCATAGGACGGAGTGGATTCCAGCCACAGATTAACTCACGATCTGTCAACGGGTTTTCAAACAGATTGAGCACACACCCAAGTACAGGGGTCTTGATCATGATGTTCCAAGCCTCTAAATGAAACTCTCTTCTTTAAGACTTTCTGGTCTTGCATCCATGGTCGATCAACATTCTCCTGATCTCAGTGTTGTCAAGTTTCTGATGGCTATGGACATGTTTTTATCCTGACAACTTCATATTTTAAGGGGTTAGGGTACATGCCCTATTCTTAATTAGTTCAGCATAAGATCATTGAATCCCCTTAAGAAAAATAGGGAACATCCATGTGTTATTTGACCATAGGAAAGGGAGAATTCAAAAAACTGAACCTCTAGGGACATTGATGCAGATGACTCCGAGTAAGTAGGCTAGATCAAAATGAACATTTTTCAGTGTTGCCTTAATAAAGGTTGATAACTTTCTACCGTTCAACATGAATAGGCCTATATTGGATGGGAAATATTTTTATTATTTGCAGAGATTACAAGGATGACTTGTTGATGTATCGTTATTTTGTTAAGCGAACATAAGTTCCAAGTCCATACGGTATCGTGTTGCAACCCATATTTCAGTGCTGCCTTAGTAAACGAAATATTCAATGTCTTTCAGTCGGTCAACACGGTTGCACTTAATGGTAATGAGAATGAGCATCATTCCAAAAACCAGAAAAAAAACCTGTAGGCTACATGCAGACCTAACATGTATCAATCATGCCTACAAGACAACAAAAATGCTCTATGAAAAACTATTAAAACCCCATAATGGTAGTCAAAATTAATCTCAAACCACCGCCACTATTTCGCGAAGGTGCAGAAAAATCTTACTATAGTACAGCTATTCGTAATAGTTGCTACTGTTGTGATAAACCGCTACTGAGTGATAGGCACCCGAAATATAACTATTTATCTTAATGTCTACAAGATAACGAGATTGCCAAAGAACCACAAATCTATAGAAGGCAACACTAAAAATGGCTTATCTAATCCACAAGTCACCCACCCTTCACCAACATTATTGAAAAATGAAAATCCACAGCCTGCTTCCAGTCTCCGACCGGGTCAGGAATGGAATGAATGAAGCCCCTATCTAGCGGCGAGGATATCACCAACATTATTAATATTTGTAATTTAAGTAACTTAGGTTATGTTAAATTGAGGTTAATGGCGGATTTGATTGCGGCTGTGTGGCGGGAAGGACCCAATAAGTGCTCAGCCAATCAGGGACGTTTTGATTGGAGACCATGCTCGGAAAATTTTTAGATCGTTTTGATTCTCAGGGCTTCGTGAAGCCCCCACCCTAGGCCGTCATCGTGCCCAAAATGGCGGCTTAACGAACACGACGGGGTGCCATTATTAAAATTTTGGGAGATAGAAACACAGCCATGATTGACTATATCTATCGACAGCAGCGACCTCTGAAGTAGTATGTGTTACGTCACGTGGCTTGAAGACTGGATAGGAGGGAATCAACAGGTTCCTTATCACTTGATTTCGGAAGTTCATGCATTTGCACACTAAAACAAGAAGAACTAAAGCCTATTTTCATATATCCTACACGAAGAACTAAAGCGTATCTTCATATATCGTACGAGTGTTAATTGCCTCTATCAGCACACAAAATTCCAGCTTGATTGCTGCAATAGATTCGTAGATATTGAGAACTGTCTAAATATTTCGGAAGGTTGCCATATTGGATTTTTATACATGTATGTCTTAAGAGTTCTGTACTATTACATGAAGATTATTGTTAAGGTGTGGTATTGAAACTTCAATCGCATGATTAGGACACAAGAAATGAAAATCAGATTTTAAAATTGCGCACAGCCGCCATCTTGAGGTTATGTGAACAATTTAACTAAATTAGATGCCAGTGCATTACAATGTGTATACACATTTACTGTACCATATTTCACTGCGCTCGGATGGTTAAATCGCGAGACCGCCATATTCGTTTTGTATTTTAGAGGTTTTTGGAAGTCTCATAGCTGACCTTCTAGTAGTACCCTTTATCATCGTACAAATTTCTGGGTGATATCTGTAATAGTTTCGGAGATATAGAATACCGGTGAAATATTTCGCACAGTCCCCATCTTGAAGTTAAGTAGACAATTGAACTAAATTAGATGCCAGTGAATTACAATATGTTTAAATATTTTCTGTACCAAGTTTCATTGCGTTCGGATGGTTGAATCGCGAGAAACTTCTATTTAAAAGTTTCAACTTCGTTTGGCCGCCATGTTTATTTTTGTAGTTAACAGGTTTTTGAAAGCACCATAAGTGAACTTTAAGTAGTGCCTTTTATCACCGCACAAAATTTCAGGGCGGTATCTGTAATAGTTTCGGAGATATAGAATGCCGGTGAAATATTTCGCACAGCCGCCATGGTGGATTGGTAATAAATAAATAATAATAATATAATATCGTATGGCCTCGGGTGCCGGGTGCAAGCTTTGTTATTTGACACCCAAAGAGTAGCTTGCGTGTCGAATTTCGTTGTTCCTTGAAGCACTGTGAAAGTCAAGGAGGTTAGCTATCTAAGCTCCTTGAACACTATAGCGCTTTCTAGGGGAGAAATGAGGAACTTTGTGTTGGTGGAAACTCCCGAGATTAATTTTGCCATTATGAACACGGCCTACTTAATTCAAATGGGTTCTTTGACATGTCAACATCGTATGACATGGTGTCGAAATTTTTGCCGCCTTTCAAAAATCACTTACCAGGGCCAGGAGCGAACCTGCAAGCTTGGGGGGTTAGTACACCGACACGTTGACCACTCACCCACCGTGGCAAGCTTGATGGAATGGTGAAACGTAATATAATTTGAAGGGCATGGTCGGGGGCAGCCGAAATGTTTGACCTTAACGAGGTTCATTGAAATCGCCCCAGCCATTTAGAAGTTATTAGGGACGGACACACACACACGGACAAAAGGATGTCATAAGCCTATTTTTTATAAAATGAAAATAGCCAAAATATGCATTGAAATAAAGTATATATACATATACATGTATTGATATAAAATTAATCATACAGTGACGGCCCTCTCTATATCACCGAGATTCACGGAGGCCGCGTGGCGGACGGAGCACTGTGGCTAGCCGCGTGTCGAGCAAGACACTGCCGCTAGCAGCAGCGTAGCGCCCAACTAGTTTAACACATTTACACCTTTTAACGTACCGTATTTAATAATCATAATTACTTATATGAATTTCGAAGTAGCTGTTGGAAATGCTGTCATTCAATTTCTAAACGCATATTGCACCAACGTAGGAAGTTTTGGTACACTCACTGTAATTCATCCTCACTGATAGTTCGTATCTGTGCAGTTATTTCCTTCTCGAGAGCCTACAGATTACGCGGATTGTTTTGTTTGAGACCCCCCCCCCCCCAAGTAAAAATCGTACAGTACTGGAACTTGCGAACACATTTGCTGGAAGACTATTTCTTGAGAAAATTAGTTTCCACTCGGTAAACTCTAAGATCACGGAATACGAGATTGCTTACAGTACTTTGCCACAAGTCGTAATTATCTCAACTAAGGAATCTTGTTAGCTACGTATTAATAAATGCAGGGTTTCGTGACTTGTTGTTGTGTAACGGTAGATGCTAGTCAAGTGGCGCTGACTCAACGCGCTTCGTCCGTCCCACGGCACAAGAGATGCTCCGCTCTATAGAAAGGCTCTCACTCTATACATTTGAAATGTTCTTTTTTTAACATTTCTAAAAGAAGAAATCAGAACTGCTACAATTTTAATTAATTAATAATAATAATTTTCTTAAGAAGTTTACAACGATGTGTTAAATATTGTTGTAAATTGATCTATAAATTAGCCTTATAATTGTAACCTTATTATTAGTTTATGCATTATTAAATGAACGAATGGATGAGAGAAAGAGGGAGCATTCCGCGAGAATGAAGAGACTTTGGGAGGAGCGGAGATGACACACCTCCAAATGACATGTTATCACGTTTAATCGCTCTTCTGTAGGGGAATTTCCGCTTAAATAAATAATAATAAACATCCCCCACCCGCAAGTCGTATTCGCACGGCAAATAACAAAAGGTTTTGCAATCAAACTGAAATATTGTATGTTGATAATGGATATTAACATAAATTCACCTAGGGTTCATTCAACAACATGGTGGCGACGCAAAATTTAAATATTTAAATGGATTTATCTCCTGACTTTTCATCCGAGCGCTGTGAAACTTGGCACGGTATATCCTCATACAAGCCTTATTATACTAACGTCTAATTTAATGGAATGTTATGAGAAGTTAAAAATGGCGGCAGTGCACATTTTTTAAATCTTTTTCATTTCTTTTGTCCTAAGTAAGACCAGTATAATATATGAAAATAGGATATTTAGTTCTTCACGGAACTTCTTGTTTTTATTTGTATTAAACTATTTTGTGATGTCCTCGTCCCGTAAAGCGCTAGTTGTTATGATCAACAAACGCTGGCGCAGCCAAGTTTAGCGGTACTCTTATCTAGAAAGGCTAATAACAGTGATATAAACATTTCTTAACCCTTTATAGGATAGTGGTCTGTATATTAACCACCAATCATAAGGAGAGTTTATATTATCAAATGGTGCTAATGGGTGAATCTTTCAGCCTAATTACTACAATGTTTTTCAAAAATAATAATTTTGAAAAGCAAAACTTATTTCTGTCTCGTTGAAGTATTGCGCTAAATACAATTTCAACTAATAAATATATTCAAAAATATTAAATAAACAATAAAATAAAACAGAAATGTACACACTAAAGTGAAAAGTAATAAAAGAAATTAAAGATTATAAAAATAAATTTTAAAAATAATTACAATAAAATTAATAATATTGAAGAATAATTATTAAAATATAATATTAAATTAAAAGTTATAAATACTAAAATGAATGTTATAGTTGCAATAAGAATTTTAAAAAATATAAATGAAAAAAAATATTTGACAAAATAGTCGGCTTTACAAAGGGTCAAACAATGCTATGAAATAAAACGTGAATTTACTTTCGCTTTTATGGTTTATCATTGGGGGCTTGGAATCAAAAGTAGAGCATTTCGAGTCATAGATTTAGTTAAAATTTATAAAAACATGTTGTAAATATGCAACCTGAGATAATATATCGGTAATCAACATCCCGAACTCCTGTGTCGCTCTCCACCAGGTCACCAAACTCCGGCTGCGGCAGACGCTACGAGATCTACACCTCTACAACGAGAAACAACTTGAGCAGGCCGCCGGGTTCCTGAGTTGGGCGTGCTGGGTCATGAACTGGCCTATGTTCATACCCCGGCACGTCCTCTCTAGAGAATTCTACTGGCCCCGGCGCTTGCTCACCCCTACATTCATCGACGCCACCAGAGATGTCAGAACGGACGGCCACACCCTGGAGATGTACGCAGACGCTACCCCACACAGTATCGCCGGATATCATCGCCCCAGTCATCAGGCTTGGGCCCAGGCCTTCCGCCATCCCGCCACCGTCAACGAGGCCGAGCTCGTCGCGGCCATCATGACCGCCTATTGGGCATTGACCGACTTGGCCCAGGATGATGACCAACTGAAGTGTATTGTTACCTACACGGACTCTAATGTTACCTGGTATACTCTTTGTACGGGCCGAGGCCCCTTGCTATATCGTATATACCATATCATGTATTTGTACATGCAGCTAATCAATAAAGCAGCATTGCGGGGCGTACGCCTCGCGTGGCGACGCGTGGCCTCAGCTGAGAACCCTGCTGACGCGCCATCCCGGGCCGTGCTCTCCGAGGTACACGCCACCCTCCTGGGGGCTATTTAACTCGGGGGCGCCCTGGATGGTGCGTCAGTTGGATCTTAGCTCAGGGCACGTAGACACCACAGCAGCAATACGGACCTAAAAATGGAGAACAATGCTCTGGTCAATTTTCTGTATTGTGTTATCAATCATGATGAAAATGTCATCAACATATCGACCCCAGTATGCCAAACCTGCAATTTTTCCTTGTATTTCAGTGTATTCCATATGATCCAGATAAATATTTGCTATAATGCCAGATAAAGGGGAGCCCATGGGAAGGCCTTCGTTCTGCCTGTATATTTTATTATTGAAGGTGAAATAATTGCTATTAAGGGTGAATTCCAACATTGATATGAATTCGTTGATTTCAACATTTGATAGTTTGCTGCTGGCTGAAAAATTTTGTCTAATAATTTTGATGGTAGGCTTAACTGGGATATTGGTATACATATCCTTCACGTCAATGCTATGTAAAGAATGTTCATCATGTAGTTTTAAAGTCATAGTACTTTTGCTAAAATGAAGGGTGTTTCAAAAAATTTGTTAGCTTTAAAGGTATAATGTTTAACTAGAAACTTTTGAATGAATTGAGACATTTTATAAAGTGAGCTGTTGATGAAATTGATAATAGGTCTAATTGGGATCCCCTTCTTGTGTATTTTTGGTGAGGACTTCATAGTGGGAAGTCCCGGGTTCATATTGATGAGTATGTTAGTCTGCTTTTCATCTAAAATAAAAATGGATTTTTAATGATGCTTTTTAATTTTCTTTGAATGGTCTATGTAGGGTCCTTCTTTATTTCTTCAAAATTAGGGTTGATTAAGAAGTTATTTGTTTTACTAATATAGTCCTCTTTTTCTAGGAGTACGATTGTGTTGCTTTTATCAGCTTTGGTAATGATTATGTTGTTATCATTTATTTTCTTTTTTAGATAAATCAAGTTCAAAAATGATTTAGTTTTAACTTTTCTGTTAAAATTTATTATTTTCTGAATTTCCTTATTGTCTTCGTATCTCGCTTCCCCCTGTTTATCAAATGGGAGCTTACGAATTGCTACTTCCGTTTCAGTAATCATGGTTGTGAGTGTTTGATTACTGAGGTCTTGTTCCCAATTATATTTGGGACCTTTATTTAGAATTTCCAAGTCTTGATTATTGAGAGATAATTTAGATAAATTTTTGACTGGAGATTGGAATTTATGTGAAACTTGTTTGTCTAGGATCGTTGGCCTGTTATGGCCTTTTTTAGTAGGGTTTTAAACTTGTCCAAAATCTGTATTTTATTATTAATTTAGGTATGTAGGAAATACAATTTGATTGACAGTGAAGTAATATCTGTCCCAATCATTTCTTTTTGAAATGTTTGCCGCTTCCAAATGTATTTGATATAATTTATTATTAATGTTTCCTTAATGAATAAGAATTTGATTTCCCTTTGGAATACCCTTCTTCTTCTTCTTCTTCTTCTTCTTCTCCAGCATGATTAATCCCACTTATGTGGGGTCGCTGATGCGGATATTCCTCCTCCACGTTATTCTATCCCGGACCATTTCCTCCACAAGCCCCTGCTGTTTCATGCAGTCCATCCATCGCCTTTTTGGTCATCCTCGACTCCGTTTCCCTGGTGGAAGCATTTCCATCATCCTATTACCCACATAATCTTGATCTCTTCTCTTAACATGGCCATACCATCTGAGGCCAGCTTCTCTGACTTTCTGAGAAACTTGCACCACGCTAAGTCGTCTCCTAATCGCTTCATTTCTCACTTTGTCCAACCTTGTATGTCCACCTGCCCATCTCAGCATACGCATTTCTGCCACGTCCAGTTTTTCTGCCCATCTCCTTGTTTTCTGCCAGGTTTCTGCCCCGTATATCATTGCTGGTCTCACCACGGCCTTGTGTACCTTCCCTTTTAATTTTTCTGGTACCTTCTTGTTGCACAGTACACTTGATGTTTTCCTCCAGTTGAACCATCCCGACCGTATCTTGCTCTTTATTTCCTCCTCCAGTCCACCATCTTGTTGGATAACTGTACCAAGATATCTGAATGAACTCGCTGTTGGGATCTCTACTGCAGCCAATTTAAAACCTGTTTCAGCACCCCTCAGGCTCAGGAACTCTGTCTTACATCTGCTTATCTTCATTCCTCGGCTTTCTAGTGCTTCTCTCCATTCCTCCAACCATTTCTCTGCAGTGCTTCTCTCCATTCCTCCAACCATTTCTCTGCAAGTTCCTTCGCCTCTGCGCACAGGACCACATCATCAGCGAACATCATGGACCATGGAGCTTCCTTCCTGACTCCCTCTGTCAACACATCCATGACGAGTACAAACAGTAATGGACTGAGGACGGAGCCTTGAAGTACTCCAACGTTCGCAGGAAAGGATTCTGTATTTCCAGATATACATCTGACCATGGTTCTGCTGTCCTTGTACATGTCTTGGATCAGGCGTATATACTTTTTGGGCACAAGTTTTTGTCGTAAGCTCCTCCATACTTCCGGTCTTGGTACACTGTCGTACGCTTTTTCCAGATCAATGAAGACCATCGACAAGCTCTTGTTGCCTTCGATGTACTTCTCCACTATTTGTCTCAGGGCAAATATGGCATCTGTTGTTCCTCTGCCATGCACGAAACCAAACTGCTCCTTGCTAATCACCACTTCCTGTCTCAGTCGCTGTTCGATTACTCTCTCCCATAATTTCATGGTTTGGCTCATCAGATTGATTCCTCTGTACTTATTACAAGATTGAATATCCCCTTTTATTTTATATTTTGGAATCAGCACACTCTTTCTCCATTCAACCGGCATTTCTTCATCCTCTAGTATGCAGTTGAATAGACCTGTGAGCCAATTCACTCCTTCATTTCTCAGAGCCTTCCAAGCTTCCACCGGTATATTATCTGGTCCGACAGCCTTACCATTCTTCATTCTGTGTAACGCTTTCTCCACCTCATCTTTGTTGATATTTTGCACGTTTCCCAAAGATGCCTCACCTTCTTCTCTCATTGCTGTCTGATGTTCGTAATTCAGTAGTTTATCAAAATATTCCCTCCATCTTTCTAAAATGTCAGGGTCATTCCAAAGCAATCCACCATCTTCTGTTTTAATAGTCCTTGTCTGGTATACATCTTGGCTGCTCTTCTCCCTCTCTCGTGCAATTCTAAAGATTCTATTTTGGCCTTCTTCGGTCTCAAGGTCTTCATATATATCAGCATATGCCTCTGCTTTAGCTTTGGCCACAGCTCTCTTTGCTTCCTTCTTTGCTAAATTGTACTCCTCTCTGGCATTTTCTCCTTCCATATCCCACTTCTTCTTTGCCTCCCTCTTGTCCTTGATACATTTCTGCACCTCTTCACTCCACCACCATGTCTCTTTGTCAAGTTTACATTTTCCTGTAGTCTGTCCCAAGACCTTAACACCTGCGTCTCGCATAACACCAGCTACATGATCCCATCCATGTTTTCAGTTACAACCATCGATCGGAGATGCTCCATGACCTCATCCACAAATTTATTCCGCAAGTCAGGTTGTTTAAGCTTCCACCATTTTGTTTTATGTATAGTTCTTCTTCGTTTAGGTTTGGTGATCTGCCAACTCACTGTGCAAATTATTGGTCTATGTTGGGGTGCCACTACTTCTCCAGCTAGCACTTTGCAGTCGCTCACTTCTTTTAACATCTCTCTTCTGTACAGGATGTAATCGATTTGTGAATATCTACCACCACTTTTATATGTCAAGCGCTGATTTAAAGGTTTTTGGAAATAGGTGTTCACTATCGCCATATCTGTTGCTGCAGCAAAGTCTGTAATGGTTTCACCTTCATTGTTCCTCTGTCCAACTCCATATTTTCCCCGTATCCTTTCATTTCTTACCCTGTTATTAATACTTTTTTGGGTTATTTCCTCATACTTGTTTAATGGGTCCCTTTTCTGATATGATTTGAAATGATTGGGGATGACGTTATGATGTTTACATTTCTTAAGGAACTCTGTGTCTTTAATTATGCTGGCCAATTTAACTTTGAGATCTTTAAACTTATCATCATCATCATCATCATCATCATCATCAGCTGATACTCGTATCCGAGTGTTCATTACTTCCCTGCACTCCTAAGCTCTTGTATCCGCACGATGGAGATGCCGCTGATAACTCAGCAGACCGATCCTCGCATAGAACATGTGGTTGCATACGTCACATCTGATGGTAGGTGGTGGACGTGGAAGTGTTTGGCGGAGTTTTCTTCTCTGACGAGCTTCCGTTTCATGTCTTTGACGATTTTGTTCAAAAAGAAGAACAGCGTCGAAGGTGGTTTTGCGCCAGCGCGAACGGTCCTCCGCAAGGGTACACCATGTATCTGGATTGATAGATACATTTTTGAAGGTTTCTTTGAGCTGATCTTAAAAACGTTTCAAAGGTGCACCTGTTGGTCTCTTGCCCATGCTGAGTTCACTGTACAAGATCTGCCGAGGGAGTCTGTCATCACTCATACGCTGGACATGGCCAGACCATCTAAGCCAATGGCCGATAATGATGGACTCAATACTCTTAATTTTTGCTCTATCGAGTACCATGACATTAGTTATGTAGTCATCCCATTTGATGTGCATAATTGAGCGGATTTTTTGCTGGTGGAAGCGTTCCAATGATTTGATGTCCCGGCGGTATAGTGTCCAGGTCTCCAGCGTAGAGTTGACAACAGCTTGATATACCATCAGCTTTGTTCCCATCCTTAGGTCTTTGTTCTGGAATACACGATGTAAGAGGCATCCAAACGCAACATGCACAGCATGATTTCTGTTATCCACATCTTTTTCGACAGTACATTGGGTCGACAGAATGCTCCCAAGGTATAAGAAGTGATCAACTCGTTCCAAGGAAGTGCCAGGGATGGTGATATCAAAGTCAGGGGTGGAGGTTCCAGGGACAGGTTGAACCAGCACTTTGGTCTTCCGGATGTTTATGGTCAGGCCAAAGCGTGCGTATGCTCTCTCGAAGCCATTAACAGATTGTTGCAACTCTTTAGCTGAGAGGGCTCGTGAAGCGTTGTCGTCGGCGTATTGCAATTCTGTAACCAAGATGGTAGAGGTTAATCTTTTGGAGCGGAGCCTGGTTCGGTTGAATAGCCCTCCATCATACTGATATATAATCTCCACGCCAGGGATTTTCGCAGACGATGTCTCTAATAGCATGACCGCCAGGTACAGAGCAAAAAGTGTAGGTACAAGAACACAGCCTTGCTTGAGCCCATTGGTAATGGAGAATTCAGCAGAGATGTCATTCTGATAAAGTACCTGTCCAACCATACCATCGTGGAGAGCTTGAATCAGTCCAACTAAATGTTCAGGACATCAAAAGTGCCTTAAAACCATCCACATGACATTTCTGGGAACAGTAACAAAGGCTTTCTCAAGATCGTAAAAGACTAAGAACAGAGGTTTCATTTGCTCCCTGCATTTCTCCTGCAGCTGTCTTACACAGAAGATCATGTCAATGGTTCCCCGGGAAGCACGGAATCCACACTGGGATTCAGGGAGTATTCTTTCTGTGATGGTGTGTAGTCGATTCAAGAGGATTCTAGCGAAGATTTTCTCACTAGAGAGAAGGGAGATACCACGGTAGTTTCCACAGATACTTCGGTCGCCTTTCTTGAAGCTGGTAACAATGTTGGCGTTTTTCCAATCAGCAGGTACTTTTCGTGTTTCCCAGATCAGAAGGATAAGGTGAAAAAGTCTGGTTTTCAGGGGTAGGCCTCCGCTTTGAATGAGTTCCAGAGGGATGTTGTCTGGTCCTGGGCGCCTTCCTTGGTTTCAGACTGCTCAAGGCTTTGACAAACTCTTGGAAGTATGGGGGCATCGCCATCCAAAGTTGAAGCGGATGTTGAGGGACAAGGCGCAGACAGTCTTCAGCTGCAGTGGAGCTACGATTTAAATGAGAGCTGAAGTGTTCCTTCCATCTATCCAAAACTTCTTGAGTTCTGGTGAGAATGGTGGTATCATCGGCACCTTTCAGTCCTAAAGAGGAGTGAAAGGGTCCATAAAACTCTTTTAGACCTGCGTAGAAGTTGCATAGATCTCTGCCGTCTGAATATCTCTGGAGCTTCTCAGCCTTTTCATGCCACCAGTTGTCTTTTATCTTCCGGATTTCAGCTTGACACTTCTGTTTCAGTTTGCGGAGATGGTTTAGTTTTTCTGTGGAAGACGGGTCTCGTGTAAGGGAAAGGTAGGCTTCCCTTTTATCACTGACTAGTTTCAGTATTTCTATATGATTTTCCTCAAACCAGTCATGTCTCCCCGTTTTTTTTTCAAGACCAATAGTGTCTTCTGGTGATTCTGTGATGATTTTCTGAAGCGTGGTCCATTCACCATGGCTTTTTTGCGCCATTAGCTTGGCTTGCTTCATTGTAAATTGTGCTCTGAAAGAAGTTCATTTTCCGTATTGACAGATTCACTATATAACAAAAGAGAAACTGTTCCGCCTAGTCAATACATTTATTTAAAACGTTATAAACTTGTTAACATATGGTAGCCTACATGATTCGAACCTAACTTAATTGGTATCATCCTCAGCCTAGGAGAAATTTTAGGTAGCACAAGAAAAACTCCTTCCTTAAGAATATAATAATGAATGAAATGAAATGGGGATGAATGAAAACAAAATGAATGATACCAAGAAACTAAAGATAATCTTGCATGTCGAATTTCGTTGTTCCTTGAAGCACTTTGAAAGTCAAGGAGATTAGATACCGGTATCTTAACTCCTTGAACACTATAGCGCTATCTAGTAGAAAAATTAGGAACTTTGTGTTGGCGGAAACTCCCTAGATTAATGTTGCCAGTATGAACACAGCCTACCGAATTCAGATGGGTTCTTTGACACGCCAACATCGTATGACCTGCGTGTCATAAATTTTTGCAACCTTTCAAAAATCACTTACCACGGCCAGGAGTGAACCTGCGAACTTGGGGTTAGTAAACCGACACGTTAACCACTCACCCACCGTGGCAAGCAATTTTTGAATAGATTGACATGAATTAAACCATATGGAAAAGTGGATCCGAGTTGACTTAACATTAAATTAATATAAATTCTAATCGTCTGCCCATTTAAGGGGCTCTGGAATGCTGAAAATCTTCAGAAATTTGGACATTTCATTTTATGCATCATATTAAGCTGAGGGTCATTCGCTTTGTCACGGTTTATTGATTTTCTTCATAGCTAATTCCTGAGGCTAATTTCATTATAATTTTCCACACTCATTCATCCAATTAACCCATTCCGGTCATAATTTAATGGTCGCATTGTTGACTGTGAAATCAGATTTTATTCACCTGGCAGTGGTCTGAGATTACTTCTTCTTCATTTTCAGTTTCCTGGGTAGGATTGGGAATGAAGGACCTCCACATTTGTCTATCCCTCCACCATTCATTTCCTTCATTCAATACTTCTTTTATAATTCTTTAAACGATTATGTCGACTTCGCTGGGGTCTGGCGTTACGTTACGATGACGGGACGAAATGTACCGAGAATGCACTGAGGTGTGTGACGTCATAGTACTGCTTGAGCTTCCTCCTTTCCCTGCGTGCTCCGATGAGCGTGACGTCATCCTGCCAACTACCTCCTTTGACCTTGGTTTGCACTTGCTTTGCTGCTTTTTATTTTTTTTACTAACGGACTTTTGAGTTCACGTAGCATTTATAGCATTTAAAATGATATAAAGTCTAGTCTTTCAGACTGACTATCATTGTTTTTGTTTTACTCCTCTCTTCTCTTATGTTTTCCTTCACCGTATCTATCCACCTCTTTCTGGGCCTTCCTCGTGGTCTTCTTCCTGGTATTTTCTCCTTAAATATTCTTTTTGGTACTCTATTCTTCCATTCTCATCATATGTCCGTACCACTTCAGTTTACTGGTCTCTATCTTGTCTTGCAGTTTTGAGAACCCAGTTCTTTCCATAATGTTCACATTTCTGATTTTATCCCTCCGTGTCTTTCCAATTATTCCTCTAACGAACACATCTCGGTTGCTTGGATTCGGCTTTCATCGCGTTTTGTTGTGTTCCAAGTACCTGCTGCATATGTCAAAATTGGTGTGTAATACATTGAGAATAGAATTTTCTTACACTACAAAAATATCCATAAAATACAAACCAACAACGATATTTTACTGAACTTTTGTATGAATGTATCTGAAAGTAGTAATTTATTCGTTCTTTAGTCCTAGCATGACTGATGGGTGTGGTAGACTTCAAAGCACTCCGGTAAGTGAAGAGCAACACCACACTTTTGCACTGCCACAGCTTAGACAACAGGTCCATATATGCTTGCAGTCATAATAGACCGGACCGCTTTTCTGAAAAACGATATACAAGAAACAAATCGTATAACATTTGGGCATCAGGACTTTTTAAGATAATTTGACCCTGCTGAGTTCGAAAATGCCTGATGCCCACTCGAGAAATTGACCGAAAGTCCACAATTCAAAATGGCGTCCAAGAAGGCGGATTTTTCCCAAAGTTTGCTATTTTGAGATCGCGAGTAAAATCTATTCAACATTTTCGCCGTTTTACTTTGCAGCTATGTAGAGGAGGCATGCAGCTACCTGTTACATACTTTGATTATCCTGAAACTTGGAATTTTAACCCTGGAATCGTATCTGGAATCCGACTTATGTTTTTTTAAAGTTACGTTTGTTTTGCTTTGATTACGGAAAAAGTACACGGTAAACGAAACTTTGGGACGGTACATTTATTGTAGTTCTAGCATTCAGCATTATGATGCGTAGACACCTAGCCCGCAGCGTCGACTAGTAACTGCAGGAGGGCGTTAAAACTGCAGGCTGCCTGGTGGTGGGGCGCCCCGCCAGCCGATCTGCAGACGTTCCGCACCCATGCAAAGTGAAATATTTCTAAGTTGATTTATTTGTATGTTGAGCGGAGGTTTGTTTGCTGAAGCGAAGAACAAGGTTGTTGTACATAGCAAAATTATACTTTTATTTCACACGTTTATATTACATGCATAGTTTATAATTTACGTCTGTTGCAGCAAGATGCCTTGCAACGACACGTCTTTATGCATAAGATTTCCTCTTTTTGCAACCACATATGTCGGTGGCGCATCCGGTCTCACGCCCGCACGTAAGATCGGCGCATTTCTTTGGAACTGGCTCTCGGGTCATAAGTACAGCAGTCAACTTCCCATCCGTAGACTGCCATCCTGTTTCCAGTGGATTGGATAAGACAGGTTCGGGCATATGAGCGTTTTTCCAAACACAAGCCTGCCATAGAAACATGACAAATTAATTTACTATGAGTCCCAAATAATAATACTGTGCGTATTGTGTACGTTGAATACTCACTTGATTATGACATCTTAAAATATGAAGCCTCAGAGACTCATTGGTCGGGGGAAATCCTTCTTGATCCACAAGACCAAACATTGGATACCTATCTTCATCAGCAGTACAGGTTTCTAGTGGCACCTAAATGCAAGAAAAATTCTGCTTAGAGACTGTCATTTTCGATGGGGTTCAAGGAAAACTTAAGTTATGTGTGCTTACCTTGTACATTTGCACGAAATACTTTTCCACATTTGAGATTGTGGACTCCAAGAGCGGAAGCTCTCCGAGTGCGGAGAGCAGTTCAGCATGCTTCAAGTAATGAGCCCATGCTGCTGTTTTACTGATAGTGGCTGGCTTAGAGGTGGTGTCACACCCTGTGAGCGCATGGAACGCCAAAATGTTTTCCCTTTGAATAGGTGTCAGTGTGGACCGGAAAGTATTTTCTCCTATTTTCCGATCCAGCCATCACCCACACCTCTGAGCATTTCATTCTGTCAAAATGATGCACGGCCAGCAGGATTATGTCAGTGTCTCTTGCCATTATCACGTTGGCAGGGAAGTCCATGCGGGTAGCGTGGTCACGACGCGCGTATCCCCTTCCTTATGGGACGCGGCAAGGTGCTGCAAGGGAGTGCCTGGGCGTGTAGATGCGACTCGGCGCTCATTTTTGAAGCCCCCTGTGGTGACTACTTTCAGATCACCAAAAGGATACTTCATTAGTTCATTGCTCAAGAAATTGGCTAGGTCTGCCTTATTCCCGGGCAAAGCCAAGACGCCCTTTAAGTCTGGTGGTAATGGCACAGAAGCATTGTCTATTTTTAGTCGTATTGGCGTTTTTCCTTTTGCTCTTTTCTTGCGGGTTGATGATTTCACTGAAAAAGGCCTGTAGCGGTCAAATACGATATCAACCCTCGTGTAGGGCTTTCCCAAGTACTGTATCCTCTTTGCGAAACGGCTAGCGAAATCTCCGAAAGTAGGCTGCGACTTAGAAGGCTTTCCAAGTGCAACTACCAGTGCTTGTCCATCAATAATCAAAACAGACGTATCGTTATCGACGGGAATGGTTCCGGGGCAGTCAATTCCAGAAGTAATGAGAGAAGTGAGAGTATTTTTTTTTTTATCACTGGCGCTTCTGAGGTCACCATTCATTTCGCAGAGGATTATAGGAATCAGAAGTAGTTCGTGTTTCATAATGGGGCGTAGTTCAACCTCTCGTCTACCCTCGTATGCAACAAGGAGACGGCGCATTAATTTTCTGTCCGCCTGAAGAGCACTCGCAGTGTCCTTTGTGACATTGACCTTATATAGATCTGAGAGGGTAAGTGCATTGCTATTAGGTTATCTGGCGTAATAACTTAATTCAGGCAGTCCTTTCTCCTGAATGAGAAATTGCTTACGGACAAAGTCCAGGACTACTGCCTGTCCTTCTGCCTTGGCATTCAGAAGAGATTCATCGAATTCTCTCGATGCTTGGTCCTTGTTGGCAATGTTACAGATGCCTTCATCCTGTTTCAGCAGATCGCAGGCCTCCATTACTAGCAGGAGAGAATTTTCATCAGTGTTGACTCCCTTCCGGCGTCCTGGTAGCAGTTCACTGCTGGTGGCCACCGAGCGCACGCCATACATTTCACACACTAACTTCGAGATTTCACTCCACCAATGAAAGGAAAGTTCCCACCGCTGGAGTGAGAACGTATTTTGAGTGATTCCTACGATGCCCCCTTCATCCTTGCAGACTCCAACTAGCCATTCCTGTGCCTGGTCTGGATCAACTTGACTAAAATTGTTAGAGCTTCTCAAGACAGCGAAATCTCCCTTTAAAAATGCGTCCTTGACATCTGGACTCAATTCATTCATATCAGTTATATACACGGCCATAGACGGACGTAATTGCCGTGGCCATAGCGTGCTATGTAGGGAAGCATCTCCATGAGAGACTTGGATATGTCATGCCAACATAACGGAAATTTTCTCCAAGAAAGCAACCAGCATTTGCTGTTTAACCATTTTGAATCACAAGTGTCAATTATAAGTCCCAAATACGTCCAATATGAAGCATGATAGAACTCATCTGCAGGCAGTGCCGGGCAGTGCGTGTGCACATCGATCAGGTACCAGGCCGCCAGGCCTGCCGCGCACGCACGGCTGCACTTTCAACGCCCTCCTGCAGTTCCTAATTGACGCAGCGGGATCAGCGACTACGCAACGTAATGCTGAATGTTGGGACTACAAGTATTATACAGTCACAAAGATTCGTTTACCGTAATCAAAGCGAAACAAAAATAACTTAAAAAAAATCCATAGGTCAGATTTCAGGTACGATTCCAGAGTTACAATTCCAAGTTTCAGAATAGTCAAAGTATGTAACAGGTAGCTGCATGCCTCTTCTACATAGCTGCAAACAAAAACGGCGCATATGTTGAATAGATTTTACTCGCGAGCTCAAAATAGCAAACTTCGGGAAAAAGCCGCCATCTTGGACGCCATCTTGAATTGTGGACTTCCGGTCCATTTCCGGAGTGGGCATCAGGCATTTTCGAACTCAGCAGGGTCACATTATCTTAAAATGTCCTGATGCCCAAATGTTATACGATTTGCTGCTTGTTTTATTAAATACGAAGTTTTACCCAAAAGCGGCCCCGTCTGTAAGGGTGATATGTTACCGACTGTATCCACTAAAAAGGACATACAATGAGATTTTTGTCCGTATTGACGCAATATATTGAGTGAAATATTAAAAAGTAATACCATAGGTTCTCCTTTATCAGGAATAATAGCGAACATATTCTTGGACAATCTGGAGCATGAATCAATCATAAACAAAAAAGATGGTATGTTCTTTTGGGGAAGTTACAGTATGTTGACGGCGTTTTGGAATCCTAGATAACTCCAAAACAAACATTGAAAAACTTGTGCAATATTTAAACCAACTAAATAGCAGCATCAAATTCACATCAGAAAATGAAACCAACGGTTCCATAAGTTATCTGGATCTACTAGTCAAGAACGAAAAAGATCACCTCAGCTATCAAATATTTAGAAAACCAACACAAACTAATACTTATCACCAGGCAAGATTCCAATCATCCAGCCTCCCATAAATGAGCGGCGCTCACATGTTTCATCAACAGAGCCTTGAATATCCCACTTTCTGATGCAGACTATCACAAAGAAATTTCAATAATACACCAAATAGCCGAAGCCAATGGATTCAATAGGAAATATGTGAATAACATAATTAACAAATCTAAAAATAAACCCGTATCAAGATTAACAAAAGAGGATAAAGAACCCTCCACATATGCAGTTTATACATTTGTAAACCAATTCACGTATAATATCACCATTGCACTTAAAAGATATAAAGTAAAAATGGCGTTCAGAACCAATAATACCAATCATAAAAAAAGAATTCATTTCCCAAAATCTTAACAAATAAATACAACAATTCAGGAGTTGATAGGATTAAATGCAACGAGTGCAATGCCGATTATGTGGGCCAAACGGGGAGAGGGTTCAACACCAGATTTTTGGAGCATGTCAACGCTATCAAACACAATACATTTTCAACGATGGGTAACTGGTGTATTTTTGGAAATACACGGGAAGGCAGAGTTTAACTTGGCTGCTCTTTAAGTAGGGGAGCAGTGACAGTTCTAACCAGTGTCATGGCCGCCGCGTGAGTCCAAGCCAATATCTCGTGAACCCAAGGTCGAATGTTGACAAATGAGGTGTCGTTGGACTCTGGCTGACGTCCTCTTTCCTATGGACCACGTATTATATTTTTTTAAAATGAAAAATTTTGTTTATGAAAGTAGGCGATAGTTTGAAAACCAAACATGATAGAACGTTGTGCCATAGTTGAAACGAATGATCTCTATGACCTTTATTTTTTATAATAAAACTTCTTTTAATTTTTTGAGATTTTTTGAAAACACTTAAATTTTGAAATTTTTATATTTTGGAAACTAAAGTGTTTACAAAAAAATTGTTTGACGTAAATGAATGGCCCTGACCCCCTCTACCCCCAAAATAAATTTCAAGTCTCTAGGACTAAAACTGTGCAGTAGTGGGAGGTTGTAGGTTCTACTTAACCCCCTACTTTCATATAAACTTTGGGCGATATCTCGCGAACGCGTGGTCGGATTTTAACGAACGAGGTATTGTTGGCTTTGGGATGACGTTCTCTTGGCTAACCATATGTGTTGGTATTTCAAAAAGAAAATTTGAAAATGTTTGTTTTTTGGATTGGCACTATTTTGTAAACGGTGAATTGGAAAAAAGTTTGTTTGACGTTAATGAAAGGTGGGTATGCCCTCTAGGCGGGCAGCAAGTTCCAAGGGTGTAGGAGGAAAATCAAAATGATAGCCTACTTTCTCGCGAACATTGGTGATCATTGGCGAACGGATGGTCGGATTTTAACAAATGAGGTGTCGTTGCACTCGAGCTGACGTCCTCCTTCCTGTGGACTACCCGTTATATTTTACATTTTTTTTAGAAAAATTTTGTTTTTGAAAATAGGCGATAGTTTGAAAACCAAACATGATAGAATGTTGTGCCATAGTTCAAACCAATGGTCTCTATGACCTTTATGTTTTATAATAAAACTTTTATTATTTTGAGATTTTTTGAAAACCCTTAAATTTTGAATTTTTACTATTTTGGAAACTAACACGTTGACAAAACATTTGTTTGACATAAATGTAAGGTCCCTACCCCATCTACCATGAAAATAAATGTCAAGTCACTAGGACAAAAAACTAGGCATTTTTTTAAAATAAAAGCGTGTTTGTAGACAGTTAGCCGGTAGCGCTTGACGTGTGTTACAACGAGGCTATGATTGGCCATGGTGGATACTGAAAATAGCTATTTCGACGGGGCAATGTATGGCAAAACGAGGGGTCGCTTTTCGATATTTTTTTTCCTATGACGAACGAATAAAGGCGAATATTTTCGAAAATCCCTCATGACGATCTTTGAACATTATGGTAAACACTGACCAGTAACCATACAAAATTCATAATGCTATGAGACGAATAAAAATAGTCGACAACAACAGAACTTGTTTTTCTATGTATGTCTAACTGGCAGCCAGAATGGGAAAACAGAATATCTGCTCGAGAGACCCGCTTGGAGCCTGGCTAGCCAGCTAAGAGAATGGAATGTGGGTGAGAGCTGACAACATTGCTGTAAAATGATAACAGGTTGGTACCATGTGGCAACTCTGTAAAAAGGTGATAACCGCCAGCCAGGCTAGCAGCAGCAGGCAGGGGCCCCGCAGAGAGGAAAGGGGAAAGAGGGAAGGGTGAACACAAAAAGAGAACAGGAAATCACGTGACCACTGCAGAGCCTGCCAAGAGCAGTGAGGGACGAGGCCAGAGAACCGCAGGGAGGTGAGGGGTTGGGTAAGAGAGTATTGAGCATATCACTGCACATTGCGCGTCATTCCTATGGTAAACGTTACTGTGTTAACATAGGCTGTGTCTTATGTGTATAAAATTAATTGCATTCGTGTGCTCAACCCCAGTTGGTTACTATATTGGATACATTATGTATTTGAGGTAAGTGTTGGAATAACACTGTTTATTTTATTTTATGCTAATCAATGTTTACCATTTGATTGATGCATTGTTATTTTGTTTTGTTTTAGATAATTGGCATACCTGGTGTTGGGAGAGAGAAACCCCATTCCACTGAAGCCTAGGAGAAGGGAAAAGCAGGGCTTTTTACAAAGCAAGGTAAGATTTTTTGAAAATGAAATATATAAAACCTGTTTTTTACATTTTATTTCATTTATTTTTTGTTTATGAAAGATGCTATTGCTAATGGATATACTCATGGTGGTTTATTTTATTTCTTTTATAGAGTCTGAGCCTGGCAACTGCTGTTGAGAACGTGTGTGTTTGGGGCCATTGCTGAAAAGTCTACGGCTGAAAACTGTGGTGAGTTTGTTTCTTTTATAAAAATCATGTCTTTTGCCACTGCTACCGATAGCTTAACTTGGGAACGCCTTGACTCTTGTTTTAAAACCCGTGCTTGCTCTGGCCGCATAGTGAATGTTAGAGAGAGTTTAATCCCAAAAGACTTTGTCGAATCATGTTTTGACATTTTTAAAGAACAAATTTGTACAGCGCAACGGTTGCATACGGCTTTAACGGTCAATACACAACTCGTGTGCGCTTTCATTTACAAAAACAAGGACGGTGAGCATAAAAAAACATTTTATATTGGCAGTAAAATGCAAGAGCTTTTGATAGCCGATAATCTGAAAGAGTGGTATCAATCCCATGTGGTCAATGCCTTGCTATCAAAATTTGATAAACTGCAACAAGGACCAAGTGGTTTAGCGTTAGACAAAATCCATTACCTGCAAATCAACATTTGTCATTTCAACCCGTTGAATGCTGGGTCTAGCTATATTAAAACACCACCAGCAATAGCTTAGAAAAAGGCTGTGGTCAATATAAAGAATCGTGACAATGATTGCTTCCTGTGGTCTGTGGCTGCCTATTTGCAGCCGGTACAACATCATGGTTGTTGGCCGGGAAAGTACAAGGCCAAGTTTAATGAATTAAAACAAACATTAAATTTAACTAGAGTATCGTTCCCTAAGGACTTAACCGAGATCCATAGGTTTGAACAAGATAACCAGGACTTTTCGTTCATGGTGTATGGCCTTGATGGTGATGAGATTGTTGGTCCTCTTTATGCCACAAAAGAACCGAAACGACACCACATTCATCTTTTATATCTGTCTTACGGAGAAGTGAATCACTATTGCCTCATTAAAAGCCTGAGTAGATTGCTAAGCAGTCAAATGTCCAAACATGATGGTAAAAAGCACATTCGTGATCGATGCTTGCAATATTTTACAACCCATACAGTTTTGGAACGCCATAGGGTAGATTGTGTTTCTCAGGAAGCGGTGAGACTAATGTTGCCACAAGGGGACAAGGCTGTGTTAAAGTTTAAGGACATTCATAAGCGTGACACTGTTCCCTATGTGGTGTTCGCAGATTTTGAAGCTCTCACCACACCCATGGCGGGATGTGAACCAGATCCCACCATGAGCTCAACCACACCCATTCAAAAACATGAAACTTTTGCCATAGGATTTAACGTGGTGTGTGCCTATGACCCCACACAATCCGTTTACAAATACCGTGAGGGGCTAGATTGTGCCAGATGGTTTTTGGATGAACTTGTAAAGTTGGCCGACCATGTACAGGGATTACTGGCCCACCCAGTACCCATGAGCCTAACGCCACAACAGCAGCAGCAGTATGAGCATGCCACGACATGCCATATTTGAGAAAAGCCACTGATCAGTGCTGAAGACACCGTTTGTGAATACTCGCACTTTACGGGGGAGTTTCGTGGAGCTGCGCATAGTAAATGCAACTTGAACTTTCCAGCTCCTGGTTTCATCAGTGTCTTTTTCCACAATCTGGCAAATTATGACATTCAGTTTTTGATTCGTGAATTAGGTCATGTCAACAAGGGCTCGTTTACCATTATCCCCCAAAACCATGAGCGTTTTACAGCCCTGACATGGCGGTTGAGCAACTTTAGCATTCGATTTTTGGATTACTTTAAGTTTATGGCATCCTCGCTAGACAGTCTTGCCAATGGCTTGAATGAGGAGGAATTAAAAAATACTAGAATGCACTTTAATGATCCTAAGCAATTTCAATTGTGCATTCGGAAAGGTATATTCCCGTATGATTTCTGCAACACCTGGGACGTGTTAAAGCAAACAAAACTCCCACCACAAGATAAATTTTACTCGAAACTAACACGTAGTACCGTTTCCGATGAAGACTATGCACATGCATGTCAAGTTTGGCGAGTGTTTGACATGAAGACGCTAAGTGAATATGCTATGCATTACCTAAAACTGGATGTATTGCTGCTCACCGATGTGTTTGAAAAATTTCGTGAGTTGTGTCAGCACATTTATGGTCTTGACCCGGCTCACTATTATACGAGTCCTGGGCTCTCGTTTGATGCCGCTTTAAAATACACTCAAGTGGAATTGGATTTACTCACTGATGTAGACATGGTTCTATTTTTTGAAAAGGGCATTCACGGTGACTTTGTGTCGCTTAACCAACGCCATGCCGAAGCGAACAATGTCTACATGCCTGATTATTCACCAGACAAACCAGAATCGTACTTAATGTACTATGACGTGAATAATTTGTATGGTTACGCCATGAGTCAGCCTTTGCCCTATGGCAAGTTTGCTTGGCTGACAGACAAACAAGTGTTAGAATTTGATGTGATCAAGGCTAGCCAAGAAACAGGTCGTGGATATGTCTTAGAAGTAGATATTGAATATCCCTCATCCTTGTATGATCAACATGCCGATTTCCCATTCTGCCTTGAGCAAATGGTTCCCCCTGACAGTAAGGTGAAAATTGAAAAACTTATGGGATCACTTTACAACAAAAATGTGCTGCATATCCAAATGTTGATGCAATGTCTCGCCCAAGGCTTGGTGTTGAAGGCAATCCATAGGGGTATTTCCTTTGCCCAAAAACCATGGCTCAAGCCATACATGCAACTCAACACCGAGCACCGACAAATGGCAACAAAGCAGTTTGAAATTATTTTTTTCAAATTAATGAACAACTGCATCTATGGCAAGTCCATGGAGAATGTCCGCAAATACCGTGACATTAAATTGGTGAATGTCTGGGAAGGACGTTACGGTGCCCGGCGGTACTTTGCCAAGCCAAATTTCAAATCGATCAACACTATCGATGAGGATTTGGCCACTATTGAATTGACTAGGACCAGCGTGACCATGGATAAGCCCATTTACTTGGGCCAAGTCATTTTAGACTTTTCTAAATCGGTCATGTATCGATTCCACTATGAGTTTGCCAAACGCCATTTTGAGGACGTATCTCTTTTGCATATGGATACGGACTCATTCATTTACCACATTCGCCACTGCAACCCCTATGACGTCATGAGGCAGCATAGTGACTGGTTCGACACTTCTTCGTATAGTGCTGACAACATGTTTCAGCTGCCCATAAAAAACAAGAAGGAAATGGGTGTTTTAAAAGATGAATGCGGTGATTCCATTGTGACAGAATTCGTAGGTTTGGCTTCGAAAATGTATGCTTATCGCACACTAGACTGTAAGGAAGCCAAAAGAGCAAAAGGTGTAGGTAGGGCAGTGGTAAAATCGCTACGTGTAGACGATTACTTAGCGGTTTTACGCACTGGCAAAGCTATGTCCCATAAACAGTGCAGGATACAATCCAGCAACCATCATTTGTATCTTGTAGAACAGAGAAAACGCACCCTCGCCTCCATGGATAACAAACGTGTGTGGGCTGATGACTTGCTCACGAGCCTGCCCTGTGGTTATGACCGCAAGGAGGAGGAGGTGTGATTTTTTTGTTTGTTCGTTTAGGGGCATGGCTTTTTGTAACTCGTTGATTTAGTATTTTGTATTTTGTAAATATTGGTTTTTGCCATTGTAAATAGTAGATTTTGTTAATAGTGGCAACCCACTTGAACCTTTTGCTCTTAAAAAAAAAGTTCTATGCAACCTTATTTATATTTTTATTTTAAATTTAACTGAGTTGGGAATTGAAAAATGGTATATAGTGTGATTCTTTTAAAGCTGTACAAAATTGTAGTGTTTGTAAATATGAAATGAGTAATAGTATTTTTTTAGTAACTTTAATGACTAGTATTTATATTGTTTTTTGTAATGTAAATGGTAAATGCAAAAACTAAAAAAAAGTTCTTTTGGGTTGAGCGTGCATGTGGAGAATGTGCTTTTGGGAATAAATAAAGTGGTTGTGTTTGTTCCCAAAAAGACAGGTAGGGTTGTGTGAGTAGAGAGAGAGAGCTGGTGTTTATGTATGACCAGAGCAAACACGGTGAGGTAGGGTGGGTGGGGAGGGGGAAATTTTCACTTATATACTCATTTTGTTTTGTCGATAGTTTTTTTCTTTGAAATGTAGCGGTGAATAGACATTATTTTTTGTAAAAACAGTCTTACCTGCAGTGGTCGTTGACCTCAATGTTTCTCAAAACACACATAAACACATTGTTGCATTATCATGGTCAAGCACTCGCATCAACATCATTGACAAATCTCAACTTTCAACATACACCAAATGGAAATAAATGTGAAAACGGAAAAATGGAAAATCCATGTTTTAATAACACCAAAATTCAAAAAAAACGTAAAACAGTCATTTTAAAAACTGGAAATGGCCATGTGTGAAATATAAAAATTCAAAAACATAAAACGGACATTTTTGAAAAGTGTCATCAACTAAATGGAAAATCCATATCATCAAAAACGCAAAACTTGAAACAGACATTTTTTAAACTGTAAATTGCAAATTGGCAAATGACAATGTGTGAAAATGTGAAAATGAAAAATCAGCCCATCAACATCATGATTTTTTAAATTAAAATGAAACATTGTGTTCTGGTAAACCTTTTTTGTTATTTCATAACCATAGGGATTGACAAAAGAAAAAATAGAATACAAACACATCCCAATTCCTCACTCCTCAATTCCTTAATATTCATGTCCATGCATCATCAACTTTCCTTTCATAGCACTCATCACAATCAGGGCTGCCATCCTATCACCCACTGAGGCATCACGGGATATGAAACGTTGTTTAGCTTTTTTCAATATCAATTTATCTGCCACATGTCTTAAACCAGGATGACTATGGCGATAAGATAGGTCATGCTCTTTGCATGCTTCATCCAAAAGATTAATGGGTACATCACCACGCTGCAAACGTTTTTTAAGATGAGTTCCAGGGCCACAAAAACGATAACCTGGAAGATGGATTTCGAAAGGTAAGTATTGAATCACTTTGTCAATGACGCCACTGCCAGTACAGGTCTGACATACCCTTTTCCATCGATGGTGAAAAGGTTTGGTCTTCCTCTTCCTCTGTGGACGATGTTTGTGTTTGTTGTTGTTGCTTTTTCTCGCCATGACACCCGTGGAATGATTCAACAAAGTCTTTACACGGACTTTTATGACCGTGATACAGTTTCACTAGCTCACAAGTCGCACACTGACGCATAGAGGGTATTTTTGCCATGGCCACTTGCTTATGGTGATCGTAATCCGTACAGGGTTGCAATTCACTCAACGCAGGGTCTTGAGTCCATGATTTTGGTACATGTTGCCAGATTTCTTTCACCGCGTTGGCGGCCACATAATAAATGAACGACTTGAGCAACGCTAAGAGTTCCTCTTTGGTAAAACTGTCTAGTTTCTTTTTGCACACAAAGAACTTCCCGATGGCTTTGTCTGTAGCATTGCCTTTCTCCATGGTATCACGTGTTGTAGATGTTTACACGTCGCTTGTAGAAATCTCACTGGCGTCATTCACAGGTAAATCTTGAGTTATAATTTTGTTCAACAACTCCCAGCAGGCATGGGTGGTTAACCAATGAAAGAGATGCCACGCATGCGCTAGGGCTGTATGGGTAATGTTGCCACACGAACAAGTATCCAGGAGCGTTTGCAGGGAGGGGCAGCCCAACTCCATGAGGTCGATACATTGACAGTAAGACGCCAAAAATGGTTGCAATCATTCACGTTTTTCATTACCTTTCACAAATACCACATTGGCCGAGGACAAGTGTGCTTTCATGACCACGTCCAAATATTTATAGGAAATGGTTCCTTGATTCAGAGCAGAAGTCCAAATGTTAAAAGCTATGTACAAAAATTATGTCAGTAGCGTGAAGACCAGTATAGGAGAATGGTTTAAAGTGGAAACGGGTCTCCGACAGGGAAGTGTATTGTCCCCATTATTATTCATCATAGTCATGGATGAAATCCACAAGAATGTCAAACAGAGATTGGGCCAAGAAGCAACAAAGGCCATGCTGTTTGCAGATGATATAGTTGTATGGGGTGAGGATGAAAAGGATGTACAAAAACAACTAGATGTATGGAACCAAGAGATAGAGAAATTTGGGATGAAAGTAAGCACAGAGAAGAGCAAGACAATGGTAATATCAAGAGGAAGGAAGAAAGGAAGAGGAAAGATAGAATTGAATGGCAAAATTCTAGAAGTCGTTAAAAGTTTCAAGTATTTGGGAAGTGTGATCATAGAAGATGGAAAGATAACTGAGGAAATTGGAAAGAGAATACAACAAGCAAACAGTTTTTACCAGAGTGTAAGGGGTATTGTGTGGAACAGAGATGTCCCAAAGAAATGCAAAAAAGTATTATATTCAACCTACTACAGACCCATACTAACATACGCAGCTGGAGCGTGGACTACTACAAAAAGAGAGGAGAGTAGAATACAAGCCGCAGAGATGAAATTCCTAAGAGGTATAGAGGGCAAGACCAGAAGAGATAGAGTTAGAAATGAAGAGATTAGAGAAAGGACAGGAATATTGAAGCTGCAGGACAGGATAGAAACAACAAAGTTAAAGTGGTATGGACATATGATGAGAATGGGAGAGGATAGAGTACCAAAGAAAACTTTCTGTGAAAAGATGACAGGGAAGAGACCACGAGGTAGGCCCCGGAAGAGATGGGCAGATACAGTGTGGGAGTGTGTAGAAAAGAAGGGAGGAAAACCCGAAGATGTACTAAAATCAGGAGAGGAGTGGTGGAGAGACAGGCAACGATGGAGGTCCTTAATTCACAACCCGACCCAGGAAGCTGGAAACGGGAAATGAAGATGATGATGATGGTTCCTTGATTCCAGTCTAGTTGCTTATGATTTTCAATCCACTGGGTTTGTTTGCGGTCTTTTTCACACAACAAATCAAAAGCATGGGGCGGTTTAAATAGCAAATGCGTAGCTTGGGATATCCAAAACGTGGTACAATCGATAATGGCCACTTGTTTAAATATAAATTTGTTGTCACAAATTTTAAACCCTTGGCAATCCACAATGAGTGTGCGCAACATGTTGCCGCTTGCCTGGACCAAGTTCAACTGACTAAGGTTTGGTCATGACATGGACTTACCAGCCATGCTAGTTTGAAAAAAAAAATAAGGTTAGGGTAGGACAGGAGAACATGAAAAAAATAAGAATTTTAGAATTACATTATTTTATTATCATAACACGTCTTACAGGCTTTTGTAATTTTGGGATAAGGACGATACCAACTCAGACAACAATATAATCTCTTGTGTTTGTAACGTCCATAACACCGTTGATGTCCCAGTGTCTCTAATCTAGGCGTTTTCGATGGTGAGCTGCTTACTGAAGCACCATGGACACCATACGGTCCACACGTATCGTAACTTGTTTTTTCCATCACTCAGGGACACGAGTGAGGGATAGCTTGAATGACAGGGTATATTTCCCACCTCCATTCTGCATAGGTAGGGGCAGGCAGGTGACCAGCGCTGATGTTCCTGCATGGGTTCATCGCCCTCCTGCCATTGGTCTATGATGATGGGACAAAAGGCACATTTCACTTCATCTCTTGTTTTTAAATAGTAGAATCCAGCGGTCGCCAAGGCTTGAGGGTTTATGAAAGGCACTGGCCATGTTGCAAAAGTCTTGAAACGTTGTTCCTCAGAGTTTAAATTCATGGATGTGACTTCTCTTGATGCTTTAAAGCAAGACATGACTGAGCGGCTTGACGTGGGTTGACCTGTTATTTATACACTCGTCACTTGGTTGGACAGTGGATAATAGTTGACTTGTTTGTGATGAATAATCAAACAGTAGGCTGTCGTATTGGCTGGTACATTGTCATGCGTTTCAAAATCTAGTCGAATGTCGGTATTGGATGGCTTGACAGACTCTTCCAGGTAAGAACAGTCAAAAACAATCAGTGGCGCCCTTGCCTTAAACGCTTGGGGTAGCAGCATGGGGCCGTTCTCTTTTTGATAATACGACCATCGAAATTTAGAAAACAAGTCGTACAGGAGGCCAAACTTATTTTTTGAAAAATCCAAATCCAGTCCTTCATAGGGAAACACAGCTCCGTCGAGGAAAAGACGTGCATTTCTCAATTGCATGTGATCAAATTGCGTAGCATCTTTGGTTTGTTGATACTTGCGATTCGTTTGAAAACCCACGATCATGTAGTATAGCGAGCTGTTTTTACAGGCCAACTGTGTGTGTTGGTGGTGGGCAATAGCGGGTACTCATGGAGTGTCCAGCTTCTAAATTCCATGGGTAGAGGCATATCTCTCTTTACCATATTGAGTATGTCCGGTTTTTTGCTATCGTCAAGGGTCACATGGGGCACTTTCCATAGCAAGCGTTGTAGTTGAATTTTTAAATCTATGGGGGCATTGTCAGCTCCCTTGAGCGCATTATTATCACTCCTGTCTCTCACCAGATAAAGCACTAGCCTTGCGTTGACCACAATGCGCTGGTGATCTTCGGCAAAGCCTAAGATCAGTTTAAGAGGTAAATATCCAGTAAAGGTGCCATCGGTGTGTACCATCCGGCATCCAGTCATTGGTCGAGTCACGGCACCAACCTGCCATGCAAAGTGTTTTACCTTCTTCCTCACTAAAAGAGGGGTATAGTTTCATGACACTGGAAATGCCCACATTTCGAGTGCTATCCACCACGATATCGTTAATGACATACCGCACCTCAGAAAAGAGAAAGGCCAGACCATGGTTGGCCAACTTGGATGTGGTGGGTGTAGAGCCATCGGCTTTGGTGAGCCGACCTTCGATCTGAATGACACTTTCATGCGGTAGGGTGTAAATATCTTGGTTGTTGATAACAAATTGAATTTCATCATTGTTATTGAGTCCAGGTGTTTGAGCTTGATAGGAATGGAGATGAATTCTTACCACTCCTGGTAGCTCCTCGATGTGGTTCGTTACCTCTAGGATAGAATTCATCATGGGGGTTGACGTGGTAACCCAATTGCTGTAAAATCTGCTTGTCCTGAGATGTTAACGTGTATTCACGTGGCAAACAACTAACACCATTTCTAGACGGTGTTGTTGCTTTATATACAAACTTCATAGTGGCTTTAGCATCAACTTGTAAGTCACTGGTGTGGTAGAATCTAGATCAATGAGTTGTTGCTCTCTATTGATCAGTCTTAATGTTATATTACTAATACCATCGACAGCCACAGAATGAAAAAGCACCACTGGAGGGTTTTCACGAATAATATAGCCATTGGGCGATGTCACTATAAAGTCATAAAGCGAATGCGATGGTTCTTGATTGGTGTACACTTGGCTAATAATATTACACGTTACCGACACATGATGGTCCTCAATGAATTTCACTTCATGATCCGATTCATGTTTCTTGTTGGGCTCCAACACGCGTGGTTTAAATCCTAGTAATGGACCAATGGAATCGGGACGTGTTTTAAAGTCAATTTTGAATGTGGAGAAAATACTGCAGCGATGAGTGTTGGTATATCCTACAAGTTCAAACTTGCGCGTTCCATCGATAAATGACTTTAAACCATATTCATTGATCAACACCACATAATTGTGTTCAGAAATGTCATCGATCGTGTATCCACCAGAGTTCAGGGTGAGCACAGAATCATCATAGTAAAACTTGTTGTTCACTCTTTCACGTATGTTGTATATTCGATTGTACGTTTCAAGAGAAACAAGTCCCAAACAATAGGGTTTTTCACTCAATTCGATAGGCGGGTAAAAGTCTAGGCTGACTTCAGGTCCACGTCCATGAAGTGTAAACGTTTTACTTTCTGCCGACATACTGTTGACGTTTTAGCCTATGCTGCGTCTTATATAAAAAAACACAAACGTCCACACTGTTGGCTGTTAAACGTTTGCTCACGTTTCACATTATAATATATCTTGATCCTGTTTCCAAAATAGGTCACTAGTTCCATGGGCGGGGGCAAATTCCCAAAACTGTCAAAGTAGCATACGGTGGATTCCTCTTTGACATAAGCTACATAATGCGTTCCTGGTCCTCGGTGATCATCCAAATTGACAACAGCACATTCCTGTTTCCAGGGTCGTGGGGGTAATTGGTTTCGCATAAACACACCTCGAAAATGAGAGAGCTTTAGTTGTTTAGCATAGCTTTCCACTTGTTGATGCGTCAGGGCATGTCTTGCTATAGCTGAGGTTATTTTTTTTTTATTTCGAAAAGGTGAAATCCCAAATCCTTGTTGATAAAAGGCTGGCTTTAAATTGGCATTTCTAGCCCCCATAGCAATCGCTTCCATCGTTTCATTATGTCGCTGACTTTCTTTTAGTTGTTGCTTGCCCTGCTGCGCGGCTTTAATGGTTTTCGCCACTGCACTGGCACCGCTCAAAAGTGAACCTAGAGCAGCCAGACCAACAAATATAGCAGGTAAAAATCCAGCTCGTTTGGGGATGGGAATCACTCGCCCTTGGTTTGAACCCTGTCGCTGACGTTTTGGAATTACACGTCTCTGTGCTGCTCGAAGGGCTTTCCTTATGGTCAACACATTTTTTTCTTTCTTAAGGGTTTGTCCATGAATGTCTTAAGCCCAGGCTTTGCCAAAGACAAAGTCCTTTTTTTAGTCTTTCTCACCACATATCTTTCTATCACCATGATGATAATGACCAACAACCTTTCACAAGAAAGTTTAAATCACAACTAACGTCAGATTGTTATTTCATGGCTGTATATTCCAGTTCCACATAAAGTGGGAAATCGTTTATGGATTTTTCCCGCTTGCTTTTCATCCCATGTCAACATGAGATGAAAGGATAATTTCTCTCCTGCATTGACCATTTCATGGTTATGGACCAACATCCTATGATCGTTTATCTGTATTTGTAAATGGTTCTCATCAGGTATGGCGTATTTGATGTGAATGGTTCCATCATAGTGTAATCGATAGTGGCTTAAACCCGAAGCAAGCACATAGGTCAAGTGCTGATCATGGACTAGCGGTAAATGGTTTCTGTCATTCACAGGTTTTTCATTTGTCAGATACACTAAAAATACAGATGGGATAAATTTGTAAAGCCTTTTCATTTCATAGGTCATGTAACGCTTGGTACAAACTCGTCTTCGTCTTGTGGATCTTCCACGTGAATAATCCGATGGTGATTAGCGCTATAGCCATTCACCGTAAGCTGAGGCACTTTGTCATAAAACTCATACACTTTGTTATCCACATACGTTTTTGCAGTAACGTCTGTAGACAATTGAGGATGTTTTACATGGGTTAACCGCTTTCCCTTAGAGTCATAATCTCCCTGTTTAGTGCGTGGCACTACTGACCTATCCACATAGTGTTTATTAGCAGGATCTGTTTCTTGTTTAGGATCATGTATGGGGCAGACCTAGCTTTGGCCATCAACGCACGTCCAAAGACATCCATCGCCAACCTGTAGTATGAGTCTACTGTTTCTATGACAAGGCTCGGTGTCCTGTATATAGACAGCCTGCTAGCCTGTCTAAGCCTTAGTTGATATGAAGATTATTAAGCAGCAAGAGTCATTCCCCGTGGGGGACATGGTTTCCCATCTCTGTCCCACATCACGTGAACAACGCCATGGTTCACTGTTTCCATCTTCCATTCGCTGCATCATTGTGGGACCTTCCGGCTGTGGAAAGACCAATCTTTTGCTAACGCTCATCACAGCACCCAATGGTCTGCGTTTTCAAAATATTTATATTTTTGCAAAATCTCTCTACCAACCCCTCTACGTGTTTCTGGATCAAGTCATGTCTGGATTACAAAAAGAGAATATGGGTTATTTTACATTTTCCACGCAAGAAAATGTTATTTCACCGGATGAGGTAAAGCCCGATTCACTCATGATTTTCGATGATGTATCCACTGAACGTCAAGACATCATTCAAAGCTATTTCAGCATGGGTCGACACAAACATATCGATTGCTTTTATCTTGGACAAACGTATTCTAAAATGTCCAAACAGTTGATTCGTGATAATGCCAATGTCATTGTTTTATTTCGCCAGGACGAGAGGAACAGTCGTCACATTTATAATGAACATGTGAATCCGGATATGACCTTTCAAAAGTTTACTGAATTGTGTGGCAAGTGCTGGAACACTCAACGTCATGCCTGTTTAGTGATTGACAAACAAAGTGAACTCAACCAAGGACGATATCGCTTAGGGCTTGATCATTTTATTGCTATTTAAGGCACTGACACATTCCCTGTCAAGTCATTTGTCAAGACACCCTGGCGTTAGCAGAGAGTCAATTGAAAAAGCATATTATTAGAGCAAAAATACTATTCGCCAAAAGTTTCGTCAATTGTAACGATCACGTGCAGATCATGCTTTGTTTATTCAACATCATTTAGCACCTCCGCTAAAAGCCATGTTGAAACCCTCTTTCAAGCCATCTGAAACGCTACCTACCGTTTCACAATCCACGCAGACGCTGCACGAGGACCCTGAGGAAGAGGAACATGAAAAGGAAGATTTGACTAGTGTTAGCGAAGTTGAGGATGACGAGGAACAAGTGTTTACGCCTCAAAAAAAAAAAAAGACCGCACCCCTTGCAGAGTTTTTGAGAAAAAAGAAATCCTTGGCCATGGTCGAAACACCTTGCCCTTCCAGATCGTCTCCGTTTTCACAAGTCTTGGCCACTCCTCAAAATAAAGCTCAACTGAAAAACATTTTAATAAAATATTATGGATCAACACTAGAACCCTATCTCACTGATCTCTTTATTGGAAACACAGATACCACGTACGGTGTTCGCTATGAGAATGCTAGTTTTAAAATTGGGAATTCATCAATTAAATTTGCTCGTACTAAAGCTTTCATTAAGAACATCAACTATAAATTGACGCCAGGACTGTTAAAGCTGCTCTTTTCTCGAACACCCTCATTCCATGATTATACGTCAGAGGACCTTGGCAAATATAAATCCATTTTATTGGAAACCCATGCCCACAAAAGACAGTATGATCCAGCTCAACAAGTGAAGGCCAATATATCTCAAAAATATAAAACCATCAATGCAAAAATGTTTCCCACCAGTCAAAGTACTCGTCCTAAAGTGTCCGCTTCGGGACTGACATTTAAACCATTAAAACCCCTTGTGGATGTTACCTACTGGCACAATCCCAATAAGCTCGTTCAGCGGCTACAGTTCTTGCATGCTTCACGTCAAGCCGGCCATTCCGGTCACGATTGGGAAATTCAAGAAATTGAACAAGAACTTCGAAATGCCAAAATTATTGTTTAAGCCCTCACCCATTAAAATGGGTATTGCTCACGAGTTGCATCGCCCAGCTAGGCGTCACTATCCGCGACTCAAGGTGATTTCACGGGGTGTGGATGAACTTTGGCAGGCTGACTTGGTTGAAATGATACCCTATGCTGGCGTTAACGATGGTGTACGATATATGTTGACCGTCATTGATGTCTATTCCAAAATGGCCTTTGTTGAACCTGTGCGTCGCAAGTCTGGTCTACTGGTCACCAACGCCTTTCAACATATTATTCAACACTCCAAACGTCAACCTCAGTTGCTACAAACCGACCAGGGGAAAGAATTTTTCAAGAAGGATTTCTCCAGTTTTCTCAAATCTAAGGATATTCACCATTACACCACATACAGCAATCTCAAAGCCAGCGTGGTCGAACGGTTTAACCGAACATTGAAAACCCATATGTGGAAAGCGTTTACCGCTCAGGGCACTTATCGCTGGTTGGACATGTTACCTGAGCTAGTGTCACGTTACAATGACAGCAAACATAGAACCATTGGGACCAAGCCACGTCTCGTAACCAAAAATATTCAGCGACTGGATAAACTGTTTAACCCCATAAAAACAGCAGATCCTAAACGTCACCGACTGAAAATTGGGGATTTTGTTCGTGTGAGCAAATTTAAGTCTGCCTTCAATAAGGGCTACACGCCTCTGTGGGGGACTGAACTATTTCGAATTCGTCAAGTCAACTTGGACAGTCCAGTCACCTATTTACTCCAAGACCTCAACCATCAACCCATAAAAGGTAGATTTTATCTCCAAGAACTTCAAAAAAGAGCATTTCCGAAACATTACCTCGTGGAAAAAGTGTTGAAACAAAAAGGAACTAAACTATATGTCAAATGGTTAGGATTTAACTCAACGTTTAATTCTTGATTCAATAAATTACATGTTGTATGAACCTGTGCACTTTTTTATTGAATCGTGTTGTACGAGAGGTCTGTGTACGGCGTTCCACCCTTCATGCATGTCCATACATGTTTCTCTTTCTCTCTCCACACCCGCGTCTCACACCTTCACTCCATGATGACATACAACTCGTTCAGCTATTGGCTGTCATGGATTCTCCCACTCCTCCCCTCACCTCTCCTCCGGCTCTCTGGCCCCGCCCCCTCACCTCTCTGCAGTGGTCACGTGATTTCCTGTTCTCTCTTTGTGTTCACCCTTCCCTCTTTCCCCTTTCCTCTCTGCGGCGCCCCTGCCTGCTGCTGCTAGCCTGGCTAGCGGTTATCACCTTTTTACAGAGTTGCCACATGGTACCAACCTGTTATCATTTTACAGCAATGTTGTCAGCTCTCACCCACATTCCATTCTCTTAGCTGGCTAGCCAGGCTCCAAGCGGGTCTCTCGAGCAGATATTCTGTTTTCCCATTCTGGCTGCCAGTTAGACATACATAGAAAAACAAGTTCTGTTGTTGTCGACTACTTTTATTCGTCTCATAGCATTATGAATTTTGTATGGTTACTGGTCAGTGTTTACCATAATGTTCAAAGATCGTCATGAGGGATTTTCTAAAATATTCGCCTTTATTCGTTCGTCATAGGAAAAAAAAATATCGAAAAGCGACCCCTCGTTTTGCCACACATTGTCCCGTCGAAATAGTTATTTTCAGTATCCACCATGGCCAATCATTGCCTCGTTGTAACACACGTCAAGCGCTACCGGCTTACTGTCTACAAACACGCTTTTATTAAAAAAATGCCTAGTTTTTTTGTCCTAGTGACTTGATATTTATTTTCATGGTAGAGGGGGTAGGGACCTTTCATTTATGTCAAACAATTTTTTTGTCAACGTGTTAGTTTCCAAAATAGTAAAAATTCAAAATTTAAGGGTTTTCAAAATATCTCAAAATATAAAAAAGTTTTATTATAAAAAATAAAGGACATAGAGACCATTGGCTTGAACTATGGCACAACATTCTATCATGTTTGGTTTTCAAACTATCGCCTACTTTCAAAAACAAAATTTTTCATTTAAAAAAATATAATACGTGGTCCATAGGAAAGATGACGTCAGCCAGAGTCCAACGACACCTCATTTGTCAACATTCGACCTTGGGTTCACGAGATATTGGCTTGGACTCACGCGGCGGCCATGACACTGGTTAGAACTGTCACTGCTCCCCTACTTTTTTTATTATTTCACATTATTTCATTTATTCAAATTTCCTCCTCGCAAATACCAACATCGAACTCTTACATCCTGTTTGCACCGTATATTTGTTCATTTGCGGTGTAAGTCTGTTACAAAAGCGCATATTCTTCGAAACCAGCTTGGCAGCGTCTTGTAGCTGCCCTCTAAACATCAATCGCTTCAAGCCATGAAGACTTCGCCATCAATCCGCCAGGCGTCGTGTTCATCTCCAACCAACAACTACGTGAAGACACGGCTCCAAGAAGAATTTTTCTTTTACAATGTTTTCTATGCTTGTGTAAATTCCGCTGATTCCTCCCCTTATCAGCTCGCTTCCCCCTCTCCCCGCCCGCCTACTTCTGACGTGTGCGTTGTCGCTCTACTCATTCGGCGCGTCACTACGCTCGCTCACTTGACTTCTCGTCTCCGTGCCGAGAGCAACTGCTCTCACCCTCACTAGTGCTTCGGACGTCAAAGCTTACAGTTGGAGCCTAACTAAGGCTCGTCTCCTCTCCTAGGGCGACATATTTTAAATTAGTCGCCATGTTGTGAATTCCAGACCAACGGTCACCAGGAGAATCGCCGTTCAACAGAACTGAGCAAGGTACTACTTCAACGTTCTTCAACACATTTTAATTGCTTTTAAATAGCTATATGCTTTTTAACCACCATTTTATAGACAGTGTGAAATTGCGAAATGTGGGGCAATAACCATCTTCGCGGGATTTTCGATGTTGGGCTTTGTCTATCTAAGCTAATCTTATAAAATGAAGCAGCATTTCTTATACATATTAACTGAGATATTTTCTCACAACGTGGGACATCATTAAATTACCCACTGTCTATAGAAAACTTAGCTTTTTCCACCGTTGGACTTTATCTGCCCAATTCAACCGCTATGATTGTTCTGGAATTTTCCACGCCAAACAATTCATCTATAAGCTAAACCTTCGAGTATTTTCCACTCACATATGGAAATCCTTTTTCGAACTAAGGAATTGTCTTTATGAACCGCTGATCAACACCTAATTTGTCTTCCTTCGTGGGAAATTGCCCGCTTCATTCAACTATAACCTACAAATTTTTCAACGCAATAGACTCTCTCAAACCAAAATTCAACTAGTTATTTACATAACTGTAATAACTTTCCTTTCTATAAACTTTCTGTGCTACAATAGTGAACTTTTCAACCACGTCAATAGACTATAGTGAAAACAGTGCTCGTTCAACTTTTCATCCGCGTCGCGCTCGTCCGAAAAAAATAAATACGGCCAAGAACTTTCTCCTAAAAGTTCCTATTTCCTCTTCCACAACCACACTTTACTAACAAATTAGGTTAATTCTTAAATTTAGGCTTGTTGCAATGAGGTGTCATTTGATAGCAAGTGCCCTCCCATCTTTGTTCCGTTTATCATAACTTAACTCTGTAAAGTTTTGTGTCTGGTACACATTTTGAAGTATATTGTTACTCCCTTTTAACTGGGGAATTCAATTATTTCTACTGACACGTGAGTGGCTTAACTTTTCTCTCTCAGTTTCACGAAAGGGTAACTTGCCCTATTTTTCCTCGTGATCCTGGTTAAACATAGAAGTCCTAGAAACTTCTTCTTAATTTTTCTCTTCAGGTTTCACAATAAGTGACCTGCCCTATTTGTATAAACCATAATCGTAATTACTGTATAAATATAAGAAGTTATAGAAACTTCTAATTAATTTCTCTCTTTTTTGTTGTTATAATTTCGAAGTTGTTATTTGTTCATACTCTTAAGATTCCCATATAGGAATTCTTAAAGTACACATACTGTACCTGCCCTATTTGTTAAACTTTAATTGCGTTAATTGTCTTTAAATTTTCAATTTGTTAATCTTAGCACCATTTTAAAATCTTATGCAGATTTTAGTGCTCATAAAAGGTTCTAAAACAAAAAATTGTTAATTGCCAAGTGCAAACTTCCACATTCTAAAGGTCTGAGACTTCAAAAGTTAAAAATTCAAATTGTACTTTTTATGTTACCAAAAATTATATCTCCACTCATTGTTAAATAAAAGAAATTTATATTTTTCGATTTCTACTTCACACCAGAATAACGATTAGGCAAGATCCTGTCTTCCCCGACTCTTCCTATAGGCTTATGCCCTCTTTAAGAAACTCACAAATCAAATTAACAACGGTTCCACTATTTGTTGCATTTGAGCAAGAACTCTTAGTCACAAACTTATTAAACCCTCTCTTAGCTTTAATAGCTAATTCTAATGAGCCAGCAAGGCAAGTAAAGCTAGCTATGCAAGCTTCCTGCTTGTTGAGATTGTCTCTAAACTTGTGGTTCGTTTTCAAAATTTAAGTTTTTCTCATTGTCTAAAGTTTTAGTCGGCGCTTTGCTGGGTAAAAGCTTAGCCATTCTTAAATGCAACTATTGGTGCTCTTACCAAAATTATTCCCAAAGGTATAATTGCTTCATTGCTACTCTTCCTGGAAACATTCGGTCTTTCGTTGGAGATCCTACAGTTTCAAGAACTAAAATATCACGGTTAATTCGAATTGTTTGCGTTCTTCAAAATCTTTGTTTAAACCAAACTCCTTTGAAGGGATACACAGTAAACTCATCATTTCTTTCCTTGCCAGACCACCACCCTTCCCCATAGTAGCCAAATCTTGGCTTGGAAGGGAAGGTACTATCACCTCTCGCCTGCAAATAGCCCAAGCTCCAGCTGCGTTTCCCGTTAGCTGTGTTCAGGTCCCCACTCACTTTAGTGATTTCACGGGCTTTGCGGTGACACTTGTTAACAATTACTCTTTTAAGTTTATTTTTATAAGTTTGTTGGACTCTCGTCCTATCTATCCATCCTTTTTCTCCAGTCCGAAACCCACTTCTTTTTCTTCATCATCTTCCCTTGAGGGTATGATTATTCCCAAGCTAATAATCCACCCAGTAACCATATGGCAGAAACAGGACAAATTCACAACCATAGTTAAAGATTTAGAAATTCTACATCAAGAAAATAAAGGTATGCTCATGAATATTCTATAACAGATAGAAATCGATAAAGCGCAGAGATTCAACCCTTCATATAATCTGAATGAAATAAATTTCGAAACTAGCATTTTATTCGGTACTCTAATACTCTTAATACAGCAATAGATAAAAAAAATCGGCAAGATTTCACTCTCCATGTCCATTTATTTGTATGTATTCAGTACAATATCCCTTACATAACGCAGTTATAAAACAGTAGCGACTTCCAAATCCCCACAATAGCGCTTCACGCTGCGTCATAACCCCGCCCATCCACATCCCTTCAGCCTTCCCCTCCCCCCTCGCACCAAGCACGTCACTGACACACAGCTGAGAGACACTCTGCCAGGCACCTCTCATTATGTATCTGTTCACGCCCGAGCTCACCACATTCAACAGCACGTGGGTAAACGAATTGGCATTCAATTTTTCTCCCTTTCTTAACAACATATTTTTCTCTTACAATCAAACACAATGTTTACGGTATGTTTTTCCCTTTGTTTTTCTTAGATGCAACTATCATATAGTTTTCTCAGTTTACTTCATCCGTCTAGTAGATGCCACCAAATAATATTATATAAGCCAAATCATGGCATAATTCATAATTTTTTACACGGTCTTTTTCTTCCTGCATTTTCTCTTAATAGGGCAGGTGACAGGTAGTTCAATAAGGAAATAATTAGTGGAAAGCTGGAAATTGCTTTAATCGCTTTATTTGGACCCAGATATTACTCTCCCAAGTTTTCCCCCTCGAGCGAAGTCGGCGTTGGCCCTTTTGGCCCTAAGAAGGTACCATTTTCCTTTTTCTTGCAAATATTTCCCAAACCATCAACTTTATCAACAAAATACCTATTATAACAAATAATCTAGAGTAAATTTCCTACAAAAATGTTCTGTACCTTTTGTCTCTAATGTGAACATGCTACGACCATTCGAAGTGGATCCCTTTTTGATTCTTGCGGAAAAGCTATGAAAATGATATGCCATATCAAAGTTTCTACATGTTATAAATATTTGTCAGCATTCCAGGTGCACAAGCTGTTAATTTGTTACAAGTATAACAGCTTTTCAATGTAAACAGCTGTGGTCAAGTACCTACCATTAGGATTATTATTGCGCAATATTGGCATAAAATCACTCTTTTCCACACCACCTGGCGGTAGAGTAAATGGCGCGTTTTATTAAAATTGGTATCCCCAGGAGGCCTAATCCACTGTTCAAATGTCAAAGTTAGTCGATTTTAAACCGTTTTGATGAAGGCTGGCAGTCTTGATCGTCTGCCTCAATTTCTCCGTCATCGCTTTCATCGTCTGTATCGGTACATTTGTTCGACGTCACAGGGCGCTCAAGATTAACATCGATGTCTCCGTCACAATCATCCATATCATCTTCCTCGGCAGCATTTGTACATGACCGTCCTATACAATTCATGCAGATTCTGAAGCATCGGAGGCCCGTTTTCCTGCAACCACACGCTGCGTTACATCCTTTCGAACATTTGCAGCACACTGTGTTTAGAAGCGTTTGTGGCGCCGGATCCCTCGTCGTAGGTATGGGAGCCAAACCACATTGAGAATTTTTCCAGCCCCAATCCAGTGGATTTGTATCATTTCCATACCATGTATGGGTTTGGTGGTATGTTCTTAAAGAGTGCTCACGTGCCGCTGATTCGGTGGGAGGTAAGCTTGCGAGATTAAATCGATGTTTGCTTAGGGATTTTGAAAACAGTTGGTACCGCAACTCATTCAGGGTATTTCCCGTGGTTTTGTTGTCTTAAATCCTAGCCAAAAGCAACTGGCCCGCTTTGTCAATTTCATCGGGGTTTGCGTTCATGTCTCGGGAAACCCTAACAGCTGTCTGCAGTTCCTCATTACTCTTCAGCAGTATTACGAAATTCATTTTGCCCTGCCCGTGAAACGAAGACGTTGTATCGCACCCACTAAACGCATGCAAAAAGAGGATGTTTTCGTGCACACACGTTGGGAGATTGAAACTTGTTGTGCAAAATAGTTGTTTGGTTGAACCTTTGCCGGGTTTCATAAAATACATTTTCGTGGAGGGTGGCACACGAGCCGCCAAGATGACCAAGATATCTCTATCTTCAGCCACTATAATGACCGAATTGTCGGACCGAGAGAACTCGAGTGCGGTGGTAACGATGAGCACATCGGCATCTTCTGGAGCTTGTCTGGTTTCGATTCCTTCGCTTTCGAATTTGACGCGCAACAAGTCGATCAATCTTCGTTTGTTTGTGTCATTAGACAAAAATTTTGCTTGTGGCATAGGTGCCGTCATGGACTCATAAAAAAAACCATTAGCAGCATCATGCTTGTGCGATCGTCGAAGACGTTCAGTGGAATTGGTACTGCGAGCGGCTGGGTCGTCAGGATACCCATCGAAAATAATGACACTGTTTTTGAAGTATCTTTTAACGTAATTCACATATTTGGCACTAATGTCGAAAAGAGTATCTGTTTGGTGCCAAATTACACGGTGCAGAAGATATCCTCCGTCGACAACATGATGTAGGTCCTCAAATGTGGGCTCAGCGGTAACAGGATGAGGATGGAATAACTTATAGAACTCAGACGTTTGCGTCTTATTACGCATTCCCGCTTCATCAAAGATCGCAACCGGATACGGAGCTAGTTCAAACTGGAAATATTGTTTCAATTCTGCATCCGATTTCTTTGCAAGACAAATGATATGGATGATTGTGACGGAGACATCGATGTTAATCTTGAGCGCCCTGTGACGTCGGACAAATGTACCAATACAGACGATCAAAGCGATGACGGAGAAATTGAGGCAGACGATCAATACTGCCAGCCTTCATCAGAACGGTTTACAATCGACTAACTTTGACATTTGAACAGTGGATTAAGCCTCCTGGGGACACCAATTTTAATAAAACGCGCCATTTACTCTACCACCAGGTGGTGTGGAAAAAAGTGATTTTATGCCAATACTACCCAATAATAATACTAATGGTAGGTACTTTGCCACAGCTGTTTACATTGGAAAGCTGTTATACTTGTAACAAGTTAACAGCTTGTGCACCTGGAATGCTGACAAATATTTATAACATGTAGAAACTTTGATATGGCATATCATTTCCATAGCTTTTCCGCGTAAATCAAAAATGGCTCCACTTCGAGTGGTCGTAGCATCGTAACGGTTCACATTAGAGATAAAAGGTACAGTACATTTTTGTAGGAAATTTACTCTAGATTATATTTGATGATAAGTATTTTGCTGATAAAGTTGATGGTTTGGGAGATATTTGCAAAAATACGAAAAATGGTACCTTCTTAGGGCCAACGCCGACTTCGCTCGAGAGGGAAACTTGGGAGAGTAATATCTGAGTCCAAATAAAGCGATTAAATCAATTTCCAGCTTTCCACTAATTATTCCCTTATTGAGGCTTTATTTTTCGACCTGTCGCCTGGCCTATAAGTTTTCCATCTAAAATTTTAATTTCCTCCAACAGAAGGACATGACCATTTCATTCCAATGTTGCCTGGGGGTGGTGGCGTGTTCACGCAAACAGTCCTACTACACCCACCCAATTCAATAAAATGAATTGGTACACACAGATCTAACAAGTCCATTAAGAAGAACGTCTTAGGAACATCAAAACAGCACTGAAATTAATGAAAATAAGAAAAAAAATTGATTCCCTGGAAAATATTTTAACTTTCCATATATATAAGAATTGTTTCTCAATGTGTTGCCAACAGTCACCACACACAAATTAAGTGCATTGCACCCTATTTTAATGAATCTGAATATTCATAATGCATGTTTTTAATTGGGCATAATTATTCCTGTACCCCCAAGCTACCTTAAGGAACACTAACAGATAAGAAACATATAACCCTTCAAGAAAATTAAAATAAATAATGACAAAGAGTAACTAGGGTATGTGTGTGGAACGGCTGGACAAATTACCATACCCAAGTTGTATTTAAGTTGAGAGAAGAACACTAAATCTAATATTGAAGAAAACACGGAGCATGTTTCATAACATAAAATATAATTAAATGAAAGAACAATTTTACATGCATGCTTAAATAATGAACATAATATAAATCATTAAAATGGTGAAAACAAATTAATGAATATAAGGAAGCATGGAACCCACAAGTGAGAAGGAGATGTAAGAATTTACCCAATTTCAGTCAAGCAGTTCAATAACCAATGAACAAATTATACTCCACATCAGTAGAATTAGATCTCAATACAATACATAATTATCCACGAATATCTTTGAAGTAATGACGTCAAAGCGTTTATAGAATATTTCCTTCAAATTAATTGAATGAATCTTTAAATCATTTAATTATTCACGACCAAAGTAAAATTGAAAAATGACTGACCTCAAGTCGACATGAAAAATTACCCACATTGTTTCCAAGAGAAACATGAAAAGTTAACAATCCCGAATAGTTTCCAGGCAACGGACGAAAGAATAAAATACATATCATAAGTGGTGATATATTAAACAGAGTCTTTATGAGACAACGCTAAACGAGACGAGGAAAAAGAAAATTAACTACCGGTATTACGAAAATATTTAAGGTTAGGAAAAATCCTCGCTCGAAACAAAATGAGATCCGAACGTTACACTGCTCGGCACGTCAGATATAAAAAGATAAAACATAGCCCCCAAAATACATATAAATATATGTTTTACATCAAATTAAAAATAAGTTATTGGAACTTTCTCTTCATACTTAGGCCTACTCGGTTCTACAAGCCTAGTGACTTACCAACAGCAAAATATATGCCAACTGCGCTAAGATAATTATTCAACAGCTCAAGACTGCAACATAAAAATATGTAGAATAACACCAACGCAATATACTCGTACCGACGACCAATTCACTCTTCCCGGTCACAAATAGTTCCAATAACTTTTAACACATAACAAACCTAAATATAGATATACTCCTGTAGCCAAACTTCATACATTACGTTTTTCTTCATTAGTTCCAATAACTTTTAACACATAACAAACCTAAATATAGATATACTCCTGTAGCCAAACTTCATACATTACGTTTTTCTTCATGTCTACATATTTAAGCCTATGTCAGAGATTTCCCAAACGGTGGACGGTAAATGGAAATCACGTAGTGATGTAATAATATCGGGGAAAGGAGATTTATCTGGCCGAAGGCCAGATAATCCCCGTTTTACATCAAATATTTAGTTCTCACATCTCTTCTTCCTGGAAGAATTCCTTCAACTCACCTTTGTTTTGTCAATAAACGGAGACAATGACGGTTCGTTCGGGCACCAACGGACCCGATCGGAAGGCCTCGTACACTACAAAATTAGGTTCCAACTTTTGCCACTAGGGCGAGCCATCGACTGGACAGAGATTCGCCGAGGTACAAACATTTGCCACTAGAGCGAGCCATCGACTGTACAGAACCTCGCGGAAGCTTGCCAGGATACTAGTTTAGTCAGACATAAATAGGTACAGTGAAGATCAAGATTGCGCCTACAGCCGCCCGCGGAACGTCTTGAATGCGCGTTAATATTTATTAACGGGTCAATTGCAATAGTAATAAGAGAAGAATAATCAGAACAAAAAGGAATGGACCAACAAACAGGTCCAACCTGAACCATGTACGATATTTTAATTTTTATACATTCTTTAACATCAATATTAACCATTCTATAGTAACATGTGGATAATAACCTAATCTATTTTTTTTTTAGCAATATGCAATATAACAAGTGTGTTTTTATCATCGTGTTTAATGTGTTTAGGTCATGGGAAGTTTTTCCTAATGTTTTTGTCAAGCAGACTGATGAAGGGGGAGTGTAAGAACTCCCGAAACATGTACCGTACCTGTGAGTACCAATTTCTATTCAAATTGTATTGAAAAGGCGAACATTTACTATTTCACTTAATCTTAGCATAGGTTATCAGCCCAAGCGCCCTATCCTGGTGGGGGGCTGCCCCTTACAGCTTCCAGACTCGCGGCAATTTCTGTAGGGGTTGTCACCCTTAGCCTTTGTAGATTCCTCTACTGACTGCAAAGCAGCAGTTTTCGGCTGGTGGTATTTCTGCCTTTTCCGCCATTGGGATGCTATATCTATCTGCCATCCAAGCCATTTTTCACCAGAGCCCCGTTAGCCGTCACTTTTCAGGGTTCCTGTAGGGCCTTCACAGCTACCGCAACGGTCCTGGGACACACAAGGTTTCCACTGTACTTCGCCCCAACTGGCAATCCCCTACTTTGTGCCGTTCCCCATCTCCCACGACGTGGAGGCAGCCTCTACTCTCGCAAATTATAATCCCTCCGGAAGTTCTGGTGTCATTGGGGCTACCCTTACCCAAGAAGGACGACCGGTTGCTTTCTTCTCTAGAACGCTAACTCCAACAGAGAAAAAGCATTTATCCGTTGAAAAAGAGGCTTATGCCATAGTTGAATCAATAAGAAAATGGAGACATTACCTTCTTGGCAGGCATTTTCGCCTCATCACTGACCAGCGATTGTCACCTTCTGTTTGATAAAGAGAAACATGGTAAAATCAAAAATGATAAAATTACGAGGTGGCGTATGGAGTTGCATTGTTTCTCATTTGATATTATCTACAGACCTGAAAAGGACAATACCGCGGCAGACGTGTTTTCTAGAATAGTATCAGTGGTAGATACCAGCTATAATAAATTGAAAGAGCTGCATAATACTCTTTGTCACCCAGGTGTTAGCGGCTTCGGTGGCGTAGTCGGTAGCATGCTGAGCTTCTATGCCCAAGATAGCGGGTCAAACCCGGCCGAAGCCGTCGGATTGTTTAAGAGCGTTAAAAATCCCCCAGTATGCCTTCCTTCGGAGGGGAAGTAAAGCCGGCGGTCCCATGTGGGTAGATTATTAGCTTGGGAATAACCTGACCCCCAAGGGAAGATGATGAAGAAAAAGAATTGGGTTTCGGACTGGAGAAAAGGGATGGAGAAATAGGACGAGAGTCCAACATAAGTTATAATTTTAACTTTAAGTACACTCAAAAGCAGCTGCCACTGTAAACCAGCATTCCGATACCTATAGTGGGTAGGGACCTGGACGTAGCTAACAGGAAACGCAGCTGGAACTTGGGCTATACGCAAGCAAACGGCTATAGCGTATTCCCTCTCAAGCATAAATTTGCCTACTATGGGGAAGGGTGGTGGTCTGGCAAGACAATGAGTGACAGATTTACTGTTTGTACTTTCAAAGGAGTTAGGTTTAACAAAAAGTTTTGAAAGGCGAGCAAAGGTTGGGCTCGTTGTGATATTTCTTAACTCCGGGTGGGTAATTCCTCTCAACAAATGACCGAGTACTACCAGGAAGGGCAGTGACGAAACAGTTATGCTTTTGAAAATAATTTTGGTAAGAGCACCAAGAGTTGCATTTAGAAATAGCTAAGCTTTTGCCCAGCAAGGTGCCGACTAAAAGTTTAGACAATGAGAAGGACTTAAATTTGGAAAACCAACCATAAGTTTAGGGAAAGTCTCAACAGGCAGGAAGCTGGTGGGGAGAGCTGTACTTGCCTTACTGGCGAGTTAGAATTAGTTATCAAAGCTAAAAGAGGCTTTAATAAGTTTGTAACTAAAAGTTCTTGCTCAAATGCAACGAGTACTGCAAACCTTATCAATAGATTTATTTTTATTAAAGAGGGCATAAACCTAGGAAGAGTCAAGGAAGACAGGGTCCTACCTAAGCGTGAATCTAGCGAAAAGAATAACGAGAAAATATAATAGGTTTATTAACAATAAATTAAACATTGAAGAATTATCAAAAAATTAATAACAGTTAGATCATGATTGTGATTTCTAAAAGTTTACATGTGAAGGTCTGAGACCTAAAGATAACAAGTGTACAATTTATAAACAACGTTAAATTGGGTACAGGTTTAGTTAGTTAGTTAGTTAGTTATTGTTGTTTTAAGGGGCGGAACTACGAGGTCATCTGCCCCTAAAGTTTAAAACTTGTGGTAAGCACTAAAAATCTGAATAAGATTTTAAAAGTAGTGCTTAAAATGGACAATTTTAAAGTTTGTGACAACAATTATAAAGTAATTCTGGCGTAGCCTAATTAATCAGGCACGATGTGGGTATTTAAAGATTTCATATTTAGAAATCTTAAAAGTATGAATAAATAACAATTTGAAATTATAACAAAAAAGAGAGAGAGAAAATAAGTAGAAGTTTCTATAACTTCTTATACTTAAACAGTAATTACGGTGGTTATTTATACAAATAGGGCAGGTCGCTTATTGTGAAACCTGAAGAAAAAATTAAGAGGAAGTTTCTAGAACTTCTATATTTAAACAGGATCACGAAAAAAAAAAAATGGGGCAAGTTAACCTTTCGTGAAACCTGGATTAAAGAGATTAATGAAAGGTTTGGTAGACAATAACCAATTCTTGTGCTAGCAAGAAAAGAAATTGATTAATAAGCAGTTTCTAACTGCTGATATTGATACAGAGTGAATAAATGGAAAGTGGAGAAAGTTGGGAGTGCGCCTATGGTTTGGCGAAGCCTCGTTGCACAATACATAAATTTAAAGATTAACCTAATTTGTTAGTAAAGAGGGGTTGAGGAAGAGGAAATAGGAACTTTGCATAGAAAGTTCTTGGCCTATTTTATTTATTTCCGTCGAGCGCGACGCGGATGAGAAATCGAGCGAGCACTGTTTCACTATAGTCTATTGACGTGGCTGAAAAGTTCACTATTGTAGCACAGAAAGTTTATAGCAAGGAAAGTTATTTCAATGGTTAAAAATAACTAGTTGCACTAGATTTGCGAGAGTCTATTGCGTTGACAATTTGTAGGTTATAGTTGAATGCCGCAGAAAAATTCCAACGGAGGAAGAAAAATGAGGTGTTGAATAGCTGTTCATAAGGAAGATTCCTTGGTTAGAAAAAGTATTCCCATATGTGAGTGGAAAATACTAGAAGGTTTAACTTGTAGATGAATTGTTTGACGTGGGAAATTCCAGAACAATCCTGACGGTTGAATGGACATATAAAGTCCAGCGGTGGAACGAGCTAAGCTTTCTATAGACAGTGGGTGATTTAATGATGTCCCACGTTGTGAGAAGGTATCTCAATTAATATGGATAAGATTAGATTAGATAGACAAAGCCTAACCTCGAAAATCCCGCGAAGATGGTTATTGCCCACATTTAGTAATATCACACTGTCTGTAAATGATGGTTAAAAAGCATATAGCTATTTAAAAGCGGTTAAAATGTGTTGAAGAAAGTTGAAGTAGTACTTAGCTCATTTCTGATGAACGGCGAAACTCCTGGTGACCGTTAGTCTGGAATTCACAACATGGCGAAGATTTAAATTATGTCTCTCAAGTAGAGGAGACGGGCCCTAGTTAGGCTCAAACTGTAAGCATTGAAGTTCGAAGCACTAGTGAGACCAGCTCAACGAAGCGCAGGGGGACCAAGGAGGGAAGATGGGTGGGGGAAACAAACAAAGTAGCATACATAAAGATTACAAACTTAAGAAAAATTAAATATCTTCATGAAGTAGTCTTCAAGGAGTTGAAAGCAGGCGTCACTAGCGAAGCCTGGAGGATAGGGGGGTAAACAAAGTCCTCTTGATCACGGAGATGATAGCTGGCGATAGCGACGAGATCTGGTGGCTAGATTGGTAAGGAAGTCCTCTTGTACATGGAAAAATTGAGGAATTTCAGAGATTCGCTGCTAGATGACGCTAGGTTGGTCATGGAAGATATATACAGTATCTAGAACAGACTCACAGGTAATATAAGCACAGTGTATAAACAAAGAAAAACCAGGAGATCACTGTTGATGTTTGCGTAAAGAGAAAGTAATGAAATAAAGCAAAGAGCAGCAAAAGCTTACTCTGTCTTACCGTGTATTCCAAGGAATACACCAAGCTGGGAGGGGAAACACCAACAGAGAACAGGAAGACTTGTTACAGATATAAGGGTAGGGGGGCAATTAAAGACAGTGGTCTTGTAATATGCCCATTAGTGGTCGAGATCCTGGCCACCCTAACTCTCCCATCCCTTCCCGGGTAACACTCGGCCACTCTACCGGAGATCCAGACCAAGGGAGGGGAAGCATCTCTAACCAAGACAAGGTCACCCACTTTGATGTCGGGATTAGAAAGAAACCACTTCTGTCTCCGTTGCCATGAAGTTAATTATTCCAAGTTCCACCTCCTCCAGAAAGAATTACGAAGGGCTTCAAGTTTACACCAAACAATAGGTAAATTAGAATCTCTGTAAGAGTTGGGAAGGGGAGGAGGAACAGAAAGAGAAGTGCCTATAGGAAAGTGATCAGGTGTAAGTGGAAGCAGGTCATCAGGGTCATTGGAAAGAGGAGTTAAAGGGCGAGAATTAACAACACCTTCAATCAGAATAGAAAGTGAATTAAATTCTTCATAAGTCAGAATGCGACATTCTAGAAACTCTGTTTGCAACAAAAGTTTGCCAATGAGTGGGGTTTTTGGCGATCCAAGAAAGAGTGATCATGGAATCGCTCCACAAATAAGTTTGCGTAAATTCGACCTTTAGGACTTTGTGCAATTTTTTGGCAAGCTCTGCGCCGTGAGTGCAGCACACAATTCGAGCCTAGGCAAAGTAATAGTTTTAAGAGGAGCAACCTTCGATTTGGCACAAACAAGGTTGGAAACTGAAGATCCATTAAACGAACCGCGATAAACCAAATATGCACAGCAACCGTAAGCTTTTTCGGAACTGTCTACAAACACATGAAGGAAAAAAGAAGTATTAGGATGAGCGTTAATTAAATTCATAGGAATTTCAATAAGAGAAAGATCAAGCAAATTGCTACGAAAAGAGAGCCATCTGTTAAGAAAGGAAAGGGGAACAGTTTCGTCCCATTCACATTTGAGCGACCATAGCTCTTGCATGAAAAGTTTGGCTATAACAATAACCGGAGCAAGGAATTGAAGCGGATCAAAAATTTTCGCAATTTCAGAGAGAATTTGCCTTTTTGTGTTAGGGAGCTCTTCGGCAAGCGAAATTTTATAGATGAGAGTATCAGTGCTAGTGCACCAATGAACTCCAAGTGTTTTTATGGATTCGGAATTTCCACAAATTTCAACGAAGGAGGGATCAACATCTTCAATAGGAAACTGGGCGAGAAATTTCGCTGAATTGGAATTCCATTTATAAAGTGGAAATCCTCCATTCTTTAGGAATGCCTGAAGTTCTAGTGACACGAAAGAAGCTTCCTCCAGAGTGGCGAAAGACTGCAGGTAATCGTCAACATAGAATGATGTAGTTAGTGCTTCGGAAGCTTTTAAATCAAATAAATGACCATCTTGAGAGGCTAACAGATATAGGGATCGGATAGCAAGGAAAGCAGATGGTTTTAAGCCATAAGTGACTGTCTTTAAGCGAAATATTTTGATGGGCTTGCTGATTTCGTCGCGCCACAAGATTCTTTGGAGATCTTGTTGTTCGGGCTGAATTAAAACCTGACGGTAAGTCTGTTTGATGTCCGCTATAACGGCTATGGGAAATAATCGAAAATTTAAGAGTATAGCAGATAAATCCGACTGAATAGCGGGACCAGAGTAAAGGGTATCGATAAGACTGTTGCCATTAACGTCAGGTGATGAACCATTGAAAACGACTCGGATTTTATCCTTTACAAGAGGGTTTTCCACACTGGATGATGATTTAAGAAAACCGTTTCAATTGGGGGATGCAATTCGTCATCAGATTTGCTGACAACTTCCATATAATCTAAGCTTTCATACTCATCCATGAAATCAGTGTACTGTTGTTTAACGAGAGGTTCTTTCTTGAATTTGCTTTCGATAGCAAAGAGAGCTTTTCGAGCTTTTGGTTGATAATTAATAAGTTTTGGGGGATTAAGTAATCTTGGCATCTGAACAACGAACCGGCCTTCAGGAGAACGAGTGGTAGTGTTCAAGAAAAGTTGCTTACAGAATTCGTTTTCTGAAGAAGATAAGTTAGGAGAATCAATGTTTTCAAGTTTCCAGAACTGTTCCAAATCAGTATTAGCGAAATAACATTGCGATACGGGTTGGGGAGAATAATTAGGAAGTTTACCCGTAATGATCCATCCAAAATTAGTGTCTCTGGCAACCACGTTTGAAGATAACTTACGAACCTGTTTACGAAGGCAATTCCATAAAACATTGGCACTAAAGTGTATGTCAATGGGGCCTTGTACATTGAACAGAGGATCGGCTAACCTTAAATGAGAAGGAATGTTCAGACCTGAGATATCGACGGAGTGACTAGGAGTATCCTCTCCGATACTGTTGAGGATGAGGCAATTAAGTTTTAGAAAGTTATTTCTGTGACAAGTGTCTCTTAAGGTTAGTTTTGAAAACTGTAAAGCTTGCGACTTTAAACTATTAATGCCTGATACATTGATAGAAGTGGGGTTTACAGGTAGGCCTAGTTTTTGATTAACGAATTAGAAACGAAATCATGGGTTGCCGCCGAATCAAGAAGACCGCGTGCACGGACCCAGTTGCCAAAATTATCCTGAACTTCGATTTGGACAGTGGACAATAGTAGTTGGGCACTACGTGTAGACTTGGCATTTTGAATGTAAGATGAAGCATTAGAACTGCTAGCATTGTCACCTTTCTGTGAAGTAGATGCGGCTGATGACCTTGCTTGATCATGACGATGTAGTTAAGTGTGATGAGCTTTTTCACAATGAAAACAAAGTCTGGTGGACTTGCAATATGAAGCAGAATGCTTGGGTGAAAGGCAGTTAAAGCAGTGTATATTCTGGGAAACTAATTTTTTTCTGTCGTTGACTGACAGTTCTTTAAAAGATTTACAGAGATATAAGGCGTGGGAATCTTTGCAAAGTATGCACTTTAATGGTTCATTTAAACTCTTACGGGTTTCGCTTTGAGTGTTTAAAGCGAGAGAACTAGCAATACGGCGTTCACTAGACCTAGTTGGGTAACCAGTGGCGTTTGACTTGAGTTTAGACGAGCTGGACCTGGGTTTTTGGGTACTAGACGCTGCGTGTTCGGTTTTAGATTTGAGAGACAATGATTCAAATTTAGTACTGTACCCGATACCTAGTTGAGGCTATCGGCTACGCCAGCAGACATTGAGCCGTAGTTGAGGTTTTGGGAAGAGTTAAGAAAAGATAGCGCTCAGATCGAGTCAAGAGGAATGTCAGGATGACGTAGTAGGTCTAGGATCAAGAAGGCACTGACATCTGTAAGAAGATGGAATTATGGATGGAATTATGAAGCTTTATTAAGATCTATATGGAACATGGTATTTAAACATCTTAGAAGAGGATATATAACATGCATTATATATGGTAATAATTTAAAGGAAGTCAGATAACCCTTAAGTTATTTTATAACTTAATAGCCGAGATGATGAGGGTTCGAGATTATAGTTGTGACGCAAGAGCATAGTGGTGGGGAGAACGCCACGTGACTGCGCCAAGCAGGTAAGGGTCAAGACAGTGCAGAGACAGTCAGTCGAGCTCTGTGAGCCAAGTAAGAGAGTCGAGCTGAGTAGCGCACGCCAAGCGCATCGTACAGATCGCGTAGCGAACAGAAACTGTCACGGCAAGTGAAAGCGACAGTTTCGGCTTCACCGAGCAGCGAACGACAAGTAGGTCAGTGAACCGGGCGGACATACGGAGCAAGCAAGCATAGACGGCCGGGATGTTAGGACAGCATTGCGAGTAGTTGGGGAACTTTATTCCAAGCTGCATTTCAACGCAGAACAGAATAGTAGAGCGACATGGCGAGGCCAGCTTTAGGTGGAGATGATTATAGTATTGCAGTAAAACCGAGCGGGTTATTTCACATTATATACGCAAACATTATGACAGAAGCTGAACTTCACTACTACATTGAGTTAGAACGTTTATTCAGCATTTGAATTATAAAAGCAGATAGTTACGAGACACTGCAACTTTGAACTTCGAATGAACATGGTTTTCTTAACGACATTACGACTATGCATTTCATAACGCATTCCAAGTAACATTAACAATTATAAGCAAACGGAATGTTGTAAGCATATGCACTTCTGAACATTAGCTCGTGCATTAATGCAATTATTTCTTATGCACTGTTGTAAATTACCGAGTATGAACACAACTACAGGGTGTTTCATAAACTCAGACACTCTTATATAAAATTTTATTTTATGAAAGTGAGACTTAGCAGTTATTGGAGATTGAACTTTCAACACTCAAACTGAACATTGCATGGAACAGTGGCGTAACGTAGAAGAGGAAAAGGGGGTCCGCTGTTTCTATGAACTTTTTCGTGAAGATTTGGACAATATCCGCTATGGATAATCAGAAGTTCATCATGTCGGAGTAAACGCAGACAGAGACGTGATGGCACCACAGAGCGATGGATTCGATTCCTGACGAGAGGAGGTCCACCAGCTGATTCACTTGGGATTTTGAAGGCAATCGTCATTGCATGGATGGAATGATATTCACGCCGATCTTTCGAGAAATGCATTATATAGGGAAAATCGACGATCTTTGGAATTTAAAAACAGCTGATTATGAAAAGGTACTGTAAGAGTTATAACTTCCCGATACGATTATTTTCATGAATACTGGGCACACATGTATATGTTTCTAATATGAGTGATACGATTATTTAGACATGGTTTGACTTTATATGATTCGAATTTTTGCTAGAATATGGTGTGACCATATGATACGGCATGCATCATTATACGATATTCTCACCATTGGTTGGCTTTATTAAGCAGATGTTTGGTCTTTTAGACATTTTTCCAGCAAGGATATATTTCATGAATAGTTTTTTTTTGTGTAACGAGTATTTCGAACTCGTGATCTGCAATTGATTATCTAAAACTACTTCGTCAGTTCATTGCATACTAGCGAGTGTGTATTATTCATCAGTAGGGATTTTTTCCATTGGATTGTTTGGAGATATTAAGAAGTTATTCACTTTAGTGAATAAATATCGCTTTTATATGACAGCTAGAGACTTGTTGATTCCTATCTGGTACATTCACTCATATAGTCTTCGAGATGGGGTCTTTCGTATTTATACGATTGTATGGTGGCTACTCATCTTACCCATCGTTTAGGGCACTAACATAATTAGTCGACGGGGCGAGGTCTTTCGTATTTATACGATTGTACGGTGGTTACTTATCTTACTTGCCATTGAGGGACTCATTTTTATCATCCGAGTGTACATGAGATTGTAAGTGAATCAAACAAGGAACTACTAGTCACATATCAGTCGAAATTTTGTTAAATAAAGTAACGATAAATGTCAGCAGGGTTACGTTTAGTAATTCTTGTTTGCCAATCCAATATTTTGTTGCTATACTCTTTTGAGAGTGCTTTCAGTTTAACAGCTGGTACAGCTGATGCTTTTGATGATTTTTATAATTGTGTTTGATACCTTTGAGAAGGATTTAAAGTAATTGAATCTTGTAAGATGAATCATTAATTGTCAGATTTATTTTAAGGCAGATCAGTATTGCAGATTTTGATATGAGAGATTATAGCACATTGGTGTTTTTCTGTGATGTGAATTATGAGAATTGTAAGAGAATTTTATGCTATTTGAAAGCAGATCTTGAATTACTAAGGTAATATATTTTTTCCAATTGTTTAAGAAGTTGTCTAGATGTGATCAGATTAATTACAGTTATTGGAGATTGTGTGCGTTGATAATTTGAAGCCAGTTATATATTTTTTGTAGATCATGCAACATGGTTAAGTAAAGTTTGTGATAGGCATTTTGTGGAAGTTGCCAAGTGATAGTTGCAATATTGCTGATGTATTTTGAAGCAGACATGAGGTTGTCGAACCCAGTCTAGCGTATTTGTTGAGATTCATGCTGTATGTGCTGAATATTTATGGAGTTTTGTGGAATAATTGTTGTATTCAAATGTGATATTTGAAGAATTGAGGATATATAATGGAGTTGTGGATAGTCAGATCCAACGTGATGTCGTGAAGGTAATAATATTTTTGGCATGAAAATTAAATACGAGATATAACTTGGAAGTGATAAAACTGTAAGACAACGTTCTATAAACCATATTAAACAATTTGTTAGGAAATTAAACAAATAAATAAAGTTGATAATACAAGATTTTCTGAGAATAATAATTAATGAAATAATAATCTGAAATTTAAGCATATTAATGATCTGACCCAATGAAATAAAAATCAGAATGACGAGATGAAATAATGAAAATCTAAATAACCAGGAGAATGAAATTTAAATAAATTAATAAATTAAGTTTTGGAATAAATCAATGAATTAAATAAATGGATAAATTAAAGATTGGATAAATAAACTGATTTAAATGAATTAATAGATGATTGGATAGATGATGAATAACTGAATTAGAAGGTGATAATTAATTAAAGAAGCTGATGATTAATGAATTTATATGGAATTAAATAAATTTAATTGAGATATAATTTGAGGAATTGCAACTTGAGTTGAGGATTTAAATGATTTAATGGTGATGAATTAATGATTCTGACAGGAATATGTTGAATTTTGAAATAAGAATTAATGAGATAAATATTTAACTTTGATGATGATGATAATGATGACCAATGAGCCGTGAATTTTCTGTAATTCACAAACAAGCGATGTGTAATGACAATGTAAATAGTGTAAATTAATTATTCAATGTTTAGGAGCATTTTTCTAACAGGTTCAACATTTAAATTATGCCATGCAAGCCATAAATTACGTGATGTTTAAAATATGTGATTATAATATGTGTATGTTTAGACAGATTAATAACTTTTTCAAATCCACATTTATGATGTTAAATTAAAGAGAAATTAGGTCTCAGGTATCACAAATGTCAGTGACGAAAGACATAGTGCTACAGTGATCCTGAGAACCCAAGAGAACTTTAGAGATTTTTCTGTTTTATGTGGATGAAATAATTTTTGATTAGAAAAGAGATGGTTCGATTTTTGGACAATGACAATTTAACGTTGGCATTCGACCATACTCTCAGGTAGGAGGTATATTTAAAATGTCTGTCTGACTATCAAAGTGAAATAAATTTGTTTTTATCTTAGTTGTGATCTGATGATGATGTGATTTTCCTTTTTCTTTCCTTGTCTTGAGTAAGGCTTAACCGGAAAGGATGTGGTTTGCTAGGAATTCAGTTGATGGCGCCCATTTATATTTGCATTATTTTTATTAAACTTAAGCCCGTAACGACCCTAGAGATACTTTGTCTCGTGTTACCCACTGCTTTTTCGATAACTCAGCTGAATTTCCGACACATTCCTTATTTGACTAGGGGTTCATTTAACTCCGCTCTGTCCTGGAACTCCAGGAATGCGATGTAATAGCAGATGGGTCATCGCATCCCCAGGACGAACGGGTACAGAGAGAGAGGGAGAATTGGCTTTACCCACCTGTGGGGCTTCGATTTTGTTTATTCTATGGAATCACATCAGATTTAGATTACTGAGAGATTGATCTCAAGTTCATTTAATTGTGTTATAAAATTTATTAAACTTAGTCAGACAATATACTTGTGTGCCCATTCCAGTGTTCATGTTAATCGTATTAGTATTATATCATGTTAGTTATAAGTCATTTTTCCTATACCCAAGTGAATGCAGGAATTGAGACATTGTGATGTGTTGTTGTCTAACGTCTCTGAATAAAACGTCTATTGAAAATATAATTATGTTGCCGGAAGATTTAGCTAAGGTGTTAGGAGAGTTACAGAGTGGTATGTCTGGTATTGCAGAAACTATTTCTAAAATGGAAACGGAAGTTAAAGAACAGTTAAATAGTTCAGAAGCTAGGTTAGAAGCTAGATGTAAAGAAAATGTGCAAGCATTACAAACTAGTAATGAAGAAAATTTAAAATCATTACAGATTAGTAACGAAGGCAATCTGAAAGACAGTTTAAAGTCATTAGAGACTAGGTTACAGTCTAGTACTGAAGAAAATTTAAAATTATTACAGTCAAATAGTGAAGACAATTTAAAAACATTAGAAGAAAGATTACAGTCAAATAGCAAAGATGAGTTGATGTCATTGGAGACTAGATTACAGACTAGTACTGAAAGTCATTTGAAAGCTAGTGAAGCTAACTTGAAGGATAGTTTTAAATCATTAGAAGAAAAATTACAGTCAAATAGTGAGGATAATTTTAAATCATCGGAAGAGAAATTACAAGCTCGTAGTGAAGAAACTAACACTGAATTAGAAATCAAGTTAACTAGATTAGAGAATAGATTAACTTTAAAGAATAATGAAATGCTTAAGACTTTACAATTAGATATAATTGCAGTAAATATGAAAGGAGAGGAAAATGTTCCAATATTAAGAAAGAATATTATTGAATTAGAAAGTAGAGGAGAAGAAAATATTTTTACTTTAAGAACAGACGTTATGTCTATACAGAAAGACATTAAATCGGACGTATCGAAGTTGAGATTCGACATCGATGGTTTAGTGGCAGATGTAGGCAAAATTCAAGAGTGGTCTACCGAAGTATCTTTCGAAACTAAAATCCAAGGTCTAGAGATGAATCTAGGTAATGAGATTAAAGATTTAAAGTCAGTAATTGGGACCATTAAAGAGGAAGTCTTAGGAGAGGTTAATTCTAATTTAAAATCATTAGAGAATCAATTGCAGAAAGATATTAGGAAGATGGATGACGATATAGAGCAAAAGGTTAATGAAAACAGCTTTATTTAAAAATAGAGTCGGTGCAATCGTGGAAGAACGGTATAGTGAGGTCGATGCCGAAGCAAAAGAAAAACGTGCAGGATTAGACGAGAAATTAATCGCAGGTATGGCGAACTTAGAAGCGAGATTTACGGAGAACAAGGAAGTGATGAAGATAGATTCAACTCTATTTAGGACAGATGTTGATCTGTTAAAGGAACAAGTCGCGTCAGTAAAGAATACGTGCGAAGACAAGATTGACAAGTTGAAAAACGATTTAGACGAGAGTAACAAAACGCAGAATGTTACGTCGCTAGATGAGTTGAAGACTCAGGTCAAGACCGTGGAGAAATTGGCAGAAGACAGGATAACTAAACTAGAATCTATGATTAACAGTTTCACCAGTCAGAATATTACATCAGGGGAAACATTGATAAATCAGACAGCGATAGACCGCAGTATGAGTAATCAAGAAGTTAGCATGGGAGAAGACCGTCAAACGCAACCGAATGTGACATTCGAAAGGGAAAGTTCAACCCCTCAGGATAATCCAAGTTCGAATAGGAATACGTTGGGTACAAGCGAACGATACTCAGGTCCAGTTACCATTATCAGAAATCTGGATGACAAGCCTAGAAAGTTTTCTGGAAATACAGGAGTCACACCAGTCAAATTTCTGCGAGATATTCGAGACTACATGGCGGAACATAGAGTAGCCAAATAAAGAGAGCTAAGGATAGTCGAACGCGCCTTAGACGGGTCTGCGCTAACTTGGTTCAGAGCATTCAGAAGCAATTTTGCGAATATGGAGCAATTTGCCATAGCATTCTTGAGGAGATTTTGGAGTGCCGAGGATCAACTGAACGTAAGAGCGGAAATGTACTCGAAGCGTTATTCTACGTCACATCCGACGCATTATGCCAATTATTTTACGTCACAGCTGGCTAAATTACAGTTTCTGATTCCTCCATTGCCTGAAGAAGAGCTTTTGCAAGCTATAGCGAGACAGTTACCAATTGAGGTACAGCGATCACTCATAGCGTCGGGAGCAAACACACTTGAGCACTATGACGACATTTTACGGCGATTAGACTATACAAGCGCTCAAGTTACGCCTAGAAATGCAAGAAACGACAATAGAAACACGCAAGAGGTGAATGCGGTAGTCGTTGACAACGCAGCTCAAACGGACAGAAGAGATTCCTGGGAAAACAGAAGGAACGAAGGAAATCGAGGAAACATCCGTAACGTTCGAGGAAATGATCGATATAGAGGATCATATGAGAGGCCATACGATCAGGAAGCAAGAGACAGCCGATACAGAAATTATAACCAGAATTCCAGATATCAAGATAGGAATCGATACAACAATAGATATCGTGGTAGAAATAACTGGAGCCAAGGTCAACAGTATAATGGGAACGACAGGCAGGGTGGCCGAAGAAACGATCCTAACGAAAGACGAGATAATCGTGAATATGAGAGGTCGAGGCAAGAAAATAGACAGCCTAGTGCACCACTCGAAGAGACCGTCAGAGATGTCAATCGAGCAAGCACGAGTGGCGAAGGAAAAAAACGTCAAATTAACTCTAGAGAAAAATGCTAATCATTGGGAATCGATCATCATTGTGGAAACGTATCAGGTCAAGGACGAGGATTTAATCGAGGAGGAAGACATAGTACATCGAGGAAATAGACATGAATTGCCAGTTATCAGTGTGGAAGTCATGGGAAAGGAAATAAAGACACTTGTAGACACGGGGGCTATGGTGAGCTTGATATCCATAGGTTGCCTGGATGAGTTGAAATTATCAGGAGAAATTACAATGTTGCCAACTGTTGTTAGCAAGATTCAAGGGGTGATCCCAGACAGACGTATGAAATGTAAAAGTCAGGTACTTTTAGATGTTGGGATTGGAACCAGAAGTTTTGAACAGATGTTCCTAGTAGTGGGTCAACTACATTTTGACATGATCCTAGGAGTGGATTTCTTAAGTGAAAGTGGCCTGATCATAGATATGCAGAGTAGGCGCATGTACTTTCAAGAAGGGGTCATGGAAAATCAGGAATCTGAGATGACATTCTTTAGAGAGGATAAATTGGATGAAATAGTATGCAGTATTGAAAGGTCTATAGAAGATAGAACTGGCATGACAAGTAAAATAAATCCAGAAATTAAGGAGCAGTTTGATCAAGTAATTACAGAATATGAGGACATATTCAATGACAAACCAGGTCTCATAGAAAATTTTACCTATAGCATCAAGTTGATGGATGACAAACCATACCATAAAAATTTATATCCCATTCCGGATAAATGGAAGGAGGAAGTTAGTACAATGATAAGCGATATGGAGAAAGATGGAATAATTAAGAAGATGCCAACTGCTTATTTGAATCCTTTAGCTGTTGTCAAGAAACCTAATGGTAAGCTGAGGATATGCCTAGATGCTAGAGCCCTTAATGAAAGAGTTCTTCCTGAACACGACAGACCACCTGTTATTCGTGAATTGTTACGCAGATTCAGAGGAAAGAGTTTCTTTTCGACAATCGATCTGACTAGTTCTTATTATCATGTTGAGCTAGCAGAAGACTGCAAACAATACACAGGGTTCTTGTTTGACCATAAAACATATGTATTCAATAGGTTACCTTTTGGAGTGAAAAATAGTGGTCCGGTGATGATCCGAGCATTAGATGAAAATTTGTCAGATGCAGTCAAGGAGCATGTGGTGAGCTATATTGATGACCTGATTATAGCGTCTGAGACAGCGGAAGAACATATCAGGCACCTTCGAATGCTTTTTGAAGATCTTAGGAGGACGAACTTCAAGGTAAATTTCAATAAATGTCAGTTCTTTCATGAAGAAATTGAATTTCTTGGACATAGAATCGATGGAGATGGTTATAGGCCCAATCCAAAGAAGATCATGGCAATTTCAGAGTTTCCAACCCCACGAAAGATTAAAGAGGTACGGCAGTTTTTAGGCATGTGTCAGTTCTTTTCAACACATTGTCCTGAATATACTGAAACGATGGCACCTCTACAGGATTTACTAAGGAAGGGAAATCGATGGAAATGGGACGATAGATGCAATCAAGCGTTTTTAGCGGCTAAGAAAATGTTGATCCAAAATATCAAGCTTGAGTACCCAGATTTTACAAGAAGATTTTTTGTGGAGACAGACGCATCCAAAATAGGTATCAGTGGGATCCTATATCAGTTGGATGATGACAGGAAACATAGGTATTTAGCCTTCACCAGTCGCAAGCTCAGGAATTGTGAGAAGAATTACTATGCAACTGAGTTAGAGGCATTAGCAGTGGTTCATGCTCTTAAGACGTGGAAGAAGGTGTTGTTTGGACATGACATAACAGTGATCACAGATCATAAAGCCCTCCAATTTATTATGAAGACAGACTTAGCGAGTGACCGCATCACCAGATGGGCTCTGTTCTTACAACAATTTAACCCAACTGTTGTACATAGACCTGGGAAATTAAATCTGTTAGCAGATGTGTTGAGCAGAAACCCTTGTGAGGAAGTAATTGTCAACCATATAAATTTGATTCAAGAGGATAATGGTACTCTAGAAAAGTTGAAGATGTTAGCGCAAACTCAGAAGAGATATGCACCTTTGCGAAGAATTTACCGTTTTTTGACACGCAGGATGGACAACGCTGATCCAGATTTTCAAAGAACTGAGATAGAGGCTAGAAAATACCATATTATGGGAGGTGTTATATGCCAATATATTGATCAGGATCATACTAAACTTAGAGTAGTGATCCCACCCAAGCTTGTCAAACCAGTTATTTGGATGATACACCGAACTGCAGCTCATGTAGGTGTAGACAAGACTTTGGCTCTCGCTCAAGAAACCTTCGTTTGGAGACAAATGGGACAAACGATTCGCGACGTCATAAAGACCTGTGACAGTTGTCAGCGAAGTAAACACTCATCTAAGCTAATGAAAGAGGTTCCTAGATCAATATTACCCAGCAAGCCAAGAGAACTTTTCGCTACGGACATTTTCGGTCCGATTCCTCGTTCGACAAAAGGAAATCAGTTCGTTTTGGTAACAGTGGACGTATTTTCTAAATACGTATCTCTATGCCCTATACAGAAAGCTACATCCAAGTACGTGATAAACAGACTAGAGAAAACAGTTATTCCGAGCATGGGGAAACCTGAAGTTTTGTTGAGTGACCATGGATCACAATTTACCAGTATGGAATTTTCTACTGCTATGGAACGTTTAGGAATAAGGCATGTGTTTAATTCTGTACGGTATCCAGAGGGAAATCCAGCCGAAAGAATTATGCCGGAAATCAGTAAGATGTGTCGCTTATATGTGTCAAGGCAACACCATAGATGGATGGAAATGATACCCATCATTAGCCAATGCTTGAATTCCACAGTACATGAAAGCACAGGACAGATTCCGTCCATGCTTCACCATGGATTGAAACCTGATAGGCCATGGGACCGAGTCGTGAGGGCACCAGCAGTTAAAGGCAATGGGGTAGTTTTCAGCACTTAATGGGAGTGCTTCAACTAACTGTAGGGCTTGACCGCGAAGAATAGATCGTAAATAATGAAACTTGTAGATGACTTGAATGTCTTTATTGTCATGAACAAGAGAGCAAAATAGTTCATAGAAAGAATCCCAAGTAGATTCGTCTCCAGAGAAGTGGGGTAAATTAATCTTAGGTAGAATTGGTTTGGGCTTTTGAGTACCCTCACGAAAAGAGGTTTGTTGTTCGTGAAGGGAACCAAGAACAGAACCGTCTTTTTTCTGTTCTTCTTCGAGTTGGCGTACTATTTTATAAGCAGAACCAATGCCTTCGTAATATTGGTTTTCTACCTCTACTCGATCATCAGTTTGATTGAGCATACAAGTTTCGATTTCAGTTTGGATGTTGCAATAATTTTCATATGAACGTTCAAAATCCTTTACGCGATGTTTTAACAAATCTAGTTGAGCTTAAGAAGGATCTAGCTCTTTGATGTATTTTCTGAATCTGGTAATTTGCCCTTTATAAGAAGCTCGTTTGGAAGTAAGCTTTTCATCCTTTCCATCCTTATCCTTTTCTGTAGGAGCCATGGCGAAATACGTAAATTAAAGTATAACTTTCGGAACTGTGGAACCTTGGAAATGCTGTCAGACGGGTAGCAGAAAACAAGTTGAAAGAAAGGGACACACCAAAGGAGACAGGAGCGGCCTCTTTCCCCTTTACAGGCTTTGCAAGGTGAAGATATAGCTGAAAAAATCACAGTAGATATTAATGATTTGCAAAATATTGCCAAATAAACCTTGACAAATAAAACCTGATAAGTAAAATGTCATGAATGGACTCTCCCGGGTTTCGGCACCAAATTTTGGGTAGATTATTTGCTTGGGAATAACCTGACCCCCAAGGGAAGATGATGAAGAAAAAGAATTGGGTTTCGGACTGGAGAAAAGGGATGGAGAAATAGGACGAGAGTCCAAAATAAGGTATAAATTTAACTTTAAATACACTCAAAAGCAGCTGCCGCTGTAAATCAGCTTTCCGATACCTAAAGTGGGTAGGGACCTGGACGCAGCTAACAGGAAACGCAGTTGGAACTTGGTCTATACTCAAGCAAACGGCTATAGCGTATTCCCTCTCAAGCTTAAATGTGCCTATTATGGGGAAGGGTGGTGGTCTGGCAAGACAATGAGTGACAGATTTACTGTTTGTACTTTCAAAGGAGTTAGGTTTAACAAAAAGTTTTGAAAGGTGAGCAAAGGTTGGGCTCGTTGTGATATTTCTTAACTCCGGGTGGGTAATTCCTCTCAACAAATGACCGAGTACTACCAGGAAGGGCAGTGACGAAACAGTTATGCTTTTGAAAATAATTTTGGTAAGAGCACCAAGAGTTGCATTTAGAAATAGCTAAGCTTTTGCCCAGCAAGGTGCCGACTAAAAGTTTAGACAATGAGAAGAACTTAAATTTGGAAAAACAACCATAAGTTTAGAGAAAGTCTCAACAAGCAGGAAGCTGGTGGGGAGAGCTGTATTTGCCTTACTGGCGAGTTAGAATTAGCTATCAAAGCTAAAAGAGGCTTTAATAAGTTTGTAACTAAAATTTCTTGCTCAAATGCAACGAGTACTGCAAACCTTATCAATAGATTTATTTTTATTAAAGAGGGCATAAACCTAGGACGAGTCAAGGAAGACAGGGTCCTACCTAAGCGTGAATCTAGCGAAAAGAATAACGAGAAAATATAATAGGTTTATTAACAATAAATTAAACTTTGAAGAATTATCAAAAAATTAATAACAGTTAGATCATGATTGTGATTTCTAAAATTTTACATGTGAAGGTCTGAGACCTAAAGATAACAAGTGTACAATTTATAAACAACGTTAAATTGGGTACAAGTTTAAAACTTGTGATAAGCACTAAAAATCTGAATAAGATTTTAAAAGTAGTGCTTAAAATGGACAATTTTAAAGTTTGTAACAACAATTATAAAGTAATTCTGGCGTAGCCGAATTAATCAGACACGATGTGGGTATTTAAAGATTTCATATTTAGAAATCTTAAAAGTATGAATAAATAACAATTTGAAATTATAACAACAAAGAGAGAGAGAAAATAAGTAGAAGTTTCTATAACTTCTTATATTTAAACAGTAATTACGGTGGTTATTTATACAAATAGGGCAGGTCGCTTATTGTGAAACCTGAAGAAAAAATTAAGAGGAAATTTCTAGAACTTCTATATTTAAACAGGATCACGAGGAAAAATGGGGCAAGTTACCCTTTCGTGAAAACTGGATTAAAGAGATTAATGAAAGGTTTGGTAGACAATAACCAATTCTTGTGCTAGCACGAAAAGAAATAAATTAATAAGCAGTTTCTAACTGCTGATATTGATACAGAGTGAATAAATGGAAAGTGGAGAAAGTTGGGAGTGCGCCTATGGTTTGGCGAAGCCTCGTTGCACAATACATAAATTTAAAGATTAACCTAATTTGTTAGTAAAGAGGGGTTGAGGAAGAGGAAATAGGAACTTTGCATAGAAAGTTCTTGGTCTATTTTATTTATTTCGGACGAGCGCTACGCGGATGAGAAATCGAGCGAGCACTGTTTCACTATAGTCTATTGACGTGGCTGAAAAGTTCACTATTGTAGCACAGAAAGTTTATAGCAAGGAAAGTTATTGCAATGGTGAAAAATAACTAGTTGCACTAGATTTGAGAGAGTCAATTGCGTTGACAATTTGTAGGCTATAGTTGAATGCCGCAGAAAAATTCCAACGGAGGAAGAAAAATGAGGTGTTGAATAGCTGTTCATAAGGAAGATTCCTTGGTTAGAAAAAGTATTCCCATATGTGAGTGGAAAATACTAGAAGGTTTAACTTGTAGATGAATTGTTTGACGTGGGAAATTCCAGAACAATCCTGACGGTTGAATGGGCAAATAAAGTCCAGCGGTGGAACGAGCTAAGCTTTCTATAGACAATGGGTAATTTAATGATGTCCCACGTTGTGGGAAGGTATCTCAATTAATATGGATAAGCAATGCTGCTTCATTTTAAGATTAGCTTAGATAGACAAAGCCTAACCTCGAAAATCCCGCGAAGATGGTTATTGCCCACATTTAGTAATATCACACTGTCTGTAAATGATGGTTAAAAAGCATATAGCTATTTAAAAGCGGTTAAAATGTGTTGAAGAACGTTGAAGTAGTACTTAGCTCATTTCTGATGAACGGCGAAACTCCTGGTGACCGTTAGTCTGGAATTCACAACATGGCGAAGATTTAAATTATGTCTCTCAAGTAGAGGAGACGGGCCCTAGTTAGGCTCCAACTGTAAGCTTTGAAGTTCGAAGCACTAGTGAGACCAGCTCAACGAAGCGCAGGGGGACCAAGGAGGGAAGATGGGTGGGGGAAACAAACAAAGTAGCATACATAAAGATTACAAACTTAAGAAAAATTAAATATCTTCATGAAGTAGTCTTCAAGGAGTTGAAAGCAGGCGTCACTAGTGAAGCCTGGAGGATAGGGGGGTAAACAAAGTCCTCTTGATCACGGAGATGATAGCTGGCGATAGCAACGAGATCTGGTGGCTAGATTGGTAAGGAAGTCCTCTTGTACATGGAAAAATTGAGGAATTTCAGAGATTCGCTGCTAGATGACGCTAGGTTGGTCATGGAAGATATATACAGTATCTAGAACAGACTCACAGGTAATATAAGCACAGTGTATAAACAAAGAAAAACCAGGAGATCACTGTTGATGTTTGCGTAAAGAGAAAGTAATGAAATAAAGCAAAGAGCAGCAAAAGCTTACCCTGTCTTACCGTGTATACCAAGGAAGATGGGTGGGGGAAACAAACAAAGTAGCCATAGATTTAAAGAACCTTCCACTAATTGCACCTGTGTGAAGCTAAATTGGATAGGTTAAGAATATAAACAACGCTCTTAGGTTTCTACGTTCGTTGCCAAGAGCCAACTGCGGTGGCGTCTAGTAGCTAAGTTCTGAACTTAGCCTAGTTGTCGTTGACGGTGGCGCTTGGCGGCAAAAGTAGGAACTATTTGAAAAATTCTAAGTTGCAGTACTTAAATTTTTAAAAAAATCCTCTCGGCACGCCGGAAGGCGGAGGTAGATTTCACCGGGCAAACTAGGGGATAGGCTATAATAGGCAAAATATGCAGGTTTTCGTAGGAGGATCAGACCTCATTTATTGCGAGAAAGTATTTTACAATTGGAGGTTAGTTAACATTTTTTCGTCTTTCTATGCATACTTTTAACATTTTTTACTGTCTTATGGGGATGGTAACCTTCTTGTCATTTGGGGTTAATTTTTATACTTGTGATCACACTGTCCTTATGCAAGGTTTGTAACCAATGTGTAACTATCTAACAGTCTGTTACTTCTTCACGCAAAATTTTATCTCCCGCAGAGATGTTGGTTGGTTCCTCAGTTTAGGGGCTGCGACAAGGTGGTCATGTAACCCCGTGTACATTGGGTGTGTGTAGAATCTGTCTGATAAACGGTGTTATTTGTGATGACTGTATTAGTCTGTAATTCAGGTAAGGTCTGCAGACGGTCAATTTTAAGTAGTAGTACCTAATTTTGTACCAAATACTAACGTCAACGACACCTAGCTGTGAACATGGCTGCTAGATGCCACCGCAACCAGTGACTTGCAACGAATGTTGTAACTTCCCCTCCGAAGGAAAGCATGCTGACGGATTTTTAGCGCTCTTAGAAAATCCGGCGACTTTGGCCGGCTTTGAACCAGCACCTTGGGCATAGAAGTTCAGCATACTACCAGTTAGCCGCTTCCCTCATAGTCAGATGGAACAAGACGTTCCGTGACGAACTAAAGAACCTACTTTTCTTAAAATTAAGATTCATGCCATAGATTAATCTACAGTATATGAACCTATCTAGAATAATGACGAAATTAAGTGGGTAATATCGAAATGTCTTAATTAGTTCGAAATAAGGTATACTAGGCATAATGTAGCCTAATAGAGCAATACAGTTGGCAGCTCTGGTGACTGAATATATTCTTACTTCCATCTCCTAAGGTACAGAATACAAAATGTGGTTGAAGTCCAAAGGACGTTACATGGATTTAGACATTGGATCTATTAGTACACGTAAAAGCATGTTGGCAACAATATCATGCGAGTGCTGGTCAGAAATAATCTGAAATATTATATATTTTTGTGCCAATTTTGGATGAAATCCATTTGTTGGTATAGAAGTTACATGTATTTAAAAATTGGTCCTATCAGCAGGCTTAGAATCATGTTGGTAGAACTGACGTATATAAGTTACTCCAAATTAATGTTAAATGTCGGGTAATTTACGTGTGCATAGTTTAAAGCTGTCGGCTTGCATACTTTCTGATATATTTGGATAAAAAATAGAGAGCAATTATTAACAGTTGGCAGCCCTGGTGGCTCTTAAGAATACATTCAGTCATATATGTTTATGTACACATATTACATACAAAATTTGGTTGAAATCCAATTGATAGTGTAGAAGTTATATGCATTTAAAAATTGGACTTATCAGAAGGCTTAAAATTATTTTGGCAACGCTGTCATGTATGGCCACCTGGAAATTAAACTGAAATAGTATTATCTACATGTGTGCCAATTTTAGAATAGCTCCCATGTATACCTTCCAAGATATCCAACATGGAGCTCAAATTTCTAGTGCGTTTTTTAGCAGTTGGTAGCACTGGCATCTTTTTCAAATATGGGCTTGAGATATTCCGGTATACATCTTTACTCATACTAAATTTGGTTTCGATTGCTGCAGCCGTGTAGGAGTTGATAGGGGGGGGGGGACACACACACACACACAGCCAGACAGACAGAAGGACAGATAGACAGACAGAAGGACAGACACATTTTCCCGGATATATCTTATAAGTCTACTTTTTCCTCATTTTTGAAAAGTGTGAAAAGTAGGCTAAAAATGAATGTGATCTCGTCAATGGCGTTGTCTTGGCAACCTCTGATAGATCATCCCTTATCAATTTAAAAGCGTTGTTATGGTAACCTCTGATGACACTTGGCATTTTTTAAAATTCCGAAATCATTTTTCTCATCCCTTGGCGTAATGGTGGGTCATATCAAAAATTCTTTCAGACAAAAGTTTTAGGTAATTATTAGGGGAATATTTTCCATTTTGTACGGTTTTGATATTGTGCCTATTAAGAGAGATATGATTAATGTTTCCCGAAAAACCCACTTTTTTCCACCCCTTTGGTCAATGGTTGGTGCTATCAAAAAACTTATTTGACATAAATTTTTGGCACTTATCCGACACATATTATGAACTTTGAATGGATTCGATATTTCACGTATTAAGAGAGTTATAGCGAAATTTCACTTTTTCGAAAAAAGCCCGCCATTTTCACCCCCTTCAACCGATTTTGCCCATTAACGAACTCGACCGAGATTTTATAGGGAGACATATTATGTAAAAAATTCAAAGTGATTGGTGCAAAATTACGGCAGTTATCGTGTCCACAAGAAACTGATATATATATATATAGATAGATAGATAGATAGATAGATACATATATACATAAATTATGTATAAACTTTTGAACTGACGGTGGTTTTGGGGTCTGGGGGATGTGAAACGCGAAGATATGTCGAAATTTTCCGGAAGTCGAAACATGGGACCCATTGCAATAGTTAGCTTTCTAATGAAATCTACCTAAAACAGATAACACACACTAATACAGTCATCACAATTAACACCGGTTATCAGACAAATTCTACACACACCCAAAGTACACGGGGCTACATGACCGCGTTGTCGCAGCCCCTAAACTTACGAACCAACCAACCAACCCAGGTGTTACTAGGTTTCACCACTGGGTAAAAAGTAAAAACTTGCCCTTTTCAGTTGAAGAGATTCGTCGTGTACCAGTAACTGCTGCTTGTCGAATATGTGCGGAAGTCAAGCCTAGGTTTTTTTTTTAAGCATGAAGGAAAACTTTTAAAAGCAACGTCAGCATTCCAACGTCTCAAAATTGACTTCAAAGGAGGGACCTCTACCTTCTTCGTGTCAAAATAGATATCTTCTCACGAAAGTTGACGAATATTCTTGCTTTCCTTTTGCCTATCATCGTTCGGACATGCTAGCGTCTACCGCCATTAAGAAATTAAGAGAGCTATTCAGTATTACATTATTTAAATGACTCATGGTGGTTCCGTATTGATATGTTTGAATAGTTATTAACAAGAAATGAACATCTGCCTGAATCAATACTATACAGATAAAATTAATTATTGAACTTGTTGAACTAGCTATTCAGTATGCAGACCGGGGCACCTCCTTTATGTCTCAGGAACTGAAAGCATTCCTTGCGTGCCATAACATTGCCACCAGTAAGACCACCCCTTATAATCCGCGGGGTAACGGCCAAATTGAACGGTATTACGGCATCGTATGAGAAACTATCGAGCTGGCTGTTGAAGAAAGAGGTGTGCACTTTTCGCAATGGGAGACTGTCCTGCAAGACGCACTTCAAGCAATCCGGTCTCTCTCTTGTACTGCAACTAACCGGACTCTACAGGGACGGATGTTCAATCACGCTAGGCGTTCGCAAATGGCTAATCTACTCCCTCATGGCTACTCTGTCCTGGACCTGTATACTGTATCTACGAAGATTTAATCGCCAATCTAACTTTGAACCTCTTTTGGAAGAAGTCAGCTTGCTTGATGGGAATAGCGAGCATGCTCACATCCGTTTGCCGGACGGTAAGGAGAATACCATATCAACTCGACATCTTGCTCCGACGGCTCAGGAGGTCGAGTCTTATGCTCCCACAGCTCTGGAAATAGATTATTCTCCGGCAGAACGCCTGTGTCCACAGATCCAGATAGAAATGATGAGCCAGAACCCCTCGATGGCTCCACAGATCCAGATAGAAATGATGAGCCAACCCTACCAGACAGAAGTACGGTATTTATGATTCTCCACAAACGGAACTCCGACGAAGTTCCAGACGAAGAGTTCCCACCTATCTCCAGGATTACATCTCAAACTGAGGTGGGAAGAATGATGAAAAAAGCCTCTTTGCACCTTTCTTAATCTCCTTGTATCCATATTCTTAGGCGAGGCTAGGTTAGGTTAGGGGTTGTTAGGTTAGGTTCGGTTTATCGTTCCGGGGGGGGGGGTATAGCTGTGAAACGGCTTTGAAGAACTCGTGCATTCTGACGGTATAAGCGTAGTTCCGCTTGAACAGGTGCTCTGCCAGATATCCTGCAAAGGGCATCTTCTTCTTACCGAAGATCGGTATACTGTACCGGACGTTGCGCCATTCTCGTTCGATGTTCTGAGTGTGGACCACCGGAGCGATGTTTGCAGCCTGCATAGCTATTTGGTTTAGCTGGTACACCTGGCCGCTCAGTTGGCTAGATACAAACTCCACACTGTGGTTTACCCTGAGGTGGATAAAACCTTCTTGGGCTAAGCAGTTATAAGCTGCCCAACAGTCCGAACTTATTATGGACCCAGGCAATAACCACCGTCGAATCACCTCCAAGAGGGTTTCTTTATTTCTCAGGGGTACTGCTTCAATGAAGTTTTTTTTGGTTTCCTCTCTCAACCCCACCGAAGACCCACTGGCCATCTATTTGCCTTCCTCGATTGTGCTTCCGTTTTCCAAACTTTGCCTCGTCGATCTCGACAATTACACCTTGCCCTCCAATTTACTGTTGTGAAACAACCAATGCTCGCACACTTCCCGCCAAAATGACGACCAGTCCACTACAGTATGGGCGGTGAGGTGCAGTTCCTTCATCAGTACTTTCTGTCGAGGGTTGGGCAACAAGCACTACATATTACTTAAGTTCACAATTTCTAGAGTAGATAACCGTGATTCGGAAAAGAAGGTTCCGTTCAAGACTGTTAACTGATAGTTACACTTTCGTTTTGGCGGCCCAGGAATTGCCTTATTACAAGTGACAAGAAACCGACCTTTAGATTTTGCCCACTTAACTGGTAGTTCACTATTACATTCTTACACGGAAGTGGTTTAGCTATTACATTGTGTTGCTGTAAAAATTGCAATAACTTTCAATCAATATTTCAATCAATCAATATTTATTGTCATTTAACAACTTATCGTTGTATTAGACTACGTCACATTGTTAAAAATACATTTTCAATTTACAATAAAATCACAAAGTTATGTATAATATATTACAAGTATTATTACCAGCTTACTGAATTCTATAAAATAAAATAAGAATAAAATAACACGAATACAGTAAGAAGAAGTTGATCTTCTATGGTCCATCTGGGCAGAGTGTAATTTTCTCTTCAAATTCGACCAAAGTGTAAATACTGCAGTTAATGAGCCATCGCTTTATGGATGCTTTGAAAATGTTTATAGACTCCTGCTGTAGTTGTGTGGGTAGTTTGTTGAAGATTTTAATTCCATAGTATTTGTAGTGGTCTTGTGTTTTCTTTAACCTGACATGAGGTGTATCTAGCTGGTTTCTTAATCTTGTGGTGTGTGAATGCACATCCCTTCGATTTTTATATACACTTAGATTTTCTTTAATATACACTAAGCTATGGAATATGTATATTGATGTAAGAGTCATAATTCCAAGTTCTTGGAAGTGATTTCTGCAGGATTCTGTACTAGGCTTGCCTTGTAGACATCTTATTGCCTTCTTCTGCCATCTGAAAACATCTTGTGCCCCTGTTGAGTTTCCCCACAATATTATACCATAAGTTAAATGTGAATGGAAAAATGCATAGTATGCGAGAATCATCTGATTAGCACTAACTGATTGTTTGAGTCTTCGCAATAAAAATAAGACTCGTGCTAATTTTGTACATAATTTTTGTGTGTGAATGTCCCAGTTTAATTTAGAGTCTAAATGGATTCCCAACAACTTAACAGAGCTGCATTCATGACTACTTGAAGCCAATTTGACTAAGTGAAAATAGATTTCTTCTGTTTTGTTACTGTTTAGAAATAGTTTGTTTACTTTTAGCCAAGAAGTTGATTCACCTAATAATTTGTTTCTTTTCTCTTCAAGGCAAGTTAGGTCTCTATCACTTGTTATTACAGTGATGTCATCAGCATACAGTATTGACTTGGCATTTATATTACTAACAATGTCGTTTATATAGACCAGGAAGAAAAAGGCTCCAATGACTGAACCTTGGGCTACACCTGTATTTACAATGAGCGGAGCAGATTTTTGATTGTCTATTACAACTATTTGCCTTCTCTTGTGGAGATAGGAGGTAATTAATGATAATTCACAATCTTTGACTCCATAATAGTGAAGTTTTTGAATTAATATATTATGATCCACAGAATCGAAAGCTTTACTTAGGTCTAAGAGTGTGACAGATGTAATAAGTTGAGATTCAAATCCAGCAATCACTTCATCAACAACAGCTTCAACAGCTTGAACCGTTGACTTACCAGTTCTGAAACCAAATTGGGTACTATTAAACAACTTGTGCTCCTCAAAGAATGCTGATAATTGTTCTTTCATACACTGTTCTATTATTTTGGAAATAATTGGGACAATTGAGATTGGCCTATAGTTACTGGGGTCCATCATATCTCCTTTTTTATGGACTGGAATTGTGATGGTGATTTTCAGACACTCTGGAAAAACTCCAGTAGTAAATATCCAGTTTATTAGATAAGTTAAAGGTAATACTATGATGTCTATTATTTGTTTTAGAATAAAATTCGACATTCCATAATAATCCTCACATTTTGAATTGTTTAGTTCTGAAACTATTTTTAGAACCTTCTCATATGTTATTTGTCTCCATCTGAAGGATGGTGTGGGATTTTCATCTACCTTATGGTTTTCCAACTTCTCCATAAACTTTGTATGATGATTTTCATATTCCAAACTTTTGACCATATTTTCAACAGAATTTATAAAATATTCATTTAACACATTTGGTGTTATTGGTGTAGAGTCCTTACTTTTATTTTTACCCAGTTCCTTGTTTATGATTAACCAAGCAGCTTTACATTTATTCTTTGCATTATTAATGAACTCATCATTCGCTCTCTTTTTTGCTGCTTTAATTTCCCCCCGATATAATTTTTTTATGTGATTATAGTTTTCTATATCCTGTGGGTCTCCTTTCTTTGCTTTAGTGTAATACATGATCTTTAGCTTCCTAATAACATCAAGGTAAGGCGTATACCATTTGGTATTATTTTTACTTTGTTTTTGATCTGGAGTGTTAATTATTTTTTTCTTAATTGGGCAGCATTTATTTAAGGAAGTGTGTATTATATTCATAAACTTATCAGCTACTTCAGAAACATTGTTATAGCTCACAATTATGTTTTCCAAATCCCTGCTGGTCAACTCGTGCCTTAATCTGAGAAAGTTATTGTCGCTCAACATCCTAATATACTTGACTTGACTATTTTCTGGGAAGTGTCCTGTATCAATTTGAAATGTTAGCCAGAGGCCACTATGGTCAGACAAGAGAGGTTTTGTAACACCAAAATTATAACCATTTGTTGGCACATTAGTAATAATGTTATCTAAACAAGACTTCTTTCTAGTTGGTTGGTTATTGATCAGATAAAAATCAAAAGATTTTAAAATGTTACAGAATTGTTTCTTTGCCAGTGATTCAATTAATACATTTATGTTAATATCCCCTAAACAATATATTTTATACTTTTGGAATTTTGCTAAGTAACAGGCAAACCTTTCCCATATGTTTATGAAGGCCTGGACATCCGAATCAGGTGTACGATATAAGGAAATAATAATAAATTTAGCTCTTGTAAACTTTACCCCAGCTACTTCAAAGAGCTGTTCTATACAGAAATCATTTAAATCCATTATTATACTGTCCATGTTTGTAGTTACTTTCTTGAATATAGCAACACCTCCGTTTGATTTATTTTTTCTACAAAAGCTAGTCATTACCTCATACCCAGATGGAATATAAAGACCAACCTCTTCCTTCACAAGCCAATGTTCATTTACACACAATATATCTATTGAAAGGGAATTGAGTAAGATTTCTAGTTCACCTAACTTATTTCTTATAGATTGTAAATTGATATGAAATATATTAAGCTCTTTCAAAACTTGTGAAGATAGCTCATCAGATTTGTTTTCAGTGATATTTACATCTTTAGTAAGTTCATTCAAAATTACTAATTTGTCTGTAACATTATTTTCAACTCGGATCTTTTTACAAGGTTTCTGGTTTAAGGATCCGAGTTTCCTAGCACGTTTCCCTGCAAAGGCCAGGTAAGAGGTATAGCTTTTCTCAATTTTGAGACATCGCTAATCTCCCTCCTGATAATGCAAGCAATTTCCCTTCCTAGTGCTTCTTTCCCTTTGTGGTTAAGGTGCAAGCCATGCTTAGTAAACATTTCTCTGCTAAATTTCGAAATATCAATAACTTCACAATTTTTTAAATGTTTACATAAGCTATGAATTTGAGCATTAGTTTCACTTACAGCCATATTAACACAAGATTCCTTCATAAGATCATGTCTATAAGGTACATTAACAACAATTACTCGTGAATTATTCATTAATGAGAGCTTACCTTTTAAACTCCTGACTAATTTGTTACCTTCATTTGCAGCAACATCGTTTGTCCCTGTCACAATTACTACATAATTGTCCTTTTCCATTAGAGGATTGCAATTGGCAAGAACATCCACAGTTTTTGCACCAGGTTTTACTGATCCACACACTTGTATACAAGGATTATTGAGATTAGTCTTGATTTCTTCTGCCAAGCCCCTACCCTGGCTGTCTGCATACACGTTGACTGCTTGCCGTGAGGAAGTTGAATTATTAGTTTTCTTCTGTGGGCTCCTGGCACTGTGTTTGTATTTACTATTGGATGATTCCGGTGAAAACGTGTCATTTGAAACATGTTCAAGCACTTGAAATTTATTAGAGCACTTCACTGTTGCACTTGTGTGTTTCACAACATACTCGTTTCGTCCCATTTGATTTGCATTAGGCCTAAAATTGCGACCTGTAACCTTTGTCCAATTCTGTATTTCTTTCTTGTCTTCTTCTAACGCTGCAATTCTTTGTTTTAAAGATTCATTTTCAGCTCTCAAGGCCATTAAGTCTTCTTGAAGTACACCTAAAATTTTAACTACGGATTCATAATTGTTTTGTTGTTGTTTAGTCTCCATGCTATTGCCGCGTTGTTTACATGCAACGCAGATCCACTCACTTTCATGTTCGTTAAAATTGGACTTGATATTGATATTTCCACAGCGAAAATGGTACCATTCATCACAAATTGTACATAAAAACCCGTTTTTCACTACTCTATTACATTTAACACACTTTTCGTCACTGATTTTGAGATTTATCGGAGATAACTCAGACTCGGTACTAACAGCCGCCGCCATGTTGACTGTCTTGTTAGGGTCGTCACGGTATTGATAATTGAAATCAAAAGCAGTAATTTCACACCCGACACAATCCATGGCTCGCTTAAGACTGAAGGGCTAGTTCAATTTGGCGCACTTTTAACATCACGTGGCCCTTTAAATATATAGATAATAATAGTATAATTGCACGTAAGTGCATTTATAAATACATAAATAAGCACTGTAATTGAGTTCACTTTCCACTGAGTATAGTGATTTCATAAATCACGTGCGAAATAGACGAGTGTCTTGCGGCAGTAAGGCTGTGTTTCTATCTCCCAAAATGTTAAAATGGCACCCCGTCGTGTTCGTTAAGCCGCCATTTTGGTCGCCGGCACGGCCTAGGGTGGGGGCTTAACGAAGAGGAGTGAATCAAAACTTTCTACAATTTTTCCGAGCATGGTCTCCAAATCAAAACGTCCCTGATTGGCTGAGCACTTATTGGGTCCTTCCAGCCACACAGTCGCAATCAATTCCGCCATTAACCTCAACTTAACATAGCCTAAGGGTGGGTGACTTGTGGATTAGATAAGCCGTTTTTAGTGTTGCCTTCTATAGATTTGTGGGTGGCATTGTGTTGTTTTTTTGGCAATCTCATTATCTTGTAGACATTAAGATAAATAGTTCTATTTCTTGGGCCTATACCTCAGTAGCGGTTTATCACAACAGTAGCCTACTATTACGAATAGCGGTAATTTATTAAGATTTTTCTGCACCTTCGCGAAATAGTGGCGGTGGTTTGAGATTATTTTTGACTACCATTATGGGGTTTTAATAGTTTTTCATAGAGCATTTTTTTGTCTTGTAGGTATGCTCGATTTGACATGTTAGGCCTGCATGTAGACCTACAGCTTTTTTCTGGTTTTGGGAATAATGCTCATTACTATTAAGTGCAACCGTGTTGACCGACTGAAAGACATTGAATATTTCGTTTACTAAGGCAACAATGAAATATGGGCTCCAACACGATATGGACTTGGAACTTATGTTCGCTTAACAAAATAATGATACATCAACAAGTCATCCTTGTAATCTCTGCAAATTATAAAATTATTTCCCATCCAATATAGGCCTAATCATGTTGAACTGTAGAAAGTTATCAACCTTTATTGAGGCAACACTGAAAAATGTTCATTTTGATCTAGCCTACTTACTCGGAGTCATCTGCATCAATGTCCCTAGAGGTTCAGTTTTTTGAATTCTCCCTTTCCTATGGTCAAATAACACATGGATGTTCCCTATTTTTCTTAAGGGGATTCAATGATCTTATGCTGAACTAATTAAGAATAGGGCATGTACCCTAACCCCTTAAAATATGAAGTTGTCAGGATAAAAACATGTCCATAGCCATCAGAAACTTGACAACACTGAGATCAGGAGAATGTTGATCGACCATGGATGCAAGACCAGAAAGTCTTAAAGAAGAGAGTTTCATTTAGAGGCTTGGAACATCATGATCAAGACCCCTGTACTTGGGTGTGTGCTCAATCTGTTTGAAAACCCGTTGACAGATCGTGAGTTAATCTGTGGCTGGAATCCACTCCGTCCTATGCTAAGCTGTTTTCTGTAATTACTGTATCAATTTCTGAAAGTTGTGTCATAGGCCTATGCATAGACAAGTCACTGAGAATGTTCTCTGAATGGTGAATACCAGTAGGCTAGCCTACTTAGCTGCCTCCTTCACTAGCATTTCCAGGCACCTGGTTAGTTGGTAAAATGAAATAGAAAAATCACTTGAAAGGTTCAAGTTTTCCTTGATTGTCCTCGTGGGACAGTGTACCCCATTCCAGATCTTAGTTCAGAATTAGTTTCCTTGACAGAGTTGGAGAAACAGTCACAATACCTATGGTACTACTAGACCTAGTACAGTACATGTAGATGGAAGCAATGTGAGACCAACCACTAGGTAGCTTATGTCCCATTAGTTGGGAGTGTTAGGGAATGGGAGATTGGTTCAACATGTCAGCCCATGTTGTATATTTCATTAATGTAAGGGATCTAAAAGTGTATCATAGGAATATTAAAGCAAGCCATAATATATTACCAGTTGGTCAATTGGATACAACAATTCGATGCAACAATCTGTTAATAATTAGGAAGTGTCGTAGGCAACCAGAGAAGCGACACAAGAAAAAACACCTGAGTTTTCCAGGTAGTTGTCATCAACTCTATTACACATAGAGAAGAAAACTAAAATAGTTCCTCATGAAAAAAAAACTGGTCAATGGCTTGAAAGACGGTAGTAAGGACTTACATGCTATCAGTAAAAGAAGAGTTATGAAAGATGTCTGGAATATTTCAATCAGTCGTTGGTAGCCATGATTTTTAAAATTACCGTAGTTAATTGCACCATAATATGATTAGTAACCTATGTGCAAGATTTTAAATGGTAGGTTTTTCTGTGAAACAAAAAACAGCTCTTAACATGGATTATGTTCAGGTTAGGCCTACAAGTTATAGGGAGGGAGGTTTATTCTACATACCAGTTGCACATAAAATGAGCTTCTGATTAGAGCTCTGTGGGAACGTTTAAATGGATTGATGATACAGGGTTTATCAAGCCACTTTGTATGCATCTTTTAAAAACATTTTAGCAATTCATAACTTACTGTCATCATTGCTAATGCTGTAATCTGTCATGTTTATTTATGCAGCATGAGGACTTAGGAAAGATTGGTATATTGAGTGGAGACATAGTACGATAAAATGCAACTGTGTCATGGAAACCTAAGATGTATTTTTATTTCTCAACTTTATTTTCTGTAGACTGCAACACAGCCTACCACCAGGGAAAAAAACTTGTTGGTGATGTTTAATGAGAGCAAATCTTGAAACACTGTGATTTAAGTGGTTGGTATTAAAAGTTGTATCGGAAAAATGAAAATGTGAAGTCGCGCCCAAGTTTACGAAGCCTTGCCAGACTCAGCTGGAAGTAACTTCGATGCAAATCAAGTCTCAATAGTAAAAAATTAGGGCGATCTTTGACATGAGCACTATAATAGGTCTACATTTAGGATCGACATAGCCTGCAGTAGGTCTTATGCTACTGTATGCACCTGGGCATGTTTAAATAAACTCAGCCTGCAGGTTATAAGGTAGTATATTACTATAAATCTATCTCAAGCAAATCCAAGAAGTTACCAGACTGAGAAACTACATATCAATATTTAAAAATCAGGGTGGTGGTGCAAACTGCACTTTTAATCCTTGCTTCATTAGTTAAACCATAATATTTGTACATAAATACAGTAAGGACTTCACATTACAAACGGCCACTTAAATTATATGCCTTAGGCATACCGGTAACCTACTGTTAATATTTGAAAGAAAAATAGCACAGTAGTGCCACCTGGTGAAATAGACATGTACAATAAAGAGAACAAAAGACGAGTCAGTGCAAAGTCTGTGCGTGTTCGCGTGACATGTGACAAGCATCTCAAAAGATGATTTGTATTTTGTATTGTATTACTCACTTGATAAATAAAAATTTACATTAAAACTAACACCTACAAATTACATGCCATGATATTGGTACATATATTCACACAGCAGCATCAATACGCAATGGTCAATAATGTAGTTTTATAGTGCACAAAAGGTTATTGTACTGAATGTATTTCGAACTGATGAATAAAACTGGTGGAAACGACAGCCAATTGATTTACATCCAAAGTAGTAGAAACTTTCAGTTGATCAGAAAGAGTGTTGAGTTGTACTTTTATTTTCTCAAATTTTTATGAACAGTGTCACGCTGCAATTTAAATATAAACGTACATACAATTCCTCATCAATAAATGATTTGCACTTCATACTGTCAAGAGCTGGAAAAGATTTCTAGCAATTTAATTGATGTAGAAATCTATTCCTCTCGCCGCCATGTTGGTGATAATTTTAAACAAACCAGTGGGCAGCCAATGGCTGGTAATAATTGCCAGTCAATAACAAGCCCGGATGACGCGGATCATAATTCGCGTTTCACTCTCATTGCGTTTTAACTTGTAGTGACGAATCGGGCTGTTCGTTAACGCCACGGGGTGCCATTATTAAAATTTTGGGAGATAGAAACACACCCATTGCGTTTTAACTTGAGGTGACGAATCAGCTGTTCGTTAACACCACGGGGTGCATTTATTAAAATTTTGGGAGATAGAAACACACCCGCTGTGTTTCTATCTCCCAAAATTTTAATAATGGCACCCCGTCGCGTTCGTTAAGCCGCCATTTTGGTCGCCGGCATGGCCTAGGGTGGGGGCTTAACGAAGTGGAGTGAATCATAATTTTCTAATTTTTTTCCGAGCATGGTCTCCAAATCAAAACGTCCCTGATTGGCTGAGCTGTTATTGGGTCCTTCCCGCCACACAGGCGCAATCAATTTCGCCATTAACCTCAACTTAACATAACCTAAGTTACTTAAATTACAAATATTATTGTTGGTGAAGGGTGGGTGACTTGAGGATTAGATAAGCCATATTTAGTATTGCCTTCTATAGATTTGTGGGTGGCATTGTGATTTTTTGACAATCTCATTATCTTGTCGACATTAAGATAAATAGTTCTATTTCGGGGGCTTATCACTCAGTAGCGATTTATCACAACAGTAGCCTACTATTACGAATAGCTGTACTTTATTAAGATTTTTCTGCACCTTCGCGAAATAGTGGCGGTGGATTGAGATTGTTGTTGACTACCATTATGGGGTTTAATAGTTATTCATAGAGCATTTTTGTGGGGTGTAAGGGGTAGAACCTACCCAAAAGTCATCCTCACCTGCACGTGGTGCACCCTGCTTTAGACTGACGAGGCTCTGACGACCGAGTGACTCCCGGGATAAGGAGTCCACCTCTACCCGGTCAACGGCTCTCTAGGGAGGCGGATGAACTGGTGGAGGTTGGGGCACTCTCTTGCCCTTGGGGTGGGAAACTTCCCCTAAAGGCGGATGAACCACTTGAGGTCAACGGCGTAGAAAATGCAGCGTCTGTTCTCCAGGTTAGGGGCGGCTGCGCAAGGCGTCTGTACTCCAGAGGAGCGGCCTTATTATCACCTCTCTGGATCACATCCAGAGTTGTAACTCGGGACCTAGTCCCTCATCGGTGTTACCGTGACAGTCAACCATGGAAAGTCTTTCAAGGAATACTCCACCGGCTGAACCTAGAGTTCAGAGAAAGCAGCATTCGGATCCGGTGGGCTGCAACCTACGAGATACCGTGATGTCGGAGGCACGGAAATATCCCAGTACAACAAACGCGAATAAGACGAGATCAAGATCAAACCAATGCAGATAACTTACTTCTCTACACATAATGTGAACTCCCTCATGAAAACAGGTAAGCTAAAGGTGATCACTGACATAATGGATCAGCACAAAATTCTTATCATGGGATTACAGGAATTGAGGAACACTGACCAGGATGCTTTGGAATCTCAAGGGTATCGACTATATAAGGGTATACCGGGGAAGAGAGTCATGAAGAATGTTCCACAATTTGGAACAGGATTTCTGATCAACCTTAAAATTATAAATTCAGTTCAAGAATTCCGCTCACCATCTCCTCGAATCTCAACACTCACCTTTAACACATCTAATAAGATTTATACTATCACAAATGCCCATGCTCCCACTAATGATAAAAACACTTTCCCCAAAGACCGTGAAGAAACAGAAGAATTTTGGGACCTACTGGATCAAACCATAGATAACATCCCCGAACACCATGTTAAATTATTAATTGGCGACTTGAACGCTCAGCTAGGTAGAGAAAGAAAATACCGTGACATCATCGGAAAATGGCCAGCACACAATAGAACAACTAAAAATGGAGAGCGACTAGTTGACCTGTGTCGAAACCATAACTTAATCTCAAAATCTACATGTTTTAAACGAAACCCTCAAAAACTTAAAACATGGAAACACCCTGATTACACTAAGGGAGAATGGCAACTGGACCACGTGTGCATGGATAAACACCACCATAAAGAGATCTATAACGTCAATGTCCTCCGCGGAATTGACACAGGTTCTGATCACTACGTAGTCAAAATTAAAATTAAACTCACGCCCCAGAAGAGACAACAAAGGAAAACCCCCAAAACTAAACGAACAATAGATCCTATCCAGTTAATCAACAGTGAACAGTACCAAAAAGCAACTGGAAACATTAAAATAACTGATAAAATCGAAAACTTGGTTCACAACCTACAACGAATAGCAGAAGACCTGGCTCCAATTAAACCGCGGAAAAACATCAATGGTGGAATAATGAATGTGATGAGATGATTGAAAAACGACACCGAGCGTGGTTATTACACCAATCCCAACAATCTGAAACATCTTTTCAAAATTTAGTTACACAACGAAAAGAAACAACTAAAACTTTAAGAAGAATAAAACGGCAATATCATACTGACACCCTACAAACAATTGAAGAGGAATTCAAAATTTCACAATCGCGGAATTATTACAAAATCTTTAAACAACATCTGAAAAAAATATGAAGCACCTACCTTATTGTTAAAAGATGAAAATGGTAAATTGGCCCACAACAACCAGGATAATGCACAAATTATGGCTAAATATTTTAAGACACTCCTAAACTGTGAAGAACCCATAGAATTTCTCCAATTGGATGTTGACACTCCAATAACAACACCACCGGAGAACATTATCCCGCCCACATTAGAAGACGTTTACATAGCACTGAATGAGATGAAGAATTTCAAAGCCCCTGGAGAAGACCAGACTTTTGCAGAGATTTGGAAGTATGCTGTAAATTCGGCAAAAATCGCTCTTCACCAACAACTAGTCAACATCTGGATAACAGGAAAATTCCCTGAACATTGGAGATCAGCCATCATCCATCCACTACATAAAAAAGGGGATAAGACAGACTCTAACAATTACCGAGGGATTTCACTCCTGGATGTTACCTATAATTTTTTTTCTCGAATTCTTCTCAATAGAATTAAAGTACAACTTGAAAATGAATTAGGAGAATATCAAGGAGGTTTCAGGCCCTGGAGAAGTTGCCCAGATCAAATTATGAGCCTAAAATTGATAATGGATTATAATAGAAAAAGGAATAGAGATATGGTGATAACATTTATCGACTTTAAAAAAGCATATGATTGTATTCATAGAGAATCTTTATTAAAAATTCTAAGACACATGGGATTACACCCCAAATTGACAAATCTCATAAAACTAACTCTTACAGGCACCAAATCAAAAGTTAAATTCAGAGGTGAATTCTCTGACCCATTTGAGGTCACAACCGGTTTACGACGGGGTGATGGCTTATCACCATTACTATTTAATTGTGCATTGGAAATGGTAATGCGAGAATGGTCTAAGAAATGTCCTCCAAATATAAAAATAGGGAGAAAAATTCAAACAAACTGTCTTGGTTTTGCAGACGACATGGCATTATTGGCGAAAGATTTAGAGGTTGCCAAAACACAGATATCAGAGCTTCAGACAATTGCAAATGATATTGGCCTTAAAATATCATTCGAAAAAACAGAAATCATGCCACAAAAAGCAACACCATTAAAGGAAATACAAATTAATGATACAAAAATTAAAATTGTAACACGATTCAAATATCTAGGAGAGCTAATAACAAACAATTTAAATGAGAAAGCGTCAATTCAAATAAGAACCAACAAGTTATCTAGGGGACAAAAATTAACATGGGAAACTTACAAAAAGAAATGCTTATCAATTAATGCAAAAATTAAACATTACAATACAGTCATAAAACCGGAAGCCACATATGCAGCAGAAACATTATTCCATCTAAATGAACATTCTAAAACCGACAGATTACAGAAGATCGAAAGGCGAATTGGAAGAACTTGTATCAATAAAGGATATAAAAAAGATGGGCAATGGCGAATAATACCTAACAATATGGTCTATAACAACCTAGAACCCATTACTGATACCATGCGAAAGAAAAGACTAGGATTCTTTGGGCACATCATGAGAATGCCAGATTCACGTCTTCTAAAACAACTAGTGCAGTACAATCTTGCTTCAAAAAACACAACAACTGGATGCCGATGGTTAAAAGAAATCAGAGAGGACTTAAAAGAAATTGGCCTAACAACAGAAGATGCTGCAAATAAGAAAAGTTTAACTACAGCACTTAAAAATATAACGTTTCATTTTCCACTCACAAAGAAGAAAATTCCTACAAGAATATTTTCCGCCGAAAACGGGCAAGACGATCAATACGCATGAAGAAGTACTGGGAGGACCGCAAGGCTCGTACAGTTCCTACAAGTCGACGAACTAATGGTTGGGTAAAGTGATCCTTTGTGGTCTCGAAGAAGAAGAAGAAGAAGAAGAAGAGCATTTTTGTTGTCTTGTAGGTATGCTCGATTTGACATGTTAGGCCTGCATGTAGGCCTACAGCTTTTTTTTTCTGGTTTTGGGAATAATGCTCATTACTATTAAGTGCAACCGTGTTGACCGACTAAAAGACATTTGAATATTTCGTTTACTAAGGCAACACTGAAATATGGGTTCCAACACGATATGGACTTGGAACTTATGTTCACTTAACAAAATAATGATACATCAACAAGTCAACCTTCCAATCTCTGCAAATAATAAAAATATTTCCCATCCAATATAGGCCTATTCATATTGAACGGTAGAAAGTTATCAACCTTAATTAAGGCAACACTGAAAAATGTTCATTTTGATCTAGCCTACTTAGGCCTACTCTGAGACATCAGCATCAATGTCCCTAGAGGTTCAGTTTTTAAAATTCTCCCTTTCCTATGGTCAAATAACACAAGAATGTTCCCTCTTTTTCATAAAAGGATTCAATGATCTTATGCTGAACTAATTAAGAATAGGGCATGTACCCTAACCCCTTAAAATATGAAGTTGTCAGGATAAAATCATGTCCATAGCCATCAGAAACTTGAGAACACTGAGCTCAGGAGAATGTTGATCGACCATGGATGCAAGACCAGAAAGTCTTAAAGCGGAGTGTTTCATTTAGAGGCTTGGAGCAGCATGATCAAGACCCCTGTACTTGGGTGTGTGCTCAATTTATTTGAAACCCCGTTGACAGATCATGAGTTAATCTGTGGCTGGAATCCATTCCGTCCTATGCTAAACTGAGAGTACTGTGCACCATTAGTGTTCTGTAACTACTGTATCAATTTCTGAAAGTTGTGTCATAGGCCTATGCATAGACAAGTCGCTGAGAATGTTCTCTGAATGGTGAATACCAGTAGGCTAGCCTACTTAGCTGCCTCCTTCACTAGCATTTCCAAGCACCTGGTTAGTTGGTAAAATGAAATAGAAAAATCACTTGAAAGGTTCAAGTTGTCTTTGATTGTTCTCGTGGGACAGTGTACCCCATTCCAGACCTTAGTTCAGAATTAGTTTCCTTGACGGAATAGGAGAAACAGTCACAATACCTATGATACTACTAGACCTAGTACGGTACATGTAAATGGAAGCAATGTGAGACCAACCACTAGGTAGCTTATGTCCCATTAGTTGGGAGTGTTAGGGAATGGGAGATTGGTTCAACATGTCAGCCTATGTTATTGTATATTTCATTAATGTATGGGATCTAAAAGTGTATCATAGAAATATTAAAGCAAGCCATAATATATTACCAGTTGGTCAATTGGATACAACAATTCCATGAACCATTCTGTTAATAATTAGGAAGTGTCGCACAGTGGTCCAGATCCGTAAAAAAGCGGACAAAAATCGACTTTTCAACTTTACTTTAGAAACGCCAAACCTCCTTCCAAGTGAAGTATGTTAATCAGTGTACATAAATTTCACTTTTTCTTAGAAAATTGCTTCTGTGTTTCTCAGATATAATACTGCAAAAGTGATACAACTCTTCGTGTCTGAACTCCACACTCCGTTAATTAAACTTTAAAATACCATTCTAATTTCAAAATGAAACTCGGGGTCTATAATACTGTATTTGTATGTAGATTGTGATCTGATATATTTGTTTATAGCATGATTTTCGATTTCAGATCACTTATAAGGACTGTTATACTGATTTTTATAGTGCATTATTTTCTTCGAGAAAAATAAATTTTGCTTGACCTACAAAAATATGTATACATATGTATAGCATGAAACTTATGCAAGTTTTAAAATGAAGACTGGAAAATATATTCTTAAAGGTTTCATCGCCAGAACACGCCAGATGCGTGATAGAGAAGGGAGAGATCATTATTGCGCGCTCTGAGGATAAACACTCGCGTGAGATAAGAGCCTGTTGAGACATTTGTTAATGCTACGCAAGGGATGTCTCGAGGCCAGGAAACCAAAATAATCTTCAGTCGCGAAAATTAATGGATAAGTGGTAGTTGTGTGTGTTGTGAAAAATGAATTTCTTTGTTAGTCGCAGTGAACTTCTTCTTAACAAGATTCGAGAGAACAAAAATCAGTTTCGCGCGCGTCCAGAAAAATTTGTGGTAACATATCTCATTAACAAATTCCAATTAAATGTTGACGAGAGTGTTCAGAAAACAGTGTATAATAATATAACATATTTCGTTTTGCCTTATTTTGACCGGTGGAGAAAGTGTCACTTCTTAGAACATGCTTCTTTGAAGAAATATTCAGACTGGTAGAAAAAATAAATTGTGATATCAATTCTGAGCATGCCTGGCTCCGCAAAATCAGAAGATCGAGGTCGTCCTTCAAAATAATTTGAAGAGTTAACCGAGAGAAGCAAAAGAAGAAAAATAAAAGACCTAAGGGAGAGTGACACTTCGTCAGAGCTTGCCTATGCGACAGCTATGAATTTAAGGGCAGAGGGAGACGATTCATCAACCAAGCTATTAAAAGAAGCTACCACGACTACACCAACAAGGGGCAAACGAATACGGGATGCATGGAGAAATGGGGGTCAACAATCTACATAAATTTCAGTGAAAGAAACCTTATCAATATCATTCATAATTAAAGCAAAATTATCCAAGCACCAGTATGTGACAATGAGTAGATTACCTAATAAACATAACCATGACTTATACCCTAGCTATTATGCTATTTTAAAATGCTAAAAAGCTTACTTATCCACAAAATGTAATAAGGAAATTGAATGTGAAGTGAAAATACAAGACTTGCTGGACCACACTTCCTCCAGAACTTTATCACTGTTATCAGATGTGAGTGATAAGAGCTATACATTATATTGTAAATGGGGCTTTGATGGCAGCTCCAACCATTCCCAAAATCAACAAACCTGGTCAGAAGCAGGAAAGAATGGCCATTGCTTATTTATGTCATCTGTCGTGCCTCTGCGCCTCGTTGACAGTAAAACAGGAATTATTGCGAGGAAAAATCCAAGAACCTCGTCTACACGATTCTGCAGGCCTATTCGAATGCAGTGGGTTCATGAAACATCGGAAATTACACGAACGGAAAGGATGTATCTAAATGATCAAATTGAGAATTTACATAATTTGGTTATAAACAACACCGAAATGCAGTATTCCTTGGTTGGTTGGTTGGTTGGTTCTTAAGTTTAGGGGCTGCGACAACGCGGTCATGTAGCCCCGTGTACTTTGGGTGTGTGTAGAATCTGTCTGATAACCGGTGTTAATTGTGATGACTGTATTAGTGTGTGTTATCTGTTATTTTAATTTAAGTACTGCAACTTAGAATTTTTCAAATAGTTCCTACTTTTGCCGCCAAGCACCACCGTCACCGACTACTAGGCTAAGTTCACAACTCAGCTGCTAGACGCCACCGCAGTCGGCTCTTGGCAACGAACTTAGAAACCTAAGAGCGTTGTTTACAATAACCTATCCAATTTAGCTTCACACAGGTGCAATTAGTGGAAGGTTCTTTAACATGCCATAAATCTATGACATGGGACCGCCGGCTTTACTTCCCCTCCGAAGGAAGGCATACTGAGGGATTTTTAACGCTCTTAAAAAATCCGACGGCTTCGGCCGGGTGAAGTATTCCTTAATAGTGTCAATGATAAATGGAAAAATGTGCAATGCTTTAGCACAGTCTTCAAGCTTATAGTGCTATATTAGTGGTGCGAAATTTTCAGAAATGAACAATGTACAAAAAATGGCACAAAAGCCCGTCGACAATTTACAGCTTGAGTTTGGGATCTCAGTTCTGCACGCCCACATCCGTCGACTCATCCGGATAAGAGGATGGATAAGTAATTCTATGCACTACGACAAATTTACCTCATAGTAACATCTAATTTAAAGTTTTAAATAACAATATTTCATTTCTTTTAACGGAAACTATTTTTGTCCGCTTTTTTCGAATCCGGACCACTGTGTGTCGTAGGCAACCAGAGAAGCGACACAAGAAAAAAACACCCGAGTCTTCCAGGCAGTTGTTATCAACTCTATTTCACATAGAGAAGAATAGCTAAAATAGTTCCTCATGAAAAAGTTAACTGGTCAATGGCTTGAAAGACAGTAGTAAGGACTTACATGCTGTTAGTAAAAGTTGAGTTATGAAAGATGTCTGGAATATTTAAATCAGTAGTTGGTACCCAGGATTTTTAAAATTACCGTAGGTAATTGCACCATAATACGATTAGTAGCCTATGTGCAAGATTTTAAATGGTAGGTTTTACTGTGAACCAAAAAACAGCTCTTAACATGGATTATGTTCAGGTTAGGCCTACAATTTATTGGGAGGGAGGTTTATTCTACATACCAGTTGCACATAAAATGAGCTTCTGATTAGAGCTCTGTGGGAACGTTTAAATGGATTGATGATACAGGGTTTATCAAGCCACTTTGTATGCATCTTTTAAAAACATTTTAGCAATTCATAACTTACTGTCATCATTACTAATGCTGTAATCTGTCATGTTTATTTATACAGCATGAGCAATTAGGAAACATTGGTAGGATTGGTATATTGAGTGGAGATATAGTAGGATAAAATGCAACTGTGTCATGGAACCCTGAGATGCATTTTTATTAATCAACTTTATTTTCTGTAGACGCCAACACAGCCTACCACCAGGGAAAATTCTTGTTGGTGATGTTTAATGAGAGCAAATCTTGAAACACTGTGATTTAAGTGGTTGATATCAAAAGTTGTATCGGAAAAATGAAAATGTGAAGTCGCGCCCACGTTTACAAAGCCTTGCCAGACTCAGCTGAAAGTATCTTCGATGCAAATCAAGTCTCAATAGTTAAAACTTTAGGACGACCCTTGACATGAGCACTATAATAGGCCTACATTTAGGATCGACATAGCCTGCAGTAGGTCTTATGCTACTGTATGCACCTGGGCATGTTAAAAATAACTCAGCCTGCAGGTTAATAAGGTACAATATTACTATAAATCTATCTCAAGCAAATCCAAGAAGTTACCAGACTGAGAAACTACATATCAATATTAAAAGAAAGGGTGTCTGTGCAAACTGCACTTTTAATCCTTGCTTCATTAGTTAAACCATAATTTTTGTACATAAATACCGTAACGACTTCACAATACAAACGGCCACTTCAATTATATGCCTTAGGCATAGTTAAAGTTTTATGTTTTTATAGTTCAGGTGATATGGGTCAATCAGCTGGTACGCCATATGCAATGAGTAATAAATTTATTGTTGAACAAATTACAATATGCAGTAATGCCAACATGTGAATTGAGTATCAATAAAGATTTTGTTGTTACCAACATAATTATTTCTTAACAAAATCTTTATCATAATTCAAATTATGAAAAGTTGTACAAATATTATTTGACTTAAACTACAATATGACTATATATTGGATAACAAACTCGTTGATATTTCAACAATAAAACATGAAATGTCACAATTTCAAAATAGTCTTAATTGTTATTGACATATTTAAAATCAAATACTTTATTTGGACCAATTCTATTCCACTCCTCATCAGAACATCTTTGAATTTTTCAAATTTAGTAGACAATAGAGGCTTTGTTAAAATGTCAGCTACCTGGTCATGGGTCGGACAGAATTGAAGAGAAAACAATTCATTTTTATAGTTCTCATGCAGATAGTGATACCTCACGTGAATGTGCTTTGACTCTCCTCTCATTTGTCCTGATTTCACCACCTTTAAGGTACTTTGAGTGTCTATGTTAAGAACAATGGGAACAGACTTTCCAGTTAGTTCTTGTATCAAGTATTTCAGATACTCTAACTCCTTACAGCAATCTGCTGCAGCAATGTATTCAGCTGCTGTGGAAGACAGTGCCACAATTTTCTGCTTGCGTGACCGTCATGCCACCGGTCCATCTGCCAGCATTATGACATAGCCTGTAGTACTCTTTCTTTTCTTATGATCACCAGCAAAATCTGAATCATTGTATGCAATTATTTTCAGATCATCGTTCATTTCTGATGTATAATGTATTCCCATTTTGTGCTTCCGTTGAGATATCGAAGTGTTCGTTTAACATTCTGTATACCTTGATCTGTTGGTTTCTCCATAGACCTGCTTTCATAATTCACACTATAAGCCAGGTCTGGTCTGGTTTTACAAGACAAATATAACAGACTCCCAACAGCTTGTCTATAGGGGTAATCTGTCTTCACTCTGTCCTCTGTTGCACCTGTTTCTTCATTTTGGATTATTGGGGTTTTAACTTCTTTGCATTCTTGCATGTTGTAACGTTGCAGCTCATTATGAGCATATTTCTCTTGAGAAATGAAGATACCATCTTCTGTACTGTTTATATCTATCCCCAAATACGTTTTGGGTTCATGAGTTGTCTTCATTGCAAAATTTCTCTCAAGTTTAGAGAGTAGCTGTGACATTTTCTGAATGTCTTTGCCCATGATAATGCCATCGTCTACATGAATTGCTAGAAACAAACTGTTTTCAGAATTCTTGAAGATGCAGGGGTCTGACTTAGTTTGTGTCATGCCTTCTTGTTTCAGGAACTCTGTGAGAGTTTTATTCCACCTACAGGGGGCTTGCTTCATTCCGTGTAAGGCTTTCTGCAGTTTGCATATTTTCCCTTCATCCTTGTAACCTTCTGGTATTTTCATGTAGATGTCCTCATCTAGGGTTCCATACAAAAAGGCCGTCTTGACATCAAATGTTTTAATGTGCAGGTTATAGTGTGCTGCGATAGCAAAAAGAACTCTTAGTGAAGTTGTGTCTACAACTGGACTGAAGATTTCTTCATAATTTATATTCCCACTCCTTTGTTTACATCCTCGCACTACAAGTCTAGCTTTATATCTACCGACTTCCTTAACTTTGAACACCCACCGGCTTGACAAAACTTATTTTCCTCTTGCTGCCTCAGGGCTTACTAATTTCGAAGTTTTTTTTTTTTTTTTTCAAATAGTCGTTTTCTTCTTTAATGGCTGTTTTCCAGTTTTCTTTGTCTTAATTTGTTTGCGACTCCCTGTATGTCATCATTGCTTCTTCATCTTCTCCGCTATCTAGTTGATAGTCATCATATTTATTAGGTCTCTTTAATGTTCTTCTTGGTCGTAAACGAAGTTCATGGCATCTTTCTTCTCTCTGCTCGTGATCTGAATCTACGAAGTCAACATCTTCTTCTTCTTGTGGTTCATGATCTGTTTCTTCATCAGTTCTATCTTGATTTTCATCTCTGTTATCTGGATTTTCATTTCTTTCATCATGGTTTTCTTCTGTTTCTTCAACATTTGCTTGGTAGATTTCAGTTTTAGGGTTATGTTGATCTAATTTTATTATATTTTTCTCAAATACCACATCTCTTGAGATGAATATCTTTCTGTTTTCTTCATCCCATAGTCGGTATCCGTTTGGCGCATAGCCTACAAATATGCACTTCTTGCTTCGGTTGTCAAGCTTCTTGAGACAACCCAAAATTTTGGCATAGGCAATACAACCAAAAATTTGTAGGTTAAACAGATTAGGTTTCTTGTATGTCCATTTTTCAGCTGGGGTTGTGTCAACAGTACTAGTGGGGCTTCTATTAATCAGGTATGTAGCTGTTTGTGCTGCTTCCCCCCACATCTCTTTATCTAAGTTAGAATCACAAAGCATAGCTCTTGTTCTTTCCATAAGAGTACGATTGAACCATTCTGCTGTTCCATTTAATTGGGGTGTATATGGAATTGTATAGTCCAGCATAATACCTTTGTTTATACACCAATCTTTCAGATCATGTGAGGAATACTCTCCTCCATTATCACACCTTATTTTGGTTACTCTCAGGTCAAATTTGGTTTCGGCCATGGCCACATGCTGTTTTAAGTACATGGGAACTTGACTTTTATTTAACAACAAATAGATAACACTAAAACGTGAGTAGTCATCTATACAGCACAGAATGTACCTGTAGCCATCATGGGTGGGTGGATCTAGAGGTCCACAAACATGGGCGCCCATAGGATTTTTTCCAGAGGGGGGCCAAGTAAATATTTTTGTTTCATTGCCTCCCTGTCACCCCCCCCCCCCCCCACACACACACACAAAAAAAGTTTCATTTCTTACTTACTTCGTCTTCGTGATACTCATTATTTGACTGATCTGAAACCATTGGCTACTTTGTGGCAAGTTTGGGAGGAATGTTTTCTTTGAGTTTTTGTCCGTTAACGTTCGCTTTTCTTCGTGATTCAACGTCGTAATGTTCAGTTCTTGAAAACAGGAAAAAACTAGTGGTATCGACAAAAATAAAAATCAAGTACCGTAGTTCATTAAAATGGTATCGTTAATCCAGTTCGCCAACTTTCAAATAACTGGATATATTTTCACATGATCCCAAATCACTAAGTTAAACTGTGGAAATATCCCAACATCTGAATCACACAATTATTTAAATAGCACTGTTTCCAAATACGGTAGGCTACGTTATCTAGTTAGTACTGGCCATTACAGCAGATCGTCACGTCTTTCCTCTTCTAAACAACCAATCGGAAATACTTCGCATTGCTCTTACTAGAATCATGAAACACTTGTAGTTAACGAACTGATAAACTCGAGCCTATGGTTTTAGTAAAAATTAGTTTTGTCAATAAAATATATTTCACCCGATTATTAATAACCACTAAATAAAATGGATAAAAACCACTATATCACTTACCGGTACTTCTTAATACCATTATTCGCATTCTCGACTGAAACATGAGGAATTGTGATACAGGAATGGTGATACGAACGTAAACATACCACTTCTTTCAATTTGTAATTGAGCCTTATGCTCAAGATTTTCTCTGTTTATGAAAATAATATACGATAAAATAAAACTAACATATATCGTACAATTCCGTTGAGTTTTATAAAATAACAAGTGGTATATTTCGCCGTATTATTGTACCTGTGACGTAAAAAATATACTGTCTAACCAATCTAATACAAATACTTTTTGAGTTTTTAAATTTATGTGTGTTAAGGCTACCCTTGAAGAGGGGAAAATTAACCTTTTTATATTCCATAACTGGCATTGTTGTAAATGCAAACAGGTTTAAACTTCATCCCTTGTACTTGACTGTGAGTGAAATTCTGGTTTATGTTATAACGTGTCATTAGGCGAGTGTGTATATGTAATGTTATTTCAGAGTACCGATAGCGTAGTTTTGAGATGAGTGCCCCGGAACATGAAACATGATACGTACGTGGTATTTCCCTGAAGGTAGTGTTGAAAATATCATAGGCCTACTAGGGATGGCTGCTGTCAGCGTCGGCAATCAAATTTCGAATATTTAGGTAACCAGTCGTCATCGTGGAGCTTAAATTGAGGTACTCAACTACTCAGATGGGCTTAAAGATCAAATTACAACATTCTGTCCTTTCTTACAATGCATGCCACGATGGATTTACGTTGCTGCCCCCGACTTGGAATATGCAGATTTATTAAAGTTGTAACCTTCCCAGGTCACAAGGGATCGAACCCTTACTTTCGGGACGTACGATTTTCATAATCGTCCACATATTTTTATTTGATGCCTTTTTGTGTTTTATAATTATGTAATGAAGTGTATAATATTATGTGATTTATTTCCGATTAATTTGTTTAGGTTTTAAGGGATTGTAATTGGCAGGATCTGAGTCTAGTTGTATGTGAATATTTTAACATTGGAATAATCTTCAGTCAGAGAGTCTGGAATTGTGTGCAAGAACCAGGAAGTAGGCTTGTTGTCGCCTGGGTTTTTCTCTCGCAAGCTCAAGTGCATGATGACTCATGCAGGTAGGAGGCTTGGCAACCCTGTGCTAGGGGTGTGTCTAGGGTATTTTGAAGACTAAGAAGGCACTCCTTATATGGTAATGTTTTGTTTTGATTGGCTGGTCCCGTGAGGGAAGCCAGGTAGGCCAGTGATTTGTGGAGGGGAGATGAATGTTATTAGGACTTGACGAAGCTGTGAGAGCGACTCATTCTTAGGACTCCGTGGGGAGTAGTACTCAATCTTTGGACCGCGTGTAGGGCGGTGTACTCATCCTTTGGACTCCGTGTGGAGTGGTTCGTATTCTTGGAAGACTCCGTGAGGGAGTGGAACTTGTATTTTGGACTTGTGTGTTTTTGGTGGAGAAGGAAGGTATTTCAGACGATCACAAGTTGGTGTTCGATGTGCAATTACTGAGTTGCTGGCTATACATTCTCAAGGGAATTATGAGCCTAGTTTCAAACAATTAGTCTAGATTGTTTGTCTCGAATCGCATGAAGTATTGTAAACTAACGTCTGTTTACCGAAATTCTGAGACCATAGCGGTAAATTGTTATACGACAAATACTAGTAAAATATGTATTAGTAAACTCAGGAGCGAACTAGATGCGATAATCCAACACACGGATTTAAAGCATCTTTGTATAATCAGATCCACGAAACTAGATAAATCGTTGGATGCTGACCATCAAAGTAATAATGTACATAATAGTCATAGTTGAGAGGCTTGCGTGTGAAATATATAGTAATTGTGCTGCGAGTAAGTAGGAGTGATTCTCTGGGAGCAACTAACCCTCGAATCAGTAGAGTTAAGTCGTCACAGCTGAAGTCAACGCCTGTAAGTACCAGTCATCATTATTTCCGAGGGTCATCAATATGTCATAAGTGTGCCTGTGTGAATATGATAGGGAGTTTTAGATAGTCTGTATGACGAGGATCGTGCGAAGTGTATTTCATGTCTGGTATCAGAATATATTGTACATTTTACCAAATCTATAGTGCTTTTATTTATGAGGTGTAGTTAAGAGTGAATGTTTATTGCTGTTACTCATACCGTACAGGTGTTTAACCCTCACGCAACCAGTGAAGCCGAGCAGTTACAAAGTTTCCATAACATATGAGGCTGTTTCTTCGCCTGAGTGTGTATTTAACTATGAGTGGCATACGCTATAAATATGCGTTTGCTAAAATTACAAATTAAAAAAATAATACAAAGAATGTAGATTAAATTTTAACTGATATCATACACAACCAATGTGCAAAAACAATTATTTAAATACCGGTACCAAGTTTGGAATTTCCTCATTGGTACAATTTCACATTCAAGTCAGATCAACAACAAGAACACCAAGGTGACTAAGGCGATCCTTTCATTTATGTCCTTAAATAATCAACAATGCCAAAGTATATTCTCTTGTCGAGGGCCTAAACTTAATCAACTTGACGTTTAATGACCAAGCAGTTTTGTACAGTTTTCCAGAATATTTTCCGTCCCTAAAACCTGCCGCCTTAGCAGTTGCAAGTTTGTCCCCCCGTCAATACGGGTCTGAATATAGTAAATTATCCAATATTGTAAGCACGACCTTACAGGACCAGTGTTTTACTAGTCAGCATAGAAAAGCTTATTTTAGGAGTTAAGAAACGCTATCGATGTTGCAATGTCTAAAAATATCTCCAGAACGTGCTTTTCATATCGACACTGCCGAAGTGAGGTGGCAAAAGTAGTAGCCACTCAAGATAGTGATAGGGAAACATACGGTATTTAACACTAGGCATAACCGTATTGAAATTTGGAGCTTACCTAGATATTAGGCCCCTTTAAACATCAATTATCATCATCATCCATTGGTGACAGAGTGCATGGCATCATTAGAACCATATTTTTATTTCATCATCATCATCTTGAGCAGTTTCCAACCGCTGGTCGGGTCTGCTTGGAACATAAGCCTCTCCATCGTTTCCTGTCCATCCACCATCTCTCGTCATTTACTGTGTCCCAGCACACTCCTCTTTCCTCCACACTCTTCTTAACTCCTTTTGTCCATCTGTCCCTTGGTCTTCCCCTTGGCCTCCTTCCCGTCATTTCCATTCCAAACATCATCTTCGGTATCCTCTCCTCTTCCATCCTCCTCACATGTCCATACCATTGTAGCCTAGATCGCTCTATTCTATTTTGCAATGGTTCCTCTCTTACCATCTCCCTGACTCTCTCATTCCTTACTCTGTCCATTCTTGTCACTCCTACCCTACTCCTCTGGAACTTCATCTCCACTGCTCGTATTTTATTCTTGTCCCTTTCCTTCATCACCCATGTTTCTGAACCATATGTCAAAATTGGCACAAAGTAGGTCTTGTAGATGATTCCTTTACATTTTTGTGGTACATCTTTATTCCATATCATCCCCCTAACACTCTTGAAAAATCCATCTGCACACCTTCCCCTCTCATTTATTTCCATCCTATTGCCTCCCTTTTCTTCAATTATGCTTCCCAAGTACTTGAAGCATTCTACTTTCTGCAACTGCTGTCCTCCAAGTGTTATGCCCATATCCAGTCTGTTCTTCTTCCTCGTTGTGATGACCACTTCACTCTTTTGTGCTGAGAACTTCATCCCATATGATAACACTACCTTCTCCCACTCATCTAATTGCTCTTGTACTTCTTCCTCATCCTCTCCTCATACCAGAAGGTCATCAGCAAACAACATTGCCTTCATTTTCCTTTCCCCAATGCTATTTACCACTTTTCGTATGATTTCATCCATCACCACTACAAATAACAGGGGTGAGAGGGCACTTCCCTGTTTCAGACCACTCTCCAGTTGAAACCATTCCGTTCTCTCTCTTCCCACCTTTACACAGCTTTTGCTTCCCTCGTACATTGCTTTCACTCTTGCCACTGTCTCCTTGTTCACTGCTTTTGCTCTCATTGCTTCCCATACCTTGTTTCTATTAATACTATCATATGCTTTCTCAATATCCAAGAAGGTCATCACCAGATCTTTCCCATATTCATAATGGTGTTCTTGTAGCTGTCTTACTGCAAAGATGAGGTCAACTGTTGACCTTCCTGGCCTGAATCCATACTGTTCTTCCCTCAGCCCATCTTCAACTTCTGTCCGAATTCTTCTCTCCAGTACCTTCTCAAATATTTTGGCGCAGTGGCACATGAGTGTAATTCCCCTGTAGTTCTTGCATTCCTTCCTACTTCCCTTTTTAAATATGGGTATTAATATCCCTCTTTTCCAGTCCTCTGGTATTTTCTTCTCCCTCCATATCACTTTCATTACTCGAAAGAGCCACTGTGTTCCTATCACCCCTGCTGCTCTCACCATCTCCACACTCACTTCGTCTATTCCCGGTGCCTTTCCCCCTTTCATCTTCTTTAATGCTTCCTCCACTTCTTTCCATGTCAATTCCTTCTCTGAAATGTCTTGGTCACTGTCTGTTTCTTCCTCCACAATGTCCACTACGCTGGTTTTAGTTGGATTTAGGAGTTCCTTGAAGTATTCTCTCCAGATAACCTTTACTTCTTCCATATTTTCGACCTCCTTTCCATTCCTGTCCACCATTCTGACATTTTCCCCTGTATCTCTTCTCTTTGCCTTTATCATTCCATACAACACTTTCTTACTGCCATCACAGTCCTCCTCCATCATTTCTGTCCATTTCTCCAGCCATTTCTTTTTCTCTTCCTTCACTACTTCTCCTGCTTCTTTCTTCCGCTCTTGGTATTCTTCTCTTGTTCTGTCTGTCCTCTGTTGGAACCATTTCCTGAATGCTTCATTTTTCTTTTTCACTGCTTCCTTAGTTCTGGGGTTCCACCATGGTGTTTCCTTCCACCTTTTCTTTCCACTAGTTCTGCCACACACGACTTCCGCTGCTTCTACCAACACGTCCTTGAACCTATTCCATTCTTCTTCACCTGTTTTCGGATCATCCTTCGGTAATTTGTTCCTCACTAATATCTGGAACTTCTCCTTATTTCCATCCTCCTTCAGCTTCCATGTCCTTATTCTTCTTTCTTGGTTCTCAGTTCTCCTCTTTTCCTTCAGTCCTCTCACCTTGGCGACCAGCAGACGGTGGTCACTGTCCAGGGCTTCTGAAGGTATTACCCTTATATCCGTGATACTCTTCTTTGTCTCCTTCCCGCATAGAATATAGTCCACCACTGATTTCCTAGTCAAATCCCTGCTGTACCAAGTAATTTTATGGCACTCTTCTTTTTATTTAACAAGTGTAAATACATATTACGTCAGCAACATTACAGAATTTTGTTATTGTGACAGTTGTCAGTTGACTATTTGTAACTTCCATTTATGAAATAAACTGGTGTGACAATGAACAATCTTATTTCAACATTCTCGGAAATCCAGGCCCCCTAAGGGCGCCCACGATATTAACCCATGCATGAGTACCAAATGGCCGAACAGACCCACTTAAAGGTTGAATATTCTAAGAACAATTCTTAGTCAGCACCCACAAACTGAGAGTAATCAACATGCAAAATTTCAGTTTCATAGCCCTTGTGGTTACAAAGATACGATGAATAACGAGTGAGTATCTCCTTTTTGGATTATATATATAATAAGATAAGATTGCATTACTTACCTTTAAATTAAATATAAATAGATTCGTGGACGAAGTACACAAAATTAATAAATAATACTGTCGGCACACAGACACAGTTTAGGCGGCCGTTCATAGTGAACACAATACACACGAATGGAATGTAGGCTACGCGCATATAAATTACAATATTCCTTTGTAATATTACCCAAGTGTCTAATTTAAAGCGAAAGCACACCAGAACTATTGCATAACTGACATAATATGTAGGATGATTTTAACCTTCCGGTGGGTGCTACTGATCTTATCTCATATTCGTCAACTACCTTACAGAAGTTACGTCTTTCCACATGACATTCAAATCCATATCGGCCAGTTTGTCAATGACCCTTCTACACATTTGCTGTTGTTGCAAAAGTGATATGCGAGGTAGATTGCGCCTGATCGAGCACCATTAAGTAATAGACTATGTAGAGAACGAATGAGTGTTTCACTAATTGAAGCAAAACTATTCTTCAACAAATATTGTAATTTTTAAAATTCAGATTTCTGAGGTGTGCCAGACAGGCTTAATGCGCCCACTGCCACTATACATTATTTAATGTATGGCCTGTCAGAATGTTAAATATCTGAAGTATTTATATTTAGTACAAATTAATTAGAATACTGTAAGCTCTTTTGCAAAAAAAAAATGTTTGTTCTCAGTCTGATTTTCATATCGTTTTATTTTTCAAGGATCCAGGGGGGGGGCATGCCCCCCCCTGCCCCCCGTATGGGCGCCCATGTCCACAAACATCTGTGTGTATTATTTCTAACAGTCGTGTTGCCCTAGTTCTTTCTGTATTAAATGGTAACCTGATCTGTTTTTCTTTTACACATTTCTCACACACTTCATCTATTTTATTATGTGCGACGATGGGGGACACACCATCACAAATATTAGGCAGTTTATTAATGTAGCTGTAACTTAAATGACCCAGTTTTCTGTGCCACTCTTTACCTACATCATTACCTTGTGCACACAGCGCCTCATTTTGCATATTAACCACAAGGTCAACAGTATACAGTCCTACTGCATTTTTCTTACCTTTTAGTACCACTTTGTTGTCTTGGTATATATTAACATCATCTTTTGTGAACACAACAATGCCATTATTTTCTGTTATTTTACATACTGACATCAAGTTCTTAGACAAATCAGGCACACAGTGAACATCATTGAGAACACACTGCTCAGAGTTGAAGGTTCACTTACCTACTACAGACATAGCCAACATGTCCACATGTCCACAGACCTTTCAGATTTAAAGGGTACATTGCCATCCATGCAAAAAACAAATGTCATTATTGTAAACATTCCGCAGAGATACGATTTAATTCCCAAATCATGTGTAAATGTAGAAATAGAGGCTACAAATGGAAAAATTCATAAAATTTGTAAGAGTTCTCCAAATGTCCAAATTGTAGATGTAAGTAAATTAGACAGGAAGTTCCACACTCGGCATGGCCTACACTTAAATAGATTAGGAAAAGAGTATCTTAGTGATGAAATCTGCAAAATTGTAAATTCAAATGGTAAGAATAATTCAACAGTAATATCATTAGAGTGGAAGCAGGGAAACTGGTAGAAGAAGCCAAACGTGAGGTTTGGCAATCAGATCTTTTGAAGTCAAATTTAACGGAGTATAACAATGGTATTTCGGATTTGTCTAGCAACAATAATAATAACAATTATAATAATAATAATGTAAATAAATCACCAACACAAGCTGGCAAAAGTAACAAATTTAAAATTTACCACCAGAATGTCCAGTCTCTTTATAATAAAATTGATTACATAAATCTAATGCTTAAAAATGAACTTAAAGACATCTCAGCACTATGTATTTCAGAACATTGGCTGAAAGAGGAACAACTCGAATTAATTCAATTCCCAGGGTTTACACAAGCTAGTAAATACTCTAGATCTAATATTAGCCATGGTGGTACTTGCATCTTCTTAAGAAATAATTTAGATCATGAACAGATAACAGCTTATGATTATCTAATTATGGAACAGGATTTTGAATTCTCTGCCGTAAAAATACAGCAGTTTAAGTTAATAATTGTATGCGTATGCCGTTCTCCGTCAGGAAAGTTTCCTTTATTTATAGATAAATTAGAATTGTTACTCAATAACATGAGCAAAGTAAATTTCGATATAATAATTTGTGGGAATGTAAATGTGGATTTCTTAAAATTTGATAGAAATTGTGAATTATTAACACAGTTACTAATTTCCTATGGACTGAAACCTACAGTAAATACCCCAACAAGAATAACAAAATGTAATAAAACCACTCCTGATCAAATTTTTATAAATACAGATAAATATCACCATTCAATAGAAGTCAATAGGGTTTTAGTGACCACCATGGACAAATACTGAGTTTTGAAGTATCCGAAACAATCAATAATAATGATAATGGAGTAAAATCAAAGTGCAGGTCATTCACTGAATCAAATGTTACATATTTCAATGACTTACTAAATAAGGAAACACGGTCAGAAATTTATGAACTAGAAAATGTAGCCTAAATGATAAATTTAATGCATTTAACAGTACCCTAAAACACTATTTTGAAATAGCATTCCCCTTTAAACGAAGAACTGTTCAAAATAACAAAACTAGCAATTGGATAACAACAGGGATTATAAATTCATGTCAAAGAAAGAAATTTCTACACAAATTATATAAACAATACCACACAACACCTGAATTCAATTTATACGACAAAAAATACACTAGCATATTAAATAAGGTAATAAGAATAGCAAAGAAAATGCATAATGATAATTTTATTTCGCAATCATCTAATAAAAACAGGGCTATGTGGTCCGTGATAAAGAAAGAAACTGGAAAATCTGCTAAAATACAAAGGAACATTACACTGACCAGAAATAATAAAGTGATTAATAATCCAGAGGAAATAGCAAACACTTTTAATGACTATTTTCTGGAAATTCCACAAAAATTATTAAATAAATCACAGATAAATACACTAAATTCTAATAATAAAATAAATATATGCAGTGATTCTTTATTTATAAATCATGTCACAAGTGAAGAGGTAAGAATAGTTATAAAAGAGCTGAAAATAAATTCTGTGCTGGCATTGATGGCATTCCTGATGCAATTTTAAAGAAATGTGCAGACAATATAATAAATCCACTTACGCACTTAATAAACAGTTCAATTCTCTCAGGAACTTACCCGGATATTTTGAAGTTATCAAAAGTAATTCCAGTGCACAAAAACGGTTCAAAAGATGAATTAGATAACTATCGTCCTATTACCTTACCAACTGGTATTGCAAAAAATGTGGAAAAAATTATGTATAAGAGACTGATAAGTTTCATAGAAAAAAATAAAATATTATCAAACTCACAACATGGATTCAGAACGGAAAATCTACACAGACAGCAATTTACGAATGTAGTAATTGTATACTGAAATTAATTGACAATAAGGAACATGTAACTGGCCTATTCTTGGATTTATCGAAAGCATTTGATGTTGTTGACCATAAAATCCTCCTTACCAAACTAAATCAATATGGTATTAGAGGTCTAGCTAATAAATGGATCGAGTCTTACTTAACAAGGCGTAAACAAATAGTAAGCTTGAGACACATGGATGATGGAACCAAATTACTTAATGAAACATTGTCCAATGAGGGAATTATTGAATTTGGAGTACCCCAGGGATCGGTTTTGGGCCCACTACTCTTTCTTCTATATATCAATGATATAACACAGAACGTTCATTCACATAAGGAAATTTTGATTGCGGACGATACAACACTCGTAATAAAAGGTGAAACTAAACAGGTCATACAGCAGTCTGCTGACTCAGTTACAGGAGAGTTAACCAAATGGTCACAAGATAATCGCCTCATAATAAACTATAAAAAAACAGTATGTCTAAATTTCCACACTATACAGAATAGGAATCCTGCGAAACCCAATATAACATTAAATGGTCATCAAATAGAAAATAAATCAGAAACAAAGTTTTTAGGACTATGGATACAACAAGACTTGAAATGGAATAAACATATACAATATCTGAATACTAAACTGAACTCGATGTGCTTTGCGTTACGTATTTTGAAAACCTGCACTAGCATGCACACATTAAGAAATACTTATTTTGCTTATTTCCATTCATACTTAAGATATGGGATCATATTTTGGGGTATGTCGCCAGATGTACTAAGCACGTTTAGGATACAAAAGAGGGCGATTAGAATTATGGCAAATGTAAACTCTAAAGAATCATGTAGACCTCTGTTTAAAGATTTAAACATTCTCCCACTGCCCTGCATATATATCTTTGAAAGTATTATGTTTTTTAAAAAGAATGTAATGAATAAAGATGTTTTTCTTAAAACAAACAATGATGTTCATAGGCATAACACAAGACAAAATCAAAACATTCATACTTCACACACACACACACAAGCATATATCCAAAAGGAACTTTTCACACTGGAGTTAAATTATACAATAAACTACCCCAGTATATAAAACTGGCCCCAAAAATAAAAACCTTTGATAGAATGTTGAAAGCTTATCTGCAGTGCCATTGTTTTTACTCAGTAGTTGAATATCTTAGCGTATAGGAGCGATGAAATCTATAATTATATTTTACTTTTTTAATTTAATTGTAATACCTAGCTGTATGTTGTTGTATTTATAGAATTAAGTTTTCATATTATGATAATAGAGTGAGGTGTAAATAGTTGTGCAAAAAGATTGTATCTATTAAGATTTGCTATTATAATAAGTTAAATAGTCATAATATTAGTGTTAATATTTGAAAGAAAAATAGCACAGTAGCGCCACCTGGTGAAATAGACATGTACAATAAAGAAGAGAAAAAAAAGACGAGTCAGTGCAAAGTCTGTGCGTGTTCGCGTGACATGTGACAAGCATCTCAAAAGATGATTTGTATTTTGTATTGTATTTCTCACTTGATAAATAAAGTTTAACATTAAAACTAACAGGTTATGGGCCCAGGCCACGTGTAAATGGTATTATCTCGTGAGTGGATCCGAAGCTGAGCGCCTGTGGAACACGTGCTGTATTTTTTGTGAGTAAGGATAACCTCAAAATGGCAGCCGGCAGTGACTACAAAGTTCAAGTGGATAAACTTGAAGGACCTGAAGACTGGGCAAAGTGGAAATGGCATGTGTTGATGGTTTTGCGGTCGTATGAACTGGAAAATATTGTTGATGGTTCGAAAAAGTGTCCTGTGTTGCCGGCAGATGCAACTGCGCAACAAAAAGCGGCATATAAGCAGTGGTTGAAAGAAGACGCGAAAGCGGCCAGTTTGCTAGCAGGTGCGCTAGGAAAATCTGTTGCCGAGCTCGTGTTGACGTGCACCAATGCCAGTGAAATTTGGACAAAATTGAGCGCACGGTTCGAACGAAGCAGTACGCAGCGACTGAACATGTTGATCGAGTCATTCTTCCGAGTGACACGTGACGACAAGGAGGACATCAGCACCCATGTCGCGAAGTTACAGAAGCTTTATCAGGATCTGAACGACGAACTACAAAAGCACAACGAAAACACGTTATCTGAAAGGATTTTGAACGGTCGAATTTTATCCACGCTGGGAAAAGAATATGATAATTTCAAGGATGTGTGGGACACGATTCCGACGGAAAATCAAACTGTGAACTTGTTGATTGAAAAATTGTGCACGATTGAACTGCGTGACCAAGGAGACGTGGAATCGACTGCGTTTGTGGTACGTAGTGCTCCCAAGAAGCATTCCCAGTATGGCAGTGGCAAAGGCAGTGCTGATGACAAGTCGAAGAAAAATGTTCAACGAGTAAAGCAGAAGTTTCCATGTTTCAAATGTAAGGAATTGGGCCATTGGGCAAGTGAATGTCCAGTGAAGAAGAAAGAGGGTGACACTAGAAACAAAAATAAGGAGAACAATGCTTCGTTTCTGACACATGCGATGAGTGCGTTAGACGGCGACTTTGTTCAAGCCGACGAGTGGTACTGCGACAGTGGCGCCACAAATCACATCACCGCGAACAAACAGTATTTTACAACATACGTCAGGTTTGCTGCTCCAGAGAAGATTTTGCTAGGAAAACGAGGTGTGAGCATGCTAGCTCACGGCAAAGGAACTGTGAACATTCAAGTGCGGCTGAACAACGCTTGGTTAAGTGCTGAGATGACTGAAGTTTTGTATGTTCCCGATGCAATGGCTCATCTGTTTTCTGTGAAAGCTGCTGCAAGGAAAGGTTTTTGTGCAAGACTTGACGACCTAACTGTTAGAATTGAAGACAAGGTTACTGGAAAGGCGATGATGGCTGGACGTGTGATTCATGGTCTGTATGTACTTGACATGCGCGTCGTGAAACCGGCGCAACCCATTCAAGTGAATTTAGCTACATCGTCGGACAAACTGCAGATCTACCATGAACGATTTGGTCATCAACACAAAGCGCATGTCAAGAATGTACTGAAGCAGATGAACATCAATGTAGACATGTGTAAAGAGGATTTCTGCGATGGATGTGCACTGGGAAAAATGCATCGACTGCCATTCAAGACACAAATGAATCGACCAACAGCCACCGGTGAACAAATCCACGCCGATATGAATGGACCAATGTCTACTGAATCTCTTGGAAAGGCACGCTACTACGTATGTTTCAAGGATGATTTCAGCAAGTTTCGACGAGTTTTCTTTTTAAAGCACAAAAGTGAAGTGTACACCGTTCTGGAACAGTTCCTGAATGAAGCCAAAACAAATGGACACGTCGTGAAGCTGTTCAGGTGTGATGGAGGAAAAGAATTTGATAACAAGAAGGTTTCTGAACTACTAGCAAGCAGAGGCATAGAACAAAGCATTACTACGCCATACACACCACAACAAAACGGAGTTGCGGAACGTGAAAATCGGACGATTGTGGAGTGCGCAAAATCTATGCTGAATCCCAGCAAGTTAACGAAAAAACTTTGGGCTGAAGCCTGCAACACTGCGGTGTACCTCCTGAATCGCACTGGGAAGTCATCGATTGAAAACAAATCTCCCTATGAATTGTGGTATGGACGACCAGTGGGAAGTTTCAGTCATCTGAAGATCTTCGGAACAGAATGCTACGTGCATATCGACAAGAATTTTCGCTCAAAGTTCGACGACAAAGCTGTTTTTGGACATCTGGTTGGGTACGTGAACGACAGGGATGGATTTAGAGTCTGGATTCCAACTCAGGGAAAGGTTGTTCTAAGCCATGATGTGAAATTCAAACCTGAAGTTGTCTGCAATCTGCGCGCCAACGCCGGAAAGGTTGAAGTCACGCTTGAAGAACGTGTGGAGAGGAATCAGTCTAATTCATCGTCTGATGTAGGCCTACAGAGGAGGTCAGAGTCAGATGAGAACTTAAGCGAAATTGAAGATTTTGCTTCGGCATCCAGTTCCGGAGGAAGCGAAGATGAGGAAGAAGGAGAGACTGAAGAAAGAAGGAAAAGCAAACGTGAAAGTAAGAAGCCATCGTGGATGATCAGTGGAAATTACATGTACATGGCTGGACCATCTATCGCTGAAAAGAATCCTGACTCATACTCTGAAGTGCTGCAGTCTAGTGATAAAAATCAGTGGCTGAAAGCAATTAATGAAGAATTGGAGTCCTTAAAGGAAAATGATACCTGGAAATTGGTTGAGCGTCCAAATGGTACACGGGTCCTGAAAAATCGGTGGGTTCTTCGACAGAAGACAACGGACAGTGGAGAAGTTCGCTTCAAGGCACGATTGGTAGCCAAAGGCTATGCGCAACAGCAAGGAATCGATTATGAAGAAACATTCAGCCCTGTTGCACGGTATGATACCATTCGAGCTCTGTTGGCAGTAGCTGTTGAAAAGGAGATGAAACTTGGTCAATTTGATGTCAAGACGGCCTTCTTGAACGGCGAGCTTGAAGAAGATGTGTTCATGGAACAGCCAGAAGGTCATCAGGACGGTACTGGCCGAGTGTGTCATCTAAAGAGAAGCTTATATGGTTTAAAACAGGCTCCACGCTGCTGGAACAAGCGTTTCAAGAAATTCATGGAGAAAGCTGGATTCAAAAACAGCAAAGCTGATCCTTGTCTCTTTTACAGCAACAAAAATGGAAAGTGGTTGGCTGTTGTAATCTTTGTGGATGATGGTCTGGTAATTGGCAATGAAGAAGACATCGAGCAGTTCATGGAAAAACTTCAGCAGGAATTTCACACGACCAGAGGATCTCTCAACAATTTCCTGGGCATGAAGATACAAGAAAACCATGATGGATCAATTGCAATCAGTCAAGAGGATTACACGAGGAAAATCCTAGAAAAATTTGGGATGGCCGAGTCAAATGGAGTGTCTACCCCAGTTGGACGCGAAGAAAGTGAAGACGGAGAAAAGGTTTCGGCCAGGGTTCCTTATCGTGAGGCGGTGGGATCCTTGATGTACCTGACTACTGCTACTCGTCCAGATATCGCATTCGCGGTCAACAAAGCTGCTCGAGCCATGGAGAATCCTACAGTTCAAGACTGGAGTCAAGTGAAACGGATATTTCGATATTTAAAGAGCACAGTGAACCATGGAATCGTCTATAGGAAAGAGGACGTTTTGAAGGTCTACAGTGATGCTGACTACGCCGGTGACAAGAGGACGAGACGTTCAACGACGGGTGTCATTTCGATCTACAATCATGGAGCTGTATCGTGGAGAAGTCAGTTACAGAAGTCTGTGTCAACATCGACAACTGAAGCTGAAATTGTGTCTGCAAGTGAAGGAGCAAAGGAGTTGATTTGGCTGAAAAGACTGTTTTCTGAATTACTGGGAACTGCTGACAAACCTCCAACGCTTTACATCGACAATGCTGGTGCAGTTAAATTGGCTAAAAATCCGGAGTACCATCGAAAATCGAAGCATGTTGAGGTACGTCATTTCTATGTGAGGGAAAGATTTTTGGACGGAGACCTTGAGCTGGAGCACATCGACGGGACCAATCAATTAGCTGATCTTCTAACTAAACCTCTGGAGAGGGTCAGATTCGAGATGCTGCGTGAGAGGATCGGCGTGCAGAAGATGACATCTTAGAGGCTGAAAAGTGTTCAATAGTTCAACTTGTTTATTTTTTATTTGTATTTGATTTTTCTTTGGAGGAAGTGTTAATATTTGAAAGAAAAATAGCACAGTAGCGCCACCTGGTGAAATAGACATGTACAATAAAGAAGAGAAAAAAAAAGACGAGTCAGTGCAAAGTCTGTGCGTGTTCGCGTGACATGTGACAAGCATCTCAAAAGATGATTTGTATTTTGTATTGTATTTCTCACTTGATAAATAAAGTTTAACATTAAAACTAACAATTAGTAATATATACCTGTTAGTTCTTTTATTTTATAGATGTAAATTCTGACGTGTCCTATATCAAAAATGTATTGAATGCATGCATTTGATCAAATTGAATTAATAAAAATCTATCTATCTACCTCAACCTTAGATTATTTTAGACTGTTTTGGAAGAAGATCTATACTCGGAAACGAGTTAAAGCCGACAACGACGACGACGACAGACATAGCCTGATTTTTCTTAGCCACTAATATTTGTTAATTACAGCTCACAACATCTGTTAGCAAATTTTCATCACTTACCATGTGAGTTGAACACCCACTGTCTACTACTAGACGCCTGGTTCCTTTTAGTATAGCGTTATGTGTGCCCTTGCAATCAGCTGCAAGAAATGACACTTTATTTTCCACCTTAGAATTATTTTTATCCCTAAAATAGCAGTCTTTCTCTTCATGATTGAACTTTTTACATATTGAGCATTGATGCTTGTCTTTGAGAAAACAATTTTTGGTTTCATGGTTTGTCTTTTTACATATATTACACTTTTTACCGCTTATACATTTGTTTTTAGATTTTGATCTTCCTTGTTTGTTTATTAACTCTGCTTTAAAGGATACATTTTGCTCTTCTGTCGGAGTGCGCCTCAACTTGCTTTTTTCCATCTGTAACCTCGAACACAGGTTCTCTATGGTCCTGGACGCCTCTGGAGTAGAGTTCCATGTTGTGCTAAAATAGGTATATTCTTCAGGCAGCACGGACAGGATCTTGGTAATTAGCATAATCTCGTCAACTTTCTGGTCGAGTTTGTTCAGTTTGAAGGAGATGTTTTGGAGATCGCTAATGTTGCTCATCATGTCCTTCTTCGCATCAAATTGGAAGTTGTAAAAGTCTCGTAGCAGCAAACATTTTTGTTGGCTCGAGTCTCTCTGGTGTATGTTACGAAGAGTATCAAACATTTGTTTAGAAGTTGTACATGTTAGGCGCGGTGCACACTGGATAAACCCGTTTCGCGAAACTGGTTTCGTGAAACGTGAAACTAAAGTTGCTTGCAACAGATAGATAAGATTAACATAGGGCTGTGCACACTGCGTTTCATGAAACTGTAGTTGCATTGGTTTCGTGAAACTCGGAAAAGCAGTTTCATGAAACGCAGAGTGCACAGCCGTATGTATTTTAATATTATTCTTTGGGCAATGCCTCCCCTCCCGTCATATGGATTTGCTATTGAAGGATGAAGTGCGAACTTAGAAATAAAAAACGTGGCCTGCTGTAGGTTGGACATTACGAACCTAGGTGTTTACAAGACATGTAAATTGTATCTTGTAAAAACAGCAGGGGCGTATATAGAGTTTTATTTTGCGGGGTACCCGACTGGGAGTTAGTGGGCATGGTATAGGCCCCAAAGAATAGGGGATCCGGAGTTTTCCCGGGAAACTTTTATATAATTTGGTGCAAAATGATGAGTTTTAAGGCTATCTTGCATCACTTTTTCAACCAATTTGTTGTGATGTTTTATGTTTGGTTAAAATGTCAAACACAACTAAGACCATTTGATGTTACGTTTTATTAATACAATCATCTTGCTTACTTGAGAGTGTTTACATGGAAAGAATTATCATTACTGTTTTGATTTAAAACTTACACTGTAATATAAAGTCAAGGTTTCTTGAAGCATTACCAAATCGGTTTATAACTTCATCGTCAGTGATGTATGTCTCTGTAACAATACTAGACCGTTGAGTCTGTTTTCATAAGTAGAATTTCTAAAGTACCGGTATGTTATCAACCAACTCAAACTCCGTTCGGCAGTTCCAGTAGCTGCAGAGAGAGGCAAATTTGGTAAAAGTTTGATAAGGGTATAAAAGTTAGGGAGAAAACTTTTGTCACACGCTTCAAGGGCATTTGTTGCTGTTCTTGGTTCGTTCATAAGGGCGAAGGCACTGGAGAGTAATACGAGGTTATGTTGTTACACATAAGATCAGAGCTAACTGATTGTCACACTGTTTACATAGCTTTACCTTCGCCTCGCTTTACAACGTTGCCATACGTCGCGTAGTAACAATAGTACATGATAAGTAGACTATGTTAGATTTTAATGTTTTAATTCATAAACAAATATTATATGTGACAAAAATTTCGGGGGCGGCCCTGGCAACCCGCGGCCTCCTCTTATATACGTCCCTGAATAACAGGGGAGTGGGGAATCGGGCAACTTCTTTGCTCACGTGAGCCGCAAGTTTGGTTTTTTAAGTTAGTATTATGATATATATTTATTATGTGGGTGTCCTTGTCCTTTCTATTGATTTTCGTCAGCAGAACCGGGCACTCTTTCTTTGGGCTGGCTAGTAGGGGATGCTGCTTGGATGTGATAGTGGTTTATATGGCGATCACGTGAACATAACACGAAGGCTACTGGCGGTTGTTGTTTTAAAGGGCGGAACAACGAGGTTATCTGCCCCTGAAGGCATGGTTACCGAATTTTTGTTGTATTTAGTTACCGTTCGGGTTCATTGTTCTTTGGTGGCATGGTCCTCTTTAGGAAGGCGGGGCCATGAAATCCAACAAGACAAAATCATGGAAAACCGTTGCTTCTGTGTGCATGTTCCAATGCAACCGGTTTCTTGAAACCGATTTCATGAAACCAGTTGCATGAAACAGGTTTCTCCAGTGTGCATCGCGCCTTAGGATATGAGGCCTAACTTGCTTGTCAATGGATGACAGTATTGGGCTCTTGCATCTCGAGTCTTCCACTGGTCTGTTGAAACTTGATTTCTGGGTGGATTGGTCACCAACACGTCTGTCCCGTCGTCAATCTTGATCAGTTCTTTTGTGGCAAGCAGAATTTTTAATTCAAACACCCTGATAGGATATGTGTCGACTCCCTTGAGTTTCTCGACATGTGCTACGTCTTCGGGTCTTGTGGCCATTTTTTGGACTTCACTTCACTGAGTTGACTTTTTAAATGTTTTTACTGTCACCTGTTTTCACTTTTACTTATATTTTAGAATCACCTGGGCCCATTACCTGTTAAAGTTTTATGTTTTTATAGTTCAGGTGATATGGGACAATCAGCTGGTACGCCATATGCAATGAGTAATAAATTTATTGCTGAACAAATTACAATATGCAGTAATGCCAACATGTGAATTGAGTATCAATAAAGATTTTGTTGTTACCAACATAATTATTTCTTAACTGGCATAACCTACAAATTACATGTCATGAAATTGGTAAATATATTCAGACAGCAACATCAATACGCAATGGTCAATAATGTAGTTTTATAGGGCACAAAATGTTATTGTACTGAATGTATTTCGAACTGAGGAATAAAACTGGTGGAAACGACAGGCAATTGATTTACATCCAAAGTAGCAGAAACTTTCAGTTGATCAGCAAGAGTGTTGATTTGTACTTTTATTTTCGATTTTTTTTTATGAACTGTGTCACTCTGCAAATTAAATATAAACGTGCATACAATTCCTAATCAATAAATTATTTGCACTTCATACTGTCATGAACTGGAATAGATTTCTAGCAATTTAAACTTGATGTAGAAATCTATTCCTCTGGCCGCCATGTTGGTGATAATTGTAAACAAACCAGCGGGCAGCCAATGGCTGGTGTATTTCACTTCCATCAAGATCGCCGTTTAATTCGTGTCTTTTCTCATTTTGATCACCACGTGTGTAACACCGCACCCGGGTCTCTGTTACATTGTTTCCACGGAAGTGGCTGTTGCTATCATGGAGGAAAGAATAAGAGGAGATGCCCTGAGCTCGTATGAGGGAAGCCAAGCGCTGCAACCAAAGTGGGCGGAACCTGAACTCGTATTCGGAGTTCTGTGACTTGCATGAGGCATTGTGCATGGCTAAACCTTATTTTGGCCCTGGTTTTATCGCGCTCCGGTTATGCAACTTTGGAAACGTAATAACAGTAGTGATAAGTTATTAAAAAAACTGTTCAATTCTAATCTCAGCATGTGTAGGCCTACTCTATATAAGAAAAATAAATAAAAATCATTCCTCTGGAAATCCCAAATTATCAAACGGCTGTCGGTCAATAATTACGGTAGGCCTACGTAATTAATCAATTCGAGGCTAATCGTCAAGTTTCTACCCCCACAAAGAAAATACGGTACGGTACCGAAACGTATAGGCTATACCGTATTTTTGTGTAAATATGCGTCCTTTATTAATTGTTCTGTTTATTAATTTTGAGGTTCGTATTCTTGAATATCAAAATGTGTACGACCAATGAGTGAAAGTGGCTGTGCTCGAAATTAGGCCTAAAAACTGATGAATGCCTTAAAACAGCAATAAGAACATAAAACTCAATTTGGTGTAAATACCGTAATTAGTTCGGCATCATTAATTCCCAAGACGTTCCTTCTTTGGTATAACTCGCATCTTCAGACACCTGTATTCAATTTAATCAGTGTTTCAGCGTATTATTACGTCTTGCCGCGTCTTCCTTACAAAACTAGCCTCTCAAAGGTGCTCTCATATTTATATTTAAATTGGTTTTTAAAACGATAACGTAGCTTATTTGTACCAAGTACCGTGAAGTACAGAGTGTATTCTGCCTATCCAAGAAAAAATCTTGACTTGTCATTGCAGTTTTATGTCACTAAAATCCATTACTAGTTGGAGTGGTTTACGGCTTTAAGCATAGGGACAGCCATTTTCTTGCAACCAAAGTGGGCGAGCCATTTGGCTTCAGCAGCTTGCGCTAGGCAGCGCAGCAAAGGCATCTCCTCCCTTTCTTTCCTCCATGGTTGCTATAGTCCGGGACATCTTAAATAAGTTACTAGAAAACCAACATGGCCGCCACATTTGGTGTTGCCAACCTACATAATTTAACACCAAAAAGTCAGCACACACGTCCTTGTAACACGTACGCAAATGTTCCAAACTACGTAAAGGCCCTTTATATTTTACATAAAGTTGTGAAGCAGTCCTTGCTCAAGTTAGGGGCATCTTGGTCATCAGTCCTCAACAGTCTAACTCTTAAGCAGTATTATGGTGTGTAGTTAACTTAAATTAAATTAGCTTTTCTAGATTGTTTTTTAAAGCATCATATAAAATGGATAAGAACAGAAACATGTTCATTTCTTCTTATAGGCTACATTTTTATAATTAGTCCAGACCATTCTGCTTTAAGATGAGTGTTCAGAGAAGGATTAAGGAGTAGGAGAGAAATAGAATAATAGGGTACATATTTATTTATTTATTTATTTATTTTATTTTTTTAGCCAACATAGGACTACATTAGTCAGGTTTATGGAGGTTTTTCTTCTTTTTGTCAGCCCAATATTTCTTCATCCTTTCTGAACGTAATTTTCTTTCTGCTTCAGGAATGACTCTTCCTATTCTCTGCTTGTTGATTTTTGTCTGTAGTCTAGTGTGTTTGTCTTTCAGAATCTTGAGTGTGTGTCTTGTATTTTAAATCTTCTATTGTAATATGTAACTCTCTCATGTCTTCTTTAAGTTCTGTGATCCATCTAATATTGTTCTTACTCTTACTCGTCCATAATTTTTCTATTATTTTTCTACTGATTCTATTTTCTGGTGACCGTATTATATGCCCTAAGAATGATATTCGTTTCTTTTTCATTGTGCTTGTCACTGGTTCTATTTCTTTATAAACTGTTTCGTTGGAAGCTAGTCTCCAGACTCCATTTACTCCATAACTTTTATTTAAACAGGTTCTCACTATTCTCCTTTCTAACTTGAGTACTCTATCTATTGCAACTGTGTTTGTTGTCTTGAATAATGTTTCACATGCATATGTAATTTGTGGCTGGGTGACTGTTTTGTAGTGCTTCAATTTGGTTGCTATCGAGAGACATTTTTTATTATATGTATTCTTGGTAACATGCTGTGCTCTAACCAGTTTATCTATTCTATTTTGCCATGCTGGTTTCTTGTTCAGGTTGTATGTGATTACTTCACCTAAGTATTTAAATTTTTCTACAATTTTTATTTCTTGGTCTCCCAGCTTAATTTTGTTTGCAAGCGGAGGTTGAGTTAGCATAACTTCTGTTTTTCAAATGAAATTTTCAAACCAATATTTTGAGCTATTTCCTGTATAGATTTTATTTGCAGTTTTGTTTCCTGAATATCATTCGCCAGAAGAGCTAGATTATCAGCAAATCCTAGACGGTTCAGATGTATGTTGTCTTTCTGGGTTCCAATTTTTATATTTTTCGAGTTGTTCTTGTACCATTCCCTCTTATTAGCTTATTATTTCTTTATTTTTGATAAGTACCATACTCATTTCTTGCATGTATAGGCCTACATATATGGAAGCAGAATTGAGACAAGCTATCGAAAGCCTATTGGCAAATCCCTATTGAGATGCAAGAAGTTCAGATGAGGATTGGGATTAAATTAGGAACCATCCCGGTATTTGCCTGGAGTAGAAGTGCGTAAACCACTTCCAAGATGGCTAAGATGGGAAGCGAACCCTCCTCTTCTCAGTTTTGCCTCACGAGGCTTAGTGTGCCTTATTTCTTGGCAGACCAACCAGGATCAACTGCCAAAAAAATGCTAGCGGCACAGCGCGAGATGGTTGGTGGAATACTCTCCTGACCTTTCGTCACCTGGCAAATTAAAAGCCACTTGCAGAAAATTCACTGAATTCACTGACAAATTGACTTGTTAAATAAACGCGTTGAAAGGCAAGCTTTATCGACGGAGTAATACACAGACCGGCAAAAAAAAGTGGAACAGTTAAACATGTAATATAAATAGTATAAAATTAGCCATGAAAAAGATGTATTCACATTTTATAAGCTTTTCACGCATTAGAACAAACACCTGAAACATCCGTGAATAGTAATTGATAATATGTAATTTCTTAGGGTGGTTTATTACCACCAATTACCCAATCTTCGATGGCGGGAAGCGCACTGTAAACATTTAAGGGTTATGAGTGTTGCCGCTCGCTTATTGTTGTTCTATGAATAACAACTGGCATTTGTTGAACACGAGCAGAGGACCTCTGTTCTCTTCACTGACGAGAGTCGCTTTAATCTTAGATCTCCTGATGGAAGAGAATGAATGTGGAGAAGGCGCGGGGAGAGGTACAGCCCTGTTGCTTTCTTCTCCAGGACTCCATTTGGAGGTGGCTCGGTGATGGTGTGGGGTGGCATCAACGTTATGGCCCGCACTGAGTTGGTGTGTATCGATCACGGGACACTCAATTCCCAAAGGTACATCGAAGAGATCCTGATGAACCATGTGATGCCCTTTGCACCTGTCATTGGTCAGAATTTCATGCTGATGCAGGATAATGCCCTCATACTGCTCGCTGTGTTGTATAATATCTGCAGGAAGTGGGGATTCAAACCCTGGACTGGCCAGCTCGTAGTCCCGACTTAAACCCCATCGAACATGTACGAGATATGCTTGGAAAGAACATCAGACAGTGTGACCCCACCACCTTGGCAACACTGAGAACATCGCTGCTGGAGGAATGGGATCGCAGCCCGGCAAATGTCATTCGACGAGTTGTGAACAGTATGCCTGAGCGTTTAAAAGCTGTCATAGACGCTAAGGGTGGAAACACTTGTTTTTAATGAATAGTGGTGTTGTGCAGTGCAAACATTAACACTGTTTAGTTTGAAAAAAAAAGCCCAAAAGAACATTACTAAAATAGAAAATTGTAAGATTTGCAAAAATATGTACCGAAATTTGTGAGTTAAAGCGTTTTGTAAAACAGGTTTCAGTATTTTCTGTAGCCAACCATCTAAAATTTACATGAATAATGCAAATATTGGAAAACCGATACATATTAGTGGAATAAATTAAGAAATTACATAAAATAATAGCCCGTCTTCAACAAAAATGTTCAAGGCAAAACGACATACGTACCGTAATAGAGGTAACACTTCAGGAGTGATGAACCAAGTAGAATACTTAAATTCGCCTAAAAACCTTGTGTAATGATGAATAATAATTGAGGAAATGATGTCCTAATAGATGTTTTCTCCTTCGCTGTCTCTAACCCACCCGCTATCCCCTTTACAACACGACTTATATACTGTAAGGAAATTTCAGATTAATTCTGTACAACGTAACACTCTTTTCCTCTTCACTTTCACTTTGATAATATATCATTTTCATACCATATTTCATCTTTTGGCGGGGGGGGGGGGGGCATTGTCAGTTGTAACTACTAACCTTAATCACTTCTGCACCGGATATATGTGCTTAATCACTTAAATATGTGTTTTGATTTATTGTATATTTAACAGCCGCAGCCATGTTTGACAGCATATTTAGTATGTGAAACTGCTGCAGCGATCACATTGACATCATTAGTTACCAACATATCCGATACAAAATAGGCCTACATTAGACGACTCATGTAATGTCGTAATTATGTGGGAAAAAAAGAAATAATCGGGCTCTTCTTAGTTAGACGACTGTCTGGACGAAACCATTGGTCGCTACTTGGTTAGACGACAGTCTGGACGAAAATTACTGATTGCACTACTGGGCGTAAGCCCCAGGTTAGGTTTGTTTTGTATGTAGAACCATATTTACCACAGTAATGAACGCTGATCGCAAGGATTCCATGTTTCGAACTAATCGGCAAAACCAGCGCCTCAGTGCCTAAAAATTATTGGTCTAGGCACAAACCATTGGTTCAGATGAAAATTATTGATGCGTGTCTACCCCCACTGTTCGTGACAAAAGCCAGGGGTGGTGTTTGTATGGCGTAACGACCTAACAATTATTGGTCAGCCATCACAGCACTTTTCGATAAACGAAAACAAGCCAAGAAATTAAGATTCATGCAATTAACATACAAATCCATGACACAAATCATAGTGTTCACAGCTGGTAGGAGAAACACAACAAGCAACTACGAAGTGTCACTACTCCAAAGGTTTAATGTGTGAGTATGCATTCACAAATTCTCATAGTGTGTTTCTTTTGTTTTTGTATTTCTCATAGTGTTCTTTTTTTGTTTTTGTATACCGTACAAGTCAAATGTACTTTTTTGAATATAATAATAGTATAATTTCGCACGAAAGTGCATTCACAAAATACATAAATACATAAATATCCTAAACCCTGTAATTTAGTTCACATTTCACTATACTCAGTGAGAGAAATTTGTCTTTGCTTGCATAAGGTGATATGGTATCTTTCACACACTGTATGGCACAGGCTGCACACGCAAGTATCGTCTGGCTCATGAAAGTGAGTCTTTACGCAGATCAGGTGGTGGTAACCGTGCACCGCCAACCGGGTCAGCACGTGTCGTAGTTTTTGGTTAGGTCCCATCCACGTTCGGTCTAGCATGGCATCTGTAGAGAAGAACTCCGGCCATATTTCTCGTCGTTTCTTCTCTCTCTCCTCCATTAAATTCCTGGTCGCATCGGTTGATTGAAGTTCGTAGTGTAGACGTAAGTCCTCTATAAGGAAAGTCTCTCTTGCCAGCTCATAGACGAGCCTTGAGAGCGTGAACCTTGATAACCCTAAGGCTGCTTTCAAGTAGCGGGCTTTCACCTTTTCTATTGCTGATAGGTCTTGTATCGTCAGTTTAAGCCAAATGAGGTCCAGACCATAGGTTAAGATTGGTATAATCTTTGCTTTGAAGAGAGCCATTGCTGTATGTATGGATAAACTTCTTATGTCTTTGATTCCATAAAAAGCTTTTATTGCTGCCGTCACTCTTTCCTTTATATGTAGCCGAAACGATGTCGTCGTAGTCTGAAGTGTGATGCCTAAGTACCGGAATGCATTTACTCTTTCCAATGGAGTGTCCTTGTAGTAAAGTATGTCTTCCTCTGCGGGTTTTCCCCCTTTTCGGAAGGTCATTTGTTGGGTTTTCTTCTCGTTTACTGTGAAGCTGTTTTCATTTGTCCATAGTGCTAACGCGTTGAGGGAAAGCTGGATGTCCTGAATGTTGGTCGATGCGAGAACCATATCGTCGGCATACATATAAAGTGAAGTAGACTTCGTTGCCTGTTTTATTGTCTTAATGATGTCGATTGTAGCTACGTTGAATAAAAGTGGGCTGAGGGGGTCCCCTTGTAGTACGCCATTGGTCTGGATTAGGTCGTATGTTGTAGATACGGAGTCATGAATCGAGAACTTGTTGTAAGTTAAGATGTCCTTTATTATATTGGTCAGCGGGTGTTCTTCTCCGGTGAGCTGTTCTAATTTTGACACTAGGAGTTTTCTGTCGATCATGTCAAAGGCTTTGGAGTAATCAACGAAAACACAATGGAGCTTTCCTCTTGGTAACCGTAAGGTATCGTCTATGTCATCCAGGAGGTTCTTTACAGCATGTAGTGTGCTTCTTCCTCTCCGGAATCCGAATTGCTCCTCTGGGATCAGATGGTCGATCTCTATGGTTAGGCGTTCAGTGATAAGTCTTGTCAGTACTTGAAACATGTTGTTTTCGAGTGCAATGCCCCTATACGAGTTGGGATCAGAAGTCTCCTTTTCCCTTGTACAATACTTTAATAGTCGATCTTCTCCAGCTCTCTGGTATTGTTTCCAGTTCTATGCATTTATTTAATAAGTTCGTCCATGTATCCAGTAAGATATCTGATGTCTGTTTTATATGTTCGTTGAACACTCCGTCTGGACCAGCGGCTTTCCCATTCTTGAGTACTGAAATAGTTGACTGTACTTCTTCTTTAGTGAAGTAATGCCGACCTGTAATCTTTGTGCTTCCACTTGTGTTGGGGTAAGCTTGTTGATCATCGTTCTTGTTAAGTATACCGTTGAAGTGGCTTGCCCAGGTATCCATGGGTATTTTCCCTTCTGTGTTGAATTTTCTTGGCCTCAGTGCTTTGAAAGGGTCTTTCAATGCTTCCATAGCCATTTTTTCTCCTTCCGCTTCTGTGTATGCATTTCGCTTTGTCTTTAAAATGTTCTTATATGTTTTTCTATGCAAGGAGTACGCTGCAAGGTCGTTCTTTGTATTTGAACCTCTTGCCACTCTTAGAGCTTGTAGAGTTCTTTGTCTTGCATGGTAGCTCTCTGCATCAAACCATGAATATAACCGTCTGTTTCCGGTTGTGACCAATGGATGTCGGTGTTTGTTTCTTCTCCCATCAATTTGGAGTTTAGGACTGTATTTAGTAAACCTTTTTACTAATTATTTTATGACAGGTTATGAGCCCAGTTAAACGCTTATTGCTGTTAATGTGTGGACTTTGTGATGGGAGAATGTCGGTCGTTAAAGGGTGTTGATATGTGCGGCGCACATGTGGACAGTTAAGTGTGCATCCAAGATTGTTTTTGGTGAATTTTGTGGACGATTTTTCTATTGTGAGGACTATTTGTACGCTTTATTTTAAGTATACATACTAACATGGATTCAGCTACGGGAAGCAGCGAGCGAGTAGTTGCAATAGTGAGGTTACAGGACGACAATTGGGAAGCGTGGAGCACCCGAACAAAGGCATTGCTTCAAACAAGGCGTCTGTGGGACGCGGTTCAAGGTTTCCCACGAAAGACCGATACAGGAGAGGTAGAAGATACACCCGTTGAAGAGTACTCCGAGGCGCAACTGGGCAAAGATCAAGACGCGAAAAACTTGCTTATAGGTTTGGTCACCGACCCTTTCCTAGGTGATATCAAAGAAGCGGAGACAGCTAAGGAAGCATGGCAGAATCTTCTGACTTCATGTTGCGATACCGGAGTCCTTCAAATTGTGACGATGTTAGAAGAATTGTGTCTTTTTAAGAAAACTAGTGACATTAGCATGCGTACATTTGTTGATAAAGTGCTAACTTGGTGTGCACGGTTGGACGATGTAGGTATAAAATTTACGGATAAGGCCAAAGCTGCTTTTATTCTCAGAGGACTGGAAAAGCGGGAGTACGAAAACTTGATACGTTCATTGGAAAGCAATGAAGAAAACTTAAGTGTAAAGGTAGTGCGAGCCAAACTATTGTTGGAGGAGAGAAAGAACAAGTTGGACAAACTAAAGATGGAGCGAGAACAGGAGACTTATGCAAGGCTGAAGAAGGAAGAATCTGAGGGTGAAAGCGTGAAGGCAATGGTGGCAGCCATGCGCTTAAATTCCAAGGAGGTCGTCAACAGCAGCAAAAGTGTCAACAAGCCAACAGGTAGTGGTGGATTCATGTGCTACAAGTGCCAAGAACAGGTGCGTATTGCGAAGTTCTGTGATTTAGTTCATGAAGCAAGAAAGAAAGGTTCAGTTTTGTGTTTTAAGTGTGCCAAGATAGGTCATACTTCCCGGAATTGTAGTAATGGACGCAAGGAAAATGTTAAGGTTAAGAATCGTGAGGTTATTGCCACGGTAAAGGACGATGAGGCGGCAAACGAATGTGTTCAGGTTAATGCTAGTAGTGTTAAGGTAAAGGCTTATGTGACAACTGAAAGCAAGGATGATGCATCTGATTGTGTATGCAGGTGGTATGTAGATTCAGGAGCCACTGAGCACCTGACACCTTATAAGGATATTCTGTATGATTACACCCCAAAGGTTTCTGGTAGTGTAGACACAGCTGATGGATCAGTAGTTAGTGTATGTGGTATGGGAAGTGTGCTTATGAAGCTATCTGACAAGTGTGGAGGTTCTTTTCTGAAACTGAAAAGAGTGATGTATGTCCCAGGTCTTCAAGACAATTTAATATCTGTAGGTCAATTTGACAGGAAAGGTGCAGTCGTAACCATTAAAGATAGCAAAGTTGTATTGTCAGATCATGAGGGTATATTCCTTACGGGTGAGGTTGTTGGAAATATGTATGAGGTAAATTGTGATTATTTTATGGTAGAACAAGGGAAAGAATTTGCTTGTAATGACGAGGTGGAGGTTGTGTATGCTAAGAGCAACAAAGCTGTAACTAGCGGAATATGGCATCAGCGTTTTGGCCATGCTCTGAACATTCCAGATCGTGATTTTATACCCAAAGAAAAGAATCTTGATTGTGATACTTGTAAACAAGGTAAAATGAAAAGACTTAAATTTAATTAAAGAGATCATGTATCTCAGAAGCCATTAGATGTTGTGTTCTCTGATGTATGCCAGCTAGAGCACCCATCGATTGGAGGTAGCAAATATTTTATTACATTTACTGATGATTGTACCAGATTCTCATATGTAAGGTTCCTTAAGCATAAGAGTGATGCATTTAATGAGTTTCTCAAGGTTAAGGCCCTAATGGAGACAGCACAAGGGACCAAGTTGAAATCTTTCCATTCAGACAACGGTGGAGAGTATTTAAGTACAGAGTTTTGTAACTATCTTGAAAAGGAAGGTATTGTTCGTAGATTAACAATGGCTTACTCTCCCCAACAGAATGGCGTTGCTGAACGCCTCAACCAGCAACTTCTCACCACTAGTAGGTGCATGCTCATTCAGTCAGGCATGCCAGTTCAATTTTGGGGGGAAGCCATCAGCACAGCCTGCTATATAAAGAATAGGTGTGTGTCATCAACTGTAAAGAACATCCCATTTGAACTGTGGACGAGTAGAAAGTTGTCAGACCAGGAATTGCTTATGTTAAAATCATTTGGTTGTAAAGTTTGGATCCATAAACGTAATGTGGAAAAGTTAGTGCCAAGGGCAAATGTTGGTGCAATGCTAGGGTACCCCGATGACTCGAGGGGCTACCGTGTATGGGACATCGAAAAGAAATGTGTCATTAGATCCAGGAATGTAGAATTTGTTGAAGATGTATTTCCGTTTTCTGTAAAAGCCCAGGAAAAACCTGTAACTCAGATAGATTGTGAACCTAGAACAGTTGGAGAAGTGTTTGTCGAGCAGAAAGATTGTGGAGGTGACGTGTTTGAACACGAAGTAGCCGAATCAGGAAATGAAAATTCTGTAACAAGTGATAGTGATGCCTCTGTCAGATTCTGATGTCGTAATAGACGCTCCATTACAGCCTGAACACACAGTATTACGCAGGTCGAGTAGAGAGAGAAAACTTCCCAGCAAGTGTGTGTGTTGTAATGAAGTCAAGGTCAAATGTCGCATTGTCATGTTGAGGTCAGAATATAACGATCCGGTGTCTTTTCAAGAAGCCACCTCACGAGATGACAAAGATAAATGGTTTGAGGCAATGAACCAAGAGATTGCCCTCTTGGAAAAACATAATGTGTGGACACTTGCAGAAGATTCAGGTGGCAAGACTGTCATAGGCACCAAATGGGTGTATAAAACTAAACGAAACCAAGAAGGTGAAGTACTTAGGTATAGAGCACGTTTAGTAGCTCAAGGTTTCAGTCAGATAAAGGGTACAGATTTCCTTGAATCCTACAGTCCTGTGGTAAAAAGGAAAACTATTAGGACCCTTATAGCCATAGGAGTAGAGCGTGAATGGGATAATTGTCATTTGGACATTGTATCGGCATACCTTAATAGCAAAATTAAGGAAACTGTATTTGTAAGTCAACCAGAAGGTTTTCGCAGTGTAGAATACCCAGACTATGTGCTAAAACTCAACAAGAGTATTTACGGTTTGTGTCAAGCTGGTAAAGATTGGCACAATTGTATCACTGCACAACTTGTCAAGCTTGGCTTAAATCAAAGCAAATGTGATCCATGTCTGTATTTTAACCCAGATCATGACCTGTATGTTGCCCTTTGCTACCATACAAGGAATGATATGCAAATGTTTGTTGTTAGTGTAAGGCTAGTTATGTATTTTTTTGTTTTTTTTTGCAATTTGTGAATGGGGGGAAGTGTGAGTATGCATTCACAAATTCTCATAGTGTGTTTCTTTTGTTTTTGTATTTCTCATAGTGTTCTTTTTTTGTTTTTGTATACCGTACAAGTCAAATGTACTTTTTTGAATATAACCGTCTGTTTCCGGTTGTGACCAATGGATGTCGGTGTTTGTTTCTTCTCCCATCAATTTGGAGTTTAGGACTGTATTTAGTAAACCTTTTTACTAATTATTTTATGACATAATGCTTATTCAGCACAAATAGCACCGAGTAAGTATGACCAACTTGCCCACCACATTAATTCCCTTACCAGCGCTGCCTAGAGATTGAAAAACACAATAGCGTTTGAAGCTGGGAGTACGCTACTCTGAACTTTGCCTAGCGATTGAAAAACGGTCAACCTCCATCAAAATCTGGATTTTTTTTACAGTAACTTGTGTAATGTGACTAAGATACAAGAGTTGAACATTTTATCGCTAAAGGGTGTTATTACATTTTTCAGCAGTGTTAACATTATTGTTTGGCACTGGTCTTGCCTCTTAGTTCGAGCGTGGTGAACCCGGAATAAGGCTTTACATTCAAACCTAACCTGATACCCCAGACCCCCTTGCTTGTATCAAAAGCAGTAATTTTCATCCACACAGTCACCTGGCCTAGTAGCGGCCAATGGTTTCGTCCAGACAGTCGTCCATTCTAGAGTTGCATTTTTAGAGATGTATTCTGACAGTTCGGCGGATAAGCCATTGAGCTGAAGGAAGCGGGTAATCTCAAGAACCACTGGATGGATTTTGATGCGGTTTGCACTATTCTCGAGGGAGGTAATTTTAGAAAAAATATTCATTTATGACCAAAGGAAGCCGATTTTGTATCCCACATGTTGGCAACAATGTGTGCGCATCGGTGTGTGCCTCTAGATTGCGCCTTGTTGACAGTTGAACGAGATGCAAGCGCTGTTGGAACATGGCAGCCGTTTTTAAAGAGCAATATATAAAAACGCATATTTATGTACTTATGTACATATATGAAGTGCAGTAGTGACCAGGGTTCCTAATTTCAATACGTAATATCGCCCAGAAGATGAAACAAGGACACACGGTATTTAAAAGTCACATTCATGTCCGATGCAAATGAATAAGTCGCATTCTACTTTCATTCAGAATTGATAATACAAGTATGCTAGGCTATAGTTGCGAGCAATAACTATAACGTATTGCAACCAGTGGCTTCGCGCGAACTATATCATCTAACCAAGTAGCGAACAGTCACTTTGTCTCACCCAACTTAAGTACATCAGTAATTTTCACCCAGACATTACCGACAGTAGTGGCTACGCTGGCTAAAGCGCTGCATTAGGCCATGGGGCCAAGCTCTCTGCTGACTCTGTAGACGCGTGGGTTCGAGCCCCACCGTCGGCTGTCCTTGAAATGGTTTTCCGTGGTTTCCCATTTTCAACACCAGGCAAATGCTGGGACAGTACCTTCTGACAGGCCACGGCCGCTTTCTTCCACATCCTTGTCCAGTTTCATTCCATCTCTCATCCCGACGCGCAGGTTGCCCACGGGCGCACTCGGCCTCTCAAGAGGCCACACTACAAAAAAAAAACAGACAATCAGTGGTGGAGTAACTTATGTCGAGAACTAAAAGAGAGCCAAGAGATATTGTTGGTATTTTCTGAAAATGTGCATCTGTGACTCAAGCGCAGTGCATATCCCATGCATATGTGGGTATATGGCTCTTCAGAATGATGATTGATTCATGTTGCACAACCCTTGAAGTTCGTTGAAGGCTTCCACACTAATCTGTCGCAACCATATCTGAAACAAATAAAAATAGGCCTAATATAAATATTTTATCTGCCAACTACTAAGTAGGCTATAGGTCAGTAGTCAACTACATAAATAATCCCCAATACATTCACACTACAATTAGCCGAGTGTGAATCATAGACTACTTTCAAGTTTACGAGTAATATATGCATTGTATTATAATATTACTGCTGACGGCACTTGGAAGTCGAGAATAATATACACTGTAATATTAGAAGGCGAATTGAGCCTAAGAATATGTTCCTGGTAGTGAACCTACACAGGCTATATTTTAGGTTATGTTTGGTTTGTATTATACGAAAAATGCAGTCAAGACTTCTTCAAAATTTCCAAAGACCATTAAGGTTCTTTATTACGTTATTTGTGCTCGGACGGAATATAAAAATAAATAAAAGAACGATTAAATAACTTTGTACTTTTAATTATGTAGATACGGTCTAGGCTACTTACTCAAAACCTAGTTTATTCGCCAGTGATCTTCATAGAGTTTCTCCATTCCACCTCTAATCTTGTTCTCGTGTTATTTAGACGTCATGATGAAATCTAAATAAGAATTTATCCAAAAATTAATTAAATAAAAGCTTGCAAACATCTCAGACGAGTGGGTATGTGCATGCACATATTCCATAATCAAAAGTCTATAATAACTGTAAAAACTGTTTTAATCGATGTATATTAGTAGTACGTACCTTGTACAACTTGTTTTAACTTCATTAGACTTGAAATTCGAAAGAAAACTGTGAAATTATTCCGATAATAGGCAGTAATAAAATTCGTAATTAGTATGTTGGGAGAATGTGTGGAAAATGCATTCTGGGAGAAAAATGTCGGCAACCGTGTGTTAATAAATTTTACGAGTATTATGGTCTTTGGAGCTGGCGGGATTTTAAGCAGGATTGGCGACAATGTGCTAGCACATGAAAACAACTTAACTTCTAGAAATTCAACTATAAACCAACATTTACGTAGGTATAGGGGACAGCTGTTAATGTTGGCTACTCTGATTTGTTCTAGTAACTTATTTAAAAGCTGTCCCGGACTTTTTTTTAAATAATTGCCAGCCAATAACAAGCCAGGATGACGCGGATCATAATTCGCGTTTCACTCTCATTGCGTTTTAACTTGAGGTGGTGAATCAGTTGTTCGTTAACGCCACGGGGTGCCATTATTAAAATTTTGGGAGATAGAAACACACCCTCTGCTAGAGTGGGGGAAAAGAACTGCCGGTTGGACCCTTCTGGTCGCTACGTGAGGGGGTGGGTGGCAGCCGGCATGCTGGGCAAAAGTGAGGTTACGGCAATAGTGTGTGCATTTGGACAGTTTTCATTATATGCATCGAATATCCCAACAATTCTGTAGAGTAGGAGATCAATGTTTAATTAGCGTAAAGGTGAATTAAGCTCTAGAACGGCATAATTCTGTAATTCGTGACAAATCTATTGCCAACTTTGATATATATCGAAGAGTACTATTTTCCTATCTGGACGTACATTTCTACGCCTAGCGAAAGGCGCAGTTATGTTTGTGTTATTTTCATCAATAATCAATAACTCATCGCAGAACTCAATTACGTGTAATAAGGCTTCATTCATATGGCTTTTTACTTTTTATGTTGCCAGACTTGGTATAGCGGTACATCGCCTCAGGGCGTGTTTCTATCTCCCAAAATTTTAATAATGGCACCCCGTGGCGTTAACGAACAGCTGATCCGAAATCTCAAGTTAAAACGCAATGAGAGTGAAACGCGAATTATGATCCGCGTCATCCTGGCTTGTTATTGGCTGGCAATTATTACCAGCCATTGGCTGCCCACGGGTTTGTTTACAATTGTCACCAACATGGTGGCGAGAGGAATAGATTTCTACATCAATTAAATTGCTAGAAATCTATTGCAGTTCATGACAGTATGAAGTGCAAATCACTTATTGATGAGGAATTGTACGTGCGTTTATATTTAAATTGACGCGTGACACTGTTCATCAAAATTTGTGAAAATAAAAGTACAAATCAACACTCTTGCCAATCAACTGAAAGTTTCTACTACTTTGGATGTAATGGATGTAAATCAATTGGCTGTCGTTTCTACCAGTTTTATTCATCAGTTCGAAATACATTCAGTACAATAACCTTTTGTGCACTATAAATCTACATTATAGACCATTGCATATTGATGCTGCTGTCTGCTTATATTTACCAATTTCATGAAATGTAATTTGTAGGTTATGCCTAATAAGGCATATAATTTAAGTGGCCGTTTGTAATGTGAAGTCCTTACTGTATTTATGTACAAATATTATGGTTTAACTAATGAAGCAAGGATTAAAAGTGCAGTTTGCACTGCCACCCTTTTTTGTTTAAATATTGATATGTAGTTTCTCAGTCTGGTAACTTCTTGGATTTGCTTGAGATAGATTTATAGTAATATACTACCTTATTAACCTGCAGGCTGAGTTTTTTTTAAACATGCCCAGGTGCATACAGTAGCACAAGACCTACTGCAGGCTATGTCGATCCTAAATGTAGGCCTATTATAGTGCTCATGTCAAAGGTCGTCCTAAAGTTTTAACTATTGAGACTTGATTTGCATCGAAGATAATTTCAGCCGAGTCTGGCAAGGCTTCATAAACTTGGGCGTGACTTCACATTTTCATTTTTCCTATACAGCTTTTGATGCCAACCACTTAAATCACAGTATTTCAAGATTTGCTCTCATTAAACATCACCAACACTTTTTCCCCCCTGGTGGTGGGCTGTGTTGGAGTCTACAGAAAATAAAGTTGAGAAATAAAAATACATCTTAGGTTTCCATGACACAGTTGAATTTTATCCTACTATATCTCCACTCAATATACCAATCCTACCAATGTTTCCTAATTCCTCATGCTGCATAAATAAACATGACAGATTACAGCATTAGCAATGATGACAGTAATTTATGAATTGTTAAAATGTTTTTAAAAGATGCATAAAAAGAGGCTTGATAAATCCTGTATCATCAAACCATTTAAACATTCCCACAGAGCTCTAATCAGAAGCTCATTTTATGCGCAACAGGTATGTAAAATAAACCTCCCTCCCAATAACTTGTAGGCCTAACCTGAACATAATCCATGTTAAGAGCTGTTTTTTGGTTCACAGGAAAACCTACCATTTAAAATCTTGCACATACTGGTAGGCTACTAATCATATTAAGGTGCAATTAACTAGGGTAATTTTAAAAATCATGGCTATCAACTAACTTACTGATTTAAATATTCCAGATATCTTTCTTAACTCCACTTTTACTGACAGCATGTAAGTCCTTACTACTGTCTTTCAAGCCATTGACCAGTTGTTTTTTTCATGAGGAACCATTTTAGTCATTCTTCTCTATGTGAAATACAGTTGATGACAACTGCCTGGAAGACTCGGGTGTTTTTTCTTGTGTCGCTTCTCTGGTTGCCTACGACACTTCCTAATTATTAACAGAATGTTTCATTGAATTGTTGTATCCAATTGACCAACTGGTAATATATTATGGTTTGCTTTAATATTCCTATGATACACTTTTAGATCTCATATATTAATGAAATATACAACAACATAGGCCGAAATGTTGAACCAATCTCCCATTCCCTAACACTCCCAACTAATGGGACATAAGCTACCTAGTGGTTGGTCTCACAATGCTTCCATCTACATGTACCGTACTAGGTCTAGTAGTACCATACGTATTGCGACTGTTTCTCCAACTCTGTCAAGGAAACCAATTCTGAACTAAGATCTGGAATGGGGTACACTGTCCCTCGAGGGCAATCAAAGACAACTTGAATCATTCAAGTGATTTTTCTATTTCATTTTACCAACTAACCAGGTGCCTGGAAATGCTAGTGAAGGAGGCAGCTAAGTAGGCTAGCCTACTGGTATTCACCATTCAGAGAACATTCTCAGCGACTTGTCTATGCATAGGCCTATGACACAATTTTCATAAATTGATACAGTAGTCACAGAACACTAATGGTGCCCAGTACGCACAGCTTAGCATAGGACGGAGTGGATTCCAGCCACAGATTAACTTATGATCTGTCAACGGGTTTTCAAACAAATTGAGCACACACCCAAGTACAGGGGTCTTGACCATGATGTTCCAAGCCTCTAAATGAAACACTCCTCTTTAAGACTTTCTGGTCTTGCATCCATGGTCGATCAACATTCTCTTGATCTGTGTTCTCAAGTTTCTGATGGTTATGGACATTATTTTTATCCTGATACATGCCCTATTCTTAATTAGTTCAGCATAAGATCATTGAATCCCCTCAAGACAAATAGGGATCATCCATGTGTTATTTGACCATAAGAAAGGGAGAATTTAAAAAACTGAACCTCTAGGGACATTGATGTAGATGACTCCGAGTAAGTAGGCTAGATCAAAATGAACATTTTTCAGTGTTGCCTTAATAAAGGTTGATAACTTTCTACCGTTCAACATGAATAGGTCTATATTGGATGGGAAATATTTTTATTATTTGCAGAGATTACAAGGATGACTTGTTGATGTATCGTTATTTTGTTAAGCGAACATAAGTTCCAAGTCCATATCGTGTTGGAACCCATATTTCAGTGCTGCCTTAGTAAATGAAATATTCAATGTCTTTCAGTCGGTCAACACGGTTGCACTTAATGGTAATGAGAATGAGCATTATTCCAAAAACCAGAAAAAAAACTGTAGGCTACATGCAGACCTAACATGTCAAATCAATCATGCCTACAAGACAACAAAAATGCTCTCTGAAAAACTATTAAAACCCCATAATGGTAGTCAAAAATAATCTCAAACCACCGCCACTATTTCGCGAAGGTGCAGAAAAATCTTACTATAGTACAGCTATTCGTAATAGTTGCTACTGTTGTGATAAACCGCTACTGAGTGATAGGCCCCCGAAATATAACTATTTATCTTAATGTCTACAAGATAACGAGATTGCCAAAAAAAAAACACAAATCTATAGAACGCAACACTAAAAATAGCTTATCTAATCCACAAGTCACCCACCCTTCACCAACATTATTAATATTTGTAATTTAAGTAACTTAGGTTATGTTAAATTGAGGTTAATGGCGGATTTGATTGCGTCTGTGTGGCGGGAAGGACCCAATAAGTGCTCAGCCAATCAGGGACGTTTTGATTGGAGACCATGCTCGGAAAAATTTTAGATCGTTTTGATTCTCAGGGCTTCGTTAAGCCCCCACCCTAGGCCATCATCGTGTCCAAAATGGCGGCTTAACGAACACGACGGGGTGCCATTATTAAAATTTTGGGAGATAGAAACACAGCCCCAGGCGGTGCTCTCTCTCGGAAATTCTATAACCAAAAGTGACGAATCTCTTATCCTTTTTATTTTTTTTATTTTTGTAGTTTACATCATCCTTGCATGGTGTGCTCTGGCCAAACTTAAAACTCAAGCCCAGTTGCGTGTGCTCTTACATCGCGTACGGGTCGGTCTCTCTTAGCTCGCCTATTCGAATCGCCTCGTGTGTGGAGAGCGACTGCTTCTGTTAAGTAGTGTGACTGTGTGTGTTCACGTAAACTTGTGTGTGCCTAAGTGTGTATTAGTGACTCTTACTCAGTGCATAGTAGACCCATTCTCGGTTCTATATACCGGGGACATGTCAGACACCAGTGGGGGTGCGGAAAATCCGGGCCCGCCTGACGTTGCCATGGACGTTATTCTTACGGAGATTATGCCTTTAAATGCCCCGTTTACTCCAGCCTTATCTTCTGCTACCCCGTCATCTGATACGAATTTGCCTCCCGTAATTTCGACCCCCTCAACTCCGTCAACTGGGGCTGATCCTCCGAGACCGTACCCCTCAACCCACTCTGGGCCCTATCATGTTAATGTCGAGTCTGTCGACACTTCGCATATCGGTCATTTACATCCGATGGCTTTGGGACGACTGTTCTATGAGAAAAAAAATCGAGGGAATTTCGGCCATTCACCGCAAGGGGCGCAATCGCCTACAGATTACCTTCAACACGGCTCGAGCCGCCAACCTCTTTCTTAAAAACCCCTTACTCACCGAAAAAAAGTTGAAAGCGTTCATTCCATCCGCGAACATCCAACGGATAGGCTTAATCCGTGGTGTCGATTTATCTCTATCGAATGACGATATCCTGCAGTATATTGAGTCGCCATGCCCCATAATCAAACTCCAACGCATGTCTCGCCGTAAGATGATTGACGGTAAAGTGGAGATGCTCCCCACGGGGACGATAAAACTTTTTTTTGAAACGCAGACTCTCCCAAAATATGTCTCAATCTTTCATGTTGTCCTTGAGGTCCACATTTTTATCTTTAGGCCGATCATATGTAATCGATGTCAGCGGTATGGACATACCGGTCAAAATTGTCGTGCAAGAGCTCCCCGATGTGGCCGCTGTGCTCAAGGCCATGAAACTTCGACTTGTTCCCAAGTCTTGGTACGATGCGTGCATTGTGATGAGAATCATACAAGCGGTTCTTCCCAGTGTGTGTACCATCAAAATCAAGTTGAGATAAAAACACGCATGTGTGTCGAAAATAAGTCATACCAAGAAATTGTTGCCCCATTTTCTAACCTCTTTCAACCACTTACCGTCCCTCAGCAATTTCCCCCACTTTCTCCCACTCATACCCCTGCTTCTACCACGCTACCTAAAAAACGTAAATTTACGTCCATTGTTCAAAGCTCACCCAAAGTGATACCACCTGTGGGTTACGACCGGCAGGCCTATCTCTCGATAGTTCGGCCAGACCATTTGACTCGTCCGGTGCCCGGCGCCGTCACTCCGTCGACGTCTACCATGCACTTCAGCCCCCTCCTCCCTCTCCTGTGCCACCCAAAACTGGTGTGCCTCCTGCTATCACACGTGATTATCTCCAACTTATGGACCTTTTGGGATCGAATGCCCAATGGGCCCACATTTAAAAAAATATGTATGATAAAATAGTTCTCCCGTTTCATTCCCTTCCTCCCGAATCCCAACCACATGAGTCACCCAGGGATGTACAATCATCTCCCATCCCATGAAGATCCTACAATGGAATTCCCATAGCATATTAAACAAGCGGCATGAACTCCTTCTTCTCATACAGGAATATCAGCCAGAGGTTGTCCTGCTACAGGAAACATGGTTGTATAATTCCTTATTGTTCAATATACCGAAGTATGTAGTTGAACGTCATGATGGGCCCCATTATGGTGGAGTGCTTACTCTCATTCATGAGTCCCTTGCCTATAAAGTGATACCCTTTATTTTTCATCTTCCCCGCACATATTTCCTTACTATTCAAGTTGATAAGTATCATATTACCAATCTTTACATTCCCCCAGATGTTAAGGGCAACGAACGACAGTGGAAATCCTTCTTCACTTATTGTCAATCCTTTCCGTACCATTTACTGGGCGGTGATTTCAATGCTCATCACACGGAATGGGGCAGCGCCCGAATTACGCCCAAAGGTCGTCATATCTGGACGTCGTCCCAACTTGCTTCATTTCATCTTCTTAATGATGGTTCCCCTACCCGTCTTTCTGCCCCTGAGCAAGCACCCAGTGCTGTCGACTTAACCTTTGTATCCCTTTCTCTCGCACACCTGTTCTATTGGCAAACAACTCCAGATCTACATCTCAGTGATCATTATCCCATCATCATTACCGGTTCATCTATACATCTGCCCCCACCCCCTGAGCATACTCCTCGCTTCTTTCGACAGTTTAAAAATTTTGATGAAGTGTTGTTTTCTGAATATATCCAACAACATTTTTGCCATGCCGCTCCACCTGTACGATATTCTTATGAATTCTTAATTACCATTATTAATAGATATTTTGACACTTATCATCCACTCATTCCTTGTCGAGAACGATCTGGTCAAGCCCTTTTTCACATCCCCTGGTGGGACGACGAATGTATACACTTGGTCAAGCGCCGCAAAGCATTGCTTCACCTCCTTCGTAAATACCATACCCCGTATACTTATTTGCAGTATAAAAAGTTTGTTGCGACTATGCAACGCACCTTCAATGACAAACGTCGTACTGCTTGGCAAAAATATGTCAATTCCATTAATCACCAAACTCCCCTTACTCAAATATGGAATTCTGTACGCAATTTATCAAGGAGTACAAAATATGCGCCTCCACATCGTCTTACTTTTGAAAATTCTTTATGTTTCTATCGCAGTTTAACGCCTGATTTTGTTGCCTGTGCCCCACCATCCTATCAATATGTCACGCCTTCCAAGTTTACTTGTCTAATACAACCAATTCTACCAGCCGAACTCCGAAATGCCCTCTCTCTCAAAAATTCTTCAACCCCCAGTCCCGATTACATTTCTTACCACGTGCTCAATAGTTTACCCTCATCCGCACATATGGTCCTACTTGAATTTTACAATAATGTCCTACGTACAGGTCAGATTCCTTCCACATGGAACGACTTTTTATTACTTCCCATCTTAAAACCTGGCGAAAACCCCGCCCTCCCCTGCAGTTATAGGGGAATTCAGCTCGGGTCCTGTATCAGAAAAACGTTTCAGCGTATATTGTTGGAGAGACTGATATGGGCTCTTGAGTATTATGATTTGGTCCCAAAAACCCAATTTGCTTTTATAAAACGAAAATCGACTATCGATGCTCTGAATATCTTCCTCACTGACCTCCTATTGGCCAGCTGTCGTAAACATTTTACGGTAGCTGTATTTTTAGACATTCAAGGCGCATACGATAATGTCAACGTCTCGTTGTTATTGACTGTACTTTGTAAATGGAAATTCCCCTCCCCTTTTATAAAACTGATTGCCGCCTTTCTTCACTCCCGTCGCGCCATTCCTGCAACTTTCCCCACTGTCCTGAATTCGCGCTTTGCGTCTTCCGGCTTGCCCCAGGGCGATATTCTTAGTGGTATACTATATCTCCTTTACACCAGCGAGATTGAGAAACTAATACTCCCACATGTCCGGCTTATTCAATATGCCGATGACCTTCTATTATATTGCTCACACCCCGATTTATCTCAGTGTAGACAACATATGTTCCATGCCCTCACGATTTTACATTCTTGGCTTTTTAATCACGGTCTTGATACAGTCCCACTCAAAAACTCTGCCTTAATTTTTACCCATAAACGTCTCTACGACCGTTCCCCGATTCTATATCAACAGGGTTCTACACACATCAAAAAAAGTTTTGCATCACCTCGGTTCCAAGAGTTCCGGAACCGTTAAATACAAAGGGAATAGAGATCAACACAAACAACATTTCAGCTCGTTTTATTGCTCATGAGACCCACACATTGCATGTTGTACCATCATACAGCTAGACTTTCAGCATTTGTGGTCCAGATTGCAGTACACACCACTACCTCTAATACCCAGTAGCACGTCCTCTTGCATTGATGCATGCCTGTATTCGCCGTGGCATACTATCCACAAGTTCATCAAGACACTGTTGGTCCAAATTGCCCCACTCCTCAACGACAATTCGGCGTAAATCTCTCAGAGTGGTTGGTGGGTCAAGACGTCCATAAACAGCCCTTTTCAACATATCCCAGGCATGTTCGATAGGGTTCATGTCTGGCGAACATGCTGGCCACTGTAGTCGAGCGATGTCGTTATCTTGAAGGAACGCATTCACAAGATGTGCACGATGAGGTCGAGAATTGTCGTCCATGAAGACAAATGCCTCTCCAATATTCTGCCGATATGGTTGCACTATGGGTCGGAGGATGTCATTCAGGTATCGTAAAGCCGTTTCGGAGCCTTCCATGACCACCAGTGGCGTACGTCGGCCCCACATAATGCCACCCCAAAACATCAGGGAACCACCACCTTGCTGCACTCGCTGGACAGTGTGTCTAAGACGTTCAGCCTGACCAGGGTGCCTCCAAACACGTCTCCGACGATTGTCTGGTTGAAGGCATATGCGACACTCATCGGTGAAGAGAACGTGATGCCAATTCCGTGGGGTCCATTCAGCATGTTGTTGGGCCCATCTGTACCGCGCTGCATGGTGTCGGGGTTGCAAAGCTGGACCTCGCCATGGACGTCGGGAGTGAAGTTGCGCATCATGCAGCCTATTGCGCACAGTTTGAGTTGAAACACGACGTCCTGTGGCTGAACGAAACGCATTATTCAACATGGTGGCATTGCTGTCAGGGTTCCTCCGAGCGGCAATCCGTAAGTAGCGGTCATCCACTACAGTAGTAGCCCTTGGGCGGCCTGAGCGAGGCCTGTCATCGACAGTTCCTGTATCTCTGTACCTCCTCCATGTCCGAACAACATCGCTTTGGTTCACTCTGAGACGCCTGGAAACTTCCCTTGTTGAGAGCCCTTCTTGACACAAAGTAACAATGCGGACGCGATCGAACTGCGGTATTGACCTTCTAGGCATGGTAGAACTACAGACAACATGAGCAGCGTACCTTCGTCCTGGTGGAATGACTGGAACTGATCGGCTGTCGTACCCCCTCCGTCTAATAGGCCCTGCTCATGCATGGTTGTTTACATCTTTGAGCAGTTTTAGTGACATCTATGAACAGTCAAAGGGACTGTATCTTGAATACAATATACACAGTCAACGTCTATATGCCGGAGATCTGGGAACCGAGGTGATGCAAAACTTTTTTTGATGTGTGTATTACCATCACCCATCATACCAAATACGGTACCTAGGGATATTGATAGATGATAAGCTGACATGGGCTTATACTCGCACCTAAAATCACACGTCACAAAAAAACTACAACTCCTACGTTCGTTAACGCGCCGCTCTTGGGGAGCGGACCCTCAAATTTTGCTACTTTTATACCGCTCTATCGTCAGGTCCTCCATGGAGTATGGTTGCCATTTTTATGACATCATGCCCCAGTCTCGTCTCACGATACTAGATAAATTACAATATGCCGCTCTGCGAATTATCTTGGGAGCTCTCTCCTCTACGCCCACGCAGGCCCTTCTCGTCGAAGCTACAGATCCACCTCTTGGTCTAAGACGGAAGTACCTGTCTTCTAGTTATCTCCTTCGCAAAATGGCTCTTGCTGCTTCTCCCATTCTTCCGAAATTACAATTACTACAAGAATAGCATCAGCTACACTTACTTAAAAAATATTCCACCCCCTCCATTCTCTCATCTTTCATCAGTCTTACCAGTCTTCGTCCAGACATTCTCCAAACCCGGAACCCGCTATGCTATAATGCGCCCTTCCCTCTTTATCAGTTCATTCCTGATGTTCTTCACCATGCCCCCTACTTTTCTCAAAAAGCTTCATTTCTTTCCCACTCCATCGCCCGTCGATATGTCTGTCAAATTGAAGAAAGTGCCTCAAGCTGTACCACCATATACACAGATGGCTCCAAATTCGACTCCCCGCCTGGCGTGGGGGCGGCCTTTTATGTCCCCGCCAAACAACATCTTGCTTCCTTTACGTTACCTCCGCAATTATCTATTTTCTCGGCAGAAGCTTTTGCTATTCGTCAAGCTCTCTTATATGTCAAAAGGAATGCGATATCTCGCTCTCTTATTCTTTCTGACTCCAGAAGTGTTCTCCAGGCCTTACAAAATGTGATGCACATCGACAACTGGTTCATACTTCATATACTCAGGTTGACGTATGAATTGACTCAATCGGGATTTTCTGTTGTTTTTTCTTGGATCCCCGGCCATACAGCTATTTTAGGAAATGAATACGTAGATCAGGCCGCTCGACGTGCTGCTTGTGGCCACGGCACCCCCATCGCCATTGCCACTCCCGCCTCTGATCTTATACCTCTTCTGAAAAATCAATTAAAGGAAGTATGGTCGACACAATGGAGGGATTATTCAAGGGAAAAGGCTCAGTTTTATTATAATCTACAACCGTCGATACCCCATCTCCCTTGGTTTTATAATGGTCGCTATACTCGTCGTCACATCATTACCATTATTCGCTTACGTTTTAATCATGTGCGCACCCCCGTCTTTATGGCTCGGTGCAACTTGCAAGCCTCCGAGGTTTGTGCATGTAATACTGCGATAGGTACTGTTAATCACCTCGTGTTTCAGTGTCCCTTATATACGTCTCAACGAACTACGCTATTTAATTCCCTCAGTATGCTAGGTTTTTCTCTCCCCTTATCAATTTCGGTACTACTTAATTCCCCTACATTTCCTGTCCTCTCCGCTTTACTCACATATTTTTCTGATTGCCATCTAACTATTTAACTCTTTACTTGTGTCTCGGGACAGTCGGATGAGGAGCCAGAAAGATGCGCGCGCACCCGACAGGGAGGAGCATTGAATAGCGCAAGTTTTAAGAAATAAAATATGGAGGACGGTTGTCGTTTCGGGGTAACATTTACAGTCGATTTGCATTATTAACGCAAAGCGGTCGTGAAACTTGCTTTAAGTACATTTGAAAATATGCATTCCAATCAATATTCAAGATCTAACTGTAATAATTGAATATTTAACCATACGCACTATTAAGGACCATAACAATATGCGGTAAATTCTGTCGAAAAAGTGTACGTGTGGTATCGCGCTCGCTTGTTGTTTTGAAGATCCCGGGTTCAAGACTTCCCAAGGGCGGAAATTTTTACTTCTTTTTAATTATTTTATTATTTCCTCCTCACGTCGTACAACAATATTGCAACTTAGTTTTGTCTACATGATCTACGAGGACGATAGTAAACATGTTTTCTCTCATTTAAAATTCTATTTTCCCTAAATACTGTTTAAGACCATGGACGGATACTATTTAAATAGTTCAAAATTTATCCCAGAATAATAATATTAGCCTATGACACGTTCTGTATTTGGTTGGTTGGTTCCTAAGTTTAGGGGCTGTGACAACGCGGTTATGTAGCCCCGTGTACTTTGAGTGTGTGTAGAATCTGTCTGATAACCGGTGATAATTGTGATGGCTGTATTAATGTGTGTATCTGTTTTTTAACTCAAGTAAGGACTGCAACTTTGAATTTTTCAAATAGTTCCTACTTTTGCCGCCAAACGCCACCGTCAACGACTACTAGGCCTAGTTCAGAACTTAGCTACTAGACGACACCAAAGTCGGCTCTTGGCAACGAACGTAGACACCTAAGAGCGTTGTTTACATTCCTAACCTATACAATTTAGCTTCACACAGGTGTAATTAGTGGAAGGTTCTTTAAGGGGACACTATAGGCTACCCCAAGAAAATTTTTTTGCTCCCAGTGATCCAAACTGCACCAAATTTTATTTCCATACGACCAACATCTTTCATAAAGCAAAAAGTGAAAAATTATTCCTTTCAGTTGATCAGTATGGGCAGAAATTACTAAAAGATAGTCTTTTCCTTAAAAAAAATGATAGGAACTATTTACCACTAACAATTACTGAAACTTTACAATCTTTTTACACTATGTACGCATTGCACAGACTAATAATTCTGTGCATGGGTTTGGAAAAATATGAAATAGTTCCTGAAATAAAAAATAGTTTCACAAAATTAATTTTTATTTCCAAAAATTAAAGTTAAACATTATTTAAAAATAAACGATAACTATTTTAACTAATATGGATGCACAGAATTATGGGAGATAGGTATCTTCACATGCTACAAAAATATTATTGAGATTGTAAAGTAAAAAAAAAAAAAAGAATTGATTTACAAAAGAATTTTAAATGAGAGAAAACATGTTTACTATCGTCCTCGTACATCATGTAGACAAAACTAAGTTGCAATATTGTTGTACGACGTGAGGAGGAAATAATAAAATAATTAAAAAGAAGTAAAAATTTCCGCCCTTGGGTAGCCTTGAACCCGGGATCTTCAAAACAACAAGCGAGCGCGATACCACTCGCACACTTTTCCGACAGACTTGATCGCATATTGTTATGGTCCTTAATAGTGCGTATGGTTAAATATTCAATTATTACAGTTAGATCTTGAATATTGATTGGAATGCATATTTTCAAATGTACTTAAAGCAAGTTTCACGACCGCTTTGCGTTAATAATGCAAATCGACTGTAAATGTTAGCCCGAAACGACAACCGTCCTCCATATTTTATTTCTTAAAACTTGCGCTATTCAAATGCTCCTCCCTGTCGGGTGCGCGCGCATCTTTCTGGCTCCTCATCCGACTGTCCCGAGACACAAGTTAACTACTTCCCTTACGTGTGACGCCTCGTGTTTGTTTATGTAGCAAGTCGCCAAGATGCGTCACTTGGGCGTGAAGCTTAGCACCTTGTTGTGTCCTTGGTTGTTTATGTGTCACCCCCCTTTCACGTCATAATCATGCTTCCTCCATAAATTCTCCTCCCGATAATAGATCATTTTTTTGTTAATCTCTGAATTAGTGACTGGGTAATGAGTGTACTGCGCCCAACACCCGTCACGAGAAGAAGAAGAAACTCAAGCGATTGATGCTTCACAAGTTACAGTGTTTTTTCCACTGCAAATTCAGTTGACGGAATGTCTACTATTTGTGAAATTTTTGACCGGGATCGGTAGGTTGGTAAATTCATTTTTTTTCTCTAAAATACTTTTTGACGTAGGCGTTGGACGTACATCCGGAGTATTAAGAAGGTTATGATACCAAAGGGGTAGCAGGTCATTCCATTAGTGAGAATTTGTAGTGGGTTGAACCAACCTGAGTTTCGATTCTGGGAATCATAAAGTAATCTGACATTAAGACAACAGCCTTAATATGTGCTGTCATTAACCCGAATATTCATGGGTTGTACCTACCTTGACACTAACCTCACAATCTAAGCTGTTGACAGAATATCACAGCCTAACCTGACACTTATTATTCTCGGCAGATCTCTACCTCCATTGAATGTCAGTCCATCTATAATAATTCATAAAAACAGATTTGAAATATACCTGACATTCGTTAAAAGTTACAGTGATATATTTGTGTAACATCATGCCCTTTGTATTCACAAAATACAGTACATTACAGTAACGTTCAATTGTCACGACGGTATGCGTCAATTTTGGGACTTAATGACAGAATGTGGTCAAGAAAAAATTTAGTACTACCAGTATATGCTATTATTTTAGATGAGCATAGGACAAGAAAAAGGAAACAAAGAAGATGGGTTCATTATATGTTAAAAGAGCGAAATACAAACCGAGAATATGTTACTTGATTCCAAGAGTTAACGGATGATGATGCAAAATATTTCCAGTTAGAAGGGATTTCATGTCAACTTGTTTATTTTGCTGTATATCTTATATGTAGGTAAATTCCATGAGGTACTGTTTCAGGCGATGTTGAAAATAAGAATAAAAGACATAAATTACTTAAGTTTGCGACGGAATATTGTTCATTTTAAAATCCCGATAAATTTACTAACGCATGTTTCAAAAATTCACTGTTTCTTTTTGGCGAGTGTACCCACAAACTGTACCCAAACCTAACCGAGGTTAAAATCAGAGGGAGCACCAATACACGCCTAGACATGTAGTGGAAGTGGTTGCTAGTGCACACTGTCAATATATATCCGCATACGTTCCGTAAACATTGCTGTGAAACAATCTTGTCGGGAAAGGCAAGGCTCACGGAAAGTGTATGTAATGTGCAGTGTGTACGTACTCATTTAAAATACAGTAAACTTTCATGTACGGAGATGTGATTGTTTCGCAGCAATGTTTACAGAACGTATGCGGATATGTATTGACAGTGTGCACTAGCAACCACTTCATTTGACATCGGTAAGTAACCATTTCAAAACTCAAGCGATTAATACTTCACAATTTCTGCTAAGCTGTTTTATAAGTAGGGCTCGGATTTTTAGGTAAATAAATATCTTTTTATGTAAATACATATTTTAAGCATTTTTTCTATAAATACATAAATTCCTGCTTTTCACTTATTAGCACATAAAAAACATAATATTTACATTTATTTTAAAATCAGTATGCTAGATCTTTCAGTTTATTGCATTTTTGTTCTGTGTTACTTCAACGGGGAAGAACCTGTGAGCTATCTAATCTTCATGCAGAGCGTATGTCAGCTTGCAACTGTGTTATTCTTAACTTGTCGCCCCGTGCCACTCACTGTGGAAGCCAAGAATTTCCTTGTCCATAGCCATATCATGACGAATAGAAGGACCTAGTGTGAGGACTCCGCCATTATAGAACGGTAGTTCATGGTCCCGCCGCTACAGGCACTGCAAGCGATTATGTCCAACGTGTCCTGTTGTTCCGTCGAACCGGGTCATGGAAAAGTGCGGGGAAAGCTACTGTGAGAGATATTTGTGTGAATTAAATTGAATTTTCTTTGCTTTCAGTTCTTAAAATCAGTTCATTGTGCCTTGTGTACATCAGCGTTTTATGTTTTGTGTAGGCCTACTTCAAACATATTCCTTTGCTAATATTACTGTTTTGTGCCATCATCATTCCGAGTCCAGCATCCAAGCAAACTGCACGCCACTGCTCCAAGCTCCGTATTCTAACGCCAATTGACGAAATCGATGATCCGCCAGCCTTGCCAGAATTTCTACCAAGCCTAGTCCTCGCTATCGCCTCTACTTCGATATTTCAAGCCATTCCACTACGTTCCTATAGGCTTAATTTGCATCCCCCGTTGTAACAGTGCAGATTAAGTCACTCCTCTATCATTCAAATATCCAACACCATACCCACCCTGTAACCATCCTAGTCAAGCAACTCCTATCTCCCTCGAGTTTTAATACAAGTTAGCTCATCCCCTCACCCTACCAAGCAGCCAATAATTAATTATTTCAAGTAACTTCAAATTTCATCAGCGCACTCAACGTCACAGCTCCAACTGTATTTAAACTGGATAACTTTGTGAGACTGGTAAATTTGTTTTTCTCTTTCCTTATTCTCTGGTCGACCAAGGTATTTGACCACTATCTCTCATCACCTCTTACTCATTACACGCACTTATACACTCACGAACACAAACATGTCGCGCACTGACACTAAACCTCGCACATTAACGTACCAGGGCATAACATTCCTGATAACTCAGGACCCTGATGACCCTAAAAGCCCAAATTATACTCCTGTCAATCCAAAAACACTAATTCCGAATGTGCCTACCCAAAAAACGAGATGGTATACTCGTTCCACTTAAACCAGCTTCACCAAAATCAGATTCCTCACTCTCTAGCTCACCTCTTCCCTCACCGGGCTATGTCTCATTCCCGACATTTGATTTCGAGAAAGAGCTGTGGTACGCTTCACCCAATGGCAATAACCTTCAGACCACGATGGTCCTCATCCACCTACCTATTGGTATTAGCCTTTGTAAATCAGTCAGACAAGCAGGAATTGATGCGCTCAATCCCATAGCCCAATGTATTTCCCTCAATGAGGAATTAGATAATCACCACATAGGCTTCACTCCCTCTGAGATAGCCATCTCAACTCTGTCACTAGTGCTCTCAAGAGCCACTCTGCCATTCCCCCGTTTTCATTGTTTAGATTCAGACCCACAAATTCGCCTTCTTTAGTCTCTCAATCTGAGGAAACTAAATTGCCACAACAAGAAACAACAAAAGTAACAGTCTGTATAGCCTACTCCAGGAATCTGTGCTTTCCGTAACATGTAATGGAGACCATAGTACTTATTTCCGTGAATTATATTTTCCATTGTGCCCTGCCGTGTTATTTTAATTGTAATCGCTAATTACATTTTAAAAGAGTATCAGTTACAAAGTAATTCGTTTCCCTTGGCATTATCCCTAAGACCAGCTGACCGGCAGCGTGGAACTTGCCCACTCTAGCGCTGCCGGGCGGGGCGCGCTTGAACTTGAGGAGTCCTCTCACTTTCTCTTTCATTCGTCATGGCCATATTGCACAACGTGCTAGACCTACCCCTCCCCCAGCTACCTGGAACCAGTGTCACTCATATGCAGTTCATTTCTGGCACTGTGAAGTGTAAGACAGTTCTACGATGCCTAAAGTAAAAACAACTACAAGTTATCGTCTGTTGCAGAAATTAAAGATAATTTTACTTCTGATGGGGCCGTTCTGTTCTGCTAACCCTGTGGGAAAGCAATCATGGCTGAACAGCGATCTCAAGTTACACAACACCTCAAGGGCAAGCAACATATTGCCGCAGTTTCGCACCTACAGAATAAGTGTTTTGCGATAATCGTCGGTCATTTGTGATGGACAACCTGAAGATGTATCTCGTTGTGTATTGTAATGCTTCAGCAGTCAGTGAGACATAGAATAAATTGCATTCGTGAGTATTGCATATTGTTTATATTCACATTAATAAACTAAATTATAATTCAATATTTTTAATTTTTTGTCACATATTTCAGGTATTTTTAATACATAAAAAATAAATATTTTTCAGATTTTTAGCACCTAAAAATCCGAGCCATATTTATAAGTACAAAGCATTGTCCTAAATCCACCGTTTGTCTTCTTCAGGGTCAAGAGTAACACTTTCAACAAAGACCAGATGCGAAGTTCTATTTGTTTTTCCTTAAGTTTCTTCAATCCGCTTTTATATTTGATTTTTTCCCGCAGTTGTTTTCACTGTTCTTTATAATCCGCTAACCTCAGTACTAAATATGATCAATCATTTCAGATACCGTGTGACAGAAGAGTTTTCAATTTATCAAAGACAGGTTGCCAAATGCCACATTTGTAACAAAGAATTTGATCAAAATGTTCAGCAATCGCCGTTCAACCTCGTCTTCAGCCGCATCAGTTGAAGTGTTTAAGGAATTTTTAAGACATGCCACAAAAAGGTGTCCAACAATATAATGATTATAGACATCGAACTGTCAATAAATCTGTCGGTCGTCATAAGTGTCAAATGACGTTCTTCATAATAACATAGAACAGAACAAGTGCAACATGTGTACCTGAAATTTGTGAACCATGCATGCTATTTCTTAGATTTTAGACATTGTTTTAGTGTTTTTAACCATTTATTGTGTAATGTGTATTTCCATGCCATCGTCGAGATTTTCGATGTTGTTTGTTGTAGATGGTTTCTAAATATAAGATTGTGGGCTGAGGAAGGGTCCAAAAGCGGGACTCGAAACATGTACCCCTGAAATGTGACAAAAATTAAAGTATTGAATAGGCGGAAAGATTGAAAGATCTTGTTCTTCATAAGGTTACGTAATGTAATCGACCTTTATACAGTGACAGATGTTTGATTGGCTGAGGAGTGGATAGTTGAACCATTGTTGGTTTCACTCGGTAGTTGTAGGTTAGGCTATAAAAACTTCAACAACACACACCATGACTACAAGACTGTTTAGTTTACCTGTAGGCCTATATTGTTATGGCATTGTACTTGGATCACTAGTTCCACAGCTGTCCTTAAGGCCATGATGAATAAACACATGCACCTTAAGGCCATGATGAAGGTGCATGTGTTTATTTAATTGGTAAAAAAGTGACTTCGGTGGCGTAGTTGGTAGCATGCTGAGCTTCTATGCCGAAGATTGCGGGTTCAAACCCAGCCAAAGTCGTCGGATTTTTTAAGTGTGTTAGAAATCCCTCAATATGCCTTCCTTCAGAGGAGAAGTAAAGCCGGTGGTGCCATGTCATAGATTTATGGCATGAAACAGAACCTTCCAGTAATTACACTTGTGGAAGCAAAAATTTGTAGGTTAGTTTGATAACGCTCTATTAGTTGCAAAATTCGCCACCGGGTGCTGACTGCGATGGCATTTAGTAGCCATGTCCACAGCTAGGTGTCGTGGATGGTAGCATTTGGTGACAAAAGTAGGAACTACTTGAAAAAAAAAAATCGTCTGCAGTCCTTCTACCTGAATCACAGATAACACACACTAATACAGCCATCACAATTAACACCGGTTATCAGACAAATTCTACACGCACCCAAAGTACACGGGGCTACATGACCGCGTTGTCGCAGCCGCTAAACTAAGGAACCATCCAACCAACTGGTAATTACTGTGCGATATCAGCACAGATGTCTGTCTATTTGGCCGACGAGGCATTTGCCACATATTCTTAACTTAAACATTATTTAAGCTGGCTGCATGTCGTGTAAGATTCTCACTTTCTGCGTCTAAGGTTGCAGAATTAAGTCTTGGTGCAGTCAATTGGGATTTAAAGGTGATTAATGGCAAGCAAAGCGACTGATTATCGATACGTCAGCCGTGACATCACGGTGACGTCACTGAGGTCTCTAAAAATTCCCTATACGCGGCCGTATCGCAATGTACAGTTTAACCCAAAGTAGGGGGGCGGGGGGGACAAAAAAAAAGGAGAAGGACAATCTCGACAGCAGGACACACTGCCATCTTTATTTTGTTATTTTTCTTTGATCTTGGCCCTATACCGCCAGGCCATCAAAATACTGGAACGCTTTCACTAGCAGAAACTTCTTCCATTATACACATCAAATGGAATGACTAGGCCTATATAACGAATGCCACGTTGTCAAGAGAACTGAACTGAAGAGTATAGAGGCCATCATCATTAGTCATCGGCTTAGATGGATCAGTCATGTCCAGCGTATGAATGACAACAGACTACCTCGACAAATCTTGTACAGCGAACTCAGCTTGGGCATATGACCTCTAGGTGTGCCTCTGATGCGTCATAAAAACCAGCTCAAGAAAACCTTGAGGAGTATAGCCATTAGTCCAGATACTTGGTATACTCTTGCAGAAGAACGCACGCGTTTGGCGTGGAACCATCTCAGCTGCTGTTTTCAATTTTGAACAAAAACTCCGAAGGCAGGAAATGGAAACTCGTCAGAGAAGGAATTTACACCATTTAATACACGTCCTCCACCTTCCAACAGATGCAACATGTGTATGGCCGCATGTTCTATGCAAGGATTGGTCTGTAGAGTCACCTACGACATCCCCATAGAGTGGACACAAACAATTAGAATTGCAGGGAAGAAACGTACACACGATACGAGTATTGGCCTATGATTATTCTTTTTTAACATTCCTCACGTGTGGTGCAGTGATAATGTTCTTGCCTACTGTATGAAATTATTTAACCATATATGTTATTGGAGACCTTTTGACTCACAATTATCGGTACCTTACAAAACTGTAAAGGTTTATTAATTGATTAAATATTTCCACCGTGTCAATAGCCTACTTATGTTTTATTAATTGCTAGCAACCTGTCCCAGCTATTCCTGGTATCTAGAATGATTTACCCAGCGTGAGCTTAAAAGGTGCACAGACGGAAGGTCTCAGACGCAATTCAGAAAAGCCGAGGTGAACAGCGAAACTCCAAACACGTATATACTTCCCTGAAGTCCTAACTCGGCACAACTTGACAGTTTGATGCTGGCCAAAACTGGGGTGATAGACTCGCTCGCTAGCTCGTAAGCTCACTCCGAAGCTAGTAACTTAATTTAAATTTTCACTGAATGGAGATTGTTGGAAAAAATGAAAACTTTAAAACACTTATAACTAGTGGGCGATGCATTAAAGATAGGGATATGTTGTCGCGGACTTTTTTTTTTGTAGAGCGTTTCATGCTGGATATGTTGTCGCGGACTTTTTTTTTGTAGAGCGTTTTATGCTGAACAATTCTTACACATAATATATAGCCTGGATATTTTTAACGATTTACGCAGCGTAGGCGCACGGACGTCAGATTTCTCAACTCGATTGCTGAAATCGTTACTGCTCTGCTTCCTTCGGTCATAAATTAATATTTTCTACAGAAACCTTCCTCGAGAAATCCTTTACAGTATGGTGAAATCCGCATCAAAATCCATCCAGTGGTTCTCGAGATTACCCGTTACAGCTATGAATCGGGGATTTTGTTTTATGTTACGTACTGTAGAGGTGATGACTATCAACTAATACATGTTTTGGCTCTCATTTTTGAGCCTTCCTCTGCAAGAACATAAATAACAATTTGGAGCATTTAAAGTGTGCTGTTCTGGCATTACTTGCTGGATCGAATCCCAGCACAGTCAGTTGGCATTTGAGGGTCATTAAATGCGAGGAAGCAGTGTCAGCAGATTAAATAGCAATTTAGAGATCTCTTTCAGGCCAAAATTCCGTCACCCTGGGCTTTCTAAAATCTGCCGTATTCAAAAAGTGTGGTTAGACCCACAATAATAAATTATTAGTAGGGTAATTTTTATCTTTTTCTATCCTTCTTTTCTCATCCAAGGTTAGGGGGGCGTGGTGGCTCAGCGGTCTAGCTGTATGCCTCTCACCAAGGCGGTCTGGGTTCGATTCCCGGTCAATGCATGTGAGATTTTCGAAGTGAAATGCCATGTCCTGTGGTTCGGATTCCACGTAAAAAGGAGGTCCCGTGGCTCATGATCTACAGATTAACGGTCACGTTAAACTACAAGCTTCCTTCCTTCCTTCATCCAAGGTTATTAGTACAGTAGAGTTTTGATAGTTCGATATTCCCATAAATCCGAGTTGAAAAATTGAATTAATAAAAATAACAAATCGTCAGTTTCAGTGCCATGCTGAGCTTCTATGCCCAAGGTCGCGAGTTCAAACCCGACCGAAATTGTCTGATTTTTTAAGAACTTTAAAAATCCCTCATTATGCCTTCCTTCGGAGGGTAAGTAAAGCTGGCAGTCCCATGTCATAGATTTATGGCATGATAAAGTGAAGATAAATTATAGGTTGGATTTGACATACTCTTAGGTTCCAACGTTCGTCACCAGGAGCCGACTGCGGTGACATCTAGTAACCAAGTTCAGAACTAGTTGGTCGTTGACAGTGGCGTCTGGTAACAAAGGTTGGAACTACTTGAAAATCTAATGTCTGCAGTCCTTACTTGATTTAAAAACAACACCCACTAATACAGCCATCACAATTAACACCGGTTATCAGACAGATTCTACACGCACCCAAAGTACACGGGGCTACATGACCGCGTTGTTGCAGCCCCTAAACTAAGGAACCAACCAGTTTAAGTGCACGAAAGCTGGACACTGGCCTTGAACGCCATCTGGCAAATCCTCTCTCCACCACTCCCTCCTTCTCACCTACAATATAGATCTCTCAAAGTCCTAGTTAATGACAGGTGACTTAAACGTTACGCAGTACCTCACGCCGACAATAACCACATTTATCTCTGTTCACTGTTGACCAATAGCATGCTTTCTCTCTCACTCCAGGTGGAGTCCCGAGTCCGGCTTGCTTGTTGGGTCTCCAATGTTGCACAGTTGTATGCAGTTCTGTCCAATCTCGCTGCTTTCTCGCAGTGGATACAGTGGAAAGTTGACAACGTTGTGTCTCGAGCTGGGAAAGCCCTAACTCCATGCAGACATGGAATGTAAACAAGGCCAGCCAGCGAGCCGGTCGCTATTGAGGAACTTTATATCGCCGTCACGTTATAAAAATCGACCAGTTCGGTCTTGGACCGTATTGTGCACGTGGCAGTTAACTTAATGTTTTGATTTTATTCACTACTAGCAACCCAGGTTCGCCCGGGAACAGTTATGAATGCATTACGTGATACTTTTTTTTTTCGATGCCAATGAACTACGACCTATATCCTTTTTACGTCTCGGCATGATGGGTTAAAATTACAGACTGGACTGGAATATTAATAATATTATCATGGAGATGCATGTGCGGTGTATTGAAGATAGAGATATGCTCTAGTGGAATTTTTTGTAGATTTTTTCATGCGGAACAATTCTTACAATCATGGTATGTAGATATTTTTAACGGTTTGCCAAGTGTAAGCTTAAGAAGCGCACGGACGCCAGGTTTTCTACTTTTTCACTGAAATCGTTACTGCTTGGCTTCCTTTGATCATAAATAAATTATTTTCTATTGAAACCTTTCTCGAGATATCCTTTACAGAATGGTGAAAACCGCATCAAAATCCATCCAGTGGTTCTCGAGATTACCCGTGACATCCGAGAATCGGGGTCTTAGTTTTATATTAAGTAGAGATGAGTACTGTACTGTCAAGATTGTAATTTCGTAAGTCCGAGATTTTCTATAGTTCGAGGAATTCTCGGGCCCGTCCACCTCGAATTACCGATACTCTACTGTATTATGTGGGACACGTTATTGTTAGGGTCAGGTGACCTCGCTGTTCCGCCCCTTAAAACAACAACTCTCTCTCAAGTTAACAGCCCTGTTGCTGGTTTGCAGCAACTCGCCAATCTTCTCTATTCTCAGCCATCCTCTTCAATTCACGATATGATTTTGTGTTCGAGACTGTCATTATCTGTGTGATGTGGTCTTCCTCTTGTGTTTTTTCCCTTCTAACATCTCTTCGATAACTCTTGCTATCAGGCCATTATGTCTGAGAATATGTCCCAACATATTTGCTCTTCTCGTTTCCAGACTCCTCATAAAACTTCTACTTCCTACTGCTGTTCTGAATACCTCTTCATTTGTCATATGTTATATCCAACTGATCTTAAGCATTCTTCTCCAGCTCCAAGCCTAAAAAGCCATCAACTTCTTCTCTAATGACTTACCTATTGTCCAGGTCTCACTACCATTTACAAAGCCACACTCCACACGTACGTCTTCAATGGTCTTTTCCTTATTTTTAGGTCCATACTTCTGGATGTGAAGAGATTCTTCTTTCTATAAAAGGCGTTCTTTACCTGAATAATTCTACTCCGAATTTCTCGTTTGCTGGTTCCATCATACGTTACCAAGCTTCCCAGATACTTTTATTCCTTCACATGTTGTATTCTGTCATTCTCGATATAAATGGCTGGTGCTATTCCATGATCTTCCTGGTTCCGACTGCATACGAGTATTTTTGTTTTATTTTTATTCATCTTCATGTTAAGTTCATTTTTAAGGATGTTATTCATTACATGAAGTCTCTGTTGAAGATCATCTTCATTATCTGTTGTTAAAGCAATGTCATCTGCGAATCGGAGCATGTCAATCTATTCCCCATGTAGGTTACTCCATCTTGAATTTCTTCTCTTATCCTTTTTATGGTGTCTTGGACATACAAATTAAATATGTAAGGAGATAGCGAGCATCATTGTCGTAATAAAAAAGAACAACTGAATAATGCAATTATTTTGTGTTATTGCAGGATTTGTGTTGATCACAACAAGCTGATATAAGAAGCAGCCATTGAAAGCGTTAAGAATCATGGGTGATGAAATCGACCTCAAAGATGTGGAACTTACTAACGATTCCTTGGTAAGTTTTGGTTGTTGGTTTCATTTGATGCTATACAAGTGCACCATGTACTCAAGAGTACTCAACTAGTTTTTACAGCTATCTGATAATTCAGTTGGCCAGTGAAGCATGAGAAACAATTTTGGTGATGGAGTTTATGCTACTATTATATCAATATTTACTTGTAGATAAAATACTGTCTTCTCCTTCCCACTCCTATGTTCCTGACAGCTCTCCTCCATTTAGCCCGGTCATGCACATCATCTTCCTACAACTGTTTTTCCCTGAGCTCCTCCTGTACTCAATCCATCCATCGTTCAGGCCTGCCTCTCGTTCTCACTCCCTGTATTTGCATGTCTAGCATCCTCCTCCCCACGTAGGATTCCTTCCTTCTTCTCACATGCCCGTACCATTGAAGTCGTTTTTCTTGTACCTTCTTAGATATTTCCACAACCTTTAATGTTCCTCTTATTTTGCTATTTTTTATTCTAAAAAATTAGATAAAATATCGTAAACATGATAAATGTTCATTTTTAGGTAGATTTCATTAGAAAGCTAACTATTGCAATGGGTACCATGTTTCGACTTCCGGAAAATTTCGACATATCTTCGCGTTTTACATCCCCCAGACCCCAAAACCACCGTCAGTTCAAAAGTTTATATATAATTTATGTATATATGTATATATATATATATATATATATATATCAGTTTCTTGTGGACACGATAACTGCCGTAATTTTGCACCAATCACTTTGAATTTTTTACATAACATGTATCCCTATAAAATCTCGGTAGAGTTCGTTAATGGGCAAAATCGGTCGAAGGGGGTGAAAATGGGGGGCTTTTTTCGAAAAAGTGAAATGTCGCTATAACTCTCTTAATACGTGAAATATCGAATCAATTCAAAGTTCATAATATGTGTCGGATAAGTGCCAAAAATTTATGTCAAATAAGTTTTTTGATAGCACCAACCATTGACCAAAGGGGTGGAAAAAAGTGGGTTTTTCGGGAAACATTAATCATATCTCTCTTAATAGGCACAATATCAAAACCGTACAAAATGGACAATATTCCTCCAATAATTACCTAAAACTTTTGTCTGAAAGAATTTTCGATATGACCCACCATTACGCCACGGAGTGAGCAAAATGATTTAAATTATAAGAAAATTCCAAGTGCCAAGAGTGGTTGCCATGACAACTTTACTTTTAATTGATACGGGTTGAGCCATCAGCAGTTGCTATGACAACGCCACTGCACGAGATCACATTCTGTTTTCATATGTCTGTGGGAAGCGACTTCGGTATCGGAACTGGTAGCATGCTGAACTTCTATGCCCAAGGTCGCGGGTTCAAACCCGGCTGAAGTCGTCTGATTTACTAAGAGCGCCAAAAAACCCTGAGTATGCTTTCCTTCGGAGGGGAAGTTCCAACGTTCGTTGCGAGTTGATGGTTCCGGTGGCATCTAGTGGCCAAGTTCACAGCTAGGTGTCGTTGATGGTAGTATTTTAAATTATGTAGCCTATTTTAGGTAGATTTCATCAGAAAGCTAACTATTGCAATGGGTGCCATGTTTCGACTTCCGGAAAATTTCGATATATCTTCGCGTTTCACATCCCCCAGACCCCAAACCACCGTCAGTTCAAAAGTTTATATATATGTGTGTGTATATATATGCATATATATCAGTTTCTTGTGGACACGATAACTGCCGTAATTTTGCACCAATCACTTTAATGTTTTACATAATATGTAACCCCTTAAAAAATCGGTCGAGTTCGTTAATGGGCAAAATCGGTTAAAGGGGGGGCCTTTTTTTTTTTCGAAAAAGTGAAATGTCGCTATAACTCTCTTAATACGTGAAATATCGAATCAATTCAAAGTTCATAATATTTGTCGGATAAGTGCCAAAAATTTATGTCAAATAGGTTTTTTGATAGCACCAACCATTGACCAAAGGGGTGGAAAAAAGTGTTTTTTTTTTCGGGAAACATTAATCATATCTCTCTTCATAGGCACAATATCAAACCCGTACATAATGGAAAATATTCCCCTAATAATTACCATTTGTTAGTTGTGCAGAGAAAACATGTGGAAGAACATCGGGGAAGATGAAAGATAAACAAACAGCATGGTGGAATGAAAGAGTTAAAGAAAAAGTGAAGGAAAAGAAGAAGAGTTGGAAACAGTGGAAAACAAAAAGGACTGAAGAAAGTAGATTGAGATATGTAGAAGCTAGACAAATCTGCAAGAAAGTAGTGGCAGAAGAGAAGAAGAAAAGTTGGGAGTTATTCGCACAGGAAATTAAAGATGATTGTCAGTGTGGAAAGAAATTATTATTTAGTGTAGTTAAGAGTAGAAGGAAGGAACATGTAAACGCTGGATTTGTGAAAAACAAAGAAGGAGTGATATTGAAGGAACCAGAAGAGGTTAAGAACCGATGGAAAGAATATTTTCATGGACTGTTAAATGTCAGGAATGTAACGTACACAGAAGTTACTGTAGTGCCGGATGTGGAAGAAGAAGAAATGGAAGCGGACATTACAATGGCAGAGGTGGAATTGGCCATTAAGAAGATTAAGATGGGAAAAGCTGTGGGAGTGGATGAAGTGGCAGTAGAAATGATAAAGGCTGCAGGACCCATTGGAATATATTGGACTTCAAGAGTACTCAAGAGTGTGTGGAGAGCAAAACAAATTCCAGAAGATTGGCAGAAAGGTATCATTATACCAATATTCAAGAAAGGAGACAAGAAGGTGTGTGGAAATTACAGAGGAATTACTATTATCTCGCATGTTGCCAAGATCATGGAGAGAATACTAGAGGAAAGAATCCGAAAAAGGGTTGAAAACCAAATTCAAGAGGAACAATTTGGGTTCAGAAGGGGAAGATCAACAGTGGAACCTATCTTTGTTGTAAGACAAACTATGGAAAAACACTGGGAATATGGAAAAGACATGGTAATGACCTTTATTGACTTAGAAAAGGCATATGATAGTGTCCCTAGAGACAGAGTTTGGGAAAGCTTAAAACAGAAAGGTATTGGAGATGAAATGATACAAATGACAAAAGCAATGTACAGTAATTGTTGCAGTTGTGTGAAGACCCAAGCAGGTAGAACAGGATGGTTTGAAATTGAAACTGGTTTGAAACAAGGGAGTGTGCTTTCACCACTGTTATTCATAATGGTGATGGATGATATACTGAAGGCAACAAAGGAAGCCTACACAGGTACAAGAATGAACATAATCTTATTTGCGGATGATGTTCTGATTTGGGGAGAGAATGAGAAAGTGGTCCAGGAACAGCTGGATGTTTTAAAGGAAAATATTGAGAAATGGGGAATGAAAATCAGTGTAGAAAAGAGTAAGACAATGGTGATGACAAGACATAAGGAAGAAGGGAAAGGAATTGTTAAAATTGGAGATGTAAATCTGGAAGTAGTTGAGCACTTCAAATATTTGGGAAGTGAATTGATGGAAAATGCAAGACTGGATATGGAAATTAGCAAGAGAATACAAGGTGGGAGTGCCTTCTACTATCAAGTTCGGAATTTAATTTGGGATAAAGACATACCAATGAAGGCTAAAGAAGTGATGTACAAGACTTATTACTTACCAATATTGACATACGGAGCAGAAACTTGGCCTATGACCCGGAGGGATGAAAGTAGAATGCAGGCAGCCGAAATGAAATTTTTGAGGAGTATGTTACAGAAGACTAGAAGAGATAGAGTGAGAAATGAAGACATTCGAAAGGAAGTGAATGTACAGAAGCTGAACGAAAAGCTGGAACAGAACAGATTGAGATGGTATGGACATGTGAAGAGGATGAATGATGAAAGAATGCCAAAACAAGTGATGGAGAGGCGAATGACGGGAAAAAGAGGACGAGGAAGACCTAGAGGTCGGTGGTTGGACCTTGTTAAGTGCAGCGTGATAAACCGGAACATGGAGTGGCGTTCAGTGCTTGAGGAAGAGTGGTGGACAGACCGAGTAAAGTGGAGGGGACTCATGTTTGCTCCGACCCGGCCTAGGCTGGAAAACGGAAAATGATGATGATGATGATGATGATGATGAATTACCTAAAACTTTGTCTGAAAGAATTTTTGATCTGACCTACCATTACGCCAAGGGAAGAGAAAAATGATTTCGGAATTAAAGAACATGCCAAGTGCCATCAGAGGTTACCGTGACAACGCTTCTAAATTGATGAGGGATGAGCTATCAGAGGTTGCCAAGACAACGCCATTGCACGAGATCACATTCATTTTTCCATCTGACTGTGGGAAGCGGCTAACTGGTAGCATGCTGAACTTATATGCCCAAGGTCGCTGGTTCAAAGCCGGCCAAAGTCGTCGGATTTTCTAAGAGCGCTAAAAAACCCTCAGCATGCTTTCCTTTGGAGGAGAAGTTCCAACGTTCGTTGCAAGTTGCTGGTTGCGGTGGCATCTAGTAGCCAAGTTCACAGCTAGGTGTCGTTCACGTTAGGATATGGTACAAAATTAGGAACTACTACTAAAAATTGACCGTCTGCAGACCTTACCTGAATTACAGACTAAAACAGTCATCACAATTAACACCGTTTATCAGATTCTACACACCCGGGGTTACATGACCACGTTGTCGCAGCCCCTAAACTGAGGAACCAACAAAAATCTCTGCGGGAGATAAAATTTTGCGAGAAGAAGTAACAGACTGTCTGATAGTTACACATCTGTTCCAAACCTTGCATAAGGACAGTGTGATCAGAAGTATAAAAATGAACCCCGAATGACAAGAAGGTTACCATCCCCATAAGACAATAAAATGATAAAAATATGCATACAAAAACGAAAAAAAGTTGATTTTTAACCTCCAAATGTAAAATACTTTCTTGCAATCAATGAGGTCTGATCCTCCTACGAAAACCTGCATATTTTGCCTATTATAGCCAATCCCCTAGTTTGCCCGGTGAAATCTACCTCCGCCTTCCGGCGTGCCGAGAGGATTTTTTTAAACATTGTACCGATACAGTAGCTAATAATAATAATAATATCGTATGGCCTCGGGTGCCGGGTGCAAGCTTTGTTATTTGACACCCAAAGGGTAGCTTGCATGTCTAATTTTGTTGTTCCTTGAAGCACTAAGAAAGTCAAGGAGGTTAGATATCTAAGCTCCTTGAACACTATAGCGCTTTCTAATAGAGAAATGAGGAACTTTGTGTTGGCTGAAACTCCCGAGATTAATTTTGCCTTTATGAACACGGCCTACTGAATTCAAATGGGTTCTTTTACATGCCAACATTGTATGACATGATGTCGTAATTTTTGCCGCCTTTCAAAAATCACTTACCACTGCCAGGAGCGAACCTGCAAGCTAGGGTTTAGTAGACCGACTTGTTGACCACTCACCAACCTTGGCAAGCATACAATCTGTCAAATCCAGTATCAGAATGTCGAGTATATTTTTTATTAATTCTGCATGAAATGTCACTTGTACCTTTTTCACTTTCATTTTGATAATATATGATTTTCATACCTTGTTTCATCTTCTGGGGCCTGTTTCATAAAGCTCTTTCACTAATATTATTAGCAAGACAGTAATAATATTAACTAATATTATTAGTTTTCTGTTTCATAAACTTATTAGCTAATAATATTATTTATTAGTTCACGACTCCAAAATATTAGTGAAAGTTTCTAATAATATTAGCTTACTGTTTCATAAACAAGGAAGACTATTAACATGTCTAATATTATTAGCCTTATTTCCAAAAGTGTGCTTAGTCTAATAATTTATATTATTGGTGAGAATAGGCCTACCTTGAACTGAATTTTTATTTAGCCAAATAAGATTGGGTTACAGTAATTTGAAAAATACATTTTAAACCTGTAGACTTGTAACTTTTGAGAAGAAACCTCACGTGAAATTGTTGATACACCGGTATTTTATAATATTATTAAGGGAGTGTTTTACAGGTATTGTAGTTCATAATATGGAACTCATTTTATTAGAGGTTTTGTAGTTTCCGCCAGCAGTAGCCTAAATAAAGAATATGATATGGATCAACTAGATTAATAGACGCGACACCGATCATAACCTTAAATTCCTTATAAATAGGCCTACTTGCGAGTCAAGGCAATGTGCATTGTGCCCATTTCCCGGACCTCTTGATTCACAGACCAACACGTAATTTCATGTGGATTCTGTTAAAACGAGTCGTACTAATATGGTAAATATCGTTTAAATCGGTAATCTGGTAGCAAAAAATATCTACCCGACTGGGATTTGAACCCGGGACCTCTAGATTCGCAGACGAACGCGCTATCCGCACAGCTATTTCGACCACGCAGATGTTTAGCACAAGATGGTTACTTATTTTCACGTACCAATAATACTGTATTACGGAAGGAAGCTCTATTAATATTTTGCCTGTTTCGATAATGTCCCTGCGTTGAATTGAGTTTTAATGCCTTATGAATAAGCCTACTTCCCAGTAAAGGGAATATGTACAGTAGCAGTTCGTGAAGGCTTGCCCAGTTCCCGTATAAACATAAGGATATATATTACATTAATAACAAACTGCAAACTGTCAAGAAGAGAGGCGAGGACTGGACCAGAGTGACAGCGGAGAGGTGGTGGGAAGAAAGGACTAAGTTGCGAGGCTTATGTTCCAAACAGACCCAGCCTGGGGCTGGAAACTGTACAAGATGATGATGATGATTACCACAATGTGGGTTAATATCTCAATAGCCATTGTGCAGAAACATAATACCGGTATTGCCGAATAGTTACATTGTTTCATATTAAAGTATAATATCACTTAAATACTGATACGGAGACTGAGCCCACTAATAATATGAGTAGAATTTTTATCAGTCCTCGTGATTCTTTATGAAACAGAATTTGGCTAACTAATAAAAATTATGAGTACTAATATTATTAGCTAATATTATCAGTCAGTTTTATGAAACAGGCCCCTGGGGAACATTACCAATTGAAATTACTAACCTTGGTTACTACCACACCGGATATATGTGCTAAATTACGTAAATGTGTGTGTTTATTTATTCCTCATTTAACAACGGCAGTCATGTTCGACAGCGCGTGAGTTCTCTTCAACCGGTAACGTGACGTCAATACATTTGCCAACATGTGGGATACAAAATACCGTACACCTCACTAATTAACGATTATTGATGTGTGACTACCCCACTGTGCGTAACAAAAAGCAGGGGTGTATATATATGGCCGTGTTACCTAGGAATTATTGGTCTAGACAAAAAGCATTTGTCTCTTATATACACAGTAGCGCAGAAAATACGTGGTTGGCAATGCTGTATTTGACGATAATTCACGTGCATAATGTTGGCTAAGGCTGGAGTTTTACTATATAAGTCGTGTTCTAAATAAGGCATGGTGGATGGGTTATGGACAGTGGAGGACTAAACATCTATTACTACACCATTTCCTGATATATTATTCATCATTACCAAAGATTTTTTGGCTAATTTCAGTACTTCAGAAAATGTTGTCGTAAGAGTGACATTTCATTCAGCGTTACTGTATATTTACTGAATATAGCAATTCATCAAATTGTCAGTATAGGTTGTCACGGTAGTACTGATAATACTCGGAGATCAAGCGGTGGATATTATGTGGAACACCTTGATTCCTTAGCTGTATTTGTTTATCAAGTCTTTTGACTGGTTTGATGCAGCTTTCCATGCCTCCCTGTCCTGAGCTAATCGTTTCATCTCTCCATAGCTACTACACCTTACATCCGAGGCAATCTGTTTAACATATTCTAACCTTGGTTTACCCTGCAGTTCTTGTCCTCGACCCTTCCATAACTAAGCTTGCTATTCCTGGGTGTCTTAGTGTGTGTCCCACCAACCTCTCTCTTCTCTTCATTAGCAGTCTCCAGAAACATCTCTCTTCTCCCACTCATCTTAATACCTCTTCATTAGTTAATCTATATACCCTTCTGATCTTCATCATTCTCCTGTAACACCGCATTTCAAACGCTTCTATTCCCCTCTTTTCTGCTGCACCAACAGTCCAAGTTTCACTTCCATAGAGCACCACTCTCCAGATAAAGGCCTTCAAAAATGACTTCCTAATACCTAAATCTATATTCGATGTCAACAGATTCCTTTTCTGTAGAAATGCCTTCCTTGCCTGTGCTAACCTACTTTTTATATCCTCTTTGCTCTGTCCATCACTGGTTATTATGCTTCCTACTGTAAGTAACAGAAGTCTCCTACTTCCTTTAGCTTTTCACCTGCCAATTTGACATCCATATAGGTTTCTGATTTATTTCGGCTGCATTCCAATATTTTTGTTTTTCATTTATTAATTTTCATCATGAATTCCTTCCTCAAGATGGTGTCCATACCATTCAAAAAGTCATTCAAATCCTCTGGTGTGTTGGCTAAGATGACTATATCATCAGCAAATCTCAGAGTACCATACCGTACTACCACTACCTAAAGCTAGCAATACCGTCGCCATAAGACTCCACAGCTTTTTATTATTGCTGGAAGCTCTTATCGAGCCAGATGATTAAAGTTGCTCACACACTTTTACAGTCCCCATAGAATTACAGTTTATCAGAAAAAGAATTGATGATTGTTGTTTTAAAGGACAGAGTAAGGACGTCATTGGCTCCTTGTAACATAGTTATAATACAAATTTAATTTCTTTAAAATTGTGAGGTGAATGCCTAAATAAGAATACAGCCTAATACTAATAATCAAACAAAACAAAAAATATAAATCGAATAATAATAACAAACAGATTGGAGTCAGATTGGGTTACAGAAACCTGAACATGACAGTTGATTGCCTAGCCTTCGCAGATGACCTCGTGATTTTTTTTCAGATTCCCTTAATGCAGCAGCAGTGGAGATCAACCAACTTGAGAATCAAGCAGCAAAAGCAAGCCTTAAGTGTTTTATCACTAACATTAAACAAGCACCTAAAGAGCTAGACGTGGGTGAGGGACAGATTAAATGAACTAAATTGTTCAAATATCTAGGTGAGTGGATAGAATCCAACACCACCAAGAAGGCAACTTTTGAATCAAGCATCAGAAAAATGGAAATGGTGTATCATCTAACGATGGGTGTTGACTACAAAAATCAATATCCCTAAATGCCAAGATAAGACACCATCACACAGTCATTCACCCGGAGGCATTATATGGTGCAGAAAGGATTTGTGGAGAAACTGGAAGTAAAAGAAAGAAATATCCTAAGAAAAATCTTGGTCCCAGTAAAAGAAAATGGTGAATACAGGCGGTGGCACAACCACAAGCTCTATGCACGTGTGGAAAAAATAACTGAGGTGATGAGGAAAAGAAGAATTTCATTTTATGGCCCAATGACCAAGGGGGCTTGGTTCACTGAGGCAGGCAGGCATGAAGTAGACTGAAGAAAGGAAGCAATATCAAGAATTCATACGACACTACTGGGCGAATATTAAAGCTCGACGCAGAAACCAGTTGAAATAACGTGGTTTTTAGTTGGCCGAAACGCAACAAGAACAACAACAACAAACAATGTATAGGGTACAAAAATATGAATTTCATATCAAAAAAAGTTATAAGATTATGGAAAATTTAGATTGCTGGCCTTATCCCACTCACTTCTATTAAGAGGATAACGCAATCAACAGTCGCCAAGTCGTCGGCGAATGATTGAGCGTATTCCGCAGATCAAGATTTCTTTGTAGATCAGTTAAAATGTGTGTCACGGTGAAAATGGCTCATCAGGTAGGAGTGAATGGATCGTGCATAAGTATCATGACCTATCCATAATGTGGCCCAAATAATGGATTCTTTTGGAGAGATCGGCATCTGCCGGTATCGACCTCCATCCTGATCGATAGGCGCAACTAGCGCCCTCAACTAACTTTTAAACAGTTCGCTTTATGATCTGTTCATGGCACAACGCATTTAAACAGTTCATGTATTTTGTGTTAAATAAATCAGTTGAGTTACATTTAAACGAGCGTTACATTTCATTGCCGCTTTAAAACCTCTAATAGGTTATGGGCCCAGAACGATTGGCTCAGATTTAAATTAACTGAAAACAGAGAGATCAAGCGGAGACACAAAGAGAAGAACGCGTCGAATCGGCAGACATCTTGCTCTCTCTCGAAACTTCTGGACGTCGACAAAGCGAGAAGGAACAAACGCCGTCTTCTCGAATATTGTGTGCTTGATCGTGAGTGAACAGTGAAAAAGCCAATTGCGAGTGTTTGGACAATAACACGCCACGCGAATTTTGGCTTATATGCCGAGTGTTTTGGAATATAACACATAACGCAAGAGAACGTGCTTAACGTGCGAGTTGTGTACAAACGTGCGCGACACGAAATTCCGTAGGCCTATTTGCGAGTGTTCCGGACAATAGCACGCGACGCAAAGTGTATGGCCGGTTGTGAGTGTTTCAAACAATAACACGCAGCACAGCAAATTTATTGTGAACAATCATGAGTGTTCCGGACATTAACACGCGGCACGATTGAAGTGAGACAATGAATTCAAACGGTGTAGTGCGCATCGAGGCCTTAGGGCGCGATAATTACGACACCTGGAAAATGCAAATGCGTGCCATTCTGATAAAGAATGACGCGTGGGGTTATGTTAACCGCAAGATCGTCAAACCCGAGCCGGGTGAGGACAATGCAGCCCAAGTGACCCAGTGGACGACTAGGGATGAAAAGGCCATGTCAGACCTAATCCTATCCATCGGACCAAGCTAGCTCAAGTTGGTGAAGAACTGCAGGTCATCAAGCGAGATATGGCAGAAACTTGAGGATAAGTTTCAGTCGGAGGGTGCCGGCTCGCAATGCCACGTTGTTGAAGAGTCTAACCTTGCAAGAGATGACTGAAGGTGGCGACATCCGTGAGCACCTCAACAACTACTTTGACTGTGTCGACAAGTTGGCTGACATGGACGTAGTTATTAACCCAGACCAACTTACCATCATGATGCTGTACAGTTTGCCGGCAAGTTTTGAAAATTTCAGAATTGCCATCGAGAGCAGGGACGATCTACCGAAGCCTGAGAATCTACGTACGAAGATAATCGAAGAACACGATGCCAGAGTTGCCTCGTCAACACCGATGGAAAATCAAGGCGCCATGTACGTGAAGAAGAAAGGTCCTTCAAGGAAACCACAGTCGAAGCCTCAAAACAAAAACCACGGCAACTCCGGTGGTAAGAGTGACAAGGAGAAATCGTTTCCGTTCAAATGCTCGAAGTGCGGAATCAAGGGACATAAGGCAGTGGACTGCAATGTTAAGGTCAACAAAAATCAGCTGTCGGACGCGTCACTCTTATCAGTTGAGGAACCTGATACGTGCCAGATCGCGACGAGCAGTGTCGAAAACCTGTGGTGTCTCGACAGTGGGTGCACGTCTCATCTGTGCGGTGATGCGACTGTGTTTACAGAGATGGACAAGGGCGAGACTGGCAAGCTGAAGTTAGCGAGCAGCGCAACCGCAGAGATAAAGGCCCGAGGGACTGCAAAAATTGCAACAAGTGTAGACGGTAAAACTTGCAACGTTACTCTCAATGAGATTTTGCACGTTCCTGAGATCCGCACTAATCTCTTATCAGTCTCGAAGATGACAGACCGTGGTTTCTCGGTTGTTTTTGGCAAAGAGAAGGCGGAAGTTCTTGACCAGAATGGACTGACGAGGTTAGTTGCACAGCGCAAGGACAATCTGTACTATGTACAGGGCACCCCACTGGAAAAATGTAGAAACGCAGTGTCAGAAGACAAGCGCGACGAGAATGTGGCGCAGCTGTGGCATCGAAGGATGGGTCACGTCAACTTTCGTGATCTAGATACGGCAGTGAAGAGCGGATCCATTCGCGGTGTGCAACTAAAAGGGAGATGTGGAGATCTAACGTGTGACATTTGCACGAAATGCAAAATGACTCGAATACCTTTCCCGAAAGAGTCAAATCGTGTGACCGGTAAGCTCGATATTATTCACACAGACGTTTGTGGCCCTGTGGGCGTTGTGTCGAACGGTGGATCCAAGTACATGATCACATTTACGGACGACTATTCGAGATGGACAGAGGTACGGTTTATGAAGACGAAGTGTGAGGCGTTGCAAATGTTCCGAGAGTACAAGGCTTTCATCGAGAAGCAGCACGGTCTGAAAATAAAGTGCGTACAGTCCGACAATGGACGTGAATATGTCAACAGGGAATTTGACGAGTTCTTGAAATCTGAGGGGATCGAGCGCCGTCTCACAACACCATATACGCCTGAACAAAATGGTGTGGCCGAGAGGAAAAATCGGACCCTTGAAGAGGCAGCACGATGTTTACTCCTGCAATCTGGCCTACCGATGACATTCTGGGCGGAGGCGATCAACACCGCAAATTATCTGAGGAACCGATGTCCAACCAAAAAGCTAAACGGGAAGACTCCATTTGAGCGCTGGTTCAACAGGACTCCGACTGCACACTATTTCAAGGACTTTGGGAGCAAGGTGTTCTGCCTGAACAAGACCCCAAACAAGGGGAAGTTTAGCCCTCGCTCAAAAGAGGGAATTTTTGTTGGATATTCGGAGCAGTCGAAGGCTTACCGTATCTGGATGCCTGAAACGAAGAAGATCGAGATCACGAGAGACGTTGTTTTTCGTGAGGAGATGACCGCGCCTAAGAAATCGGTCGATGATCTGTTCCCGCTTGACTCTCTGGACAAAGTACGCATTGAACCAGAGGATCCGATCCATGAACTGGAATTCGAGCTGGTGTCGAGAGACGAAGTTCTGGCAGAAAACCAACCTGATGTTGCTGAATGGGAATTCCCCGATGGCTTCATAGGCTTTCCTGCCGACGATTACTTTGTTGAACCGGAGATCCAATCCGACGAGCAACAAACGGCATCATCTAGGAGAAGAGGCGGACGGCCTCGTTTGATTAGAACTGGAAAATATGGGCGACCCCGTAAGGAATACGGTGATCGACCAGGGGAAGCGGCTAACGTCGCTGAAATCCCAGTGACCCAGGCTATCTCCAGAGAAGACTCACCTGCGTGGATCAAAGCAATGTCAGAAGAAGCAGTTTCACTAATTCGGAACAATACGTGGAAGCTGGTCGACCGTCCCAAGGGGCAACGTGTGATAGGAAGCAGATTCGTTCTCCGGAACAAGTTTAACCCTGACGGCACTATCAGCAAGCGGAAGGCGCGCGTGGGTGAGGGGTTTCACGCAGAGACCAGGAATAGAGTTTCACGACACGTTCGCTCCAGTCGCAAGGCTGAGCACAATAAGGACTGCGATGGCGTTAGCTGTACAAGATAATCTAAAGATCCGACAGCTAGACGTCAAGACGGCGTACTTGAATGGAGAAGTCGAGGAGCAAATCTTCATGGAAGCCCCGGACCACTTCGAGGACGTTCTTGCCCATACCGTTCAAGACGAGTCGGTTGACGAGACTGTGCAAAAGACCGCAGATGAGATGCTGGAGAAGTTGACCAATCGTGACATGGTGTGCTCACTAAACAAAGCGTTGTACGGACTGCGACAGGCAGGACGCGCTTGGTATCACCGTCTCGAGAAAGAGATGAAAAATCTCAAGGCGACTCGCTCGGATGCAGATCCATGCATGTACCACATCGGACCGGTCGAAGATAGGATTTATATAATCATCTATGTCTACGACATGATGATCATGGCTCGAGACGACTAGAAGATCGACGTGGTGAGAGACTTTCTGAATACCAAGTTCGAAATCAAGGACTTGGGGGACGTGCGGTATTGTCTGGGGGCTGGAGTTCGAGAGGAGCGCCAACCAGATGAAACTCAGTCAGAAAGGATACATAGACGAGGTCCTGGAGAGATTCGGAATGGCAGAGTGCAGGCCTGTCAGCACTCCCATTGATCCAAGTACGAAGCTGCAGAAGGAAGACTTGAACCCTGGCGTACAAGCGGAGAGCGTCCCCTACCGACAGCTCTAATGTACCTGTCAGTGGGAACGAGGCCGGACATATCCCATGCAGTCAGCTCTCTCTCTCAGTTCAACGGCTGTCATGGACAGCACCACTGGAAGGCTGCAAAACGTGTCTTGCGATACCTCGCTAACACACGTGATCTCGGCCTCATGTACTCCAAATCCAGCGGTCCAGCGGTGATGTACGTGGACGCTGACTGGGGAAACTGCCTAGTTGATCGAAAATCGTACACCGGATACGCGTTCACACTAGGCGGCGCTGCAGTGAGTTGGGAGTCCAGGAAGCAGCCTACTGTGGCCCTGTCGTCGACGGAGGCCGAATACATGGCCTTGACAGAAGCAACCAAGGAAGCTCTACACATGCGGAAACTCCTGAAAGACTTCGGAAAACCGATAGATGTTGTCCCAGTGAAGAACGACAATGTAGGTGCGCAGAAGCTGACGTCGAATCCTATGTTTCATTCACGGACGAAGCACATCGACATCAGGCACCATTTCGTCCGAGATGCCGTGGCCAAAAAGGTGGTTTCGGTGGAGTACACTCCAACGGATGAGATGCCTGCCGACATATTGACAAAAGGATTGTCAAGGCCCAAGCACGAGAAATGTGCTCAAAGCCTTGGCTTGAGACCACATGCACCAGGATGACTCCGGCTGTTGGTCGAGGGGAAGTGTTGGAGAGATCGGCATCTGCCGGTATCGACCTCCATCCTGATCGATAGGCGCAACTAGCGCCCTCAACTAACTTTTAAACAGTTCGCTTTATGATCTGTTCATGGCACAACGCATTTAAACAGTTCATGTATTTTGTGTTAAATAAATCAGTTGAGTTACATTTAAACGAGCGTTACATTTCATTGCCGCTTTAAAACCTCTAATAGATTCACTCCATGACTGGTGGGAGCTCCACATACGAGTAGTTCCCTTGATCTCTTATCTGTTTTAATACACACTTTACTCTGGGCTGATGACCAATATGTCCCATTCCCTAACAGGTGTTAACAACTATATGAACACTATATCAAAACATTCTATATAGTTCAGTAGAATGTGTAAACTTTAGTTACCTTGATGTTAGTTGGTTATTGTTGTTTTAAGGGGCAGAACTACGAGGTCATCTGCCTCTACCTTGATGTTAAATAAGAACTCTTTGTCCTTCTTCCAGGAATATCCCTTCAATACAGAAAGACAACAGCCTGATTCCATCACAAAGATTGAAGTGAAAATTGAACCAGAATTTTGTGAATTGCTTCGTACGGTGAGTAAATTAGTTCAGTGTAGTTTAGAGTGTGAACGTTCTTAGAATATACATTAAATTCTGAATTATATCCGATAACACAAAGTGGACATAAAATGACATACTTTTAACCATTTCAGTTTATTAGGCTCTGTAGGCCTATTGACTACAATATCATTTTTTTTTTTTTTTTTTTTACATAAGTTTTTTTTAAAGTCCCACCTGGTCAAATTGTCGTAAGATAACTTTGCTGCACACCAAAGCGATGCGATCTCTGCATGACGCACTTCCTAGTGAGTTTCAATAATGAGCTCGTCGAGTGAAGATGACGTAGTCGCGATGTATTCGTATTTAAAGCAGATAATAAAGTATTGGGTACATCCGTATAACATCATGAAAGTGCGACACAGTTCCGCAGTAGTTGCAAGAGCGTTATCTCAACACGAAGAAAAATTCAAGGAGTTTTATAGGATGAGCCCCGGCACTTTTCAATTTTTATTACTCCTTTGCCGGGTGATGAGAATATTAGTCTATTTCCCCACTACGTCATCGGTGGCGAAGCTTTCCCTTTGTTGCCATACTTAATACGACCGTATCCCAGAATAGTGTTGACAGATGCAAAAAGAATTTTCAATTTTCGGTTGTCTAGAGCTAGAAAAAGCGTGGAATGCTCATGTAGAATGTTGACATCTAAATTTCGTGTATTTGAGCGACCAATTTTTTCCAACGAGCAATGTGCAGTGAACATCGTGAAGGCAGCATGCGTCCTGCATAATTTTACCCATTTACGAGAAGGAAAGCTCTATGATGAGACTGATTTTAAATCATGTGACGATGTGTCCATATTAGCCAATAACGAAGTGGATAATACTACAAGATCACCAGGCATAAGAATGCGAAGACTACTGAATTACTTTTTAAAGCCAGGAGGAGCAATCCCCATTCAATGGAAATTTGCTGGTGTAAACCATAATTAAATTAATTGTAGCCGATACTTGACAGTGGTATATAAAATCTATCTTAGTCACTAGGTCACTAACCTGTGTTTTTTTTTAAATTATTAATAGGAATAGCACGCGAAAGAGCATATACAATATGTAAGTTACATCAAACAATTCTTTGCTAATTTGAGGTATGATTTTGGTCCTTTTTAAACACAACTCAATATGATATTTTCCGCAGCATTTTCCACAGAGTGAACACAAGCAGTTTTCGTTTGGTAGATGAAATTTCCTATTGCTACATAACTTGTGGTGAAAGCCATGGATGGCTAGAATTTCTGTCTTTAAATTCAATTGCAATTGCCTTCCAGGCCAAACTCGTCACCTCTGATTTACTGTAATCTTTCATAAACATAAACAAGGATACTTTTCAACACTCTTAATGAAATAAATTAAGAATGTTATATCTTCAACCTTGTTTGCACCACTTTTATTCATGTTTACTATTTGAAATGTCGTACGATACTGCGGCGAAGAGACTAGCAGAGCGTGTCGCTTAATACACATGTCTTTCGATATATGTCGTAGTCGTACTGGTGTGCACCTGTTGGCTCATTTCCCAATAGTTTGCACGCGCACGAGCAATGTCTATCTTCTGATACAATTATCGCGTACCGCGCTTGTCTTACGACATATGTCGTGTCGTACCGGTGTGCAGCCTGCCTTATACGGCAAGGAAACACTATCTAATTCAAGCAAATAATTTATTGAAATAATCCCCCCTTTTTTTTAACAATAACAATAAATTTAAAAGGAATGGAAGTTGTCAGAATAATATAGAAGTTAGAAAAGGCAACTAAAATACTGAGAGCTCACCTATGACTGCACTGATGTTGGTAATTCATGTAGACCCAAGTTATATTTATTGAAATGTATCTAACTTCCACTGTTTGTCTTCATGATATCTAGCTATTGCTAGACCAAGTTATAATCATCATATTTTGCTTTCGTTGTTATATGATGTGATGTAACCAAAGCAACAGTTTGAGAACCAGTCTCATGTTGATCCTAAAGGCTCCAGACTCCCTTATAAGTCACTCGAATCAGTGTTTTTCTTCTCATCAAAATAGCTCAAGTATATGTAGGTACAACGATTGTCATTTATAGCCATAGGTATCTTTTTAACAATAATTCCAAAGAAAATCTTGAAGTGCTACTCTACTAGCAGAGGCTTGGCTTAGTACATCAACTTGACGCTACACTAAGTTCTATGACTGTCCACATGATTGCTTCAATAAGCACCTGTAGTTGTAGCCAATAATTTTGATCCTTTACTTATTCATAGTTGATCACTTCTAATCAATCGACACTCTTTTGTATGTGTTTAAATTTCCATTAGGAGTTTCGGTCTTTCTGATATAAGTTTCATAATCCAATTCTTCTGAATCTCGAGCTTATTCTTTAGGCGAATTATCTCAGTGGGATGCTTTGTTTTACAAATTGAAGTTTCACTTTCACACATTTTGGACGTTTATAAGTAGAAAGTTAACAAATTATTCTGTTTATTTATTATTTTATTTAGCGTATGGCTTTTAGTGCCGGGAGTGTCCAAGGACATGTTCGGCTCGCCAGAGGCTGTAGCTGCTACAAGTGGACACCCATAAGAGATACATGTTCTGTTCAATTTCTAGTAGTTCCAACTTTTGCTACCATATATCACTGACACCCAGTGGTAAAGGTTGGTACTTTGATAGAGCATTACAACGAAATCTAACCTACTGTCGACCAAAGTATTATGTGCACTCAAGTTTGAAGGTTGTTTGTGAAGTAAGCAATAGTCCTACACAAAATCCAATAACATCATCATTTTCGTCGTTCTATTTAACGTTAGTTCATGTAGGTTTGGATTTTTAAATTTATATTTTAATGTTTTTATCGCAGTTGGAACACAAAAAGTGCACGTTTTTAAGCGTGTTTCAACCATGCGTCACTTTTAAGAATTATTATCTCAAAAACCCGTCATCAGATCGAATCCAAATTTTAACACAATATACATTGTAATGTTGTATAACTGTTTTATTAATTTCAAAATTATGTGTGTCCAAGAAACAAAGTTGTTATTATTTTTGTAAGGTAACTTTTTCTCGGCTCGGGGTGGTTGGAAAATGTAGTTCTTGGTTGCTTTGTAATCCTTATACATCGAAAAGTTATGCTGTATGACTGTGAAATACGTAAATTAATTCACTTATATCGGTTTGTATTTGCACGGGGAAATGAAAATATTTAATGCAGCCAAATAGCCATAATGCAGTATACATATATACACATTTCACACTCTCATACATAAATAAAATTTAGTCTTTGCAGAAAGAATTTAGGGATGTCCTTCTCTCGGTACACACCAGCACATGGTACCTTTCACACTGCTTTCCACATAATCTGCATAGGCATTCTGTGTCAGCCTTATGGAACGGGGAAATGACACATGTTTCACCAGCTAGCCGCTCCGGGAAAAGCTGTACAGCGTTGCCGAAATGGTGCCCACACGCATCATGGCGCGTCTCGCTCGGAAGTGATGGGCTCCATCTCAGCAACTCTGTACAGCTTTTCCCAGAGCGGTTAGCTGGTGAACCATGTGTTATTTCCTCGTACAAATACAAACCGATATAAAATAAGTGAATTAATTTACGTATTTCACAGTCGTACAGCATAACTTTTCGATGTATAAGGATTACAAAGCAACCAAGAACTACATTTTCCAACCACCCCGAGCCGAGAAAAAGTTACCTTAAAAAAAACAATAACAACTTTGTTTTTTGGACACACAAAATTGTGAAATTAATAAACCAGTTATACAACATTCCAATGTATATTGTGTTAAAATTTGGATTTGATCTGATGACGGGCTTTTGAGATAATAATTATTAAATGTGACGCATGGTTGAAACACGCTTAAAAACGTGCACTTTTTGTGTTCCAACTGTGATAAAAAATATTAAAATTAAAAAATCCAAACCTACATGAACTAACGTAAAATAGAACGACAAAAATGTTGATGGTATTGGATTTTATGTAGGTCTATTGGTTACTTAACAAACAACCTTCAAACTCGAGTACACATAATACTTTGGTCGACAGTAGATATTTAGCTTCACACAAGTTTAGTTAGCGGAAGGATCTTTTACATGCCATAAATCTATGACATGGGACCGCTGGCATTACTTCCCCTCCGAAGGAAGGCACTGAGGGATTTTAACGCTCTTAAAAAATCTGACGACTTCGGCTGGGTTTGAACCCGCGATCCTGGGCACAGCAGTTCAGCATGCTACCAACTTCGCCACCAAAGCCACTAGTTATTCTGTCGATCTCGCTGAATAAGAGTACCAATGTCCGTTCCCTGAAGCTGTCCAAATTGATCTTGACAAGAGTTTCAATTTGCTTTTCTTTTGAAAAGCCATAATTTCACTAGCAAATGATAACGCAAAAGTATTATGATTAGGTTAGGTTGTCCATTGAATCCAATGAACTTAAGAATACTCCATTGGATCAGTAAGGCATAAGACCCTCGACAGCAATCTGCTACACGTGACAATTTCCATAGTTCTAACTCCGGCACTCCTCCAGAATAAATATAGAAACAACTATCCCTAGTTGAAACATTAAAAAACTATAAAAATAAAAAAAACTTCCATTACTCTTAAATTCCTAATTATAGGTTCATTTCACTGGACGTATTGTAAACAAACTGTTGGTTGTCTGACACATGCACATTGTGTTTTGCGCTTTTCTCCGGGTACCGGTACTTGAATATTACGTGCTTAGCATTTAACCCTTTTGATGCCAAGCTATTAATGGGTGGATATGCTAAGAATGCCAAGCCAAGTTTAGTGAAATTACAAGGGTTTGATAAAAATTATCTCTTATTGATAATTATCAAGATAGAATGTTGAAATTTTTTTCTGTACCAGGTAGACATATTTGTAACGTAATGGATGCTAATTAATTGATATTTCACTTTATTTTGTTAAATGCAAAAATACTTTAAAAAAATATTTAAACAAATAAATGAAATTCGAAATTTTTGATAAAATGTTGACAGCCTCTACACTCGAATTATTTTCTTTTGTTATATACATGTTATTACTTATGGAATGCTACATATGTGTTCCAAATTTGGAGTAGTTCTATCAAATAGTTTTCGAGTACGATCAGTTTCTACAAAGACATGTGTATATAGTAGTCTTCGTATTGCACAATGTTATTTTACTTGCTACATTTGTGGTAACCTCTTCCCAATCACTGGTTGAGTTGTCACTTGATTTATCATTGGAATCTGAATCTGGTGAATCACTGTCGTGTCTTTATAAAATGAGCGTAAGCGAGTTTTATAATTTCCATACGGGTGTCTTAATTACCATTATATGCGAGTTGCATACGGCTGTTTATGTTCAACGATAATTATAACTTTATTATATGTTTTAACATAAATATTCATAAATATCTGTTGAGAGTCAAGATAGGTCGTTGGATGAAGACAGTCATGCTACCCACCAACCATCAGGTTGAGGAGAATGAGAGAGAGAGACAACTACCTTCCTGCCATTGCTCCCATCTATTTGTTCCAGCAATCATTCGAACTACCCTCATATCAGTTCTAGCTTATGTATGAGATATCCTGAATATACAATGTTATTTTACTCTCCCAATTTCATCGTTACACTAACTTCTTTCTTGCAGGATACTGTAGATCGCAATTGAGAACGCACTACATTGGCTTTTTTACACCTTGGTTGATATTTCCTTCTCCATACTACCATCCTGAGTGAATACCATGAGCTAGCACAGTCATCATCAAGCTTCGGATAATTATGCATATTGCATATGCAATTGCATATTTGGGACAGTTTTAACTTAACAGTTGCTTATTTAGGGGATTCCTCCTGTTGGTGCATATTTCAAGAACATTCTTAATCTTGAGTGTAGACATCAGCTTCTGCAGGACACTTTTGGAATATTTGACATGTATTTCAGGTAACAGGAATGTTGAGCAGTGCTGGGTTTGCATCGTGTTTAAATTTAGCAACGCGAGCCCTCCATCCGGCTATAGCTTTGCCTACCTGCAATGCAATTAGGTGGGGACTGATTCTTGGTATTTCCCGTAAAGCAGGTTATCTTTTCCTCATTCCTTAAATAGTTACCTTGCCAGTGTTACTTTCGTTGAGTTTAAACAGGCTGTGGCTCATAGCACGTTAAATAGCTACTGTATTTAAGATGCCTAAGGAGACGAGAACTGTTAATGAGGTAATGAAAGGGCATGTACGAGAGTTTCAAGACTTTTCAACTGACGGAAGTGTATTGTTTTGCAAATACTGTAGCACAGTCGTAAACGCATCTAAAAAGTATCAAATTCAACAACATCTTCAAACAACGAAACACAATAATTTGAAAGACGTTAACCTGAAACAAAAACACCAGGTTCTTGTAACCACTGCTTTAGTTAAACCTGGACCAACACGTAGTAAATTCAATGAAGATCTGTGTAAAGCATTTCTCTCGGCAAATATACTGTTGGCTAAACTAAACAATAAGAACTTAGTTCAGTTTCTGCAGGAGTATACGAAACAACCAGTCCCAGATGAATCAACAATTAGGAAGAATTACATTCCTGAGCTTTACAATGTAACGTTAGCTAAACTAAGGGAAAAAGCTCATGGAAAATATATTTGGGTCTTACTAGACGAAACAACGGACGTAGATCAAAGATATGTAGCTAACTTCGTGTTTGGAATTTTAGGAGAAGAAGAAGAAGAGAGAGACAAATCATATCTACTAACTATGGCTGTGTTGCCTAAGGTGAATCACTCAACAGTTGCTGCATTTTTCAATGATGCACTTTCTTGTTTGTGGCCATCAGGCATTCTTTACGATCATGTTATCGTGGCCTGCACGGATGCCGCACCTTACATGTGTAAAGCCATGGGAGGTCTTGGGATATTATGTCCCAAGATGATACACGTCACATGTGTAGCACACGGACTTCATCGAGTCGCTGAAGCAGTCCGGGCTTCCTTTCCTGAAGTAAACACGTTGATCTCCACAGTGAAAAGAGTGTTCCTGAATGCTCCAAGTCGCAAAGAAAAATTTGTTGATGCAGTTCATGATGTGCCGCTCCCGCCTTCACCAGTTCATACAAGATGGGGAACGTGGCTCGAAGCTGCTGTTTATTATGCCAATTATTTTGAGGTAGTAAAAAAGGTAGTTGAAGACCTCGATTCTGAAGAAGCTGCTTCTATTAAAGAAGCTCAAGAAGTCTTGAGCAAAGATGGTGTTCGTGAGCAACTTATATTCATTCGTTCCAATTTGCTTTGCATACCTTCAGCCATCAAGAAATTGCAAGAAAAAGGACTGCCTCTTCACGTTAGCATTGGAATTGTTGAAGAAGTCGATCGATCCCTAAAGAACCTAACTAATCAAGTTTTCTTGAGAAAATTGCAGAATGTAGAGCTGAAAAATTCCGGTCTCCTCAAACTTAAAAGCATTTGTGGTGTTATCCAAGGCAAAGACAAAATTGACAGTGCATCGGTACTAGAGGTCTCTGATTTCGCCAAGTTGGAGTATGCTCCAATTGTGGCATGTGATGTGGAGAGAGTGTTTTCTGAGTACCAAGTCATTTTAAGTGAAAATAGGTGCAAGTTTGTGTTTGAAAACCTATTACATCATGCAGTGATTAAGTGTAATCAAGACTTGTAAATTTTATTGACAAACTGGAGGAATCTATTGTAGTACTGTATGTAATTTTCTTTATTTTGGCGATATTTAATATGTAACAATAATTTCTTGTAATATAAACCACTAATTGATATCAGATATATGTTTATTTTTAATGCATATTTTAGTGCTTATTTAGACACTTTTTAGTGCATATTTGCATGCATATTTTGGCATTTTTAAGTGCATAATTATCCGAAGCCTGGTCATCATCATCTTGCACAGTTTCCAGCCACTGGCCGGTCTGTTTGGAACACAAGCCTCTCCAACGTCTTCTGTCTTCCCACCATCTCTCAGCCTCCACCCTTGTCCAGTCTTCTCCTCTCTTCTCCACGCTTTCTTCCACCCCCTTCAGCCACCTGTCTCTCGGTCTCTTTACTTCCCACTTCGTCTCGTGTATCCTCCTGGGTATCCTCTTCTCCTCCATTCGTTTTACATGTCCATACCATCTAAACACAAATTGTGCTAAATGTTCCGGCATAACTCAACAAAATGACAGTGTTTCGCCCCGGTGTGCATTTTGTTGAGTTATGCCGGAACATTTAGCACAATTTGTGTTTAAATATATAATGGCTCAACGGACAATACATATTTTTCTTTTGAAAATTATATATTCAATGCCAAAGTAAGGTTATAATTGCTTTGGAATGGAGTTTCGACTACCATAGTGCACTGGCTTTGCTCGTGACGTGGATACACATGTATCAAATACGTCTTGCTATGGCCTTCCCAGTGTGTACTAGACAGTGTCTTGGTGAGGTGTGCTTTAACCAACTGAAGGACCCAATTTTACACCGGGGCGAAACACTGTCATTTTGTTGAGTTATGCCGGAACATTTAGCACAATTTGTGTTTAAATATATAATGGCTCAACGGACAATACATATTTTTCTTTTGAAAATTACATACCATCTAAGTCTAGATTTCTCTATACCATCCAGTAATGGTTCCTCCTTCATTAATTCTCTGGTCCTCTCATTTCTTATTCTGTCCATCGTTGTAGCTCCAATACTGCTTCTCAAGAACCTCATCTCACTGGCCTGTATTTTGCTCTTCTCCCTTCCTTTCATAACCCAGGTCTCCGAGGCATACGTCAGGATAGGGACATAGTACGTCCGATATATGATCTTTTTGCTGTTCTGAGGGACATCCTTGCTCCATAACATGCTTCTCACACTCCTCCGGAATGCTTCTGCCTGTCTCCCCCGCTCATTTATTTCTCTCTCGTTTCTTCCATTATCTTGTATCAGGCTTCCCAGATACTTGAAACTCTCCACTTTCTTCAGCTGTTCCCCACCAATTGTTATTCCCGTTGTGGTTCTTTCCTTCTTCCTTGTTGTGACCACCATCTCACTCTTATTTATGCTAAATGTCATCCCATATCCTTGTATTCCCGTGGGGGTTTGCCTGTTCCTCTATCGGGCGCGTCCCAGGTGGCGGATAGGGGGGCTCGCCGGACTTGTCCGGAGGGTTTGAGGGAAATAAAATACCTCTCGCGGACCAAAAACAGGCCCCTTGCCAGGGTCATGATGAAGCTACGTTAGGCCTAGCAAGCCAGTAGTGGATATGAAACTGCTTTTAAAACGGGAACGGGCCTCGGAAAGGACAGATCTAAAGGAAGCAGACCTGGCTATGGAAATGGACTACGAATCGGAACTTTGAATATAACTACATTGACGGGAAGAGTGGAGGAGGTTGTGGATATGATGGAGAGGAGAAAACTGGATGTACTCGGACTGGCAGAGACCAGATGGAGAGGGGAAGGAAGAAAAGAACTGAGAAATGGCTTGCAGCTATACTGGATAGGAAATGAGGAGGGGAAGAGAAATGGAGTGGGAATGGTGGTGAGAGAAGGGCTGAGGGAGGAAGTAAAGAGGGTAAGTGATAGAATAATTAGAGCCAGAATCACTGTGAAAGGTAGAAACTTGGACATTCTGCAAGTCTATGCACCACAGGTGGGATGCACAGAAGGCGAGAAGGACGAGTTTGAAGAGGAGTTTCAGAAGCAGTTAGTGGGGAGAGACCTGATAGTCATGGGAGACCTAAATGCCCATGTCGGAACTGATAGAAGAGGTTTTGAGGAAGTGATTGGTGGTGAAGGATGGGGAAACAGGAATAAGGAAGGAGAGAGATTGTTGGAACTGTGCAAGATAAATGGGCTAATGGTTGGAAACACATGGTACAAGAAGAGAGAGAGCCATAAAATTACTTGGTACAGCAGGGATTTGACTAGGAAATCAGTGGTGGACTATATTCTATGCGGGAAGGAGACAAAGAAGAGTATCACGGATATAAGGGTAATACCTTCAGAAGCCCTGGACAGTGACCACCGTCTGCTGGTCGCCAAGGTGAGAGGACTGAAGGAAAAGAGGAGAACTGAGAACCAAGAAAGAAGAATAAGGACATGGAAGCTGAAGGAGGATGGAAATAAGGAGAAGTTCCAGATATTAGTGAGGAACAAATTACCGAAGGATGATCCGAAAACAGGTGAAGAAGAATGGAATAGGTTCAAGGACGTGTTGGTAGAAGCAGCGGAAGTCGTGTGTGGCAGAACTAGTGGAAAGAAAAGGTGGAAGGAAACACCATGGTGGAACCCCAGAACTAAGGAAGCAGTGAAAAAGAAAAATGAAGCATTCAGGAAATGGTTCCAACAGAGGACAGACAGAACAAGAGAAGAATACCAAGAGCGGAAGAAAGAAGCAGGAGAAGTAGTGAAGGAAGAGAAAAAGAAATGGCTGGAGAAATGGACAGAAATGATGGAGGAAGACTGTGATGGCAGTAAGAAAGTGTTGTATGGAATGATAAAGGCAAAGAGAAGAGATACAGGGGAAAATGTCAGAATGGTGGACAGGAATGGAAAGGAGGTCGAAAATATGGAAGAAGTAAAGGTTATCTGGAGAGAATACTTCAAGGAACTCCTAAATCCAACTAAAACCAGCATAGTGGACATTGTGGAGGAAGAAACAGACAGTGACCAAGACATTTCAGAGAAGGAATTGACATGGAAAGAAGTGGAGGAAGCATTAAAGAAGATGAAAGGGGGAAAGGCACCGGGAATAGACGAAGTGAGTGTGGAGATGGTGAGAGCAGCAGGGGTGATAGGAACACAGTGGCTCTTTCGAGTAATGAAAGTGATATGGAGGGAGAAGAAAATACCAGAGGACTGGAAAAGAGGGATAATAATACCCATATTTAAAAAGGGAAGTAGGAAGGAATGCAAGAACTACAGGGGAATTACACTCATGTGCCACTGCGCCAAAATATTTGAGAAGGTACTGGAGAGAAGAATTCGGACAGAAGTTGAAGATGGGCTGAGGGAAGAACAGTATGGATTCAGGCCAGGAAGGTCAACAGTTGACCTCATCTTTGCAGTAAGACAGCTGCAAGAACACCATTATGAATATGGGAAAGATCTGGTGATGACCTTCTTGGATATTGAGAAAGCATATGATAGTATTAATAGAAACAAGGTATGGGAAGCAATGAGAGCAAAAGCAGTGAACAAGGAGACAGTGGCAAGAGTGAAAGCAATGTACGAGGGAAGCAAAAGCTGTGTAAAGGTGGGAAGAGAGAGAACGGAATGGTTTCAACTGGAGAGTGGTCTGAAACAGGGAAGTGCCCTCTCACCCCTGTTATTTGTAGTGGTGATGGATGAAATCATATGAAAAGTGGTAAATAGCATTGGGGAAAGGAAAATGAAGGCAATGTTGTTTGCTGATGACCTTCTGGTATGGGGAGAGGATGAGGAAGAAGTACAAGAGCAATTAGATGAGTGGGAGAAGATAGTGTTATCATATGGGATGAAGTTCTCAGCACAAAAGAGTGAAGTGGTCATCACAACGAGGAAGAAGAATAGACTGGATATGGGCATAACACTTGGAGGACAGCAGTTGCAGAAAGTAGAATGCTTCAAGTACTTGGGAAGCATAATTGAAGAAAAGGGAGGCAATAGGATGGAAATAAATGAGAGGGGAAGGTGCGCAGATGGATTTTTCAAGAGTGTTAGGGGGATGATATGGAATAAAGATGTACCACAAAAATGTAAAGGAATCGTCTACAAGACCTACTTTGTGCCAATTTTGACATATGGTTCAGAAACATGGGTGATGAAGGAAAGGGACAAGAATAAAATACGAGCAGTGGAGATGAAGTTCCAGAGGAGTAGGGTAGGAGTGACAAGAATGGACAGAGTAAGGAATGAGAGAGTCAGGGAGATGGTAAGAGAGGAACCATTGCAAAATAGAATAGAGCGATCTAGGCTACAATGGTATGGACATGTGAGGAGGATGCAAGAGGAGAGGATACCGAAGAAGATGTTTGGAATGGAAATGACGGGAAGGAGGCCAAGGGGAAGACCAAGGGACAGATGGACAAAAGGAGTTAAGAAGAGTGTGGAGGAAAGAGGAGTGTGCTGGGACACAGTAAATGACGAGAGATGGTGGATGGACAGGAAACGATGGAGAGGCTTATGTTCCAAGCAGACCCGACCAGCGGTTGGAAACTGCTCAAGATGATGATGATCCTTGTATTATTCCTTCCCACACATCCAACTGTTCCTGTACCTCCTCCTCCTTGTTTCCCCAAATCATCAAATCATCTGCAAACACCATTGCTTTCATCTTTCCTTCCCCAATTACTTGTGCCACTCGGGTCATTATGTCATCCATCACCACAATGAAAAGTAACGGCGACAGTGCACTTCCTTGTTTCAGGCCGTTTTTCTGTTCCAACCAGTCTGATCTCTCTCCTCCCACTTTCTCTCAGCTCACACTTCCCTTGTACGTCTCCTTTATCCTCCTTATAGTACATTTTTCTACTCCTCTATCCTCCAGGGACTTCCATACTTTGTTTCTGCTTACACTGTCGTATGTTTTCTCAATGTCCAGGAAGGCCATCAGTAGATCAGTATCTTATTAAAATAAAATAAAAACACTCTTTATTTAACATATTGGTGACCAGATGCCAGGGCGTGTCACATCCCCTGGGGACCGGACATTTTCCTGCTAGGAATAATAGTGTGCTAGATTATGGAACTGTAAACTGGACGGTATTGTATAACATGGTTTATGTTCGACGGTGTCGAAATGTAAACATTATGTGTCAGAAAACTGTATCATAATTATAGTCATTATAACACTGTTTTTCATTACGATACGGTTTCTCCAGCCAATCAGAGCTCATTCATTGACCAATTAGGTAAGGATCCAACATGTCGGACATAAACACATCTTTCTATATAAATTACCGACATGGCATAAGTCCATATGTTCGCATTAATAAACTGGCGAATATGAGACAAGAAATAGCACTGTACCTTAATATCACCAACTCCAATTTCTACACAGCGCATTGCTTTCAAACAAATTCGGTGACAATATTAGTGAATGCTATAGAGCTGGACGGCAGATGAAAACATATGGCATTGCATGCACACAGAGTACATGCGTCAGTCGGTCAGAGAGCTTGAAAGACAGAAATATCATACCCAGTGCTTGCACTCCAATCAAAATATTCAAGTGGCTGACTCAACAGATATTTATGAATATTTATGTTAAAACATATAATAAAGTTATAATTATCGTCAATTGCATAATGGTAATTAAGACACTGGTATGGAAATTATAAAACTCGCTTACACATACTCGTGTCTTAATTATTGCCATTATAGGCTCGTTGCATAATGTACTATTAAAGGCTTGCTCTATGTCTGTTGCAGGAGGGTTCCACTGATGACGAGGCTATCAGTATACCCACTTCTGATAGTACAAAGTGAGTATTGCACAATACTTGTTGTTACATATTGTCCAATGCACTTTCTCCCGACCTTTAAACACTGATAATAAGTTATGTATTCTTTGAAAAGAATTTGTCAACCAGGATTAAATGTTTAAATTATACGCCAAATCAATACATAAACAAATATATATCTTTTATATATTAGTACATGTTTCAACCCACAATGGGGTCATCCTCAGCCTAAAAAGGAAATCAATTAAGAATTGAAAACTAAAATTGCATATGTGCCTTAAATCTAAATTAAAATGAAAAATTAATGATAATAATTGTAATAAATAAAATATAGTAATAAAAATGGATATCCTTACAAATGTAGTATTAATTAAATAAATATAAGATGTACTAATATATAAAATATATATATTTGTGTATGTATTGATTTGGCGTATAATTGACATCAATACGGATATTTAAAAACATTTGTTTTCAATGGCAAATGTGTTTGCATTCTATAACCAGGATTATGCTGCCAGCATGGAAAATTACTTTCATGACAGTCTAATTCATGCTACAGCCACGTAACAGTAGGTCAGTTATGTAGCAATCATAATCATCATAATCATGAACCGGCTCCAGTTTCCCGGGTGCGGTGAATGAGTGCTCTCCATTTAGTTCTCTCCAAGAATGTTTTCTCCTCCATGATTTGCTGTAAATTCAGATCTCTCCCTGCAAGATCATTTCTAACCAGGTATATCCATCTCTTCCTCGGTCGACCTCTTAAGTCTCTTGCCTTTCAGTTCTTTATCAAACCACACTCTAACTGTTCTTTCTGTGTCCATTCTTTTGAGATGACCAAACCATTTCAGCCTGGCTTCAACACAGATCTCATTAACCCTCTCACTGTCACGCGCCGATCAGATCGGCTCTCGTTGCTCACGCCAAAAGTGCCAAAGCCGATTCAATCGGCGCGCTGTTTATCTTATATTTGTAGATTACTGTAGGCATAAGTCCGTGATTATTTCATACTGTTGGAAAGGTGAGGTTCCAAGCTTGCCTGTGTGGTGTCTACTTTTTTCCTTCGAAATCAGTTACGAGATAGGTTGGCTTTTGTATTCACGCCCACCCGTTGCGCTCCCCCAATCAAGCACGCTCCCGCCAAAATTGCGGCGCAGTTGTTTTCTTCTTGTTGAAGTTTTCTGGCTACAGATGTATCTAAGAACTTTATACAGCTGAAAATGTAGTGTTTCTTCGAATATGACTCTTAGGTTACCATATTTTTTACAAAAAGAAATTGAAAAATTGAACAATTATCAGAATAACCTCCATTAAAAAGGTTTAGATGCAGTATTTACCTTTACGAACATAATGTATGAAGGAATGAGGTATTGGTTATAAAACAAAGCAAAAATAATGATTCTATCCTTGAAACTGTGGTATTTATGACTTTTTTTTCGAATAGCCTGCATGATCATTGAAAATGGCTTGGCATTCTTGGCAAGTATTTCAGGAAATGGCTTGGCACTAAGAGGGTTAAGGCCCTGTAGTACGTACTCGGGTTATCCATCGGAATAGCTATACCTGGTCTAGCATCTTCCTTGGTATATCTCCAAGGGTGGGTTGTACGACAAGATTTTATTCTGTGGCTCGCTATTCCATGTTTGTCTGACAGACTAGCTAAGTTGGTAACAAACGGAGCTAACTTTGCGGTCATATTGACATGAAATTTGAACTTCTTTGGTAACAGATGAATATCGAATTGACCACTGCGATACTCCAAGAGAATAACAAACATAATAAATACATGCATTGGTTACGAGTCAGTAAATAATAGTATATCGTATATATAAATATAATGCAAACAAATATAGCATATCCTAGAATTAAGTACCAGTAGGTACTTATTATCATAAATTTTACCTGTCAGTCATACGTTCCAGTCCATCGATAATTTGATCTAATAACCTCAAAATTGTGTATTTTTCCAGTCTGAACCGTATAAAGAATTAATTTTCATCACAGTTCAGAAAATGATCCGACCTCTGTCTGATCTTCTTTGCTTTTCTCCTTTGCAGAAATATTCTTTCTATTAAGGGATCCTCTGCATCAGAATGAATGCTGTCTTGAATAATTATGAGTAGCCTACGCTCTTGACTGATGTTGTTGTTGTTGTTGTTATTAATACAATTATTAATACCCTATTGAACCAAGGATCACCCCAAATGATTAACCGTACATATAAAAGATAATACAGAACACCAAGCATAACATAAAAACAAAAAATAATAAGCAAAACAAAGTTGGATCTGGTGTGATTCGATCCGCAAAAAATGTAACTTTATACTCGCGAGACTAGCACGCTAGCCACTGGACCACCGCTACCTAGCGTAATTTCCTGAACACTGCGCATATGATGCTTACGTACGTAATGTCAGTGACCTGGTTTCGTTATTTTCTGTAAAAATATGTAAGTACTGTAAATATTTCAGCAAATGTTAGGTTAAGAAAATGGCACTTGCTGGGAGTGCTGTCCATTACCCAAAGGTAGAGATATCTAGTTTCTGGCAGTGGGGTGATGGGGGGCCTTGCTAGTGAAGCGTATTTTCTAAGTTCTTTTTATGATGCTTGTTTGTTTTTTATTAGATTATTCCGGGATTTTGTTAGATTGTTAGTTCCTTCCTTGAGAATGATTATTGGGTGTGAAAAGAAATATGAGTCCATGCTGAAAGATTTTGTATTAGTGTATCTGTTGTAATGTTCTATTGTGATGGTAGAAAAATATGAGCAGAGAAGAGATATAGTGGTTCAGATTGACATTAGCAAGAATGATGTAAGTTATGTATGTTGAAATTTGTTGGTACATGAGAAGAAATAAGGGTTGGTTATATTTGTAGGAAATGAGTCCCTCATGGTAAATCAATTACCACTACCCCCCGAAGTATAAGAGTGTGAACGGTTGCAATTATGACACTACGACGTGGGACTCGAAAGAGGGAAATAAGGAAGCAGGTAAAGGTGAAGAAAAGCAAACTTTAATAAAGTGAGTACAGTGCTCGATAAAGGATCATTTTAATAGCAGTGAAGTACGGCCTTATCATGCACAATAGCATAGATAGTCTGCTCCAAATGCTGCTTAGCCAGATCACAGGGATGGAAGAGTCTATGAAGAAGCAGGAAGAATCCTTGAAAGAGTTTTTAAATAAGGAAATAGGAGGTGTGAAAGAGGAAATAGAATCTTGGAAAGTATCTATGAGTGTGGCTGTGGAGGAGGAGAAAGAGGAGGAGGAGCAGGAGAAGGTGAAAGAGAAGAAGGAGCAGGAGGAGGAGAAAGGGAAGTTGCAAGAGCACAGAGTGAAGATCATATGCATTGTAGGAGAGAAGTTGAGTGAGATAGTATGTGATGCTGGGGGGCGTGTAGATGGAGAAGAAGAAGGAATGAAAGATGGACAAGAGATTGAAGGGGAGATGTGTGAAGTACATGATGGTAGGGGGCGTAAGGAAGGAAATGGACAACATGAAGAAGGAGAACGTCAAATGGAGGAGGAGAATAAAACTGAGGACAGGGAAGAAGATGAGATAGAGGGCAAGGTAGAAGAGAAAGGAGACACGGATACCGGAGAAGGTGAAATGGAAGAAAGTAGGTGATATGGAAGAAACAAAAGAAGAGAAAGGAGAAACGGATAATGGAGAAGGTGAAATGGAAGAAACTGAAGAAGAGAAAGAAGAATCGGATAAGGTTGGTCATGAGGTGGACAGTATGAGACAGACAAGAAGGAAGATGAGATAAATGAAGAATGGAAGAAGAGAGAAACGGTGGAGATGTAAGGTGAGGAATAAACGGTACAGAATGATATGGTGGATGAAAAAAAAAAGATGAGATGTAAGATGAAGAAAAAGGAGTTGTTGAATATTATGAGACAGACAAGAAAGAAGAGGAGAAAAATGAAGAATGGAAGGAGAGAGGAACGGTGGAGATGGAAGATGAGGAGTACAAGGTACGGAATGACATGGCGGATGAAGAAAAAGACGAGATGGAAGGCAGAGGCAGAAAGAAGAATGGAGAAGAAGGAGAAACAGAAGAAAAGGAAAAAGGGAAGGAGACAGGGACGGTGGAGATGGAAGATGAGGAGTACAATGTACGAAATGACATGGCAGATGAAGAAAAAGTCGAGATGGAAGGCTGAGGAAGAAAGAAGAATGGAGAATAAGGAGAAACAGAAGAAAAGGAGGAAGGGAAGGAGACAGGAACGGTGGAGATGGAAGATGAGGAGTACAAGGTACAGAATGACATGGCGGATGAAGAAAACGATGAGATGGAAGGCAGAGGAAGAAATAAGAATGGAGAAGGAGAAACAGATGAATAGGAAGAACGAAAAATGGAAGAATGAGGAAGAATATGGTATTGTTGAGAATGAAGATGGATATGAGAGGTCCAATGTAGAACTTAATATTTTTTTAGAGTCAACTGAAGATAGCGGTATGTTTGCTGGAGGTATTTGTTCCGGTATAAGTGTTGACAAATACGACTATTCGAGTGAAGGTTACTGCAGATGTCGTGTTTCAATTTACTTAGAGATTTGAGAACAGTGGGTTACGGCATTTTGTACTCGATAATGTAAAAAGAGTGTATATCTGAAACTAAGCCCAATTCAGAAGCTTGTGATTCGTATCGTGGTCCAGAGAAGAGATATATTTGTCATGTACTTGGACAGGCTCAAAGAGGGCAGTGACTTTTCATCTCTACAGTGTCAATGTGTTGTTGAATGATCTAGGAGACTTGATAGTAGCATCCGATTGATATGAACATAATATTTAGGTATAATTTTAGTTGGTGTGTTTGGTAATACTGTGTATATGTGATACGTATAATTTTTATTTGTATAGTTTTTTTTAAATATATATGTGATTCGCACGTGCTTCTCACGCGAGAATAACAAATGTATTAGGGGGCGAATTGTAACATATGGTCACATATTTCAGCAAATGTTAGGTTAATAAAATGGCACTTGCTGGGAGTGCTGTCCATTACCCAAAGGTAGAGATATCTAGTTTCTGGCAGTGGGGTGATAAGGGGCCTTGCCAGTGAAGCATATTTTGTAAGTTCTTTTTATGATGCTTGTTTGTTTTTTTATTAGATTATTCCGTGATTTTGTTAGATTGTTAGTTCCTTCCTTGAGAATGATTATTGGGTGTGAAAAGAAATATGAGTCCATGCTGAAAGATTTTGTATTAGAGTATCTGTTGTAATGCTCTATTGTGATGGTAGAAAAATATGAGCAGAGAAGAGATATAGTGGTTCAGATTGACATTGGTTGGTTCTTAAGTTTAGGGGCTGCGACAACGCAGTCATGTACCCCCCGTATACTTTGGGTGTGTGTAGAATCTGTCTGATAACCGGTGTTAATTGTGATGACTGTATTAATGTGTGTTATCTGTTTTTAATTCATGTAAGGACTGCAGACTTTTGAATTTTTCAAATAGTTCCTACGTTTGCCGCCAAACGCCACCGTCAACGACTACTAGTTCAGAACTTAGCTACCAGACGCCACCGCAGTCGGCTCTTGGCAACGAACGTAGGAACCTAAGAGCATTGTTTACATTCTTAACCTATCCAATTTAGATTCACACAGGTGTAATTAGTGGAAGGTTCTTTAACACGCCATAAATCTATGACATGGGACCGCCGGCTTTACTTTCCCTCCGAAGGAAGGCATAGATTGACATTAGCAAGAATGATGTAAGTTATGTATGTTGAAATTTGTTGGTACATGAGATGAAATAAAGGTTGGTTATATTTGTAGGAAATGAGTCCCTCATGGTAAATCAAATACCACCACCCCCAAAAAGAGAAGATGTACGGTTGCATTACTGTGCTGCTATTAAGATTATACATTTTCATGTACGGTACATATATGAATAGTTCACTCGAATTAAGAGTTTGCGATGATTTAACTTCGGTTGTTTTCTAATAAGTGAGCCTCTGCATCACTTTCAAAATTAATTCCTGGCATCTCCAGCATGATTGTTCTTATAAATCTGAGTAGCCTATTATCTCGACCGACGCAGAGTTATTATTAATTACCCTGTTGAAACTAGGATCACCCCAAGTGATTACTGGTAGGCTACATATAAAAGATAATGCAGAAACACCAAGCATAACATAGAAACAAAAACTAATAAGCAAAAAAGTTGGAACTGGCTGGATTCGATCCACAACATTTACGTTGTTTCGTCGTGAGTCCGGCACGCTAACCATTCGATCACTGCGACATGGCGATTAGTGCTGAAGACAATGCATATGATGCTTATACAGTATTTGTAATGTCGCTGGCTTACTTTGGTAATTTTTCTGTAAAAATGTGAATGTAATTATTGTGCTGCTATTAAAATTATACGTTCTCATGTACATTTATGAATAGTTCACTGGAATTAAGAGTTTGCGATGATATAACTTCGGATGTTATTGCGGCCTCTCCCGTCCGCCATATATATACTCGGTATAAGCAGATAGCCCGCCATTCCATGCCTGGTTAGCTATGCTATCGTTTATACCCGGATTATCTCTTATACCAATGTCGTACAACTCAATTCTGCACTCACTACGGAGGTAACTTGAGCCGAGTTATAACCCGAGTTCGTACAACTGGCCCTAAGAGATTGTACTACTTGAACAAGATGGCATAACTTATCATTTTTTATTTTGTCCCTCCTTGTCTTCTGAATCATAGTTCTTAAAACCATCTCCACCGCCTGTAGTTTGCTGGTATTACTCTTGGATTGGATACAAAAGCCAATCAAATACAATAATATGCAGCCTATGAAGACAGGTGTTACGTTATATGTTATGTTGGTGTATGTATTGTTATTGGGTTAACCCTACAAGGACCAATGTTTGGTTGTTACACAGAGGCCCATCCTAAAAAAATATGTCATAATTGTGGATTATACTGAAATAAATTATGAAACACCATTTCATGAATAATTAAAAAAAAAACCTTCAGTATAAAATTGAAATTAAATTCACCCAAATATTAATTATAGGATGGGTGAAAAGTCCCTACCCACTGCTGCAAAGTTTTACCAGCGCATTGCAAGTTCGTGAGCGATCGCCAATGAAATCAACACGTAAACGTTCAGCAGAATTAGACATTCCAAGGTGGACAATGAGAGATATTTGGAAAGGACTTAAAATTGAAATGTTTCTGTCTGGTGTCAGTTAATGAGTTAAGTGATGGTGATGTGGAAAAACGTGTCAAAGCATGCCAATTGATGCTCCAGCATTTTCGTACAGAAACAGCTAAATCTAACATCTTGTTCTCTGATGAATGTGTAAATTACCGAAACTCCCGTAATCGGAACGTCTATTTCAGGGCAAAAGAATATCCGCATTTTTATAAAGAAATCGCGGACAATCCATCACATGTGATGATTTGGGCAGGAGTGACCGGTCAACATCTGTTTGGCCCGTATTTTTTGATGAAGGAAGGAAGATTGTAGTTTTACGTGACCGTGAATCTTATGATTATGAGCTACGGGACCTCCTTTTTACGTGGAATCCGAACCACAGGACATGGCATTTCACTTAGAAAATCTCACATGCATTGACCGGGAATCGAACCCGGACCGCCTTGGTGAGAGGCATACAGCTAGACCACTGAGCCACCACGCCCCCCCCCCCCCCATTTTTTGATGAGTCTGTAAATCAAGAAACTTATCTGAGGATGCTGAACGAGTGGTTGTTCCCACAACTGAGAGCCAGAGGAGTAACGGAAACCGTTACGTTTCAACAGGATGGTGCTACACCGCATTTTGCATTGCCAGTTCGAAGGTGCCTTAACCAAGTTTTTCCAAACCACTGGATTGGTCGAGGATAAGATAATGCTCCTGCTCCATTGCCTTGGCCTCCAAGAAGCCCTGGCCTCACCACACCAGGCAATGCACTCTGGGGTATTATTAAGGAGGAGGTGTGGAAGCATCGGTACAGCGCAAATGATCACCTGAAGGAAACAGTTCATGCTACCTTTACAACAGTCACACCAGCGGCTTCGGTGGCGTAGTTGGTAGCATGCTGACCTTCTATGCCCAAGATCGTGGGTTCAAACCCGTGCCGAAGTCGTCGGATTTTTTAAGAGCGTTGAAAATCCCAACGTATGTCTTCCTACGGAGGGGAAGTAAAGCCGGCGGTCCCATGTCATAGATTTATGGCATGTTAAAGAACCTTCCACTAATTACACCTGGGTGAAGCTAAATTATATAGGTTAAGAATGTAACATACCTGCCAACTCTCCAGATTTAGGCGGGAGACTCCCGATTTTACACCATTTCTCCCGCCCTCCCGCTTAACGTATTAAATCTCCCGATTTTCCAAAAAATCTCGCATGTAGTTTCGGACTACAATTGCGAGATGACAAACTTCAGTCATCCATCAAACAGGTTGATTTTACGTGTGTAGAAGTGTGTCTCAATATTACAGTCTCGCCTTGTATGGATAATTTATAGATAATTCTCCATAACTGCCCATATCGCTAAGTTGGATTTGAATATCTCTTTGTTTGAAATAGTCGATGGTTAATTCAGCGTTTGTTCCTAGAAGTTTTCATAATAGCCTAAGGGTGAGAGGTAGTTGTAGGCTGCGGAATAATGTATCTGTTTAACACATGTAATTATTTGTGTACAACTTAGGTTTTGGCATTGATATGCCAGTAGGCTAGTGTGAAATTTTTTTGATCTGAGTGATTTTGTCGGTTCCTCGGTAATAGACTATGGCGAAGAAATATGATTTGGCATCGATCGTCTTCAAAATCTCCCGATTTTTCAGTTTGAAAGGTTGGTAGGTATGAATGTAAACAACGCTCTTAGGTTCCTAAGTTCGTTGCCAAGAGCCGACTGCGGTGGCATCTAGTAGCCAAGTTCTGAACTAGTAGTCTTTGACGGTGGCGTTTAGCGGCAAAAGTAGCAACTATTTGAAAAATTCAAAGTCTGCAGTCCTTACTTGAATTTAAAAAAAAAACAGATAACACACACTAATACAGTCATCACAATTAACACCAGTTATCAGACAGATTCTACACACACCCAAAGTACACGGGGCTACATGACAGCGTTGTTGCAGCCCCTAAACTGAGGAACCAACCAACCAACAGTCACACCAGATTTGTTGAAGAGGTTGAATAAATGAGCATGACACCGTATCTAACTGTGCATTGATACCGTACTGATGGGATGCACACAGAAGTATAGTATCCAGTGCTTTTTTTTTTCATGGGGAACATGGGGCTACGCTTACGCTTTAAACATTTGAAAACTGGTTAAGAAAAGATATTGGTACATATGTATCTAGTCCGGCAAATGTAACTTCTGACACGAAAGTTCATCGATTAGCTGGCGTCAACGCGCTGGAGAAGATTTAGAGTACAGTAAAAACTTGATTAACCGTCATCGTCGGGACCGTGGTCGTGATGGTTGAGCGAATAAACGGATAACGGAAACACTGTATTATTCCTCTAAAACATGACCTCAATCAATTATATTATAGACCAGGGGTAGGCAACCACAAAGCCTTTGCGATCTACTGTTTCATACAGGCCGGACGTTTGTTTTAGACGAGTGAAAAATTGTAATGGAAGCCTGGAGGCGAGTTACTGCAGTACCTGTGTTGTTATCAGCTGCCCCAAGCGGTCCGATGATTGACGAAGCTGTCTCACACTTCTATTGAAGTACAGTAATTGGCAAATAAAGTGACGTTCTGTTCGTAAATACGTAACGTGTACTCCCGCGTCACACAATACTTCGACGTTGACTGTACTGTCTGCAAGTCGGTGTCGCCACGTGCTCGAGTCTGGAATTCCATTACATCAGATCGGTGGTGACAAATGTGAAGCGATAGGGTGAGAGAGTGACTGTGTACAGGCTCACCCGCTGGCTTCAAGGTCAAGGGCAATCGTCTAATACAAACGTCCGGCCTGTACCACCGTATCAAAGTGATCTACTCCTTTTTAAAATATAGTAATTACTACATATTAAATTTTTTAATACTGTGAAACAACTATGTTTAACAATGAAACTATTCCATCTTCACTATTTGATGAAAATACAAAAATTTACATTCAATGTGAAATTTGAGGAGTTGTTCTTTTAACAATGTCTTTGATATTAGGTGTATAACTTGTTACACTTAGTCGAATACACGAGCCAAGGTGTTCGTCTGTCAACCTTGTTCTGTTTTTATTTTTAATAAAATTCATATTTGAAAACAATGATTCACACAGGTAAGTAGAAGCAAACAAGGCCTTTATTTTAAGTGCAACATCAACTAACACAGGATATTTCTCCTGAGGAATTAAAGACCAACAGTTTTTAGGTTCCGCCTTCTCCAGACACCTACCGAACCAATACAACACATTGCACAAAGATAAATGAAACAGTGTAGAGACAAGTGGCGCGCAAGTAGCGGCTGTTTGAACTAATGCGAGAAAAACAATCTGAGGTTCAAGGTAGATGTTGCTACTAGTTCTACAAACTTGTTTAGAACGAACACCCATTTTCTCTGCTACGAAAAACAATTGTCCATTTCATTCAATAATTGTTCTCCTGCACTCTCGGTACTCACGGGATCTACTAAATAAGCACTCGCGATCTACCGGTAGATGGACGTGTTGCCGACCCGTGTTATAGACAGATATCACTCTCACAGTAATGTAATACCCTAATTTCGGAGTGAAAGGAAATTAAACACGTTTGTAATAGCAAAAAAAACAACTATTTATTACATGATAAGAACATCCGTACAGTAGCTACAAATGTGACAAAATAATGCACAGTACAGTATAGTAATATAAACTTACAGGTGAAATAGCTCATGTAGCTTGAAAATGGCAGGCAGGTACACTCGCTTCCCACTAAAATAGAGTAAGTAAACAAAGCGAATGCGTCACTGCACCTTAAAGCACTTAGTTATTGCAGTATTATTATGCTATTACAGCATTGACGGTTAACAGAAACTGACGGTTAAACGAAGTTTACTGTAATCCTCGATTTAAATCGATCTATCGAATCAGTTTCTTTTGGTCGGCAACTCGGCACTCCATTGTTATAAGCACGCAGGCTGGTGTTTGGAGGTGGGGTAGGTTGTTATTTTGTGCATGTGGTTAGTTTTGAAGGATGAAGAAAATAATGAACTACTGTATTTAACATCCACCCAGGCATCAAAAAAGCTGAAAGTGAATGATTCGAACACAAACAATGACCGGACTTTGCAAATTGCCGAAAATTGCAACATCGTGATGTTTTGTCGACTACAACTGAGAGTTAGTCAGTTAGTTATTGTTCTTGTTTTAAAGAGCGGAACTACTAGGTCATCTGCCCCTCAACTGAGAGTACCCCTTAAATGCTTTTTAGAAAAAAAGCACTGAGTATCCCTAATCATGTAAGCATTGTGTTGATTTATTATTTACCCCAGCAGTGGGTAGGGACTTTTCGCCCACCCTGTACACTCACAAACACCTTTCTATAGAGCATCCACCGTTTAGAAAAGACTGTGGGTCTTACGGGCTTTTACTTTTAACGGAAATCCCCCCTACTCTGGTTTTGTTACCTCACCTTTTATCATGAAGGAACTCTGAACATATATATTTCTCATCATAATAGCTTCCTACAATTATCTGCCCCTATCCTGACGTATGCCTCGGAGACCTGGGTTATGAAAGGAAGGGAGAAGAGCAAAATACAGGCCAGTGAGATGAGGTTCTTGAGAAGCAGTATTGGAGCTACAAAGATTGACAGAATGAGAAATGAGAGGACCAGAGAATTAATGAAGGAGGAACCATTACAGGATGGTATAATCCAGACTTAGATGGTATGGACATGTAAAACGAATGGAGAAGAGGATACCCAGGAGGATACACGAGATGAAGTGGGAAGGAAAGAGACCGAGAGACAGGTGGCTAAAAGGGGTGGAAGAAAGCGTGAAGAAGAGAGGAGAAGACTTTACAAGGGTGGAGGCTGAGATATGGTGGGAAGACAGAAGACGTTGGAGAGGCTTGTGTTCCGAACAGACCCGGCCAGTGGCTGGAAACTGTGCATGATGATGATGAATTATCTGCTAATTGATCACCTTTGTTATTGCATACAAGTATCGTTTGTATTACGTCTTAGTAATTTAAACATTTTCGAGGTTAGCACGCTGGAAAGAAGAGCCTCGTTCTATGCTGCAATTCTCACCCGGAGTGGAGCACATGCTCAGTTCCGCCGGCAACATAAATTCTGAAGCACTATCCATCATTGGTGTTACTGTTGTGTTTCTGTTTTATTTTCTGTTCGATTGAATTATGGCTGCCGACAATGGGGTTCGAACCCACTATCTCCTGAATGCAAGCTCACAGCTGAGCGCCCCTAACTGCACGTCTAACTCACTACAATATTACAAATATTAATCTAAACAAAACAACAATAATAAAATTGAAACTAAATTATAGCCTAACTAATAAAAATAAAAAAAAGGTGATGATCAACAGTATTGTAAATTATCAATTAATATGATAAAATTGGTCCGGCCAGATCAAACATAAAATGCCAGCGTTTCGCCCCAGTGTGCCGTTGGGCTCGTCAGTTGGTACAGACACACCTCACCAATACGCATGGCTAGCACATACTGAGAAGGCCATCACAAGACACAAAATACAAGTAGTATTGACGTCACGAGTGATGCCAATGTGCTACGGAAGTCAAGCTCCCTTTCATATAACCCATTTGGGAATATTCATAACCTATTTGGATTGCCAAGGTAAGGTTTTGTTTTATGAAAGGGAGCTTGACTTCCGTAGCACATTGGCATCACTCGTGACGTCAATACTACTTGTATTTTGTGTCTTGTGATGGCCTTCTCAGTATGTGCTAGCCATGCGTATTGGTGAGGTGTGTCTGTACCAACTGACGAGCCCAACGGCACACTGGTGCGAAACGCTGGCATATTATGTTTGATCTGGCCGGACTAATTGGATCATATTAATTGATAATTTACAATATCTGATCAAACGGAAATAACATCATATTCCCATTTGGGAATATTTATAACCTATCAACAGTATTGCTGACGAAAAAATTGTTATCATCAACGTACATCCGAGAAGGAAGGAAGGAATGAAGGGTTGTGCTCTCGACATCTGTCAATCAGAAATGCGTCATATCACAACGAAATGAATGTCGTCGTTGGTTCTCTTCACATACGGTATCCCTAATACTGGTCCAATTCGTTAACACCTGCAAAACTGCTCCTTCCTGGGCGTGTTCTATTTCAGGTAGCTGCTGGGGTTGTGTTGTCTCGCTAACTTATGAAAGCGCAGTACTCAAAGCAAGTGAACATAACGTATGAGTCAGCGCTACCTCTGCCTCGAGTTAGCAACACTGTCGTCATAAGGCTCCACAGTCTTTTCTAAACGCTGGATGCTCTATAGTCAGTGTCATTTCCAGGCTCACATTGTAAACAGATTACAGTTTTCTTGCTATGCTTGCCACAAACATGTTTCAATCTCTTAAGACAAACAACCTTGGACTTTCCTGTGCATTATTGGAACCTATATGGGAAAGACTGACGTGAACATTTATTTATAAGTAGACAAATTGGTCCTCACTTGGACCTAAGGAGAACCTCACAGGCCCATAGCGGTTTTGATTAACTTTCTAAGGTAAGAAAAATGCTTTAAAATAATTTACTTTATTATGATAGTTAACTTATGACTCAAATAACTATATATTTTATTCTCAACAATTAAAAACAATATATCCCATTACAAAAAGCAATTTATTCTGTCTGCGAGCCTCCGAGCCCTCCTTCCCCTGGTCCTGTAGGGTTAATGTTGTGAAGTTTGTCAGCTAAGAATTATATCATATGTGACAGTCAGCTAATGCCGCAAACTTTCAAGTTTCCTCATCCTCCTGCTCGAGTCAGATTAGAGGAAACGACCTATTTTTATTTTTATTAATGCAGCCAACGGCCATGTATTTTCTTTTCAGGATGGGTCAGGGAAGGAATTTTGGAAGGAAATCGGCCATGGACCTATTAAAAGGAACCGTCCCGGCATTTGCCTGGTGGTGAAAATGGGGAAACCACGAAAACCATTTGCAGGACGGCCGAGGTGGGGTTTGGACCCACGCTCTCCCGATGCCAGCGAGGCACGAGGTAGTGCGTTAGCGCTCTCGGCCAGCGCGGTCGGTGTTGATAAACTATGTAAGTATCGGCTTCGGTGGAGTAGTTGGTAGCATGCTAAACTGCTGTGCCCAATATAGCGGGTTCAAACCCGTCACCCTCCCAGGGGCTTACATCTAGTGGGACGTGGGTTGGCGACCATGGGGCCCCAGCTGAGTCCGGCATTGCTTCCACTTACTTGTGCCGGGCTCCTCTCTGTCTTCTTTCCTGTCGACCTCACTTGGTCATCTTTTGTTGTCTTCAGACTCCGACAGTATTAGGGTATCCGAGGCCTAGGGAGTCTCTTCCTTTCCCGCCTTAATTGGCCCTTGTCTCATCTTTTCTGATGCCCTCCTTCTGTAAGGGTTCAGCCTTCTTTTTCTTTTCCTGTTACCGCCTGCCTTGTGCACAAGGCCCTCAAGGAGGCAGGGTATATGTAGCCCCACCACTTCTGGTGCACCCTAGATATTGCTACACCCTCAGGGGCTCACGGCTGGTGAGTTCGTGAGTTGGCGACCCCGGGGGATTCCTGAGCTGGGTCCGGTTTTCCCCCTTTTATCCATTACCTGTGGCGTGGACCCTCTCCTCTTTCACCTTCCTATCTGCCTTTTATGGCTCCCCTTCCTTCCAAGTCCTTCAATCCGCATTTTTTCAAGGGTTGAGGGCATTTCTTTTCCTCCTGACCTTTATTTGCCTTATTCTCCTTTTGTTTTCCATTTCTTCTTCTAGTATGTAAGTTAGTACCGGTAGTTAGTTTTAGTTATAGTTTACATTTCATTATCATCTTCACGATCACGCAAACCATTAGGGGCCGATAACCTAGATGATAGGCCCCTTAAAACAACAATTATCATCATCATCATTAAACCCGTCCAAAGTCGTCGGATTTTTTAAGAGCGTTAAAATCCTTCAGTATGCCTTCCTTCGGAGGGGAAGTAAAGCCGGCGGTCCCACGTCATAGATTTATGGCATGTAAAAGATCCTTCCACAGACTAAACTTGTGTGGATCTAAATTTCTAGGTTAGATTTCGTTGTAATGCTTTATCAAAGTTCCAACGTTCACCACTAGGTATCATTGATATCTGGTAGCGAAAGTTGGAACTACTTGAAATTGAACAGAACTTGTAGCTCACCCTAGTTTTGTCTGCTTGAAGCAGCTACAGCCTCTGGCGAGCCGAACATGTCCTCGGACACTCCCAGCACTAAAAGCCATACGATAAATAAATAAATTACCTATATAAGTCAGACTAGAGGAAACAACCCAAGCTAAAGATGACCCCAATGTCGAAAGCATGTTACAGTATATTAAAAATATATTGTACAAGCTGTACCCGGCATGCCTTGCAATGCCAACCAAAGAAAGTGTTGGTGTTGTAATTTTGTTTCTTGAAAAGCTTTTGGATGCACAATATTATGTTCAATTTCCGTTAACTGCCTCTAAGCTATCGTAAAATTGATTTATTAACTTAGAAACATTCGTGGGAGCGTGCACAACAACTCAATAAAGCTTCATCGCAATCGGATGAATGGTATATGAACAAATATGGAACTTTGTTGAAACCCTTCGCGCGTCGTCATTCATTTGTTGCCTCGTGCCTATTGTAAAATGGATTTACTAAGCTAGAAACCTCCCTTGGAGTGTACTCACCCAATTTTCATCATCTGACGGATGGTATATGAACGCATACGGGTCTTTGTTGAAACGTTTCATGCGTCGCCGCTCATTTGTTGAATTTACTCATGCGCTACCTATTGTATCGTGGATTTACTAAGCCACACTCCTTCCTTGGAGTGTACTCAATATCTCACTCAAGTTTCATCGCTATCGGACGAATGGTATATGAACGCATACGGGACTTTGTTGAAGCGCTTCGCGCGTCGTCGCTCATTTGTTGAATCTACTCGTGCGCTACCTATTGTAAAGTGGATTTACTAAGCCAGAAACCTTCCTTGGAGTGTACTCATCATCTCGCCCAATTTTCATCGCTATCTGACGGATGGTATATGAACGCATATGGGTCTTTTTTTAAACACTTCGCGCGTCGTCACTCATTTGTTGAATTTACTCGTGCGCCACCTATTGTATAGTGGATTTACTAAGCCAGAATCCTTCCTTGGCGTGTACTCAATATCTCACCCAAGTTCCATCGCTATCGGACGAATGCAATATGAACGCATACGGGACTTTGTTGAAACGCATCGCGTGCCGTCGCTCATTTGTTGAATCTACTCATGCGCTACCTATTTTAAGATGGATTTACTAAACCAGAAACCTTTCTTGGAGTGTACTCAATATTTCACCCAAGTTCCATCGTAATCAGATGAATGATATATGAACGCATAAGAGACATACACACCCACAGACAGACAAACTATCACGTAACATTGATTTTTATTTATATATATATATATAGACTGACAGGTATCATCATTAAATTTCAGTAATAGTCATTGTCGAAATCTATGTGTGTGCATTCTTAAGGTGAAGCTGTATCCTTAAATAATGTTGAATTGAGCTTTGTAGAGGCGTTAAATGGAATTGAGGTCATCTTTCAAGTGGAATCTTATGGCTGTCCATTATTCCAAATGTGATTCTTCATTGCCCAAAAACTTGGATATGCCTCACTTGTTAAAAGGTAGCCTTCAAGCTGTTTCCATTTGTATGGGACAACTGAAGCAATTAGTAATAGGTAGAGGTGTTAGAAAGTGTTGTTATTTTTTTGAAGATTTGTTGATTTAAATTTCAAAAGGTGGTGTTTTGTGTTTTTATTATTTTTTCGGGGGATGACATGTTAAAATTTGGAAAGCGATAAGGTTTGTACATTAAGTGCATTTAAAAATATAAACAATTAATAAAACAAAGTAAAAAACAAAACAGCAGGGTAAAACATTAAACATGGCTATGGAAGAATGAGATAATACATATAGGGAAGTCACATTTTTTTTACATTCACCATCTCGAAACACATTTCAGTGAATACCTTTTTCAGTTTTATCCAAATACTGAGGTGAAATCACTGGAAGTAGATATGGTTAAAGTCTCAGCATTTGCAGCTGTCAATTTTCGCCTCCTATCACTTACTATGAGACTGTATTTCGAAAATGACCTTCCAGAATCCACATTTGAACAAGGATACCACACACTTTAATGCAGCTGTTGCATAGTCTCGGTGAGCAGGCCTTTTTCCCATGAGGATCTCTGGAACATTCACATTATCTTCATGACGCAGTTGGTTCTTGATTGCAGTCAGGTAAATGCTGTGAGCCTCTAAAAACTGTTGAGACTCCATCTTCGTAAGAAATGGGGCATTCTTCTTAAATTGGAGCAGTTCTGTGGGAGATACGTTCTTAGGTGCATGCCGAGGATCAAACAATGACCCGATGGCTTCTACAGTCTTCCTGGCTGGATCCGTGGTCCTTAAAGTCCTGACTTTCACTAGAGCTGACTGGGCAACACACGTAAGATTGGACTTAACCTTTATCTGCATCTTTTGAGGAAGCTGTTCCAAGTTCTGGAGGATCGTATGATTGAACATTCCACCATCGCCTAATAGCTTGAGCTTTACCTCAAGGTCATCCAGCTTCCCAGCCAGTAACTGAATTGTTGGGTACTTAGATCCCTCCAAGAAATTAAGCAAGTCCATAAGAGAGGCACCAACAACAGAAACATACAATGCTTGTAATTGTATAAATTGTATTGTTGAAGTCGATGCTTGTTGGAAAAATTTGACCCCAGAATTTGAATCTTCCAATGTTTTGAAAAATTCTACCAGATCTTCCACATGCGTGGCCATATACATTGCAGCCTTAAACCAAGAATTCCATCTTGTACATACAGGCATTGGGAAAGCTAGAATTTCATTCTCTTTTTCTGTGTTTTCATATTTCTCCCTTAAAAATGCAACGTAATTGCTTTTTCTTTTTCGCGTATTTAAAAAGGCATTCTTTGTCTTTACTATAGACATGTTCAATTCGTCCAGCTCGTTTTCAAATACGCAGCCGATAAGATTGACTTTATGAGCCCAGCACTGGACATGACTTAATTCTTCAATCAATCCTTGAAGAGTAGTTACACATTTTGTCATGTAGCGTGCTGAGTCCGTAACTACTGCCACTACACGCTCCCGTTCAATTTCATAGGAATTCAAGGTGTCTAATATCGCATTGGAGCAATTTACGCTATTGGCAGAATCTAGAACAACAGAGGCAACCAGATGGGTGTTCATTTCAGTTGAAGGTACTGATGGACGAAAAAGAATGTTGAAAACACACCTACCATTCTTGTCAGTTGTTTTGTCACATAGCAGAAACACGTCTTTGTTTTTTATATCTTCCCTAATTTCTTCCCTCCTTCTTTCGCCAATCATGGGGATGTATTTCTGACGAATCTGATTTGCTGGTGGTAAATCTCCACTTCCGCGAACGTACTTATTAAACCAAGTATGGATAGCAGGATTGTCTAGTTTCTCTACTGGTATATTAGCTTTCACAAACGCAGTAGTAGTGTCCAAAATAAACTCTTCTTTCATATCCTTCACACGACTAGCATTTGATGATGTTTCTTTCGAGGTGGCCACTCTAGGAACACTAACTTCAAGACGCGAATTTTCTCGGCGTTTTGAATGCTTCTCCGATTTGCAATGTTTCTCTAATGCATCTTTCCTGCGATAATCTAACCGACAATCACAATATTTGCACATAAGAATGCCACAAGAAATTATAAATCCTTCATTCTTATATTCTTTAAGTCAGTCTGTGGCAGAAACAGCTACCTTCGGCATTTTTAAACTCAACTGAGCGATGCCCAGTAACAAACACTGTTATCACACGGTTGACTGGAGTCACACGCCAGTATAAATACGTAACCACACGCAAAATTTATTTCTGAATTCGTGTCATAATATTTAAATTACGTCGCGTCTCATCTTTCTGTACTGCTAAGTTCGGAACTAATACGACGAACACGTGGTCGCCAACTGATTCACGCAAATAACACACTAGCTTCGATGATAACGCACAATTTGCGCACTTTTTATTAAATTATATAGAATTCTCTACTATAATTTACACTCGCTACCGATGTAACAGGAGGCAAACGTAGTTTACATTATGAACAACTATCACATAACCTTTTGGAGGTAGTCGGCCAAACTATTCACGCCGCGATATAACAGCTGTTTACCACAGCGCTAAAATCCAACGAGTAACGAGAATATAGACAGTATATCGTAATATGACGTATATCGTAGTATTACCCCTCGCGAAACTATACAATCGATCATTCTCTCGAATTGAACACCAACCAAATTCGATTATCGGCTTGTGGACAAAAATGTTCGGATTGGTGTGGGGAAAAAATATGAAAATTTGTTTTTATTTCGCAGATTGCGGTATTTGTGGTGTTATTCACGAAATTCGCGTTATTTCGCGATTTAATTTCACCCCTGGGTGGCACGAAACATGTAAATACGTGAAAATAAAACATCCTAACCTCTAAATATGACTTTTCGTTTTATCGCGAAATAACAAAAACTAACACCTCTAATAATAGGGGAACACGCTCTGATAGGCAATATTAATACACGAAGGACCAATCCTTGTCTCGATTGGTTTATTTTTCATACCTCATACAAGTACATAACAGAAAACACATAGTTCACAAGGTGAACTCACATTTAAAAAAGAATTCAACAGCGATTGTTAAGCTGTATAAATGCCACAAGACTTTCATCAATAAACATTATTATGTCAATGGAAGAAAATGATCCTTCAAATTAATAACAGACAGTGATTAAATGTACATACTTTTTAATGGGATCCCAACATTTTAATTAGATTTTGAATTAAGGACGTCATCAAAAGAAGCCAATGGTATCATGCCCACCACATATAAATTAGGAATATTTTGACTGTCAAAAATCTTGATATGTATAAGATTATGAAACACCTTGCATGGTTCAATTCTCATTACTTTAAGCTGTTTAATAAGAGAGGTTAAAGAAGGGTATATAATGATACCCAAAACATGTACCTCATGTAAATAAATAAACAATTCTTGAATAATATTGACTACGCGGATTGCATAACTATAATTACATAAGACTTTGTTTGCCATTCTGATTCCAGAACAAGCCAACCAAGTTCATCTAAAAGATGCCTCCCTGCCAGTGAAGATTCGTCGAAGATCTTCAAGTGTAACCGCTGTCCCAAGACTTTCCCGAAGAAAGGTCCACTAACAATCCACCTACGGGTTCACACCGGAGAACGTAAATATGAATGTCTCGTATGCGGAAAAAAATTCACGCAAAGTAGCAACCTGCGGACTCATACTCGCATACACACGGGCGAGAAACTTTTTGAATGCCCCATCTGTGGTAAACAGTTCACTCAACTTGGAAATGTGTCGACACACATGGTTACACACACTGGTGAACAATCTTTCGAGTGCATCACTTGTAAGATTAAGTTTGCTCACCGCGGCAGTTTTAAGAGGCACCTAATGAAACATAAAGACTATAAATTACCGGAGTGCCAGATATGTATGAAAAAGTTTTTGGACGAACAGACTTTGATGAAACACATGAATATTCATTCTGGAAAGGAAGGTTTCGAATGTTATGTTTGCAAGGAATTGTTTATGGATATCGATGCACTGAAGAAGCATAGGGACGCCCACAAGTTGAGCCAGCCCGAGTGCGTGGTGTGCGGGAAGAAACTGAGGAGGCAGAGTGATTTGAACATTCACCTCCGAGTGCACACGGGAGAACGGTCACACGAGTGTCCGGTCTGCGGAAAGATGTTCAAGAGACAGGATACCCTCTCAAGACATTTTCTCATGCATACTGGGGAGAAGGCCTATGAGTGCGACACTTGTAAAAAGTGGTTCAGTGATCGTGGAAATCTGCAGAAACATCTGAAAGTGCATGAACCTCGATTCACCTTCAGTGACACTTTTCCTGATTGATGGCGTTAAATACTGTGGTAATATGCATATATATGTGTGTATAAAAGAAAAAGCTCTATACTTTGCAAGCTTGGAGAATGGGATTGACATTTGGCTGGAAATTCCATGTCAGCTATCACTGCCCTTCCTCTCAACCAATCCAAGTTCGCGTAGTTGATTCAATTAATGAAATCCTGCATTACGCCTCCACTGTATTGCTCCAAGAAGAAGACCGCGCGCACTATAGATGGTGATCTTGCTCCATTCAAATGATATTCCGCAGCCTTCAAGAGTGCTGTCGACACGTATTAGAGATATACAAGTCTGTTACTACCAAGGAGCTCTGCGCCATAACAATGCTTTTTCTCGCTGCGTTGCATTCTCACAGCCCACGTGCTTTCAGTGTCTGTAGCTTATACTGCGAGATCGCTTGTTGATTCTAACATTACCGTAACTGTGCAGTAGTGCTTCAGTAATAGTCTATATAGTGGTACAACAGTAGTAGTTATTGGAGAAAAGTAATTAGTATTGTAACCGTACGTTCTATATTCGGGGGTGGTGGTATTTGATTACAGTATATTAAGTGATTTTATTAAGTTTTCGTTCAAATTAAGCGAGAGCTGATACTTATGGGTTTATGGCAGAATCTAGGAAAGTGGGATTGGTGGTCAATGACGATAAAACCAAATATATGGTTATCTCAAGCTGACAAAATTTCCCTGATACCATCCATATTGTCGAACACAATATTGAACGGGTTGAGAAGTTCAAGTATCTGGGCTCAATACTATCCAGAAAAAGTGAGATTGAGAAGGAGATACAACAGAGGAATATGAATGCAAATTGTGTCGTTTATAGTCTTAAACATCTATTTAAGTCATGTCTGATTTCACAAAATAGCAAAATCGACCTTTATATGGCTCTAGTAAAACAGGTACTATTGTATGGGTGCAATATATGGGTGACACCACAAACTCTTGAAGAACGCATTTGTGCCTTTGAAAGGAAAGTGTTGAGGAAGATATATGGGACCGTATTCAATGTGGTTGAAGGAAGATAGGAAAGAAGGCAGAAAAAGACCTCTACCAACTTTTAAAAAAATCAAATATTGGTAGAACCATCAAAGGACGACGACTTCAGTGGCTAGGGCATGTTGTTAGAGCAGAAGCATCTATTACTAACAGAGTTTTCAACTCCGGCAAATGCCCAATAGGCCGTTCAAGGACTAGGTGGAGAGAGAGAGAGTGATGGTGACATGGGAAGATATAAAACCTACAACTTCCCTTGGTGATGCTACAGATAAATGAGATGGAACAGCATCTGCAATAAATATTTGAAATTGTGACCAGGAACATGCCTCTCGTGATTGAATCTCTGATTTTATTTTATTTTTTTCTTCATTGTTATTTCATGGAATATCTTTTGTACTGTATATCTTTTGTAATGGAATTTATAATTATTCTCTGTTTTCTGTCATGGATCTTCATGGCCTGTTGAGTACAGTAAATAATGATGATGATGATAAGTAGTCTGTTTACATACCGGTATTATATTTTGCATGTGTGTAAATCTTTCTCGGGTTTAAAGTACAAAGCTTGCTTGAGTGTTTCGAATGCAATATAGGAGTTTTCCTCTTCTAAGCCTGAAGCAGTAGATTGCCATAGAAAATATATAATATTATTTTAAGTTATCGAACTCTTCAGCATTTTCTTGGAGCCTTTAATACTATCACTAAAGGAGTTTGCCATGGTGGGTGAGTGGTCAACGTGTCGTTCTACTAACCCCAAGCTTGCAGGTTCGCTCCTGGCCGTGGTAAGTGATTTTTGAAAGGCGGAAAAAATGACGACACCATGTCATACGATATTGTCATGCCAAAGAACCCATTTGAATTCAGTAGGCCGTGTTCATAATGGCAAAATTAATCTCGGGAGTTTCCGCCAACACAAAGTTCCTCATTTCTCTACTAGAAAGCGCTATAGTGTTCAAGGAGCTTAGATATCTTACCTCCTTGACTTTCATAGTGCTTCAAGGAACAACGAAATTCGACATGCAAGCTACCCTAATAGACGACTCGGCTGTAAACACGGACTATGATTTGGAACCTTGAACATAAAAACACTGACGGGAAGGCTGATGCCCTTCCAGAAAATGCAAAAAGATATACCAATCAAAGACATAACAACCGGAATAGACCTTCCAAGGAAACCAAACTGAGAGTAGAAACCCTGAATATAATTACACTGACCAACAAGTGTGAGGAGATAGTCGACCTGATGGTAAGGAGGAAGATACATATATTAGGATTGAGTGAGACAAAATGGAAGGGGATGAAATCAAAGAAACTGAGGGAAGGTTATGAGGTACACTGGCATGGTAACAAGAAGGAAGCGAAGAATGGAGTTGGATTTGTGCTATATAAAGATACTAGCAACCCGCCCCGGCTTCGCCCGGGTACATTTATGAATGCATTACGTGATAAGTGCCTTTATTTTCGATGTCAATGAACTACGACCCATATCCGTTTTACGTCTCAGCATGATGGGATAAAATCACTGACTGGACTATTAATTATATTATCATGGAGATGCATGTGCAACGAATTCTTGTCGGACGTAATTTAAGAATAGCGAGGTGCATGACACTAAAATCCCCCTTCCGTCCAATCTAAAAACACTTATAGTAGGCGATGTATTGAAGATAGAGATATGCCCTCGCGGCATTTTTGTAGAACTACCGGTATTCATGCTGAACAATTCTTACACTCATAGTATACTAGCAGGTACCCGCGGCTTCGCCCGCGATCAAGACAATGGGGACGAAGCATTATTGCTGATAATTGGTCTATTCTATTACAGCAATCGCGGCTACAGGTGGGTCCATTCTAATTCTGAATATTCTGATACATACAGTATATTGATATGAGCAGCAAAGTGGGAATTTTATAGAGTTGTGAAAGTCTGCAGGGTTCGATGTTACATTATGTTAACACATTTTAAAATTACGTTTTTGGTTTTGCCATCTTCTGCTGAGACATAACGATTTTGTTGTTCGGATGCCATCGAGCACGCCACGTACAGTTGCCCATGGGAAAAAATGGTTTTGTCTAAATGTACACGTGCTACTCTTAAGTGTGTGTCATTGCGCTTTGTTAAAGAAATTGCGAATATTGTTTGAGGAGGGAACTGCACTCTTTCACACTGGAATGGCATATCTATCGAAATATGGAGAATTAAGAGTATTCTTACTTAAGCTATTCTGGATGTAATTTGGTCATACTTATTGATGATTTGAACGTCAACATATCGCATTAATAGACCTATAGTTAAATATCTCTCACCTTGGACGCTGATGCACATTTTGCAGTCTCTTCCAGTGTTACATCCCAGGGATTGAAATACTCCAACAACCCTTTTGCCTCACATACCTCTCTAAGTAATTAAAATTCCTGATTGTTGTTGGAGTCTTCAGTTTTTTAACTGGTTTGATGAAGCCCTCCATGTCTCCCTCTCCTGAGCTAATCGTTTCATCTCTACATAGCTACCACACCCTACATCCGAGGCAATCTGATTAACCCTGGTTTACCCCTACAGTTTCTAGTCCCCGACCCTCCCATCCATAACTAAGCTTGCTATTCCTGGGTGTCTTAATATGTGTCCTACCCTCCTAACTCTTCTCTCCATTAGCAGTCGCCAGAAACATCTCTCCTCTCCCACTCATCTTAATACCTCTTCGTTACTCTATCTACCCATCTGATCATCATTCTCCTGTATCACCACATTTCAAAAGCTTCAATACTCCTCCTTTCTGCTGCACCATTAGTCCAACTCAGCAACGTTTCTAGGTTTAAGCCGTGCCTTGTGCGGAGATACAATGGGAACAGAAACCCGCGTTTTAAGGCCCTAAAACGAATGGTTTTTGAGATATTGTCAGAAAACTATTCCTGGTCTGCGAAATTTCAGTGGTTACCATAGTAACGTTGATCTGTTTCTCAGAGGGAACACAGTTATTTGGGAATATCTCCGAAACCGTTCATTTTAGGAACTTAAAAAAGTGTGTTTAGGGGTCCCTACAGGACCTCCGAGTATTGTTTCTCGTATCTGGCAGCTTAAAATGAGCTAAATCCGATCTTTGTACCAACTGTCCTTGCTCAGTGCCAAAGGGCCGAAAAAAGTCACTTACAAATTGAATTTTCAAAAACCGTTTCTTAGTGAGCCTCTACATGCTGGGATGAACCAACGTGCAAAATTTCAGCTTTCTAGGTCTAGTGGTTTGAGCCCTACGGTGATGAGTCAATTTTGGATTATACATAATAGATTGAAGCCATAACAGATATCACATACATAAATGAAAGAATGATCAAAGCCAGAGTAAAACTTGGCAGTAACAGTCTCACAATAATCCAAGTATATGCTCCGCAGACAGGATGTAATGTTGTCGAAAAGCAAGAGTTCCTTGAAAAATTCGAGGATCAGGTGCAAGAGGATAATATTATGATAATAGGGCATCTGAATGCCCAAGTTGGAATAGATTGAGCAGGCTATGAAGAGGTTATGTGGTAAGGAATGTTGAAGGCGAGGATGTCCTAGACCTCTGTGCCAGAAATAATATGATAATAAAAAACACCTTCTTCAAGAAACAAGACAGCCAGAAAATAAGCAGATACAGCTAGGATGGAAGATCCAAAACAGTCATCGATTATGTAGTAACAACAGATAGAAAAAGTGGAGAAGGCGTGAGAAATGTAAAAGTTATTCCCAGTGAATGTTTAGACAGTGATCACAGCCTACTAATAACTGACTTGGAACTAGAAGGTTGTGCGAGCACCAAGTACACAGAAAGTGCCCAGAATAAAAGAGTGGAAACTGAAAGATAAGGCAAATAAGAAAGCCTTCCAAGATCTCGTAAGGCAAAAGTTACCAAAGAATGAAACACAACGTGCACAGGAGGAATGGAACCTGTTCAAAGCAACATTAGGGATCTGGAAAGTTGAGACAAGGCACAAATAAGGCAAGAAAGTGAAAGACTCCCTAGGCCGCGGATACCCTTACAATAGTCATGATGATGATGATGATGATAATTGTTGTTTTAAGGGGCCTAACATCTAGGTTATCGGCCCCTGATGGTTTGGGTGATCGTGAAGATGAAAATGAAATGCAAACTTAAAACTAACTAATAACCTACATACTAGAAGAAGAAATGGAAAACTAAAGGAGAATAAGGCAAATAAAGAACAGGAGGAAAAGAAATGCCCTCAACCCTCGAAGAATGCGGATTGAGGGACTTGGGAAGGAAGGAGAGCCATGAAAGTCAGATAGGAAAGTGAAAGAGGAGAGGGTAAGGGACAAAAGGGGATAACGGACCCAGCTCAGGAATCCCTCGGGGTCGCCAACTCCCGAACTCACCAGCCATGAGCCCCTGAGGGTGTAGCATTATCCAGGGTGCACCAGAAATGGTGAGGCTACATACAGCCTGCCTCCTTGAGGACCTTGAGCAGAAGGCAGGAAATGACATGAAAAGAACAAGAAGGCTGACCCCTCGCAGAAGGAGGGAATCAGAAAAGATGAGACAAGGGCTAATTAAAGCGGGAAAGGAAGAGACTCCCTAGGCCTCGGATACCCTAATACCGTCGGGGTCGGAAGAGAACATGAGTTGACCAAGTGAGGTCGACTGGAAAGAAGACGGAGCGGAGCCGGCACAAGTAAGTGGAAGCAATGCCGGACTCAGCTGGGGCCCCGTGGTCGCCAACCCACGTCCCACTAGATGTGAGCCCCTGGGCTCCTCCTTCTGACAGCAGAAGATATAGTTCACATTATATAATGTACAAACCAGTCAAAAGACTGAAGACTCCAACAACAACAATGTACACCATATAGCAATTATGAAAAATTTGTGTTTTATTACTATGTTTTAGAAAATTTTATAGTACAAAGAATGATGTGTAACTTGCAGTGATTGATTTTAGATTGACACTTGATTTGTATCACAAAGGCCGATTCAATGTTTTCTTCAATGTAGGCTGAAGAAGGCCCGTAAGAATGGGTCGAAACATGTACGAATAAGTTATATACATTAAAAGTATTGATTTGACGGTCATTTGTGTAATAACATATTTTACATCTCCACTCCTGCCGCCTTACTCATACACTATAAAAGCTACATATCTTCTGTTGTTGGAGTCTTCAGTCTTTTGACTGGTTTGATGCAGCGCTCCACGCCTCCCTGTCCTGAGCTAATCGTTTTATTTTTACGTAGCTACCACACCCTACATCCGAGGCAATCTCTTTAACATATTCTAACCTTAGTCTACCCCTACAGTTCTTGTCCTCGACCCTTCCTTCCATAACTAAGCTTGTTATTCCTGGGTGTCTTAGTACGTGTCCTACCAACCTATCTCTTCTCTTCATAAGCAGTCGCCAGAAACATCTCTCCTCTCTCACTCATCTTAATACCTTTTCGTTTGTAACCCTATCTACCCATCTGATCTTCATCATTCTCCTGTAACACCACATTTCAAATGCTTCATTTCTCCTCTTTTCTGCTGCACCAATTATCCAAATGTCACGCTCCAGACAAAGGCTTTGTGTTACCTAAATCTACAGTCGATATCAACAGATTCCTTTATTTTGTAGAAATGCTTTCCTTGCCTGAGCCAACCTACTTTTTATACCCTCTTTGTTTCGTCCATATCTTCTGAACAGGCCATAAGCTTAGTTCTACCCAACTTACGATTAGTCATCAAAACAGCAGATGTATATCCCACATCATCATATTTTCCTTTCCATATTAGTATACTATAGTGTTTCCCCCCCAAAAATACCAATCATCCTTCACAACTTATAATGGGGCAATAATAGTGATAATCATTTCTAAGACTTGCAATATTAAAATGAATAGTTATTTTTTCCGGCTGCCTAATGGCTTAATATTTAACAGTAATAGTTTCTACAGTGTAACAACATCCTCCTCCTGCCCCCCCTCCCCTCCCTCCCCCTTCCTCCTCAATATATATGAATCTTAATCACATGTAATTTACTTCAGGTTTTATCACATATTCCAGTAATTGGAATGATTTGTGTGTCAACCGACTGAAAGCTATAATATTAATTGTTAATAAGGCAACAATGAAAAATGGCTTCAAAGCTATTGTTCAGCTCCCATCAGTTACCTTTATTTTAGTTCCATATTTCACCACGAGATGGTATGTATTCTCTTTGTGAACTGGTCTTTTATCTTTGACTTGTCTGTATTGTCTGTGTGTCTTTGACAATGTGTAGCCATCATGTCGTGTAGTGTTGTGTTTGTTTTCCTGTTATTAATATGAATATAAATTTGAATACTCTGCCTTCCGTATGATGTATATGCCTATACAGTTCTCTAGAAGGTACACCTTCATACCACAACAGCTATCTTTAAAGAAAATGAAATCGAACCATTCAACTTATTGATTGGGAGAGTTTGGGACGACTCAATGTTATGTGTCCTCTCTACTAACGTGTGAACGTCATTACTACTTAAGAAAAGTCTCATTGTTTACGAGAGAGAGAGAGAGTAAAGTGAACATTAATTAGTTGAAGAATGGTGAAATATTATTGAATGTTCTATTTCCCTTGATTATGAGACATCGCTCAAGTCTAGCGAGAATTCCCAGACGGGAGAAACTGCTGACGCACAACATCAATTGCTAATTAGGATTACATGTCTTAAACAAACAGGACTGCAAAGTAATGTGTTAAATTATTGAAAATACAGCGCACAAATTGTGCATAGGGTTAATAAATTTGAATATACATTAGTGTTTTCACCTTCCACCTTCACAAAATATCACAATGGAAGGTCCCCTGTTCTTACATGTGATTACGTGGTACCAATTACATTGTTTACCACATAATATACAAATACAGGATTCGTCTATGTCATGAAAGTACTCGATGACACACAGTTTATGCTGGTACCCATGTACTGCCATCGAGTTAAGGAAGTGTCGTAGGTCTTGATTGGTGTCAGTCCATACCCTATTCGTCATGGCTTCCGTTATGTAAAATTCGAGCCTGGTTTCATCCCTCTTCTTCACTCTCTCATGCATTAGTCTTTTCCAGGCGTCCGTAGATTGTAGTCATCTCTTCGTCCGTAGGTCCTCAATGAAGTTCTCCTTGGCAAGTTCGTACACCAGTCTATATTTTGCATATTTTGATAATCCCAGGGTTGCTTTTAGGAAGCGCGACTTCACTGCCTCGAGCGTCCTCAAATCCGCCAGGGTCATTTTCTCCCAGACGATTTCTATCCCGTATGTGGTGATGGGCACTATTTTCGCGTTGAATAATCTCATAGCGGTTCCCAAAGAGAGCTTCGTGAGTGATTTAATGTCATATATGGTTTTAGTTGCCGCCGTTGCACGAGACTTTATGTGGACTCTGTAGGGAATAGCAGTGGGAATAACGAAGTTACTAATTAAATTAAGGAAGGGGGCGTGGTGGCTCAGCGGTCTAGCTGCATGCCTCTCACCAAGGCGGTCCGGGTTCGATTCCCGGTCAATGCATGTGAGATTTTCGAAGTGAAATGCCATGTCCTGTGGTTCGGATTCCACGTAAAAAGGAGGTCCCGTGGCTCATGATCTCGAGATTAACGGTCACGTTAAACTACAAGCTTCCTTCCTTCCTTAAATTAAGGAAATGAAAGGTGGTTACTTTTAAGAGCGATGGGAATAACTACGTTACTAATAAAATAAATGTAACGCGGTTACTTTTAAGAGTGATGGGTGTAACGACGTTACTAGTTAAATTAAATAAATAGGCTATTTGATTCATAGAATGATTAAAAAAAAGATTAGACAAGCCAAGGAAGCTTGGATGTCAGATAGGTGCAAAGAAATTGAAGAACTTAACAGTAAATAAGTTCTGATGTTTTCCAGGTCCATAAGAAAATCAAAGAAGTCTCAGGTAGACACAGGAAAAGAAACAGTCAATTTAGTTGATAGTGGCATTATTGAAGATCTTGGATGATGATAGCATTGTGACGCTCACTACATTTTTAACTAGATATATAACACGGGCATATTACCAGAAGACTGGCTCTTGTCTACATTTATTGCTCTTCCGAAGAAACCGATTGCTAAGTCATGTAGTGACTTGAGGACAATCAGTCTTATCCACAATCGCGTATACAGGAAATGCAAGATGAATATCAGTGACACGCAGTTTGGGTTCTGCAACGGTCTAGGAACTCGTGAGACATTTGCGCTTCAAGTTATTTTCCAGAGATGCCGTGAGGTAAATCAGGATGTACGGTATATGCATGTTTTCCGGACTATGCAAAAGCCTTTGACCGTTGTCAGCATGATGAGTTGTATAATGCACTCAAGAACTCAGGAATAGATGAGAAAGACATTCAGATCATCATTAATTTATACTGGGGTCAAAAGGCTAGTATCGAAATTGATGGACATACAGTATTTTGAGATCAGTGGAAATAATGCATGGTGTGAGACAGGGATGCATTCTTTTGCCACTTCTTTTTAATATCTATGCAGAACAGATTTTCTCAGAGGCACTTGATGGCATTCAACAAGGTATTAAGGTCAATGGTAATTATATTAATAATATATGGTATGCAGATGATAATGTATTGATTGCAAATAGTTTCGAAGGACTTAAAGAGATAGTTACTATGGTGTATCAAAAGAGTAAACAATTTGGCCTAGACCTCAACATTAAGAAAACAAAATATATGATAATATCGCGAAAACAAGCATTGTCACAAGTCCTTTTGGTCGATGGGCATCAGATTGAGCGAGTCATGAGTTTGGTTTATTTAGGAAAGAATATTAATGAGAATTGGGATCCTTTGGTTGAAATCAGTGGCGGCTGGCAGATAATTGTTCTGGGTGTTGCACTATATTCACCCGCAAGATTTTGTCTAGGGTGGGGGCGGGCATGTATTATTTTTAGCCTACTTTTCACATTTTGCAAAAATGAGGAAAAAGTAGACTTACGAGATCGATCCGGGAAAATGTGTATCTGTCTGGCTGTGTGTGTGTGTGTGTGTGTCCCCCCCTTTTCTACTCATAAACGGCTGCGGCAATCGGAACCAAATTTAGTATGAGTAAAGATGTATACCGGAATAGCTCATGCCCATATTTGAAAATTATGTCAGTGCTACCTACTGCTGAAAAACCTCACTAGATATTTGAGCTCCATGTTGGATATCTTGGAAGGTATGCATGGGAGCTATTCCAAAATTGGCACACATGTAGATAATACTATTTCAGTTTAATTTCCAGGAGGCCATACATCACAATGTTGCCAAAATAATTTTAAGCCATCTGATAGGTCCAATTTTTAAATGCATATAACTTCTACACTATCAATTGGATTTCAACCAAATTTTGTATGTAATATGTGTACATAAACACATATGACTGAGCTTATTCTTAAGAGCCACCAGGGCTGCCAACTGTTAATAATATCCAAATACCAATATATCAGAAAGTATGCAAGCCGACAGCTTTAAACTATGCCCACGTATAGTACCTGACATTTTAGATTAATTTGGAGTAATTCATATAAGTCAGTGCTGACAACATGATTCTATGCCTGCTGATATGTCCAATTTTAAAATAGATGTAACTTCTATACTAACACATGGATTTCATCCAAAATTGGCAAAACAAGATATAATATTTCAGATTATTTCTGGCCAGCACACGCATGACATTGTTGCCAACATGCTTTTACGAGTGGTGATAGATCCAATGTCTAACTGCATGTAACGTCTATTGGACTTCAACCTAATTCTGTATTCTGTACCTTGAGAGATGGAACTAAGAATATATTCAGTCTCCAGGGCTGCCAAACGTAGTGCTCCATTAGGCTACATTATACCAGGTATATTTCTAACTAATTAACATTTCCATATTACCAACTTAATTTTGTCCTTATTCTAGATAGGTTCATATACTGTAGATTAATCATTGGCATGAATCTTTATTTTAAGAAAAGTTGGCTCTTTAGTTCTTTAGGGAACTTCTTGTTTTATTTCATTACCTACATGTCACTAAGTGATATTGAGACGTTTTCGTTTCATTTCTTACTTGCTTCGTGACATTCATTATTTGGCTGCTCTTAAACCGTTGGGTAAGTTACATGGTCTTCATAGCATGAATTTCATTTCATTTCATATTTATTCATCAGTGCCTTACATTATATTTTCATTACACCGAAGGGAGTCTCTGAGAAGAGCAAAGCCCCACTTTGCATTCGGGATGCGTCAGAGCCCCCACTATATATACTGGATTATATTTACATATGTACACAAGATGCCAATTAGTGAGAATCGAGCAATGATAAATTATTTACAGTATACATTAGAGAGATGGTAAATTTATATAGGATAAGGCAGGTCAACAAGAGAAGAGATCGCATAAATATTGCAAATGGAGATACACAGGAAACACTAGCACAACAAAGAATCGGGACATAATTTATGAGGAACAACCTACTTGTTGAACAAATAATGCTGCAGCTTCCTCTTGAACTGAACAGCATTATTGTTGCTGGCCTTCACGGAACATGGTAGGCTGTTCCATGCACAGACCGATCTATTTACAAAACCCAGTTTGTACGACTCAGTCCTGGGAAGGAATATGGGAGGAATATCTTTTTTTTTAGTTCAGAGTTTTTGTCCATAGGAGTTTGCTTTTCTTTGTGATTCATCGTCATAATGTTCATTTTTTTTAACAGGCAAAGAGTAGTTGTATCGCAATGTATCGACAAATAATCAAGCAGTTCATTAAAATGGTAATGGTAATCCGGTTCGCCGATTTTTAGCCTACTTTTCACATTTTGCAAAAATAAGGAAAAAGTAGTCTTGTGAGATCAATCCGGGCATATCTCTATCTCTATCTCTCTCTCTCTATCTATCTCTCTCTCTCTCTCTCTATCTCTCTCTATATCTATATCTCTCTCTATATCTCTCTTTCTATCTATCTATCTCTCTCTCTCTCTCTCAATGCCGTATTTGAAAATGATGTCAGTGCTACCAACTGCTGAAAAATCACATTTGAAATTTGAGCTCCATGTTGTATATCTTGGAAGGTATGAATGGGGGCTATTTCAAAATTGGCACACGTATAGATAATAATATTTCAGTTTAATTTCCAGGAGGCCATACATGGCAGTGTTGCCAAAATGTTATAAGCCTACTGATAGGCCCAATTTTAAATGCACATAACTTCTACTCTATCAGTTGGAATTCAACCAAATTTCGTATGTGCTATCTGTACATAAACAGATATGACTGAGCGTATTCTTAAGAGCCATCAGGGCTGCCAACTGGTAATAAATGCTCTCAATTTCTTTTACCCAAATACCAATATATCGGAAAGTATGCAAGCCGACAGATTTAAACTATGCACACGTATAGTACCTGACATTCTATATTAATTTGGAGTAACTTATATACGTCAGTGCTGCCAACTTCATTCTAAGCCTGATGATAGGTCTGATTTTAAAATGCATGTAACTTCTATACTAACTAATGAATTTCATTCAAAATTGGCTCAACAATAGATCATATTATTTCAGATCATTTCTGACCAATACATGCATGACATTGTTGCCAACATGATTTTACTTGCGCTGTTAGATCCAATGTTTAACTGCATGTAACGTCCATGCTATCCATTGGACTTCAACCAAATTTTGTAGTCTGTACCTTAAGAGATGGAACTAAGAATATATTCAGTCACCAGGGCTGCCAACTGTAGTGCTCTATTAGGCTACATTATACCAGGTATACAGTATTTCAAACTAATTAGAAATGTCGATATTACCAACTTAATTTTGTCATTATTCTAGATAGATCCATATAGATTAATCATTGGCATAATCTTAAATTTTAAGAAAAGTAGGCTCGTCACGGTTATTCTTGTTAAATAGGCCTAACTGTAGATATTCTCAAATGATACCAAATTACTAAGTTAAATAACACTGTGGAATTATCCCAACATCTAAATCAGTTAACCATCAGTAACTTCAATTGATGAAATAAACTGGTGTGACAATGAACAATCGAAATATTCTCGGGATTTCAGGGGGCGCCCATAAGGTGATAGTGTAAAAGACTGCTTGATATCGGAGAAAACCGTATTCAATTGCGCGGTAAAAAGATGTACCTCATTCATAACAAATGCCGCAGTTCAGAGACATCACATTTTCATCGGATTAAATGGAATATAAGTTACTCTACATGAAAACCTTCACGAGAAAAAAACAACGTAAGTTATATACGAGAGTGAGAACTGCGAGTGTCACAGGTACGCGCAACATTGCAAGACATGGCTTCGGCAGTTGATGAAGCATCTCGGATGTGTCCGTCCGCGCCTGCGCCTCGGCTTCCTGGTTGCAATCAGCGGGCAACGACCAGCCGTGTTAACTGTTGGGATAGGGCTTACCCGGTCTAACATCTCTGCCATACCCTTCAGTATTGAGATCTGGTCGATGCTTGGGGCTGGCAACGACCAAACGGACGAGCACTCCTAGACAGCTGGCGCGCTTCGCTTCCTCAGGCTGGTCACAGTCACTTACCAAAAGTTTTCCTGAATTATTAAAGAACAGAATTATGAACTCCTATCATCATCATCATCAACTTTAAGTCGAATCGGAGTAGGCTATAAATCTTCTTCCTTCAGTCCAGTTTGTGGATGTGTTTACGGTGACTAAAGAGTCCAATCCTGGCATAGAACAAGCGTCCACACAAGTCACATAGTAATGCTGGAGGAGGACGTGGTTGGGCTGCACGAAGTTTCCTAGCTTGACGTTTGGCCTCTTCATGTGTGTAAATTGGTCCTTGTAGCGCCTCTTAGGACCACCATGAGGTCTGGTGCCATAGCATAACTCATATAGAATTTGACGAGGTAATCTCACATCATCCATCCGTTGGACATGACCAATCCATCTAAATTGGTGACCTATTATGGATGATTCTATGCTGTTGATTTGAGCCTTTTCAAGAACAGCAATATTGGTAATGCGGTCTTCCCATTTAATCCTCAGGATTGATCGAAGTTTTTGTAGGTGGAAGCGCTCAAGTTTCCTAAGATCACGTCCGTAAAGGGTCCACGTTTCACAGCCATACAACAATGTAGAAATGACTACTGCTTTGTACACCATAAGCTTTGTACTCATGGACAGATCTTGATTCATGAAGACCCGGTGCGCTAATCGTCCATATGCTGCATGGGCTGCGCCAATTCTCTTATCCACATCCTGCTCGCAGGTGCAGCACACAGAAATGGTACTTACTGCCCAGGTACGAGAAGTGGTATACCTGTTCTAATGGCAAATTTGAGATGGAGATATTGAACTGAGGAAGAGGTGTGCCTGGTGAAGGTTGTGCCAAGACTTTAGTCTTATTGACATTTATGGTAAGACCGAAACTATCACATGCACTTTTGTAACAATTAACTGACTCTTGCAGGTCTTTGGTGTGAGAGTTGGTACCGCAGCATCATCTGCATACAACATATTAGTAATATTAGTAACCTGAGTTTTCCTCAAGGAGCGGAGACGAGTTAGGTTGAAAAGCCCTCCATCAAAACGATACTTGACCTTCACACCTGGGATGTTTGTGGGTGAATCATAAAGCATTGCAGCCAAGTACAGCGCGAAAAGCGTTGGAACCAGTACGCATCCTTGTTTCAGTCCATGGGTAATAGGAAATTCATCGGACATCTTATTCTGATGCCAAACCTGACCTGTCATGCCATCATGGAGAGCCTTGATTAGTTCTACAAAACGCTGAGGGCAACCAAACCGCTTCAGCACCACATGGCTGGTCTTGGAACCGAATCAGATGCCTTTTCCAAGTCATAAAAGACTAAGAAGAGTGGATTCCGTTCTCTACATTTTTCTTGTAGCTGTCTCGCACAGAAAATCAAGTCAATTGTGTTTCTGGAAGCTCTAAATCCGCATTGTGACTCTGGGAGGATCTTCTCAGAGAAAAACTCGAGGCGGTTAAGTAGAATTCCTACACGTATAAAAGGAAACATACAACTTTTATTACTAAAAATATTATGACAGTATTAATTGTTTTTCATGAATTAATCTGGTCGTTGTGTAACACTGCAACCTTATTACCGGCTGCCACTGGTTGAAATAAGATGCCGCATAGAGAAGGCTACATGCATCTTCTATGACATGAAACAGCTACTATGTAGTCGAGATCTCAGTATGACGCTTAAAAAAAGAATTGTAAAATGTTATGTTGTCTCCACCCTTCTTTATGGTTTTGAAGCTACAGAAAAGAAGATTCGAGCTTTTGAAATGTGGATATACAGGCAGATTCTTAAAATCTCGTTGACAGAACATGTGAGTAATAAGTGTATTATTCTCCATATAATTCCATGTGAGTAACGCAGAGATTCTTCAGCGCGTGGGCAACCAACCTGAACTGTTAAACACCATTAAGAAGAGGAAATTGGAATACTTGGGACACTCATATGAGGAATCCAAAATACTCCAATTTATACTTCAGGGTAAAATTGAAGGTCAGCGTGGACCGGGAAGGAGACGATTAACTTGGATGGATAATTTACGAACATGGTTTGGGTTGTCTTCCATGGAACTCTTCAGGATTGCACAGGATAAGAAGGGTTAGCCATGGTGGTAGCCAACGTCCGTATCGGATAAGGCAGAAGAAGAAGTGCCACTTAAATACCACCTTAGAAATTGACCTAATATGCCACCTTACAACCACCTAAACCCTTGTGTGCCACTTTACTGCCCTCTTGTCCTTGGCAATGCTTTGTATTTTTGAAGTTGTACAGGTAAACTGGCAAGATTTGACAGCTGTCAGGTATTGTGACGAGATCCTGGCACCTCATGGTCATTAGTAGGGCTTGGATCGATATGCTTGATAAAATCTCCAGATATGCTCGAAAAACATGTATTTTATGCTAGAAAAACCCACTATATGCGGTTAAATATGCAGAATATGCTCGCAAAACACCGTTAAAACTATAGAAAAGAAAGTGAAACAAAAAAAACAATAATATACCTTTATATACGAGCTTTATTGTATGTATGATACACTACAATAAACTCGCATTCAAGTTTTTCAAGTACTGTATATATAGTATAAAAGAAATTTTCTTATAAAAGTTACAGTTTAAAAGCTCATTTACAAAATGTTCAGAATTAGGCGAGTCAATGAAGTAGATCTGCATTGGTCTGTACAACAAGAATTTTTTCTATGTTTTCAGTTTTGAATGATTTTCTTAAATCAGTCAATAAAAGTTTCAATTACGAGAACGACCTCACTAAAGGTTAAAAACCTGCGTTTCTATTATTCGCACCAGATAGGCTTTTCATTAATTATTTCTGTTTTCGAACCTTAAGTATGGTCAGGGCCTGAATTCGGGGGGGATTCGAAGAAAAACAAACTATTTAGACGAAAACCACAAGAATATGTATTTTTATGCTTCTATTCTGAAAACCACGGTTTTATGCATTTATATGCTCGATAAATTTCAATTCTGTTGGTCCCAGATAGGTGAAAATACCACCGAAAGGCTTCTTTCAATGTGTACTATTCAGGAAAATAATATGCTCGAATCCGAGCCCTAGTCATTAGTTTCAAGGTGCTGTGGACAGTGGACGTAGATTTTATACTAATGGACAACAATGGATGCCACTGTAGAGTGCAGCTGGCTTAGATCTCCCTGCAAATTGAAGATATTGCCTACATGGATTGACTAACTTGTTCTTCCAACTTGGATCCAATGAAGCAAATGTGGAATGCCCTTGACAGGCGAATTACTACAAGTCACTCTCCATGAGTTATGATGATGGTGAAAATAAAAATCCACAGCTTGCTTCCAGTCGACCGACCGGGTCAGGGAATGGAATGAATGATGCTCCCATCTAGCGGCGAGGATATGAACTGTGCCGGCCGCCGAAGCCTGTAGCAACCCCCTTGGACAATGATTAAATGAATGACAGTGGAGAGTGTAGCTGGAATGAAATTTGTGACAGGGAAAACCGGAGTACCCGGAGAAAAACCTGTCTGCCTCCGCTTTGTCCAGCACAAATCTCTCAGGGAGTGACCGGGTTTTGAACCACGGACCCAGCGGTGAGAGGCCGGCGTGCTGCCGTCTAAGCTACGGAGGCTAGGGTGGAACGAAAAAAATATTGTTTTCAAATTCAATACATACCAGTGATAAAAAGTTGCCTTTTTTGCTATTATTAAATCAATTGTAAAGTTTGAACACGATTGGAGTAGGGTAAGAGGTGCCGCAAAGGGTTAGAAATTCTGATTTTTTTAGTGAAATTTACAAAATTTCAATACATTTGGATCGGCAAAAAATATTGTTGTATTTATCAATTTCTGCTCAAAAATGGCAGTTTTAGATGACTAAGATGCACCAGTTAACAGCTGATCAATGTGATCAATGATCATTGTTGGGGACATAGTATGTACGGTTAGAGTGGAGGTGGGGGGGGAGCGTGTTACTGCTTGTCAGCAGCAAGTAGGTTTGAGGGGGAGTGAACCGTTTCATGTCGCGACTTGTCTCTCTATGCCTCAGAGGTCAGTCCAGTCCAAGTGTTGGTGTGAGACACAAGTCGTTGTGAAATGCAAGTTGTGAATGATTAATTTTGATTGTGTTGGTAGTGTCAGTAAGTAATTTGTAAATAGACCTTTAGTGTATTTGCATAATACTTACAAGCTTTTTTTTAATGAGATTGCAGAGATGTTGTCAAAGCGAGTTCAGACTATACTTCAGTGGGAATGTCCCATTTTCGGTGATCCTAAATTATTGAGTATTACTTATTTACCAACCTATGATGATGTCATGAAGAATTACCTTTATATTCGACACGAGTTGAAACGATATATATCGACAAAAGAGCCAATGGTGAGCAAGATATTAGATATTCTAAAGGAGAAAGTTGAAAATGTTTGGGTTAAAGCATCAATCCCTACAGTGTCTCGTATCCGTATGTTGCAAATGGGAAAAGCATATCATGACAGGTATAGAGATATATATTGAGATCAAAGGGAAGAAAAGGCACAGAAATTATGATTTAGCTGTAGACAAATTTTTTAATGAAAGTAAGCACCTTTTTGATGTAGCATCTTGCAAGTGCAAGTTGCTCTCAGAGTGTAAGTGTACAAAAGATAAAAAAAAAGTGCCTGTGCTTGAAAAAAAAAGGTTCTAGTAGATCAATGAACTGATAGGAACATGTGTATCAGCATACTTGATAAGTCGGTTACTAGGATTTTGAGCCAGAGAGAGGATAGAAAGTTAAAGGTGATTCGACAAGAGCTTGAATACAAACAACATTTGGAAACTGAGGCAGCTAATACAACACAAAATGACGTGGTGCTTCAATCTGATGATTCGGATGACGAGTTTCCGGTAGAATCGGCCAATTTGACTGGAATTGATGTGCTTCAACCTGAAGATTATGATACAGTAGATGAGTTCCAGGCTGAATCAATTGATAATGCAAAGCCTTCCACCTCTTCTCAGGCCCTCACAAAAAATATGCTACAACTGCCGACAGTAGCTTCTATCTGTGACAGAACTGGGGTTAGGCAGAGTTGGGCAAAATACTCACAAAATGTATTTTCGATACAAAATACAAAATACTCACAAAAAAGTATTTTAGATACAAAATACAGTTATAAAATTCCTGAAAATACAAAATACAAAATAGTATTTTAAAATACATTTCAAAATACAAAATACTTAGTAAAATATGCTTCTCTTCCATTCAAACTTTTCAAAATATTATTATTATTATTAATATTATTATTATTATTATTATTATCGGTGATCAAGACGGGTGCGTGCATTAACCTGCAAGGCCAAAGGATTCAAATCCCACCGTCAGCCTCCATGAAATGGTACTTCCTGATGGGCCTTGGTCGCTGTTGCCCTGTTGTCATTTCGTTTCCCATCCAGCTCTGTGTTGAGGATGGCGTCAGGAGGATCATCCAGCCGTGAAAACCACTGCCACATAGAAATTTACCTCACTTTGTCCTCGAACCCACAACATGGGAAATATATACGGTATAGGAATTGTTATTATTCATTCACTCAATTTCCCTAATCGGCCAACTAGGGACCACGATAAGCCTCATCTTACATTCTGGCATTTGTTCACTTTTCGCTTGATCCACATTGTCTTCATGAGCTCACTGTGTTTAGCACGACGTTCTTCTGTCCATTTCGCACCAGTTGTCCGTTTTTTCGTCCCGGTAAGTCCCAAACGTCTTGATGGCTGCTCTATAAAGGTTTCGGTCTTGTGCATCTTCTGCTCGTATCCCCATTTCTTTCAGATCTTTCTGGACGTTAACATACCTTGGCATTGTCGTTTTTGGTTTTGAGTCGAATATACTGAAGATACGTTTCGTCAATCGGGAGTCGATCATCCGTCGTATATGACCGTAAAAGCAAACTCTGCGTTTTCGCATTGTATCTGTGATCTTCTCTATCCTCGAGTAAATTTCTTGCCTGGATTTTCTGATGTAGATGCCATTTTTGTAGTCCGGGCCTAGTATGATGTGTAGGATCTTTCTTTCTTTTTCTCTAACTTCGCGAGTAAATATTTCTCGGGTAGGATAAGGCATTCAGATGCATATAGCGGTACTGGTTTGATGACAGTGTTGTAGTGACGAATTTTTGTGTTCATAGAAAAGCACTTTTTGTTATATATGTTGCGGGTGGTTTGAAAAGCGACTTCCATTTTCTTGCTTCTTGCTTCTATGGCTTCCTTGTCAAGGCCATTTTGCTGGATCCATTCCCCAAGATATTTAAATTTATTAACACGGTTTATCGTTCCATATTTGGTGTTTAGTTGTGCTGTATCATCCTTGATATTATTATTATTATTATCGTATGACCTAAGCTACCTCGTGGAGATGCGGCCTCGATGACGTAGTTGGTAGCATGCTGAGCTTCTATGACCAAGATAGCGGGTTCAAATCCGGCCGAAGCCATCGGATTTTTAAGAGCATTAAAAATCCCTCAGTATGCCTTCCTTCGGAGTGGAAGTTAAGCCGGCGGTCCCATGTCATAGATTTATGGCATGTTAAAGAACCTTCCACTAATTACACCTGTGTGAAGCTAAATTGTATAGGTTACGAATGTAAACAACGCTCTTAGGTTTCTACGTTCGTTGCGGTGGCGTCTAGTAGCTAAGTTCTGAACTAGGCCTTGTAGTCGTTGACGGTGGCGTTTGGCGGCAAAAGTAGGAACTATCTGAAAAAATCGAAGTTACAGTCCACATGAATTAAAAAACAGATACACACACTAATACAGCCATCACAATTTACACCGGTTATCAGACAGATTCTACACACACCCAAAGTACACGGGGCTACATGACCGCGTTGTCGCAGCCCCTAAACTTAAGAACCAACCAATCCTTATAATGGTATAATGATGAGCACCACACAATATTTTGAAACTATAACCCCACCCTCGCATTGGTCAATCTTGGCTATACAACTGCCACAGTTGATGCTAACAAAGATATTGGTAGTTTTGCAGCATGGTGATGCCCACATCTGCCCTTCCAGGACGGCTGAGATGGGATTCGAACACACCTCTTCTCAGTTTGGCCTTCGAGGCTGAGTTTATCCCGTTCCAGCCCTCAAACCAGAAATAAATTCCTTGCCAGAGTCGGCAATCGAGCCCGGGCCTCTGTGGTGACAGCCAAGAGTGCTAGCCACTACGCAACACGTCGAACTTATATATATATAGTGTATATGTGTACTGTTTAAACAGGATGAAACTATTGAGAAAACGCTATCATTCAAAGATTATCTAACAAAGACTGCCGACAACCGCAAGACGTAGAATGACATTTTGTGGAAGCTTTGTCGTTCCACTTAGGGTCCAACACCAATATTCTCTGTTGTTCAGCTGTTGACTTCGTATAATCTGTCACTGAATACTGTGCACCAGTTCGGATAAAGAGCTAGTTGTCGTTGCGATATTGTGTTCATGTCGCCCCGTGTACTTGGGCGTGTGTGGAATTTGTCTGATGAATTGTGTTATTGTGATGGCTATATTAGTGTGTGTAGCCTATTTGTATTTCAGATAAGGATTGGGAAGGAGGCGGCCATGCTCTTAATTTAGGTACCATCCCGGCATTTGCCTGAAGTAGAAGTGGGAAACCACTTGCAGGATAATTGAGTTGCCTCAGACCAGAATTATATTTCTTGACAGATTCGTGAATCGAAACCGACCTCAGGAGTGACAGCCAAGAATAATAGCCACTGCACCACGAAGTAGTCGGATAAATAGCTCTCGTGCCAAGATAATAGGTGTACAGCTTAATAACTAAGGCCCGGAAGATCATGCAAAATCATATTTTTGCATATTTATGCATATTTTGGTTATTTTGGCACAATGCATCATATTCTTCTCCTTTGCCTGTTTAAGTGCATATCTATGCTGGAGAATAGTGTATATTTTAATTTCCTATTGTTTTGAAGCGCTTTTTGTTACTTCATGTTCAGTCGTATATTTCTATTCGGACTCCAAGAGTTTCTTGGTTGGTTAGTCAAACCTGAACATTTCCTTGTTAATGATAAAGTTGCTTTCACCTCCCTTAAATCACCCCGAGTATTTGTATATTCTGATAACTAGTAGTCTGCATTGCCAGTAAGGAAAAACCGGATTCTCCAACAACTGAAATACCTTCGTTCCATTCATTTATCACCAGTTCACAATAGGGGTTCAGCTTATGAATGACCAGGGATTTCCACAAATATTACCTGGACCTATTATCTCAAATTCCTTAATTCCAACCTTCAGTGAAATACCAAGCTGCTTACTGTCAACCACAGCAAGCACGGAGGTATGACTCCAATAAAAGCTAACGTCGTTGTTAAGTTGCGAAATTTTTTGAAAACATTTGGGAATGAATTATATTCTACCGACGATAGTGTCCTTTATTGTAAAATTTGTGAAGGAAATGTAGGGAGTTTCTGGAAAGTTTTCTGTGGCTGAACATTTGGAACCCGCCAAACATAAGAGAAATGTCGTTAAAAAAGAAATAAAAAAAGAAAAACACACATCAATTCAGCCCTTGTCAGCAAGAAGAAATTTCAGGAGACTATCACAGGATAATACTGAAATTATTTCAATACAGTCCCTTTTGCAAGTTAATATCAATTATTTTTAGCCTACTTTTCACATTTTGCAAAAATGAGGAAAAAGTAGACTTATGAGATCGGGCAAATGTCTGTCTGTCTGTCTGTCTGTCTGTCTGACTGGCTGTGTGTGTGTCCCCCCCTATCAACTCCTAAACGGCTGCAGCAATCGAAACAAAATTTGGTAGGAGTAAAGATCTATACCTGAATATCTCACGGCCATATTTTAAAATGATGTCAGTGCTACCAACTGCTAAAAAATCGCAATTGAAATTTGAGCTCCATGTTGGATATCTTGGAAAGTATGAATGGGAGCTATTTCAAAATTAGCACACGTACAGATCATAATATTTCAGTTTAATTTCCAGGAGGCCAAACATGGCAGTGTTGCCAAACTGATTATAAGCCTCCTGATAGGTCCAATTTTTAAATGCATATAACTTCTACACTATCAAGTGGAATTCAACCAAATTTCGTATGTTGTATGTGTACATAACCAGATATGACTGAGCGTATTCTTAAGACCTACCAGGGCTGCCAACTGTTAATAAATGCTCCTAATTTATTTTATCCAAATACCAATATATCAGAAAGTATGCAAGCCGACAGCTTTAAACTATGCACACATATAGTACCTGACATTCTATATTAATTTGGAGTAACTTATATACGTCAGTGCTACCAACATGATTCTAAGCCTGCTGACAGGTCCAACTTTAAATACATGTAACTTCCATACTATCATTTGGATTTCAACCAAATTTCGTATGTGCTATGTGTACCATAACAGATATGACTATGCGTATTCTAAGGAGCAACCAGGGCTGCCAACTGTTAATATGTGCTGTCCCTATTTTTGTTACCCTAATATCAATATATCAGAAAGTATGCAAGCCAATAGCTCTAAACGTTGCACACGTATAGTACCTGGCATTCTAGACGAATTTGGAGTAACTAATATACGTCAGTGCTGCCAACATGATTCTAAGCCTGCTGATAGGTCCAATTTTAAAATGCATGTAACTTCTATACTAACTAATGGATTTCATTCAAAATTGGCACAACAATAGATCATATTATTTCAGATTATTTCTGACCAATACATGCATGACATTGTTGCCAACATGATTTTACGCGCGCTGTTAGATCCAATGTTTAACTGCATGTAACGTCCATGCTATTCATTGGACTTCAACCAAATTTTGTATTTAGTACCTTAAGAGACGGAACTAAGAATATATTCAGTCATCAGGGCTGCCAACTGTAGTGCTCTATTAGGATACATTATGCCAGGTATACAGTATTTCGAACTAATTGGAAATTTCGATATTAGCAACTTAATTTCGTCATTATTCTAGATAGGTTCATATTCTGTAGAATAATCATTGGCATGAAAAGTAGGATGTATAGTTCTTCACGGAACTTCTTGTTTATTCTGAATTCACTATGTAAATATTGTAAAATTATTTTCATTTTTTTTAAATCAATGGGTATTAAAATTGTATACGAGTTATACTTAAAAATGAACATAATAAAATAATTATTGATGGTAAGACTGCTTGAGGATCCATAAAATAATATTTCCTACTATTTAGAACTGTTTCTTAGTTGAGATGTTAAAAAAAAAAGGTGTATGCCCTAGTTATATGTCCGTCTGTTCATATTTTCTTTATAGCGCTGTCAGGCAAACAGTGAGGCATTTCATTCAGACTACTCTCTGATATCCTAAAATGGTGATGTAAGAAATCAGCACCACGGGACACTACAGTCAATTGACTCAACATGTTTAATTTGTACATTCCGTTATAAATTATCCTTTGTAAGTAATACCGTACCGGTATGCCACAAAAGAATAAAAAACATAATTAATGAACGAAGTTGGGTCATTTATAATTATTAACAACCAACCAACAACGGCAGCTGGTGCCCAGATGTCTGTGGTCTCGGTAGACGTGGGTCGAACCTCACCGCCGGCCGTCCGTGAAATAGTTTTCCGTGGTTTCCCATTTTCAACTACAGACAAATGCTGCGACGGCACCTTCGAATGTGCCACGGCCGCTCCCTTCCAAATCCGTGCTTATTTTCATTCACCTTCATTCATATCATCTCTCATTAACTCCTCTCATGAGGTTGGCACCGGGTGAGTTAGCCGAGGTCGTTTCGGCATTACTGCTGGCAGTCGCTCACATCCGGGAGGCGAGGAGGTTCGAATACCCCGCCGGCAACCTTGAAGATGGTCTTCTGTGGTTTCCCATCTTCCTTCCAGGCAATTGCCGGGGTTGGTCCCTAACTATAGGCCACAGCCGCTACCTTCCAACTCAACTCCTCGTCCTTGTACATTCCCACTTTCCTCCCCAACGGTACTTGTAACTCACCCATTGGGTGTCCGTCTCGAAGTAGCTACAAAAACTGGCGAGCCGAACATGTCCTCGGACACTCCCGGCACTAAAAGCCATACGCTAAAAAAAATGAGGTTGGCGACAGGAATGACATCCGACTGTATAAACTATCCACCATAAGGACGCGAAAATATATATTATCTCATTTCCGTCCCAGTTGAAACAGGAATCATACGCATTATAGTTATTATTACCGTATTATTATGGTCATCTTATCACTACCGACAGCGGTCACCCGCTAACGCACAGCGCTAGGCAATGTGGCCATGCTCCATGTGGACTTGGTAGACGTGGGTTTGAACCCCACCGTCGGCCATCTTGGAAATGGTTTACCGTGGTTTCCCCACTTTCAATTCTAGGCAAATGTTGGGACGATCCTTCTGACAGGCCACGGCAGCTTCCTTCCACATCCTTGCCCAGCTTCATTCATCTAGATCTCTCATTAACTCCTCTCATGTTGGTGTCAGGAAGGGCATCCGGTCGTAAATACATCCGCCACATAGCTTTTCATCGCATCTCATCCCCGATCCCGTTAAATAGGTAAAAGTAAGGGGTAGACATACATCGTCATCCATCCTTATCGTAGAGGGTGTGGTGGAGCAGCGGTCAAGCTGTTGGCCTCTCACCACGGCGGAGTGGGTTCAATTCCCAGTCAATGCTTGTGAAATGCCATATTCAGTGATTCGGATTCCATGTAAAAAGGAGGTCCCGTGGCTCATGATCTCGAGATTAACGGTCACGTAAAACTACAATCTTCCTTCTTCCTTCCATCCTTAACGTATGCAACTACTGTATTCAAGACAAATACAGAGATCCAAGTTTCTTTTTCTGGCACTGACAGGGCATCTGCTCAATCCTAGACCATAATAAATACAGCCATGCATACTACTACAAAAATCACACAAACACAGGTTATCAGACATATTTAACACACACCCAAATACATCGGGCTGATGATCAAGATTTATTAACAACAACCATCATATTTATTTTCGTCTGGCTCGTGGTGCAGTGGCTAGCAAACCTGCGAAGAGCGGAAGTGGTTTTCCTCTTATACTTCAGGAAAATGCCGGGATGGTTCCTAACTTAAGGCCACTGCCGTCTCCTTCCCCAAATTAAATATAAACCCACTACGGTACTACTACAACATTGACCCACAATAACACGGTTATGAATGATATATATATATATACATACACACATAAGTACACGGGACAAAATGATCACGATGTGATACAAGCTCGTCAAATGAAAGAACAGCAACTTATTTGTCAATTCAAAGTTTTATACAACTCTTACACTACTCTTACGGGAGACAATTGCCGCATTTTGTACAGCCCTTATGTGAGCACTTCCAGGAATTTTCGAACAATACTAGTTAACAGGTTCAGACAACCTCATGCGTTTGGGAATTTCATACTACGTAGCTTGAGGCTACTGCTTGTGGAAAGGTATCCAAGATCAAACACACTGATAACAGAACATCGGGAGACATCCTTCGGAGATTTTGTTCTAAATGCATCCTAAATAAATAGCATTGCACATGGTCTTACTAGGTCGCTTTATTGCTGGAAGAGTTGTATTGATCTAAAACTTAATGTCTACCAATTGACTTAAATTATTAAAAGCGAAAATAATGGAAGATAAAACTGAAAATTACCTAATGCAGTGATTGTATTTTGATTGTATTTTATGTATTTTGAAAATACAAAATACTCATGAAAAGTATTTTCGATACAGATACAAAATACATGTTCAAAAATGTATTTTCGATACAAAATACAAAAGTATCGAAAATACGTATTTTAAATACATGTATTTTCGATACTGCCCAACTCTGGGGTTAGGCCTATTCCTCCGACGATTTTTGAAGGCAAGGTCAGAACAGAAGTATGAGGTACGGAAGTTTGTGAGACCTCAAATAAACTTCAAAGCTGAAGATTACATCGACATGAAAGAAAGTAAGAGCTGACAGATGTGAAGATTACCGTACAATCAGCTTGATTACTCATGCTTCAAAGATCCTGTCTAGAATAATTTACAACAGGATTGAAAGACAGATAGAAACGGAGTTGGGTGAAGACCAGTTTGGTTTCAGGAGAAATGTAGGAACAAGGGAAGCTGTACTAAGTCTTAGGCTGATTTTGGAAGGTAGAATAAGGAAAGATAAGAGAAAGTTCATGGCATTTGTAGATTTAGAAAAGGCTTTTGATAACGTTGATTGGACTAAATTGTTTAACATTTTGAAATCTATTGGAATAAAGTACAGGGATAGGAGGGTGATATACAATCTATACAGAAACCAGACAGCAGTCATTCGAGCTGAAGAATATGAGAGAGAAGCTGGTATTATGAAAGGTGTAAGGCAAGGCTTCAACTTATCACCCATACTTTTCAATCTTTACATTGAACAAGCAATGAAGGAAATTGGAGAAAAATTTAAAGTGGGAGTGAAGATTCAAGGAGAAATAATTTCAACTCTGAGATTTGCTGATGACATCGTCATCTTGGCCGACAAGCCTGAGGATTTAAATGAGTTTTTGAATGGTATGGATTCCGTCTTACGGAAGGACTTCATGATGAAAATTAATAAATGTAAAACAAAAATACTGGAATGCAGCCGAAATAAATCAGAAACCTCTATGGAGATCAAATTGGCAGGTGAAAAGCTGAAGGAAGTAGGAGACTTCTGTTACTTAGGAAGCAGAATAACCAGTGATGGACGAAGCAAAGAGGATATAAAAAGTAGTTTGGCTCAGGCAAGGAAAGCCTTTCTACAGAAAAGGAATCTGTTGACATCGAATATAGATTTAGGTATTAGGAAGTCATTTTTGAAAGCCTTTGTCTGGAGCGTGGCGCTCTATGGAAGTGGAACTTGGACTATTGGTGCAGCAGAAAAGAGGAGAATTGAGGCATTTGAAATGTGGTGTTACAGGAGAATGATGAAGATCAGATGGGTAGATAGGGTTACAAACGAAGAGGTATTAAGGCGAGTGGGAGAGGAGAGATGTTTCTGGCGACGGCTAATGAAGAGAAGAGATAGGTTGGTAGGACACATACTAAGACCCCCAGGAATAGCAAGCTTAGTTATGGAAGGAAGGGTCGAGGACAAGAACTGTAGGGGTAGACCAAGGTTAGAATATGTTAAACAGATTGCCTCTGATGTAGGGTGTGGTAGCTATGTAGAGATGAAACGATTAGCTCAGGACAGGGAGGCGTGGACAGCTGCATCAAACCAGTCAAAAGACTCAAACAACAACAACAACAACAACGATCGATTGGGCTGATGTAACAATCACAGAACCACCGATGACAAAGCACGTAACTGATGAGGACTTAGGTGAAGCAAGAGAAGATGGCCTGATGCATTCTACTGATTTTCCACGTTTTCTCTGTCATACACAAGCAGTGGAAAGAGTAATCAAGCTTGTAACAGAATCATCACTCTTGTGTTGGTGGTCTAGAAGAAAGAAATGGATTTGCTAAAGCCAGAATAATTGCTTCACACAAGATGATGCCAAAATTTGAAACAAAGAAACACTTTACCTAAAATGTATTTGAGAACATTGAATATTGATTTAGCTTTGTTATAATGTTTTATGTGTCTATTATTTGCATTTTATGAATAAATGTGTGTTCTTATCTCAATGGTTATTGCTTAGGTTAAGTACCTTTTCTACTCTCTGATTTAGTTCCAATGTTATCACCATCACTGTGTTATAAACCAGAAAGGAGACATTCTAAGTACAGTACCTTAAATAAGTTTTAGTCAAAGAAAAATCATTAGAATATCATATCTACCAGCATCTTACTACGACAAAGCCACAAAAGGGCATTTTTTTAAGAAAAACCTGTATTTATTCATGTTTTAATACCTACTAAGTGGGCCTATAAAATGATGGAAAACAAATATTTTTTTGCATTATTTTAGACGAAGTTTTAATTAAATTGAAATAATAAACATAAAAAAACATCAATAAAGTAAAATATAACATTCTAGAAAATTTGAAAAATTAAAGTCAAGGCTTTTGCGGCACCTCAAAATATGGTTCTATCACAATAAAACTTTGTAGAATAACTCCTCACATAAGAAGACAAATTTCAATCACTATTAGAATGGGCAATACAGAAAACTATTTTTTGCCCTATACCAACGTTCCACCCTAACGGAGGCTCCATGATGATGGTGAACATGATGATGAAATGAAAATCCACAGCCTGCTTCCAGTCTCCGACCGGGTCAGGAATGGAATGAATGAAGCCCCCGTCTAGCGGCGAGGATATGGACTGTGCCGGCTGCCGAGGCCTGACTCACTCCTCTGGGGCAATGATTAAATGAATGACAAATGAAATGATAGTGGAGAGTGTTGCTGGAATGAAATTAATTTTGACAGGGAAAACCGGAGAAAAACCTGTCTGCCTCCGTTTTTTCCAGCACAGATCTCGCATGGAGTGACCGGGATTTGAACCACGGACCCAGTGGTGAGAGGCCGGCGTGCTGCCGCCTAAGCCATGGAGGCTTCGCGAACATGATAATTATTTTAAATAACCTAACATCTAGGTGAAGTTAAGAGTTGGTGTACCGGTATAGTAAGAATGGGCATGATACTGTAAAATGAGGTACACAACATTAATCACAGCACACACATTGTTGTTGGGTCTACAGTATATTACTGCAACGCTTTACTTCTTTTTTTTTTTTTTTTTTAACGTACAGTGCCCGTTTGAACCGAGATCCAACGACCACATTTTGTAAAATACCGACATCAGATTAGCACGAGAAAATATATCTCAGGGTCTATCTAGGTGAATACTTGGGTCTAATCTGGCATCCCTGATCTCGGTAATTCACAAGTAAGGTGAGAAATTATTTTGAATTAGCACATTCCTTAAAATCTCAATTTATTTATAGATAAAAATATGATTTGAATGGCAAAAACCTCAACAAAGATAAAACAAATCACACATGAGAAATCAACAGTCCCTAAGATTATTACTAGAATGTCGCAGATATGTTAATTAAAAAATTAATTAGTCCATTCTGATATCAAAAAAAATTCAAAAAAAAAATTACTTACTGGTAATCACTGTTCAATAAAGAGTTCTAAGTGATTCCTAATATTTACATGTTCGTAGTTCACTTTCCGAAAGATTGCATTTGATTGTTCAAATATTCGTAGCAAAACATTTCCAAAAAAAAAAAAGGCACTTGATTCGTTGTTATTCCAAAATTAGACTCATTTGGAAAAATTATATCACTGATTCGTTGTTTCATAACAATATCACTACTCGACTGACATAAAGTCGAATGTTAATAATTGTTCATAAAGATTTTCAAGTTCAAAAAGAAAATATATTCAAAAAAACTTTATTAATATTTTGAAAATTTAACTTTCTTCTTTTCTCACTTTCATTTGTTTAAATGTCACAAAAAAATATTTTCATGTTATTCAAATTACACAAAAAATTGTTGTAAACAATATAAATTGTTGCTATCCACCATCAGCGGATTAAATCATTAACTTTTCACCAAATTTTTATATCATCAAAATTTCCTATCACCTCAATTTTCATATAATCTAAAAAAAAAAAAAAAAAATAGATTTATTATTAATTAATTAATTTCAGAATGTCCCTTCACTTTATTTATAACAAGTTTTCTCAACCTCTCACATGATGAATATTTTATTTGCTGTTTTCCACTGTTGTTATTATTATTATTCCAAAAATAAAAATTCATTAATTATTTATTTTAATTCATTTGCACTTTTCATCTTATTTTTTTTTCCTCGGTCAGGTTCAACAAATCTAAATTCATGTTCTTCAATTATTTATTTAGGCATACCATCGGAACTTCAAGTTGATCCAGAAAAAAAAAATATTTGGATTGACAGAACAGTGAAATCTGACAAGAATATGGGGCGGTCCACATTGCCTAACCCTTCTTTTACAATTTACCCCACATGCTCTTTCAAAAACATACGCACATCGTTGTGTGCCCACAACTACGGGAACAAAAGCCCTCTTCGATGACCCCCAAGGTCTCCACAACTTTAAGTGTCGCCAAATGCACACTAAAATCATCACCAAAATATTCTGCACACAACATCATATTATTCTTTTTTATTATTATTATTTATATTTTTTCCCTTGTAATATTCTGTCAATTACTAGACTGTGTTCTTCAGTGTTATTTTACCAATAAAATAAATTCTGGTCAATCTCTCCTTACCTCCCATTTACATAAATTCTCCCTGATTTGATACATTAAATACCTGCCGTTTCCTTTCTTTTCATCTGAATATATATATATTTTTAAGTGCTTTTGGAAAAAATAATTCTGAGCTCAAAAATCTTACTACTTCATTCTCTTCATCCATAAACTCATTTAAATTTATTTAAACTTCCAAACTTCTATTCAAAAATAAACAAAGTAATTTAATATAAGTCCTTCCAACTAATTAAATTCATCCACAAATTATTATTATTATTATTATTGTTATTACAAAAAAAATTAGGGATCATCAATGTCATAAATGATTATTATCGCCCTATTTCTTTAATAAATAAATATTTAAATCTCATCTGTAAATGACTATTATTAACATCTATTATTTTTTATTTACTGCTCTAATTATTTAATCACAATAAACAATTAACAATAAATTTAATTTAGTTCCTAATGTTCGGTATTATCACTCCCTAATTATTTATAACTTTAAATAGCATCGTTATTATTTATAATATTACTAACTTATTCACTTCACACATTATTATTATTATTATTAAGTAAATCAAATTATTTAAATAATCCAAGTCGCAATTACTTCTGCTCTCATAATAAGAATTAAAGAAAAATACTCCTATCCCTCGGAATAATCGAAATATTTCATGTCTGAACATGAACTAATGCCTGTCCTGACAAAATCGTAGATCGAAAAATAAATTGTCAGACAGCTGTTCCATTTGTCATCCAGACAAATACAATCGAAAATCTAGCTACGGTGAAAAATGTGTGTTGATTTCTGATCGTGACTGTTCAAAAATATGGAATTCTCTAATACTACAGGTTAGTGGATAGTACATGCATAGTTGTCTTACTTCATTCTTGATGTGTAGGAAGAGCGTGTCCTGCGGTGGACACTATTCCAACAGTGTCTTCCTATGGCCATCTGCTGTATCCGTATACCTCGTTCGTCTCCATGTCCTACCAATCCTACGAGTAGTTTAACGGCGCATGTTGATATTCGCAGTCACTCGTTTGAAACAACTCCCGCTATCACCAGTACCGTGTAACATGACGAAAAGTTGCTCAGTCATAGACTGGTACAGTACTCTTGTAGATTTGAGAATAAATCTCATATTCAAATAATGCGGTTTCGTTTGCACGCTAAGATAGGAACACCTATTAGCTGCATAAACGAACTGATGAAATAAATAAATTCTCCTGATGAAATTCGAAGTGCCTGATGTATAGTCACCATAAGAAATACATCGTTCTGTGGGCTAACTTCTGTGAATGGTTTCGACACTACCATCACCTGACTGTAGAATATGTGACCTGAAAGTCAGTGGATATTCTAAGTCCATTCGCTGCCAAAGTTTAATTTGTTCACTCGAACAAAAACTAAGTCTTGCTGACCACTGGTACAGCGACTAAGTCCTTCGACCGTCAGAATCTCGGCGTGTATACTGTCACTCCACGTTACGTAGTTCCGCACATGAGCAAATGCTCCGTTGTAATGATGTAACTATCTTGAGAATCGTGCCCTTATATAGTCTAGCGAGAAATTGTTCCAGAAACTTCCATCTCGTATCTCTGCTTCTACTGGACCGATTTTAACGCTTGATAGCTCTAAATCCTTCTCTTGTAATTGCCAGTAAAGTGTGCTAATTTCCTAGCGTCCATCTCTTCTCCTAAAGGTAATTCCAGAAAAAGAAATCTCGTGACGTATGCGGACTCCGCGTCACTTGCCCCTACGATGCATGCTTCCCTCAGCACTCTTGAGTCTCCTCCGCGCGCTATTCAAACCATCCATTCCCTCAATCTCCTCAATTAATAACTCTTCTTTCCAAAATAACAATGTCACGGACGTGTGAACGATCCGGGTATAGTACGGCTTTTATGCCGGGAGTGTCCGAGGACATGTTCGGCTCGCCAGAGTTTGTAGCCGCTTCTATGCGAACACCAGTGGGGTGTTGTCTGGGGAGGAAAGTGTGAATGTAAGGATGAGGAATTGGAAGGTAGCGGCTGTGGCCTATAGTTAGTGACAACCCCAGCATTTGTCTGAAAGGAAGATGGGAAACCACAGAAGACCATGGTTGCTGGCGGGGGGAATCTAACCTCCTCACCTCCCGGATGTGAAATACTGCCTGCAGCCACGCCGCGCCGTCACGACCACGGCTAACTCACCCGGTTACACGCTCTACTGAAAAGAAGTTACCTTTGTTCTGGCACTTGTGACAGTGGATACATATTGCAGCAAAGCAGATAATGGTTTGTGGTTCTTTCTTCAACAACAGTCAACAAATAATGTTACAAGAGTGACTATTTGTTTATGAAAATGAAAATCCACAGCCTGCTTCCAGTCTCCGACCGGGTCAGGAATGGAATGAATGAAGCCCCCATCTAGCGGCGAGGATATGAACTGTGCCGGCTGCCGAGGCCTGACGCACTCCTCTGGGGCAATGATTAAATGAATGACAGATGAAATGAAATGATAGTGGAGAGTGTTGCTGGAATGAAATGTTGACAGGGAAAACCGGAGTACCCGGAGAAAAACCTGTCTGCCTCCGTTTTGTCCAGCACAGATCTCACATGGAGTGACCGGGATTTGAACCACGGACCCAGCGGTGAGAGGCCGGCGTGCTGCCGCCTAAGCCACGGAGGCTTCTATTTGTTTATACTTTTCTCAATTATACCAACAAAACAATCAGGGATGCTCCTTGTGTTATGTATGGAACGGTACCGCAATTGGATTGGTAGACAACATTTTTCCTTTCGGGAATATAAGGGTACTTTGTTACTTCAGGGTGCGTGGTTCAGAGTGACGGACTCGCCGTATTTGATGAGCCAGAAGTGCAAGTTGCTGGCCGTTGCAGTGTTTCAGGGAAGGTACATTTAGAATATGATAGACGGAGACAATGTCCGGCATGAGTGTACAGGTTTCCTCATTCGACACGCTCAGGAATGTCCTTCCTTCTTTATTAAAAATCAGTAATGGCACACACAATTCATAATAATAATAATGTTATGGGATTTACATCCATTTTAACTACTTTTATAGAATCCAGGGTACCTAATGGGGATCTTTACACAACACCCTCGCATTTGCGCACCCTCAAGGTTGAATCATGGGGTTGGCAGTGATTCGGATGCCGGACGCCATAAATTTGTGCAGCTTCTGTCCCGTTGCCATTTGCTGTGCCATAGGCTAGGTGTATATCAGCCATTTCTACATTGGTGTACAGAAACTGAGCCATTCTTAACAATTTCTGCCGTTGGTAGCCAATATGTGCAGAACAAACTGTACAGTGCCTACTGGGGCTTGGCAGCGACACTTGCGTCTAGCTACCTAGATTTCAGCGGGGCTTCGGGGCCCTTCGCCCGCTATCGGTAAACTTCGCATTAGCTCAGGATGTCCCTCCATTGTCAGCTAAACACGTGCTACTGAGCCATGCTTCACCATGCTAATGGAATGCAGTAAGTCTGAAGTTCTCTTCTCTGAAGTATTTCAAGTTATTCGTGCTACAGTACAGTTTTGTAATTCTTCTGTGATTAAAATGTTTAATTAACGAACTACCGTGTTGATTGATATTATGGAAAATTGTTATTATTCATGTCTTTACAGAATGTGCTAAACCTACAATAAAGTCTCTGTTTGCCATGAATAAGCCACCATGGAAGCTCCGTAAATTGGCTATCGTTAAGCCTGACGGGAAGGAGTGCAATGGTATAAAAACTGTATTAATAGAAACGGCTCATATGTCCCTATAAAGCACAGCAAGGACTCATTGGTACATATTTTATTCATTCATGACTTGTCTTATGAACACTACCGTAGTGTTAAATTTGTAATTCATCTGTGATTTAACTGTTTAGTTAACGAACTACCGTGTTAATTGATGTAATGGAAAATTATTATTAGCCTATTCATGTCTTTACAGAATGTTATGAATGTAGTTTAATATAGTGTGCTAAACCTACATTTAAACAAGAAGTTCCGTGACGAACTAAAGAGCCTACTTTTCATAAAATTTAAGATGCATGCCAATGCCTAATCTATATGGATCTATCTAGAATAATTACGAAATTAAGTTGGTAATATCGAAATTTCTAATTAGTTCGAAATACTGTATACCTGGCATAATGTAGCCTAATAGAGAACTACAGTTGGCAGCCCTGGTAACTGCATATATTCTTAGTTCCTTCTCTTAAGGTACAGAATACAAAATTTGGTTGAAGTCCAATGTATTGGCAACTCAAACTATCACTTGGGGCGCTGCGGTCGGTCGGGATAAGTAGGGTAAAAATTCTCAATAACATACGTTTGATATGGAACACTTTTTATTTTTCGGTTATAATCAGTAAATGTGGTCTCTAAAATAATGACAGTGTTATTTTTGATTGTATATATGTATAACTGTGCGATACACGTGATCTAATTTGTGTGTTCCACTGGATTTTATGTGTCAATTGCATATTATCAAACATCGGTTGTCTGCTGGTATTTGTTTTTGAGCAGTTCGAGTCATGGCGCTGTTATGTTTAAAAGCTATATTTGAGTTTGCTCACTGTGCCATAGACTCTAGAAATTATTTGCTGCTTGGTAGGGCGAAGGGATGAGTTTAACTTGTATTAAAGCTCGGGGAACACAGGAATTGTTTGATTTGGAAGGTTAGCTGGAGGGTTTGGTGTTGGATATCGGACTGGTATCAGGTTCTCGCAGAGTAGATATCCTGCGAAGTCAAATTAGGCCTATATGACTCGTAGTGGAGGCTTGGATATCGCAGAGCGAGGTGATGGCGGTTGGTAGGGTAATTGGAAATGAACTATGGAGGGGGAAGGATACCTGACTGATGAAGCTTGGCTGTACTCGGCTGGTGTAGACTTGGCTGTCTGGGTGCGGCTTGGCTCGGCATAACAGTGAACAACCCGTCCTGTCGTCTGTGAGTGTAGTGGTGAGTGGTCCAACCCGCTCCTGTTGCCCGTATTTATTTGGTATCTTCACCTTTCGGCTATTGCTATTTACATATTTTGGAAAGTGATGAAAACTTATATCCGCAGCCCTCTTATGCATCGACTTACAGCCGTAAACTGAGCAATATACTTTGCTTTTACTCATTTTACACTCCATCAACGAGTAAAACTTATTACTTATGTATAAAGACACGAAGCATTTACCTCGATCTGCTTACGAATACAAGAAACCATATACAAACAGACACCACGTGACAAATGTACCCTACTTGGTAAGTTTCTCATTTTTGCCGCTAGATGTCATATCAGATAGCTGGAGTTGCCAATTGGCAACTCAAACTAACACTTGGGGCGCTGCGGTCGGTCTGGATAAGTAGGGTTTAAAATACTCAATAACACGCGTTTGATATGGAACACTTTTTATTTTTCGGTTATAATCAGTAAATGTGGTCTCTAAAGTAATGACAGTGTTATTTTTAATTGTATATATGTATAACTGTGCGATACACGTGATCTAATTTGTGTGTTCCACTGGATTTTTTGGTGTCATTTACATATTATCAAGCATAAGTTTTTATGGTTGATGTAGATCAGCTGATTCAAATTTTCACAGGGCTACACTTCGGACATTATTTCGGTATTATTATGCGCAATATAATGTAAATGTCGATCCTGAGTCAACGCCGAGGACATTCAAATAGAGAAATACGGTACATAAACAAATAAATAACACACCGAAGCTGTGCTACTTTTATCATTCCGAGACTAGCATCCACGCAAACCAGACGCCACTGTTCCAAGCTCCGACTTATATCGTGAATTGATGTCAAACTGATGATCCGCCAGCCTTTCCGCCAAGCCTACACCTCGTAATCGCTAAGTTCTTCGATATTCGAGCTATTCCACTACGAGTCATATAGGCCTATTTGCCTTCCCGTGGGCACTGTAGAATGAGTGATTCCGCTACCATTCAAATATTCAACACCAAACCCACCTTTTAACCATCCAAATCAAGCAATTCCTGTCGCCCCCCGAGTTTTAATACAAGTTAAACTCATCCCTTCTCCCTACCAAGCAGCCAATAATTAATTATTTAATTAATTATTCAAGTAACTTCAATCTTACCAGCGCGCCCATCGTAACAGCTGTTTTTAAACTGAATAACCTTCGCTGGCTTTACGTCGCAGGTCTTCTGTCTGTCTACCTCGACAAGTGTTAGATCCTTCCCGGGGTGGAAAGGTATTATTATTAGGTATTAGGTATTATTAGGTATCATCACATTTCGGCTAGTGCTATTTGCATCTTTTGGAAAGTGATGAAAACGTATATCCGCAGCCCTCTTATACATCGACTTACAGCCGTAAACTGAGCAATACACTTTGCTTTTACTCATTTTTCACTCTATCAACGAGTAAAACTTATTACTTATGTATAAAGACACGAACAATTTACCACGATCTGTTTACCAATACAAGAAACCATATACAAACAGTCACCACGTGACAAATGTACCCTACTTGGTAAGTTTCTCATTTTTACCGCTAGATGTCATATCAGATAGCTGGAGTTGCCAATAGCATGCATTTAAACATTGGATCTAACAGCGCGCGTAAAATCATGTTGGCAACAATGACATACATGTATTGGTCAGAAATAATCTGAAATAATATGATCTATTGTTGTGTCGATGTTGAATGAAATCCATTAGTTAGTATAGAAGTTACATGCATTTTAAAATTGGACCTATCAGCAGGCTTAGAATCATGTTGGCAGCACTGACGTATATTAGTTACTCCAAATTAATCTAGAATGCCAGGTGCTATACGTGTGCAAAGTTTTGAGCTATTGGTTTGCATACTTTCTGATATATTGATATTAGGGTAACAAAAATAGATACAGTATTTATTAACAGTTGGCAGCCCTGGTTACTTTCCAGAATCGGAATAGTCATATTTGTTATGGTACACATAGCACACGCGAAATTTGGTTGAAATCCAAATTATAGTATAGAAGTTACATGTATTTAACGTTGGACCTCTCAGCTGGCTTAGAATCATGTTGATAGCACTGACGTATATAAATTACTCCAAATTAATATAGAATGTCAGGTACTATACGTGTGAATAGTTTAAAGCTGTCGGCTTGCATACTTTCTGATATATGGGTGTTTGGATAAAAAAAATGAGAGCATTTATTAACAGTTGGCAGCCCTGGTAGCTCTTAAGAATACGCTCAGTCATATCTGTTTATGTACACATAGCACATACGAAATTTGGTTGAAATCCAATTGATAGTATAGAAGTTATATGCATTTAAAATTTGGACTTATCAGCAGGCTTATATTCATTTTGGCAACACTGCCATATACGGCCTCCTGGAAATTTAACTGCAATATTATTATCTATAGGTGTGCCAATTTTGAAATAGCTTCCATTCATACCTTCCAAGATATCCAACATGGAGCTCAAATTTCAATTGCGATTTTTCAGCAGTTGGTAGCACTGACATCATTTTCAAATATGGCCGTGAGATATTCAGGTATAGATCTTTACTCCTACCAAATTTTGTTTTGATTGCTGCAGCCGTTTATGAGTTGATAGGGGGGTGGGGGCACACACACAGACTGACAGACAGACACACATTTGCCCGATCTCATAAGTCTAGTTTTTCATCATTTTTGCAAAATGTGAAAAGTAGGCTAAAAAATCTAAGCTCAATGCACAGTTCCACAGCCTGCTGTTTATCTGCACGCTGAGCGCTGAGAGTTCCAAGCTAACGCGAGGTTTGCCGATAGCAGGCGAATGGCTCCGTAGCCCCGCTGACATCTCGGACGCAAGTGGCAGCGACTGCGCGACTAGAACGAGGAAACTCTTCCATTATAGCGCCGAGCATTATCTGTCTTTGCTGAAACACTTCAGCAGTCTGCAGCTCGCTGCAGCTTGCGCTCTGGCCCAGCAAATACGGAGAGTCCGTCATTTTAATCGCCCGCCCGGAAGTAACAAAGTTACATATTGGTCGAGTTCAGCGGGGTCAGCAATCTGCTAACGAATAATGTCTCCGCCGATTCGACTGCAGCATCGTTCCGTACATCACAAAGAGCACCGCAGTTTTAGTTTTTTTTTTTTTTTTGTCAGTGTAGGGTACGGTACTCTCGAAACACCTTGTAGCGTATATCTATCGGCAATGAGTCACTCGGCTGTAAGCAGGCATTTTACCGCTGTGCTTGTATGTAGACTGATAAAAAAAAAAGGATCTGTATTTTGTAACAAAAACGAAAAATCGCAGGAGGAAAGGATTTGCGTTTGTTGCTCTCCGTAGCCCACACCAAAGAGGACACTGGCTGTTTGCCAAATGATGAACACTCTACACTCGCACTCCACACTCTCATGTACACTTGCACTCGATCACTCTGTCCACACTCGAAGTGTAAACACTCGGTAATTTGGAGCGTATCTGCACTCGCTCTCCCTGGGCGCGGCGCGCGAAGTATGATCGCTGGCGGCACGAACAGCTGACCGTCTCAGGTTTACATTCGTTGCGATCTGATTATCGCGAATAAGAAGGGGTGCATCGTGTATTTGGTTCTGGCAACTTAAGTATGTGAGAAAAGTAAGCTAATGAGTAGCCGTGGGATGTAAAGGCGTCCATGTCTGATGAAGGATAATATAATTTGCAGCATTTCTTCCCTGATAGGCCTACCTGCTACTGCAGTGTATTGCTTAAGAATAAACCCTACATTTATTTCTTTAGCATTTTACTTCCATTTAGTCCAATGAGATAGTGCTCAATCACTTGTTAGTGGCGTAAAATTTATTACTTACTTAGGCCTAGGCTACCTACTGAATAAACTGGGAGTTAAGCTTTCAATCTCTTTCATTGGGGAGCATTCCATGAATTCTGAATCTCATCCCACTCCCATTTCCTTGTGTAGTAGAGGTGTACTGTAATGCCTATCAGAAGGTATTGGTAAGGAGACAATAACGATCCTGGTACATAATCTTGGAGAACCAGGTTCAATTCCCGATTAATGCATGGTCGACATAAAAAAAGAGATGCTGTGGCTCAAAATTGTGAAATTTGATAGTATTGGTTTAACGTTTTCTATAATTGCAACGGTTTGAGATCCCAGGGTGCTAGAATTATCCCCTGGTAGGGTTCTTCAAAATGTCAGTATATAAACAGACACAGGCCTCTTGCATATAGTAGGCTAGACATGGGGCCTTATAGGCTGCACCACATACCTGAACAATCATAACTTTTCAGGCTACGTTAAAACTACTAGCTTGAGAATAATTAGCAACCACCCTGTTATGGTACAGCTTCCAAAACCAAGAGTCTGTATTCTTACCTGCGGTAAATGTTTCCCAGCTCGTCAAAAGAAGATGAATAGGACGTGTGGTATAACTCCTGCATCGTGTTGACTGCGTTAAGTGTGGTACTATACTACGGAAGCCATGGATTCCGTAGTGCACACAAGTAATGGCAAGAAAATGGAAAGACTAACTAGTCATAAATAAAATTTTAAAATTAGTACTTTTATTGTATTTTTTGCCTTCTTTCTGCTATTTTTCTAGGAGTTTCCTGAACCAGTGAACACTGTGCCCACGTTAAGCCTGCTTTATATAGGGAGTATTTTCACAGCTAGTGAATAACTTGATTATTAGTTATGACAAACATACACAAACAAAGGCAGCTAAGTCACTCTGGTGTGTTGTCCAAGTGCCATGCTAGCTTTCAATTCATCCTAGAAATAGCAGGTTTTAGTCTATTTCAAATCGAGCAGCATGCATTCAAATTCTAGCATGGTATATTGCTTTTTTTGCTCATTTCAGATTAACTGCATTCTGACTAGTTGACAAATCAGTGCATGTGACATGCATATGAGAGATGCATTGAGACACTGACTCGCATACACACAGGAATGCCTTTGTTATTGCCATTGTCCTAGAAGAACAATGTAATCCAAACAGGTTCAGAAAAAGTATTTTTTCAAAAGGCATAGAGTAACTTACATCAATCATTAGGTAGCTTCTAACAATATAATACTTCCACTCCTCAGCACTGAAAACTATTCTTAGCGTTTTGTAAAAAAAAAAAAACGAGTTCTACAGTAGTATAGTGGGACAGTCATGCTACATTTTTGGAACATCCTTAATCAAATAATAATAATGTTATTGGTTTTACGTTCCCTTAACTACTGCAGTTTTTAGAGATGCCAGGGTGCCAGAATTTCCACCCAAAAGGGTATCTTTAACATGCCAAAAAATCTGTGATACGACTCCCTCTCATTTATGCACCAACTGACTGAGCCAGGATTCAATCCTGCAACCTGCAACAGCAGGCGAAAACATTACCTCTGCGCCATGTGCCTAAATCAGGCAGCACATCCTGTTGAATGAAAACAGGCCTATTATGCAAAATTGTGATGTACCACATGTTGTACCAATGTTGCAATTTTTACTGTTTATAAATACTTTCAGGAATAAAAGGTTGGAACATATTTAAATTAATGTAAACTGTACAGATATGATTTTGAAATTACATTTCATTTCTCTATTTTATTGACTCTTCATATTATACATTTTTGTTTTCTTCATATGTATATTGCAGCAATTCCACAAGGGAGGTCTCCCATTTCTTCAGTCTTAGTATAAATCCTGTCCTGGATGCAGATGACATCGACAGGGTTGCTGGATGGAGGGGAGAGAATGTAAATGTTGTCAATATAATGGGGCTTATTATAAGCTTCCTTGACAAATTCCTCACCTGCCAAAGTAAAGACAGAGATTAGCCAAATTAGGTCCTTAAAAACATTTCAAAATTATGCAGTCATAACATAAGGAAAAATTGTTATACATGCACTTCAACAAAAGTTTGGAACACTGGCATACAGAGTAGTCATACCTTATTGTTGCTTCATTGGAGGAGCTTGGACATTGTGGTCATTTAGCCCCGTGTACTTTTGTGTGTAGGCCTATGTACAAGAAAAGTCTGAAGGCTGTAGTAGTGTGTGTATTTGTAATTCAGGTGAGGATTGGGAAGGAGGTGGCCATGGTTTAAGTTAGGAACCATCCCAGCATTTGCATGGAGTCGAATTGGGAAACCACAGAAAACCACTTCCAGGACGTATGAGGAGGGAATCGAACCCACCTCTTCTAACGAGGGAGTTAGCACAAGTTGCGATCGCAATTGCAAAATAGTTGTGGTTTGCATGTAAGAGTTTTACATCTACATTGCAAATAAGCGCACAATATTTGCCATGGACAATTACACTGCACCTTACAAGCATGCGCATGTTCAATCACCGAGTTCAAAAAATGGGTTGTTGGCAGCTATGGGCAGAAATTACGAATATAAACAATAAATTTGGAACAGAGGGAATTCTATTCTTATCACAACTACAATAATTGTGGTGACCAAATCCAAACTGCAGGGGCGTAGTCACCATATGTACAATTTCTAACGTCACGAGGGCAATTATTCCAAATTCTTGTTCCCGACACGAGGAAAGAGTTACTGAAGGCAGCCACTGGACTGTAGCTCGATATGATGACTTCAGGCCAGAGAGGTTTAAAACACCGCCAGGACATATTTTTGATGTTCAAACTCAGTGTGATTTGGAAGACTGCTTAATGCTGTTATTCTTGAAGTGAATGAGATAACTTTGATAAGCAACTCTGCTTCCGGCACTTTATGCTCTGGTGACATGTTCATCCTCGTAATGTGAATGTGACTTTTTCATACCTTGTGCCCTCGTTTCATCATCAGAGTGATATTACGTATTTAAATTAGCAACCCTGGTCACTACTGAACCTCATATATGTGCTAAAGTTCGTAAATATGTGATGTTATTTATTGCTATTTTAAAGACGGCTGCCATGTTTGGACAGCGCTTGCATCTCGTTCAACTGTCATCAAGACTCACTCTAGCGGCATGCACCGAGACGGGCACATTGTTGCCCACATGTGATTACAAAATCACTGTTGATAAAAAAATTAAAAAAAACAACATCGGGAGGCGTTAGGCTGAAAGCATTGTCAAAACTCATTGATCTGGCCGCGTTAGGCCGTAACCATTTTCAAGAACCATTGGATTGGACAAAACGAAGGTTAGAATGGTTACGTACAGGTGTGGCCTGGCCGTGCGCAGCTAGCTGGGCACGGCTGACACAAAACCATTGGTCTGTGCGCGTTAGGCTGTCACCATTGTCATAAACCAATGGATTGGACAAAACGAAGGCCAGGTGTAGATGTGGCCTTGGCCACGCGCAGCTAGCGGGGCATGATTGACACAAAACCATTGGTCTGTGCGCGTTAGGCTGTAACCATTGTCAAAAACCATTGGATTGGAAAACAAAGGTTAGAAGGTCAGGTGTAGCCTTGGCCGCACGCCGCTAGCGGGGCACGGTCGACACAAAACCATTGGTCTGTGAGCGTTAGGCTGTAGCCTAACCATTGGATTGGACAAAACGATGGTTAGAAGGTCAGGTGTAGGTGTGGCCTTGGCCGCGCCTAGCTAGCGGGGCACGGTTGACACAAACCCATTGAACTGGGCGCGTTAGGTTGTAACCATTGTCAAAACCACAGTTGTGCGAAAAAAATACACATATTTATTACAGCGGAGCGATATAGGCCTACTGCATAGTAATTACAGAGCAGATAAAAACACTCATTTCAACCGTGGAAAAAAATAATCATTATAGAAGCGAAATATTGCACACATTAACCTAATTTGAGCTGTGAACTGGGTGCTGGGCACGAATGATGTGCACTAGAGACTGAACTGGGCGTTTCTTTGTGTTACATAGTACCGTAAGGGCGAGGTTGGCAGTATTGTTTTGATAACAGACCAGCGGATCAGTGGGGCTATCGAAGGGACTCGAATACTCATGACCGCAACTGATGATTGATTTGGACTAATGGCGGCCACAGCGGGACTACTATACATCGCGATACGCCCGCGCATAAAATTCCCCTAAAACAAAATGGCGGCTTCCGTGACGTCACCAACGACGTCACGAAATACTCCTCTGGCAAATTTACGGGAAAAGCCTGGGTAATAGGGGTTTTTGGGTGGGGAAACACCCAAAAACGTCAATTTTTTTATGTATCGAAATCTATATTTGAGCTATATAGTTCAACTAAAGATTCCGATACATGAAAAAATTTCGCGAATTCACGTTTTCTATGTATCGAAATCTATATTTGAGCTATATAGTTCAACTAAAGATTCCGATACATGAAAAGAATTCGCAAATGCACGTACTCTATGTATCGAAATCTATATTTGAACTATATAGTTCAACTAAAGATTCCGATACATAAAACGAATTCGCAAATTCACGTAAGAGGAGTTTTTTGGGTGGAAAAACGCAAAAACCGTCAATTTCTTTCTATGTATCGAAATCTATATTTGAGCTAAATAGTTCAATTAAAGATTCCGATACATAAAAAGAATTCGCAAATTCACGTAAGAGGAGTTTTTTGGGTGGAAAAACGCAAAAACCGTCCATTTCTTTTTATGTATCGAAATCTATACGGTATTTGAGCTATATAGTTCAATTAAAGATTCCGATACATAAAAAGAATTCGCAATTTCACGTAAGAATAGTTTTTTGGGTGGAAAAACGCAAAAACCGTCAATTTCTTTCTATGTATCGAAATCTATATTTGAGCTATATAGTTCAATTAAAGATTCCGATACATAAAAAGAATTCGCAAATTCACGTAAGAGAAGTTTTTTGGGTGGAAAAATGCAAAAACCGTCAATTTCTTTCTATGTATCGAAATCTATATTTGAGCTATATAGTTCAATTAAAGATTCCGATACATAAAAAGAATTCGCAAATTCACGTAAGAGAAGTTTTTTGGGTGGAAAACGCAAAAACCGTCAATTTCTTTCTATGTATCGAAATCTATATTTGAGCTATATAGTTCAACTAAAGATTCCGATACATGAAAAAATTTCGCGAATTCACGTATTCTATGTATCGAAATCTATATTTGAGCTATATAGTTCAATTAAAGATTCCGATACATGAAAAGAAATCGCAAATTCACATAATGGGAGTTTTTTGGGTGGAAAAACAGAGAAACCGTCAATTTATTTCCTATGTATCGAAATCTATATTTGAGCTATATAGTTCAATTAAAGATTCCGATACATGAAAAGAAATCACAAATTCACGTATCCTATGTATCGAAATCTATATTCGAGCTATATAGTTCAATTAAAGATTCCGATACATAAAAAGGATTCGCAAATTCACGTAATAGGAGTTTTTTGGGTGGAAAAACCGTCAATTTATTTTGTATGTATCGAAATCTATATTTGAGCTATATAGTTCAATTAAAGATTCCGATACATTAAAAAAATCGCGAATTCACGTCATATATATCCGGGAAAGGCCTGGGTAATAGGTTTTTTTTTTGGATGGGCAAACACAAAAACCGTCAAATCGACCAATGAATCGAAATCTATAATTGAGCTATATAGTTCAATTAATGATTCCGATACATTAAAAATATCGCAAATTAACGTCACATATTATAAATTTCCGTATCGAAATATATAATTGGCCTAAGTAGATCAATTGCAGATTCCGATACACATGATAATTATTTTCTTTTCGTAAATAAAAAACATTGCATCGAAATCTATAATTTACCTATATAGCTCAATTAACGATTCCGATGCTGAATAAAATTTCGCAATTTAACGTTATACTTTACAATTTCCGCATCGAATTCTTTAATTGGCCTATATATGTCAATTACAAATTCCGATATACATCGTAATTTCAATTGATATTTTTAATTTTACACATCGAATTCTGTAATGCGCCTATGTAGATCAATTACAGATGACGATACACATCGTAATTTGTATAATTTCATATTAATAAAACATTGCATCGAAATCTTTAATTGAGCTATATAGGTCAATTACGGCTTTCAATACAATGTCTTATAAATATAAAATTAAGTTAATAACGACGCTTAACGTCATCTGTAATTCAAACCCTAAATTAAAATATTTTCGTATGTACGGCGTGCCAAGTTGAGGTAGGCCGATAAATAAATTACATATGACGAAACACAATATGTTTCGAAGTTTTTTAATGCTCATTTCTGTTATTGAGTTGTCACCACCCAAAATACCCTATAACCAAGGTTTTTCCCATAATCTTGCCAGAGAAGCATTTCGTCAAATGGAATAATGTTATTGCGTAGTTCCGTTTTTTTTTTTTCCAAAGTTGGCCCAAATACACCAAACACAGTGCCATTATAAAACATTGTGGTCAATAATGTTGTTTTTGCTGGGGGGGCTGCGCCCCCCCACACCCCCCCCCCCCCCTCCGATAGGTTGATATTTTTATGTTTTCCAATATTGGCTGCAAACACAAAAACAAGACCTATAGGCCGATAGGTCTAATACAAAACATTGCCATATCTATTTTGCAGGTGTTCATGAACATGCCAATTTGTCTAAATTTTACCCATCCATTACTATTTTAAGAGGCGTATTCCCCAACACCGTTCCTGACGTAATATTATCGTTTAGACAACATCCATTACTATTTTAAGAGGCGTATTCCCCAACACCGTTCCTGACGTAATATTATCGTTTAGACAACATCCATTACTATTTTAAGAGGCGTATTCCCCAACACCGTTCCTGACGTAATATTATCGTTTAGACAACATTCCTATTAAATGCAACAACCAAAATATATATATGAACAACGTAAAAACTCACCGATATATTCCAAATGCTGCATTATTCCACATGTACAAGCAGAAGCACTGATTTTCAACCACAAGTAACGGATTTTATTTTAATGTAACAACTTCAGGATGTAAACAATTTTAATACAAATCGTCAACACAATCGATCACACGACACTGGTAATATCAAAATCTTGTTCTACATGTTATTCACGGGAATATTTATTTTAATATTACGCTTAGAAAACGCTAACGCGTGACAATAAAAAAATGGCGAACCGACTCCACAACCTCCCACGACGAACTGACCACGGAACTGACGTAGTAATCAGCTGACAACCAATAGCGTTACCGATAGCAATACGTCAGCCGTGAGATCACGGTGACGTCACTGATGTCCCTAAATATTCCCTAAACGCCGGTGTATCGGAAGGTATAGTTCAACCGGAAACATCTATTAAAACATCGTTCCCTGATTTATTTTTCATCGCTTCATAAGTTATTTTGGCTAATTCATGTATTATAGAGAATGTTATCGCTCGTTCTATCTTCATTCAGCGCTATCATAATATTAAGCTACTGAAAAGATCTTACAGCAAGGAAAACAGATGGAGGTGACAAATATGTTTCTCCATCACAAGTAGAATGTGGAGGCAGTTTGTAGAGATTGAAGTACCGGTAGGCCTAGGCCTACATGGAATTCCTCATTCAACTAGATACACTTATAACAAGACTCACTCACTCACTCGCAGGAGTAACCAACTGTTATTTTGTGGGGAGGAATATCGAACTTATCTGCAGGAGTAGGGGCAGATGACTTCGTAGTTCCGCCCCCTAAAACTACAATAACTAAACTATCTGCAGTAGTGGCAATCTGGATAAACCTCCACATGTTGCATCCAATTGCCAGACGTTAATTGCAGCTAGCATAAATACAGTAATTAATTGGTCCGTGCTATAAAAACAAACTTATCGCCTAACCCAGTTTATTTATATTCATATATCACATATTCTTACCTATCTTGCAATTTTATATGACTGTTCAAATTTGCCAAATCACATCACACCCATGAGAAACAAAATCCGTTTCAGTTTTTCTTTTCACGTAATACTCCGTCATCGACACTAGAAAATAAAAAGGAAAACATTATGAGTATTTATGTTTGAAAGGCCATGGAAAGTTTGGTTAACCTCGCAGATGGAACACTACTAACATACAAATATAACATTGCAAGTATGTTAAAAAACAATCACCGCTATTGTAAAAGATAATTACTTACAATTAAATATAAGTATCCCTCCTTGTATCGTCTGAAATTCACAATTGATCATGTCAAGTGAGAATACAGATGTTCTGTCAAAATGGCGACATCACAGAGCCTGCACCGAGTGAACGAACCGAGTCTGCACCTTCAAAATTGTCGCTATGTACACTCGCACTCGCACTCGGCTCGTACACTTGCACTCGATCGTATTTGGAATAACACTCGCTGACGTCACTTCCGAGTGAGAGTGTGCAAGAGTGTACACTTTGGCTATTTGGCAAACAGCCACACTGTATGCGCCGTTATTTTTTTAGAGAGAGATTAAACAAATGGATCAGAGCGAAAAAGTAGTATAGATACTCCACTAGAGAATTATAGGAGTCGACTGTAAAATACCTTCTTTAAACACGTATATACGCCAATTTCCTACGTTTTTGTTGATAAAACAATCGTTATTTCTAAAAATTAATAAAATCTGGTAACTGGACGTAAATGTAAATGCAGTGTTCAAGGAACTTCAACATGTCATCTGCTGATCTGTCATCTATCTGTAATCGAAGTAAATTTCTTCAGAAATTGAATGAATGCAGGTATTTATTGGTTAGAAATATGTATCTTGTATGAAGTAATGCTGTTTATTATTCATTATTGTGATATTTGTCGTTTTTATGAACCTATCGTATTCTGGGAAAGAAAATGAAATGAATTTGCTCAACTTTGAGGTTACCTAAAATATTACTCAAAGAATAATTGTCTGAATGGTTCGAATTTACATCTAAAACCTGTAAGTAAACCTTGGAAAAAATTACTATTTAAAAATGAAATATTCTGAAATAATATATGTGACGTCTTTTAAAATATTTAAGAGCTGGGTCGACACAAGGAAGATTTGACGCTGTATTTCTTTTTGTTAATTCTTTTTAAGGGCTTGGGGCATCTTGGTCATCTGCCTCGCGGTCTTAGGTGTGTGCTAGATTTTTGTAAGTTAATAAGCTGTGTTTCCGCTGGGTCCGTGGTTCAAATCCCGGTCACTCCATGTGAGATCTGTGCTGGACATAACGGAGGCAGACAGGTTTTTCTCCGGGTACTCCGGTTTTCCCTGTCAAAATTTCATTCCAGCAACACTCTCCACTATCATTTAATTTCATCTGTCATTCATTTAATCATTGCCCCAGAGGAGTGCGTCAGGCCTCGGCAGCCGGCACAGTTCATATCCTCGCCGCTAGATGGGGGCTTCATTCATTCCATTCCTGACCCGGTCGGAGACTGGAAGCAGGCTGTGGATTTTTAATAAGCTGTGTTTCTGGTGTGGGCCTATATAGTGTACGGTACGGTATAGTACTGTATGCAACTTAGCAACAATGTAATTATTATTAGGGTCAGCGATTAAGATAGGGGTTCAACTTCACATGTGCCGATATGCGACGAAACTTTTTACAAGCCCGTAAAATACTAAATTGCGCATTCGTGCGACCAACTCAAGATAATATTTGTCAGCGCCGAGATATGAAGCATCGATGTTGGTATGAACATCTTTGCCGTATACAAATGCACGCAAAATATCGTCACATTCAGCGCACGTGATCCATTTGTTGTAGGTTTCTCCAAAGACATCAAATAGATATTGAGATGCGCAGATTAGTTTTTGAGCTGTGATAGGACATTGCCATCATTTACCATGTGTAACTGTGTGTTTGTAGAATTTGTGTAATAACCTGTGTTATTGTGGTCTCTGTAGAAGTGTGTGTATTTGTAATTCAGGTGAGGTTTGGGAAGGAGGCGGTCATGGCCTAAAATTAGGAACCATACTGCTGGTATTTGCCTGGAGTAGAAGTGGGAAACTGCAGAAACAACTTCCAGGATGTGTGAGATGTGAATCGAATTGATCTTTATTCAATTTTACCTTGCATGGCTGAGCGTACCCCATCCCAGGCCTAAATCAGAATTAAATTTCTTGGCAGAGCTGGGAGCAATTGAAAACCCAGGTGCTCCACCTACATCATCATCATCATCATTTTCCAGCTGCTGTTTCCCGGGTGTGGTATACAAGCGCTCGCCATTTCTTTCGGTCGTAGTAGAGTTGCTGTTCTTCTACATCTTCCCATTTCACATTCCATTTGTTGGCCTCAGACTTCACTGTGTCTATCCATCGTTTTCTTGGCCTTCCTACCGGTCTCCTCCCTCTCACTTCTCTGTCGAAATAATTTCTTGGTGTTCTATTTCTGTCCATTCTCAGGACGTGTCCAAGCCACTGTAATCTGCGTCTTCCACATGTTCCACCTTTTCAATTCTAAATACAATAAGAGAATACAAAGTTTGGGCCATTTAGGCCTTGATAAAAAAAAAACTATGAAATTTGTTCTATAAAAATATTGATACCATTCTAATAAAAGAAAGTTTAAAATCCATAAAACACAAATACTGTATGAACAGCTGGTATAAAGATGCTTAAAAAACTATACAGTAGGAAGTTCTTCAAATCCAATGAGGATTGACGGTTGAACGTCAACCTGAAGAACTTACGATGAGGCAAAAATCCATGTCACCGCAATCACTTTGTAGGGAGGCTGTTCTATGTAAGCAGTTCGACAACAATGTTCCAAGGGTTGCACGTTAACAGGCAGAAACCTGCTGGACAGGTTCCATTCCACTCCCAAAGACTGACCTTTTCATGACCTTCACTTTGGTATCAACTTGCCACATGTCTGTTTATGTTTCTTATATTTGTTGATAATTAGACCCAAAACCAGTTTATCATGTCTGGTCTTCAGGTATTGCTGAAAGTATCATACTTTTCCTCCTGTTTTCTCCTTTACCTTTCGGCACTTCCTAACATGTGGAATCGTATGTTCCTATCTGTCTAGTAATATTCCAACCACTCTGTATACCGTAGTTTATTTGTTTTCAGGACCTGTTGTAGCGGTGAACCATGGAAGAAGAGGTCACACTGAAAACAGAACCTGAATGGATTGATGTTTCTCAAGATTCCTCGGTGAGTTGATGAAGTAACATCAGCAGCCATCGAAAGATAATGGATTCAGTGTTTTCAGAGAGACTTCTGAAGTCACTCCTCTCTCACGCAATCAGCTTGTAATTTAGTCGTCATCAAGGTAAATTTCCTCATTTATGAATTCCAGAATAGGTAGACCCCATCTTACATGCACCACTTGATTATGCAAACTTGCACAAGTCAGCACTGAAGATATTACTAGTAAAAGGCTATTCTGATTTATTTTAGAATGGCCTTTAATTCTATTGGAACAATGTCATACTTCGTATAATGCAGTTATTTTGTTCTATATATGGGGGGGGGGGGGGGGGGGGCTCAGCGGTCTAGCTGTATGCCTCTCACCGGGTTCGATTTCTGGTCAATGCATGTGAGATTTTCGAAGTGAAATGCCATGTCCTGTGGTTCGGATTCCACATAAAAAGGAGATCCCGTGGCTCATAATCACTAGATTCACGGTCACGTAAAACTACAATTTTCCTTCCTTTTTGTTCTATTATTTTTAAATTGCAGTCTAATTTGGTTTGTTGTATATTTCAATTGAATATATCTGAATAATGAATAAGTTATATAACCTTCAAAACCAAAATATTTCACAATTAGGTAGAGAACAAAGGTAGGAGTGTAACAAACCTTTTGAATCTAATCTTCTCCTCCTCGTAACATTATCCCTCGTGTGTGCTTTCAATTGTTAGTACAGCAAAAATGTAAAATACATTTAAAGCTTTCTATATCAACTTAGTGAATCATTGTATGACATTTCTTGTGGTCGAATTCTGTGCCTGGGTATAGCTGAACGATCTTCATATCTGTGGCTATTGTGTCCCACTACCACCATTGCTTTTGTGTGCCATGTAAACACTTGCCATCAGCAGTAAAATTATAGGCATTGCGGCAGAGAGTAATAGAGGATGTCTGTCTGTCCGTCCGTCTGTCCGTCCGTCCGTCTGCCTGCCTGCCTGCCTGCTACAGAAAGTCTCGGAGAGCTGGTAGCTCAAGGGGGGACTGCCCTTTACAAATATGGCTTAATAACTAATACTAGTACATACTAAGGTGGTAGGATAATTTATTCAGTGTTTATGGGTTGTTTGTTGACTCCATGTATAACTGGTTTGCTGATCTTGTGTTAAGGGTGTGAATGTCTTTCCTGCATTGAAGTTCAGTATTAAGACTAATAAGACCTTGTTTATATCTGAACATAAATAAAGTTTCAGAGTATTTGAGCTGACTTCGTAATGACAATATGTTGTTGTTGTTGTTTCCTATGGCTAGCCCGGATTCCAATCCATCAGCTTTCTTGCGTTCCAATAGAGTTGTGTGAGGTTTCCTGAAGTTCTAGCAGTTTGTCTCCTGAAATACTTATACAATTGGTTTCCTAAAATCGTAACCATACATGATTTTAATTGCTATTTTTTCGAGTACTTCGAGCTCATTTATTGATTCCTGTGTACATTTACCCCATATTATGTTCATGTACATAAGGTGAAACATGTCCATAACATAGTGCCTTACATGCTTTTCCCAAATTTTCTCATGAATATGAGTAAGTCCCATCTGGTGCCAGATCATGTTATTGTGTATGTTGCATCTAATGAACGGAATCCTGCATGCCAAACAGAAAGTTATATAAGAAAGCTATTAAAGTGTGGTACAGGGCGCCAGAGAATGTTCTCCGCAGTGGGTACATGCAGCTGTGAGTGGTTGAGTCATGAGTTTAGTTAGCTGCACTGTGTCCTTCAAAGTGGGACTCCCCGTGTGGGCTGTCAGTGTGTATTGCGATAAGCGAGCGAGCCTGCATGTCTTCAGTGTGTATTACAGTAAGCGAGTGTTCAGATAGATTATTGGAAGAGTGCAACAGTATACAGGCGGTAATGTTTACTACTGAAGAGAGAGTTTTTTTGTTGGAATACGTTTTTCACGAAGGCGATCGGGTTACAGAAAATAAACTATTGAAATAAAAATATAATTGTTAAAAAAAAAAAAAATTACTCATTACAGTGTTGGAACTAAAAACTTCTGTAGCTTGATAATAACAGAACTGTTATATATGTGTCCACCAAACCTAAATTAAACCTAAGTGAACAGGATTTGATGATGAACGAAATTAGTCATACAATTTGTGTGAGAAGTGATTTATTAAGAGTATAATTCATGTACTAGGTATTTATTTCAGGCACTAAGTGATTAAATTAATTATAACTCCCTAATTGGGTGTTCTTTATGAAGTAGAGTGTGGGCCCCGTGGTGTTGGGGTAGCACGACTACCTCTCACCCAGAGATCCTGGGTTCGATTCCCGGCTCCGTCAGGGATTTTAGAAACTGACGTGAGGGCTGGAACGGAGTGCACTCAGCCTCGTGAGGACAATTGAGTAGCTGTCTGACAGTGAGGCAGTGCCCCGGTCACGAAAACCAAGTTTAACGGCCCAGGGGACCCGACGTGCTGACCACGCATCATCCCAATATTTGCAGGCCAAGTGGCTGGACAGCGGTCGCATGGTAGGCCTAGGTCCTTCATGGGCTGTAGTGCCAGGGGTTATTATTATTATTATTATTATTATTGATTGTGATCAAGCTGTAATGAGTATATGTTGCTGAATAAGAGCACAGTAGCCCAAGACATGTACAACCCACAATAAACAACAGTGACTGGGCATCATTGAAATGCAAAATAATGATGATCCTTCGTCAGTGGAGAAGAGAAATTTTTATTAAAATATTAGAAACTATTTTTCAGTGTTGTGTAGGTAATCTATTAATAGAATCACTTCTCAGTCAGTCAACACGAGTACAGTAGAACGTTGTTAATCCGGACGTCAAACAACCGGAACGTTAATTATCCGGACGAGCAAAAAGAAAGTCGGAGCAGCGCTTGCTTACTGTTGTTATGCGGAAGTGAGCGTTGCCTACAGTAGTGAGTCGGTTCTCGTTTTCAGTTGTTGTCTCCTACTGTTTGTTTGCTCTATAATGTTCCAACGTGTTATGGTTTCCTACGTACTGTACTGTATTACGTTATGAAAATGACTTCTACGAGTGGCAAAAAGGAAAACCGAAATCTCAATGTTTTATCGATTGATAGAAATATGGGGAAATCGCAATTGCGATAAACGCAAATTTTACTTTTTTCTCGATTTTTCAACTATTTGGTAACTATTATGACTATGTACACCTAGAATTTGCGAAACTGAATGTGCGACAAAGTGCGATAACTACGGGCTCTTGCGAATTATTCCCATAGATGCGATAAATGCGACAAGTGCCCAATTTATTCGAAGAAGAATCCATTGCAGGTTCCGTGTTGACGTTTTATAATTCAGTATAACAAATTTCAAAGTTTCCGCCTAGTCAACACTCATTTATTATTTTAGTTAGCGTCTTCTGGGTACATGTTTCGGAATTTGTTCCAATTCCTTCTTCAGCCCTTTATAATTAATATTAGGAACATCATTACATAGACTAAAAATACCTCGTCCATGTAGAAACATATCACACAATATTAAAATACTAAAAACTGTTAAACAATTTAAAACATGACAAGCTTATAGACAATACAAACAAATAAAACAATAAAACATTCCTGCTGTTAATAGCCACTTAATTATATAATCACTATTTTGCACATTCTTGTTAGGTGTGCGATGGTCAAATTGCGCAGTCGTTAATCACTTTTGTGAACAAGAAAACAAAGAGCATATTATTTTAGTGTCCATGACCCAAATAACTTGCTGTACTGGTGGGTAATATGTTGACGTAAGTGGAAACTTTGGTTCCGGCACTTTCTTTGAAAGTGCGTTGACATGTGTTTGTAGATAATAAAACGGGGAAACTCATTCGATTACTTGACTTGGAATTTGCACATTAAATGGATGTGTTATCTTGTGCTGAGAGCTCCACGGACGTAGCAACGATTTGAAAAGCGAAGCGCCAATGTCAATGATATGGTGCTGGGTGATCGGCTCCTACACCGACGTGACTACTGGTGCAAGTGATTAAAAAAAATAAAAAAAATATTTAGTTTATTATCGGTTTTATGGTATTTACCTGAAGTTAAGTAAATGTATGATTCACATCATTATATTAAATGCTTATGCCGGTAATCAGAAACACCCATATTTCCAATCCTGTGCATGTTTGAATTAGTTTCCGTGCATATTAATTTTGAATTTAATTTTTATTGTACCTGGTGACAAACTTATACTGTAAATGCTAGAAAACGCTAATTTTCATAACTTAAAATGCTCCAAAATGCTATTTTTCAAAATGAAAATGATACAAAATCAATTTCAAAATGTTATTTTCTAATATCTCTATCGATTGAGAATAAGGCGGAGATCATTAATGAACTGGTTAAATGTGAGAGTGTGCAGTGTCTAATGAAAAATTACAGTGTCAGAAAATCCACAATATTTATGATTTGAAGAACCGAAAAGGTGAAATTCTGAATTATGCATCAAAGTTAGATAGTGAAGATGGGTCTAAAAATAGGAAAACCATGAGAACAGCTACGGATGAAAAATTGGAAGACTTATGGTTTATTCAGACAAGAAGTAAGGGATATCCCATTTCTGGACCTTTGTTGTGTGAGAAAGCGTTGCACCTAAATGAGAAGCTCGGTGGTTCTCCCTATGTTCGATTATCCAAAAAAAAATCGTTATCCGGAACACTTTCGGTCCCAATTAGTCCGGATAAACGACGTTCTACTGTGTACCCAATTCTCCTTCTTCCTCTAAATGCCCTGCCCAGTCTCCCGGATGTTGGCGATCAATATGGATAGTGTTCGTCTATCCTCAGCAATGTGGTATAGTTGAGATTTCTTGGAATATTCTATTCTATTCTATTCAGCAACATACCCACCTATTCATACAGTCTCACTGACGGTTCGTTTTTGTCTAGGGGCCGATAACCTAGATGTTAGGCCCCTTTAAACAACAATTATCATCATCATCAACAACGTTTTTGTCTACTAATTACAGTTTCCAAGCAGTAGAGGTTTACACCCAGTGTTTCCAAATCTTGAAATGGGAAAGAACTAAACCCTGTGCTTTAAAACACCAGAAAGGCACCGGCTGGACTCTATGGTTCAAAACACTAGAAAAACACCAACAACTACCAAAAAAAAAACGGATTTTCTTTTAACATACATTTCTTTCATTAAAAATCTTATTTTTCACTAACGGAGCCTGATACCGCTGTTACATCTTTAGAGCAGGAAGGTGTAGTACTGCTGTAGCTCTGCATACTTCCAATTTTGGCCACTATATCCTACAGCCTACTAGGCAACGAACAAACAGCGACCGTGAGTTTGAGATAGATTTACAATACTAACTGTGGTTGCGTAAGAGCCTTCGCATGAAACTGGAAAATCTCGTGGCAGCTGGGAAGAAAATAGAGGATAGGCGGATTCTTTGTACAAGTGCACTAGCACCGAGCCCTGCATGTTGTGCAAAATTATTACATGGCTTTCCGGATTTACTTATTAGTCATAGGAGACAATTTCATGGAAAAATCCGTTAAGCTCCAGATTTGGCACTGATTTTATTGAAATTACACCAGTATTTCACCAAGGCACTGTATGAAAATTTCCGGCACCAGATGAACTTCCGAAACACCAGATCTGGTGCTAAAAACACCAAATTGGCAACACTGTTTACACCTTTCTCCACGGATGAATCTAAACACAACAGATTCAATAGTAAGTCCATTTCTATAAATTTAATCAATTTTTCGCATTTATAACCAAGGTTTTCTTCTCAAACACAATACATCTGCTTCCACCAAGGCGGTCCGGGTTCGATTCCCGGTCAATGCATGTGAGATTTTCGAAGTGAAATGCCATGTCCTGTGGTTCGGATTCCACGTAAAAAGGAGGTCCCGTGGCTCATAATCACAAGATTCACGGTCACGTAAAACTACAATCTTCCTTCCTTCCTTTACAATACATCTGTATTTAAAAAAAAATCTTTTACTTCACAGTTGACCCCACCCACATGTTCGCCATCTAAGCCATGGTTCGTCTTACCACATTCACGGATCAAGTCAACAACAATGCAAGAATTAAAGATTCGTAACAATGTCCCTCACTATTCTAAGAGGATGTATCAACAGGAGTAAATTTCATAGCATGTACATGATAGGCATAAGGGACACAGACTAGCCCATTAGACATCGCCACAAAGTCGTACCAGTTAAAAAGGGTAATTTTAGCCAGACTACGCCCCCTTAAACAGCAGTGTATATGTAGTGAATGTTTTTATAGTTTTTATGGTTTTTTAATCTAGTTTTTATTACTCATTTTTAAGCTAAGGTGAATAGCTATCCCATATTAAGGTTGGTTGGTTCTTAAGTTTATTGGCTGCGAAAACGCGGTCATGTAGCCCCGTGTACTCTGGGTGTGTGTAGAATCTGTCTGATAACCGGTGTTAATTGTGATGACTGTATTAGTGTGTGTTATCTGTTTTTTAAATTTAAGTACTGCAACTTGGAATTTTTCAAATGGTTCCTACTTTTGCCGCCAAGCGCCACTGGCAACGATTACTAGGCCAAGTTCAGAACTTAGCTACTAGACACCACCACAGTCGGCTCTTGGCAACGAACATAGAAACCTAAGAGCGTTGTTTACATTCTTAACCTATCCATTTTAGCTTCACACAGGTGCAATGAGTAGAAGGTTCTTTAATATGCCATAAATCTATGACATGGGACCGCCGGCTTTACTTCCCCTCCGAAGGAAGGCATACTGAGGGATTTTAATGCTCTTAAAAAAATCCGACGGCTTCGGCCGGGTTTGAACCCGCTATCTTGGGCATAGAAGCTCAGCATGCTACCAACTACGCCACCGAAGCCGCCCATATTAAGGTTTATATGCATGTTCTGTATAAATTAAGTATGCCTTAGATATGTGCACAATGTTGATGTCCTTGTAAAGGCTGAGGATGAGTGCAAAGGCACTCGAAACATGTCCCGTAAGAATGGATTAAACTAATAAAAATAGTTTCTTTGTACAAAACCGTATTGATTGGGCGGTAAAATTTGACCCACTAAGCTTTGCAAATGATATAGTTGTTCGATCCTTTCTTGCCTGTCGTCTTGAAGATTCCGACGTCCTTTTCCTGCCTGCTCTTCGATGCCCGTCAATATTGCCCTGTAAAGTGTAATATTGCGTATTTTCCACCACGGAACACATGACTCAGGTATTCAATTTTCCTACATTTGATGGTAATCATCAGCTCCCGCTTCGAGTTTGCTCTCCGCAGTACCTGCTCATTAGCGATGTGATCTATCCAAGGAATTTTCAGCATCCTTCTATGGAACCACATTTCCAGAGCTTCAAGCCTTTTAATGGAGGACGATTTTAATGTCCAAGCTTCTGCTCCATAATTAATAATAATAATAATAATAACCCTTGGCACTACAGCCCATGAAGGGTCAGCACACAGGGTTAATATATGCAATTTTTCTTGTTACGTGTGTTCCTCTGGTACAATTTTCTTCTCTTTCCTCTCCACTTAGGACTTCGTATCTGATCAAGATCAGGGGGATTCAGTGCTGCCCATTGCAGAGGTCATCTTAAAAGATGAATCAGATGCTCCTGATATGCTTTGTGAGGTGAGTAGACTCAAGTCTGTTACAAACATTGGCTCCAGTCAACTCGTTCTACTTCCTGCACGCAGCAAGTTAGAGTGTGGTTGAATAGAAGAAGACCTTGTTGAAGCTTATTTTTGCATGATTTCAGACAGTCACTCATTTTTATTTCACCTACAAAACCCACTTCTTAGTATTAAGTTAAAAAACGACAGCCACTAGCTGGAGACAGGCAAAAGATGCATGAACCAGGAAACAAGTGAAGATGATTTTAAACGTGGAGCAGGACAGGGCAGACAATGGGAATATGATTCTGTCTTATGCGTAAAACATGCTGATATGCCTCACAATATTATACAGAAAGGACAACAAATAGACCATACCAGGAGCCAATATCAGCCCAAGCACTTGATACTGTTTTCAGTGAGTTGCTCCTTTCATATTGCTATCTGATGTGAAGTTACTGGAGTGTAAATGGAGGCCAAAACTAACATTTTCTCCAACTATTAGAAATAAAATAGAGAAACCATCTAATGTGGTACACTTCGTGTTGTATTGTACAGGGTGATTTTTTTGCTGGAGCGGGGCCAGCTACAGGGCGCGCGCGCGCACATTTTCCGCCAGCCAACCAAACTCGGGTTGCAGATTGCACGCTGGTGGAAACCGTAACAGAGTACATTAATTAATGGTAAATTCAACAGCAAGTCATGATTAAAGAACTTAACGTTTTCACAGAAGATGCTGAAAATGTTCTCCTTCAGCTGACAGACAGGCGTTGTATCGTGTAAATAAATTAGCGTTTACACGTAATTCCCTTCTGTTGTGAGGGATATCTGCTGCCGTATATTGTTCTCCAGCTCCACTAGAGTACGGGTAAATGAACTGGACACTTCATATCTTAAATTACCCCACAATTAAACATCACACGGGCTTAGGTCCGTGCTTCGATTAATTACTGTTAACACGCAGGGTGGTACAGGAGTAGCTACATAATGTAACGATGTAACTTCCAAAGTTACTGTCTGTCCGTTGAAGGAGAACATTTTCAGCATCTTCTGTGAAAAGGCAAGTTCTAACCTTTAACTGGCGACATGAGGTCATCCAGACTCCCAAGAAATAAAAAAGTTACAGTCAGTCTGAAAGACTAGACTTTATATCATTTCAAATGACGCATGCTACAACTGCCTTCTCGCTTCGCTCGAAGCCCCAGGTTGCTCGACGCCCCAGGACTCTTTCAACAGACTCCATTACCCATTAACTTAGGCTTCCCGCGTGGCTGCATGACGTCACGCACTCGCCGTCCATTACCCATTAACTTAGGCGTCCCGCGCAGCTGCATGACGTCACGCGGTCGCCGTCTCCATAACGCATAACGTTAGACTCAAGCTTGCCGCATGGCTACATGATGTCACGCACTCGCTGTCCATTACCCATTATCTTAGGCTTCCCGCGCGGCTGCATGACGTCACGCGGTCGCCGTCTCCATAAAGCATAACACGCATAACGTTAGACTCAAGCACAATGATGACGTCGACAAGATTATTTGAAATGAGAAAAACTTCTGTGCTTCTAAAATTAAATCTTGCAGGAAGCTGTTATTTATGTTACCTTCTTATATGTTTGCTGCGGCATGAGCTCGGTTTGCTGGCGAAATGTGTACGCGTGCCTGTTAGTTGGTCGCTGGCCCCTCTCCAGCAATAGAATCATACTGTATAATTCAATTCAAAATATACCATATATATTTTCTTTCCACCTAGTCAATAATTTCTAATAAAAGTTCTAAAACTGTGTACAATTGTTTCAAGTTCAATTTCGAACCCTTCTTCAGCACAAACAAAAAGTAAACAAAAAACCAAATCGTGCTGTCAAGGTTCTTTGTTTTAACCTTTGGGTTTGAATTAAATCAATAAATTAATAAAATATTTGATTCTAATAATTGCCCACTGTCTGTACGCTGTGAATGGGATGATATACTAGCTTTGAGGGAATAGTTCACAATAACTTACAATTTAAAAATAAAGTTTTAAGGGGGAAATAATATGCTTTTTACTGATTTAAGTTTAAATTCTTACAGGATGAAACTACTACTCCCGAGGAGCACAAATCCAAATCCAAACCTAAATCTGCTGGCAAAAAGTAAGTAATGCATAGTAGTTACAGTCGAACTTGGATAATTCGATTTCATGGATAACTCGAAGTTTTTCTCCGGTCCCTTGAATTTCCTGTACTGACAATGAAAAAAAAAAACGTGGATAACTCGAAGTTTTCTTGGATAACTCGGAAGTTTTGGTTCTGGAAGTCATAAGAATTTGTTTGGTTGAAACAGGTTTTGTCAGTTTCAAGCCCAGTCCCAGTTTGATTTTCGGTTCCGCTCAAGGTCAGTAGGCGCATCTCTCTTTCTCTCTCACTTTATCGCCCCCCCCCCCCCAGTGTGCGGCGAGTCTTAGAACCGGTATCATCGTGTCTTAACAGGCAAGTGAGCGTTTGGTTACAATCGCAGCAAGCGAGCCGGATTTAAGTGCAAATTACTTTGTTTATAGGTTACCATGTCTCTTTCAAAACCAAGTTGCTCAACATCGGGCTCAAAGCTGAAGACACTGATGCTAGCTGAGAAGATTAAAGTCATCGAAGAAGCTGAGCTGGGCCTGAAGCAAAAAGGTGTTATTGCTAAGGATGTTTTAAAGGGTCGTTTTCCGTTATTATACACCCTACCCCTCCCAAACGATCGTTTTGGATAACTCAAATTTGTGGATAACTCGATTTTTTTTTTTTTTTTTTTTTATCAGTCCCTTGAGCTTCAAGTTATCCAAGTTCGACTGTATGAGGTAAATATATTTCTACGATGGTGGTATTTTTTCAACCTCCGATTGTGCATGTAGGAGGGCGTTTTTGAATTTTCTCCACTGTAACTAGTGCCACTTCTTGTGTCATTATGCCATTTTGATCTGAGTTACAGGCATGGAACCATGACTGCTACAATTGATTCTCACTCCAAGTTTGAGTTGCACAGTATAATTTGTTTTCTTCAAGCAGAAAGGAATAGTACAGGAGAAATTCACGAGTTCTTCTGGGTCATGAAGGGCGGCTGTAACCCAACAGTTTCTTCAGCAGTTTCGATGCAAAGTTTTTGAACACCAGGCATATAACCCCAGCTTAGTGATTTCTACTTCTTCCCTGATTGAAAATGTGGCTAGGAGGGCAGAGGTTCCAGACTAATGACGAGCTTCGAAACAATGTTAAGACTCAAGTCAACTCTTTGGCTGCAATATTCAATTAAGAGGGGATTGGCAAGCTTGTCCACAGATATGACAAATGCCTCAATTTTCATGGTGATTATGCCAAAAAGTAGCAATAAAATCATTTTAGAATTTACACTTGCCAACTCTTTATGTAAGCCAACGGCTTAGCCATGTTGAAACACCGGATCCCATGAGATGTCAACAGTTACGCAACTTAGAGCATGGTCAGAAATTGGATGGATGACCGGTTCTGCGTTGGTGAAGGAAGAGCATAAAGAAACTGGCCACCCTGCTGCACATTAACTACAGATCAGGCACCACCTCTTTGAAGGCGCAAACCAGCCTTTGGGCTGAAAACCCTTCTTCTACTTACTATGTACCAATGGAGGTTAGAAGAAAAGGTTTCTCTCGTATTTTGGTCACTTGGATGAGAGTTTGAGTCCATTGCCTTTTATGACCCTTATTTCGTGAGGGCTTGAAACTCTTCCATTTTCTCTTCTGAATAATTATTCTGTTATGAGGCACAGATGATCTTGTTGATTTGCCATTTAAAGCAATGACCCCCCCACCAGCTTGCTATTGTTGCTTGGATTTCGCTTTATGACTACTTTTTTTAAACGTACCGTATAATTATTTTCATTCCAGAAAGTCGAAGGAGAAGAAGAAGAAGAAGAGGAAGAAGACAGTGATCAAGTGTCCGTACTGTCCGAGGACGTTTCCTTACCCTGGCACGCTCAAAATCCACCTTCCCGTGCACACAGGCGAGAGGAAGTTCGAATGTATGATCTGCGGCAAGAAGTTCACGCAAAGTGGCAACCTGCTGACGCATTCCAAGATACACACGGGGGAGAAACAACACGAGTGCCCCATCTGCGAAAAACAGTTTGTGCAACTCAAGAACCTTCAGACACACATGTTATTGCACAACGCAGACAAACTTTACAAGTGTACCTTCTGTACGCAAACATTCAATCACCGGGGAAGTCTCAAAAGACATCTTCAGAAACATCCCGAGTATGTAGTGAATGAATGCAGCGTTTGTACTAAAAAATTTCTTGATCTTCCCTCTTTACAGATGCATATGCATGTGCATGCTGGGAAGGATGGTTTTGAATGTTATCTTTGTAAAGAATCCTTCACGAGAATGGACATGCTCAGAGAGCATCTGTTAGTCCACAAGGACGAGCGTAAGCCGCAATGTGTCGTGTGTGGTAAACGGGTGCGGAACACTACCGCATTAAGACTTCATCTTCGTGTCCACACTGGGGAACGTGACATAGAGTGTGAGGAATGTGGGAAACTGTTCAAGAGACGCGACGCTCTCCAAAGACATCACCTCTTACATTCTGGGATCAAAAAGTACGAGTGTGACGCATGCAAGAAACAGTTCAGTGACCGCGGTAACCTGCAGAAACACCTACGGGTCCATGAGCCAAACAGAAGTGGAAAGGCTGGATCTAAGTGATGATGGGTAGAGTTTTTAGAGTTGTAGTGATAGCTACATAAAATGACATAACTTTAACCATATTGGTTATAATATACCGTATTTACTCGGCTATAGTAACCCCCCCCCCCCCATTCCTGGAAATTGCTTACGGTACCCCTCCTTAATTATTGAGAGTCAAAATACAACATTCTTGGGAATTGACGAATTCTTTACTGTCGTTATTCTGATTGCGGCAGCACTGTCTGTCTCGGGCTTCTGAGACGTTATGTCAAACAAACACGGTGCGGCTATAATGGGGGAAGTGTGATATCTTTTCAGAGGTGATTGGCAATAATCGTGGAATAAACTTGTCCTTGTATACCAGATGTTGGATCATGGTTGGCTGCTTGGGCCATAGCATTCACATCCGGTCTTTATCTGAGATACGTTTTGTGAAGATTTGTGAAATGAGTACCGGTAATCGCAGAATGAGGTTTACAGCCTCGTTTAAATTAAGTGCTGTCGAGTTTGCATTGAAAAACAGCATAAGAATGGCATCTCGTGAATTCGACATGCAGCCTGAAAGGATTCGTTATTGGCGTAATCAGAAGGACGAACTAACGTTAGTGAAAAAGGACTTTAAATCTCTCCGTGGCACACGGAAAGGAAAGTACCAAGAAGTTGATGTTAAAATGTTACAGTGGATCATTGAAACAAGAAACAATGGTCACGCTGTGACACATGGAATGCTACAATTCCAAGCGCGTGAAATTGCAAAAAATCAAGGAATCTCAGCTTCACAATTTAAGACGAGCTGAGGCTGGGCTGTACGATATATGCGCCGGATTAAGTTTGAGGAGGAGAACTTCACTGTGCCAACGTCTTCCAGCAGACTACACTGATAAAATGATAGAATTTCATCGTTTCATGATAGGACTTCGAAAAGAACATAAATTTCTTCTATCGCAAATTGGCAACGCCGATCAGACTCCTGTTTACTATGACATGCCAATAAGCACAACGATAAACGCAGCAGGTGCATTTAGTGTGTTAGTGAAAACATCGGGCGCTGAGAAGCTACAATATACAGTAATGCTAGCTGTGACTGCAGATGGCTGGAAACTTCTGCCGTACTGTATTTTCAAGTGAAAAACTCTGCCTAAAGGATATTTCCCGAAAGAAATACACACCGTTTAGAGAACAAAGGGTGGATGGAGGCGGATCTTGTAAGAGACTAGCTAAAAACTGTATGGGAACGACGCCCAGGAGCTCTGCTGAATAAAGAGTCTATGCTTGTTCTAGACAGCTATCGCAGCCACTTAGTTGATAACGTAAAAAAAACAAATGGCACTAACACCTATCCAGTGATTATTCCGGGTGGACTAATATCAATTTTGCAGCCATTAGACGTCTCCATAAATAAGCCTTTTAACCCTCTTAGTGCCAGAGTCGCTGTGAGCGATCCTCATAAAATGAACGAAACTTGCCAGCGTCGCTCTGAGAGACGCTTCGTTTTTGTATTCTTAGAGGGGCTTATAGACCGAAAATGGCGTCTAAACTTGACGTGACCATTAAAGAGAGTTCTAGCAACCATTTACTGGCAAACATCTTTTGTTTTCTGTCTATCGATATACTCGAGCGATATTTGAAATTCATTGACTTGTTTACGCGCGACTTGTAAAAGCATGGCGTCCAAGGGAAGGAAGCATTGTTTGAGAGAGGAAGAAATTGAAGAATTAATGATTGATGAGTCAAGTGGTGAACTCTTGGACTTCGTGGATAGTGATTGCGATCTTGTGTGTTATGAATCAAGTGCCGATTCCGCTTCGGACAATGAATTACCTGCGCTGAATGCGATCGTACATAACCAAACAAGTGATAGTGATGGTAATGATGTTGATAGTAATAGTGAGTGGGAAGAAAGGAATGTTGACCAGGACAATCCTCCACAGGCTACACAACCACAAATGTGAAAGATAAAACTACAGGGTGCCCATCTGTTTATTTATTTTCACTGTAATTATTTTTATTTTATTTATATCAACAATGCCATTGTTGGTGTACGGTATTTTATGAATATGCTAGATTTTAGAATTTCGGATTTTTGACACCCCTGCTTATATTTTTTAAACTAAAAAACTGCATTCCCTGGTTCTTTTGTTATGTATGTGTGCTCTCCAGTGTTCATTTTTACTCCATTTATAAGCATGGGGTAATAGGAATAATCAAACTTTCTAATTTTTATTTTACAGAAGAAATTATTTTAATTAAATAATTAATAAATAAAGAAAAAAGTTTCATAATGATTTGAAAATTTCCCTGAATTTAGATAGCTATGTTTTGCACTGCCTGACTAAATTTCGCCTTCGTATCTTTCAAAACAGGGGATATACATATTTTTTTCTGAAAGCCTACATTTTCCATTAAAACAACCTGGCACTTTTAGACTTCACCTTTACCTTTTCGCCTGGCACTAAGAGGGTTAAGCACCATATGAGAACATTGGGATGCATTGATAAGGAAAAAAGTAGGTAGAGCTGAAGTGGAAGTGATTAAAGCCATGTATCATCAGTGTGTCAGTAGCGTGAAGACCAAGATTGGACAAACAAACTGGTTCAATGTAGAAACGGGTCTCCGACAAGGGAGTATATTGTCCCCCTTACTTTTCCTCACTGTCATGGATGGAATCCATAAACGAGTGAAACTGAAAATGGGAAGCAAAGGGACGAAGGCCTTACTCTTCGCTGATGACATAGTGATATGGGGGGGACGATGAATTGGAAGTCCAAGAACAAGTAAATGTTTGGAACCAGGAGATTGAAGAGCATGGAATGAAAATCAGTGTGGAGAAGAGTCAGACGATGGTGATGACAAGAAATGTGCGAAATGGTAGGGGGAATATTGCAGTAGATGGAAAACCATTACAAGTTGTGAAAAGTTTCAAATACTTATACCCCGTTTAGACGTCCCGGTTGCGATCGCGATCAGGCGCCGATCCAGATTAAGATGGGACGTCTAAACGCAACAAGATAACATTATCGCGATCAACTTTCCCTCCAACAAGATGATCCCGTTCCCACAACGAGATAATCGCGTTCACGGCCATTGCGATCGTCGGTGTGTTCTATCCTCCTGTTGTGCGAGTGAAGTAGGCAGTGGAAATGATGGCCATTTTGTATTATCTTGTGTTTTGAAAGCGAGATGTACGTAATGTTGGCCATGATGGTTGTATTTATGTTGGTTAATAGAGATATATGAAGATTGAGAGAAACGAAATGATGGATGGAGACAAACATACCAGTGTTTAAACGCTGAAAAAAAATATTAGCGTTGGGGAAAGTCGATGAAGACGATTAATAAAGACATACATTTATTGTCATAGACATAGAAGGGATTCCGACAGGGCCAAATAACTCTGGACGAACAAGAAGTATTTATGCAATAAATAGCCTAGACCTGTTTATAAATAATTCAAAATATTTTTATTTCCACTTCAAGGGTAGGCCTTGCCAACACGTCTCCTCAGGATTTGTATATATTTAAGAATATGCATTAGTAGGTTGAATTATGTATAAAGAATAACTGAAATACTTCAAAACGGGAGGAAACAAACTACTGTAAATTTCTGCTATAACACTTGGAATTCAAAAGTTGGCAGACCTTAGCGATGTCATGCAGTTTTACTCGATTATCCTCTTGTTTCATGATGGGACATCTAAACATGTACCAATGGCAAATGCCGTTGATGCGATTGGACATTATCCAGATCAGAGATAATCGGGATCGCGACCGAGACGTCTAAATGGAGTATAAGGGAGTGTCCTAACAGATGATGGAAGGATAAGTGAGGAAGTTGGTAAGAGGATCCAACAAGCAAATGGGTTTTACCAGTGTGAGGGGTCTGGTGTGGAACCAGGAAGTTCTGGAGAAATGTAAAAGAATCTTGTATTCAGCATATTATACTCCTATATTGACATATGCAGCAGGCACGTGGACAACAACTAAACGGGAGGAAAGTAGAATCCAGGCAACTGAGATGAAGTTCCTTAGAGGTATAATGGGAAAGACCTGCAGAGACAAAATCAGAAACAAGGAAATTATGAAGAAAACAGGATTCCCAAATATACAAGACATAATCGAGATCAGTAAGCTAAAATGGTATGGACATATGATGTGAATGGGAGAAGACATAGTCCCGAAGCGATTATTTGCTGAGAAAATCACAGAAAGGCGCCAAAGGGGAAGGCCGAGGATGAGGTGGATGGATGCATTGAGGGAGAGCGTTGAGAAAAGAGGAGTGAAAGTGGAGGATGTACTGGAAGAGGGACGAGAGTGGTGGAGAGACAGAAGAGTATGGAGGTCCTTGATTCACACCCCGACCCAGATCACTGGAACCGGGAAATGAAGAAGAAGAGATGAGAACATCAACTGGATGGTGGACAATGTGCATGAGACAACAAAAGCTGGGAAAATCAAGTAACCTTTGCTACAATGTATTTGCGAGTGGATCGTGCGTGCATGGGGATTGATCACTCATGATATTGTTGAAAAAAGTTTTAAGAAGACTGGCATATCATGTGCATTAGATGGCTTTCTATGGGAAGATCGCAAAGAGAATGAAGACCCAGGCTCGAGCATGATGACGGCAGCGAAGACAGTGATGAGGATAGCTTGTGATTCCCACTGCAAAAAAAGGAGGCCTCATATTTGTATTACCGGTATTATTTTCCCTTTGTTCGGCCTAAATATTTTTTTGTGAAGCATGAGCATACACCAATATTAAAAACAATGATTTTCGTGTTATAGGTAACAGTTTTTGTATTTAGCCTGCATGTTCTACTGGCCACGCCCATCCACCACTTTATGGTAGTATCTTCAGTCTTTGCGGAACTCACTGCACGGATGTTGTGGTGTATCGTTGCTGATGAAAGATGTAAACTTAGTTTATTTTAATTAAATATACCATACTATGTAGTATCAAAATAAAATAGCTTAATTTTTGCTCTGTCCCTTTCCCAAAATAATGGATTTTTGTGAAGTTGACATTTATAGTACCCTCCCCCAATTTTGGAACTAAAAATTTTGAATGAAAAGGGGACCTATAACTGAGTAAATATGGTAGATGTAATGGGATCCATATTGACTTTACAGAATTTCTTCCATTGTACAGTGGGTCAAAATCGAAATCTAGGGGGACAAAATTATTTTTACTTAATCATGAATTTAGAGTGAAAGCAACATATATAATTTGTTTACTTCATAATAAACATCAGTCAAGACCTTTCTTAAGCTACGTCTACACATGCAAGAAATTGTCTATGACTAGGAGTTGGATAGAGCATTCAGCTATCTCTTCAGAACAATTTTCTACCCCTAATTTACTTTTAACAAAGTCACAAAGTTCCACTTTTGGCATAATCTTCGAACCCAGTGCTTCAAACAGTTGTAAACGTGTGAGAACTGGTTGCGCGGCATCTTCTAAAACGTAAAATAACTAAGTAAGTTGCAAAAAGATGCAAAAAGTCTTATAATAGGCGTAAACTACAAGACTTGATCTACATTTTAACATTAAAGAGAAAGTGACGCAGAGTGACGTGACATACTAAAAATCTAAGTGAAAATATAATTTTAAAAATAATAGTTAAATATTATATAATGCAAATATAGCTAAAATTACATAACAATTACGCCCATTAATAACTGAAACACGTTACAAAGATCATACCTTCAGCTGCATGTTCCATCTTAGAGCATCACACTAACCACAAAGACAACCAAACCACAGCCACTTACATTCACCCTCCCATTCAGACTGCTTGAACAGTGGTGACAGAATTACACTAAGATGCATTTATATCCCAGAATAATGAGCGGCAATTATATGAGAATGCTGTAGAAGTAATAGATTTTGATTTTTTAACTATGAAAATAAATAATTTTGTCTTCCTAGATTTCGATTTTGACCCACTGTGCATTGGTCTGCCTAGCCAATAGTTCATTCATTTTTCATTCATATCCAAATCCCGTTCCAGCTATTGCCGGGTCTGGGTGATTACGAGGCCTTTCCATCTTATTCTATCTTCCCTCCACTTTTCTTCCTCCACTTGATGCCAGTTAGCTCCTCTTCTCTGTATACAGACTCTCACTCCTGTACTCCAGCGCATTCTTGGACGCCCTCGAGGTCTTCTTCCATCAATCTTAAGTTCTTCCATTATTTTTGGTAACCTTTGCCTAGTCAATAGAACAGCATCAAATTTCATAGAAATTGTAAAACAAAATGAAAATTTGACCTTATCAGCTAAAATCTGTTTGACAGTATTTCGCCCAAGTGTACCATTGGGCTCGTTGGTATTGGATATAACGTGGGGAAAGTATGTCCCTCAGTAAAATTTATTATGGTACACGGTACATTTTCATTTGCACTGATCAGCTCCTCAAAACTGAAAGAAGAATTATCAGAACCTGCATAAATAAAAAGTACCAGGTTGAAGGAGTCTGGAGAATCCTCTCCAATGAAACAGTCTATCGAGAGATTGACCCAGTTACCAGCACTATGAAGAAGAAAAGAATCTCTTATTTCTTTCACATCCTACGATTGCCAGAATGCAGGATTTTACGACAACTAGTGATGAGAAATCTGGGAAAGAAGACTGGAGGGCATTGGATCAAAGAAATTCAAGAGGATCTCAAAACAGTTGGACTCGAAATTACAGATGCAGAGAACAAGAACAAAATTACCACCCTTGTTAAGAATCACAAATTTTCAGCAGAAATGATGCACAAACGGCCTGCAGAGATTTCTGACGAATTAAGAACACTGCGATCAGAAGGAATGAAGAAGTACTGGGCAGATAAGAAGAATCAAACAATACAACCTTCAAAGAAAAAGTGTACATGGAAGACTCAAGTGGTCCAATGTGGCCAATAAAGTTAATAATAATATAATGTGCGTTCAAAAAGTAACGAGTCGGAGGCATAATTACAGAAACCAGTACCTGTATGTTAGAAGTATTGGCCCTGGCTGTTGAGGCACTTGTCCCACTGTGACACGAGGCGGTGAATGGCTGTCTCAAAACATTCCCTGGGCTTTTCAAGTATGTCAAAATGATGATGACAGTGATAAGTGAATAGTGTTGGGAGATATCCTCAGGTAGCATAAGTATTGTGTTTCTTTCGAGAAAGAATATACGAGTAAGATTGCTTATGTCGAGATATCTAAAAAGGAGCACTTCTATAAAAAAATACATGTACATGTGTTTGTATTCATTAAACCCTCCATTAGTCATGCTGGGTCTGATAGTCCCATGGATTTATTCAGTTTTAATATCTCGCTAACCAATGAACTTTTATAGCTATCATCTTTGGACATCATGTACGGTACCTTACTATTTTAATGCAGTGACAATCGGATCAGTCCCATAGCAACTCCACAAATGAGGCAGAAGTCAGCTGATGTCTTATTTGGAACTGTTAGACCCTGCGTGACAACTCATGTTATACACTGTCATAATTGCCAACTTTTGGGCAACACATAGGATATAAGTAGTTTTCATTTTAATTTAGATATACCTATGTGGAATATTTAAAACTTTTTTTTGGGAGGACATTTTTTATGCCCCCTCTCTTTACTGTCTCCCATAAATTGTTCTATTAGCACTTCTCTATCACAAAATATCGTAAGAATATCTAAGTACTGTATTTAGAGTGTAGAGTAAATTTTACTGATAGTCACGGGACAGAAGAAACAATTTTGAGCAGTAATGCGAATAGTACATTATGCAACGAGCCTATAATGGCAATTACCATTACAGGCGTGTTGCATACGACTGTTTATGTTCGACGATAATTATAACTATTTTATGTTCAGACACAAATATTCATAAATATCTGTCGAGATTTCGCCCGTTTTATGTACTGAACAGATCGCATGAGACACAGAGAATACATTGTATTTGACCATGGCCTCCTCAAATACCCTACTATGACACTAGCCACGCAGTGAAATTTAAAATAGGAGGCCGTGGAAGTCAGCGCAGATGCGATGCTATTCTTACCTAATTGGTCACACAACTGTTTCTTGAGTTCTGATTGGTGGGAGAAATTGTTTCATAATGAAAAATAGTGTTATAATGACCCTCATTATGATACAGTTTTCTGACATATAATATTTACGTTTCGACATCGTCAAACATAAAATAAGTTGCGTTATATGTCTATTCCAGGACAGTACTGAATAAGTTACTAGCTATTCTAATTTATTGAAGTAGGGATTATAAATTTGGGTAAATAATGTTTAATTAATGATGTTGCAGATGTTTTTGTATGTTTTGTTTAAAGTCTGATTGGTTTGTAAAATAGGCTATATCTTCACAACTATTCTGTATAATTGTCATTTATGAATCAATAATTAAACTATTGTAATCCACAATAGGATACGGGACAGGAGCACGGGGCCACAAGACCCAGCGTGACTAAGGGCTGTTTTCACCAATGGCAATTATCTCTTAATTCATCATTAAAGGTTATTTAACTTTGCACAAGCATTTCATCAAACAGAAACGCTCGTTAACTTACCACTAACAAGGAATTACGTTAAATGGCCAAATCTGGCCACTCAACACACTAAGGCATCGTTAAAGTGGGGGGAAACAGCTCATGCATCTCATAATGGCGGTTTCTTTCCGAGTTTCACACGCACTTTCATGACAATGAAATTATAAAAGATCAGACATATTACTAAGCTTTAATCTTTGATCTCTATAATACTACTGGATGTCTCGCTCCCACAGCTGCAGTGAGGCCTCTTGCTTTGCGGTTACATTTACCCGGTGGTAAGGGCAAACATCGCTCAAGCTGCATGGCGTGTTCGTTGAAAGGATGCTTACTTAGGCCTATTAACACCCTAATTCTGATGGGAAATTATCACCACCATGCGTATCATCTCCGGTACTCTGAAGCCTACTGCAACACACTGGTTGCCAGTCCTGTCACACATTGATCCACCAAACATGCGACGATCAATAGCCCTTGTTCAAGAATATGATAAGATCATGTCCAATCCAACTCTACACATTCACAGGGATGTTGCAGATTTCTGGAGACAAAGGCTGAAATCCCGTAAGCCACCAATGAAAACAGCTAAGAATCTAATGGATGCTGATTTCAATTTCAAAGAGAAATGGAAAGAGTAATGGTTAGAGCAATATTCTCCATTTTAGGTCCGTATTGAATATATTCACTAATAAAACTATTAATAATCTCAGTCTTTTCAATACAATGTTGTTGATACTTCCGTACAGGCGACTGTATGAAACATGTACCCAGTTGTATAAATAGACTATCAACAACATTGTATTGAAAAGACTGAGATTATTAATTGTTTTATTAATGTATAAGAGTAATGGTTTCATACAGCTCCAGAGTGACCAAGCCTCTTTAATCCAAACCATGCCCCAGCTGGTTTCAGTTTGCCAAGAAAAACTTGGTCATCACTAAACAGGTTTCGCACTAATTGTGGAACATCTGCATTCTCCCTTCAGGGACTCTCCAGCATGTGATTGTGGTGCATTGGTCCAGACCATGCATCACATAATGGACGAATGCCCTCTGCGTGCTTATGGTGGAGACCAGAAAGACCTTGCTGATGTCTCAGTATCCCTAGTGCAATGGATAAATAATTTAGATATCCATGTGTAATTGTTCATTACTTACAGAGTTGGGTAAAATACTCCCAAAATGTATTTTCGATACAAAATACTCACAAAAAGTATTTTAGATACAAAATACACTTATAAAATTCCTGAAAATACAAAATACAAAACAGTATTTTAAAATACAATTCAAAATACTTTTAGTAAAATATGCTTCTCTTCCATTCAAACTCTTCAAAATATTATTATTATATATTATTATCAGTGATCTAGACGGATGCGTGCATTAACGTGCAAGGCCAAAGGTTCAAATCCCACCGTCAGCCTCCATGAAATAGTACTACCTGATAGGCCTTGGTCGCTTTCCTCCAACCCCTTGCCCTATTGTCATTTCGTTTCCCATCCAGCTCTGTGTTGAGGATGGCGTCAGGAGGATCATCCAGCCGTGAAAACCAATGCCACATAGATATTTACCTCACTTTGTCCCCGAACCCACAAAATGGGAAATATATATGGTATAGAAATTGTTATTATTATTATTATCGTATGACCTAAGCTACCTCGTGGAGATCTTTTGAGATGGTACCGTCATCCGACTTCATCGGGCATGAATCAAACTACCATTAATCCACCGGTGTGGTACAATACTATTTTGTATACTGTACATTTGTGGCTTTCTTTTTATATACGGTATGTTGATTAAATAAGAGGCTTTGCGACATTGTGGTCACATAGCCCGTGTGATTGGGTGTATGTGGAATTTGTCTGATAACCTGTGTTACTGCAATGGCTATATTAGTGAGTGCATTCGTAATTCAGATGCCATCCCGGCATTCACCTGGAGTATTAGTGGGAAACCACGGAAAACCACTTCCAGGATGGCTGAGATCGGATTCGAACCCGCCTCTTCTCAGTTTTGCCTCACGAGGTTGAGTATATCCCGTTCCAGCCCTCAAACCAGAATTAAAATCCTTGCCAGAGTCGGGAATCGAACCCGGGCCTCTGTGGTGACAGCCAAGAGCGCTAGCCACTACACAACAAGGCGGACTTAATATATATATTGCACCCTTCAATAAAACATGGTTTTCTCAAGAGTCATCTACGGGGTCGTGTTCAGTCCAGACCGCGTTACACAGCAAAGTTCGTTTAAAAACACATGCTCTAACGAATAGAAAGGTCCATGACAGAGGCTATACTAGAAATAAAATGAATAACAAGTAGAATAAAAGATATTTAATGACTGAAAATTATGTGCATAATAATAATAATAAATAAAAGATATCCTCCCTGACTTTCACCCCATAATAAAATAAATATAACACTGAGCGGTAGGAACTCGCTCGTCACAACATATGGATACAAGTCCATTTTTCCTGGTCAAGAAGTTATATAATGTGTGGTATACTGCTCGTTAATAAGAAACTGAGTACTGATGCGAGTCCGTTTACAACTGAAACAGTCATGTTGCTTACGGAGTTGCATCTTTTAAATCACACTACGGCTATGGAACCCACCCTTAATTAATACACTATAATTACTACTGACACATGCAAGATCTAATAATAAAAAGATGAAGAATCTCCCCGAGATTCTAGCTGGTGCCAGAGCATATAAATGAACAAAAAGAGCATGCCAGAAATAGGCCAAAAAGCTCTCATCACGACAAGGGATCATAGCCTCGCGCACCCTAGGTTGACACGGGTCATTGAACGCGTAAAATAAACACACAAAAATTGAACCAACAACAACAAAATACAAGCCTAACGGCTGAAAAACTGTGTTTACATTTATATAAAACGCCAGACAAACAGGATTTTTGGAAGCTACCTTACAACTATGGACAGCACCCATTTAATCAATCAATACTCATTATAACCGATCAGGTTTTGTGAATTTAAACAACGTCTTAAATTGAAGAACAGGAACCAAGCCTGTTACTAATGACAAGTCGCGTTATCTGATTTGAGCGCGCCCCTCTTGTATGAGTCATCGCTGCCTCAATTATCTCTCTCAGTCGCTCAAGCCAGGTGCAGTTTCCGTCTGGAAACGCAAACATATCTCACTCATCCCCTGGATGGCAAGAAAACACAAATATATACCACAAGTCCAGCCTCGCGAGGTCATGAACTGGGCTAATGTGGAGCAAGTCAGAATAATCACCATGATATATTCTCGCTAGCACATCATAAAAATAACACAACGCACCAAAAGCTTGGACTGACTCTCATACATATACCACTGGGTCGGCTCAAAACAGATCAACAATATTGCGTCCATTTACACATTCAAAAAATAATACACAACAAAAACTCGGGTGCAAAGTGCCATCCCGTTCAGCTCTGCTGAAAAAGCAATTATCAAAATAATCCTGATCCGTCATAAAATTCTACTCACAAATAATCTTTACCCTCCAAATTCTATTTTTAATCTCAAAATTAATTCAGTTCCATTTCTGTTATAAGGCATACCTCCGAACAATAATGCTTGACCGCGATTTACGCGAGCGAAAGCGAGCACGAGCTGCGCGTTGTCCCGTAAAGTTGAACAAACACAAATCACAATATTTACAATTTACACAACGCTCGGCTAGTCCCATAACTTAACGTGTCAGTAAAACAAAAACTAAGAATCTACATTACCAAACAAGCAAACAAATATCTACAAAATATGTCCCATAATACCATAGCTGATTTAATAAATAAATAAATAAATTCATTTGTACTCAATCCTTTTAAAACAACATCAGGAAAACGTCTGCAGCCATCTCTTTTAAGATGTTTATCTCGTCATCGACATCTTCTGGCAAATGTCCTGCTGGTTCCAAGATCCGGTCTCGTTCCTAGACGTCATCTAGTGCTGAATTTAATTAAGTTTTGTCAGATACACATACGATATATTTCCTACTACATTCACCTATCAAGTACTAAATTCCTTGACAGTCTATTTGGTGAATTATTTCGATGAACTGGTCCTACTGATAGTGCTGGGACTACAAATAAATCACTGAAGTTACACTTATAACTTGACGAAATTGTTCCATTTTCAAATAAAAATCAACGTCACGTCCTCAGACGCACGAATTAAAGAGTGTGAACGTTACGTCCTCAGACGCACAAAAATAAGTGTATGACGTTACGTCCTCAGACGCACAGAAATAAGTGTTCTCTCGAAGCACCCTGGATCCTTATAAATGAAACTGACTAGGGTAGGTGTGGAAGGGGATTTATGAATAAAATATTCCATAATAATTATCAGACTAGCATGCGATCGGTATCATTGAGTTCGTAGCAGTGTGGAGGTTACGATTATGCTGTAGCCGGCTCGAATCGATCGTGGAATTAATCTGTAGATAACTCCCGCGTTAATTTACCAGGATGCGTTATCAAGCCGAGTTGCCGCTAAAACAAGGCGTCTTGATATTATTGGCCCAGACTCTTGTATATCTTTGCGCGCTTTTACATGTATTTCTGCAGTAGGGAGTGGTTAACATGATGATTGACCAATTGCCTCGTAGCATTCGATTTTCTTCTTGGCGCCAACCTTCATAGCAACAGGCCATCTTCCGCGCTAAAAGTTGCACCTGTCCTATGTGTCAAGAATACTTATGCTACTTCCTAAAATACCACAGGAGCTTAAACCATTGTGTCCTCTCGGCCACTGATTTCTCAATATTTCCCAACGCCGTCTGGCTCTCATATCTGCTGTCTGTAGAAATGTATCAAAAGATGATGAATAATTATTAGAATCCATTATACAGCCTGTGGATAAAGGGTTCACAATCCTCCTGCATGGAAAAAAAATCGAACATAGCATATAGTCGATTAAAAAAAGACAACATCTGTAATCCATTTCTGCCAATCCTAGAGAAATCTCCCTCTCATCAGTCTAGTCGAGCCGCCACTGTCGTTGGAGTGTCAACACGCTCTCGTGTTTACTTCCAGCTTCCTCATTCATTCAGACATTCCCAAGCCTGCCTGCTTGTCTGATCGTCTAAGGCTAGTACCTCCCCTTTCCAGTACCCTTATCTCTCTCGCTGTGTCGTCATCGTCAGAGCTCATTAGTGTTTGACCACAGCAGGCTGCTCCCTACTTCCTCGTTCAACTGACGTACTCACTGACCCACGTATAGTTGGATGTGCAAAAGTACTTCCATATATTTAATTTGCAGCATTATTTCTGCGTTCCCAAGGTTCGCTAGTAAAATACAACTTTAAATTCGCCGCATTGTAGACAGACATTGTACCTGTACTTAATTATTTCACTCTGTATGCGTTGTTACCAAGATTACGTACAGCGCCCGAATTCACCAATCCGTACCTATATCCGCTGCACTGTAAAGGATTGCAGACATGTAAATACCCAGCTCACAAACTTACCATTGTCTGCTAAGTAAAAATTGGGAACTTCAAACACACAGGATAGATATTATTTGTAAGAAAATAGTACTACCAGCCTAGGTACAAATTTCTACTATCATTTACATTTAGAGCAAATCGAGAAACTCCAATCTCGAGGGGTGATAAGGTTAATCTATAGTGATCGCCTGTAACTATACCTAGCAGTACTATTTTCGGCGATGACGACAATGAAAACGATGTCAGCTAAGATAAAAATTGACTGAATCGCTAAGGAGCGCCAGCCGTTTATTGTGCTAATAAAAGTACAAATAAAACTGACTTCCTGTCTGAAAATTGTGTCTCCTTGACACTGCAATAAAAATAATCTCCAAAACTCAACTAAACGTGGCACTGATAAAATCAGAAAATACTGAAACGGCGTGATTTTAAGCATTACCCTATATTATACAAATGCGTTTCATCTCTGAACCGTAGTTCCATATCTAAGAAAAATTATTCAACATTAACTATGTTCATATTTACACTCATTCATGGTTCGCACAAATCTACACTTTATTGTGTCGAAAGATTAAATTGTCTATATTTCAAATGAGTCTTTACCACTCATCAAACAAACAAACCAACACCGCAACTCTATCGGTTGAAAGTATAAATACTTGTCTTAATCAATAGAACATAAGTGACAAACATTTAAGCTAAGCACTGATCTGACTTTGTCTTTTCCCATTTCATTATAAAATCATGAAAAATTCCTGAATTCTTTACTCCGTTAATAATTTTCTGATATACGTGAATACTAGAAGTGCATGGCATTTGACCTTCATTTCACACTCCTCTTCCAAAATTATACAACAATCACATAATTTCTTAAACACCCTGTACAGAACTTTCCTTTAATACACTCAAATAACTTCAGAATCGCTGCGATCAATACTAGAAAAACTTGAGACTCCTCCTCAGTCTCCTTTCGTAAAAATACGTAACTCATTTACGTCTACATCTCCTTACTTGCACGGTATTTCAAATCTAAACTCCTACTTCAATGCATTTTATTACTAACACTCTTCTCTATCCTTATACAACTTCGCCTCGTGCTTATAATTTCACTTCTGCAATAATTTACTGTACATTTACTTTTAGATCACCCTGTGATTTAACTTTCTTAACTTTTTTCTTTTTCCACGTATTTAAATTCAGTTTTACATTATTACAACCTTTAAAGAATTATCAGTAAGAATTCATATTTTTAACAAATGATATAAGTTTATCTTCCTTCCGTGAAAATATTTGTTTTACAAATTTATCTAGGCTTTTAATGCTCTAAATTTTCATTAGACATATGTATATAAAAGTTCTTGTAATACTTTCGTTACTAGAAAATGTGGTTTATCATGTTGCAGCATAGATCTGCATATCTATCTGTCTCATTACTGTGAATCTAATATTCATTAGTTTAATCATCTATCAAGCATTTAATTAATTTTTATCAGACTTTGTGTCGTGTAACAATTCAATTTCGTTCATAATTGGTTGAAAATAAATTTCTGACACTCGAATTAACATCATGAGTTGTCGAAATATTTTGACACTTCGTGACATAACTTTTTAAATATGCGGTACTTAAATTTGGTTCAATATACTTTCTTTAATTCGTTCACAATTATTCTCCTTCCTTAATTCGTTCAATATTATACACCTTTTAAGTAGTTCACTATACATTCTTTAATTTGTTCATTATACCTTCCATCGCTGCGCATAAAACAGATTTAATTAGTTTAAATCTAACGCAAATATCAATAATTCTACACGATTTTACTCTGAAAATGACTTTAACGTTAATAATAGCGCTATGCAAAATTTCGTCCAAGTGACTGAAATTTCCAAGAACAAGAAAAATGACTCCTAAGAAAATACGAAAAATTACTACTACTTCAAAATCTACATAATTTTATTTATACTGACAAAATTATACGGTTGGTCAATAAGGATAAACACAGAACATAACTACAATTCTACGAAATATAAAGCAATCTCTTCTCTACCTTGAGTTGAATCTGGTCTTGGGAATACTCGCCTGCCAAACCAAGCTTGTCTCGAGCGCATCGCCCACGGCTATGTAGACCGGTTGTGTCAGAACCAGCTGGCCTCTTCCCCCAGTGGAACAAGGTCGGTGACATGCTCGGGTGAGCGACCTTGCCGTGAAACAGCCTGTTCCGTCTGCACTCCCTCTCTCTCGTTCACTGCAAGTTGTCTGGCTCTTCCTTCGATTCCCCATCTCTTCAGTATTGACATCTCTTCTCAAGGTTGAAAATCGTCGTTTATACAAGCGTTTGCGAGTATACAAGATGTATAAGAACTCTTGTAGAAAAGTAGAGGTTCGTTCTGTGATTTTGCGCATCACGTGGATGTTCTGCTGCGCCTTCCATAATTGTGAATTCTGGAATTCAACTGTTCATCTATGTAGTTTCCACTTCCCTATGATGTAGCTTAACACATGGTCATTCAAATTTCACTGATGATACTGTTCTGACTTCCCCGTTGCTGATTTATAACTTGCATTTTTATATAATGTTCAAGTATGCGTTCAAACGTAATAATCGTAAATCTCTTCTTGTAGAAATGTTTCTCTGCGATGTATAACAGCTTTGTTTAAATCACTGTAATATCAAATTATAAGCTGTTCTGTTTTGCGTGATAACGTTGCTTGCTCCGCAAGTTACAGTCTACTGTACTGCACTCGTCTTCTCTTCCAACTTTCATAAAGCGTGGCACTGTTATAACAAATACTAGCTTCTTCTCGAGGTCTTAACTCGATGAAATCTCAAATTGGAAAGAACTCCTCTGTCCGGCTCTCTGCGCTCGGCAAGTTACAGTCTCTGCCTCCCCTCTCGTGGTGTGACGTAACTTCTACCACCTCTCCGCTCTCAGTCCGTAGTTCGACCTTCGTCCCTTCTCCTTCATGACGTAACTCTTGTTTCAAGTGGCGTGATGTCTCTCACAATGTAGACCTCCTCACATTCATATAATAAATATATATCCATATTTAGATCATTCCTTCTTGCTTTCCATAATTGTATAAGATGCATAGTATTTCACTAATTTCTACACAGATTTTCCCATATCTCACGAATATTTAATGAATAAAAGATTTTGATCCATTCTTTTATTTTTCCTGGGTCTTAAATCATATCCAGATTGGTTCTTTGGTAATGGCCTTAAATAAATTCTGGCGCAGTACAATACAGAAGGGTCCGATAAATTTTGGACTGAACTTGTTAAATACCTTCTTCTCTGGATCAGATGTCGCTGGCTTCCGTACTAATACAAGCTCGTTGACTAATAGTTCTCTGTGATACCTCTTATTTCTACACGACGTAATCTGCGATCCGCCTGGTTTCTCATATGGACTCTCGTTCTCTCAATTCTCAACTCATGACCAACCATGGGATCTTGTGGGCAATTGATGATGTTGCTCCACGATCCTACTGGATATTCGTTCATGTGCAAGACCATGGGAATCTGGCCTGTCGACTCATGTCTAGTTGTATTCATACAGGTCTCTACGTCTTTGATCCTGTCTACCCACTTGTGATGTTCATTGGGAATGAAGATCCTTAAGTATTTAGTAACACATTTTATTGCGCGTTCGCTAGGATTAGCTTGAGGGTGGCGAAAGCTACTAAACATGTGTTTTACATCCAAGTCCTCCATACCTTTCTTGAATTCGGCGCTCGTAAAATAGCTTCCATGGTCCGACAATATAAACTCTGGTTTCCCAAGGATTGGAATAACTCTATTTCGAATACGACTGAGTATTTGTTTCGATGTAGTTTTCTGAATGGGGCACAATACGACAAACTTAGAAAACACATCAATACACACTAGCAAGTGACGGCAACCTCGCCTACCTTTCGGGATTGGTCCGAAACAGTCCAGGGCCTCAAGCTCGCAGGGTTTCTGAGGTAGCAATGGTCTAGGATACTGCCTCATTAAGTAATTATTCGGCTTCGTCCTCTGACAAGGATCGCAAGTCTTTATTACGTCACAGATGGTCGTCCTCATTCGCGGCCATGTAAACGTTTCTCCTATGGTCGGCTGTGCCTTGTCTAATCCCACGTGACCGAAGCTTTCATGTATGTGCCAAGTAAGTCCTCTTTGTAATGATGCAGGTACCATGATACGTAATTTGGTGTGTTCTTCATCTATCCATTTATGCAGTAAATTATTGAGGTAGACATATCTTGCTTCTCTGTAGGCTGGGGTTCTTGCTGGTAATTCCTTCTTAAAATACTGGATCATTTGATACATCCACGGTTCTGCTTCCTGCTCTCGTCGTATCTCCCGTAATTCCCCCAAGAATGCATGGTCCTTTGCTGTTAACTCAATATGCTGTACTATCGCTGTTTCTTCGGTAGCAGCTCGGGGTTCCTGCTTAATACATCCGGAATTACATTAATTTTTCCTGGGCAGTGTTCAATTTCGATGTTAAATTGTTGTATGTAGATGGACCAACGTGTCACGCTCGCTAGCCATAGATGTCTTGAACAAGAACGTTAGTGCTTTGTGGTCTGTTGTAATAACAATGGGGTAACCATATACAATTCGTTTCCCTTGTTGTAAAGCATGAAGTATTGCCAACAATTCGAGTTCCGTGACCGTATAGTTGCGCTCGTGTTTACGCAATCTGCGGCTCACAAATGCTAAATAATCACGATGTTGAAGGTTAGCTGGATCTTCTTGGTATAACATCGCTCCTATACCAACCATGGAAGCATCCGCTTGGATAATAAATTTCCGTTGAAAGTCTGGATAACCTAGTTTGATACAATTTTCTAGTAATAATTTAGTTTCTTGAAATGATTTCTCACATTCAGCGTTCCAAAGCCATTTGTTGTTCTTCTTCAGCATCTCCTGCATAGGTGCTATGGTTTCAGTATATCCCGGGCAGTTTTCCTTAAAGAAGCCCGTCACGCCAAGGAAAGCTCTGATATGTTTCACTCTCGTTGGTGTAGGGAAATTCTTTATTGCCTCTATCTTCGCAGGGTTTGGTTTCACTCCCTCCTGGTCAATGATGTGCCCCAAGTATAAAAACTCCTTCTTGAAAAAAAACGGGATTTCATTAAGTTGACTTTAAAATTTGCAGTTCTAAGGTTGTCCAAAAGCTTATCCAAATTTTCCATATGTGTCTCGATGTTATCTGAAGCCAAGAGTATATCGTCAATATATCGTACCGTCATTTCCTTCACTTCTTCAGTCAGATTCCGATCCAAGGCTCGAATTAATGCGCATCCAGCTATTTTAACGCCGAAGGGCATGCGGACGAAGCAATATGTCTGATTATCGAACAAGAAGCCAGTAAGAAGCTGTGACTTCTCATCCAGTTCGATATGGTGAAACGAACTCGTCAGATCTACAGATGAATCGATACTCTTGTTCTTAAATCCTTTTAAAACGTCTCTGATGATTGGCGCTCGGTCATACTCAGGAAAAATAAGGCGCATGTTTAGATTTCTGGCGGCTAGACAAAGTCTAATGGATCCATTTGGTTTTGTTACTGCCAAAATCGCATTTAAATAAGGTGTACGAGTCTTCTTAATCACTCCAGCTTGCAACATATCATCAATAATCCTTTTGACCTGCTCCCGATGTTTTTCTGGTATAGAGTACAATTTACTTCGAAATGGGGACCAATCCTCAACCTGCATAGAATACTGAAAGTTTATTATCTTCCCTGGAACTGTGTCAAACACTGCCATGTGTCTTCTTAAGATCACCTCAAGTTTCTTCCTATGTTCAACCCCTAGTTGAATGTCACTGAGCCGCTCCTGTAATAGTTCTTCAAACTGAGTATCGCTGTCTTTTCCTTCTGCTAGTAAGGCCCATATCTCCTGAGAGTCACTCTCTTCATTTAATTCCACAACAGCCACATCTATAAGGTCATCTTCCGCCTTTCGTATCTCCTCTTCTTTCTCCTCTGCTATTGCCTCCAATGCCCATGAACTCACGTCTTTCCCTGTAGTGATTTCATCCATGTGTAAGCCCACATCCTTCAGTTTATCAAACTCCTTGAAACTGACTGTATTATTGTGCAAATCTATGACTGCCTGGTAGTCACAAATGAAATTTGCACCCAGAATAATGTTAAAATTCATCTTAGCCATTATGATAAAAGTCTGTCCAAATATATGGTCTAATATATCCAATTCTATAAATGCCTGACGTTTGCAAGTGACGGTGCGTTCGGGAATAACGCCCCTCACCTTGAGTTGCGGTACTGGAATCACAGGAATATTCTGACTCCGTCCCAACTCTCGAACCAAAGCCTCCGATACAAGACTGATTTGTGACCCCGTGTCAACTAAGCATTTCACGTTAATTCCACCAATCTTGGCATAAATAATATGTAGTTGTTTGATATCATTGTTCCGTGGTTTTACAATCTCCTTCAGGCAATCTTCCGGAAAAGCTATCCACTCTTGTATGTGTGCCACGACCCATCCTTCTTCACGATCCGGCTGTTGCTCTCTCAGGGTGAGTCCTTTTTCAATTATTGGGATTTTTTTTACAACCCCCGCGATTACCATCATCCTTCAGTCGCGTATTTCCCTGGCGTTCTTCCTGCTTCAATAAACTCTCGGCCCCCTCAATGTGAGTGTCTGGATTCGACCTCCTATTAAGTGCATGTTCCCAATGCTTTTGTTCGTCCCCTCCATTAGCGTGTAATTCTTCCAGGTAACGCTGCGATTCGGCGTGCCTGTCGTTCCATTCATTCCTATAATTATGATAGTCCCCCTGGTTCTGATATCTTCTTTCACGCCACTGCCGATTCTCATTATTGTTATTTTCGTAACGTCTGTAGGGTCCCTCATTTCTCCTATTATTTCTCCATTGTTGGTATCCTCGCTGCTGATACCTATTGTTGCCCTGGTTCTGTCTATCACTATTATTTTCATGACGCTGGTGTGACCTATTTTCGTCACCCTCCTGACCTCGTCTTGGTGTTGTTGACACACTTGTATTTGTGGCCTGCGACCTGGTGTGTACTTGAGCGGGTTTAACCACCTCCGTTGTGTTTACAAGTTCCAGCTGTCGTCCCCCTCTCTGCTGCAACTGAGATGTTGTCTCGTCAATCTGACGTAAAATTTGTTCGGCTCGAACCGCTGTGTCCACGTTTGCTGCTACTAACACCTGCTGAACATTTACTGGCAACTGCCGTGCAATCGTCATAACCAGGTCCGATTATTCTAAAGGGTGATCAAGATCCCGAAAATTCAACAATTGTAGCGAAAAGAAATCTGAGTATTTCGTCTGCTGAGTTGACTGATATTTTCTCGAATAAAGTTCCATTCTAAGGCTTTGTTGTAGAGAAGCCGACCAATACTTTTTAAGGAACGCGTTCTTGAACTCGTCCATCCCTCCGAAAGTATACTTGAAGCTCAAGAACCACGTAAGTACATATCCCGAAAGAAATCGTTCCATCAGTCTTAAACGACGCGCGGGCGGTATATTATTATCATTAAAATAGTGATCCATCTCTTTAAGATACGCCTTCGGTGTGACACCAGAATTTTCTGTGAATTTATTAGGTTTAAATTCATTTGATCGAATTACTTGTACGACTTGAGGGTGCTGATAGCCATGTTGAGGAGTGGAGGTTCCACCAACGTTGTTGTGAAATCCTTCTGTGTTAGTCGTTAATGGGCTGCCTGTCAGTCCGTGGCTACTCTCCGCGCTAATTGCCCCCTGGCTTGTTGAGTGAACTTCCTTATCTTTAGCGTGCTCTGTCTGAAATAACGTGTTCTGTCCTAGTGAACGCAACTCTGCTTTTATGATTCTGTCCGACTGATCTTTCATTTTACTCTTGATTTCTTCCTCAAGTGCTTTAATGCGTGTATGGTTATCACCTACGGTCTTTATGATTGTTAACCGTTCTTCTTTAGAGTCGCTGCTCATCTTACGCCTATCCTTTCTGACGCTATCTTTAATCGCTCCCAGTTTTTCTTCCATCTGCTGTTTCGTGTCCTCCTGATTCGATTCTATCTTCTCAAGCCTGTCTTCTAGACGTAGATTATTCTCATCTATCGTACTCTTCAAACTATCCTGGTCCGATTCTATGTTTCGCCATCGCTCTGCTGATTGTATTTCTAATTTATCCATGTCCTTTATCAGGCCCGTAATACTTTCATTTACTGCTGACAATTGTCCCTGGATAAACGTAGAATCCTCCTCCATTTTATCAAACCGCTTTTCAAGACCATCCTGTGCCGTTTTAACCTCACTGTTATTTACCGTGCATGCTAATTCTATCTGAGTTAGTTTTGCTAATACAATTTCGTCCAAATCATTTAATTTACGGTTGAAGGTGTCCTCTAATTTTTGTATCTGTCCTAGCTGTTTGTCGTTATTCTTACTTATATCAAGCGCGAATTGAACCATCTGCTGTGTAGTGTACTCATTCATCTCCGCAGATAATGTGGCTAACTGACTCGTATTTCTACTCTCTTGCGCTTCTAATTGTTTGTTTATATTTTCATTTACTTGCGCTTGTAATGAGTTACCCTGTTCAATTAATTTAATTTCTAATGACTCATTCTGTTCAGATAATTGTGCATTCTGTTCAGATATCTTAGTGTTTAATTTTTCACTCTGTTCAGCTAATTGTGTTTTAAACTCGCCTGACTGTTCGTTTAAATGTTTAGTTATAGTATCATTCATTTGAGTCTGGAATGACTCATTTTCGTGCCGTGGCACTTTCAATGATCGCCTGGATTTCCGCTACTGTTGCCATTATCACACACAAAAATATATATCACTGAGAAAACAGGAGAATGGCATGCAAACGTCTCCCTGACACACACATATATAATTCTTGACATACATTTACTTCATTTGACCACTTTCGGTTCATTTAAACTTATTCCCTTTACTCCCGCAAATCAATCATCACTGAATGGTTCTAACTTTACTTAATAAATTTTTAACCCCGCACATATTCAGTCATAAAATTACTATCCAGATCTGATGTTAACACTGACTAATTAACAAAGTATTAATTGTCATTTGAGGCTACCAGCCTCCTAACATATTCATGAGTTTGACTTTCTAAACAAATCTAATTTTACATTTAATCAATGGGCGCCCGATTTCACGTACATTACTTTACTAATTACATCAATAAACAAAAACGTGAATCGTATTTTAACTTGCAAACTCGTGATTCTATTGTATATTCAATTTTCTTTGCGGTATTTCTCTTCGCTGTATTTACGTTAACAAAATATCACTTCTGGTGATTTCAAACAGTCAAAAACAGCGAAACACCACATGTAGGGTAACAGCTTCTTTATGATCCGCTAGAAAAGCCCAAAACAGTGAAACGCCCCACGTAGGGTAACGCCAGCTTGTCTATGCACCCTTCAATAAAACATAGTTTTCTCAAGAGTCATCTACGGGGTCGTGTTCAGTCCAGACTGTGTTACACAGCAAAGTTCGCTTAAAAACAAATGCTCTAATGAATGAAAAGGTCCATGACAGAGGCTATACTAGAAATAAAATGAATAACAAGTAGAATAAAAGATATTTAATGACTGAAAATTATGTGCATAATAATAATAATAAATAAAAGATATCCTCCCTGACTTTCAGCCCATAATAAAATAAATATAACACTGAGCGGTAGGAACTCGCTCGTCACAACATATGGATACAATTCCATTTTTCCTGGTCAAGAAGTTATATAATGTGTGGTATACTGCTCGTTAATAAGAAACTGAGTACTGATGCGAGTCCGTTTACAACTGAAACAGTCATGTTGCTTACGGAGTTGCATCTTTTAAATCACACTACGGCTATGGGACCCACCCTTAATTAATACACTATAATTACTACTGACACATGCAAGATCTAATAATAAAAAGATGAAGAATCTCCCCGAGATTCTAGCTGGTGCCAGAGCACATAAATGAACAAAAAGAGCATGCCAGAAATAGGCCAAAACGCTCTCATCACGACAAGGGAACATAGCCTCGCGCACCCTAGGTTGACACGGGTCATTGAACGCGTAAAATAAACACACAAAAATTGAACCAACAACATCGACATCTTCTGGCAAATGTCCTGCTGGTTCCAAGATCCGGTCTCGTTCCTAGACGTCATCTCGTGCTGAATTAAATAAAGTTTTGTCAGATACACACACAATATATTTCCTACTACATTCACCTATCAAGTACTAAATTCCTTGACAGTCTATTTGGTGAATTATTTCGATGAACTGGTTCTACTGATAGTGCTGGGACTACAAATAAATCACTGAAGTTACACTTATAACTTGACGAAATTGTTCCATTTTCAAATAAAAATCAACGTCACGTCCTCAGACGCACGAATTAAAGAGTGTGAACGTTACGTCCTCAGACGCACAAAAATAAGTGTATGACGTTACGTCCTCAGAAGCACAAAAATAAGTGTTCTCTCGAAGCACCCTGGATCCTTATAAATGAAACTGACTAGGGTAGGTGTGGAAGGGGATTTATGAATAAAATATTCCATAATAATTATCAGACTAGCATGCGATCGGTATCATTGAGTTCGTAGCAGTGTGGAGGTTACGATTATGCTGTAGCCGGCTCGAATCGATCGTGGAATTAATCTGTAGATAACTCCCGCGTTAATTTACCAGGATGCGTTATCAAGCCGAGTTGCCGCTAAAACAAGGCGTCTTGATATTATTGGCCCAGACTCTTGTATGTCTCTGCGCGCTTTTACATGTATTTCTGCAGTAGGGAGTGGTTAACATGATGATTGACCAATTGCCTCGTAGCATTCGATTTTCTTCTTGGCGCCAACCTTCATAGCAACAGGCCATAATGTGCGAGCCCAAGCCATCTTCCGCGCTAAAAGTTGCACCTGTCCTATGTGTCAAGAATATTTATGCTACTTCCTAAAATACCTTGACATACATTTACTTCATTTGACCACTTTCAGTTCATTTAAACTTATTCCCTTTACTACCGCAAATCAATCATCACTGATTTCTCAATATTTCCCAACGCCGTCTGGCTCTCATATCTGCTGTCTGTAGAAATGTATCAAAAGATGATGAATAATTATTAGAATCCATTATACAGCCTGTGGATAAAGGGTTCAATATATAGTGTATATGTGTACTGTTTACTCTGGATGAAACTATTGAGAGAATACTATCTTTCAAAGATTATCTAACAAAGATTGCTGACTACCGTAAGATGCGGAATGACATTTTGTGGAAGCTTTGTGGTTCCATTTAGGGTCCAACACCAATACTCTCTCTTGTTCAACTGTTAACTTCGTATAATCTGTCACTGAATACTATGCACCAGTTCGGATAAAGAGCTAGTTGTCGTTGGGATATTGTGTTCATGTAGCCCCGTGTACTTGGCCGTGTGTGGAATTTGTCTGATGAATTGTGTTATTGTGATTAGTGTGTGTAGCCTATTTATATTTCTGATGAGGATTGGGAAGGAGGCGGCCATGCCCTTAATTTAGGTACCATTCCGGCATTTGCCTGAAGTAGAAGTGGGAAACCACTTGCAGGATAATTATGTTGACTCAGACCAGAATTAAATTACTTGACACTTTCGGGAATCGAAACCGGACCTCAGGAGTGACAGCCAAGAATACTAGCCACTGCACCACGAAGTCGTCGGATAAATAGCTCTCGTGCCAAGATATTAGATGTACATCTTAATAACTAAGGCCCGGAAGATCATGCAAAATCATATTTTTGCATATTTACGCATATTTTGGTTATTTTGGCACAATGCATCATATTTGTCTCCTTTGCCTGTTTAAGTGCATATATCTGCTGGAGAATGGCGTATATTCTAATTTCCTATTGTCTTGAAGTGCTTTTTGCTACTTCATTTTCAGTCGTATATTTCTATTCGGACTCCAAGAGTTTCCATGTTAATGATAAAGCTGCTTTCACCTCCCTTAAATCACCCCGAGTATTTGTAGTTTGCACTGCCTGTAAGGAAAAACCGGATTCTCCAACAACTGAAACACCTTCGTTCCTTTCACTTTATTACCAGTTCACAATAGGGGTTCAGCTTATGAATGACCAGGAATTTCCACAAATATTACCTGAACAAATTATCTCAAATTCCTCAATTCCAACCTTCAATGAAATACCAGGCTGTCAAACCACAGCAAGCACGGAGTTATACCTTCAATAAAAGCTAACGTCGTTGTTAAGCTGCGAAATTTTGTGAAAACATTTGGAAGTGAATTATTTTCTACCGACGATAGTGTCCTTTATTGTAAAATTTGTGAAACAAATGTAGAGAGTTTCTAGAAAGTTTTCAGTGGCTTAACATTTGGAAACCGCCAAACATAAGCGAAATGTCGATAAAAAAAATAAAAAACCAACACACACATCAATTCAGCCCTTATTAGCAAGAAGAAATTTCAGGAGACTGTCACAGAATAATACTGAAATTATTTTAATGTTTAGTACGTTCCAGTCCCTTTTGCAAGTTAATATCAATTATTTTTATTCTGCATTCTCTATGTGAATATTGTAGAATTATTTTCATTTTTTTTAATCAATGGCTATTAAAATTATATACAAGTTATACTTTAAAAATAACATAATAAAATAATTATTGATGTTCAACACTGCTTGGGGATCCATAAGATAATATTTCCTACTGTTTCTTAGTTGAGATATTTTAAAAAAAGGTGTAATTATACGTCCGTCTGTTCATATTTTCTTTATAGCGCTGTCAGGCAAACAGTGAGGCATTTCGTTCAGACTACTCTCTTAAATCCTAAAATGGTGATGTAAGAAATCAGCACCACGGGACACTACAGTCAATTGACTCCACATGTTTAATTTGTACATTCGGTTATAAATGCTCCTTTGTAAGTAAAACCGTACCGGTATGCCACAAAATAAAAAAATGAATAAAGTTGGGTCATTTATAATTACCACCAACCAACAACGGTAGCTGATGCCCAGTTATCTGTGGTCTCGGTAGACGTGAGTTCGAACCTCACCGCCGGCCGTCCGTGAATTAGTTTTCCGTAGTTTCCCATTATCAACTACAGACAAATGCTGCGACGGCACCTTCGAATGTGCCACGGCCGCTCCCTTCCAAGTCCGTGCATATTTTCATTCATATCATCTTTCATTAACTCCTCTCATGAGGTTGGAGACAGGAAGGGCATCCGACTGTATAAACTATCCACCATTAGGACGCGAAAAAAAATATCATCTCATTTCCGTCCCAGTTGAAACGGGAATAATACGCATTATAGTTAGGCTATTACTAGCAGTAGTGCCCGGCTTCACCCGGTGGATTTATTTGTTTTATGGATGATAATCAATAGCCTACTACTACAGAACTGGCAAATGATATTAAAACTAACAGAAAAAGAAATATATAACTTTTTGTGGTGGTGGTGGTGGTGGTAGAGGGCGTGATAAGTAGTAGTCTACTATAATTGACGTAACATTCAGGTCATTTTTCCGTAATGATAATGATAATAATGAATTTGGAAACTGCTATTTAGTAACTACAGTACGGACACATGTAACTTGCAATCGAATTGAAAAATATGATAAGAAAGAGGAGCCAGTGAACTAAAAGACACTTCCTAGGGCCTATATCTCATTGGCTGTTAGAAAAATAGACACCAATAGTGTCGTCTTTTGTCGCATAGTGCCGTCGGAAAATATGCAGAGCTTTGGAAAGCTTCGGCTGTCCCGAGATCCTGAGGTAGCAAAAGTACCATTTATCGTCACATATCACTCAACGATAAGGTTCGGAATAAATTAAGGTAAATTTCAAAGCACCAACGCTTATTGCAGCTGATAACCTCAATGTACTGCACCAACACCTTGGCACTTATGCAGAGGCATACTATTTTCAAGATGATAACTGTTTTAAGGGCCTAAGAAATCTTTTTGCACTTATTAGTCCGCGTGACTGCCATTAACAAGCAGCACAAGATGTAACTATTTTCACAATTCTGTACCAGAACACTAGTAGGGATGATGTGATGCAGCCCGCATTGCCAGCCAACAATAGACTTATTAAAATATTCTTACAGTTACACTACTACGGACATGAATAGTTCTAGCGCCTTAAAATGTGGGTTTTAAGTTCCATTTGTCTGTTATTCTAAATATAAGGAATGGAGAGGATTGTCCAAAATATCAAGTGGACAGTGTTACCAGCAGGGTTTCAAAGGGTAAGTACGTAAAATTCGGTGCAATTAGGCGAAACGGTGTAAATTTGTGCTAAAGGGCCTAAATGCAGCGAATAGAGTGGTCTGTCCGAAATGTCATGTAGACAGTGTTACTCGTCGGGTTCCAAAGGGTAAGTATGTACAATTTGGTTCAGATCGGTGAAACGGTGTAGGTTTATGCCAAAGGGCTTAAATGCAGGTAGTGGAGTGGTCTGTCTAAAATTTCAAGCAGACAGTGTTGCACGTGGTGTTCCAACGGGTAAGTATTCAAAATTTGGTTCAGATCGGTGAAACGGTGTAGATTTCTGCCAAAGCGCCTAAATGCAGGGAATAGATTGGTCTGTCCGAAAGTTCATATCGACAGTGCTACTCGTCCGGTTCCAAAGGGTAAGTATAAACAATATGGTTCGGATCAGTGGAACGGTGTGGATTTGTCCCAAAGGGCCTAAATGCAGAGAATGGAGTGGTCTGTCCGAAATGTAAAGTGGACAGTGTTACTCGTTGGGTTCCAAAGAGTAAGTATACCGTACAAATTTTGGTTCAGATTGGTGAAACAATGTAGATTTGTGCCAAAGGGCCTAAATGCAGGGAATGGAGTGGTTTATCCGAAATTTCAAGCAGACAGTGTTACTCGACGGGTTCCAAAGGGTAAGTACATAAACATTGGTTGAGATGGGTGAAACGATGTAGATTTGTGCCAAAGAGCCTAAATGCAGTAAATGGAGTGGTCTATCCGAAATTTCATTTAGACAGTGTTACTCGTTGGGTTCCAAAGGGTAAGTATGTAAAATTTGGTTCAGATCGGTGAAACGGTGTAGATTTGTGCCAAATGGCCTAAATGCAGGGAATAGAGTGGTCTGTCCGACATTTTAAGCGGACAGTGTTACTCGCAGGATTCCAAAGGGTAAGTATAAAAATGTTGGTTCAGATCGGTGAAACGGTGTAGATTTGTATACATAAGAGACAAACAGATAAACTTTGAGCTTTATACAGGGTGATTCACCTAAAACTTGCACTGTAAATATTTCTGAAATGGAAGGTGATATTGATATGCGGTTTTAACCTAATGAAATTGTAACCAAGGGCTCGTATTTGTAGCTGATACACTGATATTTATAATTTTAAGAAAGTGGTTTTATTTACAACAATTACAATTTTTTAAATGGAACAATGCCCATTGACATTAAAAAAATAAAAGTAGAACAAATTAGAATACCAATGGTGTTTTGTGCACGATTCTAGTGCAAGTAGTTTACGAGATATTGATTGTTATTCGAAAATTGTACGCACTAACAACCAAGTGCTTAGTGGCGAGGTTACGATGTTGTTATGTTTGTTGAGGTTGTGGTTTGTGTACACTGAGTGCACTGCGACTTTCCAGTCAGTTATTGTGTGATACTTCAAGTAGTAGGACGTGCTTGCAGGATGAGATTTACCATTGCAGAAAAAGCCGACATGCTCATGGTTTATGGCGAATGTAGGAAGAATGCCGTTCGTTCTTGTACCGTGTACGCGGAAACATATCCCATTAGACGTCAACCATCTCGACAATTATTTGTGAACCTTTTCAATCAATTACGTGAAAGTGGTAAGTTAGTATAACGCCTAGAAAACGTAACAGAGACAAACAAGTTGTGAGTTTGCATTCACAAATTCTCATAGTGTGTTTCTTTTGTTTTTGTATTTCTCATAGTGTTCTTCTTTTGTTTTTGTATACCGTACAAGTCAAATGTACTTTTTGAATATAACCGTCTGTTTCCGGTTATGACCAATGGATGTCGGTGTTTGTTTCTTCTCCCATCAATTTGGAGTTTAGGACTGTATTTAGTAAACCTTTTTGCTAATTATTTTATGACAGGTTATGAGCCCAGTTAAACGCTTATTGCTGTTAATGTGTGGACTTTGTTATGGGAGAATGTCGGTCGTTAAAGGGTGTTGATATGTGCGGCGCACATGTGGATGGCAGTTAAGTGTGCATTCAAGATAGTTTTTGGTGTATTTTGTGGACGATTTTCTATTGTGAGGACTATTTGTACGTTTTATTTTAAGTATACATACTAACATGGATGCAACTACGGGAAGCAGCGAGCGAGTAGTTGCAATAGTGAGGTTACAGGACGACAATTGGGAAGCGTGGAGCACCCGAACAAAGGCATTGCTTCAAACAAGGCGTCTGTGGGACGCGGTTCAAGGTTTCCCACGAAAGACCGATACAGGAGAGGTAGAAGATACACCCGTTGAAGAGTACTCCGAGGCCCAACTGGGCAAAGATCAAGACGCGAAAAACTTGCTCATAGGTTTGGTCACCGACCCTTTCCTAGGTGATATCAAAGAAGCGGAGACAGCTAAGGAAGCATGGCAGAATCTTCTGACTTCATGTTGCGATACCGGAGTCCTTCAAATTGTGACGATGTTAGAAGAATTGTGTCTTTTTAAGAAAACTAGTGACATTAGCATGCGTACATTTGTTGATAAAGTGCTTACTTGGTGTGCACGGTTGGACGATGTAGGTATAAAATTTACGGATAAGGCCAAAGCTGCTTTTATTCTCAGAGGACTGGAAAAGCGGGAGTACGAAAATTTGATACGTTCATTGGAAAGCAATGAAGAAAACTTAAGTGTAAAGGTAGTGCGAGCCAAACTATTGTTAGAGGAGAGAAAGAACAAGTTGGACAAACTAAAGATGGAGCGAGAACAGGAGACTTATGCGAGGCTGAAGAAGGAAGAATCTGAGGGTGAAAGCGTGAAGGCAATGGTGGCAGCCATGCGCTTAAATTCCAAGGAGGTCGTCAACAGCAGCAAAAGTGTCAACAAGCCAACAGGTAGTGGTGGATTCATGTGCTACAATGCCAAGAACAGGGGCATATTGCGAAGTTCTGTGATTTAGTTCATGAAGCAAGAAAGAAAGGTTCAGTTTTGTGTTTTAATTGTGCCAAGATAGGTCATACTTCCCGGAATTGTAGTAATGGACGCAAGGAAAATGTTAAGGTTAAGAATCGTGAGGTTATTGCCACGGTAAAGGACGATGAGGCGGCAAACGAATGTGTTCAGGTTAATGCTAGTAGTGTTAAGGTAAAGGCTTATGTGACAACTGAAAGCAAGGATGATGCATCTGATTGTGTATGCAGGTGGTATGTAGATTCAGGAGCCACTGAGCACCTGACACCTTATAAGGATATTCTGTATGATTACACCCCAAAGGTTTCTGGTAGTGTAGACACAGCTGATGGATCCGTAGTTAGTGTATGTGGTATGGGAAGTGTGCTTATGAAGCTATCTGACAAGTGTGGAGGTTCTTTTCTGAAACTGAAAAGAGTGTTGTATGTCCCAGGTCTTCAAGACAATTTAATATCTGTAGGTCAATTTGACAGGAAAGGTGCAGTCGTAACCATTAAAGATAGCAAAGTTGTATTGTCAGATCATGAGGGTATATTCCTTACGGGTGAGGCCGTTGGAAATATGTATGAGGTAAATTGTGATTATTTTATGGTAGAACAAGGGAAAGAATTTGCTTGTAATGACGAGGTGGACGTTGTGTATGCTAAGAGCAACAAAGCTGTAACTAGCGAAATATGGCATCAGCGTTTTGGCCATGCTCTGAACATTCCAGATCGTGATTTTATACCCAAAGAAAAGAATCTTGATTGTGATACTTGTAAACAAGGTAAAATGAAAAGACTTAAATTTAATGAAAGAGATCATGTATCTCAGAAGCCATTAGATGTTGTGTTCTCTGATGTATGCCAGCTAGAGCACCCATCGATAGGAGGTAGCAAATATTTTATTACATTTACTGATGATTGTACCAGATTCTCATATGTAAGGTTCCTTAAGCATAAGAGTGATGCATTTAATGAGTTTCTCAAGGTTAAGGCCCTAATGGAGACAGCACAAGGGACCAAGTTGAAATCTTTCCATTCAGACAACGGTGGAGAGTATTTAAGTACAGAGTTTTGTAACTATCTTGAAAAAGAAGGTATTGTTCGTAGGTTAACAATGGCTTACTCTCCCCAACAGAATGGCGTTGCTGAACGCCTCAACCAGCAACTTCTCACCACTAGTAGGTGCATGCTCATTCAGTCAGGCATGCCAGTTCAATTTTGGGGGGAAGCCATCAGCACAGCCTGCTATATAAAGAATAGGTGCAGGGGCGCACCCAAGGGGGGGCTTTGGGGGCTTAAGCCCCCCCTAAAAACCTGGGAACACTTTAAAAACATTGCATCACATAAACATAAAGAAACCTTCCAAACCGTCCGTCTGCAGGTGTCCGTCCGTCGTATCTGTGATGCGGGCAATCCAGGTAACAGGCTCGCAGACTCCTAGGTTGGTGTCCCGGTGAACCGTAATGTCGTAGTCGTTCAGGTTGGACAGGCGGACGTACGGCCGAGACGTCGTGTTGATGAGGGTCTTGGCAACTAACAATCCTTTTGTCTGGATGTCCTCATATTTTGGCTCGATGACAGCCGCCACTCCCTCAGCAGTTCCGTCGACAATTACGGCAGCGCTGATCTCCGTCCTGGTGGGAACGATGACGTCCTCTCTCAGCCTTACTCGTCGTGGGGTGACGGCCTCGTGTGCTGGTTGCAAAGCAAGTTCCTCACCTCCGAAGTGCAGAGTGTTGGTACTCAGATCCAAGATGATGTTGTTCTGGTCCATGAAGTCCAGTCCGATGATCACTTCATTTGATACGTCAGCCACAAGCACTGGATGCTTTATCGCCCGTCGACCAATGACGAACTCCAGTGATGCTTCGCCATGTACCGGTGCGGTCTCTCCGGTCGCGGTTATGAGTTGGAGGTTCCTTTGTGTGGGTTGCACTCTCCACTTCGGGATCACGGTGGGACTGACGATGGTCCTCGATGCTCCCGTGTCGATTAGCATGGGCCAGCTCTCTCCGTTGACGACTCCGTCGACCATCAGACTGCTATTATCCCTCCTTAACTCAGTCACACGAACTTGGACTGCCGGGGCTTGACGACTGTCACAAGCAAACCTTTGCCCCCCAAGGCTGGCTGATACTTGCTTTCCTGGGCCGCGTGGTTTCCCTACGACTGACTGTCCCGACGGAAACCCTTGGCGGCGCTGATCACCGCAGTCCTTGCTCAGGTGGCCTCTCTTACGGCAGGTCCAGCAGGTCGGTAGTCCTCTTCCGGGCCGCCTCTCCGGATGTCCTTCGGCTACGTTTTTGTTGGTGGTACTGCGACCCTTGAAGAACCGGCCTAGCGCCTCCATCAGTTCATCGACCTGGGGCTTGGTCTTGTCGGCTTTGGATGGTTCGTCGATGTCCACCTGACGCACCCGCGCGCGCATTCTAGATGCCTGTTTTGCCGTCTTGAACTCAAGTGCGTGGCTCAGCGCATCTGCCACAGACTTATTGCGCGCGAGTCGCAGCGCCTGTTGAGTGTCCGAGTCCCGTAGTCCGTCGGTGAAGGTCTGCGTCGCAATCTGTTCCAGAAAGTCGGCCGGCGCTGTTGGATAGGCGAGCCTTACGTGGCGTGCGATGTCCATCCCGAACTCCTGCAGGGTTTCCGCGTTCTTCTGTACCCGGGTCCGGAGCTGCATCTGGTAGGCCTGCTGAAGATGGCTATCTCCATATCGGGACTCCATATGGGCGATCAGTGAAGCGTAGTCCTGGGATCCAGTCGGGATGGCCTGAAGGACGTTATGGGCGTCACCTCTCAGCGCTACAATGAGAGCTGTAGCCTTTTCTGTGTCGTTCCAGTTATTTAAGGAACAGGCCGCCTCGAACTGACGTAAGTAGGTGCTCCACGGGACCTTTCCGTCGAAGGTAGGGGGCGTCACTCCCGTTCCTGATATTCCCGGTGTAACGGTGGGCGGGCGCGTTGGCGCAGCTTGGCAACTTCCTCTTGTAGAGCGTTGAATTCTCTTCCACCCCCGTCAGTGGGCGTTGGCGCAGCTCGGCAACTTCCTTTTGTAAGGCGTTGAATTTCTCCTCCACCCCCATCAGCGGGCGTTGGCGCAGCTCGGCAACTTCCACATGTAAGGCGTCGAACTTCTTTTCTACTGCCGTGACTTCCTCACGCAGACCCAGTTCTAATTTCTTCAGGTCCTGTGTCAACTTATTCTGACCGTCTTCCATCTTTTACTGGCCGTCCTCTATCCTCTTCAGATCCTCCGCTAGCTTATTTTGACCGTCTTCCATCTTCTTCTGGCCGTTTTCTAGTTTGGCAGTTAGGTCCTCGGCTAACTTCTTCTGGCCGTCCTCCATCTTCTTCTGGCCGTCTTCCAGCTTCTTCAGGTCATCCTTCAGGTCCTTGGCAAATTTCTTCTGGCCGTCCTCCATATTCTTCTGGCCGTCCTCCATCTTATTCTGGCCGTCCTCCATCTTCTTCTGGCCGTCTTCCATCTTGGCTTCCATGCCACTTAACTTTTCTAGCAATGCTGCAAATTGCGCTTCCATTTTAGATGTTTGTCTTGTAAAGGGCATGCACTCACAGGAAAATTAAAATAAAAAAATGACCTGCTCGGGTTTTGAAACCAGGACCGTCAGGTGTTGTGCTTGTGTTTGAGTTCGTAATCCCGCTTCTGACACCAGTTGTTACGTGCCCACTCCCCCCCCCCCTCCAGTGGCACTTTTGTTAACTGGACTACGGTGGGTTGAAGCACAACACAGATTGTTCCTTTAAATGAAATAATTAAATTTATTGCGGCCAGAAAGATACACCATTCAACAGCAAATACAAGCAATTAGAGCCTTACTCCAGTTTCCTCAAGTCTCTTCCTTATGGAGAGCTCTTGCCCCCTTTCACTTGTCAACAAACCACAGAAGTTAATTCGTCCTAATGAGTCAGGTGGCCTTGACAGAAACTACCTGCACCTCTTCCTCATGTACACAAACTACAGTTACTTGCTACACGCTGCTTCGCTGTTCACAAGCTGGGAAACAATGTCACTGGATTTCGTAACTCATACGGCACTTCGCCACAATACGTCTGTCGCTCAGTGAAATCACACTCGCTCAAAACACAGGCAGTCCCCTGTATGCTTCTCACTCCCTCGCTGTCAAGAGAATCGGCTTCACTAGGGGTTCGCAAGTCACCACACTTCTGTCGCTCAGGATAAACTCTCGCACTAGCTCGAAAAACACAACCTCAACTGCTTGACAGGTCGCTCTTATATAGCAGGCCGGTGACTCAATAAATGCTTTTAGACCCATCCAGGGTTCACGGCTTCTCGAGGTTTCCTTCACTGGCTGAGTCACGAATATTCTGGACCATCCCTTTGTCCTAGTAGTCCTGTTGCATAAGGCGCACGCAATACACTGAGGCAGAGCAGCCCAGCCCTGGGGCAGTTGTGACTCATGCGGCGAGCGATGAAACAAACTCACAGCCGTAACAATATTTACATACAAGAATAATAATGGACACATTCTCTTTCCATAGCTGAAATCATGTTATTGAGGAAAGCCCCCTCCAAACCAAAAGTCTGGGTGCGCCCCTGAATAGGTGTGTGTCATCAACTGTAAAGAACATCCCATTTGAACTGTGGACGAGTAGAAAGTTGTCAGACCAGGAATTGCTTATGTTAAAATCATTTGGTTGTAAAGTTTGGATCCATAAACGTAATGTGGAAAAGTTAGTGCCAAGGGCAAATGTTGGTGCAATGCTAGGGTACCCCGATGACTCGAGGGGCTACCGTGTATGGGACATCGAAAAGAAATGTGTCATTAAATCCAGGAATGTAGAATTTGTTGAAGATGTATTTCCGTTTTCTGTAAAAGCCCAGGAAAAACCTGTAACTCAGATAGATTGTGAACCTAGAACAGTTGGAGAAGTATTTGTCGAGCTGAAAGATTGTGGAGGTGACGTGTTTGAACACGAAGTAGCCGAATCAGGAAATTAAAATTCTGTAACAAGTGATAGTGATGCCTCTTTGTCAGATTCTGATGTCGTAATAGACTCTCCATTACAGCCTGAACACACAGTATTACGCAGGTCGAGTAGAGAGAGAAAACGTCCCAGTAAGTGTGTGTGTTGTAATGAAGTTAAGGTCAAATGTCGCATTGTCATGTTGAGGTCAGAATATAACGATCCAGTGTCTTTTCAAGAAGCCACCTCACGAGATGACAAAGATAAATGGTTTGAAGCAATGAACCAAGAGATTGCCCTCTTGGAAAAACATAATGTGTGGACACTTGCAGAAGATTCAGGTGGCAAGACTGTCATAGGCACCAAATGGGTGTATAAAACTAAACGAAACCAAGAAGGTGAAGTACTTAGGTATAGAGCACGTTTAGTAGCTCAAGGTTTCAGTCAGATAAAGGGTACTGATTTCCTTGAATCCTACAGTCCTGTGGTAAAAAGGAAAACTATTAGGACCCTTATAGCCATAGGAGTAGAGCGTGAATGGGATAATTGTCACTTGGACATTGTATCGGCATACCTTAATAGCAAAATTAAGGAAACTGTATTTGTAAATCAACCAGAAGGTTTCCGCAGTGTAGAATACCCAGAATATGTGCTAAAACTCAACAAGAGTATTTACGGTTTATGTCAAGCTGGTAAAGATTGGCACAATTGTATCACTGCACAACTTGTCAAGCTTGGCTTAAATCAAAGCAAATGTGATCCATGTCTGTATTTTAGCCCAGATCATGACCTGTATGTTGCCCTTTATGTTGATGATCTTGGTGTGTGGGGATTACAAGCTAAAATAGATTGGTTTGTAAAAAGATTGAAGTCAAAGTTTGAAGTGCGTAATTTGGGAAATATCTCAGATTTTTTGTCGATTAAAGTCACTCAAGGGTCTAAGAAAAATGTATGTTTAAGTCAAAACATGTACATAAGGACAAATGTTCTTAAATCACTAGAAGAACCCTACCCAAAAGGTTGTGGTACTCCTTTACCTTCAACTGTACCAAACAATGTCACAGAGGAGTTAAAAAAAACCAAACGTTATAGAAAAATTGTAGGTAAGATCCTATACTTATCCAGTACAACTAGACCAGATTTAAGTTTCCCAGTATGTAAGGTTAGCCAGGCTAATTCAAATCCTAAAATGCAAAATTGGAAGGAAGCTCAACACCTCCTTCATTACCTCAAGGAGACCCAAGATTTGTCATTGTGTTATGAAAAATCAGGAGAAAAACTGAAGGTGTTTGTTGATGCTGCTTATGGAAATGATGTAAGTGGAAGGTCATATGCGGGGTATGTTTTTGTGCTGGCCAAGGGTGCCATTAGTTGGAAAACCACACTCCAAAGACGCATTGTACGATCAACTGTGGCAGCTGAATACGTATCAATGGCGGATGTGGTAGATGAGGTGAAATGGATGTGCAATCTGTTTAAAGAGATAGGACAGTCAACTTTTGTCGACAAGCCCTGTGTTGTTTTTGCTGACAACCAAGGAGCCATTTCACTATCTAAAAACCCAATAGTGTCAGAGAAAACTAAACAACTTCTGTTAGATTTATACTACTTACGAGAGTGTGTGCAAGAGGGTGAGATAGCATTTGAATATGTCAACACAGAATCAAACCTTGCTGATATATTTACCAAGGTGTTACCAAGGATAAAATTGCGTAAAATCTACCCTCAATTGGGATTGTTACCATACAAGGAATGATATGCAAATGTTTGTTGTTAGTGTAAGGCTAGTTATGTTTTTTTTGTTTTGTTTTAAGTTTTTTTGCAATTTGTGAATGGGGGGAAGTGTGAGTTTGCATTCACAAATTCTCATAGTGTGTTTCTTTTGTTTTTGTATTTCTCATAGTGTTCTTCTTTTGTTTTTGTATACCGTACAAGTCAAATGTACTTTTTGAATATAACCGTCTGTTTCCGGTTATGACCAATGGATGTCGGTGTTTGTTTCTTCTCCCATCAATTTGGAGTTTAGGACTGTATTTAGTAAACCTTTTTGCTAATTATTTTATGACACAAGTGACTGGAGAAGAGGGAGAAATTAAGGTTCTGGCTGCTGTTGCAGTAGATCCACAAATTAGTTCCCGTGCAATTGCACATGGAAGCGGCATGAGTCAGGCAAGTGTACTACGCATTCTCCATCGTCATAAGTTCCATCCGTATCACATCTCTCTCCATCAAGTGCTGCATGGTAATGACTTTGAGAATCGTGTTAACTTTTGTACATGGGCATTAAGACGTGATACTCCAGATTCGTCATGTATCTTGTTTACTGATGAAGCAACATTTTCTAATCATGGCCAAGTCAATCTTAGAAACATGCACTATTGGTCTGTTGAAAATCCCCGTTGGCTGCGTCAAGTAGAACGACAGCGTCCATGGAGTGTAAACGTCTGGTGTGGAATAGTGAACCATCACATCATAGGTCCCTTTTTCGTAGAAGGAACACTGAATTCGTGCAAGTACCTCAACCTCCTAACAGACCATCTTCCACAGATGTTAGACGACGTTCCGCTTCAGACTAGGAGGAACCTGTGGTATCAACATGATGGCTGTCCGGCCCATAGTGCACGAATTACTACAGATTATCTTCACGGGTTGTTTCCAAATCGTTGGATTGGACGAAGGGGACCTGTACTTTGGCCGGCCCGTTCACCAGATTTGACTCCTTTAGACTTTTTTCTGTGGGGGAAGCTAAAAGACACTGTCTACAAGGACATACCAACTACACCAGATGATATGAAACGGCGTATTACTGCTGCCTGCGCTGAAATTTCCTCTGAAATGCTAGAACGTGTGCAGCAATCTTTACATAGCAGACTGGAAGCTTGTATTGAGGCTGGTGGTCGCCATTTTGAACACAAGCTTTGAGGGTACACTGTACTTGTCAGAAACCACAGAATTACTTCATTCACATTTGTTTTTCTTTAGTTTGTCCTAGGCATTGTCCCATTGTGTACAAATAACAATATCTCGTAAACTACTTGCACTAGAATCGTGCAAAAGACACCATTGGAATTCTAGTGTGTTCTACTTTTATTTTTTTAAATGTCAATGAGTATTGTTCCATTTAAAAAATTGTAATTGTTGTAAATAAAACCACTTTCTAAAAATTATAAAAATCAGTGTATCAGCTACAAATACGAGCCCTTGGTTACAATTTCATTAGGTTAAAACCGCATATCAATATCACCTTCCATTTCAGAAATATTTACAGTGCAAGTTTTAGGTGAATCACCCGGTATATTATAGATTACCGTATTATTATTATTATCATCTTATCACTACCGACAGCGGTAGCTACACTCGCTAACGCACTGTGCTAGGCAATGTGGCCATGCTCCATGCGGATTTGGTAGACGTGGGTTTGAACCCCACCGTCGGCCGTCCTTGAAATGGTTTACCCTGGTTTCCCCACTTTCAACTCGAGGCAAATGCTGGGACGGTACCTTCTGACAGGCCACGCCCGCTTCCTTCCACATTCTTGCCCAGCTTCATTCATCAAGAACTCTCATTAACTCCTCTCATGTTGGTGTCATGAAGGGCATCAGGTCATATAAACATCCGCCACATAGCGTTTCAGCGCATCTCATCCCCGATCCCGTTAAATCGGTAAAAGTAAGGGGTAGACACACAGTAGCCTACATACATACATCATCATCGTCGCCCATCCTTAACGTAGAGGGCGTGGTGGAGCAGCGGTCAAGCTGTTGGCCTCTCACCACGGTGAACTTGGTTCGTTTCCCGGTCAATGCAAGTGAAATGCCATGTCCAGTGATTCGGATTCCACGTAAAAAGGAGGTCCCATGGCTCATGATCTCGAGATTAACGGTCACGTAAAACTACTATCTACCTTCTTCCTTCCATCCTTAACGTAACTGTATCCAAGACAAATACAGAGATCCAAGTTTCTTTTTCTGGCACTGACAGAGCATCTGCTCAATCCTAGACCGTAATAAGTACAGCCATGCATACTACTACAAAAACCACACAAATACAGGTTATCAGACCACACACCCAAATACATCGGGCTGATAATCAAGATTTACTAACAACAACCACCATATTTATTTTCGTCTCCCTCGTGGTGCAGTGGCTAACAAAACTGCGAAGAGCGGAAGTAGTCTTCCACTTTTACTTCAGGGAAATGCCGGGATGGTTCCTAACTTAAGGCCACGGTTGTCTCCTTCCCCAAATTAAATATGAACACACTACGGAACTACTACGACATTGACCCACAGTAACACGGTTATGAATGATATATATATAGGCCACACATATACACACCCAAGTACACGGGACTAAATGATCACGATATCCAAGCCCGTCAAATGAAAGAACAGCAACTTATTTCTCAACTCAACTCTTACGGGAGACAATTGCCGCATTTTGTACAGCCCTTGTGTGAGCACTTCCATGAATTTTCGAACAATACTAGTTAACAGGTTCAGACAACCTCTCGCGTTTGGAAATTTCAAACTACGTAGCTTGAGGCTACTGCTTGTGGATGGTTTCCAAGATTAACCACACTGATAACAGAACAACCGGGAGACATCCTTTGGAGATTTTGTTCTAAATGCATCCTCAATAAATAGCATTGCACATGGGCTTACTATGTTGCTTTATTGCTGGCAGAGTTGTATTGATCTCAAACTTAATGTCTACCAATTGACTTTTAAATTATGAAAAGGGAAGATAATGGAAGATAAAACTGAAAATTAGCTAATGCAGTGATTGTATTTTGATTTTATTTTATGTATTTTGAAAATACAAAATACTCATGAAAAGTATTTTCGATACAGATACAAAATACATGTTCAAAAATGTATTTTCGATACAAAATACAAGTTACAAAAGTATCGAAAATACGTATTTTAAATACATGTATTTTCGATACTGCCCAACTCTGACTACTTAGTACCATGTATTCGTTGCAGGTTTTTGTATAATATTGTATATACTTGTCCATTATGTAAAATTCCATACGCTTAATAATAATACATGAAAAACTGGAATTCTTTAGCCCTTCTAAAAGACTTTCTATTCTAACTCTCAGCTGCAGTAACAAAGGATACACGCTGATCAATGTGCATGCACCGATCAATAAGGACAACAGACGTAATCCTGAGAAAGTTGAACAGTTTTGGGACCTCCTTGAAGAACAGTTGGAGAAAATACCATCAAAGAACATCAAGATCTTACTAGGTGACTTTAATGCTCAGCTGGGAATAGAACTGCAATTCAGATCAACAATTGGAAACTATCCTGCTCACAAGATGATGAACAGAAATGGTATAAGACTCGTCAATCTGTGTCGCACCTTCAATCTTCAGATAATGTCAACGTTTTACAAACACAAACAAACAAAAGACTCTGCGATCACCGGGCAATGTGTGTGGAGAGAAACAGATCGATCATGCCACAATCTCCAGGAGAGCGATTAAGGAAATAATGAATGTTAAAGTGCAGAGAGGTGCCCAGTTTAATTCAGATCAATTCCTCTCTAAGATCAAAATCAATTTCATTCCTCTCAATAAGAACCAGAAAAAGGGAAATAGGATTCGTAAATATGACCTTGAAAAGTTGAAAATCAAAATATGTTAGAACAATACCACCAGCAACTGACTTTGAATCTCATAAATGGACGGACATTGCCTCCAAGATCCAACAAGCAGACAATACTACAATCCTGACAGCTAAGAAGAGAAAACATAGATGGTGGAATGAGGTTTGTGATGAAGTGCTGACTCAAAGAACAAATGCTTGGAAAAAGTGGAACTCGACCCGAAGACCTGAAGATTTTGATGTGTTCCGTGAAGCTCGAAAAGAAGCAGTCAGAACTTTCCGAAGGGCCAAGCGATTATATGAGAAACAACAGTTAGAAGAGATCGATCAGGATTTCCGGAAAAACAATACCAGAGACTTCTATCAAACGTTCAAGTACAATTTGAAAGGGTATCAAGCCCCCAGCCTCTGTTTTAGAGATGAAAATAGAAAGCTGGGCCTGACCAACAAAGAAAACTGTACGATCATGTCTCGTTACTTTTAAAAACTGCTTAATTGTGATGAACCGAAAGAACGATTCACTGTGTGCGATCCGATCCACAAACTACTCAACTCATCCCCACCATGTAAAGAGGAGATCAAACAGATTATCAACAGTTGAAAGAATAATAAAGCAGCTGGTGAAGATTCAATAGTGGCGGAACTACTGAAGCTGGCGAATGATGAAACTCTAGATGTACTAGTCAAGCTTTTTGAAGAGATATGGAGAACTGGGATGTTACCAATTGAATGGCTGTCAGCATTAATCCATCCTCTACACAAAAAAGGTGATAAAAAGAATGTCAACAACTATAGGGGCATCTCAATAGTATCTGTTCCGTATAAGATTTTTTCCAAAGCAGAACAGAATAGAAGCGCATCTTGACCAACAGATCGGGGAATACCAAGCTGGCTTCAGAAAGGGTCGTTCATGCCCGGAACAGATCATTAACCTGAAGAACATCATCAGGTATAAGAAGACAGGAGGGCACAGTTACGTGGTCATGTTTGTTGACTTTCAGAAAGCGTATGGCTCCATCGACCGGGAGTCATTAATGAATATTTTGGAAGAGTTAGGAGTGGATGATACATCAAGAAATTTGATCAAACAAACTCTAACCAACACAGTGTCGAAAGTCAAATTTATGGGAGAGATATCAGAACCGTTTACAATCAGAACGGGCGTGAGACAGGGAGACGGATTATCTCCACTCCTCTTCAACTGTGTTTTGGAAAAAGTCTTTCGGGAATGGAGGAAGATGTTAGACCAAGAAGAAACAAAAGAAGATCGGTTCAGACTTGGTCCTTAGCACAAAGGGATATACATTGACTGTCTGGCCTTTGCGGATGACCTGACCATTTTTGCTAACGACATAGATTCAGCAGCCAACAAGATCAATAGGCTGTCAGAAATTGCTGAAAAGGTAGGACTCCAGATTTCTATTCAGAAGACAAAATATATGACAAACATCTGCGTTGGACCTGAATGGATGATCACTAATCTTGGAAAGATCAGTCGAGTCACAAATTTCCGATATCTTGATGACGTCATCCAGCAGAATGGATTAGAAGAGGAAGCAATTAATGTCAGGATGAGGAAGTTTGACCAGGCATACCACATTACAAAGAATACCTATAACAAAAGGTCTATGAGTATAGGGGCCAAGTTCCGACACTATACCACAGTTATAAAACCTGAGGGATTATATGCGTCCGAAACTTTGACCATGAATAGTAAAGGTCAAGCTGACCAACTGGAAAAAAGAGAGTGTAGGATATTTAAAAAAATCCTAGGTAATAGATGGGTTGATGGACAGTGGCGAATGAGAGCTAATGAGGACTTGTACAACAACATAGACCCTATCACAGCATCAATTAAGAAGAGACGGCTACTATTTTACGGTCACCTTTTGAGGATGAATGATGATCGATTAACCAAAAGAATATGGAGTTTCATCAAGTCTAAGGCAACAAGGCCGAGATGGTTCGAGGAATGCGAAAAAGATCTCAGGCAAATTGGTATTCTAGACCGAGAAATTCCTGACAGGAACACATTTAGAAGATTGATGAACAACTACCAAGGTTTTAAAATTGTATCAACTTCCGGAAGACTGAGAGGGCCTTTGTCCGAAGAACAAAAAGGAAGCTTGTAGTTTAACGTGACCGTTAATCTCGAGATCATGAGCCACGGGACCTCCTTTTTACGTGGAATCCGAACCACAGGACTTGGCATTTCACTTCTGTCCGAAAAACATAAACAGGCACTCGTCGCTGGGGTCAGAAGATACTGGCAGGAAGTCAAAGCCGGAACAAGAACACGACCTAGACACTAAAGTGAATTTGGTTGTTACCACGCAGTCCATAGAGGCTCAACTCGGTGTATAAAAAAATGAAAAAGAAGACATTTGGTGTAAGCTGTCATTCTACAACAGGTGTGTCCAACCCGCGGCCCTTAATCCCATCGCATGCGGCCCGCAGTGATATTTTCTCTATCACATTGCGTTCGGCCCGCAGTGATATTTGTAAGTTATAATATTATTTATGAAATAAGTAATTCTATTTGGAATAAGATAAACTTGAAAGAGCAAGACTTTTTCCTTTCACAACATATGTGTTTGTGAAAGTTCATCTTACTCAAAAGATGGAGAAATACAACCGTTTTAAGAAATACCCAGCCCAGATTTTTATTTATGATCCTGCCTACCGCGCATCGCTTTGAAGTCTCCGTTCATTGTTGACTGCGAGGTAACGTTACTACTTTCTAAGGCGAGTCAAGACCGACTACAATAAATCAGACCATAATGCCACTATCGATATCGTTGAAAATGGCGGAAATCGTAGGGGATTGTTTACATTTGGTCAACCAACATTTAAGTGGGTCTGCTGCGAGAATTTCGTTCAAATGTCGCATATTTCAAGTGATTTCGAGCTGTTATATATTGTAATAGTGTACCTTAAGTAGTGAAGTGCACTGTGAATAATTATAAATGCCGAAGATACGTAATGTGAGAAGCATTGGCTGTTTATTGTCATTACTGTGTACCTGCCTGTAAATTTAATACTGCTGAAGATACTTCAACTTTTAAATTTCCTAAAGACAAATCTTTGAAAGAGAAGTGGATGAGAAATATTCACCGGGATCATTTTCGAAGTTAAAACAGTTGTATTTGTTAACTTAAGCATTTCGAACCTAAATTTGTGGTTATGAAAATTGCCATACTAACCCCTGATACCATTTCGACAATTTTCCCAAATCAACCGTCCTACACAACTCCTGTTTGTTAAAGTAGATGATGGTAGTTTTAATGACATACCAGCAGTGTCAGTGTCTTCTAAAGTGTCAAGTTCTTTAAGTGTAAATATATTCTATAAGAATCATGAATCAATAATCTTTGTGTGCTTGTGGAAAAAATTCAAGTTGCTACTGTAATCTGATGGAAGCAGTGATTTTAAATGCAACAGGTATGTAAATAGAATTATGCTCCTGTTAGTATCACAAGCTAGGGGGCCTGGGGAGTTATCCCCAGATTAGGTTTGTTTTTGTATATACATTTGTCTGTTACTAGGTTAGGTAGGCCTACTGCCTGGCCGAAAATTACTGTTAGTAGGCTACCACAAGCAAGGGGGACTGGGGCGTTAGTCGCTGGTTAGGTTTGTTTTTGTATTAAAAACATTAATAAGATAGAATGTATGTCCGTTGGAATTCTATACACATCGAATTTGAAGAATGACAAGTTCATAATACAGTAAATTTTCATTTTAAAGAGTTTGTAACATCAATTGTGTGTTATTGGCAAATGCTATTTGAAATAAAGTACTAATGAGAGTACTTATGCGCCATCTGTTGGAGTTAGTTCAGGATGTCCCGATACAGATAGAAGCGAGTGCGATCTCACAGCTCTCTACGCTCAAAACAAACAACCTACGGCCGTGTTTACCTATACTTCGGGTTGGCAATATCTTATTTGTCAAATAAGCCACGCCCACTGGCCGACACAACTGAAATTTCACTATATAGGCCTAAGTCGTGTTATAAATTGGGATGGTGGGTGGGTTATAGACAGCGGAGGAGACTACATATATTAGCAGATCACTGTTGTTAAAAAAAAGGCAGTCATCGGAACGCGTTAGGCTGTAACCATTGTCAAAAACCATTGTTCTGGATGCGTTAAGCTGTAACCATTGTAAAAGACCATTGGATTGGACAAATCGAAGGCTGCGGCTTTGATTGCGCGCAGCTATCGGGGCAGATTGATACAAAACCATTGATCTGGACGTGTTAGGCTGTAACCATTGGATTGGACAAAACGTAGGTTAGAATGGTCGAGTGTTGGTGCGGCTAGTACCGTAATGGTGAGGTTGGCAGTACTGTTCTGACGATGGTTGATGTGAATAATGGCATCCACAGCTGGAAATTCACCTATAGCCTATAATAATAAGGGATTTATTGCAGCCAATGCCCATGCATATAATGAATAAAATCTAAAATCATACAGTAAACTAATTGTTATTCCCTAGGAATATCAAAGATTCATGTCTTAATGTGCAGAATATAGCATGGTATCTTCCACATTGTTCTCCACAGCGCTCACACAAACATTCGTCACACGGATGATGGAACTTTTTGGTGCGACACATTTTATAAGGAGGAGAGTTTGACTTATACGAACAAAAGGATGATGTACATATGTACGACGAGATACAAGTAAAAGAGGTACTTTTGAACATTTAGGCGAATGGTAAACTAAACTGAACTTACGCCGAAATACATATTTCAAAATATCATAGTAATTTGATACTTAAAATGGCTAGGAATATATGCCAACATTAAATATTATATTGCAGCCTGATTGTTCATCATTTTATCCTTAGATCAAAGGCAGCATACACAATAACTAAGTTATAGGCCTACTGGCAAAAAATACAAGTCGTACATACATTAAAATAAAATAAAAATAAGGTTAGGCTGGTAATGACTAACAATAAAGAAGAAAAAGTATGTTAATTGGTATTCAACATTCATATGTGTGTGAATATGCATAAGCCTATAACTAAACAATTAAATAGATGCTTGGTGAACAAAAATACATAGCCTGCTTTATTTATACAAAACAACCACATGTTCAATATTCTTCAAAGCAATGGGGCATGGTGGCGCAGTGGTCAAACTATTCACCTCTCACCAAGGTGGACCAGGTTTGATTCACGGTCATTGCAAGTGAGATTTTGGAAGTGAAATGCCATGTCCTGTGGTTCGGATTCCACGTAAAATGGAGGTCCCTTGGCTCATGATCACAAGATTAACGGTCACGTAAAAACTACAAGCTTCTTTTTCTTCAAAGCAGGTCGAAACCTCGACCTCACATAAGTCATACAGCAAACGAACAGGTCCTGCAGGGAAGATCCCTTAAGCCGATTTATTTTTATCGTCTCCAAGACTGACATCATAAAAGTATACTGGAAAATGTGAAATTTTATGCCTATGCTGATGAAGAAAGTAACAGTAAATATTAGGCTACTTGTCGTTTAATAACTCTCGGTCTTTTCTTGGGTGGCTGAAGCCGATGCTGTGGGAAATTACAAATTGCAGGTACCGCATCATCTTTAAGCAGTGGTTTGTTTCCATTTGAATGAAACAAGTAGCATGTTTATAAAAATTTTCACAGCTATAACCCATTTCTTTAATAGGCCTACATCTGGGCGTTTCCATGGAAATCTGTAATATAAGCTAGACGTAGGTTATAATTCTGTGACTAACTTAATAACTTATAACCTACAATAGGGCCTACGTGTATTTGTCATACGTGCTATTTAGGCCTATGTCAAAATTTGATGTAAGACATATCCATAAACGCAGAATAGGCTACTTCGAAATAAAGTAGACCGTAAACCTACCGTATTATTGGAAAATACCATACATATAACGTTGCACAGAGGTACGTACGTTCAAATATATGAAAAGAATCACGACATATCAGCTGACATGCAACCTAGAGTTAAATGGTATGACAGTATTTGGTGCGACTAGTTACGCCTGGCAGTGCACCAGGAAGCAGTTTTCAGCGAGGGTTACCATGGGAGGAGTTGTTCCAATAGTACCGACCAGTGGCAGCTGATGGATAATTTTTCTGGGTGTTGCGCTATTTTCATTGAAGGAGGGGGGGGGGGGGGAGGTTCAAGTTGGTACATGGGCACCCGCAGGATTTTTTCAAGGGTGGGGGAGTAATATGTTTTTCATTTCATTACCTCGTCACTAGGTGTTATTGAGACGTACACCCCCGCGCAATTTTCGTTTCATTTCTTACTTGCTTCGTGATATTCATTATTTGGCTGCTCTTAAACCGTTGGGTACATGATCTGTATGGCATGAATGGGAGGAATTTTTCTTTTAGTTCAGAGTTTTTTTCCATAGGAGTTCTTTGTGAATCATCGTCATAAATCATTTATTTTAAACAGGCAAAAGTAGTTGTATCACCATGTAGGCCTACCGACAAAAATAAAAATCAAGCAGTTCATTAAAATGGTAATGTTAATCCAGTTCGCCGATTTTCTAAATAACTGAAGATATTCTCAAATAATCCAAAATTTCTAAGTTAAATAAAACTGTGGAATTATCCCTATATGTAAATCAGTTAACCATCAGTAACTTCAATTTATGAAATAAACTGGTGTGACAATGAACAATTTTAGGGGGGTGGGGGGCATGGCGCCTCCTTGTTCCCTCCCCCCCCCCCCCCCTCCTGCGGACGCCCATGAGGTGATAGGACTGCTTGATATCGGAGAAAACTGTATTCAATTGCGACGTAAAACGGATGTACCGGTACCTCATTCATAACGAATGCCGCAGTTCAGAGACATCACATTTTCATCGGATTAAATGGAATATAAGTTAGTCTACATGAAAACCTTCATGAGAACAAAACAATGTACGTTATATACGAGGGTGAGTATCACAAGTACGCCCAACATTGCAAAACATAGTATCGGCAGTTGACGGAGCATCTCGGATGTCTCCGGCCGCGCCTCGGCTTCCTGGTTGCAATGAGCTGGCAACGACTAGCCGTGTTAACTGTTGGGATAGGGCTTACCCGGTCTAGCATCTCTGCCATACCCTTCACTATTGAGATCTGGTCGGTGCTTGGGGCTGGCAACGACCAAGCGGACGAGCGCTCCTAGACGGTTGGCGCGCTTCGCTTTCTCAGTCAGTTCACAATACTGTAACTTACTATGAGATTTCCTGAATTATTAAAGAACAGAATTATGAATTTCTATACATATAACAGGAAACATATAGCTTTTAATACGAAAAATATTATCGCGGTATTAATTGTTTATCATGAATTAATCTGGTCGTTGTGCAACACTGCAACCTTATTACCGGCCGCCACTGGTACCGACAGTTCAATGGTCTCAGCTCGCACCCCCCACCACTCTTCAAATCGTCAAAAATCATAGTGTCCGTGGCGCAAAAATCCTACCAATGTTCTTTGGCTCTAGTGTGTCCATGAGTTTTACATATCCTGGAGTAGAAGGTAGCAGCATTTGAAGTCTGAGTTCTTCTACATTATAAACCTCGCGAGTCACCTCTTACACCGGTCTTGAAGGTGTATACTTTGATAAACCCAAGGCCTTCTTTATGTAAGTCGCCTTCAGTTTTTCCATATTGTTCCAAATACTTCATATTTAAATGTGTCCAAATGCTCTCCAGTCCATAAGTCACAATACGGGTAACATTTAACCGCAAAAGTTTTAAGGCTGTTTTTATAGATAGCTTGGTCAAATGTTTTATGTCGTTGAAGGCTTTGGTAGTGACGCTGGGTCTATCCTTGATTTGCAGTGTGAAAACATTGCCAGTTGACTAATGTAGGACCTAAGTAGGACTACTTGTAATGTGGTACACCCTCAAGCGGTTTTCCTGCAATGTGGAAAATTGCTGGCTTTCCCCCTTTCCTAAAGGTCATAGATTTAGTATTGTTTCTGTTTAACCTAAGGTCATTGTGTAACACCCATAATTCAAAGGGATCGAGAGCAGATTGCAATTCGACCTGTGAACTTGAAGCGAGCACCATGTCATCTGCGTATATAAATGAGATTACCCGCTCTGATAATATATCTGTGATATTATCTGCCATAGCAGTGATAAATAACACGAGGGCTTAATCGGTCTCCTTGTAGCAGCATGCCTGTAGTCTGCTCAATTGGGCTTGATGTTGTAATGCCATCGTTAATGACTATATTGTTAGAGCCTAAAATACTTTTGACAAGATGTTTAGTGTAGCTGTTACCTCTCAATAGTCTGTCTAGTTTTTCCAATATTTTCTTCCTGCTAATAGAGTCAAAAGCTTTAGAGAAGTCAATGAATATGGATTGTAACTTTCCCTTCGGTACTGACAGGGTAGACGCAATCTCAGTTTGAAGACTTCGAATTGCCTGGATTGTGCATCTTTCTCTCCTGAAGCCAAATTGTGAGTCACAATGCTATTTGGGATGGCTGGGTGGGTCACATACAGCGGAGGAGGAAGCATCTTTTAATACATCATTCCCTGATTTATTTCTCGTTGTTTGATAAGGTATTTTGGCTAATTAATGTACTATAGAGAATATTATCGCTCGTTCTACTTTCGTTCAGTGGTACTATTCTGTTTTAGACCACCTCGTTGTGTAGTGCCTAGCATTCTTGGCTGTCGTCCCGGAGGTCCGGGTTTGATTCTCCGGCTCTGCCAAGAAATTTAATTCTCATGTGAGGGCTGGGATGGGGTGCACTCAGCCTCATGAAGCAACTTAGTAGAGGAGGGTTCAATTCCCACCTCAGTCATCCTGGAAGTGGTTTTCCATGGTTTCCCCACTTCTAATCCAGGCGAATGCCAGGATGGTTCCTAACTTAAGGCCATGGCCGCTTCCTTCCCACTACAATACCCAATTTACAAACACACTAGTTCAACCATAACAATAACACAGGTTATCACACAAATTCCACACACAAATACATGGGGCTACAAGACCACAATGTCGTAGCCCCTAATATAAGCAACAACCATTTATATTTGCATTTTATATTTGCCTAGGCCCTTCATGGGCTGTATAGTGTCAGGGGTTGACTTTGTTGTTGGTTGACTATTCTTGTAGTTCCATTTAGAAATATTTGCATTTTTTTAACATAATGTCTTACCTCTGCTTTATTTATGTCTGTATTTTTAGCTACTGTCTGTTCTCGTTGCTTGTAGCGAAATACGTCAGGGTTTCATATTGAATTTGTGCCTTATTACATAAAAACCTGTAATTTCTGGCGGAATTTAATCAAATATGCGAATGTTTGTCTTCGAATTTGCCGCTATTTCGATGGCGCCATGCCCGCCAGTTGCTACAGCTGTTCCCCTACGATTTCCGCCATCATGGTTTTGATGTTACGGTCTGAGATATTGTAGTCGGTCTTGGGCGAGTGTGTGCCAGATGCTTCATTGTCGTTACATTGTAGAACTTTCAAGTTAGTTTACTGTTTGCAGTTGTTCGCTCACATTGTATTGTCAGTGCAAGTGATATTTATGTACTAGTGAGGGTTTTGACGAATATAATTAATTCTATGATTTTTATAGGCGATAATTAAGGCTTCTAAGTGTAGCGGTAAAATAAAAGTTTCAGACGACGGTAGATCATTTCAAATAAATTGGGAAAATCAGTACTTTTTTACTGAAGTAAACAAGAAAGCAGTGTGTTTAATATGCAGTAAAAAGGTTTCAGTGTTTAAGGAGTATAACATAAAGCGACATTATGACACCAAACATGCGTCTTCATATGATACATTTGAGGATCAATTTCGTAAAGACAAGGTATCTGAACTTAAAATTTAACTTTCGGGACAGAAGTTTTTCTTTAATAATGTGTCACTTGAAACTGAATCTCTGGTAAAGGCGAGTTACGCAGTAGCAGAAATTATTGTAAATAAAAATCTAAACCATTTTCAGAAGGCGAGTTTGTTAAACAATGCATTGTTGCTGATTTTATATGTCCTGACAAAAAAAAAGCAGTTTGCAAAATTAAGCTTGTCGCGACAGACTGTAGCTCTCCGTATTGACAAATTAGCGTCCAATATAGAGGGAACTTAAAAATACCGTGCCACAAATTTCCAGTTCTATTCTCTGGCACTTTATGAGAGTAGTGATGCTAGCAATACTTCCCAATTAGCAATTTTCTTAAGGGGAGTTGATAAAGATTTCAATATTACAAAAGAATTAGCTGCTCCTGTCCCTCTTAAAGGCACCACTAAAGCCAATGGTATTTAATGGATTAATGGGGGATGTCACTGAAACCTTGAACCGGCTTGGATTGAAATATACAAATCTATCTGGTGTAAGGTGTAACATTCCTTCATTTGCAGGAAGACCAGAAGGGTTAATGAATTACTGCAAGCATCGGCAGCTAAAGTAGGAAACATTTCTGTAATGCCACAGCTTAATACACCAAGGAAACCTTTGTGTTAAATCCCTGAATTTAGGTAGTGTTTTGAAAGTCGTCGTCAAAGTAGTGAATTTCATTCGTTCACATGGTTTGCAATATAGATAGTTTCAAAATTTCTTACAAAATCTCGATTCAGAATTTGAAGATATACTGAAATAACATGGCTGAGCCGTGGCAAAATGTTTAAGCGAGTGTTTCACCTAAAAACCGAAATACAAACATTTATGGAGAAAGGAAAATCTATCGTTGAATTTAAAGACTCAGAATGGATGTGTGATTTTGCATTTCTGGTAGATATAACAACACAACTGAACGAACTTAATTCACGTCTCCAAGGTAAGGACCAATTGATCACTACTATGTTTGATCACGTGAAGGACTTCGAAACAAAATTGCGACTTTGGGAATCACATATAAAAAACAACAACATTGTGCATTTCCCAGCCCTACAAAATCAAAATTCTCAAAAGTACGCAGAAATCATATCAGAATTAAGAACCGAATTCCGCGTTAGATTTTAAGATTTCAAGGAGAATGTTATAAGTTTCAATATGTGTTCTTCCCCTTTCTCCATTAAAATAGACGAAGTTCCCGAGGATCTGCAAATGGAGTGCGTTGATTTTCAATGTGCATCAGACCTAAAGAATAAGTTTAACAATGCCCCCTTACTACAATTCTATCGCGACTACTTTCCCAGAGAAAAATATCCGAACATTAATAGACATGCACTTGGTTTTGCATCACTTTTCGTTAGCACGTACATAAGCGAACAAGTGTTCTCCAGGATGAAACATGTGAAATGCGCAACAAGAACGCGAATCACAGGCAGTCATCTGGGGAGTTCACTTCGAGTTGCTGCAACATCAATCAAACCAGATATTGGATGCCTTGTTCGTGAGGAGCAGTGCCAGGTGTCGCATTGACAGGTAAAATATTAATTCTATTATTATAATATAACATTTATATATATTTAATTTTAAAAATAACTTAACTAATATATGATTAATATTTTAATAACAGTAAAATGTCAATATATTAGCTATTGTTTAAATTAATTGATTTAACTTAGAATTTAGTTCCTATTTAATACGGTACGGTGCAAAAAATCGAATCGTGTGGCCCGCAAACCAATTCACCGTAACGACAGTGGCCCTTTTCCAAAATAGGTTGGACATGCCTGTTCTACAACATTACTTTATTTCAAAATACATGGCAATGACTACAATCTACAGGAGAAGAGAAGTGATACCTATAAAGAATTTTAATTTCCATGTGCTCCAATAGAAAAAAAATAGGCTATTATGGTAGATTTCAACATTCTAAAAAATTTGCCTGCTGGGTATTAACTTCTAAGCTCTTTTGATTTTCAATCTTCGAGGCATATGCAAACTTGAGCAACTTCCATGTCTTTTTTTCTGCGGGCCTATATAAATACGAGGGCTGTTTTTTTTTTTAATTTAATTAACCGAACATTTTATTTTGAAACCACATTTATTTTTGGGGTTTACGTACCTTCCTCTATTTTTCTACATAGTTGCCTTGTTTATTTAGGCACTTGTCATACCTTAAAACTAAGTTCTGAAATCCCTATGCATAAAAGTTTTCCGCCTGTTCTGACAACCAAGAATTCACACTTGAGGAAAATCCATTGCTAGAGCGGTTATCATGAATCTTCGATCCTCGTGAATTTTCGTGTCAATTGCAATCACCAAGTCATCTGTGACACTAACCTGAGCGTTCATCGTCACGAACATTTTCACGGCGCCTTTTGAACTCGAGTACCCATTTTCGCACTTTACTTTCCATCATTGCATTATCACAATACACCTCACAAAGGAGACGATGAATGTCTGCAGCCAACAAGTTTCTTGCACTCAAAAAACGTATCACAGATCGTACCTCACACGCGGCGGGCGAATCTATAATCTTGAACATTGTAAAGCTGCACAGTTCACACATGTTGCTACACAGCTGCATCTGACGCCTGCTTGTTCGCAAAGAATGCCGGGAGGTAGCGCGCCCGCTTGTTCCGGCGTAGGCACTAACTACGGGCATAATAAACGGCCCTTACTTAAAAAGGGGCAGATGACCTCGTAGTTTCGCCCCTTAAAACAACAATAACTAACTTACTTAAAAAACAGCCCTCGTATATGTACCGTATCCTACAATCATTAATGTAGCCTACATACAGTACATCAGTTAGTCGTGGTTGTTTTAAGGAGCAGAACAGCGATGTCATCTGCCCGTAAGCATAGGTAATAAACAAATCATCCATAGGGTAATTTCATTAATAGTTGGAGATCAAGCCTTTCTTTATAGAGAGTAAATTTTGCTTATTCAGATGGTGTTTGGTCTGGATTATTTGGGCAACATTTTAATTTTTCCACTTTAACTTCAATTTATCACTAAATTTCATCCTGAAGTTTGACTCTATAATGAAGTGTGTTCGTTGTAACAAAAATTACTCTTCTAAGGAAATTGTTCCTTTTTATTATTATATTGAACACATACAAACTGCAAGGTACGTTAGGCCTACTTAATATGTAACTAATATCACAGTTCCGGAAGCCTCCGTGGCTTAGGCGGCAGCACGCCGGCCTCTCACCGCTGGGTCCGTAGTTCAAATCCCGGTCACTCCATGTGAGATCTGTGCTGGACAAAACGGAGGCAGACAGGTTTTTCTCCGGGTACTCCGGTTTTCCCTGTCAAAATTTCATTCCAGCAACACTCTCCACTATCATTTCATTTCATCTGTCATTCATTTGATCATTGCCCCAGAGGAGTGCGTCAGGCCTCGGCAGCCGGCACAGTTCATATCCTCGCCGCTAGATGGGGACTTCATTCATTCAATTCCTGACCCGGTCGGAGACTGGAAGCAGGCTGTGGATTTTCATTTCTCACAGTTCCGAGTTCCAGTCCCTGGAGAATGAGGATATCAGAATAAGAAAGAGAAGGAGGCATCAGAGGCAGGAAAAGGAAGAACACTCTAGCCCCCAGAAACATTACCCAAATAGCTTTGGGGTCAGACGAGAACATGAGTAACCAAGAGAGTTCAGGCAGGGCGGCTTCGGTGGCGTAGTTGGTAGCATGCTGAGCTTCTATGCCCAAGATAGCTGGTACAAATCCGGCCGAAGCTGTCGGATTGTTTTTAAGAGCGTTAAAATCCCTCAGTATGCCTTCCTTCGGAGGGGAAGTAAAGCCAGTGGTCCCATGTCATAGATTTATGGCATGTAAAAGAACCTTCCACTAATTACACCTGTGTGAAGCTAAATTGTATAGGTTAAGAATGTAAACAACGCTTTTAGGTTCCTATGTTCGTTGCCAAGAGCCGACTGCGGTGGCGTCTAGTAGCCAAGTTCTGAACTAGGCCTAGTAGTCGTTGACGGTGGCATTTGGCGGCAAAAGTAGGAACTATTTGTTAAATTCAAAGTTGCAGTCCTTACTTGAATTAAAAAACAGATACACACACTAATACAGCCATCACAATTAACACCGGTTATCAGGCAGATTCTACACACACCCAAAGTACACAGGGCTACATGACCGCGTTGTTTCTGTCCCTAAACTGAGGAACCAACCAACCAGAGTTCAGTCATTAAATATGTTAGGCTGAAACATGTGAAAGCAATGTTCTATGAAAATACGGTACCGGTGTATCCTTCCTGCAACCCAGAAAATGCTGGCATCGATTGCAGTAATGCATTAGGCTCATGACTGAGAGAGAAAGATACATTTTTTTTACAGAAGTGACTGTGCACTGCCAAAGTAGTCTGGGCTGCAGTTTTATGTTGATTGTTTTAGGGGCTTTGCGACATCGTGGTAATGTAGCCCCATGTACTTGAGTAGAATTTGTCTGATAACTTGTGCCACTGTGATGTCATTGTCATTGTGTGTGTATTTGCAATTGAGTTAGGATTTGGATAGGAAACGGCCGTGGCCTTATCCCGGCATTTGCCTGCAGTAGAAGTGGTGAAACCACGGAAAACCACTTCCAGGATGGCTGAGGTAGGAATCGAACCCAACTATATTCATTTTTGCCTCACGAGGTTGAGTGTACCCCGCTCCAGCTCTCAGACCAAATTTTCTTGGCAGAGGCGGTAACAGCCGAAAATACAGTTTTTCGCAAGTATGTTCAGAAACCTTTTCACTACTCTCTATTGTTCATGATTGGTCCGTATTGACGAATGATAGTTTAAAAATTTGAAATACCGTACACTATGTTCCGTCTAGTCAATACATTTTTGTGTTTATTTACACACTAGGACATGTTTCGAAGCATGGTATTATTGAAAATCTGCCCCTTCATCAGCTTGTATATAATTAATGGCCAGTCGTTGTGATATTTTTCATCAATTTTAATGTCACAATGACTGGCCATTAATTGTACTAGCTGATGAAGAGGCAGATTTTCAATAATACTAAGCCTCCAAACATGTCCTAGTGTGTAAATAAACACAAAAATGTATTGACTAGACGGAACATAGTGTACGGTATTTCAATGTTTTAAACTACTCTCTATTCATATGAGAATCCTGGCTTAACAAACAGGCCTTTTAAAATAAATATATTTATTTTCTCATATCCTCACATATTACTTTGTCCTAATTAACAGAAACGTGTAGTCTGGAACTGTTATCAAATAAATATATTGACAAGAAATGACAATTTTCGATAAAATGTTGCCCACCTTTCACACATTAACAACTGACAGAAAACAGAGCTACCCACACCTCCAGCTGAATGTAGCCGATTGCCTGGACACACTTTTTAGTGCGGCCGATGCGACGAGTGCAACATCCAATAGTATTAGAGATCAATGGTTTTAATACCAAGAAAGAAGAATACGGAAATTAAAAGAAAAAAAAGACCATCTTCCATCTTATTTGTGAAATCTTCCCATTTTTTTTCTTTTCAGTATGGATCGTATTTTTAACTCTTCATTTTATTTCTTTGTATTCAACCTCAAGTTCTTGAAATTCGTTTTCATCCCTGCAGGCAGTTTTCTGTTTTTCTTTATCTCTCCTTACATTTCCTTTGTTTAATGGCAGTTGTTATGTTTTCATTCCACTTATAGATTTCCTTTTTATTTGTATCTGTGATTCATTTCTTCCTATTAGTTCCTCAGCTGTTCTTAACACGAAACCATTCTTCCTCTCCCCCCCCCATGACCTCGTCTTTCGGTAGCTGTTGTCTGATCATAGATTGGTAATTTTCTTTCACATCTGGATTATCCAATTTCCAAGTTTTGATCTTGGTTTTCCGTTGGGCAGTTATTTTAGTTATTTTTAAGTCCCGCCAAGTTCCCATGGGGTCCTATTACTCTCTCATACCCTGTCCTATCCATGCCAACTTGCGCATTAAGATTTCCTATCTTCAGAACATAATCATCCTCCGGAGTGAGTAGTGAACAGGAGCGGACGCAATAGGACTCAAGTTTCGTATAACAAGCCAACTCCATACAGACCATGGAGGCCCTGGGAGTAGTGGAAGGTAGAGGCCTCCACTTTTTGTGACATCGGCACTAGATGGGATGGAGTTGTCAGCTCCACGCCCGGCCGCCTTTGCTCCCAGGAATCACCCTGGTACTCATTTCTGGTGTAGGCTGAGTAAACCCCAGGGCCATTTGCGTTTCCGAAAGTGGTAGTTATGTTTCTAAAATCCACTACCTGGGTGGGGATCGAACCCACTCCCTTTCAGTTAGAAGCTCAGCGCCTCTACCGACTGCGCCACGCAGCCCCCTTCGTATAACAGATAAGTTTAAATCTTATTCCATTTTAGTGCTGTGTATAATTTGTGCATTATAATCACACACAATAGGGCACCAATTTACATAGCAACGGTTGATTTAGAATATAATTCACAAAATAGACATCATTCCTGAATCTGGACACAATTCAATAGAACACAGGTTAACATATTCAAAATACATCAACATTAATGCAACAACCATAGAAGTGAACAATAATATAGGTAAATACGATTGATGCGTTACACAAGTTTTTACTAACGTATCTAATCTGAACGTTGTTATCTTTGTGCATAAGTGTAAATATTTTTTTAGAACTTTGTTCGTGCATTCTTGTTTCGTATTGATAATCTAATTGAGTGTAATTCATAAACATCGTAATTAATTAAGCCTAAGTGAGCAGGATCTGATGATTAACGCTTGATGTTCGAAACTTGTCATCCATTCTAAGTACCCCCATTTTAGCTTGCTACGGTGGGTGAGTGGATATATAGTGTCGGACTACCAACCCCAAGATTGCAGGTTCGCTCCTGGCCGTAGTAAGTGATTTTTGAAAGGCGACAAAAATCACGACACTCATGTCATACGTTGTTGGCATGTTAAAGAACCCATTTGAATTCAGTAGGCCGTGTTCAATGGCAAAATTAATCTCGGGATTTTCCGCCAAGACAAAGTTCCTCCATTCTCTACTTGAAAGCGCTGTAGTGTCAAGGAGTTTAGATATCTAACCTCCTTGACTTTCATAGCGTTCAAAGGAACGACGAAATTCGACATGCAAGCTACCCTCAGGGTGTCAATTAACAAAGCTTGCACCAGGCACCCGAGGCCATACGATATTATTATTATGATTATTATTATTATTATACCCCCATTTTTGTACATAAAAGCATGTTATTTTGTGATGAATATCTTATGTAATGTTTTTCATGTTAGGGCATATACATACTTGTTTTCCCACCTAATGTAATTGGACACAAAATTTGTGTTGACCCACCGGAAAGCTTTCTTTATTAGAACTAGGCAACACTGAAACAATGGCTTCTATCACTTCATAAACAGTAACCTGTCAGACTCGATCTTCTGCAAGCTCACACAAACATCACTATTGATAATTGTTCAAATCACCCAAGTGCAGATAAACCAGCGGGTTTCACCTCAATGGTTCACAGGGCCTTACGTATACACATGACAAAATAAAACTACAACAAAGAAATTTAATCCATAAAATAAATAGCTAAAGAAAATAATTTCACGCCCAATAAGATAGATCAAGTAATACCTAGGCACCGGACACAAAATAACGTACAATTGCCAACCAGTAATGTGAGCAAGTTTCAGCGTGTCAATTTAATGATTGCAAACTCGTACAAATTCACCAATCTTTTCAAAAAGTAAGGAAACAAATTAGCATTCAAAACAATCATCACACTTATGCGAGTGGTGTTGGTAAAAGGTTTGGTTGGATTTGATGAACATGTATTAAAAGGCTTTAACAAAGCTTCAAAGTCAGCATATATAACAATTGGTACTCGAATCTTCTTCTCAAAGTCCTTACATTTTAGAGTGTTATTTCCAGGAGTAGGTATACTGTACAAACATGATTACATCCCCATTTTTGATGCTGAGTTAGTTGATCCTCTTTTCTAAAATATAGCAAACAGCCATCACACGACCACTTCTTACCTTCGTATTTTGATAGTTGACTACCGACAAGTTTTCGTTCCCGTTTTAAAAGCAGTTTCATATCTACTACTGGCTTGCTAGGCCTAACGTAGCTTCACCATAACCCTGGCAAGGGGCCTGTTTTTGGTCCGGGAGAGGTATTTTATTTCCCTCAAACCCTCCGGACAAGTCCGGCGAGCCACCTGACGGGAAGAGTGAAGAAGAATGTGGAGGAAAGAGGAGTGTGCTGGGACACAGTAAATGACGAGAGATGGTGGATTGACGGGAAACGATGGAGAGGCTTGTGTTCCAAGCAGGGCCGTGGAGAGCCGCCACGGGCCCTGGGGCTGGAGTCAGCCCGGGCCCCCCGCCCCCTCCCCTTCCTCTCTCTCTGTCCCTCATTGATAAGTCATATTCTATTATCCTGGGTTATACTGTAATAACAATAGTAATAATAATGCTGATAATAATGATTATTGTTAATATTATTATTGGTATTGTTATAAAATTGCATAAAGTAATTTAATATTACCAGACGCCTATTTTGCATAAAATAACAAAATCCTCATAATAACACATTAAAAATAACGAGCTCGTCCTTGTGCAAACAGGAGGCTTTTGCCCTATAGGCTAATTTTATTCATTTATTTATTTATTTATTTATTTTATTATGCTCGATTTGCGTGTCGGGGATGAATTTAATGTTTAAGACGTCAGATAATTCCACTGGAGATTAAAATCTTCCGAGCCTGGCCGGGTATCGAACCCAGGAATCTTCGGCCTAAGCCTAGTATGTTAATAATACCGTATTCCACAATCACGCATGGTTTAGGATACCGTATTTGTGAGTGCGACGACCATGGAAGTAGCTGTTGATTTGACTTTAACAGGGGGCAGATCCAGAGGTGGCACTGATAGGACTGCAGCTAATATGCTTCCTAAATTCCTAGAGAAATGAGACTAAATTAACAGTGGCAACTATTGACGTTTTGAATTTGAACTACAATTTGAAATGTGTATTAACCAGGAATCAAACTTGGTTCACCAGGGTGAGAAGCAAGCAGCTGGACAGCTGTACTGTCTTATCCCTATGTAACATGCATAATATGAAATGTTTAAGGGTGGTAAGATTATGGTTTAATTAAATACTTCTCCAGTTCTGTATTTTATATGTATTGAAATAGCGAATGCTTAAAACTTGGCTACAGTTTTAATTTAATCCACCAATATTTGCATTAATATTCAGTGTCAACTTTCTATCCGTTCTTTGATAGATGCATAGAAAACAGAAACGTGTAACAAGCCACATGGGAAATGAGTTAGCAGATCAAGCTGCAAAAGAGGCGGTATCACTACCACCTCGACCAATGGAGGTACCCGCTAAAGATATTCGCTCTCAGTTACGCCTACAAGATAGAGCTATTCTATTTTGATTGCGGGGAATCTTTCTTTTTTAGATCCAAAGTGACGACTACCACTCATTGTCGATTATTTTATTGTTTGGATAACAAATCACCTACAAGTTCTGGCTTTTTGGGAGAGTCAGTGGCTAGCTGACCCACTGCCCAGTAAACTGAGAGCGATCAAGGGAACTACTCGCGTGTGGCGGAGCTCCTTCCGGGCCCAGAGAGAGTCCGTCATTTTGTGTAGGCTAAGGATAGGTCATACAAGATCCACCCACTCGTACCTAATGAGAAGGGAAGACCCCCCACTTTGTACCAGTGGAGCCGTTTTCACCGTGGCCCACATTTTCACCGAGTGTGTGGATCTTGCAGACTTACGAAGAAACCTTGGTTTGCAGATGACACTCAAACTTATATTAGCCGATTACGCGGTGGCTGCTGATCGCGTTATCCGCTTTATAAGTGAGAGTGGGTTAGGGCCAGCAATCTAAATTTTCCAGTGAACACTGACTCAACGACTTGTTCGTTTTTGAATGATAATGTTTTGATTTTCCGTAATTTTTATAATTTTTATTTTTATTTAATTTTTTGTTTTTGTTTTATTAATTTTTGGTCTTTTTAAATTTAGATGTCCACCTCAAAATTTTAAATGCAATTCAAAATTTGTATTCTTTAATCTGTGTTAAGAGGGGCAGATGACCTCGTAGTTCCGCCCCTTAAAACAACAATCACTAACTAAAATATCATGGAAACAGTAATGGCCAGTACCGTAATTTCCTGGCCGTCAATCTTGATCTCCATGACCGGGGCACTACCTCACTGTCAGGCAGCTACTCAATTGTTCTCACGAGGTTGAGTGCACCCCGTTCCAGCCCTCAAGTCAGTCTCTTAAATCACTGACGGAGCCGGAAATAGATCCCGGGGCGAGTGTGAGTCAGGCGCGTCGGCAATAATAATAATAATAATACCGAAGTTGAAGACGGGAAAGATGTGGACGAAAGAAAGAAAAGAGCAACACCCGCAACGTATGAAGGAACACTGGGCAAAGATCAAAGCCCAGAGAAGCCAGTTGAAATAACGTGGTCCTTAGTTGACCGATACGATTAAAGAAGACTATTATCAATAATAATAATAATATACTCTCTAATTTCATGCCCATCAATATTTTATTTACTATTGCTTGTCAGTATGTGTTATCATCTCTGAACATTTGGAATATTTGGCTGAAACTTTTTATTTATCCCGGATGAGGTGTTTAATGACCAAATACATCTTCAGTTTGAATGTTGGTTTGTTTTGGTTTGGAGTCAATACTACTAGAGCGAATGGCATGAACATTCGTATGTAAGTAGAATGCAGCAATAACATAAAACTAGGCTACAAATTGAATTTGTATACAGAGGGATGAGGTGAGTTATAGGAAGCCTCATTTCCCTGCTGCAATCTGCACCCTTCTCTTGACATCGCAATACCAGGTGTGAGAACTTGCTGATCTGAGAATATCACACGGTGACATGTCCTGACATGGAAGTCGCAACATAGTGTACTGCTCGGGTCTAAGCTCTGGGAACTTGCGGGGTGAGGGGAAAGAGCAGGGAAGCATCAGGCGAGAAGAGAAGGGTCTGTCAACAGCCCACCATGATTTCTGTTATTCCTTTCTATTCCAATACTGCTGAAACAGGGCCGTTGCCCAAACCACTATAGTGTTACGAATGAGTGAGTGAGTCACCGACCAATGTATTTGGTTCTGTACTGATATCGCGCCAGGAGTTGGCAGTTGGGTTTGAACTGCACATGTCTTCCCGCTAACTGCGTATCGCGCATTCCAAAAACATTAAGTTAGTCACTACTTGTTTCACTCACTCAGCACATTCCTTCTTTCACTGGCTGCGTGTCGTGTGCTGCAATAAGAGCGATTGGCATGCGCGAAGCCGATATATTTAAGTTTGGAATATGAGGGCCGCGCATGCGTACTGCAAGACCCCCGGCACCCCGTCTCAGCGTGTTGGACTGCCATCTCCTGACGCGATATCAGTACTATGCAAGGACCGAGAAACCTCATCACTCGTCAACACCACTTCTCATTGTCCGCGATGCACATTCCTGTCAGGTTCACGCAGCTTAGACCCAAGCAGTACAGTACCCTCTTAGCAAGTTGTCAATCTCTTCACACCGATAATGGAGTGACGAAATGTTATGCTGGCATGGATCATAATAAAAGGCAAAGGTTGGTCTTGAAACTCTAGCTCATCTGCTGGTTTGAATCCGGCCACGGGCATGGATGTGTTTATCTTCTCATTAATTGTAAGCCCGTTCAATGTCTATGACATAAGATATACATTACATTCATATTTCCTCATCATGCCAAGACTGGCTGCGCGGAGCAGCGGAAACGTTCCAGCCTGCTGTGCTGACGGTTAAAGGATTGAATCCTGGCGCTGTCAGTTGACATTTGAGGATGCGCAAATGTGAGGGAGCCGTGTGAGTAGATTTACTGGCACGTTGAAGATCCCTTGGCGTCTGTAAAAGCCTCAGTAGTTTAAAGGAACGCAAAACCAATAACATCATTACGTTATACAAGACTTATAATACAAGTAAAAATAAATTACATTGAAGCTGGCCGTATGGCTAAAAAGCGAAGGCCAAAAGGCAACAAATATTTCTAAAAAACATCCTTCTTAGGAATTTGCGTGCTGGTTGATAGATTGTTTTTCTTATGAGCTGTTTAATGTTCATTTTTGTGACCCCAAGTGTCCTCCCTTAACACTTCCTAATTCTAAGCAGAACAATGGACTGGGTACAAATTGCAAAATTACATGGGTGTTGTCCAAACAGGGTTCGATAGTTTAGCCATAATTTCACTAACTACTGTCACCAGTCTATTTGTTTCCCTTAAATCGCAAACCCGACAACGACGGGTACGAAGAGCTAGTCCAAGATAAAAACAAGAGCCAGAGTTAATTTAATATCCAAACATTTCTTTATGTTTTTCTCCTTCCGAATATTAGACAACTGTTGTTCAGGTCCGTCAGCGTAATTTATTATAGCCTACCTGCATTTCCAAATCAAAGACTTCAAACCTATCATGGTTCACTTCCTTCAATTATTGTCTTCTTTCCCTTGTAGCCCGCATTCGATATTTATAACTGAAAGTAACACGTAAGCTAACGCTTATGGGCAGATGGCCTCGTTGTTCCGCCCCCTTAATACATCAACATCAACAACAACGACCATCATCAAACTAACGATGGCCTTTAATAGCAATTCACACTCTGAAAATCGGAATGATTTTAAATTTGAGAATATCCTCGTTCTCATGTTAAGGCAAAGGCTGTTCTTTCGACCAAGTCAATTACTCTTTTGCAAGCCGGAGTTATTAACTTAACAACTGCGTGCTGCGTCCACATTAGAATATGTCATATTCGCAGCGTTTATCTATTTTTGCGATGCTACTAATGCTGCCAGTTGGCTTACGAAAGCTCAGCTTGTTTCCACTAATATCGTTTAGCATAAAGTATATGGCGATAAAAATAATAATGATAATACATCTAATTATAATATTAATAATAATCATAATTCTACTACTAATAATAAAGATAATAATAGCAGCAAATGAGATTTCTCAGTTATTAGGTAATGTTGGATACAAGACGTAAGCCATAAAGTGATAATCAGACAGTTAAAATGGCTTGGTGCGACCGGGGATCTTCGGATCGAAACTTTTTCAAATCGTTTCCCTGCCTATAGGCTACAGTCGTAAGAAATTCAAGCCTCCTAACAATAATAATGTTTTCTTAGTTCTTTATAGATCATCATTTTCCTTAGTCCACATCTATTTTATGTACGTTCGGCAATGGAAATACTCTTACATCACGCATCATATTTATCCGGCATTTATACAGAGCGAAAATGAATTCCAGTGTGGACGAAGATTAAATAAACTATTTTCTTACCTAGACAATGATGTAAATGGAGTGAACGCACGGCACACAAAGATCACTAGAAACAAAGCAACGTGACGCTCCAAACACAGTCACAGAGGAGACTAATCTTCAGAATTGCGACAGGTAATGATGAGGAAATCAGTTTCAAATTTGGTATACAAACGAAAGAAGGCTGTCAAGTAAGTTAAATTTAGAACCGAGGTATGCGCCCCTCACCACAGGTACATATTCTGAGAACTACGGTATTGTATGAATACGTTCGGGTGCTCTGGTTCAGCTGTTTCCAGCGCTGACTAAAGTATTTGACCTAGCCTATGTTATTGTTCTTGCGCCATTTTGCACAGACGTTGATTGTTTCAGCAAATAATTGTCTGTGATATATTTTAGTCATGAAAGGAATACTTTTCCCGGCCGGGCCCCCCCTCCCAGAGCCGGGCCCCGGGGCTGCAACCCCGCCTGACCCCCCCCCCCCCTCTCGTCGGGCCTGGTTCCAAGCAGACCCGACCAGCGGTTGGAAACTGCTCAAGATGATGATGATGATGATGACTACCGACAAGTCTACTTAAATGTTTTATCCAACAATAGTGGGTATTTTCACCTTTAGTTATGTATAGTGAACTTACATGAGCATCCTTTTTTTCCTGAGTATAATATAGATTATAGAGGACCTACTATACTTTTGTTTTCAATTCTATAAACATTAATACTTACATTGTTCGGCTTTTCAAAACATTTAATGTCTTGTATTTCCATAGGAAATTCCATTTCTGTTAAATCCAACACTGAAGAATAGTGAGGATAAGATAATGTTCTCTCCACAGCCCTCACTGCTGAATGGAGAGCGGGGGCGTGGTGGCTCAGCGGTCTAGCTGTATGCCTCTCACCAAGGCGGTCCGGGTTCGATTCCCGGTCAATGCATGTGAGATTTTCGATGTGAAATGCCATGTCATGTGGTTCGGATTCCACGTAAAAAGGAGGTCCCGTGGCTCATAATCACAAGATTCACGGTCACATAAAATTACAATCTTCCTTTTTTTGAATGGAGAGCTGAGGTTACAGCCCACGCAAAACAAGTTTGATCATTATTCATAAAGTTTATACAAGCTTTCTTTTGTTTGATACATACTGGTAAATCAATGTATTATGAAGCTCGAAGGTTTTTTTTATTTATTCATATGGGTTTCTAAATAAAATACTTCAACCAACGCCCAACCTGACTCGCTTTCCTGGAACTCTTCGCTCTTCACAATGATACAACTGGAAATATCTTGGTACATATCACTGATAGTAGTTGATTCACTAACAATTATGTATTTTGTATTAAAGAATTTAATATCAGTAATTTCACTTTCACTCCCAGTTTTTATATAAAGCCCAAATAGTTCAAAATTTATTTTAAATGTTTTATGCTCCACTAAAACATTTCTACCAAGCCAAACACACTAGGTTGAACATGTTTTTTTTAATGATTCAATAGAGTTCTTTCTTCACTATAAAGACTGTAACTAACAATTTGACTTTTAAACGCACTACCAATTTGCTGAATATTGCAGAATTTATTTCATGACAAGCGTTGTTGTTATGATTAATACTGCGCTAATGTCCCTGAATAATTGAAGAAGGTATAACAATATTACATACATCACAATGCGTTATTGAAGGTTCACCATTCTTCAATAGTCTATTTTTGAAGAATAACTATTTTCACAATCTTTAGAACGTTTACGCTTTCGAGCATTTATTTTAGAACAGTCATCTCCTACTTCATTACATTCATTTAAAGCAGTGATCTTCAATCCGCAGCCCGTGGGCCGCTTGCGGCCCACCACATATATTTCAGCGGCCCGCAAAACGATTTAGTTTCAATAATTCATATTTGAAGGTATTTCGATAGCCACAACAGTGTTATGTTGATGTATCGATGATAAAAAGAACAAAGAGATCAGAAGATTGCATCATTTTGTTGATTTTTAAATGTTATGTTACTTCGTAGGCCGTAGTAGGGAATTTTGTAAGTGGCGAAGCAAGTGTGGCAACACTGTGACTCAAGGTCAGTCAACTGAGACTGCTTTCCACGGTGCACTAATCAGTATCACCTGATCTCTCCTAGCGAGTGAACGCTTGTTTATGTTTTGTGAATAATGGCTATGAGTAGTGGCAAACGGAAAATTGCTATTCTGTACTCCATTTGGTGTGAATGTGGAACTTTTTGAGTTTAAGTGTAATAGCGATTTACAGGAAAAACTTTAACATTTTGGACTTTTGGAGTTTTACTGATTGTAAGTTGAAAAATATTAATTTCCAGCAATCAGATCTCAGGCTCTGTCGACAGCATTCCCTGTTGGCAGCACTTACATCTGTGAGCAGCTATTTTCCAAAATGAAGAATGTGAAGTCAAAATTGAGGAATCGTGTTTCTGACACTCATTTAGAGAACTCTCTTCGAATTGCTTCATCCAACATAAAAGCCAATGTTGACAGATTAGTGAAATAGAAACAGTATCAGATTTCATTGAACTAAAAAATACCATTTTGATATTTTTAATTTAGTTTTGTATTTTGTGACATACCGTATTTTAATATTGATTTCACTGTAATTTTAAAACAAAATAAAAAATTATTTAAAAAATGATGTTTTTTCTTCCAAGTTGAAAGACAATATATATATATATAATAAGATTAATGCGGCCCTCAAGGCATTTCATAACAAAAATTTGGCCCTTCATTAAAATAAGGTTGAAGACCACTGATTTAAAGGTTCTGTGATAGTTGATGGTTTTACAGTTTTTAATTCCTGTTGTTCACCATGCACTTCAACCATGTGAGATTGATATCGCTTTACAGCAGAAAACCCAAGTTCACAAACTAAACACGAGAAAGGTGCTGAACTAACATGCTTTAAATTTACATGGCGTGTAAGACTATCGTGTCTGTTAAATGTCGTAGCACAATGACTGCACACAAACACTTGATGATTATGTTTAGTACTTGCATTACGTTGAAGGCTGTCAGGTCTTGAAAATTGTTTTTCACAATCACTACACTTGAACATAATGGTCACTTTCCAAATTACCTATAAAATACAAAAATCAAAAATGTTAATAAAAGACAAAACAAAGTAAATATAAATATTTAACTATATAATATATTAATTACAGCTAATGGTTATAGCAGGGTATTTGAATCGATCAGCAGCGAACTCCTAGCAAGTCTAATTTCAAGTAGTTCCAACTTTGGTTACCAGATTTGTCACTGTCACTGACACCTAGCGGTGAACGTTGAAACTTAATACTGCGTTAATCAAGTCTAACCTACAAATTTAGCTTCACACGATTGTCGAGTAGTTCCGACTTTGGTTACCCGATATGCCACTGTCACTGACACCTAGCGGTGAACATTAGAACTTCATACAGCATTATTAAAATCTAACCTACAAATTTAGCGTCACACGATTGTCAAAAAGTTCCAACTTTGGTTACCAGATACCATTATCACTGACACCTAGCGGTGAACGTTGGAACTTCATACAGCGTTAATCAAATCTAACCTACAAATTTAGCTTCACACGTTTGTCAAGTAGTTCCAACTTTGGTTACCAGATACCATTGTCACTGACATCTAGCGGTGAACGTTGGAACTTCATACAGCGTTAATCAAATCTAACCTACAAATTTAGCTTCACACAATTGTCAAGTAGTTCCAACTTTGGTTACCAAATACCATTGTCACTGACACCTAGTGGTGAACGTTGGACCTTCATACAGCGTTATTCAAATCTAACCTACACATTTAGCTTCACACGATTGTCAAGTAGTTCTAACTTTGACTGTCAAATATACCACTGTCGCCGATACCTATTAGTGGTTTTATTGCATTTGGATGGTTAAATCGCAAGAAAAGTCTATTCGAAAATGTCAACATTACTTCACCGCCAAATTGGCTTTGTAGTTATCAGGTTTTTGAAAGTCTCATAGCTAAACGTCTAGTAATGCCCTTTATTACCGTACAAAAAAATTCAGGGTAATATCAGCATTAGTTTTAGAAAAAAAAAATGCCGGTGAACTATTTCACACAGCTGCCGTGTTCAATTTGTAACAAATACAGTAATTACATTTAAAGGGTACATTGGATGTCGGTTGTAATAGTACTATGGTCTTGCCAAGTTGCATTCATATCGCTCTAGCTGTTTAAAAGTTATTAGAGGGGGTAGTTATCTCAAAATAATTTATCATCTGCCGCTACTGATTGGGCTAGGTACAAGAATCTGTTAACCTTAAACACAACAGGTACACCAATTATCTGTAAACAAATCAATCAATCAACAAATACATTCCAATCAATAACTTCAACAAGAATTAGCATTAAAAGACCAAAGTCAATTAATAATAAGTACTTACCACACAAATATTTTAATAATTTTCCACCAAAAAGGCTATGCAACTGTTGAGCGATAATAATGCACTGTTCACTCATAGCGAGTAATGAAGACAAATAGTAGGGGAATTACGACATCTCACTTATATGAGCTCACATTGCTAGTGTCAATAGTTTTCACAGATCAGTGCCATTCCTTTCCCATACATCAGCGAGTCCAAAGTCCCATAGGGACACCTGTGTGTGTTATCCGATTACTGCTGACTTTGCATAATCATCCTTTGTCAAGATGAACACTCGTAGTTTCAAAGTCAGTCATAGCAACAGCAATGTGCGCTCTCTGCCTTGTCTGCAGCGCGACACCGGAAATACACAGCCAGCTTACTGGTGCATGTACACTTTCCTAAGTTTATCATCTTAACCCTGCATAGGGCGCGGTCAAGGATTCTCAACATCGGGGCGCCGTGAGCCTGACAGGCTCACTATTCTAAAAAAAACCATCAAGTCCCTAAAACGCCGTATTAAATTAAACCAAAATTTACCAATGATCTTTAGGATGTTGACAATAAGGGGAATATATAAAATCAATTTTTAAAAAAATCTTAGTATTTATTTAGGTACAAAAAACAAAACAAGTCAAAATGCAGAATTCGCATATCATGGATATGAATATAAATCAAAATGCGACCTTTTATCCTTAAAAAGAAATCCAAAAATGGGTCAGGCATGAAGTTTAGATGTGTGGGGACTAAAGTCAGTCGGAGTCGTCATCCATCAAAGCCGCTGTGGGATCGCAAGAGCAGCCTGAAAAACATGTTGCGCAGTATGGTTTTGCACGAGGAAGGCATATTCCTCGCTTGCATTTCACACAGGAATAGTTCGTGAACCGTTGTATTCCTGTCTCCACGGTGCAATCACAGCATCTGAATCTCTTGTGAGGGGCTGGGGGTGATGTTGGACGATCATCAGCTATCAAATTTGCTATCAAAAGTGAAAAAGTACAGACCTTGGATTTGCGACCTAATTGGGCGCGGTGAGCCTGTCAGATCAAAACATGTGTGACGCACTTCTTTGATGCCTGGAGACAAACTGACCATATGGGTTGGAATTAGCTACCAAAGTTACGAAACTACTGGGAGGGAAGGGTCCCGCTCGGCGCGCTGTGGGAAGGCACACACAGAAATAACAATCCTGTGCCTGTCAGATCAGCCGCGCCCTACGCTGGGATAAGAACATGTATTTCTCTTTCATCTACAAGTGACTTTGCCGTTCATAATGTTAAAATATCTCAACCTGCTTTTTAACTCATTAAACAAATCCTCTCCCCCCTTCGTCACCTTCCCGCTTGGGTAGGGTTTTGCCTCCAATAATGAAAGGCCTGCCCAATAGCCTCTGGGAGCTGTCCGCCCTGCAGATGCTATGTTTGCCGCTAGAGACGCTGCATTATCAGTTCAGTTGGCGGTATTTATACACATTGTGTATGCACAAATCAAGTTATGTTACTGAAATAAGGCCATTGTATTACGATGGTATACTGTTGCGTGCCGTTTTGTAAACAAGGCTCTAGAAATAATGTTCCTGGAACTAGTTTTCATGAATTTCCTAGTCCAGAGCCAACTAGGAAATTATGGATTAAAGCAATAAGGCAAGGTATGTAGCCTACGCTGATCATGCGATTGAAAATTAGGTGATCTTGTATTATTGCTCCAGTTCCGATTATGATGATACTTGACGTCCTCGTCGTGTAGTGGCTAGCATTATTGGTTGGCGCCCCCGAGGATCAATGTTAGAATCCTGGCTCAGCCAAGAAATTTAATTCTATTCAGAGGGCTGGAACGGGGTACACTCAGCTTCATGAGGTAAAATTGAGAAGAGGTGGGTTAGATTCCCATCTCATCCTTCCTGGACAGGTTTTCCGTAGTTTCCCCACTTCTACTCCAGGCAAATGCCGGGATGGTTCCTAACTTAAGGTCACCTTCCAAATCATCACCGGAATTACAAATGCACACGCCGCAATGGCAGAGGGTAGCAGACACGGGGCTAAATGATCAAATTTCTATAACGAGAGCTGCAATGGCCTATATTGGAGGGTATTTGGTACGAACTGTCGAGCCCGCATCGTTGCGTAGTGGCTAGCTTCTTGGATATCACTGAGGAGGCCCGAGTGCGATTCTTGGTTCTGAGGGCTGGAACGAGGTACACTTAGCGTCATTAGGCAAACCTAAGAAGAGGCGGGTTCGATTCCTTCTTCAGCTATTCTGGAAGTGTTTACCACTTGTACGCCAGGCAAATGCCGGGATGGCACCGGTACCTAATTTAAGGCCACGGCTACTTCCTACCCAAATGTTATCTCAATTACAAATACACACACTATTACAGACATTACAGTGATACAGGTTATCAGACAAATTCTACACACACTCAAGAACATGGGGCTACATGACCACGATGTTGCAACGTCCCTAAAGAAACAACAACAATAACAACGAACTGAAGAACATAGCCTACCTATATCATGTCAAGAGTGATTGATAAAATTAGTAGTATCCCGAGTTAGTTATCGTTTTAAGTGACAGAACAGCGAGGTCAACTGCCCCTCGGTATCAAGAGTCCATTTCCAGCAATGTCACTAATTTAAAATTCAAAGACAGAGGGAGAGGTGGTCTCCGGTATCGTAAGCCAGGTTTTGATTCCCTGGACGAAGTAACGGACGAAATGATATCGGTTACGCTGAGCAGTCCAGGAATAGCATGAGCATTAACCAGAATACTGTTGCCACATGTTGCTAAAAATCATATTCTACAGTGTGGAGTAAGTGATCATTCTTATGCAAGGTTTCGACACTGATGTGTAACTATCTAACGGTCTGTTACTTCTTCACGCAAAATGTTATCTCCCGCAGATATTTTGGTTGGTTCCTCAGTTTAGGGGCTGCGACAGCGCGGCCATGTAGCCCCGTGTACTTAGGGTGTGTGTAGAATCTGTCTGATAACGGTGTTAATTGTGATGGCTGTATTAGTCTGTAATTCAGATACGGACTGCAGACGGTCAATTTCAAGTAGTAGTTCCTAATTTTTCTACCAAATACTACCGTCAACGACACCTAGCTGTGAACTTCGCTACTAGATTCCACCGCAACAAGCTACTTGCAACGAACGTTGGAACTTTCTCTCCAAAGGAAGGCATACTGAGGGATTTTTAGCGCTCTTACGAAATCCGACGACTTCGGCCGGCTTTGAACCGCGACCTTGGGCATAGAAGTTCAGCATGCTACTAGTTACGTCCCCGAAGCCGCTTCCAACAGAGTCAGATGGAAAACTGAATGTGATCTCCTGCAATGGCGTTGTCATGGCAACGTTTGATGGCTATCCCTCATCAATTTAGTAGTATTGTCATGGCAACCTCTGATGGCTCTTGGCATTTTCTTTTAATTCCGAAATAATTTTTCTCATCCCTTGGCGTAATGGTGGGTCATATCAAAAATCCTTTCAGACAAAAGTTTTAGGTAATTATTAGGGGAATATTGTCCATTTTGTACGGTTTTGTTATTGTGCCTATTAAGAGAGATATGATTAATGTTCCCCGAAAAAAACACCTTTTCCCACCCCTTTGGTCAATGATTGGTGCTATCAAAAAACTTTTCAAACATAAATTGTTGGGCCTTATCCGACACATAGAGTTTGATTGGATTCGATATTTCAAATATTAAGAGGGTTATAGGGATATTTCTCTTTTTCGAGAAAAAAAAGACCCCATTTTCACCCCCTTCGACCGATTGTGCCCATTAACGAACTCGACCGAGATTTGATATGGATACATATTGTGTAAAAAATTCAAAGTGATTGGTGCAACATTGCGGTAGTTATCGTGCCCACAAGAAAGTGATATATGTATATATATATATAAACTTTTGAACTGACGGTGGTTTCGGGGTCTAGGGGATGTGAAACGCGAAGATATGTCGAAAATTTCCGGAAGTCAAAACATGATACCCATTGCAATAGTCAGCTTTCTAATGAAATCTACCTAAAATTCCTCGGGTTCCATCCCCCCTCTACCAAAAAAATTAATTCTGGTCTCAGGACTGAAACGGGTACACTCAGCCTTGTGAGGCAAAACTAAAAAAGAAAAGCAGGTTCGATTCTCAATTCAGTCATCCTAAACATAGTTTTCCGTGGTTTCACACTTCTACTCCAGGCAAATGTTAAGCGCTTACAACCCAACATCCCCTTTGCTGGGGCTTAACAAGGTCTACATTCATCCTTAAACAAAACAATTTCACTGTAATAATAATAATAATAATAATAATAATAATAATAATAATAATAATAATAATAATAATAAATTGTTTGCCCTAGAGACCAGGAACTTGGTTTAGGGGTACAGGGGGTGGGGTAAAGACCTTTAATTTAAGCCAAACACATGACTTTGTAAAATAAGTAGTTTGGAAAATATAGCCAATTTTTTAAAATTTAACTTTTTTGGTAAAATGTAAAAAATAAAGTGTTTTGTTCTAACAATAAATGAAATAGAAACCTTTTGTTTGAGCTATAGCACAACGCTCTATCATCATTAGTTTTCAAAATATAGCATGCGGCTTCGGTGGCGTAGTTGGTAGCATGCTGAGCTTCTATGCCCAAGATAGCGGGTTCAAACCCGGCCGAAGCCGTCGGATTTTTAAGAGCGTTAAAAATCCCTCAGTATGCCTTCCTTCGGAGGGGAAGTAAAGCCGGCGGTCCCATGTCATAGATTTATGGCATGTTAAAGATCTTTCCACTAATTACACCTGTGTGAAACTAAATTGGATAGGTTAAGGATGTAAACAACGCTCTTAGGTTGCTACGTTCGTTGCCAAGAGCCGACTGCGGTGGCGTCTAGTAGCTAGTTCTGAACTAGGCCTAGTAGTCGTTGACGGTGGCGTTTGGCGGCAAAAGTAGGAACTATTTGAAAATTCAAAGTTGCAGTCTCTACTTGAATTAAAAAACAGATACACACACTAATACAGTCATCACAATTAACACCGGTTATCAGACAGATTCTACACACACCCAAAGTACACGGGGCTACATGACCGCGTTGTCGCAGCCCCTAAACTAAGGAACCAACCAACCAACCAAAATATAGCCTACGTTCAAAAACATTTTTTTTAAATATAGCGAATTCACCATAGGAAAGGGGACATCACCCCAAGTCCGACAACATGTCGCATAGCAATATCCAATTATTGGTTTGTGAGATATCAAAAATCTTACTTGGCGAAAGGATCAGCGTAGCCGAGCGTCATGTTGCGACTCCTGCATCGCGTACACGGCAACAGTTGGCTTGTTTTAAATCATGCATCGCAAGCCCATAAGGACAGCATAGGGTAGTTGCATGTGCCCCGTGTACTAGGGTGTGTGCATTAGCCCAGCGCTAAAACGCATTCATCCACCAAGTTTTGCAATTAGGCCCTTGGCATGTCCTCAAATATGTTTGGTTAAGTCGACTAGACTAGGTTAGCTTGACTAGGATAGGCTAGGTTAAGCCATGCTCACCATCTTTATTTGAAAAGCGCGCTATCCATGTACGTGGTTGCGCGCGGTCGTCATCTTGTGTGAAGGAATGTGGAGGGTTTTGAACCAGCAAAAAACAACTACTGACAGTATCCACCATAGTGGCGTTAAGCTGGCTACAGGTGTCTTCCGGACCAGCCCGATACCCAGCCTACTCGCCGAATCGGGTGTTCCACCTCTAAATTATAGACGCTAGCATATGCTGCCAATGTGCGTCAAATGCCGGAACATCCGAGCTATCGAGCTCTTTTCAGTACCCAATACCATCAGAGGTACGCCAACCAGCTTCGTGGCACTCGGCCGGTTGGTATTAGACTCGATAGCTCGTGTACTGAAATAGGAGTGACTGTAGGTCCATGTGTGATCCGTACACCCAGCGAGGTGCCTCCGTGGAAAGTCCCGCGTCCGGAAATTCGGTTAGATCTACACCGAAGTCAAGGTGGCAGTTCCACAGCATAGTTCACCAATTTCCGGACGCTGGTATTCTACAGGGTCATTATGTGTGTGCGCGCCAGTAAACACGGCAAGCTAAGCCGGCTGTGACCAGCGCAGATCGCGGCCGCGCGCACCCGATCCAGCTGGCGGATGGTGTGTTCCGCTGACTCATATCGTTAGTTCACACGTGTTTTGTCATTCATATGGGTGTGTATTTGCAAAGCTTAGACGTTAGTGTTGCATGTTTAGTGAGTATTGTGATTACTGTGATTGTTGGTAATGCCTAGACACCAATTCACATTGCGCGAGCGTGTGTATATCCATAATTCGTATATGAAAAGCAGAAAATCTTGTTCTAAAGCAAGACGAAAATTTTGAATTAAGTTTCCAGGAAGACCTGTGCCTAATGCCAGTAAAATTAGGAGGCTCGCTAAACGATTCAACGAAACAGGCTCCTTAAATAATAAAAAAAAATGACAGACATTCTTTCATCAAAATATGTCAGGTGTGTGTTACAAGAGAGGGACGACATTTTCAGCATCGCCTATGAGCTCTGTAAGTACACATTATTGGACATGTTTGGTAAAAATGTGATAGTGGGCGCCGACCGCCGGCTGGACCGGGTGCGCGCGGCCGCTATCTGCGCTAGTCACAGCCGTGTTTACTGGCACACACATACAGAATGACCCTGTATACACAGTTGGTTCGAAGGTGGACGAGAAGGTGGGTTGTGCTTACGTTATTGATGGTGGAAATACCAAAATCTCTTTGCCTGACGCCTGTAGTGTGTTTACTGCGGAGCTCGTTGCCATCTATGAAGCTCTGCAGTTTGCACTACAGGATGCACGAACCCACTTTCTCATGTGTACCGACTCTTTGAGTTCGTTGCAGTCAATTGCTACATGTTTCACGCAACACCCCCTAGTGCAGCGAATCCACGACCTACTAGCGGGTTGTGCCACGTTGACACTCGAATCACCTTTCTGTGGCTTCCAAGCCACATGGGAATTGCGGTAAACGAGTTGGCAGATCAAGCTGCAAAAGAGGCGGTATCACGTCCAGCTCGACCAATGGAGGTACCCGCTAGAGATATTCGCTCTCAGTTACGCCGACAAGTACTGGCATTTTGGGAGCGTCAGTGCTAGCTGACCCAATGCCCAGTAAACTGAGAGCGATCAAGGGAACTACTCGCGTGTAATGGAGCTCTTTCCGGTCACGGAGGGAGTCCGTCATTTTGTGTAGGCTAAGGATAGGTCATACAAGATCCACCCACTCGTACCTGATGAGAAGGGAAGACAGCCCCCCCCCACACACACACACTTTGTACCCGTGGAGCCGTTTTCACCGTGGCCCACATTTTGGTTGGTTGGTTGGTTCCTTAGTTTAGGGGCTGCGACAACGCGGTCATGTAGCCCCGTGTACTTTGGGTGAGTGTAGAATCGTTCTGATAACCGGTGTTAATTGTGATGACTGTATTAGTGTGTGTATCTGTTTTTTTAATTCAAGTAGGGACTGCAACTTTGAATTTTCAAATAGTTCCTACTTTTGCCGCCAAACGCCACCGTCAACGACTACTAGGCCTAGTTCAGAACTAGCTACTAGACGCCACCGCAGTCGGCTCTTGGCAACGAACGTAGCAACCAAAGAGCGTTGTTTACATTCTTAACCTATCCAATTTAGTTTCACACAGGTGTAATTAGTGGAAAGATCTCTAACATGCCATAAATCTATGACATGGGACCGCCGGCTTTACTTCCCCTCCGAAGGAAGGCACTGAGGGATTTTAACGCTCTTAAAAAATCCGACGGCTTCGGCCGGGTTTGAACCCGCTATCTTGGGCATAGAAGCTCAGCATGCTACCGACTACGCCACCGAAGCCGCTTGGCCCACATTTTAACCGAGTGTGTAGATCTTGCTGACTTACGAAGAGACCTTGGTTTGCAGAGATGACACTCTCACTTATATTAGCCGATGACGCGATGGCTGCTGATCTCGTCATCCGCTTTATAAGTGAGAGTGGGTTAGGGCCAGCAATCTAAATTTTCCAGTGAACATTGACTCAACGACTTGTTCGTTTTTGAATGATGATTTTTGTTTTTCCGTAATATTTGTTTATTTTTCATAATTATTAGTGCATTTTTTTTAATTTTCGGTCTTTTCAAATTTAAGGTATCCACCTCTAAATTTTAAATTCCATTCCAAATTTGTAAATTTTAATCTGTGTTAAGAGGGTCAGATGACCTCGTAGTTCCGCCTCTTAAAACAACAATAACTAACTATCTAAGGCAATAAGTGAGCAGGGTCTGATGATCACGTGAAGATCGAAACATGTTCATCTAATTATAGTAGCTTGCCACGGTGGGTGAGTGGATAGCGTGTCGGTATACTAACCCCAAGATTGCAGGTTCGCTCCTGGCCGTGGTAAGTGATTTTTGAAAGGAGGCAAAAATACGACACGCATGTCATACGATGTTGGCATGTCAAAGAACCCATTTGAATTCAGTAGGCCGTGTTCATAATGGCGATGTTAGGCCCCTTAAAACAACAATTATCATCATCATCATCATCATCATAATGGCAAAATTAATCTCGGGAGTTTCCGCCAACACAAAGTTCCTCATTTCTCTACTAGAAAGCGCTATAGTGTTCAAGGAGCTTAGATATCTAACCTCCTTGACTTTCATAGTGATTCAAGGAACAACGAAATTCGACATGCAAGCTACCCTCTGGGTGTCAAATTACAAAGCTTGCACACGGCATCCGACGCCATACGATACTATTATTATTATTATCTAATTTTAGTAGGCTACTTACCCCCTCGTTTGTTGTACAGTACATAACAAGGTGTTATTTTCTGATAAATAGGATCTCTTGTGAGTAGGGGGGTAAGGGGGGTTTCAAACCACAGCCTACTTTCCTGTGAACATTGCCGATAACTCCCTAACCCGTGGTCGGAGATTCACAAATGAGGTGTCGTTGGACTCGGGATGACGGGGGCTTTGCTATGGACCACTCGTTATATATATTTTTTTTTTGAAAATGTTTGTTTTCGAAAGAAGGTGATAGTTTGAAAACCAAACATGATAAAATGTTGTGCCATGGCTCAAACGAACGGTCTCTATGTCCTTTATTGTTTATAATAAAACTTTTTTATTTTTTATGTTTTTTGAAAACACTCGAATTTTGAAATTCCTATATTTTGGAAACTAAAGAGTTTACAAAAAAGTTTGTTTGACGTAAATCAATGGTCCCTACGCCCTCTACCTCCAAAATAAAGTTCAAGTCTCTAAGATATAAACCTGACAGTAGTGTGGTAAGGGGATAGTTGCTCCACTAAGGAAGTTGTGAGCCCCTGCGGCCTTGGAATGGAAAGAATCATGCTAGGAGGGCGTGCTTGGATTCGTCTTTTTCACCTCGTTGTGCTCTTTACGGATATGTAGATGTCGAAAAGGTGAAATGGGGAAGGGGGTAAAAACGTGATTTAGACTTTTTGTTATATCTCGCGAACCAATCATGCTAGGGGCGTCAACGAGAGCTCCAAGGACTCGGGGTGACGTTCTCTTTGCTATGCACCACTCGTTATATTTTTCAAAAAAATGTTGAATCTCGATTTTGGGGTAAACAAGTGTTTTTTGTGATTTTTGCTGATAACTTACGAACCAATAAGCCTAGAGACTTGTACGAGGTGTCATTTCATCGTCGCGTTGTCCTCTTGCCGAGGATGTCCATGTTGAGCAGGAATGAAAAACCATGTTGAGGTAAAACCGTGATTTTAGACTTTTTGCTCTATCTCACAAACCAATAACGCTAGAGACGTGTACGACGTGTCCTAGGACTCGAGCTAACGCCCCCTTTCGAATTTGGTAGATATTTTTTCCAAAAAATAATTCACAAAGGGCCTAACGCCATACATGTTGAAAAAACGTTTTTTCTTTACCTGTTTTCAATGTTCATGAAGCGTGGTTGTTGAGAGAAACGATACTGCTGGGTGTGTGTGTTTCAACGAACCTATCGCTAACCAAAATGACCATGCTTAATAGAACAATCGATATTTCGGCGGGTCGGTTTATGACAGAGCGAGGGTTCGTTTTTCTGATATTTTACCCCCGAAGAGAGCCTTTAACGTGTAAACTGTGATGAGAAATTGGTTCTATGTTGGTTGAAGCGAGTACAGAAAACAAACTTGCAGAGAAGCAGACGAGCAGGAGGTGAATGTCATTTGAGCTTATTGGAATGCGCTGATCTGACTTGACAACAGGTGCAATGGAAAATGACAAAGACGCAGCGGACGCTTGAAGGTGAAATAATCTGACAATCGTGGTGGCAGGGAAGAGCGAAATGCATGTGAACACGTGTGAAACCACATGTAGGCTAAACAAGTTACATCCTGTTTGCTTCGTACGTGACAAAATGCAAGTTCATGTGAAATTTGATCTGGCACAGGTGTTCACCTGGGCCGTTAGCTGTCCACGTGCAAGATAACAGAATGATCAAAGCGTGGGAAAAAATGATTATACATGCAACGTAACATATATGGAAGCAATCAATGATTGCCACTCTCACTTAGGTGACTACCTTCGAACACATTGCGTTGCGTGAAACCCCTGGTCTTGTTTAATAGTTTTGGTGTTGGTGGTGAGCCATGTTTAACATCTCTCATTTCTTTATTTTCTTTGGCGGCCGTCCCGGTAGACTCAGACGCCATGTGAGATACTTTCTGTCCGGACGTGCCTTGAGGCTCTCCGCCTTATTATTTAAAATGTAATGTTTTCCTTTTTATTTAACATTGTTATTATGCCGAAGCCTTCCATTTACTCATGTAAGTAATACATCTAACCTTGTGTCCACTATGCTCATTTCCTAAATTTAACCTTTCTTTTTGATCTTCGTCGTGTGCTTGGATTTGCTGTGGAACCAATCGTAATGGCGGTCTCCTGTTTTATTTTGTTTGAGTCTTCGTTTAACCTTTTATTTGTGCCGTGAAATATATGTGCGAGTGATTTTGTGTGTGTGTATGTTTTTCTTGCTGCCAGGTGCATTGATGCTGTTTTGATTGGGCATATCTTCGAATGGGTCTCCCGTGGTTTGTGGACGTTGGCGTTTTGACCATTCTCCCAACACGAGGCATGACACCATATATTTTAGCCCTTATGTTTTCCCTTCATTCCATGCTTCGGGCAACTGGATCACGGCGGTAACTTTAAGTAGGCCTTACCGTATTCAGCTCGAACTCGGAACGTAAGTTGGGGACCATATAGGTTTAGCATGTTTTGCTAGACTACCTACAAGCACGAGTTGCTTTGAGTTTTATTTCTGCATCGTCGGCTGGCATTTTGTGTGTTTGACTGCGTGTATGTATCTTGATATATTTCACGGACACCTGACGTCATTTGTTTCTTCTTATAGTATCTTTGGTTTTGCTTTTCTTTTCTCTGGGGACTGCCAGCTCGATCGCATCCCCATTGCTCGCCACAGCCTCTGCGACACGCACACAGCCTCTTGTTTTATCTTTGCTATGCTTGTTATTTGTGGTCGTCATGACAACCATCCATCTCTAGGCTGAGACGTGATTGTTGTTGACCAGCGACCGTCTCGATTGCCTCTTGATCTTTTACTTCCTCCCTTTTTACATCGTTTTCACCGAAGTGAGCACAGGTATGAATTTAATTTGTTAACGTTATTTACTATCGTAAGTTATTTATTGTTATTTATATTTATCTTCCCCGTTTGAAAGTGACTTTATTTGACCCCTAGGTGAAGGGTATTCTTTTTGTGTGTGTTATTCTGGCCGGGTTTCTTTGTGTGTTCGGTTTCAATTCATTAAATTTCCATTTCTTTACCCATGTGTCTCATTTAGTAGTGTTGGGCGATCGGGCTGCTCGCTCTCTCTCTCTCTCTTCAAACCTAGGCCTAACTTATTCTAGCATTCTAGCACCAGGAGGGTATTCCTACCACTCGTCGTGGGACCACCTTCACGGAGTCTGGAGTCGCTCGGCACATCTGGCCTGCAAGTACGGGCCCAGCACAGGTCAGAAATTAACATCCATTTCCACTGCGTACTCCTTTCTTTTCTAGTTGGTTCCAGTGATGCAGCTAGGAGGCACGCCAAGAATATGTTTATTTTAATAGGGCGGTGCAGTGGAAAATACTTAACCTTGTTGTGGGGTAGGTATTTATTTATATATTTATTCATTTATACATTTATTGATTTATATATATTTACAAGCAATTATTTATTGATTAGGTAATTAATGATTTTATTTATTTGTTTGCCGATAACCGGTATGCCTAACATGTCTGAGAGAGAAGAAACCATTGCACTTTTGAGCCCACTAGAAGGAAACAGCAACAAGCCACTGCAAGTGAAGGTGAGATTATTTTTTTAAACTAACTTGTTTTATTTTTTTGTTTCATATTTTATTTTATGAAATGCATGTATTAACCTGAATTTAGGTATTTATAGCGGTTTATTTTATTTATTTTTAGAAACTTGGAAAGAAAAGCCTTACCGCCGTAGCAGTTGCTGAAAACCTGAGACGCAGTAGAGTGCAACCATTGTTTCCAGGCAGGGAACTATTGAAAACTCAGGTAAGGCTAACTTAAAAATGCTATTCCATTTTACCACTACTGAAAACTCGTAGACAAAAAATTCATTACATGTACATGACTGGGACAATGATTGCTTTCTTGAATAATGGTAATGTATTGACAAACCGTACAACACTATATTGGTTGTTGACTGGGAAACAAAAAAAATAATTTTAATTTGTGGATGGTTCCCTATGGACTCAATAAATATCCACAGGGTTGAACAAGATAATCTGAACAAAATGATAAGGTATTTATTTTTGTTTATATATTGGTTAAAGGAAAATGTAAATGACTGCAGCTTTATAAAAAAAGTACAGACATACAGTTTATTTTTTAAAATATTTTTGTATGATGTTTTTTTTATTTAATGCCAATTAACGTTAAAGTTTAATAACAAGTATTGATTGATTGATTGATTGATTGATTGAGTGATGGGTTATTTTGTTTGCTTTTAGGTGTCGTCATGTGCCATTAACGTAATTAACAGACAGTGAACAAGCATGCTTTATGCTTTAAAGTACTCTGTGCTCTTACAATAAGAACAAGTTTTATTATAACACATGGCGTTAGTACCAAATACGACAAGTGAGCAAGTTGGTTTACCACGTGGGTTAAATTTAAAATCAGAACATGATCGTTGGTTAACATTTGAATCCTGGCCTGTAGGCTTTTTGTCAACACACAAACTTGCAAAAGCTGTTTTTTTTACTTGAACCGAGAAGATGTGGTGCGCTGTGTGTTTTGTCGTATTGAACTTTCACACTGGGGAGAAGGGGATGATCCCTTTAGAGACCATTTGCGATGGTCTCCTCATTGTCCTTACATGCTTGGAAAACAAGTGGGTAACCTACCAGTGTATTCATTTTACCGACCCACAAGGCCATTGGCTGCTAATTACGTTGCTGAATCACAAATAAATAATAATAATAATGATGTATTACCAGCCAACGCTAGTGTCGATATATGTGGTCCATATGCCATAGACAGTGTTAAATTGGCGTGTGCTTTTGAGAAATTGGAAGTTTGAAAGGCTAAAGCACTAGCACACCCAGAGTACAGCTCTGTTGAAAAACGTTTAGAATCTTACAAAATGTTTGGCCATTAATATTAAAACACCTTACCAAACAGCTAAGTGAAGCTGTTTTTTTTATACTGGTGAAGGGGATAGAACAGTATGTTTTTTTTGTGGATTTGCTTTAAGGGATTGGCAAATGACTGATGACCCTTTTGTGCAATACGCTCATTGGTTACCTAACTGTAGATACATGGTGTTGCTTAAAGGTCAGGAATTTGTGAACACTATTCGTAAAGAAAACGTGATTGCAGCACAAGACTTAAAAGTGTCTTTAGAGTTAGAACACGCGGAGCAAATACATAAGGCTGAAAGAAAAGACTTGTCTTACGAACAGATACAAAAGTGTGACCAACAATTATGTAAAATTTGTTATCAAGATGAACTAGGTGTTGTATTTTTGCCTTGTGGACACATGATAGCATGTGTCAAGTGTGCATTAGAACTTAACACTTGTGCTATATGCAGAAATGTAGTATCTGCTACAGTTAGGACATTTCTTGCATAATTAGTATAATTTATTCGCCATGCATAGTGCAAAATCCCTAATTGCACAATATTATTAAGGCTGTTTTAGAGTGTAATAGATATGCTTTTGTTTAGTTTATAGACTACTACAATGAATGTTTTGAATGCTGTGGGACAATCATGTGGCTTAGAGACAAAGAAGCTCAGTGAATTGCCAACGCATATTCCATTCCGCATTATCAAGATTCGGAAATTGAAAACAGCATATGGTGATCGTGTACTTTGTGTATGTGAAAACTTTGAGACATTTCTGCCTATGCGGTTTAATGATATGTCGGAGAGTGTTTTTGATGAAGTCAATAATGCTGTGCAACCTGTACACTTAATTTATGAAGATTTTAAAAACAATAGGTGCATGGTTCGTTTTAATTAAATAAAAAAACAAATATGAAGTAATAACGGAAAATATAAGCACTGACAATGGACTGAAAAAGAAATAAAATATGTGTAAAGGATAGTAATGTTTTAGTGTTTAGTGTTGTCTTTAAAAATATTATGATGAAACCAAAAAGACAAGAAATTTATATAAAGTTTGTAAATAAATGCAAAATGATGTTACAATGCTGTTTTATTTTATACAAAGTTAGTATATTTAACATGATTATGACAATAAATGCACACTGAATACAAGCCTTTCTCTCTTTACAATAGTCTGTTATAGTTTTAAACACAAGGCTTGTTGTAGGTCATTTGATAGCAATGTCCATTCACTGTTGTTTTCGAAAACTGGGGAAGCCGCAATGGTTGTATAGGCATAAAAACCTTATTGTTATTACTATTTAGTCATTTTGATCCTCTTGCATATCAAGAGCAGATGACCTAGTTGTTCCACTATTTAAAACGACAACAACAACACTACCTCTTGCATAGTTTGTGATGTTGATGGCTCTTGCGACGCGGAAGATGGATTAAACATAACTTTTAGAACAGGGGTTAAACGTTGCTCATTAAACAATCCACTATTTTGAGTAGCAATATGGTTTTCTTGATTTTTGTCGACGGCAACTGTGTTTCATGCAGTACACTACATTGATGATCACTGACACTTAAATCTCACTATTTTTACTTTTTAGGTCACCACGACAATGTTTGGAACGTTGCTTTGAACAACGCCAAATAACAGTTCCATTTTCATTGGTTCGTTTCACAATATATGAATATCCTTTATAGTATGCGTAAGGCTTACCATACCTAGTCACTGATACTTCCATGTCATCTGTCAGGCATAGACTAAGCTCTAGTAAAGTCAACTTGGTAATAAGAATAATAGTTTAATGTGAGAGCAAATATGGATCCAAAGAGTTCAGGTAAAGGTGGAAGCAAATAAGCAAATATAAGAACCAAGAGTGGGGGTAAAAGTGATTGCAAAGTGGTAGACCCATTACACAATAATTTCAGTACGTCGAAGCTCTTGTTCAATTTCTTTGATTTCCCAATCGTGACCGGTATGCCCAGCTTGTTGTAAAGCATGCAAGTGTCGAAGCCGTTGAATTAGTTTACTGGGTTTGTTCCAGTATACAAATTTAACAAATGAATTTTTAGGTGTAAACAAAGCATTACCATTATCATCATCATCATCATTATCATCATCATGATCATTATTATCATTATCATCATGACCATCATTACTATTACTATATAGTCCTTTTTATCCTCTTGCAATACCACTTTATTTATAGTCTGTGTCGACTTTGATAGTGTTGAAGGTTTCTTGGACGTTGACAACCGTCCTAACATGACTTTTTGAGGACATGATAAGTCCTTTTGAACAAACACTGCATTATCTTTAGCCGCAGTATCGTTTTCTTGAACTTGCTTTATAGCATTTTGAAAATTGTTTGTAAACAGCAGCCGTGGTTCGTTTATACCACTACATTGATGAACACTCACACTTAAAACCTTTCCATTTTTACTTTTCAGATTGCCTCGACATTTTATTGACCTCTCTTTTGAGCATTGCCAGAATATTATCCCATGCACATCCTGGCGATTATAGTTATAAGAGTAGCCTTGATAGAGTGCACATTGCCTACCTTTGTTGGTTGTAATAAGTTCCAAAGTAGTAACTGACCTGTCAGTACGATGTTCACACTACAAAGGTTACAACTGTTTTGCTGATGGAGTGACCTACCATAAGCTTATATATTGGCTTATGTGTTGGCTTTTTGTGTTGGCTTTTCGTGTTGGCTTTTTGTTTTGGCTTAAGTGTTGGCTTTTTGTGTTGGCTTTTCGTGTTGGCTTTTCGTGTTGGCTTTTTGTGTTGGCTTTAAGTGTTGGCTTTTGTGTTAGCTTTTGTGTTGGCTTTTGTGTTGTCTTTCCGTGTTGGCTTTTTGTGTTGGCTTTTGTGTTGGCTTTAGTATTGGCTTTTGTATTGGCTTATTTGACAAGTTATTTGTGTCAACGTATTTAGTGGATTTTTTTCTTGGTGTTGGAAAGTAGTTGAAAGAGAGGGAATATTTAAAGACTTAACCTCAGCTCACTAACCTAACCTAACTTTACCTAACCTAACCTAACTTCACCTAACCTGACCTAACCTTTCAACTCTCAGATGTTAATTAAATTCTGTGCATAGTCGAACTGGAACCCAAGACCTCAGGGGTTAAAACAAATTATTTTTGATGACTTATTTTGGTAACTTATTTTGATGGCTCACCTAACTTTACCTAACCTAACCTAACCTAACCTCAGCTCACTTTGGATATTACTAGTAAGTGTTCATATCCTCCGCTAGGTAGAATGCTAGTAGTACAGGTAGTGCTCATATTTACAGCTAGGTAGCGGAAACATACTTTGCGTGTTGCATGTGACACTTGTAAAGTTTAACCTCATGCAACACGCAAAGTATGTTTCCGCTACCTAGCTGTAAATATGAGCACTACCTGTACTAATAGCATGCTACCTAGCGGAGGATATGAACACTTACTAGTAATATCCAAAGTGAGCTGAGGTTAGGTTAGGTTAGGTAAAGTTAGGTTAGCCATCAAAATAAGTTACCAAAATAAATCATCAAAAATAATTTGTTTTAACCCCTGAGGTCTTGGGTTCCAACTCGACTATGCACAGAATTTAATTAACATCAGAGAGTTGAAAGGTTAGGTTAGGTGAAGTTAGGTTAGGTTAGGTGAAGTTAGGTTAGGAGAAGTTAGGTTAGGTTAGGTTAGTGAGCTGAGGTTAAGTCTTTAAATATTCCCTCTCTTTCAACTAGTTTCCAACACCAAGAAAAAAAATCCACTAAATACGTTGACACAAATAACCTGTCAAATAAGCCAATACAAAAGCGAATACTAAAGCCAACACAAAAGCCAACACAAAAAGCCAACACGAAAAGAAAACACAAAAAAGCCAACACGAAAAGCCAACACAAAAAGCCAACACGGAAAGCCAACACGGAAAGCCACCACAAAAGCCAACACAATAGCCAACACTTAAAGCCAACACAAAAAGCCAATACAAAAAGCCAACACAAAAAGCCAACACGGAAAGCCAACACGGAAAGCCAACAGGAAAAGCCAACACAAAAAAGCCAACACATAAGCCAACACGGAAAGCCAACACAAAAAGCCAACACTTAAGCCAACTTAAAAAGCCAACACGAAAAGCCAACACAAAAAGCCAACACATAAGCCAATATATAAACTTATGGTAGGTCACTCCATCAGCAAAGCACTTGTAACCTTTGTAGTGTGAACATCGTACTGACAGGTCAGTTACTACTATGGAACCTATTGTTGTTGTTTGAGTCTTCAGTATTTTGACTGGTTTGATGCAGCACTCCATGCCTCCCTGTCCTGAGCTAATCGTTTCATCTCTACATAGCTACCACACCCTACATCTGAGGCAATCTGTTTAACATATTCTAACCTTGGTCTACCCCTACAGTTCTTGTCCTCGACCCTTCCTTCCATAACTAAGCTTGCTATTCCTGGGTGTCTTAGTATGTGTCCTACCAACCTATCTCTTCTCTTCATTAGCAGTCGCCAGAAACATCTCTCCTCTCCCACTCGTCTTAATACCTCCTTGTTTGTAACCCTATCCACCCATCTGATCCTCATCATTCTCCTGTAACACCACATTTCAAATGCTTCAATTCTCCTCTTTTCTGCTGCACCAATAGTCCAAGTTTCACTTCCATAGAGCGCCACGCTCCAGACAAAGGCTTTCAAAAATGACTTCCTAATACCTAAATCTATATTCGATGTCAGCAGATTCCTTTTTTGTAGAAATGCTTTCTTTGCCTGAGCCAACCTACTTTTTATATCCTCTTTGCTTCGTCCATCACTGGTTATTCTGCTTCCTAAGTAACAGAAGTCTCCTACTTCCTTCAGCTTTTCACCTATCAATTTGATCTCCATAGAGGTTCCTGATTTATTTCGGCTGCATTCCAGTATTTTTGTTTTACATTTATTAATTTTCATCATGAATTCTTTCCGTAAGCAGAGTCCATACCATTCAAAAACTCATTCAAATCCTCAGGCTAGTCGGCCAAGATGACGATGTCATCAGCAAATCTCAGAGTTGAAATTATTTCTCCTTGAATCTTCACTCCCACTTTAAATTTTTCTCTAATTTCCTTCATTGCTTGTTCAATGTAAAGATTGAAAAGTATGGGTGATAAGTTGCAGCCTTGCCTTACACATTTCTGAATACCAGCTTCCCTCTCATGTCCTTCAACTCGAATGACTGCTGTCTGGTTTCTGGATAGATTGTATATCACCCTCCTATCCCTGTACTTTATTCCAATCGATTTCAAAATGTCAAACAATTTAGTCCAATCAACGTTATCAAAGGCCTTTTCTAAGTCTACAAAAGCCATGAACGTTCTCTTATCTTTCCTTATTCTACCTTCCAAAATCAGCCTAAGACTTAGTACAGCTTCCCTTGTTCCTACATTTCTCCTGAAACCAAACTGGTCTTCACCCAACTCCGTTTCTAACTGGCTCTCAATCCTCTTGTAAATTATTCTAGACAGGATCTTTGAAGCATGAGTAATCAAGCTGATTGTACGATAATCTTCACATCTGTCAGCTCCCACTTTCTTTGGTATAGGGATGATTACATTCTTCTTGAAATCAGGGGGTACCTCACCTGTCTCATAAATCCTACACACCAAGTGAAATAACGTGATCAGACCTTCCTCTCCTATGCAGCGTAGCAACTCAATCGGTATATCATCTATGCCTGGTGCTTTGTTCCTGCTTAAGTCTTCCAAAGCTCTATCAAATTCTGATCTCAATATTAAATCTCCTTTCGCATCCTCATCAATTTCCTCCTCCCTTTCCATTACATGATTCTCAATCTCCTTTCCCTTATACAAACTCTCTATGTAAGCTTTCCATCTCTCAACCTTTTCTTCCCTATCTGTTAGAGGCTTTCCATTTGTGTCCTTAATATTACAGCACTTAGTCTTCTTTTCCCCCAAAATATTCTTAATCCTTCGATAAGCTGTGTCTACTTTTCCTAATTTCAGACAATTTTCTATACCTGCACATTTTTCTTTCAACCATTCTTCTTTTGCTTCCTTGCACTTCTTGTTAACCTCATTTCTCAGACGTCTGTATTCTGCTTTCCCCTTTTCATCTCTTACAGTCTTGTGTTTCCGCCTTTCATCCATCAATTCTAGTATATCCTGAGTGATCCACGGTTTTCTACCTATTCTTTCTTTCCTCCAATGTTTTCTTCTGCGGATTTTGTTATTTCATTCTTCAAAAGTGCCCATTCGTCTGCAATTGAAGTTTGTTTAGGGGTTTTGATTAGTCCTTCCTTTATACTCTTCTTGAATCTTTCGTTTACACCCTTTACTTTCAGCTTGTCTATAGCCCACGTTTTTGGCTTTACTTCAGTTTCTTCAACTTTAATCTGCATTTCATTACAACCAGGTTGTGGTCAGAGTTTATGTCAGCACCAGGATATGTTTTACAATCCAAAATCTGGTTTCGAAACCTCTGCTTCACCATAATGAAGTCGATTTGGTAACGCCCTGTATCTCCTGGTCTCATCCATGTGTATATTCTTCTATTGTGGTTATTGAATAAGGTGTTAGCTATGACCAACTCATGCTCTGTGCAGAATTCTACCAGCCTGCTTCCTCGATCATTCCTTTCACCTAATCCGAAATCTCCTACTATCTTCCCTTCTCTCCCTTTTCCTACCACAGCATTCCAATCTCCCATTACTATAACATTTTCATCACTTTTTATATACCTCAGAATTTCGTCTATTTCTTCGTAGACCTTTTCAACATCCTCATCATCAGCTTGACTGGTAGGCATATAAACTTGTACCACTGTGGTGCAGGTAGGTTTAGTATTGATTTTTGCTACAATAATCCGTTCACTATATTGTTCATAATATTCCACCCGCTGTCCAAGTTTCCTACTCAATATGAGGCCAACCCCTGCTTGGCCATTGTTTGATTTAGTGCTAATGACCATATAGTCTCCTGACCAAAAGTCCTGTTCTTCCTACCAGCGCATTTCACTAATCCCAACCAAATCCAACCTCAACCTTTCCATTTCCCTTTCTGAGATTTCTAACCTTCCACTTCCTAGCAGACTTCTAACATTCCACGCTCCGATCCGTAGAATGTCAGATTTCCTCTTTGTCACTTCTGTGATGTTAACCCCCTCTCGAGTAGTCCCCACCCGGAGATCCGAACGGGGGACTAGTTTAGCTCCGGATTGAAATTTTACAAGGGAGGAGGCCATCATCACATGTAATTATGCATAGAGAGGTGCATATCCTCGGGAATAGCATACGGCTGTAGTTTCCCGTTGCTTTCAGCCGTGCAGCAGGACGCAGTGTAGCCATTATTTGGCTTATATTATCAATATCTTAACCGTCTATAAGACTAGTAAAGAATTGATTTATTCTGAAAGGCTGCTACTCCCTTTCAGAATAAGAAAAGAGCAATTCTACTAAAAAAATACTAACCTTCTACCGTACTAACAATTAAATACCAAAATTCTACTAACGAAAAAATACTAGAGTTCCACCAACAACAAATACTACCACTAAAACAGTCTGTCACCAGGCACACTCACATGCACCCTCACACATCACAGTCTACTGAAACAATGAACTATAGCTAATAAACAATGCAACTGCTACCAGTCACACTCACACACCACAGTCTAATAGAACAATGACATATATCTAATAGACAAACTAACTACCTACTTACAACTGAAACTAACTACATACGTACTGTACTGTACTTAACTTACATAGTAGAAAGAAAAAAAAAGAGGAGAAGAAAGGACTGGAAAAAATGAATGAGCCCTCGAAGAATGAATACTGAGGGTCTTTGAACCATGAAAGGCAAATAGGAAAGAGGAAGAGGAGTGCGTCTGCCCCGAAGCTAATGAACAAAGGGGAAAACCCAAACTCGACGACATGAGCCCTTGAAGGTGTCTCACAGTGCGCACTATGTGTGATGGGGATACACACATACCCTGCCTCATTTAGGGCCTCATACATAAGGCAGGGGATTCTGTAAAATAAAATGAAGAGATCAAAAAGAAAAGACAAGGGCAAGGGAAAATTAAGGCAGGGAAACTAAGAACTCAAGAGAACAAGAGAGGTCAAACTGAAAGAAGACAGAGGAACTCAGCCAGGGTGTCTACTGTAAGGATGAAGTAAAAATTAGTTACTTTTTAGTTACCTTTTAATTCAAGATACGTCTGCGGTCGGCAAGCATATAAGCTCATCGCGCGGTGAAGAAAAACAATATACTGTGTTTAATGCAGTGAATAAAATTCACTTATGGTGTTATAAAAATTTAAAAGAAATACTGGATATTTAATATCAAATGAGTTGTTTCAGCTTATGTACAAGAAGTTATGATTACCAAGAAGTTGCTCTGATCTTGGCTGTTTGGGGAGATTTCCTTTGTTACCGCGGTAGGTCACGACATTACGTGATTGTGACCATAATTATGTCTTCGCAGTCAAGTACGGTGAAATATCGAGACGTTACACGATCGGAGCTGGTGTCAGCCGTTTGACGCAATTCGTAGTTTTTACGATAGAACACTGAGAAAAATCGCGATTTACATAATCGGTGTCACTTTTAGTCGTTCAACGAGATTTCTATTGTCCTTGAGGTTGGGCACGGAAAAATATAGTACTAACTTACTATGCAATCGGCGCTGCGTGCTGTCTGTTTTTGATAAGAATCCAGTTGTACTCGTCATCGAATGCGGAGAAATATTGCGATGTATCGCAACTGTTGCCGCTCTCAGTCGTTTTACAAGATTCACATTGTCCTCGCGGTCGGACACTGAGAACGCGATATTATGCAATCGGCGCCTCACCCGGCCATTCAACGATTGTCTATCTGTCCTGGCAGAATGGCGGAGGCAAGCTCGACGTTGGGCATGGTTAAAATTCACGAGCAGTTATGGACATAATGTATGGTCGGCGCCGCGATTCCCGCTGTCGCTGTCCCTATGCTGTGGTTGGAAGTTCACGGTGGATCACGAGAAGAAATGAGTATCGCGATGCTACGTAGTCTGTTATTTTAAGTGGGTGCCTTGTATTAATTACTCCAAATTAATCTAGAATGTCAGGTGCTATACGTGTGCAAAGTATAGAGCTGTTGGCTTGCATACTTTCTGATATATTGATATTAGGGTAAACAAATATAGACAGCATTTATTAACAGTTGGCAGACCTGATTGCTCTTAACAATACTTATAGTCATATCTGTTATGGTATACATAGCACATACGAAATTTGGTTGAAATCCAACTGATAGTATAGAAGTTACATGTATTTAAAAATTGGTACCATCAGCAGGCTTATAATCATGTTGGTAGAACTGACGTATATAAGTTACTCCAAATTAATCTAAAATGCCAGAATATACGTGTGCATAGTCTAAAGCTGTTGGCTTGCATACTTTCTGATATATTGGTATTTTGATTTAAAAAAAAAATAGAGAGAGCAATTATTAACAGTTGGCAGCCCTGGTGGCTCTTAAAAATACGCTCAGTCATATCTGTTTATGTACAGATATTACATACAAAATGTGGTTGAAATCCAATCGATAGTGTAGAAGTTATATGCATTTAAACATTGGACATATCAGAAGGCTTAAAATTATTTTGGCAACACTGTTATGGTTGGCCTCCTGGAAATTAAACTGAAATTGCATTATCTACATGTGTGCCAATTTTGGAATAGCTCCCATGCATACCTTGCAAGATATCCAACATGGAGCTCAAATTTCTAGTGCGTTTTTTCAGCAGTTGGTAGCACTGACATCATTTTCAAATATGGACGTGAGATATTCCGGTGCACATCTTTACTCATACTAAATTTGGTTTTGATTGATGCAGCCGTTTAGGAGTTGATAGGGGGGACACACACAGCCAGCCAGCCAGACAGACAGAAGGACAGACAGACAGACAGACATTTTCCCGGATCGATCTCATAAGTCTACTTTTTCCTCATGTTTGCAAAATGTGAAAAGTAGGCTAAAATAATCCTCAGATACATATATGGTATAGAATTTTGTATTGCTTACAAGGCATACACAAAACAAGAGAATAAAATGGGCATATTGAGGACCGTATAAATATTTTGGATGGTCGCCATGTTCAATTTTTATATGTAGGCCATGGAGTTATGTACTATTAGATGACTATCATTACGTAGGTTCATTATACAAGCGTTTGACTTAGATCGCATGATTAGGACATAAGAAATGAAAACTTAATTTGAAAATTTTGCACAGCCGCCATCTTGAGGTCATGTAAACAATTGAACTATATTAGATGTCAGTGCATTACAATGTCTATAAAAAAAATTCTGTACCATGTTTCACAGGCAAAGAGAGCTGCAAGGAAAACCATTGCAATTGAATGAGAAAAAGCCAATTTTGATTTTTACCAGCGTTTAGAATTATTCAATAGCAATGATATATATAGCGTAGTCGAGCGCAAACATAATGAATGCAAAGACTTTAAAACCCCAAAATACATTAAAAATAAAGAAGGCAATTTATTAACAAACAACAAGGACAATTGTGGAAGATGGCATGAGTATTATTATGATTTAGTAAATTAAGAATTTCCCAGGCGACAAGAAGTGGAACTACCTATGACGCTAGGACCTATTAATGAAATCACAGAAGCGGAAGTTCGGAAAGCCATCTCGGAAATGAAGAATCATAAAGCAACGGGTCCAGATGAGATACCTGCTGAACTCTGGAACTCTCTTTAAGCGGATGGAGCTGTATGGCTTTCAAGGTTATTCAATGACATCTTAGTTCACGAACAGATGCCTGGAGAAAGAGTATGTTGGTCCCGTTCTACAAAAACAAAGGAGATGTTTGAACTTGTGGAAACTTCCACGGTATAAAACTTACATCACACACACACTCAAGATCTGGGAACGAGTCCTCTGAGAGCACCTTCAAAATTTGATAAAGTTAACGGATAATCAGATTGGCTTCCCTGCTGGAAAAGGAACCATCGACGCAAACCATGCGATAAGGGTGGTAATTGAAAAAGCTCGTGAAAACCAGCAGAGTTTATGTATGGTTTTTATAGATGTTTTCATAGAACTTATTACAACCAACAAAGGTAGGCAACGTGCACTCTATCAAGGCTACTCTTATAACTATAGTCGCCAGAATGTGAATGGAATAATATTCTGGCAATGCTCAAAAGAGAGGTCAACAAAATGTCGAGGCAATCTGGAAAGTAAAAATGGAAAGGTTTTAAGTGTGAGTGTTCATCAACGTAGTGCTCTAAACGAACCACGGTTGCTGTTTACAAACAATTTTCAAAATGCTATAAAGCAAGTTCAAGAAAACGATATTGCGGCTAAAGATAATGCAGTGTTTGTTCAAAAGGACTTATCATGTCCTCAAAAAGTCATGTTAGGACAGTTGTCAACGTCCAAGAAACCTTCAACACTATCAAAGTCGACACAGACTATAAATAAAGTGGTATTGCAAGAGGATAAAAAGGACTATATAGTAATAGTAATGATGGTCATGATGATAATGATAATAATGATCATGATGATGATAATGATGATGATGATAATGGTAATGCTTTGTTTACACCTAAAAATTCATTTGTTAAATTTGTATACTGGAACAAACCCAGTAAACTAATTCAACGGCTTCGACACTTGCATGCTTTACAACAAGCTGGGCATACCGGTCACGATTGGGAAATCAAAGAAATTGAACAAGAGTTTCGACGTACTGAAATTATTGTGTAATGGGTCTACCACTTTGCAACCACTTTTATCCCCACTCTTGGTTCTTATATTTGCTTATTTGCTTCCACCTTTACCTGAACTCTTTGGATCCATATTTGCTCTCACATTAAACTATTATTCTTATTACCAAGTTGACTTTACTAGAGCTTAGTCTATGCCTGACAGTTGACATGGAAGTATCAGTGACTAGGTATGGTAAGCCTTACGCATACTATAAAGGATATTCATATATTGTGAAACGAACCAATAAAAATGGAACTGTTATTTGGCGTTGTTCAAAGCAACGTTCCAAACATTGTCGTGGTGACCTAAAAAGTAAAAATAGTGAGGTTTTAAGTGTCAGTGATCATCAATGTAGTGTACTGCATGAAACACAGTTGCCGTCGACAAAAATCAAGAAAACCATATTGCTACTCAAAATAGTGGATTGTTTAATGAGCAACGTTTAACCCCTGTTCTAAAAGTTATGTTTAATCCATCTTCCGCGTCGCAAGAGCCATCAACATCACAAACTATGCAAGATGTAGTGTTGTTGTTGTCGTTTTAAATAGTGGAACAACTAGGTCATCTGCTCTTGATATGCAAGAGGATCAAAATTACAATAAGGTTTTTATGCCTATACAACCATTGCGGCTTCCCCAGTTTTCGAAAACAACAGTGAATGGACATTGCTATCAAATGACCTACAACAAGCCTTGTGTTAAAAACTATAACAGACTATTGTAAAGAGAGAAAGGCTTGTATTCAGTGTGCATTTATTGTCATAATCATGTATACTCTGCAATGTTAAATATACTAACTTTGTATAAAATAAAACAGCATTGTAACATCATTTTGCATTTATTTACAAACTTTATATACATTTCTTGTTTTTTTTTGTTTCATCATAATATTTTTAAAGACAACACTAAACACTAAAACATTACTATTCTATACACATATTTTATTTCTTTTTCAGTCCATTGTCAGTGCTTATATTTTCCATTATTACTTCATATTTGTTTTTTTATTTAATTAAAACGAACCATGCACCTATTGTTTTTAAAATCTTCATAAATTAAGTGTACAGGTTGCACAGCATTATTGACTTCATCAAAAACACTCTCCGACATATCATTAAACCGTATAGGCAGAAATGTCTCAAAGTTTTCACATACACAAAGTACACGATCACCATATGCTGTTTTCAATTTCCGAATCTTGATAATGCGGAATGGAATATGCGTTGGCAATTCGCTGAGCTTCTTTGTCTCTAAGCCACATGATTGTCCCACAGCATTCAAAACATTCATTGTAGTAGTCTATAAACTAAACAAAAGCATATCTATTACACTCTAAAACAGCTTTAATAATATTGTGCAATTAGGGATTTTGCACTATGCATGGCGAATAAATTATACTAGTTATGCAAGAAATGTCCTAACTGTAGCAGATACTACATTTCTGCATATAGCACAAGTGTTAAGTTCTAATGCACACCTGACACATGCTATCATGTGTCCACAAGGCAAAAATACAACACCTAGTTCATCTTGATAACAAATTTTACATAATTGTTGGTCACACTTTTGTATCTGTTCGTAAGACAAGTCTTTTCTTTCAGCCGTATGTATTTGCTCCTCGTGTTCTAACTCTAAAGGCACTTTTAAATCTTGGGCTGCAATCACGTTTTCTTTACGAATAGTGTTCACAAATTCCTGACCTTTAAGCAACACCATGTATCTACAGTTAGGTAACCAATGAGCGTATTGCACAAAAGGGTCATCAGTCATTTGCCAATCCCTTAAAGCAAATCCACAAAAAAAAAAACATACTGTTCTATCCCCTTCACCAGTATAAAAAAACAGCTTCACTTAGCTGTTTGGTAAGGTGTTTTAATATTAATGGCCAAACATTTTGTAAGATTCTAAACGTTTTTCAACAGAGCTGTACTCTGGGTGTGCTAGTGCTTTAGCCTTTCAAACTCCCAATTTCTCAAAAGCACACGCCAATTTAACACCGTCTATGGCATATGGACCACATATATCGACACTAGCGTTGGCTGGTAATACATTATTATTATTATTATTATTTATTTGTGATTCAGTAACGTAATTAGCAGCCAATGGCCTTGTGGTTCGGTAAAATGAATACACTGGTAGGTTACCCACTTGTTTTCCAAGCATGTAAGGACAATGAGGAGACCATTGCAAATGGTCTCTAAAGGGATCATCCCCTTCTTCCCAGTGTGAAAGTTCAATACGACAAAACACACAGCGCACCACATCTTCTCGGTTCAAGTAAAAAAAACAGCTTTTGCAAGTTTATGTGTTGACAAAAAGCCTACAGGCCAGGATTCAAATGTTAACCAACGATCATGTTCTGATTTTAAATTTAACCCACGTGGTAAACCAACTTGCTCACTTGTCGTATTTGGTACTAACGCATTGTGTTATAATAAAACTTTTTCTTATTGTAAGTTATTAACGTTGCACAAGAGCACGGAGTACTTTAAAGCATAATGCATGCTTGTTCCCTGTCTGTTCATTACGTTAATGGCACATGACGACACCTAAAAGCAAACAAAATAACCCATCACTCAATCAATCAATCAATCAATACTTGTAATTAAACTTTAACGTTAATTGGCATTAAATAAAAAACATCATAAAAATATATTAAAAAATAAACTGTATGTCTTCACTAACAGTAACCCATGTACTTTTTTTTATAAAGCTGCAGTCATTTACATTTCCCATTAACCAATATATAAACAAAAATAAATATCACATCATTTTGTTCAGATTATCTTGTTCAACCGTGTGGATATTTATTGAGTCCATAGGGAACCACCCATAAATTAAATTTAATTTTTTTGTTTCCCAGTCAACAACCAATATAGTGTTGTACCGTTTGTCAATACATGGCCATTATTCAAGGAAGCAATCATTGTCCCAGTCATGTACAGGTAATGAATTTTTTGTCTACGAGTTTTCAGTAGTGGTAAAATGGAATAGCATTTTTAAGTTAGACTTACCTGAGTTTTCAATTGTTCACTGCCTGGAAACAATGGTTGCACTCTACTGCGTCTCAGGTTTTCAGCAACTGCTACGGCGGTAAGGCTTTTCTTTCCAAGTTTCAAAAAATAAATAAAATAAACCGCTATAAATACCTAAATTCAGGTTAATACATGCATTTCATAAAATAAAATATGAAACAAAAAATAAAACAAGTTAGTTTAAAAAAATAATCTCACCTTTACTTGCAGTGGCTTGTTGCTGTTTCCTTCTAGTGGGCTCAAAAGTGCAATGGTTTCTTCTCTCTCAGACATGTAAGGCATACCGGTTATCTGCAAACAAATAAATAAATAAAATCATTAATTACCTAATCAATAAATAATTGCTTGTAAATATATATAAATCAATAAATGTATAAATGAATAAATATATAAATAAATACCTACCCCACAACAAGGTTAAGTATTTTCCACCAACACCAAAACTATTAAACAAGACCAGGGGTTTCACGCAACGCAATGTGTTCAAAGGTAGTCACCTAAGTGAGAGTGGCAATCATTGATTACTTCCATATATGTTACGTTGCATGTATAATAATTTTTTCCCACGCTTTGAACATTCTGTAATCTTCTACGTGGACAGCTAACGGCCCAGGTGAACACCTGTGCCAGATAAAATTTCACATGAACTTGCATTTTGTCACGTACGAAGCAAACAGGATGTAACTTGTTTAGCCTACATGTGGTTTCACACGTGTTCACATGCATTTCGCTCTTCCCGCCACCACGATTGTCAGATTATTTCACCTTCAAGCGTCCGCTGCGTCTTTGTCATTTTCCATTGCACCTGTTGTCAAGTCAGATCAGCGCATTCCAATAAGCTCAAATGACATTCACCTCCTGCTCGTCTGCTTCTCTGCAAGTTTGTTTTCTGTACTCGCTTCAACCAACATAGAACCAAGTTCTCATCACCGTTTACACGTTAAAGGCTCTCTTCGGGGGTAAAATATCAGAAAAACGAACCCTCGCTCTGTCATAAACCGACCCGCCGAAATATCGATTGTTCTATTAAGCATGGCCATTGTGGTTAGCCATAGGTTCGTTGAAACACACACACCCAGCAGTATCGTTTCTCTCAAAAACCACGCTTCATGAACATTGTAAACAAGTAAAGAAAAAAAAAGTTTTTTCAACATGTATGGCGTTAGGCCCTTTGTGAATTATTTTTTTGGAAAAAATATCTCCCACATTCGAAAGGGGGCGTTAGCTCGAGTCCTAGGACACCTCGTACACGTCTCTAGCGTTATTGGTTTGTGAGATAGAGCAAAAAGTCTAAAATCACGGTTTTACCTCAACATGGTTTTTCATTCCTGCTCAACATGAACATTCTCGGCAAGAGGACTACGCGACGAAAAAATGACACCTCGTACAAGTCTCTAGGCTTATTGGTTCGTGAGTTATCAGCAAAAATCACAAACAACACTTTTTTACCCCAAAATCGAGTTTCCAAATTTTTTGAAAAATATAACGAGTGGTCCATATCAAAGAGAACGTCACCCCGAGTCCTTGGACCCCTCGTTCACACCTCTAGCATGATTGGTTCGTGAGATATAACAAAAAGTCTAAAATCACGTTTTTACCCCAAAAAAACATGTTTCCGGCATTTCACCTTTCTACATATCCTTAAAGAGCACAACGAGACGAAAAAAACGAATCCAAGCACGCCCTCCAGGCATGACTCCTTCCATTCCAAGGTCGCAGGGGCTCACAACTTCCTAAGTGGAGCAGCTTTCCCCTTACCACACTACTGTCAGGTTTATATCTTAGAGACTTGAAATTTATTTTGGAGGTAGGGGGCGTAGGGGCCATTGATTTACGTCAAACAAATTTTTTTGTAAACTCTTTAGTTTCCAAAATATAGGAATTTCAAAATTCGAGTGTTTTCAAAAAAACTTTAAAAATTAAAGAAGTTTTATTGTAAAAAATAAAGGACATAGAGACCGTTCGTTTGAGCCATGGCACAACATTCTATCATGTTTGGTTTTCAAACTATCACCTACTTTCCAAAACAAAAATTTTCATTTTTTTTTTCAAAAATATAACGAGTGGTCCATAGCAAAGCCCCCGTCATCCCGAGTCCATCGACACCTCATTCGTGAATCTCCGTCCACGGGTTCGGGATTTATCGGCAATGTTCGCAGGAAAGTACGCTGTGGGTGTAAACCCCCCTTAACCCCCTACTCTTGTGATATTTATTTCAGGTTAGAGCGTTTAAAAGCTTGTTTTCCCGCCTAATGTAATTGGGTACCATTTCCGTTGACCGACTGAAAAGCTTTCTGCAGTAAAAATTGTCAATACCACGTAATAACAGACTACACTAATGACATAATATGTTCCATCAAACAATTCTTAAATATTGTTACGTGCCACCCCCTAGTGGCACTTATGTTAACTGGATTACGGTGGGGGTACAAAGCACAACACCAATTACAGCTTAAAGAAATAATTAACTTTATTGCGGCCAGAAAATTACACTAGTCAGCAAATACAAGCAATTAGGAGCCTTATTCCAGTTTCCTCAAATCTCTTCCTTATGCGCTCTTGGCCCCTTTCACTTGCAACAGACCACAGAAGTTAATCCGTCCTAATGAGTACGGTGGCCTTGACAGAAACTACCTGTTCCTCTCATTTATGTTCTCCGACCACAATTACTTACGATCACTTGCTGCAGGCTATTTCGCTGTCCACAAGCTGGGAGAAACAATGTGACAGGGTTTCGTAACTCGCACAGCACTTCGTCACCACACTTCTGTCGCACAAGATAATCGCTCGCACTAGCTCGTAAAACACAACCACAACTGCTTCACGGGTCACTCTTATATAGCAGGCCGGTGACTCAATAAATGGTTCTAGATCCATCCAGAGTCCACGGCTTCTCGAGGTTTCCACCGCTGGTCCAGTCACGAATCTTCTGGACTATCCCTTTGTCTGTAGTAGCCCTGTTGCATAAGGCGCGCGCAATACAGGAGGCAAGCCACAGCCCAGCCCCTGGGGCAGTTGTGACTCAAGCGGCGAGCGATGACACAAACTCACAGCCGTAACACCACCCCCTTCCTAAAAAGGCTGATCGTCCCGATCAATCATTGGTCCGTCTGTGTCCCTCCGTAGGCTGCCAGGCGATCTCGATGCACGATCTTCATCATCGCCCTCGGGCTCCGCTGGATCCTGTAGACGACATCGTTGATCCGTTTCACGACTCGGTACGGGCCCTCCCAGGACTTCTGCAGTTTGGGTGACAGGCCTTTCTTCCGTAATGGGTTGAAGAGCCAGACCAGGTCGTCCTCGTGGAATCCGCCGGCATCCGTCTGCTGGTCGTATCGGGTCTTCATTCTGTCGGTCTCGATCCGCAGTTTCCTCCTCGCGAACGCGTGCACGTCCTCCAGTTGGTCGACCAGTTCTTGACAATACTGGCTTACCGGGATCGGATCATTCCCAGGTCGGCCAAAGGCAAGATCGACAGGTAGACGGAGCTCCCTCCCAAACATGGCCCGGGCTGGTGTGCACCCGGTGGCTTCATGCACGGCGGCGCGGTAGGCCAGGAGAAATAGTGGAAGATGTTTGTCCCAATCCCTCTGGTGCTCGCTGACGGCTATTCGAAGATGGTTCTCGATGGTGCGATTGAATCGCTCTACCATCCCGTCGGACTGAGGGTGCAGCGGCGTTGTCCTCGTCTTCCGGATTCCCAGCAGCTGGCATAGGTTCTGGAACACCTGCGACTCGAAGTTCCTCCCTTGGTCGGAGTGCAGCTCCAGGGGTACTCCGTACCGGCTGACGAATTCCTTCACCAGGGTCTCTGCAATCGTCGCGGCTTCTTGGTTAGGGAGCGCATACGCCTCCGGCCATTTGGTAAAGTAGTCGCTGACGACTAATATGTAGCGGTTCCCTGCCTCGCTTAACGGGAATGGCCCAGCAACATCGATGGCCACTCTCTCCATGGGGCCGCCCACGTTGTAGGGCTTCAGTGGACCCCGTCGTCTTCGTCCTGGGCCCTTGCTGGCTGCGCAATCGTGGCACCTCGCGCAGTGGTTCTCCACGTCTGTTCGGCATCCGATCCAGTAGAACCGCTCTCTCAGCTTCTCCAGGGTCTTCTTTATCCCTAGGTGTCCACCAGATGATCCTCCATGAACTTCCTTCAGGACTTCCTCCGTCATAGCCTTTGGAACGACGACTTGTTCCCGAGATGTCTTCCCGTCGGTGCTCTCCCAGGTACGGCAGATGAGGCCATCCCTTACAATCAGCGAGTCCCACTGTGCCCAGTAGGACTTAAACTTTGGGCTGCAGTCACTCACAATGTTCCACCCGGGTCTGGGGACACAGGCCCTCTTCCATTCGGCTATCAGTCCCAGGTCATCATCTTCCGCTTGCGCCCGCGTGAAAGATTCGCGGCTCCAGCTCCCTTGAAGTTCCACGGTAGTCCTTCGGCACTGTATCCCGGTGTTCTCCTCCCTTCGGGCACAGGAGGTGCAGTTTTCTGGGCACGGTCTTCGTGACAGGGCGTCGGCGTTAGAATGCAGTTGGCCTTTCCTGTGCTGAATCTCAAAGTTATACTGTTGAAGCCTCTCTAACCACCGCGCGAGTTGACCCTCGGGCTGCTTGAAGTTCAGGAGCCACCGCAGGGATGCATGGTCGGTCCTGATGAGAAATTCTTGCCCGTACAGGTACTTGTGGAAGTGTTCAATGGTCTTCACGATGGCGAGCAGCTCCTTCCTGGTGACGCAGTAGTTCCTTTCTGGCTTTGACAAGGCCTTGCTGAAGTAGGCCACTACTCTCTCCTCGCCGTCCACTACCTGCGACAGGATTCCCCCTATGCCAAAGTCGCTGGCATCGGTATCGACGATGAACCTTGTTCCAGGTCTGGGGTAGGCCAGAATAGGCGCGGTGCACAGAGCCTGCTTGAGTTGCTCGAAGGCATTGTGGCATTCTGCTGTCCACGTGAAGAGTTGGTCCTTCTCGGTCAGTCGATGTAAAGGTTTGGCGATGTCGGCGAATCCTCTCACGAAGCGACGATAATAAGTGCAGAGTCCCAGGAAGCTTCGTAGTTGCGACTTGTCCTTCGGAACTGGCCACTCCCTCACAGCTGCGGTCTTCTCTGGGTCGGTGCGCACCCCTTCCTCGGAGACGATATGCCCAAGGTACTGGACCCGCTTCTGGAAGAGCTGACACTTCTTGGGGCTCAACTTCAGCTGGGCAGCCCGTAGCTTCAACAAGATCTCCTTCAGGTTGCTGTAGTGCTCCTCGAAGCTCCTCCCCAGAACGATGACGTCGTCTAGGTATACCAGGCAGGTCTTCCAGTGTAGTCCCCTCAGAATGGACTCCATTAGCCTTTCGAAGGTTGCAGGGGCGTTGCACAGACCGAATGGCATGACGGTGAACTGCCACAGCCCGCTGCCCACAGAGAACGCCGTTTTCTCGCGGTCCTTAGGGTGGACCTCCACCTGCCAGTAGCCACTCTTCAAATCCAAGGTGGAGAACCATCTTGATCCTGATATGGTGTCCAGCGTGTCGTCGATCCGGGGTAGAGGGTAGCTGTCCTTTTTCGTGACGTCGTTCACCCGCCTGTAGTCCACGCAGAACCTGGTGGAACCGTCCTTCTTCTTCACTAGCACGACCGGAGAACTCCAAGGACTATGTGATGGCTCGATCACCCCTTGCTCCTTCATCTCTTCTACCATCCGGTCGACTTCGGCTTGCTTGGCGAGCGGGACACGTCGGAATGGGGCCCTAATCGGTGCGCTGTCCCCAACGTCGATTCTGTGCTGGACCAAGCTTGTCCTGCCGAAGTCTTTGCTCCCCACGGAGAAGACATCCTGGAATTCGCGTAGCAGGTCCTGAAGTTGGCGTGATTGCTCTTCGTCTAGATAGTCCTGGGATCCTTGGTACAGCTTCTGTAGTTCTTCTGGCAGGGCGCGTCTTCTTCGGTTGTCCGTCTGCAGGTGTCCGTCCGTCGTATCTGTGATGCGGGCAATCCAGGTAACGGGCTCGCAGACTCCTAGGTTGGTGTCCCGGTGAACCGTAATGTCGTAGTCGTTCAGGTTGGACAGGCGGACGTACGGCCGAGACGTCGTGTTGATGAGAGTCTTGGCAACTAGCAATCCTTTTGTCTGGATGTCCTCATATTTTGGCTCGATGACAGCCGCCACTCCCTCAGCAGTTCCGTCGACAATTACGGCGGCGCTGACCTCCGTCCTGGCAGGAACGATGACGTCCTCTCTCAGCCTTACTCGTCGTGCGGTGACGGCCTTGTGTGCTGGTTGCAAAGCAAGTTCCTCACCTCCGAAGTGCAGAGTGTTGGTACTCAAGTCCAAGATGATGTTGTTCTGGTCCAGGAAGTCCAGTCCGATGATCACTTCGCTTGATACGTCAGCCACAAGCACTGGATGCTTCACCACCCGTCGACCAATGACGAGCTCCAGTGATGCTTCGCCATGTACCGGTGCGGTCTCTCCGGTCGCGGTTATTAGCTGGAGGTTCCTTTGTGTGGGTTGCACTCTCCACTTCGGGATCACGGTGGGATTGACGATGGTCCTCGACGCTCCCGTGTCGATCAGCATGGGCCAGCTCACCCCGTTGACGACTCCGTCGACCATCAGGCTGCTATTGTCCCTCCGTAACTTCGTCACACGCACTTGGACTGCTGGGGCTTGACGACTGTCACAAGCCAACCTTTGCCCCCCAAGGCTGGCTAATACTCGTTTCCCTGGGCCGCGCGGTTTTCAGACGACTGATTTCCCGTCGGATACCCTCGGCGGCGGCGATCACCGCAGTCCTTGCTCAGGTGGCCTTTCTTACCGCAGGCCCAGCAGGTCGGTAGTCCTCTTCCGGGCCGCTTCTCCGGTTGTCTTCCGGCTGTGTCGTTGCTGGTGGTACCGCGACTATCGAAGAAACGGCTTAGCGCCTCCATTAATTCGTCGGCCAGGGGCTTGATCACGTTGGTTTTTACTGGTTCGTCGACGTCCACTTGACGCACCCGCGCGTGCATTCTGGATGCCTGTTTTGCCGTCTCGAACTCAAGTGCGTGACTCAGCGCATCTGCCAGGGTCTTATTGCGCGCAAGACGCAGCGCCTGTTGAGTGTCCGAGTCCCGTAGCCCGTCGGTGAAAGTCTGCGTCGCTATCTGCTCCAGAAAGTCGGCCGGCGCTGTTGGGTAGGCGAGCCTTACGAGGCGTGCGATGTCCATCTCGAACTCCTGCAGGGTTTCCGCGTTCTTCTGTACCCGTGTCCGGAGCTGCATCTGATAGGCCTGCTGAAGATGGCTATCTCCATATCGGGACTCCATATGGGCGATCAGGGAAGCGTAGTTCTGAGATCAGTCGGGATGGCCTGAAGGACGTTAAGGGCGTCACCTCTCAGCGCTACAATGAGAGCTGTAGCCTTTTCTGTGCTGTTCCAGTTATTTATGGAACAGGCCGCCTCGAACTGACGTAAGTAGGTGCTCCACGGGACCTTTCCGTCGAAGGTTGGGGGCGTCACTCTGCTATGTCCCGTTCCTAATATTCCCGGTGTAACGGTGGGCGGGCGTTGGCGCAGCTCGGCAACTTCCTCTCTTAGAGCGTTGAATTTCTCCTCCACCCCCGTCAGTGGGCGTTGGCGCAGCTCGGCAACTTCCTTTTGTAAGGCGTTGAATTTCTCCTCCACCCCCATCAGCGGGCGTTGGCACAGCTCGGCAACTTCCACTTGTAAGGCGTTGAATTTCTCCTCCACCCCCATCAGCGGTCGTTGGCACAGCTCGGCAACTTCCTTTTGTAAGACGTTGAATTTCTCCTCCACCCCCATCAGCGGGCGTTGGCGCAGCTCGGCAACTTCCACTTGTAAGGCGTCGAACTTCTTTTCCACTGCCGTGACTTCCTCACGCAGACCCAGTTCTAATTTCTTCAGGTCCTGTGTCAACTTATTCTGACCGTCTTCCATCTTCTTCTGGCCGTCCTCTATCCTCTTCAGGTCCTCCGCTAGCTTATTTTGACCGTCTTCCATCTTCTTCTGGCCGTCTTCTAGCTTCTTCTGGCCGTCTTCTAATTTGGTAGTTAGCTCCTTGGCTAACTTCTTCTGGCCGTCTTCTAGTTTGGCAGTTAGGTCCTCGGCTAACTTCTTCTGGCCGTCCTCCATCTTCTTCTGGCCGTCCCCCATCTTGGTTTCCATGCCATTTAACTTTTCAAGCAATGCTGCCAATTTCTCCTCCATTTTAGTTGTTTGTCTTGTAAAGGGCATGCACTCACAGGAAAATTAGAGAAAATGACCTGCTCGGGTTTTGAAACCAGGACTGTCAGGTGTTGTGCTTGAGTTCGTAATCCGGCTTCTGACACCAATTGTTACGTGCCACCCCCTAGTGGCACTTATGTTAACTGGATTACGGTGGGGGTACAAAGCACAACACCAATTACAGCTTAAAGAAATAATTAACTTTATTGCGGCCAGAAAATTACACTAGTCAGCAAATACAAGCAATTAGGAGCCTTATTCCAGTTTCCTCAAATCTCTTCCTTATGCGCTCTTGGCCCCTTTCACTTGCAACAGACCACAGAAGTTAATCCGTCCTAATGAGTACGGTGGCCTTGACAGAAACTACCTGTTCCTCTCATTTATGTTCTCCGACCACAATTACTTACGATCACTTGCTGCAGGCTATTTCGCTGTCCACAAGCTGGGAGAAACAATGTCACAGGGTTTCGTAACTCGCACAGCACTTCGTCACCACACTTCTGTCGCACAAGATAATCGCTCGCACTAGCTCGTAAAACACAACCACAACTGCTTCACGGGTCACTCTTATATAGCAGGCCGGTGACTCAATAAATGGTTCTAGATCCATCCAGAGTCCACGGCTTCTCGAGGTTTCCACCGCTGGTCCAGTCACGAATCTTCTGGACTATCCCTTTGTCTGTAGTAGCCCTGTTGCATAAGGCGCGCGCAATACAGGAGGCAAGCCACAGCCCAGCCCCTGGGGCAGTTGTGACTCAAGCGGCGAGCGATGACACAAACTCACAGCCGTAACAATATATCAGCTGTTGTTGCATTTCAATAAATAGGAGGAGAAAACTCACACTCACATGCCCTCCCTAGTTGGCTGACCGAAATGCACTTTGACATCAATATTCCTACAGATAAAATGGCACTCTCAAAAGCAAAGCAAGAGAATGAAACACAAATGCACCGTACCATATGATCAGGGGCGATTCGACCTTGTACATTTAGGGGGGGGGGGGGTGAGAATTTAAAAAATGCCGACTGGCTCTTGAACGTTGCCGACTAAACGCTTAAAAACTGAGCAACGGGAGGGAAAGAGGAGGGCGGGTGGGGGGGGGGGGGGGGGGGGGGCAAACGATACACAAGACTAATATACTTCATTAAGGGCTTTCATTTAAAATGTATTTTATTAGTTCCAGAATTTTGAATCGCAGGAAAATTTTATAAATGAACAAAATAAGTGTTTAAATATTACTAGAATAAAACTAATCTGGTTATTCTTTCTAAATCCCTACTCTACGATGTTTTAACACGGAATTCTTCTCCACTATCTCGGTAATTTCAATGTCGTCGACCTTATCTTTCGTTTAAAACACATCATGAGGGAGTTTAAGCGGTCGTCACCCATCGATGTCCTGAAATGATTGAAAATGAGCTTCAACTTGCTGAAGGACCGTTCGGAAGAAGCAGAAGACACTGGGGATGCAAAAATCAGTCAAACTACTCGATAAACACACGGGATAATCCTCTTTAATTTAACAGCAACTTTTGCGATTTCTTTAAAAGATGAGCAGGATTTCAAGCTCAGCCAGCACAAGCTCTTCGTCTTGTAAGATGATTTTCGAGTGTGATTGCTTTATAGATCGGACGCGCTCGATGGTGCAGTTTTTTTTCTATCAGCGGGTATCTTGAAAATTATGTGGAATGGCTGTAGCAAATAAATTAGTATTGCGAGATTGTCTTGCACGCTTGTAGTAAATACACCCACAAGTATTCGGAACTCCTTTCTGTAGAATGTAAGGAAATAAATTTCTGCTGTTGTTTCAGCGTGCGCGTCGTACTTCTTTGCAAGTCGCCGGATCCTGTGGTGCTTTAAGAAGTCTTCATCCGCATTTACTTGCATACTTTTCGCAACTGATGATACACTCTTTATTAAAGCATTCATCTTGCCGTCGTCGTTGATGTCTTCAAAAGACTTCAAAGCGCTCTGAATCAGCTGCATCGTGTCTACTAGATTCATCTCCTCAGCTTCTAAAAGCTCGGTTACGTTCTTAATTTTAAACATGATGTTTTTGGTAAAGTACATGCCCGATGCTGCAGATAAAATCAAAGTCTAGAAGCGTTTTGTGCAAGCCTGACGTAAAAGTTAGGGTTTTCTGTCAAATTCAGAATCGAATGAGGTTTTCATTGTTTCCAATGCTGTGACTATCTCTTCAGAAGACGTAGAAACAGCTCTCACCGATTCGGCGGGCGCAGTCCACCTTGTTTTTGATAAATTCTTAAGTTGAAGTGAATTTTCAATTTTATCCAGCTCTTTCTGCAAGCTTAAATGTCGTTTCGTGCTACCCGAAAAAAACGTACAATGCTTCAACAGTGTCAAAAAAAACTCTCGGAAAAGCGCGCTAGCATTAATACAAGCTGTCTCTACGAAAATGTTTAACCTGTGAGCTTGACATGGAACATACGGAATATCTATTTTGCACTTCTCTGATAGCTTTTTTGAGTGCCGTTGTATATGCCAGACATGTTACTAGCAAAGTCGTACGATTGAAACGCTAGGTTATCGAGTGAAAGTAAAAGTTCTTCTGAATTTAAAATTAAAAAAAATATTTTTCAGCCAACTCCTCTCCAGTGTTTTTCTTTGTGTTAAAACAGCGTCTATTTTTAAAAGACGCTCCACAGGAACAAGCTCTTCATCTTTTTCGACGACGTATAGGATATTCAACGCGAGGCGGTCTTTATGTGACATATCGGGAGTAGTATCTGCTATAACGGAGAACATACCAGCGTTCTTGATCTCTTCTGCAATTATTTCACGAGTTTTCTCTTCAAGTAGATGGATGAATTTATTTTGAGAGTCCTTGCTCATATACGTAACGTTGTGATTTCGCGTATTCACTTCTTCCAACCATCTATTCATGACCGGATTATGCCGTGAAAGTAACTTTACAATTTGTGTGAAGTTTCCATTATCTTGAGTGATTCCATTCTCGCAGGGTGTCCAGCCATAATGGGATTCTCAATTCAAGGTATTTTCAAGGTCTTCGAGGTTCAAAAAAACACGATTTTCAAGGCTTTTCCCTTCTTTAAAATATAAAATTAGAAGAAGAATAGACTACTGTAAGTGAATTTCAAGGTGTGGGGGCTAAAAAAAACTATTATTGTAATAGTAGACCAATTCAATTTAAATTGAAGAGAATAAAAAATATTTTGCTAAGCAAAACACAGACTAATCAAGGGACTCTTACAACACAACTAAAGAACTAAATCCATCAGAGACTACAGTGAAAACTAAATAGCATTGTAAGATCAAATTGTATTTAGAATTATATTTTCGTGTATTATGTAGGTTAAGTAATGCTCTTTCGAGCGCATCTTATTAAATTATAAAGGCATTTTTCCCATAAAAAAAAGGGATTCTCAGCAAGTTTTTTTAAACTGTATCATGCGCATTTCTTAATAGCTGTTGCTAATTCCATTTAGTGAAGAATCACTTCTATGCAAAGTTCGTTAAAAGTGGTTTTCAAGTGATTTCTTGCTTGGTGCTTTAAGTTAGCTTGGTGAGTGAGAGATAGAAGTAAGCTGTTAGGTGAAAAATCAGTTATATTTCCAGAAATAAAATATAATCAGTCTTTCATAGTTACACAACAATTGAAAGAAATGAAAAAATAAATCTCTTGTACATTTGGGTACGAATGCAAACTTAAAGTAAACTCATTTGAGAACAAAATTCCTTACACTCTACAAACAGAACAAGAGGACAAAAAAGATGGCTTTTTGGCCACGTAAACCACATTATTAGGCAAGTACATACTTAAATTAGTATTACAAATACTGGTGATTCACCGTAAAAATTAGATTTTGGCGTACCAAGACTAGAGCACGTTCGAATCTTTCAGTTCCTTTACTTGGTCATCGATTTGTGCTGCTTGCTTAGCAGCATCAGTTAGTAAAGCTGCCTTCTTTAAGTTTAGTTCTTTGTTCATTTCTGCCTTCCATTTTTTATCAGCTTCAGCTTTGGCTAAGGTCTCATTTTTTGCTTTTTGCTCGCATAAATGATCTTGGTACCGAGAGTGCGCGTATCGCATGGACAAAATGAGAGATTTTGGTATATTAACCTTTCCTACACCAGCTGCGTCGAGGATACGTCATGAACATGGCACTGGGATACTAAACGATGCTCCATTTGGTTCTCAACGATACACAGTTCATTAATCGAAAAACCACGTTCGAGCGTGGCGTTTCCGTGGGACAGTATAATGATACTTTTAACTAAGTCCAGCAGATAAGAAGTGGGCTTTTGTGAAAGCTTCATGACCTCCAGCCATAACTCATCTAATCTAGTTTCACTCCTCTTATAAGCTTTAAAACGCTCTTGAACCTGAGCATTTCACTTCCACATATTCCATTTTGATTTGGTCTGCTTTCGACCCGGAGAGGCGCTTTTTTGCCTCAAGGGTTTGTGAACACGTTTCAAGCCAAGCGTTTCGTTCAAAGCAACTGCAGGATCTAAGCAAGAAATAAATCTCGCAAATTGATACTTCAGGGGCGACCGCTCCTGCAAATTTTACACAAGCTTAACTAGACTACAGAGCATACTTTCCTTCAAGCGAAGAATGTCTAATTCCTTCACGTTTTTAACCGTGGACAACTCGTCTTTGGCAGCGAACCCAATGTCAAACTTTTTGGCGTGAATCAAATTCTTTGAGCTTAACTCAAGGGTTTGCAAATTAGAACTTGTCAGCATAACATCAGGCTTAACAATCCGTTTCATAATTTATCAAGGAGGGAGCGGAATTCCTCATACAAGAATGGCGCCATAGGACCATCTGTCTGGAACTCTTTCAGAAATGGTTCTATTAAGCCGGCGATTGAGCCAAAAATGCAAGTTTAGTTCCCAATAATTTGTCTTTAACAGCCGACGAGACTTTCTCAAAATTGCGTGGAATGGGAGCGGTATTTTCCTTTTCAGCTATAATGACAAACTTTCTTTGATTGGGAAGAATTTCTATGGCCAGATCTGCAACCTTTTTGTTTTCAACCCAACGTGTTCCACAAAATCGTAACGGAAACAAGGTACAGCCAGTATACTGAACGTAAAACTCCGCCGTGCTGGCGCGTCTTTATATAAGTCATACATACAATATAAAATGGATGCTAAATCCCAGCCAGTATACATCATGGCTACTTTAAAAGCCAAGTGGACAACATGAAGTCCACAGCTTCCAATATCGAGCAATTCAACTCCGCACGATTCTTTCACTTCGGCATCTAATTCTCGAAACACTTTATGATTAACATGAGGTCCGTCCATAGAGAGTTGGGAAACCTTTTCAGACCATCAACGGTCTTCAAATACTTTACTAACTCGTCTCTTAAATCAATGGCCCGAGTACGATTAAGAAAAGCTGAATTTAAATAACGGACGGCAACTTGAGCCTTATCTGAATGCCAGAACCTCACGTACATGTCCATCTGAGTTTTTTGGGATATTGAATTTAAGCCTTCGTCAAATCCGATAACTATGTCATCGCAACGAGAGATCAGCTCATTAACGTTGATCATAAAATACGGAGCAATGCCAAATACAATCGCATAGCCAATTTTTGTCCGATGAAGTTGCATACTTTGACCGATTTCTGAGTCGGGAAACATATCCTTCATGGTCGAAACGCATTCCTCAGAGGAACAATAATCAATGCTTACAGCCAAACTAACTAATAAACAGTCTACACATTGCTAGCTGCCAAGTCACGTGTGTCAGCTAAAGATTGAAATGGCCTTTTCCAGGTTTTTCGGGGTCGATTCGAGGGTTTTTCAAGTTTTGTTTTCATTCAACGTTCTTTTTCAGGTTTTCAAGGTTTTCCATGTCGCTGGACACCCTGCATTCTCGTGACATCGGAAAGCCAAACCTTGCCGACAAAGGGTTCTTGCTGTGTCAATTAGTATCTGGATAACGTTTTTGTGGAACTCCTTTTCTTGTTCTTCCTCAATTCTGATCGTCCGTAAAAGTTTATCAAGGAGAACGTCTTCGTGGCATTTTCCATTGACAAAGTGGCACAAATCTGCCATTGCTGCTTCTGAAGTGAAGTGTTCTTGTAATTTGCCCTGTTTCTTCTTTCCGAGACTTTTCAATTTGTGCCACTGACTTACTCCAGCGTGCGATCATTCTTCACTTTTTCCTTGTTAACACCATTAAACATAAACATGGTTGAAAATACGCATGCATTTATTGTATTATTATTACTTACGTTTGATGGGTACGCGATGCTCCGTGAAAAAGTTCCGTGTCGGCGGAAACTCACGTCCCACTGCCACTGTATTTGCACCTAGTTATCACTGTAAAAGTTGCTGGTTCAGGAACGACTGCTTTCTCTCATTCTCGGTGACCACTGCACTGGCCTTGAGGGACCTTGGAACCATAAACCTGTTAATTTTTTTCACAATAGCGCGGATATCTGAGGACGCGCCGAGACAAGCGGTAGCAGGTCATAAGTTATGATTCATAACATTCCTCCGACAACATCTCAATGAGTCGGCTTGACCTGAAGTTATCAATGCGTTCACCAACACCTTTTGTCTAGCCACATGGCACAGATGCTGGGCTCGCTTCGCTGTGAAGCTGAGTCGCTCTGCATAATGAACGCGGGATGTTACACCCTTCCAAGAACGTGCCGATAGTTCATCCCTTGTCCTTGGTCCCATATTGCTCATCTGTCATTCTTTCTTCAGTTTCCACACAAAGAAACGAAATGGCAAGTGGCAGCCGGTGCACCGAGGCTGGAAGTAAAACTTTTAAAATGGTTAGTTTGTCGACTCTTCCCCGTGCCGCACTGGGCTATTGCCTGTCTGTACGAAATTATTGCAACGTCCGTTTGTGCCGACTGTCGGTAAAAATGCCGACTGTCAGTATTGTGCCCATTTAACATGAAATATGCAAATCACAGTATGCCAGCAATGCTCAAATCGGGATTTTCGGGGTTATGGTAAGTTCTCCCACTCTGTGACTTACATATTTTGGATTAAATAGAGGATACACTTCCAAAATAAAAACAAAATCAACTCCTACTATAAAACATTTAATTCCACAATATATGGCGCTACAACAAATTAAACAAATAAAATACTGACCCATTCTAACTTGTTCAAAGTAAACAAGGAATACAATATAAAAACAAATGTTAAATCACAAATAAATGGTTTCTCATAAACCAACAAATATATCTCTATTTTCACTTCCATATAGTGTCCTTTTTAAACTTCCATACAATTCAGAGCTCCAATAGGCTCTATACATTCCAACATAAACTGTGTTATCACTTTTACTGCATATCACTTCCTTTTATATGAGTATTTTATAATTAAAACAATATATAATTCTTATTAAAGTACTTTTACTACTTTGCTTAAACTTTGGGCTTTCACAATGTTCTCAGTTACCATCTCTCTCAAATCAACAATTCACTACAGTGCTTGGGAAAACATTTGCGCACTCCCGAGTTTCTGAAGACTACTTGAACTAGTCCAAAACTTTAAGATCACTCCCGAAATCTAATTGTCTTCACTGAACTCGTGAATCATTACATCATAATTATAACATTATATTAGGGATTTATTTTTATCTGTCTTAAAAGACCATTATCTCATAAGAAAGCAACGATCTGAACTTGCAAGCGGTAATCAATCAATCTACAAGAACCTCGGTTCGAAGACCGGGTCGTTAAACAAACTCTAAACAAGCTATCGTACTATAACTTCAAAACAGACGGATCCTTGACCGACCGCAACATCAATGACAAGGGGTCTAGCCTGGACACTTCGCGTGAGTTATTGTAGGGAGGGAGACTTCACGGCCATCGCCCCCACGGGACGAGCTACTCCTAGTTTCAACACAACTGTTTCTTAAATGCAGTTCTTTGAACAGGCCTGGCTTCTCATTCACTTACTTTACAACATTATTATTTTCATCAGACCATTCTCGTAGCCTTGGCATTTATTAATTATGAAGTATCCTCATTGGTGGGTAAGAGTAATTCACATACAACAACGAATATTTAGGGGCTTCAACAACTAGACGAGTCTGGGTTCGACTCTCTCAACTGCCTCGGGAACCAATCCCATACTGGAGGACTTATATAAATGCGACTTAGGGCGGCCTCGGCCTAATAACCTGCGCTCATAATACAATAAATTCGCACCCTATTATAACACAACAACACACATGGCCTCGTGATCCACATCACTATATAGAGGACTTACTATAGCTCAATTACCACGACCAACTGCCCCTCATAATTAAATTTACCAAGTATATTTAGGTTCAACGCCTTCCTAGCGTGACAAATTTACTTCAATGCGATACATTACGCTTATCCTTTATTTCAAAATTGCCTTCAATGAACTGATAAATTCAAAATCACATTTGATCTATATCTCAATTTTATATTAATCCTCTCCCGTACAATAATCGCTTTACCTTAAGAACATATGTTCACAACATGTATTTATTCCTTTAAAGGAGCTCAAAAGCTACTACTTTCATATAATTCATCATAATCTTCATTTATCTAATTGTGATTATTATTATTATTACGCTTGCTTTCATATAATTAAATCATTTATCAAATACAATGATATTTTATTTCATACATTTCCCATAAGGGATTTATTCATTTCACAGAAATTATTTTTATACTTTCACAATTTTTAGTTGTTCAGATCGCGCTATTATTCTTTTATTTGTTATACAAAAACATCCCTATTTCTCATTCTCAGGTGGATTGCTCGCAAACAATTCCCAACACATGACATAATGAAATTGTTACTCACATGATAAGACGGTTCCCGACCGTACTTTCCAACGATGTTTCATTTCGCCCACTTGAATGTGTTTAAGCCATCTTCCCTAATTCCATTTCATACACTGACATTTCTTGACACACATATAACTTATATACCTTATACACTGGTAACATTTTGAATACGATTCCGTATTCTTTTATAATACACAAATGAATTCACTGAAAAATTATTACACTAACACAAATTTCCTATATTTACAATACACTGCTTTTCTCACCGAGGCTTTGATTTTAGCCTTTACACACGTGACTTCTCTCTTCCCCGTCTCCAAGGATGAAACTAGTAGATGTCGACTCCCTATCTGATCAGAATATGAAAGTCTCGAACACTCTACCCCTCCCTGGAATGGTACTTCTTCAAATCCGGTTTCCTGACGATCGGCTATTATTATTATTAGCTCGAAATTGTTTCTTTCTAGACACTATTAGTGTGTTTAGCGAAAGTCTGTCTTGTTCACGGTCTCCCAAATACTCTATCGGTGACCTATATTTTCTAGCATCTAATGCTCCTTCTTCAATACGTAACTTAGTGCTTTTTATAGTTCGTTTGTTTCCTTGAAACAACGTCTCAAATTAAATTCTCACTTCTGATTATTCTGTTCTTTAATTCCTATCTTTTCAGAATACTATGCGGCCCTTATTTTGTCCGACCCTGATCGGGTTCTTTAACATTGATAGAATGTTTGTTTCGCTATTATGGTACTTCAAAACGTTACGATACTTTCGGTCGTTTAAATGAACTGTGATTTGAAGACCTATCGCCTGTTCTTTAAGTTCGCAGCCTGCTTTGACTGTAATACTGAACTTTTCACTATAAGACTGATACTGGCGGAACTAAATCCTGTATTAGGATTTTCCTAAGTCTTCACACGGCGATACTTTGATGATACTTCTCGGCCACTCCCTTCGGGTGCACGCTGGTGATACAGAGTATCACGACCTCTCGAGGTCTAGTAAGTACTGCATTTACGGTGATATAGCTTCACGTCCCCTGGACGGAATAATACTTTGCGGTGATGATGCTCCAACGTCACGCCCCCCGGGCTGACTAGTAACTGCATTCGATGTGATGTAGCCTGACGCCCCCTCGGGCTGTCCGAAACTGCATATACGATGTGATGCAGCACCTCTGCATTAGGTCTGTTCTTAACTGCATTAACGATGATAGTGACACAATGTCACGCCCGCAGGCTGACAATAACTGCATGTTTGATCTGGCTCAGCCAGGACTTTTATACTCTTTGGCTAAAAAAAGATAAAATCCTCGTCCTTTTCATAACCAACTTTTGAAGCAATGGTCGCACACTTTTAAAAATTATATCTCTGGAAAGCTCGTTTTCTAAACGTAAACTGACTTCTTTGCACAAGAAAATCGATCGTGCAATTTTGAGATATTAAATAAAATTTGGTCTTCAGATATGTGGGTGTTACAGTTGATTTTTAATCCCCACCTCCTCGGGTCTCGGGGAACTTTTAATGACGTATGGCCACGTTTGCACTTCTTTCCTAGGCAATTATTAAAAACTTTTTCTTCACACAAAAATCTCTATTCCGAAATGATTCACAATGCTGTATTTCTTTAGTTAATTATATGCTCGCAAGTGCTTTAAATCTAATTATTCTTCTTCTTGCACAACTGCGAGGTTGCCAATTTCCTGCAACGTAAGAGCAATTTCCGAAACATGCTCGCAGTCACTCCGACGGAAAGTTCCACTCGTTCTAATTATAGCCATGATTCGCTCCTTATCTGTGCGTCATGCATGATATCATTTCCTGGCCACCTGGACCCTAATTCTTACACAACGTTATACCAGTCCTCCTGCATAAAATCTTTCTATGTTCCACTGAAGACCGTATATTTCCTTCCTTCTTTTTACCATAATACATGGATTCGACCCCTTGAACCAATGGTACATGGGTTCAGTATATATATATATATATTTTAAATCGGACCAAATCGTATATGGCCATGCCCCGTTTTGCTTTTATAGATGCTGTTTTGGGAAAGGTTACGACTTTTTCAGGATTTGCCGACTGATGTCGTATTTGCCGACTGAGAAAATACCTGAGGGGGGTGAGACCCCCCCCCCAACCCTCCCACTCGAACCGCCCCTGCATATGATCATCACATATTAGGCTACTAGCAAAAGTACCCGGGGGCTGGGTGGCGAAGTCGGTAGAGGCGTGGATCTTCTAACTGAAAGGGAGTGGGTTCGATCCCCACCCAGGTGGTGGGCGAAACAAAACTAGCACTTTCGGAAAGGCAAATAGCCCAGGGGTTCACTCAGCCTACACCAGAAATGAGTACCGGGGTAATTCCTGTGAGCAAAGACGGCCGGCCGTGGAGTTGACAACTCCATCCCATCTAAAGTAGTGCCAATGTCTACTGCTCGAGTCTAAGCTGCGTGAACCTGAGAGGAATGTGCATCGCGGACTATGAGAAATGGTGTTGACGAGTGATGAGGTTTCTCGGTCCGTGCATAGTACCGCACCAAATACATTGGTCGGTGACTCACTGACTTATTCCCAACGCCACAGTGGTTTCATAAAAGACCCTATGTTAGCAGTATTGGAATAGACGAGAATGACAGGTAACACGGCGAGCTGTCGACAGGCTTCTCAATTCACGCCTGCTCCTACCCTGCCTCTGCCCTTCATCCCGCAAGTTCACAGAGCTTGGAAACGAGCAGTACCTTCCACTACGGTACTCCCAGGGCCTCCATGGCCTGAACGGATTTGGCTTTTGCTTTTTGAAAAACGGTCCTCGGCATTAATAGCCAGATGTTATCAATTGCAATAGTAATTCCTTCATCAGTTTACTACAGAGAATTTATTTTCCTGGGAATATCGAAGATACTGTTAAATTTAGGGCCTTAAAATGTGGAGGCGGGAAGTGAAGGGCTTGTCAACAGCCCACCGCCTTATCTGGAATTCCTGTCTATTCCAATACTGCTAACATAGGGCCGTTGCCTAAACCAGTGTGGTGTAAGGTGTTGCGAATGAATGAGTGAGTGGGTGACCGACCAATATATTTGGTTCTGTTACTACGCACGGACTGGGAAGCCCTCACATCTCTCCTCATCGTCCGCGAACCACATTTCTCTCAGGTTCACAGAGCATGGACTCGAGCAGTACTTGGCCTAAGAATGGAGACTTTCACTCATCTTATCGTTCTTCCCGTGTATCCTTCATACAAGTATTTTGTCAGCTTGTGCTGCCTGTCAGTATCTAGTGTCTACACATTACGCAACGAATCAAGATAGAGTGAAAGGTGGTGAAATATCTTTCCTAACTCACAGCTCCCTTGTGCGTGTGGCTCACTCGTATATCACCGAGTCTCGTTATGAAGTATGAACTAATGATGGTAGTGAGAGCTGTGATGAGGACTTGTATTACTAATGGAATTAATTTTCTCGGAATATCTCAGACACTGTTGATTTTAGATCCTTAAAAAGTGGGTTTCGGGGTCCTTAAGGACCCCGAGTTTTGTTTCTCACATTGAGGGGCTCGTCCTTTTACGCCTATTTCAGCATGTATTTTAAAGTGGTAGCTTCTCTTTTATGAGGGGCATGGAGAAGAGTTACATCAGTGGTTAGTTTCGTGCCTCTGATGGGTATCTTTACGGTACCAAATTTTACGTCGATCCACCCAGCCATTCTCGAGTTAAAAGCGTAAAAAGTTGTACACAGACAAAAATTTTGTTTTTGCGCGCAATGGTCATAAAACAGTCTGAAACGCGTTAATAACGCAAGTTTCCGTATAAATTTAGAAAAGACTGGCTGCGTGGCTCAGCGGTAACGTTCTCGCTTGCTGGGTCCTAGGTTGCAGGTTCCTATCCTGGCGCAGTCAGCTGGCATTTGAGGGTGCGCAAATGCGAGGGAGCCGTGTCAGTAGATTTACTGGCACGTCAAAGATCCCCTTCGGGGCAAAATTCTGGCACCCCGATGTCTCTAAAAGCCACAATAAAAAGGGACGTAAAACCTATAACATTATTATAAATTCAGGAAAAAAAAACAGACAAACTTTCATTTTTATGTATATAGTGATTGCTTAATAAGCATCAATACACAGCAATATAAAATAATGGAAGAATTATAACATGCCTCATATCAATCATCTTGATATTTATTTATTTAATCCTATTACATGTACATAATATAAATGATTGAGGATGTAACAAACATAAGTACCATACACCTACTGCTCGGGTCTAAGCTATATGAACTTGCGGGGTGAAGTGATGCGACAGTGGTGCTCTCTCGCAGGACCCTTCCCTCGCTCAGTATTCTCTCATTCCTTGATCTCGTTAAACAGATTTTATAACCCGACTAGCCCAGTCGACAGGTAGTTTCAGATAGAAAAAGGTCGGAATTTAATGAAACTTTGGGATGTTGTTCAGGGATGGTTAATTAACATTTTCTCAAGTTTTGGACCTCGAGGACCTTGTGCGAAAAGAGGAAGGGGTGGGGGAGGAAACTGCAAACGTTTCGACCTTCCTCCGGTTTGTCCTCAACAACTCTTTTCCCTTGTGTCCTACGGCAAAAGCATTCTTATTCTTTTTTGTAGAGCGTTACATTTTCTACAATTTCGACTGTCCAAACATGTTTGTATATCAATTCGTTACCGTGATATAGCGCTTCGAAAAAAAATGTAATTTTTCAAAATTCGCTAAAAAATGCCAAAAAATGCAGAATTCTACCTTATTTCTTCTGTTATGCCCAAATTATGATGAAATGTTGTTGTAATTACGGTTCCTTGTTACAATAACCAACTTTGGAACCCCTCCCCCACCCAACCCCAATTCACAAAGGCTAATTTTATTCTCCAAGTTGTTATTGATATTAGTTACTTTTCGGATCGAACTCCCCCCTCCCCCCATATATAATTAACCCAGGGAAGGTAAAAAAAAAAGACGTAGTCCTTTTGTGGAAAGAATTAATGTAATTCATAATATGAAGGTATTCACAAGGCATACATTATAATGGAATAGAGATATTATTGAAAGGTACTGTGTCCACGTTATATCTCTGCCGGTGAGCTACGTCATTACTTCCAGGAAAGGTATACCGACTTTACTAGCCTCACCAAAGACATTTCTCAAATTGGCACACCAACAATTGTGTGACAAGCACTAATGAGTGTGCCGAGTGCATTATGCTAAGTCGGCCGTCAGAACTCTCGAGCCCCACACTGTGAGGTAATGTCTTATGAATAGGAGTAGAGGAGTTGACGGCTCGAATTCTCAGAAATGTAACGGTCCTCACCGGCAGAGATATAATGCGAGGACTGTACTCATATATGCATGTACATATCATAGTAGGTACTCATTTGTACTCATTACAGTTCCTGTCGGGATTTCATAGCCATTGGTTCTGCTTCTAAGTGCTCGTAGACCTCTTTAGTGATCAGCCTATTAATGACGTCCTCGCCGTCGTCGTATTCGTCGACTATGTCTGGTGAGTCCTCCTCGTTCAAATCAGTTGCGGGGGCATTTTCGCAGGAGTGGCCTGTGCAGTGCTTGCACATTGCTGAACACCTAAGACCTGCTTTCTTGCAGCTGCAAGCTCCGGTGCTACAGCCTTTGCTGCACTTGCAGGAAACAATCTGGGGGATGTTATCTGGCGCAACATTTATGGTTGTGGAGATTGATATTACCCCTCGCGTGGTTAGGCTCCAGCCCCAAACTGATGGGAGAAGTTCATTGCCTAACCACGACTGTACTTGCTGGTACGGTAAGTGTGGAGGGAGTGGTACTTGGCAGCGTCTCTTGTTGGTGGTAGGCGGACTAATTGCAATTTAGCCTTCGTCACTGATCGTGTGAATAATCTGTACCGCAGGTCGTCATTGTGAATATCGCCTCCATAAACTGCTACCAGGAACTTTTCTCCAGCGTCGCTGATCTGCCGAGGACTAGCGTTTGGTGTGAGAAACGGAGCCACTGCTGTAGAGAGGGAGGTATTCTTCATGTGGGTGATGCAAATTTTGTTCTTTCCCAATCCATGCGGTGCTGACGTGGTATCACAACCATTCACTGCGTGTAGGAAAAGTATGTTCTTTGGGGGGAAAGGAGCAGGAACTTGGCGACTAGAGGACACTGGGACCACTGCCTCTTCCACTTTTCTGAAGATAGATGTTCTTTGTGGATATACCTAATGCTGTCAACAGAATAAGTATGTTCACATCTTCAGCAGTAATGATGACGCTGTCGAATTCCTTGGCCTTGGATATGGCGGTGTTGACGATCATCACGTCGGCGTCCTCATATGCCTGCTTCACTTCGATGCTAGCATCCGCCATTCGTGTCATCAATATCGAAATGAATGCGCTCTTATTGTGATCGTTTGCCAAGAACTTTTTTTGTGCTATGGTCACCTTGGTAGATGAGGAGAACACGAGTTTGGTTGCTGATTGTAATGCAGAACGGCGAGCTCGTTCTGCGGCTCTGGTGCTTTGATAGCCGGCGTTAGTGAGGTATCCATCAAACACAACAATCACATTGCTACCAAAGTGTCTCTACACGTAGTTGATGCACGTAGAGCACAGCATTTCGAATGTGGTTGTGGGAGTTTTGTTCACACGTATTCTCCATCAATCACGTTACATTTCCTGTTGCCAAGGTTGACTTCCTCTATGTGAGCGAAGAGTGAGTACATTGCAGACTTCGTTCCCTTGCGCATTCCCTCCTCAGTGAAGAGTGACATAGGGAAGGGTGCGAGTTCAAACTTCAAGAGTTCTTTATCTTCTTCAGATATTTTGAAAATGCAGACACGCTGGAAGAGTGTGAGGGGATTGAGAGTTTATTTTCTATCAGCAATTTTCATCGAGCAGGAAACGGAAGCGCGAGTCACAACCATATCCTTCCGTTTCAGTTTCAATTCTTCAACCCCCCCCCCCCCTCCCACTTTCTTCAAGCATGATATGCCTATCTCTCGTGCTAAGTGACAGTTCATTTCGCCATGACCAATGATTCCTGTGCTCAGAGAAACTATCTCCTGGATGTGAAGTAATGGTGGGTGTTCGGTGAACCATGCGCGCTATTTCCCAATGTCCATGTTGTCTCTCACTACTCGGGTTGGTCTTATGTCCACATGCTGTCTCTGAACGAACATCAGCGAACAATTCTATTTCACCTGCCCTGGGATAATTATGTAGTGGGAGGGGGGAGGTCGATCCGAAAAGTAGGTAACTAATATCAATAACAACATGATGTGAATACGGTCGGCTTTTATCACAGAAGAAAATTATTGGGATAGGTGGGGGAAGGGGGGGGGGGGTTCAAAGTTGGCGATTGTAACCAGGAACCATAATTACAACATTTCATCATAATTCGGCTATAACCGACGAAATAAGGAGGAATTCTGCATTTTTTTTGGCGAATTTTGAAAAATGAATTTTTTTCGAAACGCCATATCTCGGTAACGAATTGACGTACAAACACGTTTGAATAGTCAAAATTATAGGAAATTTAACTTTCTACAAAATTGCATAAGAATGCTTTTTTCGTAGGACGTAAGAGAAATACGATATTGAGGAAAAACCGGAGGAAGGTCGAAACGTTTGTAGTTTCCTCTGCCCTCCTCTTTTCGCGCAGGGTCCCCGAGGTCCAAAACTTGAGAAAATGTCAATTAACCATCCCTGAACAACATCCCAAAGTTTCATTAAATTCTGACCTTTTTCCACCTAACCCTCTTTTTCCAACCTGTCGACTGGACTATAAAATTCCATCTTTAATAAACATTTTACTGGATCACTTTCCTACGTTTCTGTTAACATAACCAACAATTGGAGGGTCCAATAAATAAAATCCCTAAGTCCGTTTTTGACAAATGGAGATAATGCATGTATCTGGGTCAAAATTTCCCGCTCTTTTCAAATCTCCAATCAGTTTCAATGATAAATAACTCTAAGTCTATGTAACTTCCATATGTATAATTCGTACTTTCTAGTAATTACATTTAAGAAATCCCTAAGTCCAAAGAAATCACTAAGTCCACTTAATGCAGCGAAATAAATCACTAAGCCCATTCAATGCAGCAAAATAAAATCCTTAAGTCCGCTCAAGTCAACGAAAGAAATCCCCAAGTCCACTAAATCCATAGAAATAAATCCAACATTTCCCTATTCCCATCCTAGATATTGTTTGAGTTATTAACGCGTTTCAGACTGGTTTATGACGGTTGCGCGCAAAAACAAATTTTTTGTCTGTCTCTGTACAAATTTGCATGCGCATCACTCGAGAACGGCTGAGTGGATCAACGTAAAATTTGGTACAGAAGTCCATCAGAGGCACAAAAGTAATCATTGATGTAACTCGTCTCCATACCTCCCATAAAAGAGGGCCTAACTCCTTAAACTGCATGCTGAAATGGGCGTAGAAAACAAAGCTCATTTTCAACGTCTCAATGTGAGAATCGAAACTCGGGAGCCCTACGGGCCCCGAAATCCACATTTTAAGACTCCAGTCTGATGAAATGGGTGATGTGGATGAGTACGAGTGACATTTGAAGCCCAAAAATTAACAGGAAAACATTATACAAACCAAAAAATCACTATGTCCATGAGTGTATTTTGCATTTTATAAACTACATTTCACTACTAATAAGAGCTTTTAGTTATTTGAAATAATAATTGATATGTATATTTCCATGTAACAGAAAATTGGATTACAGAAGTGAAAAATATAGATTTTGTGTAAGTTTGAAACTTTGTATTTCATTTCATGAAAAGTTGAAAAAACGGACTTAGGGATTTTATTTATTGGACCCTCCAATTGCTATTTTTTAAATCTGGTACCTGGACGTATTCATATTCTTTGGACGTAATGCAAATGTGGTGCCCATCAAATAACTACAATATTATGTGAACAGATCTGCTGTCAGAAGTAAATTTGCTATGAAATTGAATGAATGCAGGTGTTTTTATGCTAGAATTATTTAAATTGAATGAAGTAATTCACTTTATTATGCACTGTCGTGTTAGTTGTGAAACGTATCGTATTCTGAAAGAAAAGAAAATACATTTGCTCAACTTTGAGGTTATTTCTTATGAAAATGATATTACTCAAAGAATAGTTACATTACAGGTAACATCCTTGAATAAATTCCTATTTACAAGGGAAATATTATGAAATACGGCATGTTTGCATCCTTTAATTTTTAAGCTGTGTCCACACTAGTAAGAAATTATGCTGAATTTTGTTGTTAATTGATTTTAAGGGATTTGGGACATCATGGTCATCGGTACCACGTACTCGGATGTGTGCTAAATTTGTGAAATAACATGTGCTTCTTATGTGAATGGTGTAGGCCTGGTGCATGTAGGTGCAACTCTATTATTATTATTATTATTAGGGTCAACAATTATTAAGGTAGGTACCCTGTGACTTGAGGTAAGGTGCTGTCCCAGTATATGACTGGAAGGAGTGTTGGAAAACTATACTCAAGATGACCATCGTCAGTGCCGGGATACGAAGCACTGATCTTGGACTGCTGCAGCGTCCCTTCACAGTCCTGTTGTGTGATTATTAAACTGATACCGGCACAATTTCATGTCTGTGGACATTTCGCCGCATCCAAGTCCCTCAAATGAAACAACAACTCAGATCTGTTGTTATTTCATCATGTCTTGTCTTCTGGTGTTGCTGAATAAGACATACTTTTCCTCCTGTTTTCTCAACCTTTCGACACGTCCTAACATGGGGAATCGTATGTTCCCAGGTGCCTAGTTGTATTTGTATTGTATTTTTTATTCATCCATTCAATCATATAATGTACATTGTACAATGATATAGGACACGTCAATTCACAAATTATACTAATACTAATTTACAATCACAATAATAATATAGGCCTACACAAGGATAACCTTACATCATTTAGTCCTATGAATACATAAACATAACTATTGATATTCTAAAAACTCTTTAACTGAGTAGAAGCAGTGCTCCAGCAAGAACTCTTTAGTTTTTATTTTGAACTTTATGTAATTTGCTGTACTTTTAATATTATTTGGCAAATGATTATACAGCGTTATAGCTGCATGGAATACACCGTTTTTACATAGTGTTGTATTTGCAGCATGTACATGAAGATTGTTCTTTTGTCTGGTCTGGTAGTTATGTATATTTGAATTCATCTCAAAGATATCCTCGTTTCCTAAGCTTTGTTTGACAAATAATAGAAGTTCAAAGATGTAAATACATGGCAAAGGTAAAATTTTCAGTTGTTTAAACAGAGGCTTACATGTATGCAATCTAGTAGTTCCTTTCATTGTTCTAATTATTCTTTTCTGGATAATAAAGATTTGGTGAGCAGCAGGTGAATTTCCCCAAAATATGATTCCATATTTCATAAGTGAATAGCAATAAGCAAAATAAGTACTAAGAACAGTTCTCCAGCTAGTCGATTGTCTTAATACTCTTAATGCATAACAACTTGAGCTTAGTTTCTTGGCAAGTTTAGTGGTATGGGAGTTCCATTTTAGGTCATCCTGCAACCAAAGGCCTAAGAATTTAGTAGAAGAGGCGTTACCAATTTTAAGGTCATTTAAGATTATGGAGGGAGAATTAATACTTTTATTCTGAGCTGTGTGAAAGTTAAGAACCACTGTTTTACTAGTGTTGATAAGGAATCCATTATTGTTGAACCATAAGGACAGCTGACCTGTTACTTCCTCTACTGATTTTTGAAGTTCAGTGTCATTTTCACCCCTCATCAAAACACTTGTATCATCTGCGAATAGTACAGTTTTAAATGCAGGTATCTGAGATGGCAAGTCATTTACGTAAAGGAGAAAAAGTAGTGGCCCTAGAACGGACCCCTGCGGAATGCGGAGTTGTACTCTGTCCACTCTGTATAGTTTTGTTTGTTTTCAGGAACTGTTGTGATGGTGAACCATGGAGGAAGAGACCATAATGAAAGCAGAACCTGAATGGATTGATGTTTCTCAAGATTCCTTGGTGAGTTGGTTGGTTCTTAAGTTTAGGGGCTGCGACAACGCGGTCATATAGCCCCGTGTACTTTGGGTGTGTGTAGAATCTGTCTGATAACCGGTGTTAATTGTGATGACTGTATTAGTGTGTTCTGTTTTTCAAATTTAAGTACTGCAACTTAGAATTTTTCAAATAGTTCCTACTTTTGCCGCCTAGCGCCACCGTCAACGACTACTAGGCCATGTTCAGAACTTAGCTACTAGACGCCACCGCAGTCGGCTCTTGGCAACGAACGTAAAAACCTAAGAGTGTTGTTTACATTCTTAACCTATACAATTTAGCTTCACACAGGTGCAATTAGTGGAAGGTTCTTTAACATGCCATAAATCTATGACATGGGACCGCCGGCTTTACTTCCCCTCCGAAGGAAGGCATACTGAGGGATTTTTAACGCTCTTAAAAAATCCGACGGCTTCGGACGGGTTTGAACCCGCTATCTTGGGCATAGAAGCTCAGCATGCTACCGACTACACCTCCGAAGCCGCTCTTGGTGAGTTGATGAAGTAACATTGGATTTATTGATAATGGACTGAGTGTTTTGGAGTTGCCCCTCTCTCATGGAGTCAGTTTGTAATTTAGTTGTTGTCATGGTAAATTTCTTCATTTATGAATTTCAGAATAAGTAGGCCCCATCTTAGATGTACTGCTTGGTTAAGCAACCTTGCAAAAGTCAGCACAGAATTAATGAAATGGTTACACTGGCAAACAAAAACATGGCTACACCTAGAATTTTTTTGAGTAATGTATCCTTAATGGTCCAAAATGGCAATTGGAATACAATATATTCATGAACATATTCATAAATTGTTCTTGGATCTCTTAAACACTCATTTAAAACAAAACTCAAAATTTTAATAAAGAAATGCACGTGTATGGAAGTCACACGAAAAGTTCTTTTCGGTGCCTTTCATATTACCGTATTCAATGCAACTTTGTCACATACTGACGAGGTGCAAAACCACCGACACTCAGTAATGGGTATTGCTACCATTTGAAGCAATAACGGCTTGCATCATATCCGGCATGTGGGCAAGCTGGTGAGATAATTTTCAGGCATAGCATTCCATTTTTGACAGAACGGAGGCAGACAGGTTTTTCTCCGGGTACTCCGGTTTTCCCTGTCAAAATTTCATTCCAGCAACACTCTCCACATCATTTCATTTCATCGGTCATTCATTTAATCATTGCCCCAGAGGAGTGCGTCAGGCCTCGGCAGCCGGCACAGTTCATATCCTCGCCGCTAGATGGGGGCTTCATTCATTCCATTCCTGACCCGGTCGGAGACTGGAAGCAGCCTGTGGATTTCATTCATTCCATTTTTGAAGAAGAACTGCTCGCAGCTGTGCCAAGGTATGGAAATCTTGTCGACAGATCTGGCATCTGAGCTGGTCCACACATGCTCGAAGAGATTTAGGTCGAGATTTCATGCTGGCCAGTCCAAAGTGATGATTTCTACCTCCTGTAGAAATGCTGTTATGCATCGAGCAGCGTAAGGTCATGCATTGTTGTGCATAAAAACAAAGTTTTCTCCGATATAGGAAGCAAACGGGATGGCGTGTTCGAAAGGAATCTCTCCTGTGTACCAGTGTGCATTTGGTGCCCCATTTTTGATGTACACCAGCTCAGTTCTTGCATGAGAAGTGATGCCACCTCACACCATGACGGAACCTCCTCCATAGGGTGTTCCTGACATGGGAAGTATCAGGTAAGACAGGTCAAAACCTATCTTGAAACTTTGTGGACGCAATCGTTGTACTATAAGAGGACAACGTGGGGAAAATCAGCCGCCAGATTGAACTACAAGGCTCCGAAATTGTACCTGACATCCTGGTACGCAGACATGAAGGCTGGCGGAGCTGGACATCTCTGTGGCACTCGGAGTAGTAGCGAGGTGGGCCTTATATGCTGACTGGAGCATGCGGCTGCTTCCCACCGGCCTTGAGTGCTTGGGCCGTCAGGGGTGTCCGTTCCAACATGTACTGTACTCTCTACTTCCCATTGATTTATATGAGAGATTCGCCACATGAATTTGGAGTCTTGCAGTTCAATCTGGCAGCTGATTTTCCGCACATTTTCCTCTTATAGTACGATTGCTTCCACAAAGTTTCAAGTTTCGACCTGTCTTACCTGATACTTCCCTTGTGAGAACGTCATCATCATCATCATCATCATCATTGCCCCTTATCCAGCTCCTGCCGGGTCGGGGTATTTATGGCACTTCTCCACTTTCCTCTTTCCTTCCACCATTCTTCTTCCACGATCTTGTCCCAGTCCAGATTTCTCTTTCCTACGCTGTTCCTCACCGAATCAATCCACCTTGTTCTAGGTCTTCCTCTTGCTCTCTTACCCTTGCGCTTTGCCTCCAGCGTCTGTCTTGGTATTCTATTTTCCTCCATCCTCTTTACATGTCCAAACCACCTTAGTTTATTCTTCTCAATTCTCTCATTTAGTTTTCCCATCCTAACTTCCTTCCTAACATCTTCATTCCTCACTCTGTCTATCCTTGTCTTTCCTATCATACTTCTTAGGAATTTCATTTCACTGGCTTGGATTCTACTCTCTTGCCTGCTTGTCAGGGTCCAAGTCTCAGCTGCATAAGTTAATATGGGAACATAGTACACTTTATACATTACCTCCTTGCTTTTCCTTGGTACTTCCTTATCCCAAACAAGTTTTCTTACACTTTGATAGAATGCATTGCTCTGCTGTACTCTCCTGCCAATCTCCATGTCCAACCTACCAGTTTGCATCAATTCACTTCCTAGGTATTTGAAAGTGTCCACAATTTCCAAACTCTGACTTCCAATTTTCACAGTGCCCTTTCCTTGTATTTCCCCTCTTGTCATCACCATGGTCTTGCTTTTCTCTATACTGATTTTCAGGCCGTACTTCTGAATATTTTCGTTCAGTGCATCTAGTTGTTTTTGCACTTCTTCGGTGTTGCTTCCCCAGACCACAATATCATCTGCAAATAACAGTAACTTCATTTCTTTATGTCCATATGCTTCCTTTGTTTCCTTTACAATTTCATCCATCACCATTATGAACAAGAGAGGTGACAGCACACTCCCCTGTCTTAGTCCAGTCTTGTTCCTAAACCAATCTGTCTTTCCAACTGGGGTCAGTACCCTGCTAACACAGTTGTTGTACATTGCTTGCACCATTTCCAACATTTCTCTTCCCAATCTCTTCATAAGCATGGTTTCCCATACCTTCTCTCTGGGGACACTATCATATGCCTTTTCTAGATCTATGAAAGTCATGATCAAATCCTCTCCATATTCCCAGTTCTTTTCCATCACCTGCCTCAAGCTAAAGATTGGGTCCACTGTGGATCTTCCACTCCTGAAGCCATACTGTTCCTCTTGCAACTCTCCTTCCACCTTCCTTCTCATTCTTCTTTCTAATATCCTTTCCAGTATTTTTACTATCTGTGATATGAGGGTGATCCCTCTATAGTTATCACACACCTTCTTGTCCCCCTTCTTAAACACTGGTGAGAACGTATCAGCGGCATCACACCCTTTCCCTCCCATCTTCAGCGAAAAGGACATTGCTCCATTTTTCCTGTGTCCAGTTCTGATGTTCTTGAGCAAACCGAAGACCGGGTAACTGATTCTAGCGTGTCAACTGGCGGCTAGTAAGAGGTCTTCAAGAAAGATGTGGCTCCCTTAGTCTTCTTCTCACTGTCCACTCACTAATGTTGACGTTGTGCACCTCTTCTAGACGTCCTGTAGCCTAAAGGCGGTAATGAGGCGATCTCTTAACGCATTTAGGGTTGAAAACCGGTCATCCTTGGCTGATGTAGACCTCGGACGACCTGACCCTGGCTGCCTATGATAGGTATTGTGTTCCCGATAATACCTTAAAGCTCGGTGCACACGCATTGGCAATGTTCTCAGTACATTCACAACATAACGGAAGTTGCGACCATTACCAATTTGTGCTACTGCACTTGCAACATTTTCCAAACTCAAAGTCATATCAAAGCAACTAAGTTTCCAGAACCTTATGAAATCCTGCATGAAAAGCTCAAGGAATGTGTACAAAGATACCAATCATATTAACCAAGTGCAAGTGTCAAAGGGTAGGTTCTCCTCTCATGCAGTTTTAATCAATTCTCTTCTCTCTCCTCTCCACTTAGGATTTAGATTCTGATCAAGATCAGGGGGATTCAGTGCTGCCCATTTCAGAGCTCATCATCAAAGATGAATCAGATGCTCCTGATATGCTTTGTGAGGTGAGTAGACTCAAGTCTGGTACAAACATTGGCTCCAGTCGACACTTTCTACTTTCCGCACACAAGCAAGGTACAGATGTGGCCAAATCAATAGAATATCGTGTTATTAGCTTAACCTTAGAGGTAGTACACATAGATCTTTAAAAAAATGTTTTTAAGAATTAAATTAAAATGTTTCAGAACTTGATAAAAAATCTATATTTCTAATAATCCAGATCCAAGAATAAGTTGTTGTTTGAGTCTTCAGACTTTTGACTGGTTTGATGCAGCCCTCCATGCCTTCCTGTCCTGAGCTAATAGTTTCATCTCTACATACAGTACCTACCACACCCTACGCCCGAGGCAATCTGTTTGACATATTCTAACTTTGGTCTACCCCTACAGTTCTTGTCCTCGACCCTTCCTTCCATAACTAAGCTTGCTATTCCTGGGTGTCTTAGTATGTGTCCTACCAATCTATCTCTTCTCTTCATTAGCAGTCGCCAGAAACATCTCTCCTCTCCCACTAGTCTTAATACCTTTTCGTTTGTAACCCTATCTCCCATCTGATCTTCATCATTCTGCTGTAACACCGCATTTCAAAAGCTTCAATTCTCCTCTTTTCTGCTGCACCAATAGTCCAAGTTTCACTTCCATAGAGCGCCACGCTCCAAACAAAGACCTTCAAAAATTACTTCCTAACACCTAAATCTATATTCGATGTCAACAGATTCCTTTTCTGTAGAAATTCTTTCCTTGCCTGAGGTAACCTACTTTTTATATCCGCTTTGCTTCGTCCATCACTGGTTATTTTGCATCCTAAGTAACAGAAGTCTCCTACTTTCTTTAGTTTTTCACCTGCGAATTTGATGTCCATTGAGGATTCTGATTTATTTCGGCTGTATTCCAATATTTTTGTTTTACATTATTTTATTAATTTTCATCATGAATTCATTCCTCAAGACGGAATCCATACCATACAAAAACTCATTCAAATCTTCAGGCGTGTCGGCCAAGATGACTATGTCATCGGCAAATCTCAGAGTTGAAATTATTTCTCTTTGAATCTTCACTCCCACTTTAAATTTTTCTACAATTTCCTTTATTGCTTGTTCGATGGGTGATAAGTTGCAGCCTTGCCTTACACCTTTCTGAATACCAGCTTCCCTCTCATGTCCTTCAGCTCGAATGACTGCTGTCTGGTTTCTGTATAGATTGTAGATCACCCTCCTATTCCTGTACTTTATTCCAAGAGTTTTCAAAATGTCAAACAATTTAGTCCAATAAGACTAGGATCGAAACTTAAAGGAGTGAGTATAAAATGTCTGGCTTTTGCAGACGATATTGTAATCCTTTCTGAGAACATGCAAACTGCACTTATACAGGTAAACCTTTTAAAAGAAGTTGCAGGGAAAGTTGGACTCCAGATATCTTTTGAGAAGACCAATGTTGGAAATTCACCTACAGTGCTAATTACAGACTATGGAAGAATCGGTAGGGAACAAAAATTTAAGTACTTGGGAGAAATAATTCAAATTAATGGGCTTGACAAGGAGCCAGGAAACTGAAACTTGATTTTCAACTGACTAAGGAGACCTACAAGAAGAAGAATCTTTCCATCAGAACTAAAATCAGACACTACAATACAGTAATTAAGCCTGAATGCCTGTATGCTGCAGAGTGTGTGTTTTCCATGAAAACAGGCGAAATAGAAGAAATAGAGAAAACGGAAAGGAAAATTCGAAGAAAAATTTGTGAATCTTTAAAAACTGAAGACGGAGAATTTAGATACCGGAGAATGCAGACCTGTACAAGAATGAAGAAACAGATAAAATGTCAGATACAATCAGGAAGAGGAGAGTTCGCTTCTTTCTCTTTGGTCACATAATGAGGATGGATAATACCAGACTAACTAAGCAAATTTTTAATTGTGTTTATGTTCGACCCTGACTATTATATGTCAGAAAACTGTATCATAATGATGGTCATTAGAACACTATTTTTCATTATGAAACAGTTTCTCCCACCAATCATAGCTCAATCAACAGTTGTTTGACCAATTAGATAAGGTTAGCATCGCATCTGCGCTGAGTTCCAAGGCCTTCTAATTTCAATTTCACTGCGTTGCCTAGAGTCATAGTGGGGTAATCGAGGAGTCCATGGTCAAATACATGGCATTCTCTGCGTCCCATGCGCTCTGTTCAGTACATAAAACTGACGAAATCTCGACAGATATTTATGAATATTTATCTTCGAACATAAAATAGTTTTATCGTCCATCATAAACAGTCGTATGCAACTCTCCTATAATGGTAACTAAACTCGCTTTATAAACATACTCATGTCTTAATTATTGCAATTATAGGCTCGTTGCATAATGTACTATTGCAAGAGTAAGAATGGTAACCAGTGGATACAGAGTATAAGGAAGGATATGGCAGAGATGGGAATAACAAGAAACATAATATGGGACAGAATAACTTACAGAAATTTAAGGCAAAATTTCAAGGGGTTTTGGGGGAAAGTTAGTAAAGAACGAAACTACATCTGGACAGAGGAGAAGAAAAAGCAAAGTGATGTAATGAAGATAATTGGCAAACAAGAAAAAAAAGGAAGATTGTAGTTTTACGTGACCGTGAATCTTGTGATTATGAGCCATGGGACCTCCTTTTTACGTGGAATCCGAACCACAGGACATGGCATTTCACTTCGAAAATCTCACATGCATTGACCGGGAATCGAACCCGGACCGCCTTGGTGAGAGGCATACAGCTAGACCGCTGAGCCACCACGCCCCCAGCAAACAAGAAAGGAAGCTGGATACAAAAGGAAGTGCCTACCGGTACAGTGGGTTATTTTACGTCCTAAGATGGCCAAGATCGAGAAAAGAAGAAGCAGGTCCAAGAAAGTATAGGCAGATCTGTAAATGCACAAGGTATGGGTCTGCAACGTGTCAAATTTTCATTTTATTAGCATGGACAATTCCAGAGATTATTATCAGAATAGGCCTTTCATACTACCCTAAATAGTTTAATTTTTCAAACATTTATAGTCAAAATAAACCTCATGGATCCCTAATACATAAGGTGCGTTCAAAAAGTAACGAGCCGGAGGCATAATTACAGAAACCAGTACCTGTATGTTAGAAGAATTGGCCCTGGCTGTTGAGGCACTTGTCCCATTGTGACACGAGGCGGTGAATGGCTGTCTCATAAAATTCCCTGGGCTTTGATGTGAACCAGTTCCGCACGTACAGCTGGACGTCGGCGTCCAAGGTGAATCGTTGGCCCCGCAGAGCCCTTTCAGGGGACCAAACATTGCGTAATCACAGGGAGAGAGGTCTGGCCTTTATGGAGGGTGGCCGAGAACCTCCCATTTGAATTTTTGCAGGAGTGCCGCGACTGTGTTGGCCGTATGAGGTCGTGCATTGTCGTGGAGCGACCACGGCTACTATGGCGTTCACTGTCACTCGGCGGTCCTGGGTAATGAGTGCATCAACCTGCTGGACGTTGTCATCGGTAATGCAGGGGGGTGCCCCAGACCGGGCATCATCGGCTAACGACACCCGTCCTTCCCTGAAGCGCTTGTGCCACGCCTTAACCCTTGTAAGGGACATGCAGTGTTCGCTGTACACTTGTGACATTCGGTGATGAATGTCCGTTCCCCCTACTCCTTCCGCTGTCAGAAACCGAACAAAACCTCTTTGCTCTTCTCCATGTCAATGTTTGCAATGTGACTGGCAGCGTTGGACGATTGATGCATGCTGCTGCTCGCTTTGTATCGTCACGTGACGTGCCCTCTAGCGACTGGTGGTGACCTTCCACGCTCTGGTCGGAACCACACCTTGTTACACACGCCACGATTTGCTGATGTAGTCATCGGTTTGCGCATTCCAGCCCCCGGCTCGTTACTTTTTGAACGCACCTTATATATATGTAATTTCACGTTTCAAGCAAAATGTCTGTATTTCCATAACAGCCAAGATGTTAAAGACTATGACAATGGATTTGCAGTCAGTTGAAAAGATATTTTGGAGAAGGTAACCGATTTGGATGATACAATATACAAAATTAAAAATACCTGGCATTATCGGCAATAAGTGAACATGTAATTAATGGAATGATCTCTATGGTGCCTAGTTTACTACATTCAGAAGGCTTATGTTCTTTGTTTAAACTTTGTGTTTGAATTTAATAAACAAATTGATAAAATATTACAGTATATTCTAATAATTGCCCTTGTCTGTACGCTGTGGATGGGATGTTAATGTACCGTACATCAGCTTTGAAAGCATAGTTCACAATAACTTATGATTTAAAAATAAAGTTTTAAGGGACAAAAATCTGCTTTTTACTGATTAAAGTTTATATTCTTTCAGGACGAAACTGCTAGTCCCAAGGAGCGCAAATCCAAATCCAAACCTAAATCTGCTGGCAAAAAGTAAGTAATGCAGAGTAATGAGATAAATATATTTCTATGAGGGTGGCTATGTGTTTTGAACCTCCGATTTTGTAGGTCAACAGTCAATCGAGCGGTAGGTATGCTCGGAAGGTGTCTGCGAATCTCTTCCAATATAACCACTGCCACTTCCAATGTCATCACTCCATTTTGAGCTGAGTTACAGGCACGGAATCATGACTACTAAATTGATTCTCCCTCCAAGGTGCGAGTTGCTCAATGTAGTTCGAGCAGAAGGAGAAATTCATCAATTTTGGGATTACTCCTTGCTTTCCTCTGGAATTTCTCGTTTCTACTATGTATATTTTTGGATTCCACATAAATTGGTACATCAGGATGTAATAAGCATTTTCTATTCAAGAGAGAAAGAAGGATTCTTTCACATTTCGTTCCAACTATATTACTTTTTGTATTTTGCAAGATTATTTAACACAAGAATCATTCAGCCCTATGATCACACCATAATTGTGATAGTTTTTCTTCTTCTTCTTTCTCTTTACATCATTCCCACTCCTATGTGGGGTCAATGTTTCTGACAACTCTCCTCCATTTAGCCCGGTCATGCAGATCCTCTTCCGACAACTGTTTTTCTCTGAGGTTCTCTTGTACACAATTCATCCATCTTCGTTTAGGTCTGCCTCGCATTCTCACTCCGTGTATTTGCATGTCTAGCATCTTCCTCCCCACTTAGGATTCCTCCCTTTTTCTCACATGTCCGTACCATTGAAGTCACTTTTCCTGTATCTTCTTAGATATTTCCTCAACCTTCAATGTTCCTCTTATTTTGACGTTTTTCACTCTATCATGTTTAGTCACTCCACTCATACACCTGAGCATTTTCATTTCCGTGACGTCAATCCTGTTTGTGTACGTTTTCTGTGCAGGCCATGTTTCAGAACCATACAGCAATGCTGGTCTTAGGACAGTTTTATATATTTTCCCCTTAATCTTAGGCTTGATCCTGCGGTCACAGAGTACTCCTGACATTTTCCTCCAGTTCATCCATCCAACCTGAATCCTGTGTGACACTTCCACATCCAGATTTCCATCTCCAGTCACCACCGAACCCAGGTATTTGAACTCATCCACTCTATTTAACGTTTCCCCTTGCATTCTGATCTCACAGTCTTGATCTGTGTTGAACCTCATATTATACTCCGTCTTCTTCCTGCTAATCCTGAGCCCTCTGTCTTCCAAAGCACACAGTATTCTGAAGGCTCAACTCACTGGTGGAAACATTTTATGAAGAGGGAATTGCAAAGCTCATCCATGGATGCGACTAATCTTCACGGTGACTATGCCAAAAAGTAATAATAAATTAATTTTTGAGTTTTCACTCACCTTCTTTTTATGTGACAATGGAGGTTGGAAAAAAAAAAATCGCTCTCGTGTTTTGGACAATTGGTTCAGAATTTGAGACCATTGCCTTTCAATAACCACTGGCACTACAGCCCATGAAGGGCCCAGCTATTTGGCCTGCAGATATTGTGGTGATGCGTAGTTAGCGCAGCGGGTCTCCTCGGCCGTTAGTCTTGATCTTAGTAACCGGGGCGCTGCCTCACTGTAAGACAGGTACTCAATTGTCCTCATGAGGCTGAGTGCACCCCGTTCCAGCCCTCACGTCAGTTTCTAAAATCCCTGATGGAGCCGGGAATCGAACCCGGGGCCTTCGGGTGAGAGGCATGCGCCTTACCCCAACACCATGGAGCTGACGTCCATTGCCTTTTCTAACCCTTATTTCTTAGAAGCTTTGAAACTCTTCCATTTTCTCAATTTTCCTGTTACAGGCGCAGGTGATCTCGATGTTTTGCCCTTTGAAGCAATGACCAGCTTTGTGATGCTGCTTGGATTTTGCTTTTAGATGACTGTTTTTTTAAATATACTGTTCTTGTTTTGATTGCAGAAAGTCGAAGGAGAAGACGGTGATCAAGTGTCCGTACTGTCCGAGGACATTTCCTTACCCTGGCACGCTCAAAATCCACCTTCCCGTGCACACAGGGGAGAGGAAGTTTGAATGTATGGTCTGCGGCAAGAAGTTCACGCAGAGTGGTAACCTGCTGACGCACTCCAAGATACACACGGGGGAGAGACAACACGAGTGCCCCATCTGCGAGAAACAGTTCGTGCTACTCAAGAACCTTCAGACACACATGTTAATGCACAACGCAGACAAACTTTACAAGTGTACCTTTTGTGCGCAAACATTCAATCACCGGGGAAGTCTTAAAAGACATCTTCAGAAACATCCCGAGTATACAGTGAATGAATGCAGCGTTTGTACTAAAACATTTCTTGATCTTCCCTCTTTACAGATGCATATGCATGTACATGCTGGGAAGGAAGGTTTTGAATGTTATGTTTGTAAAGAATCCTTCACGAGAATTGACATTCTCCGAGAGCATCTGTTAGTCCACAAGGACGAGCGTAAGCCGCAATGTGTCGTGTGTGGTAAACGGGTGTGGAACACTGCTGCCTTGAAACTTCATCTTCGTGTCCACACTGGGGAACGTGACATAGAGTGTGAGGAATGTGGGAAACTGTTCAAGAGACGCGACGCTCTCCAGAAGCATCAGCTCTTACATTCTGGGATCAAAGAGTACGAGTGTGACACGTGTAAAAAGAAGTTCAGGGAGCGCGGGAACCTACAGAAACACCTACGGGTCCATGAACCAAACAGAAGTGGAAAGGCTGGATCTAAGAGATGATGGGTAGAGTTTGTAGTGTTTAACATGTATATATGTGTATATATCTATATATACAAATTTCGTATCAACGTGCTAAACAACGGATTGAATGGTGCTATGTAAGTCAACTTCCTTCGTAACCAATTACGTGTGTTGCTCGAGAATGTGCCAATACAGGAACGAATGCAAATGTGGTACATGCATGATGGAGCACCTGCCCATTTTCATCTTCGGGTTAGGCGACACCTAAATCGCGTCTTTCCTGGGCGATGGATTGGTCGGGGAGGGCCAATACCTTGGCCTGCCCATTCTCCTGACTTAAATCCTCTCGATTTTTGGCTGTGGGGACATGTAAAGACCCTGGTGTATGCAGACACTACGACGAGTGTTCGTTGCATGTGATGCAATCTGGCAACAACCAGGGGGTTCCAAGGAACGCGTGATTCCCTGCGGCGTAGGGTGGAAGGCTGCATTGCAATAGATGGCTTGCACATCGAGCACATGTTGTGAAGAGTACATGATCATTGACAGTAGCGATCGAGGATTATATCTCCAAATATAAGAAGTTTATGACCAATGTTGATAGGACCTTTTGTTCTCCCCTTGATGCATACTACAACCTCCGTAAATATTGGAACCATTTTTCAGGACACCTGTATATACACTGCAGAAAATGGAAATTGCAACACCATGAAGGCATTGGTCGTTTGTGTTGATTTTCAAGATATGGAACGATGCCATGTAGGTATGTAAACGTTCAAAGCTTCAGACCCATTGGATTGTTGCTACAGGTCTCCAACGTGATTGGTCGCGGAGGAATCAACTCCAGTATACGGACTCTGGTGTAGAGTAGTTGACTTGCAGTCTGTGCAGTGATGTGTTCCCCGTCAAACATGCCTCGACGACAGAGAAGAGCACGCTATCAACAACTGTCGCCGTTTGAGAGGGCTTGGATAACCTACAGTACAACGTGTATGGCAGCAGTGGTCAAATGAAGGTACCCACACTCGTAGACCTGGCACAGGCCAGGCGCGACAGACAACTGTGAGAGAGGATCGCCGCATCATTCGGATGGCCCGGATGGAACCCCATGCAACAGCAGTGCAAATTCGAGCAGCTGTGGCACCCCACGTTACACGACAAACAGTTGGTAATCGCCTACATACAGCTAGCTTACGATCCCGTGTCCCTGCAGAAGGTATTCCATTGACCCCTCAACAGCGACGTATAAGGCAGGCCTGGTGTCGAGAACGATCGACGTGGGTCGACGAATGGCATAGGGTCGTCTTTATTGATGAATCGTGCTTCTGTCTTGCCCACAGTGATCGCCGGAATCGTGTGCGCCGACGTACCGGGGAGAGGGGCCGCCCAGACCTTATTGTCGAGAGGCACACAGGGCCAACACCAAGCATTATGGTCTGGGGAGCTATTGGCTTTAATGTGAAATCACAATTAGTGCTTGTTGAGGGCACTATGACTGCTCGACAGTACGTTGATAGGGTACTCAATCCAGTGGTTGTCCCTATGATGGCGAACATTGCTAATGGAATGTTTCAGCAGGACAATGCCCGGGTTCACACTGCACGCATCTCCTGAGAAGCTCTCCACGACATCACAACCTTAGATTGGCCCGCCAGATCCTCGGACCTCAGTCCTATTGAGCATGTGTGGGACATGATGGGTCGACAACTGGCCAACTGTCCTCAGCCACCCTTAACTCTGGAACAACTGACCCGTGCAGTGCAGCAAGCATGGGCCACAATTCCTCAGGAAGCGATCCAGGGCCTTATTGACTCCATGCCTCGACGAATTCATCAATGTATTGCAGCTCGTGGTGGGCACATCCTGTATTGATTGTTGTCCAAACTTGTGGTCAGATGGACCTGAAAGTGTAATCATCGAATCACAACCGAACACTCGTCCTGCATGTTCAATTGCAGCAATGTAGCACCACTCCTTCTGGGTGTTGCAATTTCCATTTTCTTCAGTGTATATCAATGTACTAACATAAACTTAACCATATTGGTTATAAACGTAATGAGATCCCCATTGACTTAACGGAATTCCTCCCTTGAGGAGGTAATTGGTCAATGCTAGTCTTGAATGCATCCTCAAAGAACTGGAGGTCTTGTATAACATCCGAAAAGACAAAACTTGTATACTTTGGTCATATCATTTGCAATGATAAACATGCACTCCTTCAGAGCATCATTTAAGGTAGGAGCGGCCGAGGAAAGAGGAGAATATTTTGGCTAAAGAACCTACGCGAAAGGTATGTAATGAATACCCCTGCACTATTCCGAGTCGCTAAAAACAAGCAAGAAAATGCCCTGATAATAGCCAACATTCCTTGAAGATATGGCACAAGAAGAAGTCAATACTACTGCATCAAATTTCATAGAAATTGAAGAAATAATCTGGTCAGCTAAAATCTGTTCGCTTGAATTTCGCTCCAGTGTATCATTGGGCTCGACAGTTAGTATGGCGCACCTCACGACGACGCTGGCTGGTACATGCTCAGAAGGGCACTGCAAGGCTTGTATGAACCACAGGCAGTGCCAATCAATGTATTATGAGATTGGTTCTTTGATTTGCTGCATGATATGCTAATTGACTTTTTTTCGATAAGCATGTCCAAAATGTATAAAAAATTGCTGTTCTCAATGACTGTACGTGCTCAGTTTACGGTGCACAACCGACGCAACCTCAAGCTTCATCACAACGTAAGTTTACTCTCATATTATACAATATTTCTAGCCTCAAGCACACCTTCAAACAAGACCCTCTCAAAAAGAAATACCGTATTTCCTCGCATAATGGTCGCCTGCGCGTAATCGTCGCACCCCTACTTTTCGAATGAAAATTTGGTTTATAAATTTCCTCGCATATTCGTCGCACCCTACCTTTCGAATGAAAATTTGGTTCATTACATTTCATGAAGTACTCAGCGCATAACACATTTGTATTTGCGCGCCAGTCCGCTACACACCCTGCCGTATTTCTATTGTACGCGAGCTCTATTGCTAACCAGCTGTGACCTTGTTTGAAGAAAGAAGTCTCTCCTTCCTTCGGTGCGTAGGCCTATGACTCACGCCATGGGGCAGGTAGCCGGCGTGCCGGCCAGCCGGCATACGCACGTGTCTACACTCTGGTGTATTTCAAACAAAGAACATCCCATCCCCGACCCTGTTAAAAATAATATTACAGAAATAACGGGTCATAATCTTGACTGCTTATAATCGCTTAACATAAGTTTGGTAAAAGAATACTTACACTGTGGCGATATTGCTGACGTGTTTTTGCATTGTCGAGTGGTATTGGATGTCAGGCGGTAATATTATAACACTATGACGGGAAACAAGGGCTAATAATCGACTGAATAATTGACAATAATGTCTTGTGTAACCGGAGCTCGCCGGTGGTCATTTGATAATGGTCCTGCCACATTCTTGAATTCTTTATTTCGAAATACAGCTGTACCTTGTCAGACACTTTTGCAGACTCTTGTAACGAGGAATGAATGATATTTATTCAATTAATTCCAAAGAGCCATAGGCTCGTACAGAGGAATTGTACAGTAATATGTGTGTTTACACACCAGGAAGAAAATTCTGAAGGTAACACAAATTGATGAATAAGGGCATAGGCCTATTAGTAAAGTTGATACTATATCTAAGATTGTTTAGACCAAGGTCTCTTAAAATGATAAGCACAGGATTTTTAAGCTTATTTGATGTATTACGATGCATCGAATTTTTCCCACAATACTTTCGTAGTTTTCCTCTTAAATACTGACAAAGTTGGTGCACTTTTTACTTCATCGGGAAGTTTATTATATGACTGTGATGCAGAGAACTTGAAACTATTTCTACCGTATTTAGAAGAGTGAATGATATATAAGGCTACGTCCTTCCGTGTGTGCTTTTTTCAGTTTTTCAGTTGTTTTTTTAGGTGTTCGCAATGGGCAAATATAATAATTATACGGCGAACTTTAAATTAAAAGTGATAACGTATGCTGAAACACATGGGAACCGAGCTGCAGAACGTGAATTCACAGTTAACGAAAAATTAGTTCGGGACTGGCGGAAACTTAAAAATAAGTTGAAAAACACTAACCCGCACAGACGTGCATTTCGAGGACCGAAATCTGGAAAATTTCCTGAAATTGATAAGGAAGTGCTGGAGTATGTTAGAGAAGTGCGCAACAACGGTTGCAGTGTTACGTACGATATGCTTCAAATGAAGGGGCGTGAAGCAGGGCGTCGTCACGAAACTCAGTTCAAAGCTAGTCATGGCTGGGTAACGAGGTTTATGCGACGAGAAGGCCTATCTAATGACAATTTCAATGGGTTGAGTGGTCTCCGCCCAATCAATACAAGTTGTATTGTATTGATTGGGCGGAGACCACTCAACCCATTGAAATTGTCATTGTACACGTCAATACGGACCTTGCGAAATGGATATTCTTCCAATTAATCTTGAAGGCCTATCTATGCGAAGGGGGACGACTGTCAGAAATTGCCGTCAGACTACACGGACAAAGTGATCGAGTTCCAACGGTTTGTGATCCGTCAGCGCCAGGAAACTCCATTTCTTCTGTCGCAAATTGGAAATGCTGACCAGACGCCAGTTTTTTTGATATGCCTCGCAGTAGGACAATTGCTGAGAAGGGTGCTGCGAGCATACCACTTAAAACAACAGGCAATGAGAAACTTCGCTGCACGGTTATGCTCGCAGTTACTGCAGACGGGAGAAAGTTGCCGCCTTACGTAATTTTTAAAAGAAAGACTATGCCGAAGGGTGTGAAATTTCCACGTGGCATTCATGTGCGCGTGCAACATAAAGGTTGGATGGACCAGGAACTTATGGTGGACTGGGTGAAGACTGTGTGGAACAAACGACCAGGTGCGCTGCTAAAACAACGAGCGATGCTAGTAATGGACAGTTTTAGGGCTCACCTTGTGAATGAGGTGAAAGAGATCCTAAAGGACACCAATACTCAGCAGGTGGTCATTCCCGGCGGATTGACTTCCATCCTTCAGCCATTGGACGTTTGTTTAAATAAACCTTTTAAGGACAATCTGCGCCGGTTTTACAATGAATGGATGATCAATGACAACCACGAAGTGACGCCCACAGGAAAATTTAAGCGGCCGTCCTTGGAATGCATTTGCACATGGGTTGTTAGGAGCTGGGATCTTATTCCACTTGAAACAGTTGAGAAGAGCTTCAAGAAGACCGGAATTTCGAACGCTTTAGATGGCACTGAGGACGACAAATTATGGCAGAGTGACGAGGAGCAAGACGACGACCAAACGCTCTCGGGAAGCAGCGAGGAGAGTGAAAATTCTTCCGATGCAGATGATTAGATCTGGTAAGTTCTCTAAATTTGAACAAACCACCATAACAGTTGCAATATAAAATTTTCAACAAAAATCGGTAAAGTAATCACGGCATTTTATTCAGATCGGTAAGATGGCCGCCATGGATGAAGATAACCTACAGACGACCTATTTTTATTAGTTTATTTTAATTTTATACCTGTAGTAAATAGTTATTCAAATAATATTTTTTTTTAAAGATTACTTGTATTTTTTTTCTCGCACAATCGTCGCACCCGCTTTTTTTCAACAAATATTAGGCAAAAAAAGTGCGACGATTATGTGAGGAAATACGGTATGTTTTTCCATGCAGATCTCATACTTTTTCATCAAATAGGAAATAGAGCACTGGAAAACTTATAAAATTTTTCCAAATGGTGAGGTAAGAGAAAAAATCGACCCTGTCTTCTACCGCATACCAGCCATGAAAGAGGAGGAATGGAAAACAGCTGGTTATGAACTCCGCCACGTATACACCAGAGGGGCAATACATGAATTCCACCACCGAATCTGCAGCAGGAAAGGTTTCCACAACGCTGATGGTGAAAGTGTTTGTGAATTCTGCAATCGAGTCTGCGCACAGTATCACCTGTTCAAATGTAATCAAAGAACACTGCCAATCACACATTATGCAAAGGATGAATAAAACTGAAAAAAAAAGAGAAAAAGAAGTTTCTCCTCTAAATTTTGTACATTAAATATTAATTAATGGTCGCTGTATATATACAGAATTTGGCCAATTATAGACCGCTTGGAATCTAAGACAATGGTACATTATTTTTCCTTTTCTTCCCAGAACTTTTTCATTCGGCGGCTAATTGTTTGCCTTTGTTCCACTGACATCGCCCTCGTAGGCCGTCGTTGGACTTTGAAACGTGTAACATCTGCCGAATGGACCTGTTGCCAAAATTCCTCCCTGTCCGAGATGATAGCAACCGTGATATTCAGTTGTTGCAGTTCCCATCGTATCTCCTCCAGCCATCCTGTAGTGTTTTTTTAATTTAGAGATGTAATCAAAAAGTTTCTTCGAGAGCCGATTACTGTTCATCCTGTAAAGATGTCCGTAAAATTTTAGTCTTCCCTTTTTAATTGAAAGTGTAATTTCTTCTATATGACGGTAAACGTCTTCATGTCTCCTCTTCAACCACCAATTTTCTTTATTCTTTTGGGGACCCAATATTTTTCAAAGTATTTTTCTTTCTTTTTTCTCTCGTTCAACTTGGTTTCCTTTTTTATTCAATGTTAAGCATTCAGAACCATATAATACCTCTGGCTTAATGACAGTTGAATAGTGTTTAATTTTTGCTTGGAACGATATCGATCGTAACGGGTGTGAGTAAGCTTATAGGCAAATTCCATCTTCTTCAAGCTCTCCTTGCATGCTGTGTTATCAAGTCCATTTGACTGGATCCATTCACCCCAATACTTACATTTATCAACTCTTTGAATCTGACCATATTGTATTGGTAAATACTTTTCCTTATTATGTCTGTATTCAATATATTTAGTTTTTTCATATGAAATGGTAAGACCAGTTTTAATTGCTATTGCATGTAGTGTTGTAATCATTATTTGAGCTTCAAGTTTGTTCTCTGAAATCATCGCTATATCTTCAGCAAAGGCAAGACATTTCACTTCAAATCTCCCTCGGCCTTGTCCCAAATGGATCCCTTCAATGTTGTTCTCTTGTAATAAGGTCTCCCATTCACCCATAACTTAGTTTAATACCAAATTAAACAGCATTGGCGAAAGCACATTGCCTTGTCACACACTAGTTTTGATGCTGAAAGGGTCTGAAATCTCATTCAAAAACTTAACTCTTGGGAATGTATCAGTGAGTGTTTGTTCAATCAGCTTTCGAGTAATTTCATCATTCCTAGTTCCAATAGTGTTAAGAAAAGCGTCTGACGGTCAATCGAATCATAAGCTTTTTGGAAATCAATAAAGGTAACCACTGTGTTGAGATCGTTTGATTCGAAGGATTGTTTTTAAGATTAAAAATTTGCTCTGGACAAGATCTACCCTTCCTAAAGCCGGCTTGATACTTGCCAATAGTGTGCTCCGCTTGTTCAATTAAAATGCTTAACAATGACTTGGAAAAGATTTTGTAAGCTATTGGCTGAAGGGAAATACCCCTACAATTGTTAGGATTTGTCCAATCCCCTTTCTTATGTAAAGGGTGGATTATAGCTTTTTCCAATCATTTGGTATTGTCCCCTTTTCCCAACAATCATTGATAACCTGATGGAGGGCTGCAGCTGCCACTCTACCATCGAGTTTCCACATTTCAGGTAGTATCCCATCCTCACCTGATGCCTTATTGTTTTTAAGTTGCAATATACACTTCAACTTGCTGTAATGTCGGTGGAGTTGACGGAGGGTTCACCTGTTGTGGGCTTTGAAACTTAATCTTTCTATTGGTTCTTCACAATCTATAAGTTCCTCAAAATATTTGGAAAGCAACTGACAGTTGTCTTTATTGTTGGTGACTAATTCCCCTGCCGTAACCTTGAAGTGAAGGTTAAGAGGTTGATATCCATGAATCTCTTAACGAAATATCTTGTAGAATTCTCTAGAGTTGTTCTTAAATTCTTCATCAATATTTTCCAATCGCTTCATCATAGTTACGTTTCTCAACCCTAATGATTGTGGACGTAAATTTCCTTGTCGCTACAAAATTAGTAGAATCATCTTCCTTCTTTTTTGAATTCCATTACTGCCATGCTCTTTGTCTATGTTCGAGTGCTGCATTACATACTGCATTCCACCACCGATGTTTTCTCTTCCTTGGTGGTTGACCCAATCCTTTCGCCGATTCAACCTTTGTATCTTTGATTTCTTCCCAGATCTAAACAGGATGAAAGTTCCGCCTGATCAATACTTTATTATAGATATCACTGGGTGGTCATTAATAGGACATGTTTGGAGGCCTAAATATTATTATTGGCCCCTTCATCAGCCGCTATGATAGAACGATACAAGAATATTCTTTGCGTAGCACTTAAAATTCCCTTCGAAATGAATCTAGTATGGTGCACCATAAAGAAAGATTGAAACATTTACGCCTAATATGAGTTACGGTATGTCAAAAGTCTTATGAACTACTGTAGGTCTATAAGTAGTTCATAAGACTTTTGACATACCGGTAACTCATCATCATCATCATTTCCCCTTATCCAGCTCCTGCTGGGTCGGGGTATTTATGGCATTTCTCCACTTTCCTCTTTCCTTCCACCATTCTTCTTCCACGATCTTGTCCCAGTCCAGATTTCTTTTTCTTATGCTGTTCTTCACTGAATCAATCCACCTTGTTCTAGGTCTTCCTCTTGCTCTCTTACCCTTGCACCAACAAATGCCTTTTTAAAGTGGGACCATTCCTCTTCTATGTTTTCCACTTCAGTAACTGGGATTTGTTGTTTCAATCTCTCCTGAAAATCTTCCTGTACAGTTTTGTCTTTCAATTTCCATACTTTTATTTTACTTTCTCTGATCTCCTTTAGGTTTTCCAATTTTTCCCCTCTAAATTTTGCCACCACAGCTCTATGGTCCCCATCAAATGCTTCTCCTGGTAAAGCTGTCACATCTATCAGCTTTCTGCGATTAGTCCTTTCCACCAGAAAGTAGTCAATTACTGATTTTGTTCTTCTATCGCCCCAACCATATCTCATAATTTTCCTGCTGTTTTTCTTCCGAAACCATGAATTACCCACTATCAGTCCATTCCTTTCACAAAAGTTTACAAGTTCCTCTCCTTCCCGGTTCTTTTTCCCATATCCATATGGTCCAATGACTTCTTCCTTTCCTTGTCTCTCGTTTCCGACTTGTGCATTCATATCTCCCATGATCACCACTTCTACATCTGAAATTACTCTTTCTACATCCTCCAGGAATACTTCAATATCTTCTTCTCTGTTTCCAGTCTGTGGTGCATACACTTGTATGAAGTCCATCACGTCATTTTTCATCTTCATTCTAATTTTCATTATTCTGTCACTCACACACTCGACCACTTCAACATACTCCTCCAGTTGTTTCAAGGTTATCAGTCCTACGCCATTTTTTGCCTCTTGGCCACCACTCCTTTTCCTCAATTTCTTCCTTCCTTTACCTTTCCATTTCACTTCACTCAGCCCCATCAATCCAACATTCTCCCTCTCCATGAAGTCTACCACCTCCTCCACCTTGCCTGTCAGGGTCATGACATTCATGATTCCCACTTTCATTTCGGTTACTGGTCGCCCATTTCTCACAGTTCCCCCAGTACCAAAAGAACTGCGCGTCGCCTGCAGGGTACGCCCTAACCTTCTCCGAATCATTTGAAGTGCCATTTCCATTTTAGGCTATTATTACGATGGGGTCGCCACTCCCAAAGACATTTTATGAAGCTACTGCCAGCTATTATACAGGCCGCCCCTAACATGGGAAACAGACGCCCTTGCAGCCGCCCCTAACCTGGGAAACAGACGCTGCTGATTGATGCTGTACTCATACTTGTTGTTGTTTGAGTCTTCAGTCTTTTGACTGGTTTGATGCAGCTCTCCATGCCTCCCTGTCCTGAGCCAATCGTTTCATCTCTACATAGCTACCACACCCTACATCCGAGGCTATCTGTTTAACATATTCTAACCTTGGTCTACCCCTACAGTTCTTGTCCTCGACCCTTCCTTCCATAACTAAGCTTGCTATTCCTGGGTGTCTTAGTATGTGTCCTACCAACCTATCTCTTCTCTTCATTAGCAGTCGTCAGAAACATCTCTCCTCTCCCACTCGCCTTAATACCTCTTCGTTTGTAACCCTATCTACCCATCTGATCTTCATCATTCTCCTGTAACACCACATTTCAAATGCTTCAATTCTCCTCTTTTCTGCTGCACCAATAGTCCAAGTTTCACTTCCAAAGAGCGCTACGCTCCAGACAAAGGCTTTCAAAAATGACTTCCTAATACCTAAATCTATATTCGATGTCAACAGATTCCTTTTTTGTAGAAAGGCTTTCCTTGCTTGAGCCAACCTACTTTTTATATCCTCTTTGCTTCGTCCATCACTGGTTATTCTGCTTCCTAAGTAACAGAAGTCTCCTACTTCCTTCAGCTTTTCACCTGCCAATTTGATCTCCATAGAGGTTTCTGATTTATTTCGGCTGCATTCCAGTATTTTTGTTTTACATTTATTAATTTTCATCATGAATTCCTTCCGTAAGACGGAATCCATACCATTCAAAAACTCATTCAAATCCTCAGGCTTGTCGGCCAAGATGACGATGTCATCAGCAAATCTCAGAGTTGAAATTATTTCTCCTTGAATCTTCACTCCCACTTTAAATTTTTCTCCAACTTCCTTCATTGCTTGTTCAATGTAAAGATTGAAAAGTATGGGTGATAAGTTGCAGCCTTGCCTTACCCCTTTCTGAATACCAGCTTCTCTCTCATGTCCTTCAGCTCGAATGACTGCTGTCTGGTTTCTGTATAGATTGTATATCACCCTCCTATCCCTGTACTTTATTCCAATAGATTTCAAAATGTCAAACAATTTAGTCCAATCAACGGTATCAAAAGCCTTTTCTAAGTCTACAAATGCCATGAACGTTCTCTTATCTTTCCTTATTCTACCTTCCAAAATCAGCCTAAGACTTAGTACAGCTTCCCTTGTTCCTACATTTCTCCTGAAACCAAACTGGTCTTCACCCAACTCCGTTTCTATCTGGCTTTCAATCCTCTTGTAAATTATTCTAGACAGGATCTTTGAAGCATGAGTAATCAAGCTGATTGTACGGTAATCTTCACATCTGTCAGCTCCCACTTTCTTTGGTTTAGGGATGATAACATTCTTCTTGAAATCAGGGGGTACCTCACCTGTCTCATAAATCCTACACACCAAGTGAAATAACCTGATCAGACCTTCATCTCCTATGCAGCGTAGCAACTCAATCGGTATATCATCTATGCCCGGTGCTTTGTTCCTGCCTAAGTCCTCTAATGCTCTGTCAAATTCTGATCTCAATATTAAATCTCCTTCTGCATCCTCATCAATTTCCTCCTCCCTTTCCATTACATGATTCTCAATCTCCTTTCCCTTATACAAGCACTCTATGTAAGCTTTCCATCTCTCAACCTTTTCTTCCCTATCTGTTAGAGGCTTTCCATTTGTGTCCTTAATATTACAGCACTTAGTCTTCTTTTCCCCAAAAGTATTCTTAATCCTTCGATAAGCTGTGTCTAATTTTCCTAATTTTAGACAATTTTCTATACCTGCACATTTCTCTTTCAACCATTCTTCTTTTGCTTCCTTGCACTTCTTGTTAACCTCATTTCTCAGACGTCTGTATTCTGCTTTCCCCTTTTCATCTCTTAGATTCTTGTGTTTCCGCCTTTCATCCATCAATTCTAGTATATCCTGAGTGATCCACGGTTTTCTACCTATTCTTTCTTTCCTGCCAATGTTTTCTTCTGCGGATTTTGTTATTTCATTCTTCAAAAGTGCCCATTCGTCTGCAATTGAAGTTTGTTTAGGGGTTTTGATTAGTCCTTCCTTTATACTCTTCTTGAATCTTTCGTTTACATCCTTCACTTTCAGTCTGTCTATTGCCCACCTTTTTGGCTTTTGACTTTTCTTCAGTTTCTTCAACTTTAATCTGCATTTCATTACAACCAGATTGTGGTCAGAGTTTATGTCAGCACCAGGATATGTTTTACAATCCAAAATCTGGTTTCGAAACCTCTGCTTGACCATAATAAAGTCGATTTGGTAACGCCCTGTATCTCCTGGTCTCATCCATGTGTATATTCTTCTGTTGTGGTTATCGAACAAGGTGTTAGCTATGACCAACTCATGTTCGGTGCAGAATTCCATCAGCCTGCTTCCTCGATCATTCCTTTCACCTAATCCGAAATCTCCTACTATCTTCCCTTCTCTCCCTTTTCCTACCACAGCATTCCAATCTCCCATTACTATAACATTTTCATCACCTTTGATATGCCTCAGAATGTCATCTATTTCTTCGTAGACCTTTTCAACATCCTCATCATCAGCTTGACTGGTAGGCATATAGACTTGTATCACTGTGGTGCACGTAGGTTTAGTATTGATTTTTGCTACAATAACCCGTTCACTGTATTGCTCATAATATTCCACCCGCTGTCCAAGTTTCCTACTCAATATGAGACCAACCCCTGCTTGGCCATTGATTTAGTGCTAATGACCCTATAGTCTCCTGACCAAAAGTCCTGCTCTTCCTGCCAGCACATTTCACTAATCCCAACCAAATCCAACCTCAACCTATCCATTTCCCTTTCTAAGTTTTCTAACTTTCCACTTCCTAGCAGACTTCTAACATTCCACGCTCCGATCCGTAGAATGTCAGATTTCCTCTTTGTCACTTCTGTGATGTTAACCCCCTCTCGAGTAGTCCCCACCCGGAGATCCGAACGGGGGACTAGTTTACCTCCGGATTGAAATTTTACAAGGGAGGAGGCCATCATCACATGTAATTATGCATAGAGAGGTGCATATCCTCGGGAATAGCATTACGGCTGTAGTTTCCCGTTGCTTTCAGCCGTGCAGCAGAACGCAGTGTAGCCATTAGTTGGCTTATATTATCAATATCTTAACCGTCTATTAGTCTAGTAAAGAATTGATTTATTCTGAAAGGCTGCTACTCATACTATTCCCTGAGTACTGGGTTGCCTCTTCCGCAATCTCCACCGTTCCGAAGTCCATCTTCTCCGCTGCAGATTCCGTTGAGGTCTTCGCACGTAACCCTGTGCACGGGGCCTATGTTATACCCCATAGGACTGGGTCCTCACCAGAACTTAGCCGGTACTGTAGTTCCATGATATATTACAGTACCGTTGCCCACCCCCGCGACATGGACGCGCCTGGCAAGAATTATCCATGTAGCCAATTATAATTGCCTCATGGACCGGGTTAAGGAGCTGTCTAAATCCAGCCTCCAAGGCACCGTAACTCATATTAGGCGTAAATGTTTCAATCTTTCTTCATGGTGCACCATACTAGATTCATTTCTAAGGGAATTTTAAGTGCTACGCAAAGAATATTGTTCTATCATAGCGGCTGATGAAGGGGCCAATAATAATATGTAGGCCTCGAAACATGTCCTATTAATGACCACCCAGTGATATCTATTAATAAAGTATTAATCAGGCGGAACTTTCATCCTGTTTAGACTAATTAGTTTATCAATACGGGACCAGAATGAACCTGTTAAGTTCTAAAATTCTTCCCAGGTACTCATTGGCTTTATTTTTAGGTTATTGATAAATTTAATCCTATTTTCTGCTAAGACCTTCGTATCAATTTTAGGGAGGCGGCTACGGTGGCATAGTTGGTAGCATGCTGAGCTTCTATGCCCAAGATTGCAGGTTCAAACTCGGCCGAAGTCGTCGTTTTTTTTAAGAGCGATAAAAATCCCTCAGTATGCCTTCCTTCAGAGGGGAAGTAAAGCTGGTGGTCCCATGTCATAGATTTATGGCATGTTAAAGAACCTTCCACTAATTACACCTGTGTGAAGCTAAATTATGTTAAAAATGTAAACAACGCTCAGGTTCCTACGTTCGTCATCAGGAGCCGACTGCGGTGGCATCTAGTAGCCAAGTTCTGAACTAGTAGTTGTTGACGGTGGCGTTTGGCGGCAAAAGTAGGAACTACTTGAAAAATTTAAAGTATGCAGTCCTTACTTGAATTAAGAAACAGAAACACACACTAATACAGTCATCACACCGGTTATCAGACAGATTCTACACACACCCAAAGTACACGGGGCTAAATTACCGCATTGTTGCAGCCCCTAAACCGAGGAACCAACCAACCAATTTTAGGGAGTTGCATAAATTTAGGTTTGGATTTATTTGGTTGAAATTTTGTTTTGATCTCTGACAAAAAATGATCGGAGTCAATATTCAATCAATCGTCTTCTCACCCTAACATTTGTTATGTATCCAAAGGCTGTAATGCTATATACTAGCTATACATTTTTTTTCCTTTCTCTTTTTTCGATACGGTCCACTACTTTCCAGTAAATTTTGAAGATTCATTTTGGAAGTATCAACGGCATTAGGACAAGTCACCAAAATTGAACCCCCAGTTAAATGGAACATTCACGCATTTTAACATTAAAGAAATTGTTACTTTAACATCATGTTATAAAATCATCAATTGAGTATTTTCTACCATTGTAAACCTACAACAGGAAACCATAAAAAATAGCAGCTACACTCAGTAGAGACTATCAATTTTTAAAGATAGCAGCAAAAACAGCGTAAGCCTTGTTCGCTTGACCAAGAGTTTGATGAAAATTATTGTAATAATTTTATTATTAGCCTCACTCCATCATTAAATAAGATGGATTTCCAGTATCATATAATGTAATTCAAGCATGCAGAGGGCAAGCTTTTAGATTTTCTTGTATACATGTCCACAATCTATAAAAATCAATGTTACGTGATAGTTTGTCTGTTTGTATGTATGTCTCCTATGCATTCATATACCATTCATCTGATTGCGATGAAACTTGGGTGAGTTGTTGTGTGCACTCCAGGGAAGGTTTCTGGCTACAAATTATTTATGTAACACAAAAGGGCGAGGGACTTAAAAGGAAGCCTTAAATGCCACAGTAACCCAATTGCACAATATGTATATTTATGACACCGCAATGCCAGGTGTGAGAATGGCTTGCTGATTCATCGCGAGGTGACATGCTGTCTCAGCACAGCTCTAATGCATGTGTCTCAATGAAGCCTGTAAGATTATCTATCAATCACTTCACACCGATCTTTTATTTTTATTTTTACCAGCTGGTGTGGGTCAGTGGTAAAGTGCAGTTCTTAAAACTGAACTGCCGGTTCGAATGCGGTCATGGAGCGTGTATTGTTTCAAGTCCCTTATGCATTCATATATCATCACCGATTGTGATGAAACTTAAGCGTATTGTTGTATGCACTCCATGGAAGGTTCCTGGCTTAGTAAATCCATTTTACAATAGATAGCGCACGAGTAGATTCAACAAATGAGTGACGACACGTGAATCGTTTTCAAGTCTTTTATGCGTTCATATACATTCATCTGAATGCAATTAAACTTTAAAGAATTGTTGTGCACACTCCAGGAAAGGTATTTACAAAATGTAGCGCACGATTAGAAGTTTTCTGAATTAGAAAATCCATTCTACAATAAATGGCATGCGAGTTGTTTCAACAATGAACTTCGGTGAACATTTGTGCACGCTCCAACATATTTGGTCTGTTACTACGCAAGGACCGGGAACCCCGCACGTCTGTCATCATAGGCTATGATTAGAAATCAAACATCACTCAATTCCCCCCCTCCACGTTTCCTCATTCATCTTCCCACCCGTATGCCAATATTACTCACTCAGCCCACCCCCTTCCCCCTACACTCCCTCTAACTGTCTTGCTTATCGCATCCTCTCGAGCACACTGAATCAGTATTGCACAGCTCCCGACCAGCATATCACGGCTCTGTTGACACCTTGCCGCATTTTAATGTAAGTGTTTACTGGTAACTTTTAAATTTTATCTCAGTAATTCGCTCATACATAGCTTTCGGTTTCTTTCCAGTTGGGAATGGATACACCTTTCCTGGCCATTTGAAATCAACATCAAGAATGGGCTGTGAACTAGTTTAAGAAAGACTGTTAAGCCCAATGATGGTTCTTAAACGTGTTTTTAACAAAATATTTTAAATGTTTTTAAGTGCATATTTTATGATCTCTGTATGTTCTCATGTATATTTATGTTACTACTACCAATCTTTTAAGGTGTAATGTAGTAAGTGCTGCCCATTTGAACGAGGCTGATGAAGATGCCAATATTGATAAGGCATCGAAACATGTACCTTTATTAAACGACAAGTGATTAACTCAAACAATTTAATAAGTAGTATTGACAGGGCGGAATTGAGTGATATTTGATTTATAATCATATTTAGTCAATACGGAAAAATGTGCGACTCGCACAGTCTGAAAGAATCATAGGCTATATCGTCATCCATTCGATCCACATTCCTCTCAGATTCACGGAGCTGAGACCCGAGCAGTACACCAACAGGTAATTCTTTAGATGCAAAGAGTATTGGCCTAAGCCAGAAAATAAGGTTGAGACTAGGAAGATATCAAAGTAAGAAATCTGAATTACCTATATCAGTTTTCAAATTTCACCATGTTCGTTTAATATTTTTCATAGGCCTATTATTATCATTAAGGGCAAATGACCTAGATGATACAAAATTACAATTCAAATACTTCTTTTTATTCTTTCTTGGGCTGGCTGTGTGGCTCAGCAGTAACCTTCTCGCCTGCTGTGACCAAGATTCCAGGATCGAATCCTGGCGCAGTCGGTTGGCATTTGAGTGTGCACAAATGCAAGGGGACCATGCCAGTAGATTTATTCGCACGTTAAAGATCCCCTTTGGGCCACAATTCCGTCACCCCGGCGTCTCTAAAAGCTGCAGTTGTTAAAAGAGACGTAAAACCAATAACTTTATTATTATCATCTTCCTTTCTTTCTATCTGTCTTTGATTGGCATTGCAATGCATGCTGGGTATAGCTAGTTATTGTATTAAATTTAGAAACACATGTTGTCATTAGTTTGTAAGAGCTGACGAATTTAGTGAAGCTTTTCATTATTTTGTATTTGAAGAATGTCCGATTGTATTTTTCGAAGTGTTAAGTTAAGAGATTTTTTTTCGTATGGCTTTTAGTGCCGGGGGTGTCCGAGGACATATTCGGCTCGCCAGAGTTAGAGCTAGGATGTTAATTGTCCGATTGAGTTCTGTATATTAACAAATGTACAATGAAATTTGACAAAATGGTCCGGTTAACTCAAATTTCATTGTAAATTTGTTAATATACAGAACTCAATCGGACAATTAACATCCTGTTTCTTTCGGGAACAGATATTTCCAATTTGGATTAGCAAGGTAAGCTAACATTATTTTTGAAATGAAGTTTTGACTTCCATAGTACATTGGCACTGCTCGTGGTGACATTTGTGCCTTGCAGCGGCCTTCTCAGTATGTACTAGCCACGCGTCTTGGAGAGGTGTACCAATTCCAACTGAAGAGCCCAATGGTACACTGGGGCGAAACGCTGGCAACTGTTTTGAGTTAACCGGACCATTTTGTCAAATTTCATTGTAAATTTGTTAATATACAGAACTCAATCGGACAATTAACATCCTGTTTCTTTCGGGAACAGATATTTCCAAAGAGTTAGAGCTCGCGTCAGCCCGGAAGGTGGCCGGCTCTCTGGGATTTGCGCAGAGAGAGAAAGAGATACATGTCCACTGTTGCAACAGGTCCACCATGTCCGAGTCGCCACAACGCAGGCTGCTGCCATGAGTTCCTGCGGTATGGCAACACCGTCGCTTACCTCATCCAGCCTGTCTCTTTCACACTGCCCCCCAGGGACTCACATCTAGTGGGACGTGGGTTGGCGACCACAGGACCCCAGCTGAGTCTGGCATTGCTTCCACTTACTTGTGCCGGGCTCCTCTCCTTCTTTCCTGTCGACCTCACTTGGTCAACTCTTGTTCTCTTCCGACCCCGACGGTATTCGGGTATCCGAGGCCTAGGGAGTCTCTTCCTTTCCCGCCTTAATTGGCCCTTGTCTCATCTTTTCTGATACCCTCCTTCTGGGAGGGGTCAGCCTTCTTGTTCTTTTCCTTTTTCCTCCTGCCTTTGTGACATTTTTATCATAAGAGCGCTCAGGTGTTGAAATATTGAACTAGGTGTTTATGAGTGAATATCTGTGGAGTCAAGGAGAAGAGGATCCAACACTAAGGTGGTGTCATATCTTTAGAAGGCAGAGAGGAAGATATGAAAAGGAGTTAGTAGGAGTTTGTTGTTGATAAAGAACGGTAACAAAGAAATATAAAAAAGTAGGATTGGATAATATACGAAATTATGTGGTCTTATAAAAATACTGGAAGTGTATATATATTATATAAAGGTGTCTAGACTGCTTCTTGATGATAATCCCATCAATCTTCTCACAAAGAAGAGATCCTATAATAAAGAAAACTTAAAAAATCATATCACACTGCAGTACTATAGATATATTGTGTATCATAATATGACAACAGAACCGTAAGTAATATTCTCGGTAAATGTTTGTTTATTGCAGTGAATATCAAAACTACATCCCAAACTGATGGTATCCGGGTTGGTATATATTTTACCCTACACCCTGATTTTATTGAGAACTCGTGTTAATCTTGTTTTGAACTTTAGTTTATTACTCTAATACATTTGTATTTGAGTTGGCGCCCAACGGGATTTCTTTATTTTATATTCTGCTTGCTGGGGGGACTCTTCAGGGTAGGATACAGAGAAAGCTACTTAGTAGTAAACATAACAATTGGCACTTTAACGTGGGACTCGAGAACCAGGATGCATCAGTGTGGGAGTAGGAGAGTGTGACTTGTGCAAGTGTTATCCGAGGGATAGATTATTGAGTACGTATTTACATGGAGGATGAACGAATGAGAATAATGAATGGGAATGGAGTGAGTTGTAGCAGGATAGAGATGAATAAAGAAAATGTGGTTGTGTGCATGTTGGAGAGTGCTGGAAATGAGACTGCCAGTAGTGTGATGGAAGGAGAGATGACTGATGTACTAGTACAGGATGTTGTAAGGCCAGTACAGGAAGTGTTAATTCCGGTGCAGGATATCCTAAATATGTTAAGGGAAATGAATGAAAAATTTGATAAGAATAATCAGGAGATGTTAAGGCAAATGAATGAAAAATTTGGTAAGAATAATCAGGAGATGTTAAGGCAAATTAATGAAAAATGTGATAAGAATAATCAGGAGTTGAGTAAGAAATTAGATAAAGTAATGCATGTTACTGAGGAGTTAGATAGGAAGTATGGATTGTTACAGCATAGTATTGAGGGGGTGAGACAGGAAATTAGAGGTGAGGTAAGGAGTATGGTGGAGGAAAAGGCGGAAGCAATTATAAAAGAAGTAGATCAGAAAATTATGAAAATTGAAACGAAGATACCAGAGAAATTAAATGATATGATTAGAGAAGCAGATAATAAATTGGAAAGGGTACTAAGAAAGGAAGCAGAAAGGAATGCAGAAATTACAGGGGAGTCACACTCATACCACATTGTGCCAAGATATATGAAAAGATATTAGAAAGTAGAATACGAGCCAAAGTGGAGAGAAAATTGAGAGAGGAGCAGTATGGATTCAGACCTGGGAGATCAACAGTGGATCTCATATTTTCAGTGAGACAGCTCCAGGAACACCACTACGAATTTGGAGAGGATCTGTTGATGGCCTTCCTGGACATCGAAAAGGCCTATGATAGTGTGTGTAGGGAGAAGGTTTGGGGAGCAATGGAAAACATGGGAGTGAAATAAGGGACTGTAGGCAGAGTGAAGGAGATGCCTTGTGGAAGTGTGAGTTGTGTGAAAGTTGGAGGGGAAAGAACAGACTGGTTCAGACAAATGAGTGGCCTCAAACAGGGTAGTGCGCTGTCACCCCTTCTCTTTATTGTGGTTATGGACGAGGTAATGACACGGATAGCAGGAAAGATAGGAGAAGATAAGATGAAAGCAATGGTGTTTGCAGATGATCTCATGGTCTGGGGAAACAAGGAGGAGGAAATTCATGAGCAACTGAAGGCTTGGGAAGAAACAGTGGGAGAGTACGGATGGAAGTTCAACATCAGTAAATGTGAGATCCTGATAACGACCCGGAAAAAGGACAGACAAATGAGTGGGATAACACTTGGAGGTGGACAGCTGAAGAAGGTGGGAAGTCTCAAGTACTTGGGAAGTATAGTGGAGGAAAATGGGAGAAATGACAAAGACATTACGGAACGTGGCAGACAGGCAGAAGCATTTCTGAGAAGCATTAGCTTAGTGTGGAATAAAGATGTCCCACAAAAAAGCAAGGAAGTGTTATACAGAAGCTACTATATCCCGATACTGACCTATGCTTCAGAAACGTGGACAATGAAGAAAAGAGACATAAGCAGAATACAGGCAGGTGAAATGAAGTTCCTGCGAAGTAGGATCGGAGTAACAAGAAGAGACAGAGTGAGGAATGAAAAGGTCAGGGAATGGTGAAAGAGGAGCCCTTGCAAGGTAGGATTGAGACATCAAAACTGAGGTGGTATGGACACTTAAAGAGAATGGATGAGAAGAAGATTCCCAAGAGGATACACGAGATGCAGATGCAGAAGAAACGACCAAGGGGAAGACCAAGAGATAGATGGCTGAAAGGAGTGGAGGAATGTGTCAAGAAGAGAGGCGAGGACTGGACCAGAGTGACAGCGGAGAGGTGGTGGGAAGAAAGGACTAAGTGGCGAGGCTTATGTTCCAAACAGACCCAGCCTGGGGCTGGAAACTGTACAAGATGATGATGATGACATTTTGTGGTGTGATCATAGGGCTGAATAATTCCTTGTAGTATAAACAAATCTGCTGATATTTCAATGTTATGTTTAATTGTGATAGTTTTATCTTTATCCAATTGGAATTGGGCATGTGTTTTTCACAAAAATAAGCAATTCAACGAGGTATTTTATTCACTAGCTTAGATTCTCAAGACAGACTGGATGTGATTGGTGGGATGGAAGTGAGGCATGACGTAATGGTAGCGTTGTGTTCTGCGCACCGCCTTTCTGGCTGACTCAAAAGTGGCCGTGAAAATGTTCCATTATCACCATACACCTCACAAAGCTGACTTGTTTCTTGCACTCTAAAACACTTATCACAGATCGTACCTCACACGCGGCAGGCGAATCAATAATCTTGAACATTGTAAAGATGCACAGTTCAGCGTACAGGTTAGCTACACAGCTGCAACTGACGCCTGCTTGTTCGCAAAGGATGCCGGGAGGTAGTGCCCATGCTTGTTGCGGAGTGCGCACTAACTACAGGCTTAAAAAAAAAAAAAAAAAACGGCCTTCACTTAAAAAACAGCCTTTGTACATCAACATTTTGTGACCTTTCCTCCTTGCCCAATAGTTCTTCATTTTCACTGATTGTTGTAATCTCTGTTCCTCCATCCAGACATGTTGGTCACTTCCCATCTTCCTCAAATCCCCTTGTGTGAACAATTTTCCTCATTAAAAAAATTACTTATTAATAAAATATTAAAATCAAAATGTTGCTCTATTGTTCTTGTCAGTGGGAGCTTGACTTCCGTAGCACATTGGTATCGCACGTGACGTCAATACTACTTGTATTTTGTGTCTTGCGATGGCCTTCTCAGTATGTGCTAGCCACGCGTATTGGTGAGGTGTGTCTGTACCAACTGACGAGCCGAATGGCACACTGGGGCGAAACGCTGGCATTTTATGTTTGAGTTGACCGGACCAATTTTATCATATTAATTAATAATTTATCTGCTCAAACATAAATAACATCACATTCCCATTCGGGAATATTCATAATCAATTGCAGTCACCAATTAGTCATCTGTGATCACAGACCTGAGAGTTCATCGTCATGAACATTTTCACGGACACTTTTGAACTCGCGTACCCATTTTCGCACTTTACCTTCATTGCATTATCACTATACACCTCACAAAGCTGACGATGAATGTCTGCAGCCGTCATGTTTCTTGCACTCGAAAAACATATCACAGATCGTACCTCACACGCGTTGGGTGAATCAATAATCTTGAACATTGTAAAGATGCACAGTTCAGCGTGCAGGTTAGTTCCACCGCTGCAACTGACGCCTGCTTGTTCACAAAGGATGCCGGGAGGTAGCATGCACGCCTTTTGCGGCGTGCGCACTAACTACGGGCTTTAAAATAAAGCGGCCCTTACTTAAAAGACAGCCCTCGTACTTTCTTGCAAATTTGATTAGCTTCTACATATCTCATTGCATGGTGATAAAAAAAAAAGATCAATGAACTGTGTTTAAAGAGATAAATAAAATTCACTTGCAGTGTTATAATTCACAAAAGTTCCCCATACTTGCTGCAGCTGTCCTTGCAAGGGGGTTGTATGTTTAAACTAGCACAGTTATGCCATGGGATATAAGTATTAGAAGAAGTGTGAGTTACTCTTAACTGTGGTGTCTTACATACTTTGATGGAAAAAGAGATGCATTGGAATGAATGGACATCACACTGAACACCCATGAACAAATGATAAGATAGTAAGAGCAGGAGGACCCATGTTTATTAGACATTTTATTCGTGTTTCGATGCATAATACTTTAACCTTCCAAACTGTTGAATATTGTTTCACACCTTGTATACGGTATTAGAGGAGTTGGATGAAAGGTATTGTGCTAAATATGATTAGATATGCTGATGACACACGAATCATCTGTGATAGTCTTGAAGGTCTTCAACAATTACTAGACAATATCATTACAATATCTGAAGAATTTGGACTCCATATTAATGTTTAGAAGGAGGGATGAGGGAAGAACAACATGGCTACAGAGCAGGAAGGTCCACAGTGGATTTGATTTTTGCTGTAAGGCAGTCACAAGAACAGCTCTATGAGTATGGAACAGATCTACTGATGGCCTTCCTGGACATTGAGAAAGCATATGACAGTGTATGCAGAAACGAAGTATGGAAGTCTCTGGAGGACAGAGGAGTAGAAAAATGGACTATACGGAGGATAAAGGAGATGTACAAGGGAAGCGTGGCCTGTGTGAAAGTGGGAGGAGAGAACAGAGAAATGGCCTGAAACAAGGAAGTGCACTGTCACCGTTACTTTTCATTGTGGTGATGGATGACATAATGACCCGAGTGGCACAAGTAATTGGGGAAGGAAAGATGAAAGCAAAGGTGTTTGCAGATGATTTGATGATTTGGGGAAACAAGGAGGAGGAGGAGGTACAGGAGCAGTTGGACGTGTGGGAAGGAATAATACAAGGATATGGGATGAAATTTAGCATAAATAAGAGTGAGATGGTGATCACAACAAGGAAGAAGGAAAGAACCACAACGGGAATAACAATTGTTGGGGAACAGCTGAAGAAAGTGGAGAAGCCAGGGAAGCCTGATACAAGATAATGGAAGAAACGATAGAGAAATAAATGAGCGGGGGAGACAGGCAGAAGCATTCCGGAGGAGTGTGAGAAGCATGATATGGAGCAAGGATATCCCTCAGAACAGCAAAAAGATCATATATCGGACGTACTATGTCCCTATCCTGACGTATGCCTCGGAGACCTGGGTTATGAAAGGAAGGGAGAAGAGCAAAATACAGGCCAGTGAGATGAGGTTCTTGAGAAGCAGTATTGGAGCTACAAAGATGGACAGAATAAGAAAAGAGAGGACCAGAGAATTAATGAAGGAGGAACCATTACAGGATGGTACGGAGAAATCTAGACTTAGATGGTATGGACATGTAAAACGAATGGAGGAGAAGAGGATACCCAGGAGGATACACGAGACGAAGTGGGAAGGAAAGAGACCGAGAGACAGGTGGCTGAAAGCGTGAAGAAGAGAGGAGAAGACTGGACAAGGGTGGAGGCTGAGAGATAGTGGGAAGACAGAAGACGTTGGAGAGGCTTGTGTTCCAAACAGTCCCGGCCAGTGGCTGGAAACTGTGCAAGAAGATGATGATGATTAATGTTAAATGTAAAAATTTATGATCTTAAGTCGTCAAAATCACGACCAGGCTACTCTGAGCATCAGAGGTCTTCCGAGTCGAGCGGGTTTGCCATTTTAAATATCTTGGAAGCATCATCACTGAGGGTTTAGATCCTGACGTTGATATCAGAAGTCGCATAGAAATAGCACGCAGTGACTATTGAAAAATGTCATCTTGCTTCGACGACAGCTTAAATCTGAAACTCAGTCAAAGAATTGCTAGAACTTATGTCTGGTCGACACTCTTATATGTAGGGACCCTGATTTATGGTGATATAAAAGGCTTCAAATCGGTGAAAGAAAATGTGAACGTAGAGAAATAAAATATCCATCGTTGTCGTCGGCTGAAACTCTATTCCGAGTACACATACTTCTTCCTGCAAAGAACTTTTCAAACCAGCTTGTGGATGTGTTTCTGATGACTAAACAGGCCGATCCATAGCGGTGAAATAAATAAAAGTGAGATGTGAGTGAACGGCTCATGGATTTGGTTAAATAATGAACACTATAAAACCATCTGGGGGAGTAAAAAACATTTTTTTCGCCCCGAAATAAATAAAACTGAAATCAATTATATTTTCTGTGATTAATACGTAACTTAACATTTACCTCAACAAATAATCTCCATGACTACCATAGGCTTTATCTCACTAACTCATGAAACTTTTGTTGTCCCCAACCATAAGTAGAGCATTGTTTCCATGATTTGAGGACTTGAACCAACTATGTTATCCAGTATCGTATGAGAAATTTATACTTAAGATTTCTAATTTTCTATCGAACGACAGATAAATGGAACAGTTTCATTGTGGTGTTTGAAGCCATATTTTCAGTGTTGCCTTAGTAAACAAGAGTTTAGTGCTTTGGGTACATTCGTGTTGACCGACTGAAAAGCACTAAACTCTTGGAACAGTTTCATTTAATTTTGAGGTAAATAGGTAGCATAAAAATCTTATTATCAGCATTTCGTTGGTATTTAGCATTTTACGGTGAAAATAACGCATTTCGCAAAATAACTTTATTTCGCGATATTTCGTGGGTTCAATATCGCAAAGAATGGCAATTTGGGGTAAATACATTGTTGTGATGACATACTGTATTGTTACATGTTGCCCCTAGTGGCAAGTTCGTTAACTGGATTACGGTGGGTGAAAGTACAACACAATTGTTCCTTTAACGAAATATTAGCTTTATTGCAGGCCAGGAAAATACACCACACTTAAGCACTGAATCTCACTGGGTTTCGTAACTTCGCACGTCATGTCGCCACACTACTGTCGCACAGGTAAAAACACGCACTAGCTCAAAGACACAGTCCCTCCCTCGCTGGTGAGGCCGCTTTATATAGGGAGGGTGGTGACTCAATGGACCTTTCCAGAGTAGGAGAGTTCACGGCTCCTCCCGAGAGTTCTATCACCAGGTACGCCGGGAACATTCCAGACCATTCGGGCATTTTTTGGCCGGCCCGCGATGACTCACAGGTGCTTGGTTATTGTGACTGCCGGTGGGAGGGGCCGAGGGGGTGTGGAAACTCTCTATCTCTCGCTGCTGATCTGTCCAAGGCCACTAGATAGCTGCCTTGGTCTGTCACAATGCCCCTCCCTCTGAGAGCCTCCTGCCGGCCTGCAGCGACACGCAACACTGATCCCCTCTTTAAAACAACTCGCCTCGAGTTGTTCATCGTAAAGGCCGTCCAAGGTCTGAAGGGGTTGCATTGACGGCGCTGACAGGCCCCTGTTTTGGCTGGCCCTGGCCCTCACTCCTTTTCTAACAGTGAGGCTGCTCCTCGCCGACAGCTGCCCCTTTCACACCGTAGCCAACAGGTGACTCTCCTACTGCAACGGCATCCCGGTGGTGGTCTACGCCGCTTTGGTGGAGGGTAGCCAACCTCCACCGCCTCTTAGTCTCTGGCGGCGTTACCTAAGTTGTCCTCCTCGTCGCCGCCATTCTCAACGCAATGGTCTTTACCTGCCGCGGGTAGCGCCTTCCACTGAGCATTGAATACTCACATACCATAGCGTCGCGGTGCCCATCCACGAAGATGTATGCTGCCTCTCGGTGCACATGCTCGGCAGGCAAGCCAGTCACCGCGAGCTCTTCAATTGACTTACTCGCCCGCCCGTTCCTCCCTTCTAGCCGTAGGTGGTACATGACCGGTAGCTGGTAGTCCCCTCTATGCTTCTCCAGCGTCGCGACGATCCCGTTGTACCCGCAGATCTGCCATGATGTATTCTCATCGACGTGCGGCGTCCTCACACTCGTGACACTGTTCCAGCCGTCAGTGCTGCTAAGCCTCGGCCCGATTTCCTTGCCCGTGACACTTCCCAGTGGCTCACCCCTGATTCGCTGAGCGTTCCGAACCCCGGACTCCACGATCTGTACGGGTTGGTCATCAGCACCCTCTGTAGCGTCACTTTTCATTCCGCCTCCAAGCTCGTCACACTCCGGTCTTGACTTCAGGTCTGATTTCAACTCGTCCTGACTAGTTTCATGCTCTACTTTCTTTTCAGAATTTTCGGAACTTTCCCCAATTTTCTTTTCCAAATTTTCCGAATATGCCGCCATTTTCTTTCCCAGGTTTTCGAAATGTTCCGTTATTTTCTTTCCAAAGTTTTCAAAATGTTCAGTCAATTTCTTTTCCAAATTTTTCTGGTTTTCCAGAATTTTGGTAGTCAGGTCCTCTGCTAACTTCTTCTGGCCATCTTCCATCTTCTTCTGGACGTCCTCTATCTTGGAAGTTAACTTTTTTAACAGGAGTTGTATTTGAGCATCCATTTTATTTGTCTGACTTGAGTCGGGCATGCACTCACAGGAGAAATAGTGGACTGTGGTAAAATGACCTGCACCTTCAGGTGTTGTGTGGGTTTGTAATCCGGCTTCTGACACCAGTTGTTATATGTTGCCCCTAGTGGCAAGTTAGTTAACTGGATTACGGTGGATGAAAGCACAACACAATTGTTCCTTTAACGAAATATTAGCTTTATTGCAGGCCAGGAAAATACACCACAAAATAAGCACTGAATCTCACTGGGTTTCGTAACTTCGCACGTCATGTCGCCACACTACTGTCGCACAGGTAAAAACACGCACTAGCTCAAAGACACAGTCCCTCCCTCGCTGGTGAGGCCGCTTTATATAGGGAGGGTGGTGACTCAATGGACCTTTCCAGAGTAGGAGAGTTCACGGCTCCTCCCGAGAGTTCCATCACCAGGTACGCCGGGAACATTCCAGACCATTCACGCATTTTCCGGCCGGCCCGCGATGACTCACAGGTGCTTGGTTATTGTGACTGCCGGTGGGAGGGGCCAAGGGGGTGTGGGAACTCTCTATCTCTCGCTGCTGATCTGTCGAAGGCCACTAGATAGCTGCCTTGGTCTGTCACAATGCCCCTCCCTCCGAGAGCCTCCTGCCGGCCTGCGGCGACACGCAACAGTATATAAGTTTGCTGAAATATTTCGCGGATAACGTTATAACCAAAAAGCCGGGACACTACTTATATGGTATGGAGGCCTGGACTTTTGAAAGCTAGAACCAGATGCATTCAAAATGTTGATCCATCGAAGATTGCTAAAAATAACCTGGACCGATAAAGTTACGAACAAAGATGTCCTCAGAATAGCAAACAGTGATCATCAACTTTGTCTGCAATTAAATGTCATGTACTTAGAAGCCAAAAATATCAGTTGCTTCAACTAATATTGCAAGGCAAAATAGACGGCCAGCAAGGACGTGGCAGAAGACAAATGTCCTGGCTTCAGAACATCACTGAGTGGTCAGGGATTCGATCTGCAGGTGAATTGTTCTGACTTGCAGAAGTTAGAAACGCCTCTGCCATGGTGATCGCCAACGTTCGGAGGACCGAACATGGCACTTGAAGAAGAATACGGTATTAGAGGAATGGCTACATAAATCAACATGAAGCAATTAATTTTATTATATTTACAAATATATTACAGGGATTATTTCAGCCTGTTCTTCAGATACTGCTGCACTTGATGCATGGCATCTTTCCTCCCAGAACCTTCGAGCCACATGAGCTCGAGATGGATGTTGGAGCCCAGCGATCGTAATAACAGAGTAGCTTTCAACAAACAGCTCTCAATCTCTGAGGAAGCCCGGGCTCTCTTTGAACTATGTCCACAAGCTTCCTCTTCATCTTCGTCCTCCTCATCCTCAGAATCTCTAGTTCTTTTCCCACTTACTGATGACAGACTGTCCTGGGACACATCAGACTCATTCTCGTGCGTACCATTTGTTTTCTCGAGATGTGCTGTAGCCGTTGATGACTCTTGGCTATCGTTATCGTGTGACAATGTAGATGAGACAGTTTCCTGGTCTCCTTCACTGTTAGGATCATGGTTATCCAGCTGAGATATCTTAAACAATATCTTGTCATTCTCCTGCCTCTTTCCAGCGTCCTTGTCAACTTTAACTTCCTCGGATCTCTCCCTCAACATCTTTCTCCTCCTCCTCCTCTGGTGTGACCATGTGTTGGTAGCAGCACATATCTGGAGTGTCTTCATGTGCTTCTTCTCGCTCAGGACTTTGTAAGTGATCTGGAACAAGATGAGAAATGTTTTACCCCTACCCAAAGACCTAGTTGCAAGCGTGTAATGACAAGACTGTATTTACCATTCTGGTACCAAGTCGTTATGCTATTTTTACTATTCATACTGCAAACCCTAATACCCTGTTTAGATGTCCCGGTTGCCATCCTGATTAATCCCTGATCCAGATTAAGTTGGGACATCTAAAAGCAACAGGATTACATTATCTCGATTAACTCTCCCTCCAACAGGTTCAGCCCGATCCTGTTCCCACAACATTCGTGGCCATTGCAATCGTCGGTGTGTTCTATCCCCCTGCATTGTGTGAGTGAAGTAGGCAGTGGAAATGATGGCTATTTTGGATTTTCTAGTGTTTTGAAAGCGAGAAGTACGTAATGTTGTCCATGATGATTGTATTTATTTTGGTTGATATCAGATATATGAACATTGAGAGACACGAAATGATGGATGGAGAACAAACATACCAGTAATTAAACACGGAAAAATTCTTAGCGTTGGGGAAAGCCGTTGAAGATGAATAATAAAGATATAAATTTATTGTCATAAACATAGAAAGGGTTTCCGATAAGACCAAATGACTCGGGACGAACAAAGAATGATTTATGCAATAAATATCGTAGACCTGTGCATAAATATTTTAAGATATTTTTATTCCACACCAAGAGTAGGCTTTGCCTATGCATCTCCTCAGCATTTGTATAAAATTAAGAATATACATTAACAGGTTGAATTTTGTAAAGAGAATAACTAAAATACTTCAATACTGGAGGAAACAAACTACTGTAAATTTCTGCTATAACACTTGGAATTCAAAAGTTGGCAGAACTTAGCGATGTTATGCTGTTTTACTCGATTATCCTGTTGTTTCATGATGGGACGTCTAAACAGGTTCCAATGACAAATGCCGTTGATCGTGATTGGACATTATTCAGATCAGAGATGATCGGGATAGTGACCGAGATGTCTAAACATCCAACATTGGACACTTGCCGATATGTTTAATTCTCAGTTCCGGTGCTATGATTATGTAGTCTCTGCTGCCTTAACCCTAGAACACAAACCCTCGTAATTTTTACGACGTATACTTGGCAACACGGCTCTATCTGCTAGGCTTTTCTCGCCACGTTGCTGTCCTACTCAGTAGCTTCCTACAATACTGCGAGCTTCATCAGTGTGCGTGAATTGTTAGAGTGAGTCTGTCGATTTCAAATTGAAGACCCTTGCGTCGTAAAATTTACGACGATTTGGGACTACGTATGCTAAACTTAGCAAGGTAAGTTCTGTAACAAAGTTAAATTACAGCACTATTCTGAATTAAATAAGTATTTAGAACCGTAGAACTTGTCACATACATACTGGTAAGAACTGTTTATCACATCTGTCCGGCTCAGAAAAGGCGAATGACGACAACATACTGCAGCGAATGTCACCGCGCATATTGCAAGGAACATAGAGCAAATCTTTGCACTAACTGCTGTAAATGAGACACCGGGGACTTGAAAACCTGGGAGTTAACACTCTGTAAAATAACTTACATGTTAATACGTGCTTCTTATATTATATTTTGTGTGCAATTACATTTTATTCAGCATGGAAATAAATAGTCGTAAATTTTACGAGGGTTTGTGTTTATGTATTACCAAATTAGGGTTTGTGTTCTACGGTTAAATAAGTTACTCACAATGTAACCTTATCATTTGACCCTGATCATTACGATCAAGGTGATTTAAAGCATAATTTCTTACTGCTGGGTCTAAACAACATAATATTCACTGTTACCATTCGTGTCAAAGTCACCATGTTTGCAGATACTAAAACTGGCACTTATAATATATCTTAAAATTCGGTAGCATAAGTTTATCCTCATCTGTCGCTTTATACGAGGGCAGTTTTTAAAGTAAGGGCAGTTATTTTTTTAAATTAACCGAATATTTTATTTTGAAACCACATTTATTTTTAGACTTAACATACCTTCCTCTATTTTTCTACATAGTTGCCTCAGTTTTTATTTAGGCACTTATCATACCTTAAAACTAAGTTCTGAAATCCCTCTGCATAAAAGTTTGCCGCCTGCTCTGACAACCAAGAATTCACGGCTATTTTCACTTCTTCATCGTCGGCGAAGCGCTTCCCACCAAGAAGACGTTTCAGCTGTGAAAAGAGTTGGAAATCGCTCGGAGCTAGGTGAGGGCTATACAGTGGGTGATCCAAAACTTCCCACCCAAAAGAGTCAACCAGTTCCCAAGTCCGGGAAGCAGTGTGAGGTCTTGCGTTATCGTGAAGGTGCAAAATTCCCTTCGTCAGCAAGCCGCATCTTTTGTTCTGAACTGCACATCGGAGTTTGGTCAAAGTTGCGCTGTAGGCTTCTGCGTTGATCGTCGTTCCTTGTGGCATTAAGTCCACTAGCAAAACACCACGCCTTTCCCAGAACACAGTTGCCATGATTTTGCGCCGTGACGGCGTTTGTTTGGGTTTGACCTTGACAGGAGAGTTGAGTGTCGCCATTCCATTGACTGTTGCTTGGTTTCAGGGGTGGAATGGGATACCCATGTTTCATCTCCTGTGATGATTCGACTCAACATGTCATCCCCTTCTTGGGCATAACGAGTCAAAAAAGTGAGGGAACTAGCCAATCTCTTTCGTTTGTGGTCTTCTGTGAGGAGTCTGGGTACCCATTGAGAGCACAATTTCCTGAACTTTAGGTTTTCAGACACAATTTTATACAGTGCAGATCTAGATAATTGAGGAACATCCATTGATAGAGTGGTTATCGTGAATCTTCGGTCCTCGTGAATTTTCGTGTCAATTACAGTCACCAAGTCATCTGTGATCACAGATGGTCGACCTGAGCGTTCATCGTCATGAACATTTTCACAGCCACTTTTGAACTCGCGAAACCATTTTTGCACTTTACCTTCCGTCATTGCATTATCACCATACACCCCACAAAGCTGATGATGAATGTCTGCAGCCAACACGTTTCTTGCACTCAAAAAACGTATCAGAGATCGTACCTCACACACAGCGGGCGAATCAATAATCTTGAACATTGTAAAGATGCACAGTTCAGTGTACAGGTTAGCTACACAGCTGCAACTGACACCTGCTTGTTCGCAAAAGATGCCGGGAGGTAGCGCATACGCTTGCTGCGGCGTGCACCCTAACTACGGGCTTAAAAAAAACGGCCCTTATTTAAAAAACAGCCTTTGTAGATTGCTTTGAAGCCATTTTCAGTGTTGCCTTATTGAGAAATACAGTATTTCATCATTCTTATATAAGACTTTTCATGAGATACAGGCTTTTTTGAAAGCTACATTGCGGCAGTTATAAGCTGGAAATTGTCAATTCCTATAAATACCTGGGACTTACACTGCAAGCAACAGGCAAAACCTTCACTAAACATAGAGGAAAGATGTTCGGCAGTGATTAAGGCCATGTTCGACATAAAGAAACTCCAGAAACTCTCTTTAGGCACAGCACTACGACTATTCCACATCAAAATAGCTCCAATTGTGTGCTATGCGATCAGCAAAATATGGGTGCACCTAACAGCTGTGAACTTCAGGAGACTAGAGGCAGTCAAAGCATCCTTCCTCAAGAGAGCCCTCCAAGTATTCAAATCCACCAGATCAAGGATTATATATTTGCTGGCGGACACAGACTTCTTTGTGAAAGAGAAAAGTCAGAGCCATGGCCTTCAATTCACACCGGCTTATGATCAGAATCAGGGAAGAAAAAGCAGCAAACATAAACCCGAATTTCTTTCGGACACATGCAATGAACAACGGGGAATGGAAGAAGCCAAACTTTGAGTTACGGCATGTATACATGAGAACAGTGGCACATGGATTCCATAACAAGATTTGTAGACAACGAGGACACCACCTGGCGTCGGAATTATGTACAGTGGAATCTCGTTAGTACGTTTTTCAAGGGACTGAAAAATTTGGACGTCATATGCGGGAAAACGTACTATTGAAAAACTCCATACTGCATTTACAACGTATAAGAAAGAACGCGGCGTAAATATGGACGTTCAATCGCCGACCTTAGTAAGTGATTGTATGCACTACTACAGTCACGACATAAACATAGGTTATCAGTAACTTACACGCAATAAATAACATAAAAATGAATTACTGTACCTCTACTCTACAGTATAATACAGGGTCTTTATTTTTGCTTAGCAAGGACATTTTCGCTCTCGCTCTCGGCCAGTGACGGCTCTGTTGGCGGCGACCGCGCACGCATATGTGGCCTAAGGCTGAATACGGTGCTTAAAATCAGTAGCCTACCATGCAGTTTTACTGGCCATGATTTACAGTAGATGCTGAAAATGTTCCCCATCCGCTTCCAAACACATATAATACAGGGTCTTTCTTTATATTTGATCAGCAAGGACATTCTCGCACTCGCGCTCCGCCAGTGACGGCTCTATCGCCGGCGACCGCGCACGCATATGTTTGAAGCACGGGCTTGCTTGAACCACTTCAATAAAGCGCTTTCTAGTTCAGGAAACTGTCCCTCTCGCACACGTTTCCTTTTGCCACTCACCCCTTCTTCAAATGCACGTTCAATTTCCTTCCTTTTGCCGAGAATCGTGTTCAGTGTAGATGGAGGAATGTTCCACTTTCGCGCTATATCCACACGCGTCATGTGAGGATTACAGTCCACGTCTCGAATGTATTTAATCTTCTCGTCATTAGTTATCTGCCGTACTTTCTTCTTATCCATTATGAAACACGCAATAAAATATGTCATAACTGGACGTGGACACTAAGAACTAGAAGACAATAGTGCGGAACACGAAGACATTAATGTGCCTACGTGAGAAATAAACAAAGGGAAGGGGGTGAAGGACAGCGGGAGAGAGACACGTCACCTGTGTTGCGTCATAGCTATAGCCACTTCTACGCCGTCAAACACAATAAAATAATCTACACTGTCAATAACTATTAGAGAATATGAGGCAATATCGCGTCGTGTTTTCCAGAAGCCGAATTTTAAAATGAAATAAGAGTAAAATACGGTTCACTAACAAATAGTTCAATGGAGATTTGATCGTTGTAAGCGGGAATAGAGAACGTATTAAGGGGATATATCAACATGAATTTAGTAGGATAGGGACTTGAGAAAGGAGAGAAAGGGCAGCGGGAGAGACACGCGTCACCTGTGTTGCGTCATTGCTATAGCCACTTCTACGCCGTCAAACACAATGAAATCATCTACACTGTCAATAACTATCAGAGAATATGAGGCAATATCGCGTCGTGTTTTCCAGAAGCCGAATTTTATAATGAAATAAGAATAAAATCCGGTTCGCGTACAAATTGTACAAAGGAAATTTGATTGTCGTAAGCGGGAATAGAGAACGTATTAAGGGGATATATCAACATGTATTTTGTAGAATTGGGACTGGGACTTGAGAAAATCATAGCGCTAAGCGGGAAAACGTCGTAACCGAGAACGTGCTAACGAGATTCCACTGTACTTGCATTCTCTGTGGACAGTTTTGTGGACAATATCACATACTCACTTGCCAATCACGGGCTCACTCTTTGACTGTTGATGCAAAAGACGATCGTATCTAACGATTACCATTGAATTAACATACGTACACATTGTGTTCAATAAACTTATTATTAAATGCAAAGAACACAGATTATTTAAACAATTTACAAAAAATATAGACCAAAACAGGTTACCTGAACAGCCTGTAGACATTCCACAACTTCAGGTAAGTATCAACAGTAGATCTTTGTACACATTAGTAGTAACAATATTTTATGTTGTAGTTACAGGATTTTATCATCACAACAGAGTACTTGCAGTTCATTTGCGCACATTAGTTTACAATTCTACTGTAGTTTTAGGGCTTACTGCTTAAGTGTATCACATAATACACCTTCATAGATTAGTTTGGGGGAGGAAGATAGTTTTTGTTGATGGGATCGTCATTTCTAAGTTTTGCAACATTAAAATAAATAGTTCTTTTTCGGAGCTTAAAGCCTTAATATTTATCAGTAAATTACCTCACTTACAAAGTTTTTTGACAGGTTTTCTTGCAGGTCATCATCATCATCATCTTGCACAGTTTCCAGCCACTGGCCGGGTCTGTTTGGAACTCAGGCCTCTCCAACGTCTTCTGTCTTCCCACCATCTCTCAGCCTCCACCCTTGTCCAGTCTTCTCCTCTCTTCTTCACGCTTTCTTCCACCCCCTTCAGCCACCTGTCTCTCGGTCTTCCTCTCGGTCTCTTTCCTATCCACTTCGTCTCGTGTATCCTTCTGGGTATCCTCTTCTCCTCCATTCGTTTTACATGTCCATACCATCTTAGTCTAGATTTCTCTATACCATCCTGTAATGGTTCCTCCTTCATTAATTCTCTGGTCCTCTAATTTCTTATTCTGTCCATCTTTGTAGCTCCAATACTGCTTCTCAAGAACCTCATCTAACTGGCCTGTATTTTGCTCTTCTCCCTTCCTTTCATAACCCAGGTCTCGAAGACATACGTCAGGATAGGGACATAGTACGTCCGATATATGATCTTTTTGCTGTTCTGAGGGGGATCCTTGCTCCATAACATGCTTCTCACACTCCTCCGGAATGCTTCTGCCTGTCTCCCCCGCTAATTTATTTCTCTATCGTTTCTTCCATTATCTTGTATCAGGCTTTCCAGATACTTGAAATTCTCCACTTTCATCAGCTATTCCCCACCAATTGTTATTCCCGTTGTGGTTTTTTCCTTCTTCCTTGTTGTGATCACCATCTCACTCTTATTTATGCTAAATTTCATCCCATATCCTTGTATTATTCCTTCCCACACGTCCAACTGCTCCTGTACCTCCTCCTCCTTGTTTTCCCAAATCATCAAATCATCACAGGTGACCCTCCATTTATGCGATGAATTCATTCCGAGTAATCATCACGTAATACATCATCATCATCATCTTGAACAGTTTCCAGCCCCAGACTGGGTCTGTTTAGAAAACAAGTCTCGCTACTTAGTCCTTTCTTCCCACCACCTCTCCGCTGTCACTCTGGTCCAGTCCTCACCTCTCTTCTTGACACATTCCTCCACTCCTTTCACCCATCTATCTCTTGGTCTTCCCCTTGGTTGTTTCTTCTGCATCTCATGTATCCTCTTGAGCATCTTCTTCTCTTCCATTCTCTTTAATTGTCCATACCACCTCAGTCTTGATGTCTCAATCCTACCTTGGAAGGGCTCCTCTTTCACTATTTCCCTGACCTTTTCATTCCTCACCCTGTCTCTTCTTGTTACTCCGATCCTACTTCGCAGGAACTTCATTTCACTTTCCTGTATTCTGCTTATGTCACTTTTCTTCATTATCCACGTTTCTGATGCATAGGTCAGTATCGGGATATAGTAGCTTCTGTATAACACTCCTTTGCTTTTTGTGGGACATCTTTATTCCACACTAAGCTCCTAATGCTTCTCAGAAATCATCACGTAATACGAAAACGTGTAAAGTGAATGTATTATAATATGGTTTAGGAGTTCGGGACTATTTCAAGGAAAAAATAAAAATCTACGAATGCTAAACAAATGCAATTTTAGCCTGAATAACCGTGGATATTGGGATTGAAAGTTTAGTTTGATATTTAATCCATTGGGCCAATATTCGTTACATTTTCTCCATAATTTATGTTATCTTGGATGACGTCATTCTGGTCGCACTTTTGCAGCTTTCTTTAATTTTTTCTGCTTGACTTCTTATGGTTCTAAGAGTTGATTCTGAGATTCCTGTAGCTCTGACAATGTCCACAGTGCGCTCATTGCATTCATATCGCTTTATAACTTCCAGATATTTTTCAATGGTTTCCTTTGCTTTTGGAAGCATTTTGATCACACTTTCTTTTCTCCGTAACGTTTTAAGAAACAATAAAATACAGCTTGTTAATTCAATGCTCTTTTTAATAATGGCCACATGCCACCAGTCAATACAGCTACTCAGCATTCTCTTTAAGACTGACTGAACGCCGCCTTGCAGTGCTGCACACTCTATTACAAAATCGTCCCACAGTGTGATTGTGAATCCGCAACCTAACTTGTAGGCTATATTTTTATTTTATATAATTATGTACTGCAACCATTCTGATTGCAAGGCTCAGCTCTTTTGGGTTGGGAATATGGCGCTTGCTGGGAGGGCAGTTTGCATCTCTGTGTGGCATGGCAGGTGGCCTTGCCAATGAAGTTAGATGTTTTGTATAGTTTCTTTTATATGTTCCTTTTTTGATGCTGTTTTGTTTTTAGATATATCTATATCTATTCTTGTTAAAGTCCATACTGCTAAATTTTGTATTAGAGTATCTGTCCGTTTTATCTTTGGAGATAGGGTATTGTTCCATGTTAGTATCTGTTGAGATGTTTATTGTGTTTTTGGTCTTGGAAGTAGATAAGGTTTTGTGTGAAGAGATCCCGAGAAGTGAAGTGTTAGTGATTGATGCTTAGTGTTAAATACTAGAAGAATAAAATGGAGAGAGATGTTATTTTTAAAATAAAGCTCCCTAATTGTGAAATAACTACCACACCCCGATAACCCAGAAAGAAGTATGTACGGTTACAATTATGGCGCCCAACGTGGGGATCGATAAAGGGAAGTTAGAAAAATTACAAAATGACACACCGAGGGGAAGGAATGGGGGTTATGAATGATAGTTTGATACAAATGCTACTGAGTGAAATAAAAGGAGAGATTAAGAAGCAAGGAGAATCTATGAGTAAGGAGATTAAGGAACAGGTAGGCTCTGTAAATGAGAATGTAGTGTCAGTGACCAAACAGATAGTAGAAGTGAAGGAATTTTCAAGTAAGTTAATTCAGGAGAGCAACAGGGCCACGAACACAAGGATCGAGAGTCTCAGGAAAGAAATACAGGACCATAAGTCTGCACTTAATAGTAGTATGGAGTTGGAATCCTGGAAAGTGGCTGTAGAGGAGGAAGAAGTGGAGGATAAGATAAAAAAAGGAGGAAGTGAATGAGATAAGTGATTCACTTGAAGGAAAGCAAGAAAATTATCAGCGATGTGGGGGGCGTGAGAAAGCAGGTGATATGGAAGAAACTGGAGAGGAGGCAGGTGAAAGAAAGGAAAAGGTACAAGAGAAAGGAGAAGTGGATAACGGAGAAGGTGAAATGGAAGAAACTGAAGAGAAAGGAGAATCAGATGAGGTTGGTAATGAAGAAAGTAGCAATCAAGAAAAAGAGGCTAAAGATGAGGATGAACGTGCAAGAGTGAGCCATGGAGAAGACAACATACTAGAAGAAGATAAGGTGAAGAAGAAACAGGGGAAAGCCAAGTGGAAGAAGAGAAAGGAACTGTTGAGTAAGACAAGACAGACGAGGAAGAGGTGGAAAATGTGGAAAGGAAGAAGAGAGAAGTGGTTGAGAATGAAGACAAAGAGGACCAGGAGAATAGATAAAAGAATGAGTTGGAAAGCAAAGAGGAGTAGGAAGAAGATGAGATGTCAGGTAAAGGAAGATAAGAGAGTGAAGGATCAGACCAAAGGAGGAAGAAGAAGAAGAGGAAGAAAGGAAAATATGATATTAAATCAGAGGAGTCAGACCAAAAGAAGAAAAAGAAAGGAAAATATGATGATACTGAATCAGAGGAGACAGACCAAAGGAAGAAGAAAAAGAGAGGTTTGGAATACAAGAGACGGGGAGGCAGGAGGCATCGTAGAAGACGACGAAGCAGGCGTGGAGGCAGGGGGAGAAAGGGGAGAACGAAGATGATAACGATTCTGCCATTCCTTCTGATTATGATGATGTCCGATTTTCTGATGGAGGAGGAGTGTTTGACGAACTAGATGATATAGTATTGGTTACTTCATCTGAGGAGAGTGATACAACGTTATGTGATGTTGATAATCTATAATTTGTTGTACTCTGTGTGTGTTTTTAGTATGCTTGATGTATATTACGTTTTATGTATGTATTTTTAATGTATGTGATCCTCACGTGAGAATCACATAGAGGGGCGATTACAACCATTCTGATTGCAAGGCTCAGCTCTTTTGGGTTGGGAATATGGCGCTTGCTGGGAGGGCAGTTTGCATCTCTGTGTGGCATGGCAGGTGGCCTTGCCAATGAAGTTAGATGTTTTGTATAGTTTCTTTTATATGTTCCTTTTTTGATGCTGTTTTGTTTTTAGATATATCTATATCTATTCTTGTTAAAGTCCATACTGCTAAATTTTGTATTAGAGTATCTGTCCGTTTTATCTTTGGAGATAGGGTATTGTTCCATGTTAGTATCTGTTGAGATGTTTATTGTGTTTTTGGTCTTGGAAGTAGATAAGGTTTTGTGTGAAGAGATCCCGAGAAGTGAAGTGTTAGTGATTGATGCTTAGTGTTAAATACTAGAAGAATAAAATGGAGAGAGATGTTATTTTTAAAATAAAACTCCCTAATTGTGAAATAACAACCACACCCCGATAACCCAGAAAGAAGTATGTACGGTTACAATTATGGCGCCCAACGTGGGGATCGATAAAGGGAAGTTAGAAAAATTACAAAATGACACACCGAGGGGAAGGAATGGGGGTTATGAATGATAGTTTGATACAAATGCTACTGAGTGAAATAAAAGGAGAGATTAAGAAGCAAGGAGAATCTATGAGTAAGGAGATTAAGGAACAGGTAGGCTCTGTAAATGAGAATGTAGTGTCAGTGACCAAACAGATAGTAGAAGTGAAGGAATTTTCAAGTAAGTTAATTCAGGAGAGCAACAGGGCCACGAACACAAGGATCGAGAGTCTCAGGAAAGAAATACAGGACCATAAGTCTGCACTTAATAGTAGTATGGAGTTGGAATCCTGGAAAGTGGCTGTAGAGGAGGAAGAAGTGGAGGATAAGATAAAAAAAGGAGGAAGTGAATGAGATAAGTGATTCACTTGAAGGAAAGCAAGAAAATTATCAGCGATGTGGGGGGCGTGAGAAAGCAGGTGATATGGAAGAAACTGAAGGAGAGGAGGCAGGTGAAAGAAAGGAAAAGGTACAAGAGAAAGGAGAAGTGGATAACGGAGAAGGTGAAATGGAAGAAACTGAAGAGAAAGGAGAATCAGATGAGGTTGGTAATGAAGAAAGTAGCAATCAAGAAAAAGAGGCTAAAGATGAGGATGAACGTGCAAGAGTGAGCCATGGAGAAGACAACATACTAGAAGAAGATAAGGTGAAGAAGAAACAGGGGAAAGCCAAGTGGAAGAAGAGAAAGGAACTGTTGAGTAAGACAAGACAGACGAGGAAGAGGTGGAAAATGTGGAAAGGAAGAAGAGAGAAGTGGTTGAGAATGAAGACAAAGAGGACCAGGAGAATAGATAAAAGAATGAGTTGGAAAGCAAAGAGGAGTAGGAAGAAGATGAGATGTCAGGTAAAGGAAGATAAGAGAGTGAAGGATCAGACCAAAGGAGGAAGAAGAAGAAGAGGAAGAAAGGAAAATATGATATTAAATCAGAGGAGTCAGACCAAAAGAAGAAAAAGAAAGGAAAATATGATGATACTGAATCAGAGGAGACAGACCAAAGGAAGAAGAAAAAGAGAGGTTTGGAATACAAGAGATGGGGAGGCAGGAGGCATCGTAGAAGACGACGAAGCAGGCGTGGAGGCAGGGGGAGAAAGGGGAGAACGAAGATGATAACGATTCTGCCATTCCTTCTGATTATGATGATGTCCGATTTTCTGATGGAGGAGGAGTGTTTGACGAACTAGATGATATAGTATTGGTTACTTCATCTGAGGAGAGTGATACAACGTTATGTGATGTTGATAATCTATAATTTGTTGTACTCTGTGTGTTTTTAGTATGCTTGATGTATATTACGTTTTATGTATGTATTTTTAATGTATGTGATCCTCACGTGAGAATCACATAGAGGGGCGATTGCAACCATTCTGATTGCAAGGCTCAGCTCTTTTGGGTTGGGAATATGGCGCTTGCTGGGAGGGCAGTTTGCATCTCTGTGTGGCATGGCAGGTGGCCTTGCCAATGAAGTTAGATGTTTTGTATAGTTTCTTTTATATGTTCCTTTTTTGATGCTGTTTTGTTTTTAGATATATCTATGTCTATTCTTGTTAAAGTCCATACTGATAGATTTTGTATTAGAGTATCTGTCCGTTTTATCTTTGGAGATAGGGTATTGTTCCATGTTAGTATCTGTAGAGATGTTTATTGTGTTTTTGGTCTTGGAAGTAGATAAGGTTTTCTGTGAAAAGATCCCGAGAAGTGAAGTGTTAGTGATTGATGCTTAGTGTTAAATACTAGAAGAATAAAATGGAGAGAGATGTTATTTTTAAAAGAAAAAAAGGAAGATTGTAGTTTAACGTGACCGTTAATCTCGCGATCATAAGCCACGGGACCTCCGTTTTACGTGGAATCCGAACCACCGGACATGGCATTTCACATCGAAAATCTCACATGCATTGACCGGGAATCGAACCCGGTCCGCCTTGGTGAGAGGCATACAGCTAGACCGCTGAGCCACCACGCCCCCTATTTTTAAAAGAAAACTCACTAATTGTGAAATAACAACCACGCCCCGATAACCCAGAAAGAAGTATGTACGGTTACAGTACTACATACCCATACTGACTTACGCAATTGAAACATGTACCCTTTCTAAAAGAGATAACAGTAGACTTCAGGCATCCGACTTGAAGTTTGTGCGTCCCATGCTTCAGAGGACAAGAAAGGATAAAGTAAGAACTGAAATAAATCGTGCAGAAGCAGGTATTAACCACTGTAATGGAGACCTTACAGACGTCTCGCCTGAGGTAGTATGGACATGATGATGATGATAGCAAACACTCGTCTCGAGTAGGTTGGCCTTCCAATGCTGGATGACTCTTCATTGATGAGTCCGGAGGTGACAAAAAAGCCCAATGCGGGAGACGCACAGTTTTCCGCAGTGATGACAGATAGTATCAGGTCCAGGTGAGACATCCGCATTCATTCCCTGTCTTCTAGTGAACACTCTGTTCCTTCTGCACTGCCTCCGACCTTCTATCATACATCGGTGGTTTTCTTCAAAAAGTATCGCACCACGATGAACAATTGATCTCCAGGATGAGCGATCAAGAGCTAAGGCACATATGCATTTTAGCCTTTAGTACGTCTTTGAATCGCTTCCTCGGACCTCCCACACAGCGCTTGCCCTCAGTTAGTTCAGAGCAAAACACTTGCTTGGGAATGCGATTATTGGGCATGCGGATTACGTGTCCTGTCCATCGCAGCTGACGTTTTAAAAGCATGGCTTCAACACTGGTAGTCTGTGCTTCTTCGAGAATGCTGGTGTTTGTGCGTTTGTCTTGCCATGCCCACGAAGAATTCTCCTCAAACATCGCTGGTGATATTGCTCCAGCTTTTTAAAATAACGTCTGTAGCATGTCCAGGATTCAGATCCGTAAAGTAAGGTGGGAACTACAACTGACAAGGGAAGTCTCTGAACCGGGGAATCGCGGATCCTGCTGAAACTTAGCAAATATGTTGCTTGAGCCCAACTAGGCAGAAACATGAAGAAAAATCTTTCGGAAATTAACTCCTGCCCTCCGTAGACGGCAATAAGTACAACAATTTTGAACTGTGCGCGCTGATCAAGCGCGGGAGTGCCTCACGCCTGATTGGTGGCTCAAAAGGTCATGCTCCAAACGACTGCCCTCCCGTACTCGCGCTCACAACCTGCGCTGCGGCGTGGACATTAATGCTGCATCTTTACAATATATTGCACGTCGTGCTTTATTATTAATCATGCAATGTAAGGTATCACAAATACATATCATTACAACAGAACACAGAGTAAACTGAACCAATAGTCAAACAAGTGAGCAAGTGACCAAGCTACTTCACATAGTTCTGACAACAGTGATGTTCGTGGTAATAATGTTGGAAACACAAACTGGTTTTACACCATCCACACCGTATGAAACACGGGCGAGTGCAAGTACTACATTGTATTGCACTGATATCGAAACAATATGGCACAGGGTGTTCAAACCCACCGGGATTGATGGACAGGTACTGACTTCGGTAGCATGCTTATTGCCACATTGAAGTAAAACGAGGGGACGACAATTGGTGATATGTCAGAGACTGCATTTTCAAGATTGTATTTCTCTGGGCCAAATTGATGTCAAAATTCAATAACCGAACGGTGTTCGAAAATCTACGGTCAAAGCTTTTCCAGACCCTAAAGCCGTATACATCCAATGGTTGACAATAGGCTGTGGCTCCAGGAGGTATCATCATCAGTCGTATGCGCTCTTCACTTTCTAACGATTTATGTCCAGAAAAGGAATCCAGAAGGAGTGCCGCATTGCCGGACGGTACATGCTGTTTGAAAACATTGTGAAACCAATCCTTCAATTGTGCGGATCCCATTTTGCCAGATTTTGTAGGAACAACGTAAATATTGTCATGTGCAAACGTAGTTTCTTTCACCCTTTTTCCAAACACACCTTTTGGTTCTTTCAGAGTTATGAAGAGAGGTCCTATTAGCTTGTCGGCTGCTGTTATTGTTGGCATTATTGTATAACTGTGCGTTGTGGCCCCCACTGATTGCACTTTGGAGCACACCGTTTTCGACCCTTTTATAGCCAGTGTCCTACCCGAACACATCTCCAAATTGAACCCACTTTGATCACTATTACATACGTTCCCAGGGCCGAGAGAATCAAGAACCGATGTAACCTCTTCTACGAATATTTCTGCTGCTGACATAATATCCATTTCTCAATGGGCATTCTTTGATGTCATCACAGTTGTTATTTTTCGCGAAATGATATTATAGCGATCCTTAAAGTGCTGCACCCAGGAATGGCTGGCTTTAAATCCCGTACATTTTACGTCCTGTGCAGCTAGCACAGCCCATTGCTGAATTGTCACGTCATGTATAACTTCATTATTCTGGTGGGCAATGTCAAATTGGGCTTTTACGACACATGTTGTTCTCCTCGATTTGTCGCGGCGGGTGTCTCCCCTTTTCACTTGCTCTGCCCACAAATATAAATCTTTCTTGCTTTATAAACGGTGAAACTTACTTTTTACCGACGAAAAGGAAAGCGGGCGCCTCTTACCTCTTTTCCAATAATCAACAGCATTTTGTTTGTATTCCATACCTACAGCTTCATCTGACACTTTCCTGGGTGAGCTATCGGTGGCAGTCCAAATATTATCTTCATCAGAGTTGTTGGTGTTACTGGTGTTACTGTCATCCAGTAGCTCATGTGTGGCGACAGTAAGAGTAGAATAGGAGTCCACGTTCATAGTGCTGTTCTCTTTACAACCAGTTATGATACCTGTAAATATCAATAAGCACAACAAATAAACACACTTGTTACAAGAGACGAACGCCAGAAAGTCAGATAGGCACAAAACCATCAATAGCCTATAGCCTACCATCCAAACCGTCCAACAGGTCCTGTTCTTGAATGCTGAGAGGCCTTTCCATACATTTTCCATATTTTTCCTCCAGACAACATATAACTTTTGCAATGTTAATGTTCATCATGCAATGCATGGGCACTCTCCGTATACGGATATAAGCGTATGCCGGGTCTGTCGCCTCTCATTCGGTGACTGTACGCCGTAGGCCGGGAAGCAACCTCTGACGCAGCCAATGAAGCTCACGCCGCTGGCGCGCCAATTTAAACGTGTAAATCTTAATTTTTCATCTAGTACAAGGGGAAGTTAATTTCCGAAAGATTTCTCTTCACGGTTCTGCCTATTTGGGCTCACGCAACGTATCTGCAACGTTCCAGCAGGATCTGCGATTCCCCGGTTCAGAGACTTCCTTTGTGAGTTGTACACAAGGATCTTCGTTGCAGCATTGATATCATGGTTGTCAAAAACTCTAGACCTTAATCTTGCAAAGGATGCCCCAGCACGGTTAATCCTGTGTTGGATTTTGGAATCTATATTTGCACTTGATGACAGGGTGCTGCCAAGATAAGGAAAGGTGTTAACTTCTTGAAGCTTCGCTCCATCGATGGTGACATTGATGTTTCTTTGTCCTTGTCCAGGGGCTGGTTGGTAGACGACTTGGGTTTTACTGGTGTTAAGTTTCAGCCCAATCTTTTTGTATGCTGAAGAAAAAGCATTCAGGATTTTCCTAAGTTCGTCCTCTGATTGAGCTACTACTGCATTATCATCAGCGTACTGTAACTCAACCAATGCAGCAGGAGATGTTCGAGTCCTTGCCTTCAGACGGCTCAAATTAAATATCTTCCCATCCATCCTGTAAGTTATCTGGACATATGGACATATTCAACGGATGAAAGATGAACAAAAGGCAAAGGCATACTTCACTCTGAATATCAAAGGAAGAAGATGTGTTGGAAGACCTAAAAGGAAATGGATAGACCAGATTAAGGGTGACTTGGCAGACAAAGGGCTGGATTGGGAGAGCACTCATGAAGACCAACTATTCATGGATAGAAAGAAATGGAGAGGACTCCTTCACAGCACCCGGGTGACTGGAGCTGTTTAAGATGATGATGATGTACATTTTTAAAGATCGCGTTATAGCGAAAACGCATAAAGTGAGAACGCGTGTAACGAGGGAAGACTATTTTGTTTTTAGAGGGTTGAGCCTGTCTGTGTCACTGTAGATTTGGTAGTGTTTTGTAGAGCTATTTGTCTTGCATATTTGGATATGAGGACGCTCGCTTGACGAGCGAAACATGTCATCCCTTAGTTTTCTTCTTCTTCTTAGCGCTTTCCCATTGGGTTGGGGTCTGCTTTTCGCATCATTGAGCACCACTTCACTCGGTCAGCTGCATCTTCTGGTTGGAAATTTGCAGCTTTCATATCGATGTTGATAGTATCTTTCCACCGTTTTTTAGGCCTTCCTCTTGCGGTCTTCTCCCACCAACCTTCAGTTAGTGGGAAGTATCTACCACAATGTTACTTCTTGCTCTCAACACATGGCCATAGCATCGAAGTCTGTGTTCAGCCATCTTATCAGGAATTGGGACCACGCCAAATTGTTGCCTGATATTATCCAGGGTGTCTACCAAAACCAACTAACAGATTTCCCTGACAATTCCCTCTTTTTTCCAGGATAAATCAGAAAATTCCCTGAGGAACAGCAGCGGCCATAATAAATATAAAAAACAGAGTATGTACTTAAAGAGCACTTCAAAAAGTGCTTGAACAATAAAGGGTAGCATGAAAAGTTGGAAAAGAAAAAAATAATCTATATTTTGCCAATTTCTAAATTTTTCATCCAGAAAAACTATAGTAACTTATTTTACTTGCGAGTATTGAAAGTAGCTTGTCAATAGTAATGCTCTCAGAAATCGTACAGTTACACATTTATATACAAATACACAGTGTACACGTGTAATTTGTGTGCTCTATCTTGCAAGAAATGAGAGCTTACTGATTTAACGTCAGTACGAACATACATCTACAACAATCATCACTAGAATATACTTTTAGCCCATCAAAATTTAAATTCTTAATTTCCAATTATTCAAGGTTGGACCTTCTAAAACTAAAATTCCGTGAGTGTCAATGAAATACCCTGATAATTCTCTGAGTTTTCCAGGATTTAAAAATTCCCTGAATATTCCCTGTTTTCCATGTTTTCCAGAGTAATAGACACCCTGTTATCGTTATACAAGTGGTCTCGCAGAGAAATGCCCATAGTTCGTCGCAGCATCCACATTTCCATTGCGTGGAGAGAATGTTGGGCACTTTCAGTGCTATACAGTGCAACTGGTCGTATGAATGTACGATAGATTTTAGACTTCAGGTAAGTTGGTATTTGCTTATCGCACAGAACCCCTGTGACATCTCTCCAATGCATCCATGCTGCATTGATCCTTCCTCGATGTACAACATTACTGATGCATCCATAACTTCGCAGCTGGGATCCTTGATACTGGAAGGTGTCCACCCTGGCCAGGATGTACTACTCATTTGAATAGATCCTGGTGATGGAATGGTTTCCAGGTATTCAGTCTTTTGTATGTTCAGTCGCAGACCAAATTGTTGTAGCCTGTCATGCCATGTTTGAACTTGTTGTTCAATAGTCCGAAACAAAACAGTAGAGTCTCGCAAACTCGGCCTAATGTGGACCGAAGGGTGGCCGAGTTCGCGAAAATGCCGGGATATCGGGAATTGTGTTAAAAAAATGAAATAAGTTGTTTGTTTTCGTTTAAAAGTAATGCAATGCAGTACGTTTGTTTTTAACAGAAACACAAGTTTTAAAACGATTAAGCCCCTACAATTACAGTACTAGAATATATAGTTCAGTACTGTACTACTGTACTGCATAAAAATCAAGGAAAACAATTACTGTAAATTATAAAAGAAAACGTAGAAAAACTAGGTCTACAAATTATTTTTATAATATGTACACTGTACAGTATATGTACAAAACAATTCCTGTATGCAAATAGTCTTTTCACTTAATAAGAATTACCATTTATTCTTTTGCAAAAAAGTAAGTAATGTTCTTTTGCTTTTCGCTTTGAAAAAACCTGTTCCTTGAAGCCTCGTCACGAAGACGGCGAAGAAACAGAATTACGGAGAATGCGCAATCAAATAAAAACAACGCTCTGCGCGAGAACCGTTAGTTTACTTCTTACTGCCAACAGTTTGTGCATTTACAGTACTGTACTGTACAACTCCCTGTATTTATCAGGTCGTCGTTACTCTTCTTACTATGTACTGTAGGTCAACTTGTTTCGCGTCGTAGTTAACTGTCGATAATTTCATTGATGGAGAGGACGAAAGAAAACATAATAACGCTCTGTGCGGAAACACAGTAACAAACAACAATCATGATTTTTTTCTCCTGTCAGGGTGGCCGAGAAATCCGGAGTGCCGGGTTACCGAGTGCCGAGTTTGCGAGACTCTACTGTATATATAAATATTAATCACATGTAATTTATTTCAGGTTATTTTTCATATATTCTAGTGATTGGAATGATTTTGTGATGACCAACTAAAAGCTACAATATTAAATTGTTAATATGGCAACACTGGAAAATGGCTTCAAAGTTAACTTAACTCAATGATGATGATGAAAGTACCTTAGTAAAATCAGGGCGTGTGGCATACATGCGTTAATACAGTATTTTTTAACACTTAGAGCATGGGCGCCGTACTATTACATTTGAAGGTAACTTTTTAAAACTGCGGCGAGCGTAATATTACGTTGATCGATTTCATGCACTTTGTGTTGGAGACCAACGTAATATTACAGCTCTAGCACTCGCGTGTGGGTGCCGGTAAGCATGAAGTTGCACATACTATCGCTAGATAGCACCACGTCACTGTTCAACGGAAGAATATCGATCTGTTCGAAGGCAAGCGAAGGAGCTTCCCTCGTTGGACTTTGTGTCACCCCTTGTTCCAAAATTTACCATACCATAAAGCATTATGAGAAGTGACATTTTTCGTTTTAAGTTCAAAGTAGGGTGTTATGTCAATGAAATGATTATTGAGATTTATTTCAACAGTGTAGTGCATGCATATTTGATTTTACAATTTTTTTCTTTTTTCTTCCCCAAAGAAATTGTGTAATTTTACAGCATTTTTTTTACAATATAGTTTTTTTTTCAATCATGTCAGATTTTTATTAAATTTGTAGTGTAAGGATTCGGAAATCGATCGGACTTTTCAATTTATTTGTAACTCGAACCACATTCAGTTTGTGCCATTCTGAACATAGCCATAAATTCTGGAAATCAGCCAGCACACGGGTGAGGAGCAACATTTAAGGCATCAGCAGGGAAAATGTTAAGGTACTGTAATGGCATCTTCAGGCCAGTGGACTACTTAAAACTTACTTCAGTACACAAGAGCTCACCTGAAGTTCCTTTAGCAAGCCAATGACTTTCTCTGCGACGACATCAAGGGAGTATTCGTTATCCTCTGTCACAGCCGACCTGGGGACACAGAAGGACAGAGGGACCTGGTTCTTTTTGTTACGTGGCTCACTCTTGATACTGAAGGCCTTGCTTAGGTCTAGACCGGGCTGGAAAGTCCATGCCAGTCCCCAGCGTGTTGTGTTGCCCTGACAAAACTCTGTCTGCACACTGCTCGTGACCCCCAATCTCCGCAACTCCACCATCAGCAGCAGTAAGCTGCTCTTCTGGCCTACTTTGGTCGTGTAAATCCTATAACACATCAGAACTCATTATTTAAATGTGCATGTTTTGTTCAATATCTAATCTTCCTCAGCATTTTTCTTCTCAGAGTATGATTGCAACATTTATGACTTAACATTTAGTTCTTATTAATACGTAATCTTGTATCAACAAATAAGACACAAATTTGTAAAAGTATTTCAAACATCAACGTATAAGGGCTGTTTTTTAAGTAAGGACCGTTTTTTTAAATTAAACGAACATTTTATTTTGAAACCACATATATTTTTAGGTTTTACATGCCTTCCTCTATTTTTCTACATAGTTGCCTTGTTTATTTAAACACTTGTCATACCTTAAAACTAAGTTCTGAAATTCCTCTGCTTAAAAGTTTGCCGCCCGCTCTGACAACCAAGAATTCACACTTGAGGAAAATCCATCGATAGAGTGGTTATCAAGAATCTTCGGTCCTCGTGAATTTTCGTGTCAATTGCAGTCACCAAGTCACCTGTGATCACAGACCTGAGCGTTCATCGTCGTGAACATTTCCACGGCCACTTTTGAACTCGCGTACCCATTTTCGCACATTACCTTGTAACGTTTCATTCTCTCCGTATCTGGGTTGTGGTTGATTATACTCACAAGGGATATTTTATTTTAACAACAGGGCAGACAGATAGTACATATACCTGATATATGTGATGGACATTCCTCTATTAACCGTTCATTACTCAGATCACGATCAATTAAAACATAAAGGAACCTGCACCTCACCATAGGAACACAGGTATTCATTTAATTCATTAATAATTCTCACTATACATCTTTTCCTGTATCTATTAGCAATCCACTTTTATAATCCCAAACCTAACATATTTCTTTCTCTCATAGCTGAATCCCCTCCACATAATAACTCTATAAACAATCAACATGGAACTATCATTATAATAGCCAAGAGTAAGAAAAAAAATCAAAGATATATCAAAAAACAAGACAGCATAAAAAAAAAAGAACTTAGAAAATACGCTTCACTGCCAGAAACTAGATCCAGTATCTCTAACTTTGGGGTAACGGACAGCACTCCCAGCAAGCGCCATTTTCGTAACCTAACAAACCCAAGGAAAATGAACAGTGACAATACGCCCCCTATATATGTAATTCTCGTGTGTGAAACACGTGAGAATCACATATATATAAAAAAACAAAGAATAAATTACTAAACATATCACACATACACAGAATTAACAAACACACTAACTAAAATTATCCCTAAATTATGTTCACATTATTCGGATGTTACTATTAAGTCTATTAGATCATTCAAAAAACATTGATATTGCAAAGATGGAATGTCACTGTTTTCTCTGAGCCTGTTTAAGTACATGCCATAATATCTCTTCACAGGACTATGATACCTATCACTTGCTTCTGAATTGGGCTTAGTTTCAAATATCCACTCTTTTAACATTATCGAGTACAAAATGACGTAACCCACTGTTCTCAAATCTCTCAATATGTTGAAACACGTCATCACCAGTAACCTCGAATATTTTCCTATTTGTCAACACTTATACCGGAACAAATACCTCCAGCAAACATAACACTATCATCCTCAGTTGACTCTAAAGAAATATAAAGGTCTACATTGGACCTCTCATATCCATCTTCATTCTCAGCAATACCATCTTCTTCCTCATTCTTCCACTTTTCGTTCTTCCTATTCATCTGTTTCTCCTTCTTCTCCATTCTTCTTCCTCTGCCTTCCATCTCATATTTTTCTTCATCTGCCATATCATTGCATACCTTGTACTCCACATCTTCCATCTCACCATTCCTGTCTCCTTCCCTTCCTCATTTTCTTCTTCTTCTTCTTCTTCTGATCCTTCAATATCTTATCTTCATTTACCTGACATCTCATCTTCTTCCTACTCCTTCTCTTTGCTTTCCAGCTCATCCTTTTATCTAATCTCCAGGTCCTCTTTGTCTTCATTCTCAACCACTTCTCTCTTCTTCCTTTCCACATTTTTCCTCCTCTTCTTTTTTGTCTGTCTTATCTTGCTCAACAGTTTCTTTCTCTCCTTCCACTGTTTCTTCTTCACCTTATCTTCTTCTAGTATGTTGTCCTCTTCATGATTCACTCCTGCACTTCCACCCTCATCTTTAGCCTCTTTTCCTTGACTGCTACTGTCCTCCTCATAACCAACCCTATCTGATTCTTCTTTCTCTTCTTCAGTTTCTGCCATATCACCTGCTTTCTCACACCCTTCTGTTTCGCCTTCTTCCTTATCCGTTTCTCCTTTCTCTTCTGCCTTTTCCTTTCTTTCACCTGCCTCCTCTCCTTCAGTTTCTTCCATATCACCTGCTTTCTCACGCCCCCCACATCGCTGATAATTTTCATGCTTTCCTTCAAGTGAATCACTTATCTCATTCACTTCCTCCTCTTTTATCTTATCCTCCACTTCTTCCTCCTCTACAGCCACTTTCCAGGATTCCAACTCCATACTACTATTAAGTACAGACTTATGGTCTTGTATTTCTTTCCTGAGACTCTCTATCCTTGTGTTCGTGGCCCTGTTGCTCTCCTGAATTAACTTACTTACAAATTCCTTCACTTCTACTATCTGTTTGGTCACTGACACTACATTCTCATTTACAGAGCCTACCTGCTCCTTAATCTCCTTACTCAGACTCCTTCACTCCTACCATCTCCTTACTCACAGATTCTCCTTGCTTCTTAATCTCTCCTTTTATTTCACTCAGTAGCATTTGTATCAAACTATCGTTCATAACCCCCATTCGTTCCCCTCGTTGGTGTGTCATTTTGTAATTTTTCTAACTTCCCTTTATCGAGCTCCACGTTGAGGAGCAATTGTGTAAAGTTTCATTCTCTCCGTATCGGGGTTGTGGTTGATTATACTCACAAGGGATATTTTATTTTAACAACAGGGCAGACATATAGTACATATACCTGATATATGTGATGGACATTCCTCTATTAACCATTCATTACTCAGATCACGATCAACTAAAACATAAAGGAACCTGCACCTCACCATAGGAACACAGGTATTCATTTAATTCATTAATAATTCTCACTATACATCTTTTCCTGTTTCTATTAGCAATCCACTTTTATAATCCCAAACCTAACATATTTCTTTCTCTCATAGCTGAATCCCCTCCACATAAAAACTCTATAAACAATCTACATGAAACTAACATTATAATAGCCAAGAGTAAGAAAAAAAATCAAAGATATATCAAAAAACAAGACAGCATAAAAAAAAAAAAAAAAGAACTTAGAAAATACGCTTCACTGGCAAGGCCCCCCCCCCCCATCACCCCACTGCCAGAAACTAGATACAGTATCTCTAACTTTGGGGTAACGGACAGCACTCCCAGCAAGCGCCATTTTCCTAACCTAACAAACCCAAGGAAAATGAACAGTGACAACCTTCCGTCATTGCATTATCACCATACACCTCACAAAGTTGATGATCAATGTCTGCAGCCGACATGTTTCTTACACTCAAAGAACGTATCACGGATCGTACCTAACACGCGGCGGGTGAATCAATAATCTTGAACATTGTAAAGATTCACAGTTCAGCATACAAGTTAGCTACACAGCTGCAACTGAGGCCTGCTTGTTCGCAAGGATGCCGGGAGGTAGCGCGCACGCTTGTTGCGGCGTGCGCACTAACTACGGGCTTAAAAAAAAAGGGCCTTACTTAAAAAACAGCCCTCATACATGTAGAGCATCTTTTAGAATAAGCTTATTAATGATTTATTTTAACATTGATAAGAATTTTGTGTAACTTTATTTTGTGACAATTATAAGACTATTAATAATTTAATTTTAAATGTTAATGAATAATTTGCAAGAGGATAAACACCAGGAGTTTCTTGTACGCTGACGATCTCGCTCTTGCTACTCAGTGAAAGGATTTTGAATCAGTGGAGAAGAACCTCACGAGTGCCCTTAAGGATCTGTCCGAATATTATATCGCAAATCAACTGAAACGAAATCCCTCCAAGACACAAGTATGTGCCTTTCACCTGAGAAACAGGGAAGCCTTTCGTAAACTGAAGGTAATATGGTCAGGAGTGGAACTCGAACACTGTTACACCCCAAAATTTCTAGGAGTGACACTGGACAGAAGTCTTATCTACAAGAAACACTGTTTGAACACCAAGTCAAAAGTTCACCCCAGGAATCATCTTTTGAGGAAACTGGCCGGATGATGATAGGGGAGTCAACCTGACACTATTCGAACATCTGCAATGGAATTGTTTATTCTGCTGCACAGTACGCCTGCCCGGTTTGGTATAACTCAACTCATGCTAAACAGGCAGACATAGCTCTCAATGAAACGTGTAGAACTATAACTGGATGTTGAAGATCAACACCAACAGAGTGCCTTTACCAGCTCGCAGGAATAGTACCACCCTCTATTCGACGAGAAATAGCTGCAAACAAGAAAGGAAGAAAGTTGTCCAGGAAGCATCCCATCCTCTACATGGGCATGAACTACATGCTCTGAGGCTGAAGTCTAGGAAGAGTTTCCTAAGAACATCCAAAGAATTGAAGACTACATGTGAAAAAGCCCGGCTAGAATTATGGAAAGCTAAGGAATCTCCTCTCCTGGGCTGGAAAAGGATAGCCGAAACTTTACCTCCTGGTCATGATCAAGATAGGTTAACATGGAAATCCTTGAATAGATTAAGATCAGAAGTGGGCAGATCTAAGATAATAATAATAATAATAATAATAATATCGTATGGCCTTGGGTGCCGGGTGCAAGCTTTGTTATTTGACACCCAGAGGGTAGCTTGCATGTCGAATTTCGTTGTTCCTTGACTATGAAAGTCAAGGAGGTTAGCTGTTAGACCGACACGCTATCCACTCACCCACCGTGACAAGCTAGATCTAAGATAAATCTTGCAAAGTGGGGCTACATTAAGGAAGATGGCATTCAGTGTGACTGTGGAGAAGATCAGACTGTGAAACATATATGCTTCAGTGCAGACTGTGCCCGACCTCCTGCACAGAAGATGAACTTTATGAAGCATCACAGAATGCAGGGGAAGTGGCTAAGTTTTGGTCAAATATTATATAATGTCTGTAGTCATAATATTTGTATCTGTGTTTTATTTGATGTTTTCTGACTCGAGAATAATAAAAGAGGATAAAAACCGCGTAGGGTAAAGACCAATTTGGCGAGTGACGGGCGGGTTTCCCTGTATGCGAAGGTCACAGAACAGTACAGTCGGTACTCATGATCAACCTCATCACACTACTCGGCCATTTGCGATTGGTGCGAAAGCTTTTCTTTTCCATTTTAGCTTCAAAAGATGGTTTAGAAACCATGTTGGATTACCGAACCTGTTGAACTGCCAAATGCTGGACTATCGCTAGTCTACTGTATTATTTATTTTCTGCACATATGTGCACATTCAATGAAGGGAAGGAGGCCAAGGGGAAGACCAAGGGACAGATGGACAAAAGGAGTTAAAAAGAGTGTGGAGGAAAGAGGAGTGTCCTGGGACACAGTGAAAGAAGAGAGATGGTGGATGGACAGGAAACAATGGAGAGGCTTATGTTCCAAACAGACCCGACCAGCGGCCGGAAACTGCTCAAGATGATGATGTGCACATTCCCTTTACATACCTGGCAACCTCTCAAACTGAAAAATCGGAAGATATTGCAGATGATCGATGTCTAATCACATTTCTTCACCAGATTACCGAGGAACCGACAAAATCACCCACATCGAAAAATCACTATAGCCTACCGGCATATTAATGCCAACAGTATCTAAGGTATACACAAATAATTCCACGTGTTAAACAGATGCAATATTCCGCAGCCTACAACTATCTCTCACCCACAGGCTATTATGGAAACTTCTAGGAACACACGCTGAATTAACCATCGACTATTTCAAACAAAGAGATATTCAAATCCAACTAAGCAAGAGGCATAGTTATGGAGAATTATCTATAAATTAGCGGCTTCGGTGGCGTAGTCGGTAGCATGCTGAACTGCTGTGCCCAAGATAGCGGGTTCAAACCCAGCCGAAGTCGTCGGATTTTTTAAGAGCGTTAAAAATCCTTCAGTATGCCTTCCTTTGGAGGGGAAGTAAAGCCGGCGGTCCCATGTCATAGATTTATGGCAGACTAAACTTGTGTAAAGCAAAATTGTTAGGTTAGATTTCGTCAGAACGCTCTATCAAAGTTCCAACGTGGCGAAAGTTGGAACTACTTGAAATTGAACGGAACTTGTAGCTCACCCTTTAGGGTGTCCGCTGGAAGCAGCTACAGACTCATGAGAGCCGAACATGTCCTCGGACACGCCCGGCACTAAAAGCCATACGATAAATAGATAAATAAATAATCTATAAATTATCGATATGAAGTGAAACTGCCGTATCGAAACACACTTCACGTAAAATCGACCTGTTCGATGGATGATTAGAGTTTGCCATCTCGCACTTTTAGTCCGAAAATATGCACAGGATCTTTGAAAAAATCGGGAGATTTAATACGTTAAGTTGGAGGGCGGGTGGAATTGTATAAAGCCGGGAGTCTCCTGCCTAAATCGGGAGAGATTAATAAAAGGTGTAACCCAGTGTAGCCACTCACCTGACGGTCGTGCCGAGCTCCTTGCTCTCCTGCATGAGCCTGGCGATGAAGGAGACCTCGCCGCCCGGCACCACCACCTCGGTGATGCTGCCAGTGGGTGCGTTGTGTGGAGGGTGCCTGTTGGGTGACCGGGACTTGATCGCAGGGTCCAGCTCGTCCTCGCTGCTGAAGAAAGGAGGGTTACACATACAGAAGTCGTACTCTACGCCCGTCTCTAGTGCGTCCTTCAGGACAGTCTCGCCTGCTACCTGCTTCACTGCCGCACAGAAAGCAGAACAACATTATTGACATTCTCTCGCAGTTCGCTGGGATTGGCAGCAAAGTTATCTCTAGATGACGAAGAGTGTGACTAAGAAAAACAGACTGCAGGATTTTGTAGTAACAAATTTGTTTTGGCGTTAGTGACATGCCGACATACTGTTGATGGGGAGTAGTATATAGTGCCGCCATCGTTACTTCCGACTTGACAGTTCACCGGCTGGCGATACGGTGTTGCCAGTCCACTAACACGAATCAGCTGACGTACATGATTCATAGCCGTAAAGTTAACAAAACACTCGTAATGTGAACAGACATGTTTATACACGTCATCATACTCGTGAATAAGAACATAGTAGCAGAAATAACACGTATACTGCGGTTAACAGCATATTTCCGATAATGAAACAGAAAAAAATTGTAACAAATAAATTGCTCACCATTACAGCCTCACGTCCGGTGTCGAAGATGTTCAGAGTTCGAGAAAATGTATTATAAAACCTATAAAGGGAAAACACCACTCATTTCGGAGTCATGACGTCACATAAAGGAATGTTGTGGCTCGTCAGCCACTCAATGAGCACATTCTTTCTTGCTGCCATTGTTGGAGCTTTGTCGTGAAGACACTATGGTACGGGGCATTGTCCATAACAATTGTGCTCTTCTCAGGCAAGTTGTTCAGCAATATTTTTTCAAACCATTTCTTCACTTGGCGCTTGTCTTCCTCGTGCTAGACCCCGGCATGCCACTATCACACACACGCACGACAGAAATAACACAAACACTCACTGAGCTAAAGCTAACCTACAACTACACGTAATTATAGGCTACTACACTATGTCAAACGACAAACAAATACTAAGCTATTAAATACGATAACAACAGACTAGGATAATATCAAAAAGAAAAATATACCGGTACGATAAATACGAGAATGCACAAAGACCGCCAATGAAACTAATCGAGCACATGTGTGAACGCAAGATGTTAGCTGGCAACATCGTCAGCGAAACTCGATTTATCTCAATATATCAATTTGAATGGCTGCCTGTAATTGGCTGGTTAGAGTGTAGCTGTGACGTAGCAATGAAACTTCAAGTCGGAAGTAAGGGTGGCTCTAGAATAGATTGTGATACCTTAGTCAAGAAAACTCCCCCACACAAAAAGGCTGCATCCATGACGACATGGACGACACGTGGGGACAAAGAAGCACCGACAAAATGTAAAGTGTAGCAAAAAAAATTAAAAATATAAAAAAGGTTTTGGTGGTAAATGTGAAAGTAATGGGATAATAAATGCTGAATGCTAATTTACATCATTCATTTTGAAGCATAGTTTGCCAATTAATTGAGCTGATATGCACTATTTTCATCTTAAGAACTTGATATCATATACCAGTATAGCTTTTGTAGCTTACTAACACACCAATTTAACATGTATGCATTGTTTAAATCTTTAGTGTCGCTAAAGGCTTGGGTTCTCAGAACGGACACATGCGAGGTGTGGCGCCTTGCACATATTCAGACTACACGAGCTTATGGCAGTGGTTTCTCACGCTGCGTTGTCTGCAGTCTGCGCAACTTCGCAGTGAGACCTCGCAGCGTCACCCTGCACTGATTCGTCCCGCCAGATTTGTGCGAGGCGACATTGTTCCTGTTCTTATATTTCCACTGTTATAAAGAACAACATGAGCTTCACGGACGAAATGGACGAGGAACTGATTGAAGAAGTGCGAATGCACCAAATGTTGTATAATTTACAACACAAGAGCCACAAAAACAACGTTGTGAAAGACATCTTATGGAAAATGATCGCACTGAAGTTGGAAGTTTAAAGACCTCGCAGCCTTCTACGCCTCTTCATCATACGCTTCCTCTTCCAAGACTAGCACCCAGGTTGCGAGATCCATTGGACAAGACATGTGCTCGTTACTAACTAATCCGCTTCGCAGTGTGGGAAACCCCGAGTCTCGCAGCGTCATTGCAATAAAAGTATGCAACGTTGGCCTAGCATGCGTTGGTTTTGAGAAACCAAGCCTTAAGGAAGAAGAAGAAGATGGTGTGAATATCCAACTTTGAAGATGGCACCATTTCCAGCTGTAGAGATTATCCCTGTATTCCTTAGTTTTCCTTTTATCTCTCCAACCGCCCCCACCTGTCAGTCAATGTGTTTCTATTCTCTTTCTTATCCAATGATTGATTGTATGTTCAAGACTTTTCAAGTTAGATCATCAACTGTATAATTCAGGAAGAGCATTTGTTGCAGACCAAGAAGAGTTGTTGGCTGACACTGTCTACAATACATACTTGGAAAAGGAGAGCAAAAGTTGGTCTAACATAACTCAACATTTACCTTTGATGAGATCCTTCAACTCATTTTTTTCAATGTTTCTTTGGGCCGATACAATACTCTCGGAATCCACCTCCGTTGCCAGCATGTGCCACTTGTTCAGTTTTGATGCCAACAAAGAATAAATGCATGATGCTCCAGTACCTGAAAACAAAAAAATTATCATTTGAATAATGCAGTGGTGGATGACAGGAATAAGATTAGGTTATATTTTATTAGCCTTTCAAGATACTATTTGCCAGTGGTCGAGGTAGGAACTATTATTTATTTACTTGTTCCGTGCTGTCAGCCTGCTTGCTTACCTGGCAACCTTACAAAACCAAAAATCAGGAAAATTACATCGACAAACAGTACAAAATGCAAAAAAATGACCGTGGCTGGATTCAATCAAGACCGAAAATTGTTCCGAAAACGGTTTCAAAAAAATTGTATTTCTTGTCCATAGTGAAGAGTCAAACACCGAGCAGAAACACTAGAATGTGACGAAAATGTCGCATCAAAATACACGTACTGCCCCCGTAATTGAATTATATAGAGACCACGGTGGCTATATTTGAAATTATAAGGAAAGTTATGGTTGTCATAGTTATGACGTGGGTAGTCATGACGTAAGCACGGATGACGTAAATGTTATGCCAGCAGGCTACTTGAGCTGAGATTCTCAGTGACGTCAGCATTTAGTCGAGAATGTTCCAAGATTTACGACGCAGTCGCAGGAAACGAGGAATTCTGCTGAGGAAGAAACTATGCTATTGGAGGAGAGGCATGAACCAATCAACGATAGTTTAAAGGAAGACGGAGATTGCTGAAACTATGGTATTTTTATTACTTTTGGAATGCAGAATTGTGGAAATCCATTTGCAGTAAAAGCATTGATTTGGAATTTTGGTGAAATTTATTTTCAGTTTTTGAATTTTGAAAATCCGTCATGTATTAACGAAGTTGGAAGTTCTAGCGATGACGCAGTATCACGCTTTGGAAGGGATGGTAACGCCCCTCGAGAAGTTAATAAAAGGGCTTGCGCAGAAGAGAGGAGTCTCCTTTCGTTCTCTGATCATTCTGAGATCTCATTCTCAGAGCATCGAAGTATATTTGTGAAAGTTCTTTTCTTATACATTCATTATAGTGAGACGTCGAAGTGAACAGCAGTGAAAAGAATCGTCTTTATAACGCGTGGCGAGGCCACTATATTAACGAGATCCAAGTCAAACTAGGTGAAGTTGAAACGGACCTTAGAAAGCTTCTACAAGTTTAGCTTCGAACAGTTAGCGGTCACCGATAAGCTAATTGTATTGTGCAGTGCTACATGCAGTTATAGAGAAAAGCTGAACAATTTCGACCGATTAGTTCGAAAGATATTAGCAGTTTTATACGACTGAGAAAAGTGATTATCTCGCCACAAGAGAAGCACTTTTGTATTGCCAGAATCAACGCAACGGCTGACGCTGCGAGTGGAATAGAAAGACTTCAGATTGCTTGGTTACACAACGATACAGTATAATGGAGCAATTGAATACGGCAGTTTGTTCTTCTAACACTACAACCGAAGAGCAGATGGAAGGCTAAGGCGCTTATTGCAATTGGGACATACTTCAACGGAGTAAGATAGCGACATGGAACTTCGCTAATTGCTATTCCACACAAGCGAACATGCGGTGAATACCATCTACACCCATGTTTCGTAATTAAAGGCTGAATACCATCGAACAGCCATAGAAACAATTTCATACTCTGAATATGAATAATTTCTTCGGAAATTTCTACAAAACTTCATGACGATTGTCTACTGGAACTTCAGGGAATTTTTCAAGAGAGGTCAGGGTGGACCCGACTCACAAAGAAGATTATTGCCGGAAGGATGTCTATTCGTCTTCGAGGAGCAGAGCGATTCACGGAGAAGGAAGCAGTTCGATTCTCTGAGGGTGCTATTTCCTATTTCGAGGATGGAGCTCAACTTTAACGTGGTGAAATGGATTCATCAGCAGTCTTCTTTGGGGAATTTTCCTCTGGAACGTCAATCGGCAGATAAGGTAGTCGTGAACGTTTATTGTATTTGAGTATATTAATGATGTTTGAGCAACCATTTTTCCCATATTTTTATCCTCATGTATTTTTGCCCTATTTTCTTGTTGAGATTCTTATTCTCAGTACACCTTGATGAGTTTTGCATTTTTCGACGATTTATTAAGACATTGTTATGTCATGGGCATAGTTAATGATTTTGAATCAGTTGAGACTGATATTTAGAATTTTCAGTAATTAATATTTTTGTAGTCACGATTTGACTGTAAGTTAATGATTTTTAATGGCAGATTTAAATTCAGACAGCGTGTCACTTTATTAAAGTAATTCTACCCCAGTTTAATTACTTTGACCAATTTTCTGTCATCATCAAGAAGGAAGAACATTTAAATGATTTTAGAGCGTTAAAATCTCTTACGTTGTCGACGATCTTGGAAATACTAGTCGTTATTTGTATTGATTGCAACACAGACATTTATCGTCAGTTATGAATGAACATTGCATTATAGACACTTTTGTGAAAGAGTAACTTTAATAATGAATTATTGAATGCATTAAAGTCAAGTACTTTTGTTAGGAGTATTTCTCAATTAGAGATTTATAGAACGATGTTTGCATTCCCCAGTCTAATTGGATTCTATTCGACTACTTTGCATTTTAGTCGCACTTTATTTGAAGATAGTATTTTCATACTACAATTTCTTTTAGGATGTAAATCTTAAATTTTGATAGACCAGTCAGGCGTATATAAGCGTATTCACTATTAAATTTGTTTGTGATTGGCAAGATTTGACTTCATTTCGGTTCATGAATGAAATCCACGAAGGTTAAAAAAAAAACAGTTTTGAAACAATTAATGATTATAACAATTTTTAAGTGGAACTATGAATGTATAATCGCTAGTGCAGCGCGTGTTGAAAGTCGCTGAGGTATAATGCACTTGAATATGAAGGAAGTTCCCACAGGAATAAATGTTAAAGAATTATTTGTGGAAGTTTTGTAAGTTATGTGGAAGTTGAATACCATATAGATTAATATATGATGATTTTGGGCATATTTTTAATGCAGTTTGTGCATTAACTTGTTAGCGAAGGATTTTCCGCTGGAGTAAGATTGTAATAGTTCGTTGAAAATTAATCAAGTGATTTACTGTTATAATTAACACGAGTTTTGAAAGAATTTGAGATAAGATTTTGAATGAAGGTTGCCGTCACAAATCATTATTAAAACCTTTATTAAACCAGATTGTGACATTAACATGTATAACTAACCTTCTTTGGTCGATTATATTAAACACGATTATGAAAATTACCAACCGAATGAACATGTGGTCAATGTATTTCTGAAATTAATAATTTAAACAATTTAAATGTTACTATTGTAAATAATTGCTGTAAATATTTTTGAAAATAATATGGAACGAGAGTGATGTTAAAGGCGTGCTTATAATATTTTTATGGTCTTTGACAAACATTATAAACAATTTCTAATTGTTATAAATAATTTATGTGATTTGTTATAAACATTTAAGAGCTAATTAAACATTTGGATTAAACTTAACAAGTTTAAGAAATTAACATAATGATCCAATAGGATGTGAGCAAAGTACTTGAAAGATTTGCGTAAATATAATGTGAGTTGTCTTGTAGACATTTAAAAGTTTGAGAGAGCAAGCTGTATGTTACGTAACATAGCAGGTGAGAAGGGAGTCCATTCAACCAGTATGCAACAGGTTCGAGGTTAGCTCGCAGCTGGGCCAACATCTGGTTATCAGAGTGAGGTCGTACACACTCCGGCCTTGCGACTATAAATACCATTCTCATGTTTATTAAAAGGAAACCAAATGCTCTATATATGTCACACCCAGACGTCCTTTTCCAATCCAATTGTGTTAATAATATTACGTTATTTGGAGCTCTTGGGAGCTAAAATGTTTTATATCATGTTGTATGATAATTTTTGCAAGTCCTACTAGAGGACGTAGTCAGATTGACTTGGGCTACTGATAGCCACGTTTATTTTGTTGTGTTAGTAAAATCATACCCTTTATTAGAAATAAAGCTTTTGTACAGTTCAAAGTTCTCGTCTTCGGTTTCGGTTCATTTTTTAAATGTCATGGTGGAGGTTATTGTGTGAACAGACTTTAGTGATCCTGTTGTCAACTCAAACCCCGAGATATTTAAGAGGTAAGTAACGGTAAGTATGAACCCCCCGTCTATTTTGGTGTGTTCCACAATGATTTCCTGTGAACTTCTGTGCTCTTATCTCGATAGTATCTGTCAGTGCCATTTTCATTGATGTAGCTATGCCGGTGCGATTGATTATTGGCAATCCGATTGAGGGGGCGGATATCTGACAGCCTACTATCCAGGTAAACGGGGACAGAAAGATTGGCGCACCTAAAACGTTGGGGCTCGATTCAACATAACTGGATTACCAGGTTGAACGCCAGTAAGAGTGGCAAACCTAAAACGTGAGGTTCGACGAGACTCAAATAAAGAGGTTGATTCTTTGTTAGATGTCTAGGCCAATTGTAGAATTTAAGAGTGTGATTATATAGGAATTAAATGTTGTATTGTGTTAGGAAAATTACACTCAGAAAAGATCAGATCTTATTCAACTTGAGAAAGGTTAAATAGGCTGGAAACTTAGAAAAATCGCCTATAATCTGGAATCTTATTTTATTTGACCGGCTTATGACATTCTAGTCATGTTAAAGATAAAATTAAATTATTTGGATTGTAAATGTAAATTATTTGTGTTAGGATATTTTAAAATGAGCCAGGGAATTTTGAACATGTGCTTGAGTTTGTTTCAACATGAAGTATCGTCGAAGGTTAATTATAAGGTAGTTATAGGTTAGATTTAAGACAGAAAATTGATCAAAATTATATATGGTGAAAAGTGTTGCTCAAATGTTGTTATTTTGCTCTTTTGATGTATGTCCCTACAGCAATCCATTTTTGAATAATATTGTAATGGCAGATGAAAGTTTGAAGAAGATGTTAGAGGAGATGTCTGCTAACATGAAGCAGATGATGGAGGAAAATGCTAGTAATTTGTCTGCTAATTTGAATGCAAGGATGGAGGAAAATGCTAGTAATATGTCTGCTAATTTGAAAGCAAGCATGACTAGTAGTATGAAGCAGATGCTGAATGAAAGCATGAAGGAGAATAATAGTAATTTGTCTGCTAATTTGAATGCAAGAATGGAGGAGAATTTGAAGGGTATTCAAACTAGTGCTGCTAATTTAGAGGAGAATATGTCGCGTTTACAGATTAATACCCTAGGAATTGAGAATACTGTAAGTGACATCCGCACAAATGTGTCTGATGTTAAAAATGATGTGTCTAAGGTACAGAAAGACCTTACAATGTTAAATCTAGATGTAGCTAATGTCCGAGGGGATATTTCTTGTGCTAGAGCCGAAGTAGTTGTTGTCAAAAACGATGTAGCGACTGTCCAAGACAAGGTCGAGGAAGTCCAAAAAGAAATTCAAAAAGCTAGAACTGATGTATCCAATGTTCAGGTAGACATTAATAACATTCATGCGGATATAACTGAGGTGCAAAGTGACATAACTAAGATTCAGGTAGAGGTCAACACAGTTTTCGTAGATATTACTAAAGTCCAAACTGACGTAAATAAAGTCAGGGAAGAAATCGAAAACTCAAAAACTCTTTGTACGCGTAATATAACTGCATTAGCGACTAGGTTAGTCGATGAATCAGTTAGAACAACAACGTCTTTAGCAGAGTTGAAGTATGATGTAGAGGTCATGAGAACACAGGTATTAGACCACAATAGAGTATTAAAAGAGGATATCGAAGTAGACATAGCCGAAATGTTAACAGCAAACGTAGCGGTATGGAAAGACGAGTGGAATAAGTCAAGTGGGGAACATGTAACCCAAATTCAGGAAAGGATTGAAAGAAAACTTGCCAGTACGCAGATAGAAATTAACAATGAAGTAGTACAGATTAGGAAAGATTTAAGCGTCAGGATAAATTCGTTATCCGAAAAACAAGTTGACGATAGAACACAACTAGATCAGGATATGCAAACTTTAAAATCTACATTAGAGGATCAAATTCATAAAGTTGTCTCGGATGTAAATGAAACGACGAGTAAACTGAAAAATTTGAAGTTAGGAGAGGCTAGTTTAATGCAGGACTACAAAGAAGGGATTATCAAGAATGTCTTAACAGAAATCACCGACAAGGATACAGAAGGCTTAGCTTGTGAATTGAATAGGAATCATGCTAGAAGACATAACCTAGAGCCAGAAGAAAGAGACGTGACTCCTGAAGAACGTGTATCCAGATTCAGAGAGGAGGATGACGAGAGGAACATGGAACCTGAGTGGAATTATAGAGATAGTGGGAAAAACTATCCGGATTCATATCCGAGGAACGTGACGGTCATTAGGAATTTCGAAGACAAACCACAAAAATTCAGTAACACTGATAGTTTGACACCTATAGAGTATGTAAGGAATCTCAAAGATTATTTCATCGAAGCTCACATTCCCAGAGAGAGAGAGATGAAGATAGTAGAGATATATCTGATTGGAGGACCCCTTGAATGGTTTCGCGCATTTAGATACACATTCAGTAACTTTGACGAGTTTGCAGAGGCATTAATCAAGCGATTTTGGTCCATAGAAGCGCAGAATTCGTTAAGAGCGGAGGTGTATTCAAGAAAATACTCAGGTACTCTTCCAACGAGGTACGCTGATTTCTTTACGAGTCAGTTGTCCCGCTTGAGATTTTTGCAACCCCCATTGTCCACGGAGCAACTAATAGATGCGATTTCTCGTATGCTGCCAGTTGAGGTGAGGAGACTTATAATTTCGTCCAACATCAGGGATTTATCCAGCATGGATGAATTACTAAGAAGGTTAGACTACACAAGTCCAATGCCTAACGTAGTCCAGAAAGGTCAAAGGCAGGAGTTTAAAGAAATCAATACGGTATACATGGACCAAGTCCAACAAACTGACAAGCCAGAGGAGGAGAAAACTGATAATGTAGGTCCTCACAGGAATAATCAGTTTAGAAATTACAGATCACAAGGTTACCGACCGTATCAACAGAGAAGAGGTTGGAACTACAACCGAGGAAACTACAATGGAAGAGGCAGATATTACAACAATAATGGGTATAACCGTAACTATAATAGGAATAACCAAAACCAAAATAGAAACCAGAATACTCAAAGTCAGGTTATGACACCTGATCAGTATCAGCAAAGAGAGAAGGAAAGCCAGCAATACTTAAAAGAATTAAGGGATAAAGAAGCTGACAATCAAAAGAAAAGGCAGGATGTTGTAATCGATCCTGGGCCTTCTACGAGCCAGCAGAATTTTGAGGCCGGTAACACAAAAAAAAAACGCCGATTTCTCAACGTCAGTGAGAACCTGTAAATACATTGCCACACCACACCTGATTACGATTAATGAGATATACGAAGTTACCGATGAAGATTTACTAGAAGAGAGGGGTATTGTTAAAGAGGAAAGACCATGTGCATTACCAATTATTGCTGTACGGATAGATGGACAGCAGTACAAAGCCCTGATGGACACTGGTGCTATTATTTCCATCATTTCAGAGGAATGTTATCAAAGTCTGCTAAGAGGAGAGAACATGACAGTTCTACCTGTTTCTACCGTCAAAGTGAGAGGGATATTCCAAGATAAGGCAGTGAAATGCAAGATTCAAGTGTTATTGAACTTTGAGATCAATGGAAGGAATTATGAACAGATCTTCATTGTGGTGAGCAAGATCAATTTTGATATGGTGCTTGGAATCGATTTTATATCGAAGGTCGGAGCTGTTATTGACATGAAGAACAGAAGTATTAGCTTTAATGATGGGTACATAATCACAGAAGAGATAGAAGAACAGGACGTGAAAAACAGTCTGGAAATAGACCTTAGGGAAGAAATTTTGAATACAATAATTAATGAAGTGGAAAATTTAGAAGAAATACCCAGTAGAAAAACTGAAGGATTTGAAGAAATTCAGGGGGAATTTGAGGATCTGATAAAGGAATTCCAAGATATTTTCGATGAAAAGCCTGGATTGATTAAGGATTATAAGTACAAGATAAGGCTGACAGATGAAACCCCTTACCAGAAGAGAATATACCCCATTCCTGAGAAATACTATCAAGAAGTACGAGGGTTAATCAGAAAAATGGAGGTAGACGGGATTATTAGAAAACAGGCGTCGTCTTATATAAACCCCATCACAGTAGTGAAGAAAAGTAATGGTCAGATACGTCTTTGTCTCGATGCCAGGACCATCAACTTGAAGATTCTTCCAGAAAATGACAGACCACCCAAGATTAGAGATCTGCTTCGGAAATTCAAAGGGAGAGCATGTTTCAGCGTTCTTGACTTGACGTCTTCATTTTATCAAGTTCAACTAGAAGAGGATAGTATGCAGTACACTGGATTCCTATTTGACCAGACGTCATGGGTCTTTGCCAGAATGCCTTTTGGAATGGTTAACAGTGGACCAGCACTTATTCGAGCACTTGATAGTAAGCTCACTGACGAAGTGAAAGAAAATGTAATCTGCTACATTGACGATTTAATCGTATCTTCACCCAGCGCTGCAGAACATTTAGTGCACTTGAGAAAGTTGTTCGAGAATTTAAGGGAGGCCAACATCAAGGTGAACTTTGGAAAATGTCAATTCTTGAAGAAGGAGATAAATTACTTGGGGCATACTATTGATAAAGATGGATATCATCCAAACATGAAAAAAGTAGATGCGATCACGAGATTTCCAAAGCCAACTAAGGTAAAACAAGTCAGAGAATTTGTAGGTGCATGCCAATTTATTAGCAGCCACTGTCCAAGATACTCGGAAATTATGGCTCCTCTGTATGACTTACTCAAGAAGAACAACAGATGGAAATGGAGTACCGCTGCAGACGAGGCTTTTGAGAAAGCAAAAGAAATGCTCAGAAATAATGTGAAACTGGAGTACCCAGACTTTGAGAAGGTGTTTTATATTGAGTCTGATGCATCAAGAATAGGCATTAGTGCAGTCTTATACCAGAAAGACGAGGCAGGCAACAAGCACTACATTGCGTTCACTAGTCGGAAGTTGAAAAAGCACGAGGAAAACTACTTCACGACAGAGCTTGAAGCGTTAGCTTTTGTGACAGCTTTACAAGCCTGGAAGAAAATCCTGCTGGGACATAAGGTCATCATTATTACTGACCATAAAGCACTACAGTTTATGTTGCAAACTGACATGTCAAGTGATAGATTGACACGTTGGGCTTTGTTCACCCAACAATTTAACGCTACTATTGTCCACCAGCCTGGGAAAGATAACTTACTGGCTGATGCTCTATCACGTAACCCTATTAAAAATGTGCAGATACACCATGCACAATTGGAGCAAGAAGATGAAGAAACCGTTAGGAGGTTAGCCCGAATCGGTGTGTCACAGAAGAGACACGCTCCAATAAGGAAAATGTACAGGTTCCTCAAGGGTTACATGGACAATACAGATGTTGACTATGAAGCTACACGGAGAAATTCACGACACTTTGTCTTGAGTGGAGACATCGTATGCAAGTATGCTGACGCTGCGCATACAAAACACCGAATAGTCGTGCCACCTAAACTTGTTGTCAATTTAGTGTGGGTAGCTCATCACGCAACTGGACATGCCGGTTTAGATAAAACTCTTAATACACTTAAAGAGAGATTTATCTGGACTAACATGCGTTCCAGTATTGCCAAGGTCATTAGATCCTGTGACAAGTGTCAAAGAGCAAAGTATGCTTCTGCTTTATTAAAGGGAAAACCGAAGGCGATGATTCCTTCTAAGCCAAACGAACTCATGGCGACGGATATATTTGGCCCCTGTCCGAAGGGATACCAGGGTAACCAGTACCTGTTGGTGACCGTGGATGTTTTCTCAAAATTTGTTACAATGAGTCCCATGCAGAAAGCTAACACGAGGAACGTAGTAAGCAGACTGGAAAATGCTGTATTTCCTAAAGCTGGTATACCGGAATATCTACTGTCAGATCATGGAACGCAGTTTACGTCCGTGGAATTTGCAGCGGATATGGAAAGGCTTGGCATTAAGCACTTATTTTCAAGCGTGCGTTACCCTGAATCGAATTCCTCAGAAAGATATATGGCTGAATTTTCGAAATTCTGTCGAATTTTCTGTCCAAATGATCATTCTGGTTGGGTGAGATTTGTACCCCTTATTGAGGAATGTCTGAACTCTACAGTGCAGGAGAGCACAGGAGAAGTGCCAATGCGACTTCATCTAGGAAGAAACCCAGAAAGGCCGTGGGATAATCTTTTCAACCACATACCAAGAGATCCCGACATAGGAAGACAGCAGAGGATTGACAAGGCAAAGGAACAACTCCAGAAAGCAGCAGAGAAACGATTGAAGAGAGTAGCTGGAAAACGTTTTGGTACACCCTTTCAAGTTGGAAATCTTGTATTATTACGCAGACCTGTCAAGGCTGATATGTCCAAGAAAATCTACCCCAAATTTGGATTAGTGTTCCTGGGGCCGTTTAGGATTACAAACGCTTATGGAAACAACTGTTATGAACTCTACGATGATGAGAATAATGTCGTTTACGGCAAGTTCAATGCTGGAAATTTAAAAAGATACTATCCTAGAGTAAGCCAGTAATAATTCAATTTCGTGTTCAAGAGAGTTGAAATACTTGTAACATTGAGTTTAAAAACAATTTGCAACTGTTTTTAAAACGTGGTGGGAGGAGAATGCCCCCGTAATTGAATTATATAGAGACCACGGTGGCTATATTTGAAATTATAAGGAAAGTTATGGTTGTCATAGTTATGACGTGGGTAGTCATGACGTAAGCACGGATGACGTAAATGTTATGCCAGCAGGCTACTTGAGCTGAGATTCTCAGTGACGTCAGCATTTAGTCGAGAATGTTCCAAGATTTACGACGCAGTCGCAGGAAACGAGGAATTCTGCTGAGGAAGAAACTATGCTATTGGAGGAGAGGCATGAACCAATCAACGATAGTTTAAAGGAAGACGGAGATTGCTGAAACTATGGTATTTTTATTACTTTTGGAATGCAGAATTGTGGAAATCCATTTGCAGTAAAAGCATTGATTTGGAATTTTGGTGAAATTTATTTTCAGTTTTTGAATTTTGAAAATCCGTCATGTATTAACGAAGTTGGAAGTTCTAGCGATGACGCAGTATCACGCTTTGGAAGGGATGGTAACGCCCCTCGAGAAGTTAATAAAAGGGCTTGCGCAGAAGAGAGGAGTCTCCTTTCGTTCTCTGATCATTCTGAGATCTCATTCTCAGAGCATCGAAGTATATTTGTGAAAGTTCTTTTCTTATACATTCATTATAGTGAGACGTCGAAGTGAACAGCAGTGAAAAGAATCGTCTTTATAACGCGTGGCGAGGCCACTATATTAACGAGATCCAAGTCAAACTAGGTGAAGTTGAAACGGACCTTAGAAAGCTTCTACAAGTTTAGCTTCGAACAGTTAGCGGTCACCGATAAGCTAATTGTATTGTGCAGTGCTACATGCAGTTATAGAGAAAAGCTGAACAATTTCGACCGATTAGTTCGAAAGATATTAGCAGTTTTATACGACTGAGAAAAGTGATTATCTCGCCACAAGAGAAGCACTTTTGTATTGCCAGAATCAACGCAACGGCTGACGCTGCGAGTGGAATAGAAAGACTTCAGATTGCTTGGTTACACAACGATACAGTATAATGGAGCAATTGAATACGGCAGTTTGTTCTTCTAACACTACAACCGAAGAGCAGATGGAAGGCTAAGGCGCTTATTGCAATTGGGACATACTTCAACGGAGTAAGATAGCGACATGGAACTTCGCTAATTGCTATTCCACACAAGCGAACATGCGGTGAATACCATCTACACCCATGTTTCGTAATTAAAGGCTGAATACCATCGAACAGCCATAGAAACAATTTCATACTCTGAATATGAATAATTTCTTCGGAAATTTCTACAAAACTTCATGACGATTGTCTACTGGAACTTCAGGGAATTTTTCAAGAGAGGTCAGGGTGGACCCGACTCACAAAGAAGATTATTGCCGGAAGGATGTCTATTCGTCTTCGAGGAGCAGAGCGATTCACGGAGAAGGAAGCAGTTCGATTCTCTGAGGGTGCTATTTCCTATTTCGAGGATGGAGCTCAACTTTAACGTGGTGAAATGGATTCATCAGCAGTCTTCTTTGGGGAATTTTCCTCTGGAACGTCAATCGGCAGATAAGGTAGTCGTGAACGTTTATTGTATTTGAGTATATTAATGATGTTTGAGCAACCATTTTTCCCATATTTTTATCCTCATGTATTTTTGCCCTATTTTCTTGTTGAGATTCTTATTCTCAGTACACCTTGATGAGTTTTGCATTTTTCGACGATTTATTAAGACATTGTTATGTCATGGGCATAGTTAATGATTTTGAATCAGTTGAGACTGATATTTAGAATTTTCAGTAATTAATATTTTTGTAGTCACGATTTGACTGTAAGTTAATGATTTTTAATGGCAGATTTAAATTCAGACAGCGTGTCACTTTATTAAAGTAATTCTACCCCAGTTTAATTACTTTGACCAATTTTCTGTCATCATCAAGAAGGAAGAACATTTAAATGATTTTAGAGCGTTAAAATCTCTTACGTTGTCGACGATCTTGGAAATACTAGTCGTTATTTGTATTGATTGCAACACAGACATTTATCGTCAGTTATGAATGAACATTGCATTATAGACACTTTTGTGAAAGAGTAACTTTAATAATGAATTATTGAATGCATTAAAGTCAAGTACTTTTGTTAGGAGTTTTTCTCAATTAGAGATTTATAGAACGATGTTTGCATTCCCCGGTCTAATTGGATTCTATTCGACTACTTTGCATTTTAGTCGCACTTTATTTGAAGATAGTATTTTCATACTACAATTTCTTTTAGGATGTTAATCTTAAATTTTGATAGACCAGTCAGGCGTATATAAGCGTATTCACTATTAAATTTGTTTGTGATTGGCAAGATTTGACTTCATTTCGGTTCATGAATGAAATCCACGAAGGTTAAAAAAAAAAACAGTTTTGAAACAATTAATGATTATAACAATTTTTAAGTGGAACTATGAATGTATAATCGCTAGTGCAGCGCGTGTTGAAAGTCGCTGAGGTATAATGCCCTTGAATATGAAGGAAGTTCCCACAGGAATAAATGTTAAAGAATTATTTGTGGAAGTTTTGTAAGTTATGTGGAAGTTGAATACCATATAGATTAATATATGATGATTTTGGGCATATTTTTAATGCAGTTTGTGCATTAACATGTTAGCGAAGGATTTTCCGCTGGAGTAAGATTGTAATAGTTCGTTGAAAATTAATCAAGTGATTTACTGTTATAATTAACACGAGTTTTGAAAGAATTTGAGATAAGATTTTGAATGAAGGTTGCCGTCACAAATCATTATTAAAACCTTTATTAAACCAGATTGTGACATTAACATGTATAACTAACCTTCATTGGTCGATTATATTAAACACGATTATGAAAATTACCAACCGAATGAACATGTGGTCAATGTATTTCTGAAATTAATAATTTAAACAATTTAAATGTTACTATTGTAAATAATTGCTGTAAATATTTTTGAAAATAATATGGAACGAGAGTGATGTTAAAGGCGTGCTTATAATATTTTTATGGTCTTTGACAAACATTATAAACAATTTCTAATTGTTATAAATAATTTATGTGATTTGTTATAAACATTTAAGAGCTAATTAAACATTTGGATTAAACTTAACAAGTTTAAGAAATTAACATAATGATCCAATAGGATGTGAGCAAAGTACTTGAAAGATTTGCGTAAATATAATGTGAGTTGTCTTGTAGACATTTAAAAGTTTGAGAGAGCAAGCTGTATGTTACGTAACATAGCAGGTGAGAAGGGAGTCCATTCAACCAGTATGCAACAGGTTCGAGGTTAGCTCGCAGCTGGGCCAACATCTGGTTATCAGAGTGAGGTCGTACACACTCCGGCCTTGCGACTATAAATACCATTCTCATGTTTATTAAAAGGAAACCAAATGCTCTATATATGTCACACCCTGACGTCCTTTTCCAATCCAATTGTGTTAATAATATTACGTTATTTGGAGCTCTTGGGAGCTAAAATGTTTTATATCATGTTGTATGATAATTTTTGCAAGTCCTACTAGAGGACGTAGTCAGATTGACTTGGGCTACTGATAGCCACGTTTATTTTGTTGTGTTAGTAAAATCATACCCTTTATTAGAAATAAAGCTTTTGTACAGTTCAAAGTTCTCGTCTTCGGTTTCGGTTCATTTTTTAAATGTCATGGTGGAGGTTATTGTGTGAACAGACTTTAGTGATCCTGTTGTCAACTCAAACCCCGAGATATTTAAGAGGTAAGTAACGGTAAGTATGAACCCCCCGTCTATTTTGGTGTGTTCCACAATGATTTCCTGTGAACTTCTGTGCTCTTATCTCGATAGAGTCTGTCAGTGCCATTTTCATTGATGTAGCTATGCCGGTGCGATTGATTATTGGCAATCCGATTGAGGGGGCGGATATTTGACAGCCTACTATCCAGGTAAACGGGGACAGTACGATTAGATGTTTTTTATAGAACATCCTTATTTTACATAAAGTATTAAAAAATACTGGAAAATCGGGAGAATTACCTGAGTAATCGTGAGGCGGGAAGAACTATGGAAAATCGGGAAAGTTGGTATGCTGCTTGATTGACAGGTACAGTCGCGCGGGTAGATATGCCTCGGTTCCAGTAGTCTCACTCATAGTTCTCTTATCCGTGGTGACATAAGCTCCTGTTACGCTTAGCTGTTGCGAAACAATTAGAAATGCACCATTCTTAATTCGTCCATTATTAAATTTTCAAAGGCTCCAGTTGCTATTATCAACAAATCCTGGCGCAGCCAATTTCAGCGGCAACCGTATCTTGAAAGGCTCATACCAGAATTTATTTTCCTCTCAAAAGGTTCCGCCTAATCAATACAAATTAATTTACAGTAGGTCAAAAATCAATCTACAGACATGTCTCGATCACTTTGTTATCCCCTTCAGCAATATTGTATTCTTAAACAAAACTGTATGCTTGAATGTTACTTAAAATACACGAAGATTCTTTGGACATAAAGTATTAAAAAACATAATCAAATTATTAAAATCAGTCTAACTACTCAAGTAACACTATAGGAGGTCCAAACAAACAAATTTTCTACACAATTGAATGGCAGTGAACGCGAGCAAAATCAATGTAATGCAGGTCACCAAAGGAGAAAAAGTACAGCTTCAGATCAAGTGAAACAATGAGGATATTGAGCAAGTAGAACAAATTGAATACCTGGGCACCATCATCAGAGAGGATGGAAAATTAGAGGCAGAAATAAACAACAGAATTAGAAATGCTAATCAAGTTTACTATGGTATAAACAACACAATCATAGGGAAGAAAGAAATGACCAGAAACGCAAAAATGTGGGTATATCATGCTGTGTACCTGCCAACCCTCCTGTATGGTGCAGAGAGTTGGACAGTGCATAAAAAAACTGGAGAGTCGTTTGGTCGCCGCTGAGATGAGACACTTGCGGAAAGATGCCGGGAAAACTCGAAGAGACCATATTAGAAATACCATAGTGAGAGATGAGCTTCAGCAGGAGCCAATAATGGATGTCATTGAGAGGAGAGGATTGGGCGGGATTAGTTAGTTATTATCGTTTTAAGGGGTGGAACTACGAGGTCATCTGCCCCTTTGGGCTGGATTGGTCACCTAGAAAGAATACAGAATACAGGAAGAAGAACAAGAGGAAGGCCACGGATTGAATGGGAGGAGTACATCTTGGGATTGATCAGGAAGCGAGGGAAGACCTTGGGTGATGTTCAGAGAATGGCGCACGACAGAAGAAACTTTAATAAATGGCTGAAACGTCCCGACACCTAACGGTACAAAGGGAAAGAAGAAGAAGAAGATTGAAATTAGTCAAAATTCCTATTGCAATGATGAATAATAATTCTGGAAATGTAGCAATAGATTTTTTGTCCTCTGTTGTCTATAACCCACCCATCTTCCCTTTTTAGATTACGGCTTATATAGTAAAATTCCATCTGTATCTGCCATGTTCCTGGTGAATTGTAGGACAAATGGAATATTGCTAACACAAGGCATAAGGTACTGTAGCCTGCATCTTGCAACAAGAAAACGTGGGGTTTGCCTAGACCAATGCCTATTCTGTATGTATCCCTAGGTTTCGTCATGCACAATGGGAGTACTCGCGCATCAATAATCTTTATTCAGACCAATTGTTTGTATTCCACATGTTGTCAACAATAATGTGACATCAATGTATGGGCCGCAGTAACAGTTGAAGAAACCACATGCGTGATGGCAAGCAATGACAATTGCCGTCATTAAACGAGTGATAAATAAAGACTAAAGACACATATTTACGTAATTTAACAAATATTTCCAGTTCTGAAGTGATAATGGACAGTAATTTCAATCGGTAATGACTCCCAGAATATGAAACAAGGCATGAAAATGACATATATTATCAAAGTGCAATTGTAGAATCCAGGTTCACCTGAACAATTACCAGGTATAGCTAATGGGAGTAGTGGGCCATCCTTGCCAAGCAGGACCAATGTAATGAGCCAGCACAAAATAAGTGCATGGAGGAAATGCCGGGTACAAACTTCCTAGTCATAGATGCCAGCCGTCGAGAGGCGGTGCAGAATTAGCCTATTATTTCTTCTTATCGTTTAGCAAACAATAGTTGTAATGGACAAAGTCATTCACATAGTTTATCCTACAGATCATCCCATGGTGCAAATGATGTAATTAGGCTGTAACAATTAGGTATATAAAGACCAGAAAATCTGTCATATCTTATTAATCAGATGTTAGCATTGTGCCACACACATTTGCAGTGCGTGTGTTATGAGATCATTCATCAAATACTGTACCTGTTATCATCTGATGAAGAGTTGTCATTCAATGAATACACCAAAGGCTAAACTAAAGCAATCAACAGACAAAACAAAACTTGTGAATGCCCTTAATTCTTTATTAAATGGAAGTGTAGCACTCTAATTAAAAGGACCCCATGAAGTCAGACCTGCCTCTGGAAGTTACTGTAAGTTCGATATAATTAGCCAAAAGGTTCTAGAGGTGTGTCATCTTTCTATAGACCTATGGCTAAACTGCCCTCTTCATAGCATGTGTCCATTTTTGTCGTGTAACATATTTCCTCTCGGTTGCTGGATATTTTTGTGTGGGAGTGATATACTGTCGGCCAACATAGTGTTGCCTCTCGGTTGCTGGATATTTTTGTGGGAGTGATTTTGGAAAAGGGGAGGAAATGTGTAACAGGAAATCGGGGAAGCACCGCGCTGTTTGATTTGATCAATGAGCGCGCATGGTGGCGGAGAGATGGCTGTGAGATGGTGCCAACCCATTTCCTATAGCCCCCTTAATTTAACCAAAGGACCCAAAACAAATAGGTCATCGGCTTTTTAATATCTCGCCAATCAATAATGCTAGGGACTTGTATGAGGTGTCCTAGGACTCTGGGTGACACCCCCCGTTTCCCTATAGCCCCCTTAACTCAACCAAAGGACCCAAAACTAATAAGTCATTGGCTTTTTAATATCTGGCGAAGCAATAATGCTAGGAACTTGTATGAGGTGTCCTAGGAGTCGGGGTGACGCCTCCCGTTTTTCTATCCCCCTCTTAATTTAACCAAAGGACCAAAAACTAAAGGGTCATCGGCTTTCTAATATTTCACGAACCAATAATGCTAGGGACTTGTATAGTGATGTGGGACGGGTAAATACCCAGTGGGAAGGTAAATATTAATTGGGTATTTACCCAGTGGTCTTTTAAATACCCAAAATGAGGGTATTTTCAGTTTTTGAGCTTTGTACAATACTTTTTGATGTGTTGATGTAGTGTTGGACAAACAAGGACTGAAACACAGGTATTTGATGCCTTAAATTAAAATCAGGACCAATATTGATCCTAAAAAAAAAGGAAAATGGATGTCCAGGTATTTTTGGGTATTTATATGCTATGTTTTGACACTGTAACCTTGTCTTTAATTTTTTTTCCCCCTTAAACTAAAGTTAAATATTGAATAAAACCTTTTGGTTGTTTTGTGTTTTACATTTTTAATAAATACCAAGATATTGAGAAGGTCGAGTTTTATTACGATACTGGAAATAAGCAACAAAGATGTGGGAGGGAAAAGCTACTTTTGTAGTAATAAGAGCTAAGACGAGGTTGTAGAGGTATATATCGGAGAGACCATAGCAGGCCAAGAAGAGAGAGCAGTTGTGGAGGTAGACACAGAGGTCGCCGCCGACGTAACAGAAGAGGACGTCAAAAGAAAGATGAGATAGAACATAACGTGAAGAAGCGTAGGAGGAGAAAGATGAGGATACTCAAGAGAACAAGTTGGAGGAAGAAATGGACCAGATGGAAGGCAAAGAGAAGGAGTAAGAAGAGGAAGAGATGTCAGGCAGATCGAGATAAGAGACTGAAGGATCAGAAGAAGAAAAAGGAGAAGATAAAAGGGATCAAGGCAAAGAGAAAAGAGAAGATGAGAAGAAAAGAATCGCTGAGCAAGATAAGGCAGATGAAGAAAAAGAAGGGAAAGGAGAAGGAGAGAATGAAGGCTGAAGGCAAGTGGCTGACGCACATGCAGAAGACAGACCGTGCGCGTGCTCAGGCCCTGCTACAGGTTTGCATGGCCCAAGGCATGGAACCACCTGCGATGGACGACCGCAAGCCGCCTCGACTCGGAACCAGGATACGGCCCAACAAGACCAAGCAGCAGCAAGCGACTCCCGACCAAGAAGGACAGAAGGTGGAGGTGAAGAATGTGGACCAGGTCCCCCTTCCGTCAGAGGGCAGCATGGAACATAAGAAGAAAAGGATGAGCAAAGGGAAAGGACTTGAAAGGACTAAGTAAAATATGTTTTTTCCATACTTGGACGTCTCCTCATCATGATGTATTTCATTACATGACAATCGATGTTTTCCCTCTAATGCAAGACTATAAGCTCAGAAGCCCCAGCTTGAACAGCAAGTTTCAGTCAACAGCATTGTAAACAACAGGCTATAAATCCCAAGTGAAGTGATTTCCACATGCACAAACATTAGAACAGTGCTATATAAGTGTATTCTCAAGAACCTAGCAATACCAATGGTGTTAAGTTTTACTGATATTCACTCACATTACTTCTCATGAGTAATATGTTCTTTTTCGCCTCATTTCATCCATTCACTCATCATTTTATGTATTTTTTATTATGATATCTTTAATTATGCCGGATCTTGCAACTTAATTTATGGCTGAAGAAGGGACCAGTACTAGAGGCCCCGAAACATGTACCATATAATAGCAAGTTTATAACTTGTTGTAAATAAATGTATTGACTAGGCGGAACAGTTTCTCCTTTGTTATATACAATATTGTTGTCGGATTTTTCCGATGGTGCAGAAATGTCTGTGAGACTCGATGAGATAGCTTCGGCTATTCTATCAGAAGAAATATTTATGCTTGTGATTCTGGTGAACTTGGAATAATTGTTTCTGCGATGATAGTGCCAATAGTTTTTCTGACTATCATGTATAATTTGTTTCTGTATGTGATTTTTGTTTTAGTGTTTGCTTTTTTTTGGTATTCCTTTTTAATTTATGTTTGGTGTGCATTTGTTTTAGTGTTATGTACTTGTATGAGGGTCGAGGATGAATATAACCCTGAGTTAGAGATTTATCCTCGAGGGGGCATTCTGTAACCAAATTTATTTGGTTACAGTGTTCACCCTCACGATTTCGGTTTGTTTAATGTTGAATTTAGGTTCGGAAATGGCTACCTCTTGCTGGGCACTGCAAGGAGTCTTATACTTGTGCTTATTGGATTATTTGTGGTGTCCTAGCAATGAGGTAATAGGGGGCTTTGCCCAATGAAGTTTCATTGCAGGATATATGTTCCTTTTATGATAGTCGGTTGTTCAGATTTCTTCTTGTTGAAAAAAAAAATGACATGGTCAGGTAACCATGGTGATGATGTTGATTTTTTTTTTTGGTTGGGATGAGGCCAGGCAAGGAAAATGGAGGTCTGCTCAGAAGTGTAATATAATTATTATTAATAAATGTGTATGTTTAATAGAAGTTGGTGTCCTGTGTCTTTGTGTGGATATTTAAGAAAGTATATTGCCCCACTATCCTGAGGTGGCTAGCTCAGTAGGCCATTATAGACATTACAATATATGAACTAGCAACCCACCCCGGCTTCGCCCGGCAACAGTTATGAATGCAAGGTGATAGGCTACTTCTAATGGAGGTCTTATGAGATATCCTTGTATACGACATTAGTCGTTTTCCCTCCAGCAGTGAACACGAAAAGATTTCGGTTTGATGTAAGTTAACAAGCGATAGAGCCACGTAAAGCTGTCCATGAGAAAAACATTCTCCATTAAGATCACTCCAGTCACGCTAAGTGTCTGATCCTGTGCTTTGTTTATAGTCATGCATGCCAAAGCAGACTCTTACTGGAAATTGTACTCGTTTGAAACGATAAGGCAAATCTGAAGGAATCATAGGGATTCTGGGTACTAAGACCGTTTCTCCTGTACCACAGCTAGTTAAGATAGTTAATTCAATGAAACAGTTTTTTAAAGTTTTCACTACCAATCGTGTCCCATTGCATAACTTTGGTGGTTGTAAATTACGTAGCAATATAATAGGCACTCCTACTTTTAAAATAAGCTTGTGTGGTGGCAAGCCAGAAGGAAATAAAGAATTTAGGGGACTACTATACATTGCGATACGGCCGCGTATACAATTCCCCTAAAACAAAATGGCGGCTTCCGTGACGTCACCAACGACGTCACGAAATACTCCTCTGACAAATTTACGGGAAAAGCCTGGGTAATAGGGGTTTTTGGGTGGGGAAACACCAAAAAAACGTCAATTTTTTTATGTATCGAAATCTATATTTGAGCTATATAGTTCAACTAAAGATTCAGATACATGAAAAAATTTCGCGAATTCACCTATTCTATGTATCGAAATCTATATTTGAGCTATATAGTTCAACTAAAGATTCCGATACATGAAAAAATTTCGCGAATTCACCTATTCTATGTATCGAAATCTATATTTGAGCTAAATAGTTCAACTAAAGATTCCGATACATGAAAATATTTCGCGAATTCACGTATTCTATGTATCGAAATCTATATTTGAGCTATATAGTTCAACTAAAGATTCCGATACATGAAAAAATTTCGCGAATTCACGTATTCTATGTATCGAAATCTATATTTGAGCTATATAGTTCAATTAAAGATTCCGATACATGAAAAGAAATCGCAAATTCACATAATGGGAGTTTTTTGGGTGGAAAAACAGAGAAACCGTCAATTTATTTCCTATGTATCGAAATCTATATTTGAGCTATATAGTTCAATTAAAGATTCCGATACATAAAAAGAATTCGCAAATTCACATAATATGAGTTTTTTGGGTGGAAAAACACAAAAAACGTCAATTTTTTTATGTATCGAAATCTATATTTGAGCTATATAGTTCAATTAATGATTCCGATACATTAAAAATATCTCAAATTAACGTCATATATTATAAATTTCCGTATCGAAATATATAATTGGCCTAAGTAGATCAATTGCAGATTCCGATACACATGATAATTATTTTCTTTTCGTAAATAAAAAACATTGAATCGAAATCTATAATTTACCTATATAGCTCAATTAACGATTCCGATGCTGAATAAAATTTCGCAATTTAACGTTATACTTTACAATTTCCGCATCGAATTCTTTAATTGGCCTATATATGTCAATTACAGATTCCGATATACATCGTAATTTCAATTGATATTTTTAATTTTACACATCGAATTCTGTAATGCGCCTATGTAGATCAATTACAGATGACGATACACATCGTAATTTGTATAATTTCATATTAATAAAACATTGCATCGAAATCTTTAATTGAGCTATATAGGTCAATTACGGCTTTCAATACAATGTCTTATAAATATAAAATTAAATTAATAACGACGCTTAACGTCATCTGTAATTCAAACCCTAAATTAAAATATTTTCGTATGTACGGCGTGCCAAATTGAGGTAGGCCGATAAATAAATTACATATGACGAAACACAATACGTTTCGAAGTTTTTTAATGCTCATTTCTGTTATTGAGTTGTCACCACCCAAAATACCCTATAACCAAGGTTTTTCCCATAATCTTGCCAGAGAAGCATTTCGTCAAATGGAATAATGTTATTGCGTAGTTCCATTTTTTTTCCAAAGTTGGCCCAAATACACCAAACACAATGCCATTATAAAACATTGTGGTCAATAATGTTGTTTTTGCTTGGGGCCCCCACGATATGTTGATATTTTTATGTTTTCCAATATTGGCTGCAAACACAAAAACAAGACCTATGGGCCGATAGGTCTAATACAAAACATTGCCATATCTATTTTGCAGGTGTTCATGAACATGCCAATTTGTCTAAATTTCACCCATCCATTACTATTTTAAGAGGCGTATTCCCCAACACCGTTCCTGACGTAATATTATCGTTTAGACAACATCCATTACTATTTTAAGAGGCGTATTCCCCAACACCGTTCCTGACGTAATATTATCGTTTAGACAACATTCCTATTAAATGCAACAACCAAAATATATGTATGAACAACGTAAAAACGCACCGATATATTCCAAATGCTGCATTATTCCACATGTACATATTTTCAACCACAAGTAACGGATTTTAGTTTAATGCAACAACTTCAGGATTTAAACAATTTTAATACAAATCGTCAACACAATCGATCACACGACACTGGTAATATCAAAATCTTGTTCTACAGGTTATTCACGGGAATATTTATTTTAATATTACGCTTAGAAAACGCTAACGCGGGACAATACAAAAATGGCGAACCGACTCCAGCAACCTCCCACGACGAACTGACCACGGAACTGACGTAGTAATCAGCTGACAACCAATAGCGTTACCGATAGCAATACGTCAGCCGTGAGATCACGGTGACGTCACTGATCTCCCTAAATATTCCCCAAACGCCGGTGTATCGGAAGGTATAGTTTAACCGAATTTAGGAATTCTGTAGGGTAATTAACAGCTTCTTCACTATCGACTACTGCGTCTAGCTTACTGAGTAATATACGAGAGCCTGGGCAGTGAATTTGGAGAACACCAAGTCATTAGTTTCCACAACTTGTTCGTTTGTCGGCGATAATATTGCTCTTTCTTTAAACCATGAATGAGACTTGTTAGATAGGCCATGGATTTGAGGATAAACGCTATCAATCAATTCTTGAATACTGCTTACTAAAGCACAGAAATCGTCACTGAGGGTAATTTTCCCGTCAATGACCGGTAAATCTCCATTTCCGACTCTAAGTAACAAATTAGCAAACAAACTATTATCTTCTGAAGATAAGAGTAGCCTACTCCCATGTTAGTTTTGAGTGCCAATTTGTTATATCTGGCCAGATGTAAGATATTTCTAATGAAGCGTTCACTTCGTCGGCTCTTCTTCCTCTGGTAACAACTGGTAAGATTTGACGAAAATCTCCGGCGAACAAAACTGTGCAGCCACCCATAGGTGTGTTCCGATTCCTTAGATCACGCAAGGTCCTGTCTATAGCTTCAACGGAAGTTTTGTGCGACATTGTAGCCACATCCCATACAACTAAATAACAATTTTGGATTAAACTGGCAGTGTTACTTTGTTTTGAAATATTACATACATTTCCATCATTACTGCTGACTTTCAAAGGAAGTTTAAATGTTGCATGTGGTGTTCTTCCTCCTTTTAAAAGAGTGGCTGCAATTCCAGATGATGCGACGGCAAGAGCAATATTACCACCAGACCTCACTTTGGCGAGCAACACATAAATCAAGAACGTTTTGCCTGTGCCTACAGGGGCATCGAGAAAAATATCTTACCTTCCTTCTTAGTGTTATAAGCTTGTTTCTGATCGTGGTTCAGACGGTGTTCTTCTTGAGCAACGGTTTGAAGGTGCTGAGAACGAAGTTTTTCTTTCTCTCGTGGCAATCTAGAAATTATTTGTTGCTCTGTTTCATTGTTACGTGATAAGCACTTATTTTTTTGCGATGTCAATGAACTATGACCTATATCCGTTTTACATCTCGGCATGATGGCTTAACATCCCTGACTGGACTATTAATTATAACGAATTCTTGTCAGACGTAATTTAAGAATGGCGAGGTGCATGAAACACAAATCCCCCTTCCGTCCAATCTTAAATTGACTGTGTATTTTGCGGAACGAAAAGTTCACAGACGAAATGAAGATAAACCGAGTTGCACTTCGAGGGAATGGCGAGTTGCATGAAACACAAATTCCTCTTCCGTCCAATCTTAACTTGACTGTGTATTTTGCTGAACAGAAAGTTCACAGGCGAAATGAAGAAAAACCGAGTTGAACTTCCAGGGAAACTCCAAACACAACCAGCCTTCTCTGAAGTCTTAACTCAACACGACTCGACGGTTTGCTGCTGGTTGTATCTGGGTGGCTGTATCTGGGGTAATAGGTTCGCCCGCTAGTTAGGCTGTAACAGGGGTGATAAGACTCGCCCTTAGCTAGCTCGTAAACTGTCGCCTCAATATTAGAATGGACATGGTTGGAAGAAATGTAAACGTAAAAATACTTATAGTGGGCGATGTATTGAAGATAGAGATATGCTCTCCTGGATTTTATGTAGAACTTTTCATGCTGAACAATTCTTAGTCTCATAGTATTTAGATATGTTTAAAGGTTTGCCCAAAATAAACTTAAAAAGCGCTTGGACGCCAGATTTTTTGTTTATTTTTTCACTGAAATCGTTACTGCTCTGCTTCCTTTGATCATAAATAAATTATTTTCTACAGAAATCATCCTCGAGATATCCTTGACAGAACTGTCAAAACCGCATCAAAATCTATCCAGAGGTTCTCGAGATTACCCGTGACATCCAAGAATCGGGGACTTAGTTTTATACTAAGTAGAGATGATTTTACAAACTGTTCTGAAAAACTGTACATTACACCTTTTGTAGAACTTGGCCAATGCTCTGAATAAATTTCCCCCAATTTTAATCTCAATGTTTGCAAAAAAAGCCTAGTTCAATTCTAACCCTGAGTTTTTCAGGTTATAACTATTGAATTTTGTCTCCCATAAGTCCAACCCCTCGTCCACGTCGTGGGAGACGGGCAACGGCACAAAGTAGGGGATTGCCTGTAGGGGCGAAGTACAGTGGGGACTTCGTGTGCCCCGGGACCGTTACGGTAGCTGTGAAGGTCCTACAGGAACCCTGAAAAGTGACGGCTAACGGGGCTCTGGTGAAGCTACGATAGGCCCAGCAAGCCAGTAGTGGATAAAACCAAATGCTTTCAAAAATGGAACGAGCCTCGGACAGGATGGATTTAATAGACGACGACACGGCTGTACACACGGACTAAGATTTGGAACTTTAAACCTAAGAACGCTGACGGGGAAGGTGGAGGAGATAGTGGATATGATGGAAAGAAGGAAGTTGGATTTATTGGGATTGGCAGAAACAAAGTGGAAAGGGGAAGGAAGGAGAGTACTGAGAAAAGGCTATAGACTGTACTGGAGTGGGAACGAAGAGGGAAAGAGGAATGGAGTGGGAGTAGTAGTACGAGATGGTTTAAAAGAAGAAGTGAGGAGAATAAGTGATAGGATGATGAAAGTGAAAGTAGCACTGAGGGGAGAGACCGTAGAAATAGTGCAAGTATATGCTCCACAAGTAGGCTGCGCTTCTGAAGAGAAGGAGGAGTTTGAAGAGGAATTGCAGAAGCAGCTGGTAGGAAGAAATATGATTGTTATGGGGGACCTCAATGCCCATGTAGGAAGAGAAAGACAAGGTTATGAGAGTGTTCTAGGACCAGAGGGTTGGGGTGGAAGAAATGAGGAAGGAAAGAGACTGTTGGACTTCTGCCAGAGGAACAGCCTGCTAGTTGGGAACTCCTGGTTTAAGAAAAGAGAGAGCCACACAATCACATGGTACAGTGATGACTTGACCAGGAAGTCGGTGGTCGACTATATACTGTATGAGAAAGAACTAAATAAGAACATCACGGACATCAAGGTTATACCATCGGAGAACCTGGATAGCGACCATCGATTACTGGTAATGAACCTGAGAGGGAGTAAGGAGAAGAAAGGGACTGAGAACCAGGAAAGACGTATAAGGATATGGAAACTGAAAGAAGGGGATAGAAGGGTCGAGTACCTCAAAATGGTAAAGGAAGGAATTCCAACAGATGAAGAAAGAGGGGTGGAAGAGGAATGGGCTAGATTTAAGAAGACACTAGTGGGTGCAGCAGAAGCAGTATGTGGGAGGACAAGTAGTAAGAAGAGGTGGAAGGAAACACCATGGTGGAATGAGAAGACAAAAGATATAGTAAGGGAAAAGAATAGAGCCTTTAGGAGGTGGTATCAAAATAGGACGGTAGAGACAAGGGAAGAGTACCAGGAAAGAAAGAAGGAGGCGAAGAGAGTGGTGGCTGAGGAGAGAAGGAAGTGGATGGAAGAGTGGACAAAGATGATGGAGGAGGATAGTGAAGGTACAAAAAAGGTCCTGTATGGGATGGTAAAAAATAAGAGGCGGAAGGATCCTACGGATTATGTTAGAATGGTGAACAAAAGGGGACAAGAGATAGAAAATAGGGAAGAACTGAAGAAAATGTGGAAAGAATATTTTGAAGAACTTCTGAACCCAAATGGAAAAGATGGTGAGGAGGAAGAAATCGGGGAAGAGGAAGATGAACTGCAAACAGAAAAGGACTTAACATGGAAAGAAGTGGAAGATGCAGTGAACAAGATGAAAGGAGGGAAGGCACCGGGTGTGGATGAGTTGAGTGTGGAGATGGTGAGAGCAGCAGGAGAGGTGGGGATACAGTGGCTGTACCGAGTGATGAGGACAGCATGGAAGGAAAGGAAGACCCCAGAGGACTGGAAAAAAGGAATCATTGTCCCGATCTTCAAGAAAGGTAGTAGAACAGATTGCAGAAACTATCGGGGAATAACACTGATGAGTCATTGTGCAAAGATCTTCGAGAAAGTTTTGGAAAAGAGAATTAGGACAAGGATAGAAGGAGGGATGAGGGAAGAACAACATGGCTTCAGAGCAGGAAGGTCCACAGTGGATTTGATTTTTGCTGTAAGGCAGTTACAAGAACAGCACTATGAGTATGGAACAGATCTACTGATGGCCTTCCTGGACATTGAGAAAGCATATGACAGTGTATGCAGAAACAAAGTATGGAAGTCCCTGGAGGATAGAGGAGTAGAGAAATGGACTATAAAGAGGATAAAGGAGATGTACAAGGGGAGCGTGAGCTGTGTGAAAGTGGGAGGAGAGAGATCTGACTGGTTGGAACAAAGAAACGGCCTGAAACAAGGAAGTGCACTGTCACCGTTACTTTTCATTGTGGTGATGGATGACATAATGACCCGAGTGGCACAAGTAATTGGGGACGGAAAGATGAAAGCAATGGTGTTTGCAGATGATTTGATGATTTGGGGAAACAAGGAGGAGGAGGTACAGGAACAGTTGGACGTGTGGGAAGGAATAATACAAGGATATGGGATGAAATTTAGCATAAATAAGAGTGAGATGGTGATCACAACAAGGAAGAAGGAAAGAACCACAACGGGAATAACAATTGGTGGGGAACAGCTGAAGAAAGTGGAGAGTTTTAAGTATCTGGGAAGCCTGATACAAGATAATGGAAGAAACGATAGAGAAATAAATGAGCGGGGGAGGCAGGCAGAAGCATTTCGGAGGAGTGTGAGAAGCATGTTATGGAGCAAGGATGTCCCTCAGAACAGCAAAAAGATCATATATCGGACGTACTATGTCCCTATCCTGACGTATGCCTCGGAGACCTGGGTTATGAAAGGAAGGGAGAAGAGCAAAATACAGGCCAGTGAGATGAGGTTCTTGAGAAGCAGTATTGGAGCTACAAAGATGGACAGAATAAGAAATGAGAGGACCAGAGAATTAATGAAGGAGGAACCATTACAGGATGGTATAGAGAAATCTAGAATTAGATGGTATGGACATGTAAAACGAATGGAGGAGAAGAGGATACCCAGGAGAGTACATGAGACGAAGTGGGAAGGAAAGAGACCGAGGGGAAGACCGAGAGACAGGTGGCTGAAGGGGGTGGAAGAAAGCGTGAAGAAGAGAGGAGAAGACTGGACAAGGGTGGAGGCTGAGAGATGGTGGGAAGACAGAAGACGTTGGAGAGGCTTGTGTTCCAAACAGACCCGGCCAGTGGCTGGAAACTGTGCAAGATGATGATGATGAACTATTGAATTTTATCTCCTGATCTAATTCCCAATTCTAATTCTGCTTTTAGGTCCCAATTCTAATTAAATTTAATTTTATTAACTATCTAATGTTGTTACATTTCTAAAAAGTTAATGTAGAATAGTTTGCATACCGGTACCCTTTTTTAAGGTTCAACTTACCACGACACAGGATTTTTAATGAAAAATCTATAATGCCTGGGTATTTACCTAAATTGGGTATTTACCCGGGTATATACCCTGGGTATTTACCCGGTTTATAAATACCTGGGTATTTTACATCACTAGACTTGTATGAGGTCTTGTAGAACTAGGATGTCCCTTTTTTTCATGATTTTGTGATTTGCAGAGATGGATAAATCCAGACCAGAATATATGCAAAATTATCGACAAAAGAAACGTGAGAAAAAATTAAAAATTGCAGGAGTGCATCCGAAAAAAATTGACTTCACATATATTTTATCTCAATTTCATAGTAGCATAACATGTCAGATGTTACACATATGCAACTACTGTAAGGCTCATTTTTTACTTTCCGTTTACTGCCGCTACTGCATAGCCCCCTACTAAAGTGAACCAACTCTATAGAATGGTGGAAACTTGCTTGTGCATAAATTCTGAAGACTTATTGGTCATACATTCAGAGACATGTTTAGGAGGCCTAGTTTGTACAGAGATACCTGAGGAAAAGTTTGCACAGGTATAGTCCCTTAATGGCATGATGCGACCTGTCATTATGAATTTAAAAAAATTATAAGATACTTCTATACTCCGTATTACCAATTGATCGCTGACAGCTGTCAAAGCTAGCACGTGGGGAAATGCTGCGTTGTCACTGAGGCACATCATGACTCATAACATTCCAAGAGGCTTGCAGGAAGACACAAATACTGGGGAAGTTAGCCCCCTTGCCTGGCAGTCTAATGACCGTGACGAGTCAAGGCACAGTAGAACACCGAGTCAAACCATGTGCTCACTGCTGTCGGCATACATTGCAACACGGCTCGCTGTTGCTATGCAGACCTTTACCCCTTCTCATCTCCACTCCTCACCTCACCCGTCAAGCGGATGACAGCTTTCTCTGTTCATCTTTTGTAAATCAGAGTATAGTATTCATGATCGAGAAAATCAAAATCAAACAGCATGAAAACAAAACACTGCATCTAAATATAACAGCTTAGGCTTTCACGGCCGGCGTTCATAATTAAATACAAGTTTTTCGGGCTTGTAGGCCGTGGTCCAGACTCAAAACACGGCCTACAAGCCCGAAAAACTTGTATTTAATTACTGCATCTAAAACTTACCAATATCAATTCCTTTCACAATGCCTTGGACTTCCCCGCCATCTGTCTTCAAGAGTTTCAACAAATCTTCAATCCATAAAATATAATTAAGACGTAGCGGTAGGGTAGGAACTAGGCGATTTAGTGGAATTTCCACATCTAGTCCGAAATCCTTTTTCAGCAGGGTACATGTTAACGCTCTAAGTGCTTCAGGCTTTTTGAAATCAAGTTTCACTTTTCCAGTCAACTCCTGAGTGGAAACAGAAAGAAACAAGTACATTCCACAGGGCCTTAAGTCCGGGAAAACAAAACCCAGATCTGGACACTATCAAAATATCTTACCACTTTTACACATTCTCTGAATTCTGGATACTTGATAGCCAACTCTTTGAAGTTTGGAGGTTTCCGATAAATATTCCGAGGATGCATAAATTTGTTCAGCGACATACTTATGGTCTCCTAAGGAAGTTAGAAAATTTGTATTCAATAAGTAAACAAAGCTAATTACTGTAGTAGAGGTTAACCTACAAAACGCATCTTACTTGACACGTTTTATTATAAAAGCTTACACCACAGTACACCAAATGCTTACACCCTTCTGACAATATTATGCTAATACACAGCCAAATAATGAACTTCTATGACTTAATCAAGTCTATAATTTTAACTGAAACGTATTATTATCTGGTTTCCTCAAATTGTAAACAAAGAGCCATTTTTCGTTAGAAAAACAAATGACATTTGTTTAACTCCGTTAAGTTCTGCGCAAGCGCAACAAATTCAAGTATCAGTTTCCGGTTTATGGCCTTTCTCGTCCAATGCGAGAAACTCCCGCAGTTTGCGCAAACGTTGGTGGACGTAAGTTGTTATTTGTAGTGTGAGAGTTGATTTGTGCATTTGCTGCCAGTCACAGCTTTGTAGTGTTTTTTGGTAAGTGCATATAAATATATTTTTATTCCTTGAACATATTGGTGTAGTATTTGTAACTCACAGCATGTTAAACGGCAGTTTTGCTGTGGTCTTGTGCGGGGGTTAGTACGTAAACCGTCAAAAGTCTTCACCAAAATGGCCGTTTACACGAACTGAGATTATATCATTTTGAGTATTTTTCTTTCCCGATGATGACATTGATTGGCTCCTACATATTTGGGAACATACTGGCATTTTTATTGTGATATGGGTGTCGTCAGGTTCATTGCCAGGATGCCATTCGTCATCGAGACAGGTGCTCTCATTCAGGTTCAATATTAGCTCGAATCAGAAAAACAGGTGAAGAGAGGCTACTTGGTTTCTTCATTTAATGGCTTCGCATTTGTAAAGGTTATAGATATTTTAATTTAGCATTACGTACGTATTTACATAGCTAATCCTCCACCTGTAGTAATGAATGGAATGTTGGTTACGTTCTATTCTTTTTATTGCCTAGCAGAATATTTGTAGAGTTGTTTGGCTATGAGTACTGTGCTGTTTCTGCAAGTTTCTTTTCGAAAGGTGTGAATCATAACTTCGATAATTTACTCCGCGACTTGCGAGAATTGAATACCATAAATAGCGTAGTGAATGACAGTAATCATAAAAATCAAGTTCAAGGCCTAAATTGTTCTCATATGATTGAAGTGTTTTTTCCCCCCTTTTAATTATCATCTTTTCAACTAGGAGTTTGTTGATAGCGTACTTCTTTACTGAGATAAGCCTACTTTGATCTGTGTATCACATTTTACTATCCTTCAGTAGGTCCATCATTAACTTCAGGAACATTAAGTAAACTAGACAGACTCCTGTGGGTTTACATGAAATTTGGGGGAGTTTCGTGAGGAATGTGATTATGCCATGCTTCTGTAATAGGTTGGTACTCTATACTGTTCACGTGTGTAGTAAATTCCAGTCATTTGTTGCAGCATTATGAAACTCCTGCTAACTTATAGGCTCAGGTTAATGTTTGGTGTCAGTTAAATGCCCCAAATAACAAGCTAATGAGCCACTTGACTGTTTTTATCGGTAATATGAAGACTGCATCCACATATTTAATAATCAGAACGACTGCCTTGTAATAGGCTATTGACCAGCTGGTGTGTTTTAGTAGTTTTTTTTAAATCAATACTTTTTTTTGTATGCATAGGCTATTCTGATTGTTCCTCTTCTGAAATGGTAAAAACTGGACTTCTTTTGTCACTGATTGACAATTGAACTGCTGAATTACAGCCTGTGACATCTTTGTAGATTTGACTGTATAGGAACAAAACCGGTGCGTGTAGATGGATTAGGCTACCTTGAATGGGCCTTCATTGGAGTAGGTCAGTGCTAGAAACTCGGTGGACCATGCATGGAATGAAGCAACCGCCAGGGAATCCTGTAGTAAAACTGTAACTTACATGTTAACCTACTGGAAATGAGTTTTCTTTGTTATTTTATTCTCTTATGAATTTGGTATCTTTATTGGTCTTCACATTGGGACTTTGGGTTAATGAACAGGGAAATTTGCATAATTGTTCTTATGTTTATAATCTGGCTTACGGCCTGTGGCATCTTGGTCCCTTTTTCAGGCATATGGTCATATGGGGTAGGCCTAGTAGAAATCTCATTCGGAAATGTCACCTCCTGGTTGTCTTTTTTGGTCAGTCAGTTGGCACAAATGTGAAATTTAACTTATATCTGTGAAAATGAAATGTATTGGTGTACACCATTTCAGGATGAGCACATTTTGTCAGCCCCATAGACATGAGGTTGTTCCTCATGAGAATTTGAGTTGCATAATCTCAGGGCCAGGTGTAGGCTATACAAAAATAAGGCAATGACCTCCTCGTACACTCTAAGAGGGGTGAATATTATCTCATCCATTTAAATAAAGAACTATCATCATCAACTTTGCATGCCAAGCATACTGGTATGTATTTTACACATGATTCTGAAAAATCCATGTCTGCATTAATTATAAAACTTTATTGCAGTCGAACGACCATAGAGTATAACAGTTTAGATTACTTGTGCATGTAAATATCATTATTCTTTGCTATATTCCTTCAGTGATTTTGTGCGCTTTTGGCACACAGTGAAATGGTAGCGCTCACAGGCCTTCCTGCAGAGGATGCATATGCTGGTGAGGGATCGTGAAAACTGTTTCTAGTGCATATTTTGTGATGAAACCGTGCACTGAGAGCCTAGTTATGGAGCTCCTTAGGTCCTTGTTTGCTCCCGTCCAGGTCCTATCCAGCATCGCATCTGTTGTATAGAAATCGAGACAGATGTCCGATCTCTTGCTTTGTCTGTCCCGAAGTAGGTGTGACTCTTGTTTGGTAGCTGTTGTCGGAACCTCAATTTTTTTTATGAGGAAGCACGTTTCTGCAAGCTCTTAAGCCAGTCTTGAAGGAGTATGCCTGCATTAATTGTAACTAATCAAAATGGAACTTATGGGCTTAAGACAGCAGTGGGTTAAAAAGAAAGGAAGATATCTTGCGGCATTGCCGTGCTTGTTAAATTATACATCACGGCCGTGAGGGCACTGCAGTAAATCCAGAGTTTGATGGTTCGAATCCTGATGCTGACACCGGCTATACTACGTGTGGTTTTTCCACACTCCCTCCAGACAAATGCTGGGATAGTACTTTACTTCAAGACCTGAGGCACCTCTCATCCCTGTTCCTAAAAGTTACACTCTCTACTACAGTCATCACATAAATACAGGTTATCAGGCGAATTCAACACAACCCAACTAGGCTACATTTTACTGATGACCAAGATGTCCCAAGCCCTTAAATTGAATTAACAAAGTAAGAAAACTTAATCTTGGGTAGAAATGTATTAAAATCCTGGTAAACTTGGCATGTATGTTAATTTGGTAAGTGATTACGTTTTTTGTTTTTCATTATCCCATTGATGGCAGTTCTAGTAAAATGTGTCAACATGGAAGTGACCCACACTCCATAAGTTGTGGCTATATCCTTATGAATGCTAGCAATGCCTTGCTTGATTATTCCTTGTACCTACGACATGTAATAAGGGTGACATTTGAATCTGGCATACAAGTTTTCCTGGCCATTGTCCAGTGGGATCAGCATTTCCAAAAAATTGGTAGATGCACCCTCCGACATCTTCAGAAAATCCTCTGGTGGTCACTTGTTTACTGCTGGTGCCTGTCATACTCCTGGACCTTAGCAAACAAGTCCGGATAAGACATTTGTCCACTTTGATACTGGCAGGGAAAGTCTGTGGTGCAACATCAGAAGTGTTTTTGTAGCTGTTTCTTGCTGTCATTTCCCTCTTCTTTAATCAAAGATTTGCCTAATTTACTCTAGTTTGAGAAGTAATGGAAAAGTTGTCTTGTAACTTACATAATATAAATTCTTGGGAACTGTTCATAACTTGTTTTTCCTGATGTCATTTGATTTAAGTAAGCACTTACAAGTGTATATCCAACATATTTTAATTGGTCTTTTCTCACTCTTCCAATATACTTATTATACACACATCAAAAAAAGTTTTGCATCACCTCGGTTCCAAGAGTTCCGGAACCGTTAAATACAAAGGGAATAGAGATCAACACAAACAACATTTCAGCTCGTTTTATTGCTCATGAGACCCACACATTGCATGTTGTACCATCATACAGCTAGACTTTCAGCATTTGTGGTCCAGATTGCAGTACACACCACTACCTCTAATACCCAGTAGCACGTCCTCTTGCATTGATGCATGCCTGTATTCGCCGTGGCATACTGTCCACAAGTTCATCAAGACACTGTTGGTCCAAATTGTCCCACTCCTCAACGACAATTCGGCGTAAATCTCTCAGAGTGGTTGGTGGGTCAAGACGTCCATAAACAGCCCCTTTCAACATATCCCAGGCATGTTCGATAGGGTTCATGTCTGGCGAACATGCTGGCCACTGTAGTCGAGCGATGTCGTTATCTTGAAGGAACGCATTCACAAGATGTGCACGATGAGGTCGAGAATTGTCGTCCATGAAGACAAATGCCTCTCCAATATTCTGCCGATATGGTTGCACTATGGGTCGGAGGATGTCATTCAGGTATCGTAAAGCCGTTTCGGAGCCTTCCATGACCACCAGTGGCGTACGTCGGCCCCACATAATTCCACCCCAAAACATCAGGGAACCACCACCTTGCTGCACTCGCTGGACAGTGTGTCTAAGACGTTCAGCCTGACCAGGGTGCCTCCAAACACGTCTCCGACGATTGTCTGGTTGAAGGCATATGCGACACTCATCGGTGAAGAGAACGTGATGCCAATTCCGTGGGGTCCATTCAGCATGTTGTTGGGCCATCTGTACCGCGCTGCATGGTGTCGGGGTTGCAAAGCTGGACCTCGCCATGGACGTCGGGAGTGAAGTTGCACATCATGCAGCCTATTGCGCACAGTTTGAGTTGAAACACGACGTCCTGTGGCTGAACGAAACGCATTATTCAACATGGTGGCATTGCTGTCAGGGTTCCTCCGAGCGGCAATCCGTAAGTAGCGGTCATCCACTACAGTAGTAGCCCTTGGGCGGCCTGAGCGAGGCCTGTCATCGACAGTTCCTGTATCTCTGTACCTCCTCCATGTCCGAACAACATCGCTTTGGTTCACTCTGAGACGCCTGGAAACTTCCCTTGTTGAGAGCCCTTCTTGACACAAAGTAACAATGCGGACGCGATCGAACTGCGGTATTGACCTTCTAGGCATGGTAGAACTACAGACAACATGAGCAGCGTACCTTCGTCCTGGTGGAATGACTGGAACTGATCGGCTGTCGTACCCCCTCCGTCTAATAGGCCCTGCTCATGCATGGTTGTTTACATCTTTGAGCAGTTTTAGTGACATCTATGAACAGTCAAAGGGACTGTATCTTGGATACAATATACACAGTCAACGTCTATGTGCCGGAGATCTGGGAACCGAGGTGATGCAAAACTTTTTTTGATGTGTGTACAATGAATTGCAGCCAATGGCCATAGCTGGGTGTTGTTAATTGAACGCTCGGGGGCTCCCAGCAAGTTCAATTTCAAATAGTTCCAACTTTGGCTACCAGATGCTACTGTCACTATCACCTAGCGGTGAACGTTGGAACTTGATAGTGTGTTTCCAACTATTATAATATCCCAGGGGTAACTCTACTCATGCTTCACTTGAGGGTGGGTGGATTTTAAATTCTTAGTGGAGATTCTCCCAATTAGGCTAATTGATTGCAGGGGCAGTTGACCTTGCTGTTCTGCCCCTTAAAACTTCATTAACTAATTGATTGAACGAAGGCTGCCAAAACATTTTTTATTTTTTTTTGGAAGACAGCAGTCTGCCATAAATTAACGTAATGCACGTATTGAGGGCGGATTACCTTGTGCTAGGAAAGAGTGTGAGGTTTATAGGAGGATCAACCCACAAGAGCCAGTGGCTGCTCCGAACAACGTGTGTCGCTACTGCGGGAGAGTTTGTGTTTCCAGGATTGGATTATATAGTCATCTAAGAACTCCCCTTTAGAAGACAATCTTACTTGAAAACGAGTGATAGCCTATTATTACCTTGATATGCCACACCTTACTGCAAGTAACTTAATCATCTCCATTTTACTTGTATTGGTATTTAGGATGGAGGTAAGGTTACCAACTTAGTAATTTTCTTCCTAAACCTTTATTACTAAGAATTGTTTTTGTTTAAGTCTCCAGTAAATCTTAGACGTACATTCGTATTGCGAATGGCGGACTTTGGCCTAATATTGGAATTCACAACTTTTTAGTGAACTTAATGGTTATCTGTAAATTTGCAATGGCAACCCTGGATGAAGGAGACCTAGTGTGATCAAATGCAGAAGATTGCAGTGCTTGTATGTTATCTCTCAAGATAAGGCATTTCGCTAATACCTATGGCATTTGAGAAATAGCCGAGAGATATCCTAATTCGGCAAAGGAATGCTTTCCTATGAGTGACGCACCTGATTTACACCTCGTGTTGAGCAGGGTTGGCTACCACCCCGGAGACCCGAGTGGGTCAAGTACTGCTTGTGATCAGGCTGATCACCTTCAGTTAGTGGGACTTTGGTGACCCTGGTGACATGTTGATGGTAAGCTTTCCCCACAAGTAAAATTCGCACGGCACGGAAACTTACCGCAATATGTACACGACCCCACATTTACTGTAAGACGTCTTCTTGAGATAATTTTCCACTAGGAAAATTCGATGCTTGGTTCTATACCTAACCATGTTCATGTGAGAACGGGATATGTTACAGTACTTCAGAACAAGTCTTAAATATCTCAACTAAGGCATCTTGCCAGCTGCATGTGTAATAAATGCATGGTGGAGACAGCCGGGAAATCAGGGAAATTTCTCTCTGGAAATATTAGGGAAACGTCAAGGGAATTTGGCAAAGGTGTAGAAGAAATCAGGAAAATTTGAAGAAACTTAAAGATAAATCTAAATGTGTACGATGCATTTTGTGGGAATAACTTAATCACTTCAATTTGTTTTTGTATTAATTGTAGTTTTGTATGTATTTGAGTATTTTTCGAGTTTTCACATGAAGCCATCTCGTAGCCACTGCTTAATGTCCATTTCTTTCTGTTATTTAATCAATGCCTCTATTAAGTCTTCGTCAAAGTGCAGGAGTTTCCGTGTTTCTTTTAAACTAAAAAACCTCTCTAAATGAATCAATAGGCAAAACGGGGAAGGGGGTACAATATAAGCAAGATTATAAACTTCCGTAATTAAATCATCCGCTAAATGAATATCGGGGAATTTTGTGGCAGCATCCAGGGTGTCTGTGTCCTACCAACCTATCTCTTCTCTTCATTAGCAGTCGCCAGAAACATCTCTCCTCTCCCTCTAGTCTTAATACCTCTTCATTTATGACCCTGTCTACCCATCTGATCTTCTTCATTCTCCTGTAACACCACATTTCAAACGCTTCAATTCTCCTCCTTTCTGCTGCACCAATAGTCAGTTTCACTTCCATAGAGTGCCATGCCTCAGACAAAGGCCTTCAGAAATGACTTCCTAATACCTAAATCTCTATTCGATGTCAACAGATTCCTTTTCTGTAGAAATGCTTCCCTTGCCCTGAGCTAACCTACTTTTATATCCTCTTTGTTTCGTCCATCACTGGTTATTTTGCTTCCTGAGTAACAGAAGTCTCCTACTTCCTTTAGTTTCCACCTGCCAATTTGATGTCCACAGAGGTCTGTCGCCACCTTGTAAATATCATGGCAGCATCCGGGGCTTCCCGACTCTCTGTTGTAATAGGTGACTCATTCCGACTTGTCCCCCGCACGACCTCTGCGAGGCTCCGTACTATTTCATATTTATTTATCAGTGCTTTACACTATATTTACAGTACACTGAAGGGAGGCTCTGAAAAGAGCAAAGCCCCACTTCGCATTCGGGATGCGACAGAGCCCCCACTATATACACTGGGTTGAGAGGGCCTCACTTTATGTACTAGGAGTGCTACATGAAAATGTAATTTTCCAACAGTGCAATGAATTTATAGGCAATATTTCTTTATGCCCCTCATCATCTTCATTTCCCCTTTTCCAGTTGACACTGGGTGGGGGCAAATATGGTTCCTCTCCACTTTGTTCTCTCGTTCCACCATTCCTCTTCCGACACTGTGTTCCAATCCAGGAAAATGAACCTAATGTAAATTGTTCTGTTGGACGGCACATACAGCTGGAAGGTGTGATCAGTCTTAAGGAAAATGCCGAAAAGAAGAGCATTGTCAGATACGCGGTATTGCAAGTTAAGCGATGATTATATACAGTAAAATAGCAACCCGGGCTTCGCTCGGGAACAGTTATGAATGCATTACGTGATAAGCGCTTTTTTTTTTCGATGTCAATAAACTGCGACCTATATCCGTTTTACGTCTCGGCATGATGGGTTAAAAAGATAATCAGTCTGAGAGACTAGACTTTATATCATTTCAAATGACCCATGCTACACAGAAAGGCTCAGGAGGGTGCACTGAACAACATGACGTCATACCCGCCGTAACCGTGACGCATAACGGTAGACCTAAGCATATCGATGAAGTCGACAAGACCATTTGAAATGATAAAATCACCGACTGGGCTATTCAATTATATTATCATGGTGATGCATGTGCAACGAATTCTTGTCAGACGTAATTTAAGAATGGCGAGGTGCATGAAACACAAATCTCCCTTCCGTCCAATCTTAACTTTTTGCGGAACGAAAAGTTCAAAGGCGATATGAAGAAACGCAGAGTTGCTCTTCCAGGGAAACTCCAAACACAGCCACTCTTCTCTGAAGGCTTAACTCAACACGACTCGACAGTTTGCTACAGTTTGCATCTGGGAAAGTAGGCTCGCCCGCTAGCTGGGCTGTAACTGGAGTAATAGGCTTGCTCTTAGCTAGCTTGCAAACTGCCGCCTCAGTAATTGAATAGAGATTGTTGGAAGAAATGAATACGTAAAATCAGTGCTTGATTTGTAAAAAAAAAAAAAAAGAGGTTCCGGTACTGCGGGCTACCGGATGGTGGTTGGAGGGGGCTTTATGTAATATTGAAATAAAGAGTTCTAAAAACGATATTTTTACGCTTTTCTGAACACTTTTAGAAGTTAATCAGTGGACAAAATAGCAATCTAATTATGATTGCAATTGTAAATTAAATTGAGACTGCTGTTGAAACATTTATCTTACCATAGCCATTGGCCTATATTAAATTTTAATGTAGGCCAGCTAGGCTACCATTCAAACAATGCACATTATTTCAATTTTATTTTTTTACGTAATTAATAAAAACATTTGGTTTGAAAATACACACAAGTTCACCAACAATGAAATTTCTGAGCCTGAAAATACACACAAGTTCACCCACAATCAAATTTCTGAGCCTGTCATAAAACTTGTAGGCTACAACAATTATCTAAATTTCCAAGGAACACACACATCTTGCTATTAGAAGCAAAGATTAAAATTTTCAAATTTCAAAATGTTACTATCGTTATCCATTTTTCTTGTTTTATAATTTAATTTACAGTTTTCTGAAATACTTATCCAGTCAAAAACCAAGTTGACCTTGACTTACAACTAACGTTCCACAGTTCTGAAAATTATGTTATAGGCCATTCGACTTTTCCCCCGATCTGAGGTTTCGGTACGGCGTACCGTCCCAAATCTAGCCCTGCGTAAAATCACTTATAGTGGGCGATGTATTGAAGATCAAGATATGCTCTCGCGGACTATTTTGTAGAACGTTTCATGCTGAACAAATGTAGATATTTTTAACTGTTTGCCCAGCGTAAGCTGAAAAAGAGCTTGGACGCCAGGTTGTTTTTTTTCTCGACTTTTTCACTAAATCGTTACTGCTTGGCTTCCTGTGGTCATAAATACATTATTTTCTACAGAAACCTTTCTCGAAATATCCTTTACAGAATGGTGAAACCCCGAGATTACCCCTGACATCCAAGGATCGGGGACTTTGTTTTATACTACCTAGAGATTTGTTTGAGAGAGATGTGTACGGCTCATCATATTTCGCTAGTAAATTATTGTTCATAAAAAGTGTTCTTCACACATTAGATTTCGTATGTTTGATTCTTAGGATACTAAGCTCCTTCACTTCAGTTGGGCTGAAAATAGTCTGTTTTGGTGGCTTTTTTTCTTCAAAAGTTCCGCCCTAATGTAATTTTGCAGTAACAGTATTCGTTCCGTGTTGGTGGATTTTTTTTTTTTTTTCAATCCATCATTTTCGCCCAGGATTTAATTTCGCGATGGGGGGCGTGGTGGCTCAGCGGTCTAGCTGTATGCCTCTCACCAAGGCGGTCCAGGTTCGATTCCCGGTCAATGCATGTGAGATTTTCAAAGTGAAATGCCATGTCCTGTGGTTCGGATTCCACGTAAAAAGGAGGTCCCGTGGCTCATAATCACAAGATTCACGGTCACGTAAAACTACAATCTTCCTTCCTTTTTAATTTCGCGATATCCTATATTATGGTGGCAACACAGTGGTGTGCCTCTTATCTAGGAAGCCCTGACTTTGAACGGATGCACTCATCTTCGTGACGACTATTGGATAACTGTTGGTTTGATCGGAGAGCCACCGACCCCAGTCAAGAAAGCTCAGATGCTCCGAATGACTGCCCAGGGAACACGTCGTGATCACGTATCATTTCGCAATCGGAAGGCCACATTATTGAACAGTTGACGCATGGTATGTCAAAACCCTCAATAGGCTGGATTTTTTATTATGGTGGTTACGGAGATATGTATGCTTCCCTATTGATTGCGCCAGAGAGCTATTATAAGTGGGCTGTTTCTTCTTGACTGGTACATATTACGTTCGCAGTTGTCTCCACGCACAGTGAGCATTCATACCTTTCTGATCAATGCGAATAAAGTGCGCAATGTGTCCTCGGCAGCGCATGTGCATATTCAGAGGTCTCAGTGTTCTACTCGGACTTAAAGAAGAATTCTCACGCGCTTACGACCGGCCCAGCTATACCTGGCTTGGTATATTCCAGTTTTCACTGCGGTGTCAGAAGGTGTGTGTGACCTGTGATATTTTGTCAGTCTACTACGATTACCTAGAAAGATTCCCTCTTCCTCCCATTGTTTAAACATTGCGACGCTCCCTTGCATGTTTCTTGTGTTGGTGGAAGTGAGAATATCACTGTTCTTCTGTGGGATGACTTCGTTGTCGGTACCTCTACTACTTAAATCCGGCGATTTTATTTTCGTGTCTTGGCGGCGACGTAAACCGCTGTAGGCCTACAGTTACTCATTCGTGGCCACTTTCCGTTTATATTTTACCTTGGGGAATTATGGAGTTTCCTAATTTCTCGCTCAGATTTCCTGTTCATTTCTTGTTGAGAATATCTGTTCAATTGTGAAATCACCAAAATCGTCACCGGGTGAGTTAGTTGTGGTCGTTACGGAGTGGCTGTAGGCAGTCGCTCACATCCGGGAGGCGAGGAGGTTCGATTCCCAATGCCGGCAAATGCCGTGGTTGGTGTCTTAACTATAGGCCACAGCCGCTACCTTCCAAATCCTTGTCCTTACATTCACACTTTCCTGCCAGACAACGCTCTACACGCGGCGGTACTTGTAGCTCACCCCACGGGTGTCCGCATAGAAGCAGCTACAAAGTCTGGCTAGCCGAACATGTCCTCGCACACTCCCGGCACTAAAACCCATACGCTAAAAATTAAATAATTATAAAAAATCGTTGCACCGTTGTTGCTGTAACCGGCACATGAAAAGTAATTAAACTTAAAATGCGCCTGGGATGCTTCCCCATTGTTGACGAGTTGAGACGGCAAGGGAGATTTAAGATGATAAAGAAGCTTAAATGACAATGAAGCACCACTGCTTTTTGTTCGGAGATAAGATAATAAGCTCGTGTAGCTCACTGGGCAGGTGGGTGACTTATATGTCATGATACCAGTGAAAAATGAAAATCCACAGCCTGCTTCCAGTCTCCGACCGGGTCAGGAATGGAATGAATGAAGCCCCCATCTAACGGCGAGGATATGAAGTGTGCCGGCTGCCGAAGCCTGTCGCACTCCTCTGGGGCAATGATTAAATGAATGACAAATGAAAAGCTAGTGATAGTGGAGTGTTGCTGGAATGAAATTGTGACAGGGAAAACCGGAGTACCCGGAGAAAAACCTGTCTGCCTCCGTTTTGTCCAGCACAGATCTCACATGGAGTGACCGGGATTCGAACCACGGACCCAGCGGTGAGAGGCCGGCTTGCTGCCGCCTAAGCCACGGAGGCTCTCATGATACCAGTACCTGTATTAAATGTATCTGCAGAGCTGGGAATGAACCTGGGTCTCCTGGTTGTCAGGCAAGCTTGCCAACCACACCATGCGGCGTATTCGGGAAGGAGATAACGGGAGTCTTGCTATAGAAGTTGCATGTATGAACCTACTCAATTTGTGGACACTTATCTCGAATCTTCCGTGTGGCCTTGAGAGATAAGACAATGTGAAAGTTCAACAGTCATTTTGGATGTTACATTCCTAACAGAAGTCTCGATTATCAGCGGAATACAGAAGAACTTTTTTCTTTAAGGAAATTGAGTGTGCTACTGTTTGACTGTACCTTGGGAGGGGTGCCAGCCTGCCTCTCACGCAATGGTAAAATCCGTGCAATGACCTGGACCATTTGTACTGTTCTTGTTTCATTTGCAGATTCAGTTTAGATAGTGCATGCCTACAGTACATAAATATAATTTATTTTTGTTAGTATTGAACAATGTCAGAGAAGCGCCAACGAGTACATTAAATCAGAAACTAGAAATTATGCATAATTTCGAAGGCGCCTCAACCCGGCCCGTGTTTGACTTACGGCATATGTGAAACAACAATCCGGGATATCCGAAAGAACGAAGACTCCCGCGGTATAGAGATGAACTTTTTTCAAGAAAATTAAGTGCTACTGCTCGGGTCTAAGCTGCGTGGACCTGAGAGGAATGTGCATCGCGGACCATGAGAAGTGGTGTTGACGAGTGATAAGGTTTCTTGGTCAGTGCATAGTACAGAACCAAATACATTGGTCGGTGACTGTCACTCATTCGTAACACCACAGTGGTTTGAGCAACGGCCCTATGTTAGCAGTATTGGAACAGAAATGGGTACCAGATGTCACGGTGGTCTGTTAACGGACCCTTCTCTTCTCGCCTAACCCTTCCCTTCTCAACTGACCCTTCGCTGCTCTTTCTTCCCACCCCGCAAGTTCACAGAGCTTGGACTATTTGTGTTTGTACCTCAGGAGTGGCCAGTCGTTCTGACTCGTCCAAGCGTTTATCGAAACGAAAGGCTATAAACGTCCACTTAGGCAGAGCTTGACAACCCTATTTTAGAGTGGATAACTTAAGAGGAAGACCTAGAACAAGGTGGATTGATTCAGTGAAGAACAGCGTAAGAAAAAGAAATCTGGACTGGGACAAGATCGTGGAAGAAGAATGGTGGAAGGAAAGAGGAAAGTGGAGAAGTGCCATAAATACCCCCGACCCGGCAGGAGCTGGATAAGGGGAAATGATGATGACGATGAACTTAAATGTTTTAAAACCAAATGGTTTAACTAAATGTTTTACTATAGCCAACGCCTTCTTAACCATCATTTTATTGTAATTTGTGGATTTTCCGCGGATAGTCCAGAGTCCACTGTATTTTCAAATGCGGTCAGCTGAAGCAGGCGATCAGCTTGATAAGTTTTACGAGGTCACAGTGCGGGCAAGTCAGGTCACGGTCAGACTGAGTTTTACTGCCCAGCGTTACAGCTGATCAAGTGGTAGGTGAGGTGAATCAATTTCCACAGGGAATACCTATTCGGCCTATCTGTGCCATTGTCTATTGTAACTGTCCTCCGGACCCGCATCCAGAGTAATCTCTGAAGGTTGTCATACTGTAGATACCAGGCCGTACAAGGCCATAGAACACGATGCTACTTAACTGCAGTGAATCGGAAATAGCACTGGTTGGAATGCTGTTGCAAGGCCAGTGGTAATTCTGTTAACTGTATGCAATGGTAATTGCTTATTTGTTCTTCTCTTTATATCGAAACATGTAAGTTTTAACTAATTAGATTTTGTTTCGTTATGTTGTATTGATATGCGTTCTATTTATATACGAGTCAATACGGATTAAAACATTACCGATACAGCTTAGGTCCATGTCCGACTTCGTACCCTTACCTCGTCAGATCTTAATAATTGGAGAGGCAACAGCTACAGTAAATAGGGCCTCCCTCTGTAAAGTAGTATGCTGTGAGTAACAACGAGGAACGACGCAAAGCGTGCATCATGCGGAAACCCGCAATTAAAAGCTATTGTGTGATGAACATGCAGCAATAAGCAGTACAACATGTCAGACCGGATACAAAACACACAGACAGTGTAGAGCTTACTCCTGTCCCCAGGATGACATGAGTTTTGCTTTATAAAATTAGAATCCGGACCAATCACGGTGTATGCGGCGATCTCCTGTATAAGTGGAGGAAAAAGTCTTCGTCATGTTGCGAGTGCGGTGCTGAAAGACAGACTGTTCGGCACCTAGTTCAGGAATGCCCACAAACATCATACGGTGGTGACTTCAGCGACTTCTTCCTAGGGACACCACAGGCACTTCATTACGTTTCGGAACTTGATGTTAAATTGTAAATAATTTTCATGTATGCCATACGATAAATAAAATTTATAAAATTAGTCGACACGGTAACGCACGGCGGCCTTGTCGCTTATTGGTTCGCGTGGACGCAAGCTGCTCGCGAGAAAGAAAGGCCACTGTCCTTGAACGTGGCAAAAATAAGTGGTAGAGATGGGTTCGGTAACCGCACTCAAACAAAATTAACGCGCCATTATTATTTTGAACTAACTGGTTACCCGTCCTTCGTACGGGTAATAGTAATAATATCGTATGGCCTCGGTGCCGGGTGCAAGCTTTGTTAATTGACGCCCAGGGCAACTTGCATGTCGAATTTTATCGCTCTTTGAAGCGCTATGAAAGTCAAGGAGGTTCGATATCTATGCCCTTTGACCCTATAGCGCTTTCTAGAAATAACGTATTTGTGTTTGTATCTTACACTTGTAGCGAGAAGTGTAGATTAGGGTGAATATATGCAACCTGCCGTGGATACCTGTTCGCCGGGCTGGACGCTTTACCCTTGCTACTAAAATGAAACATAACTTTTGCCACCATAATAATGAAACGGTGAAAAATATCGTAACGGCAACAGACCTAATTTCTTTCTGGCATAACAGCTATGTTCATGAAAAATCTGTTGGGTAGTTTATGCGTTAACATACACCACTAGACTTACATATTAGTATAGATGGCCTCACTTTGTGGGTTCTTCTGTGAAGGTCATAATAAATTGTTATTTTTTAAATCATAAATTTTACTTGAAGTAAGGCCTAGTGAAAAAAGGGCAAGCCCTACATACGTATTTTATGCTGTAGAACAGGCGTTCTCAACCTGGTGCTCTTTAAATAAAATTTCGTGGTCGCAAGCACAAGCTCCCCCCCCCGAGATCCTTTCTTCTTCTTCTTCTTCTTCTTCGAATGCCTATCCATTAATGGATGTTAGTGACCACATGATGCATCTTTTGCTTATGGACTGCGATGTGGAGTAATTTATCGATGCAGGGTAATCTTGTACACTGTTTTATGTTATCCACCCAGGAAATCCTTCTTCGGCCCCTTCCTTTGACCTTCGATATTTCCTTTCTGCAATTGAAATTTGATTGCACGAACCGAAATAATAGTGTTTTCATTACACGTTTTGACAGCCAGAAATATTATCGTTTTGTGAAATAGTATTTTAAATCTACAGTAAAATGACTTCCCTGTTTATGAGTAACATGAAAGATGCTGATTTGACTTGAATATCCACATGTAAAGTTTACCTGCATTAAATGCAAGCAGTTGCAGAATGCCTGGTGTGCGGTGGATTCGTAGCTATTTTAAGCACTCCAGGGGGAGAGATAGGTAAAATGAAATAGAGGTGTATGATTGTTGCATTATTATTTCTAACTTGTGAATTGACCACTTAGGATCATGCTGCAATTTCACTACATTAGTTGTAATTTCCTCTGCCTCCAGTACTCCTTCATACGATCGCTGTGCTGCTGCAGTTGTTCGGCCGTCCAAGCTCTTCCGGTCTTTGTAGCTCGTCTCTCGTCATGAAACCCTTCCAAAATGTGTATACTGTTTCGAAACATACCCATTTCCAATATTTGGGCCTCTGGGATGTTAGATCTTTCAAGGTCTTTCCGAGTTTCTTTAATCCATGATGTAGGCTAGTTGTTTTTTGTTGTTGTTCCAGAAGTAGTCAAATAACTGCTTGGTTAATATGGATTTGTCCAATCTGTACATGGGCCCAATAATTATTAGCCTCCGTTTCCTCAGGGTCACAGATTTTTTCTACAAATTGTTGCATTATTATTATTATTTTTAATATCGTTATGCCCATGTATGGAGCGTGATATCACTTATTTAGCTGGTTATTTTTTCTTCTCCCAAAATCTCTTTGTCTGGCCACTGAAAATCTTCCTTTCTTCTTCAGTCCATGATTTATTGGTCCTGGTAGGCCTATTCATTTTCTCAGGAAAATGCTGGCATTTATTATTACTGTATTATATTATTCCATTTGATTTAATGGTACTCGGTATGGCATGAGGGTGGTGCTCACAGTCTCAAAACGGCTGAGAAAGCCTGCTGTATAATACTAGAAAAATACAATGTTAAAGTAAGCCGATTCAAAATTAAGGCAAATTATCCTAACTAATATAAAATAGAGATTTGACTAGTTTTCATAAAAATATGGTAATATATCTAAAAATTTTGTTATCGAAAATTCGTTGGTTGGTTCCTCAGTTTAGGGGCTGTGAAAACGCGGTCATGTAGCCCCGTGTACTTTGGGTGTGTGTAGAATCTGTCTGATAACCGGTGTTAATTGTGATGGCTGTATTAGTGTGTATTATCTGTTTTTAATTCAAGTAAGGACTGCAGACATTGAATTTTTCAAGTAGTTCCCACTTTTGCTGCCAAACGTCACCGTCAGCGAATACTAGTTCAGAACTTGGTTACTAGACGCCACCGCAGTCGGCTCTTGGCGACGAACGTTGGAACCTAAGAGCGTTGTTTAAATTTAACCTATAATTTAGCTTCACGCAGGTGTAATTAGTGGAAGGATCTTCAACATGCCATGAATCTATGACATGGAATTGCCGGCTCTACTTCCCCTCCGAAGGAAGGCATACTGAGGCATTTTTAACGCTCTTAAAAAATCCGACGACTTCGTCCGGGTTTGAACCCGCGATCTTCAGCATAGAAGCTCAGCATGCTTCCGCCACCGAAGCCGCTATTAACAATTCAATGTACCTAGTGTCCTAAAAAATCAAACATAGATGTTTTGACACTCTCGTGGCGAAATATTGCCCTGCTTGTTGTCACAGTTTTTGGATTGCAGTAGGTTGAAGAATCCCCTTCGGTGTCGTATACGTGACTGATTCACAGACGTAACGAATATCACCCCACCTGCCTACTTTCAAGTTACTTTATTTATTTTAATGCAGCCAATGGCGTTTCATTTCACCCGGTTCCATGATAAAATAAGAAATGGTTAAAGCATATTCAGTAAAGGCGGAGACAATTAAATAATTGTCTATTATGAGCTAGACATACTGGGTTCTGTCGCAATTGTGATCGTGATGTCAGTTTGCTTCCATCGTTATTAATTTCGATGTTCGTGGGGGGTGGGAATCTTTTAGTGGGCTATTGTAGGCAGTCCAGTACCCGACCACGTCAATACCGCGGCACTTGCCATGTGTGACTCACGGAACTACCACGTGACCTCGGTGCAAGCTGTTCGTTAGCTCTCCACATCCGTATACACACATTCAAATGTACATCGGAGTGACAGCACTCCATCTGCTCTTGTGTTCGCTTCTATATGGATTTAAAGTGTGTGAACATGTGAAATGAGTGGTTGGATTTCATTATTTGAAGCAGGTATGTTACCAACTGCAGTAATATTTGTTGTGTTTGTCATATACTTTGGTGGTTGCCTCGTGGCGTAGTGATTATAGCATACCTGCTCGGTTCCAAGCTCTGTGAACTTGCGGGATGAAACGCAAAGGCAGGGTAAGAGCAGGCGAGAATTGAGAAGCCTGTCGACAGCCCGCCGTGTTATCTGACATACTCGTTTATTCGAATACTGCTAACATGGGTCTTTTCTGAAACCAGTGTAGCGTTGGTAATGATTGACTGAGTCACCGACTAATGTATTTGCTTCTGTTACTACGCAAGGACCGAGATACCGCATCACTCGTCACCACCACTACTACTGTATAGTCTGCGATGCACATTCCACTCAGGTCCACGCAGCTTAGACTCGAGCAGTACTTGGCCCTGCCAAGGGATTTCTTTCTGGTCTGGAAAGAGGTTTACGCAGCCTCGTCAACTAGAACTGAAAGGATGTGGGTTCGATTCCGACCTTACGCTATGCTAGATGTGGTTTTCCACTTGTTGTGTGGGAGAATGCTGGAATAGAATCTAGATTAAGACCACGGCCGCCTCCTACCCAATCCTAATCCGCAATTACAAACGCACACAAGAACGGCCATCGCAATGACACAGACAGGATTATCAGACAGATTCCACAACAACCAAGCACGCGGGTCTAGATGACCGTGATGTCACAATTGTTATTTTCAAGAATTAAGGTCATTATGCCTTCCCCCATTTAGATAGCATTTATAGCTTTGTGTGGACAGGTATGGTATACCGTAAATGGTTTGTTTGTGTTTGTGTGTCCGCCCCCCTGCCCCGCAAAAAAGTTGCCATTAACTAAACCTTGTGTCATACTTGGCGGACCTAGTTCGTTGACTGCCGAGGGCAAGTGAAAGAGAATTAGATTTATTGTTACGTCGTGGAATAGGCCTACACATACAGTAAATTGAGAATAGTCTGTCCTTACATGCTTTGTATGTCTCAGCGAGAAGGAGGCTTTGAACTACCGTGGCAGCCATCTTGGAAGTGGTTTCCCCACTTCTACTCCAGGCGAATGCCGGGATGGTTCCTAAATTAAGGCCACGGCTGCCTCCTTCCCAATCCTCATCTGTATTACAAATACACACAATAAGACAGGTTATTGGGCAAATTCCACACACGCACGCACGCAAGTTCACGGGTTTAAATGACTAGGGTGTCGCAAAGCCCCCAAATGAATAAACTATGAAAACAAACTACAGTGAACTATTGGTCAATGATATTTGCTTTTTTTAAATAGTACATTATGCAACGAGCCTATAATGGCTATAATTAAGACACGAGTATGTTTATAAAACGAGCGTATGTGAGTTTTATAATTTCCAAACGGTGTTCTTAATTACCATTAAAGGCGAGTTGCATACGACTGTTTTTGTTCGACTATAATTATTATAACTATTTTTTGTTCGAAGATAAATATTCATAAATATCTGTCGAGATTTCGCCAGTTTTATGTACTGAACAGAGCGCATGAGACGAAGAGAATGCCTTGTATTTGACCATGGCCTTCTCAATTACCCCGCTATGACACTAGGCAACGCAGTTTAGAAGGCCTTGGAACTCCACGCAGGTGCGATGCTAATCTTATCTAATTGGTCAAACAACTGTTTCTTGAGCTCTGATTGGTGGGAGAAACTGTTTCATAATGAAAAATAGTGTTATAATGACCATAATTATGATACAGTTTTCTGACACATAATAGTAAGGGTCGAATATAAAACCCTTTATGGGATAGTGGTCTGTATATTAACCACCTGTCATAAGGACAGTTTATGCTTTCAATGATGCTGATGGTTGAATCTTTCAGCCAAATTTCGGAGAATTTTCATACCGAAGTGATAGCAGTTCTAAAAATCAAATATTAAGTTACATAGGCCTGCGTATGTACTTGACGTAATGTGCTGGATAAAATTTAAAATAATTAAAACTAAGAACATTAACAATTAAAGCGTAAAATAAATATAAATATAGAAATAAAATCATAAAAATAAAATTACAATAATAAAATGAAAATAATAAATATAACTATAAAAATATTAAAATTATAATTGTAAAATCTATTCACCATAATTACGGTAATAATTTTTTTTTAAAATACCAGAATTAAATCTATAACATAAATGAAAAATAAGTATATAAACATTAAAATTAGAGGAACAAAAAAATAACATTAATAATAATTAATGTTTTAAATTATAAAAACGCATAAAAAACAAATAGTTTGCCTCATAAAAGGTTAATGGAGTTGTAGTCCTCGTATTGGAGCAGTTTTAATCTGGTGTATAATTAAGTGAACTTCAGTATTGACCGCCCGGGTGAGTAGACTCGGGTCGTTGCGGCTCACGCCTCATGTGCCAAGAGTAGCGGTGGTTGACATAGTGTTCATACCGTTCATAGACTCATACTTTATTATTATTATTCAATTACTCTTTCATTAAATGGCCATTTCTATAGCATTTCACAGCAGTCCAAAGGAACGTTAAAACTAGAGCTGTCGATTTAATCGATTATTCGGACCGATTAATCTAAAAATACGATCAATGTGCCTTAGTCGATTAATCGAACCGATTAAAACAGTATTGTGGTGCAGGCAAGGTAATTGTTTTGCGTAGCACAAAACCTGTGTATTGTATTATTATTTGCCCTTTGGAGGCTAGCATCAGCTAAATGAGGGATTTGCCCACCGCTTTTACAAACAATAGGAAAGGAAATACCGGTCAGGCTATTACTGTCGTATTACAAAACATAGTCTAGCGGCAATAATGAGTAGTAGTGAGGAAGCTTAGTTACTTAGTTATTGTTGTTTTAAGGGGCGAAACTACGAGGTCATCTGCCCCTGGAAGGCTCTTCAACGATCTGTTATTAACACATTTCCAGGAATGTTCGGGTAATATGCGGAAGGACAGATACCATTATGGATGGACACTAGGAAAAGTATCAACTGAAACTTGTGCTCGTTTTCAGATGTCGCTCACTTTCCGTGTTAGTGGAATTCAATTACAAATATGGCTTATGAATCGATGCAAGGAAAATTAGGTGAAAGTTTGGATTTAAAGTGAATGACAGTGGTAAGGTGACAGACTGAAAGAAATGCAGAAAATCGTTCAGTTATACTGGAAGAACAAGTAGTTTTCAATATCATCTTAACCAAATTCATCCTTTCCAAAGTGTATCTGCGTCTATCAATGGCACTACAATTCATCTTATCAGTCAATGTTAGAGCACCTAATGTTGAAGCCTGTGTCCTCTATAAAGGAAACTGAAATTAACAATTAACTAGTGAAGTGGATTTTGCAGAATAGTACGCCGGTCAACATTGTCCCTGATCGTAGTCTTGAGGAGGTTTTATTGGAAGCTGTCAATTAACACACCATCTTGAGACACCGTAACAAATAGAATTGAGAACTTGTATGACGTTGAAAAGTTAAAATTATTAGATAAACTGAAACTAGCTGAAATTGTTAGCCTCACAGGGGATTTTTGGTTTTCCATATCTAACCATACCTTAGGGGTTACAGTTCACTGGAGTGATTCTAATTGGGAATATCGTAATTCTACATTACAAGTCAAACATTTTACAGAAACCCACAGTGCCGCTATCTGCACAGGAGAGTTTCAAGAAGTAGTTCGTGAAGGGGGGTTTGAAGATAAAGTTGTCGCTGTCTGCACTGACAACGCAAGAAATATCGTGTTAGGGGTTGAATGAGCTAAGTACGACAATTTTCGGTGTGCAGCCCGCACTCTACAACTAAGTTTAAATAAAGCAATCAAAGATGCTGGTATCAAAACATTACTTTCAAAGTGCAGGGAAATAGTGGGACGTTTTAAACATAGCCTTTATCTAGAAAATCGGCTTTCAATAGAACAAGGTCTTGAATCATGTACATTAATACAGGACATAGTTACTCGATGGAATAGCATGTATTTCATGTTTCAGAGCCTTATGACAGCTAAGACGGGTATTAGAGACGTCCTAACGACCCACTATTCTAATATCAGACTTAACAATAATTGAATGGGAGATGTTAGAAAAAATGGTTGTATGTTTTAAGCCATGTTTAGAAATATCAGAACTCCTTGGTGGTAGCAAATATGTGACAGGTGTATTGCCTGCAGAAACCCACTTGCTTTACCTTGCTCCGATGTCGATCCTGGGTACATAGCAAGGTTTAAAAGGACTCTTGTAGATGATTTAATAACAAGGGTAAATACTTGGTATAATTTGAAGACATACCAGAAAGCTCTCGATCCTAGATTTAAATATCTTAGATGTATTGAAATAAAGGATCGGGAATCTGTGTGGGAAGGGATTGTGGAAGAGGGACGTGGACGGAGTAAAAGTTCCAGTACAACCAAGCAGCAAGAGGAGGGAACTGAATTTTGAAACCAGGATTCTGGTCATGCCACTTCGGTTTCGAGTCCGGCATCACTTGAGATGGAAACTGAAGTATAAAAGTCGTTGGTGGAACTAGATGACTTCGCAGACCCTCTACAATGGGGGAAAATACATTCAATTCAACTTCCACATCTCGCACGCATAGCGAAAAAAATACTTTGCATTCCATCTCCTTCAGTTCCATGTGATAGTGTGTTCCGAGATGGTCGAACTTCGCTAATTAGGTTAAACCCAAACAGTCCTGTCAGCTCACCCTAATGGGTTTGGGAAGAGAGAGGGGGTAGGCAACCTCCCCTGAAATGTTGGTTAAGCCATGAGTTGACTGACAGCTGGACCCCCTAGTTTCCGTATGTTACGTCTGTGAGTTTGTTTCATCGCTCGCCGCATGAGTCACACCTGCCCCCGGGCTGGGCTGTGCTCTGCCTCAGTGTATTGCGTGCGCCTTATGCAACAGGACTACTAGGACAAAGGGATGGTCCAGAATATTCGTGACCCAGCCAGTGATGGAAACCTCGAGAAGCCGTGAACCCTGGATGGGTCTAGAAGCATTTATTGAGTCACCGGCCTGCTATATAAGAGCGACCTGCGGTGTGTGTGTGTTTTTCGAGCTAGTGCGAACGTTTACTTTGAGCGACAGTTGTTGGCGACGTGACTTGCGAAACCCCTGGTGAAGCTGATTCTCTTGACAGCTCTGAAGGAGTGAGAAGCCTACAGAGGAACTGTGTCTTGAACGAGTGTGTTTTCCAGTGCGATAAAGGTGATGGTGGTGAATTGTGAAACAGTGACAGGCTGAGTGCACATATTTCCAGCCAGCGCACGGGGCAACCTCATTAGCGAGAGGATTAAATGCAAGGCCGAGTGAAAGGGTGAGTCGAACTCATACAGGCGGGAGCTTCTGTAAGACAGCTAATTGTTTCTATCTGCTTATTGTACGGTGTATATTTCTGACCTGCAAGCAATAAAGCTAACTTCTCTTTAAAGGAACAATTGAGTTTGTGCTTTCACCCACCGTAATCCAGTTAACGGAAATTGCCACTAGGGGGTGGCACGTAACTGGTGTCAGAAGCCGGATTACGAACTCAAGCACAACACCTGACGGTCCTGGTTTCAAAACCCGAGCAGGTCAATTCTCTAAATTTCCTGTGAGTGCATGTCCTTTACAAGACAAACATCTAAAATGGAAGCGCAATTTGCAGCATTGCTAGAAAAGTTAAGTGGCATGGAAGCCAAGATGGAAGACGGCCAGAAGAAGATGGAGAACGGCCAGAAGAAATTAGCGAAGGACCTGAAGGATGACCTGAAGAAGTTGGAAGACGGCCAGAAGAAGATGGAGGACGGCCAGGTTAGCAGAGGACCTGAAGAAGATGGAAGATGGTCAGAATAAGCTAGCAGAGGACCTAACCGCCAAATTTCTGGATGGCCAGAAAAATCTGGAAGAGTCTGCTGACGAAACTACAGGAAAGTCAAAGGAAATTGGAACAGGTCCTACGTGAGGAAGTCACGGCAGTGGAAAAGAAGTTCGACGCCTTACAAGAGGAAGTTGCCGAACTGCGCCAACGCCCACTGACGGGGGTGGAAGAGAAATTCAACGCTTTACAAAAGGAAATTGCTGAGCTGAGCCAACCCTCGCCGACGGGGATGGAAGCGAGATTCAACGCTCTTCAAGAGGAAGTTGCCGAGCCGCGCCGACGCCCGCCCTCAGGTACACCGGGAATATCAGGAACGGGACAGAGCAGAGTGACGCCCCGAACCTTGGACGGAAAGGTCCCGTGGAGCACATACTTACGTCAGTTCGAGGCGGCCTGTTCCATAAATAACTGGAACAACACAGAAAAGGCTACAGCTCTCATTGTAGCGCTGAGAGGTGACGCCCTTAACGTCCTTCAGGTCATCCTGACTGGATCCCAGGACTACGCTTCACTAATCGCCCATATGGAGTCCCGATATGGAGATAGCCATCTTCAGCAGGCCTACCAGATGCAGCTCCGGACCCGGGTGCAAAAGAACGCGGAAACCCTGCAGGAGTACGAGATGGACATCGCACGCCTCGTAAGGCTCGCCTATCCAACAGCGCCGGCCGACTTTTTGGAGCAGATTGCGACGCAAACCTTCATTGACTGACTACAGGACTCTGATACTCAACTGGCACTGCGTCTTGCCCGCAATAAGACACTTGCAGATGCGCTGAGCCACGCACTTGAGTTCGAGACGGCAAAGCAGGTATCTAGAATGCACGCGCGGGTGCGTCAGGTGGACGTCGACGAGACCAAGCCCCTGGCCTGCTGGACCTGCCGTAAGAGAGGCCACCTGAGCAAGGACTGCGGCGATCGCCGCCGCCAAGGGTTTCCATCGGAAGAGTCGGTCGTAGGGAAACCGCGCGGCCCAGGAAAGCAATTATCAGCCAGCCTTGGGGGGCAAAGGTCGGCTTGTGACAGTCGTCAAGCCCCGGCAGTCCAAGTTTGTGTGACGCAGTTATGGAGGGATAATAGCAGCCTGATGGTCGACGGAGTCGTCAACGGAGAGAGCTGGCCCATGCTGATCGACACGGGAGCGTCGAGGACCATCGTCAATCCCACCGTAATCCCGAAGTGGAAAGTGCAACCCACGCAAAGGAACCTCCAGCTAATAACCGCGACTGGAGAGACCGCACCGGTACATGGCGAAGCATCTCTGGAGTTCGTCATTGGTCGACGGGCGGTGAAGCATCCAGTGCTCGTGGCTGATGTATCAAACGAAGTGATCATCGGACTGGACTTCCTGGACCAGAACAACATCTTGGACCTGAGTACCAACACTCTGCACTTCGGAGGTGGGGAACTTGTTTTGCAACCAGCACACGAGGCCGTCACCGCACGACGAGTAAGGCTGAGAGAGGACGTCATCGTTCCCGCCAGGACGGAAGTCAGCGCTGCAGTAATTGTCGACGGAACTGCTGAGGGAGTGGCGGCTATCATCGAGCCAAAATATGAGGACATCCAGACAAAAGGATTGCTAATTGCCAAGACCCTCATCAACGCGACGTCTCGGCCGTACGTCCGCCTGTCCAACCTGAACGACTACGACATTACGGTTCACCGGGACACCAACATAGGAGTCTGCGAGCCTGTTACCTGGATTGCCCGCATCACAGATAAGACGGACGGACAACAGAAGAAGACACGCAATGCCAGAAGAACTACAGAAGCTATACCAAGGATCCCAGGACCAGCTAGACGAGGAGCAATCACGCCAACTTCATGACCTGCTACGCGAATTCCAGGATGTCTTCTCCGTGGGGAGCAAAGACTTCGGCAGGACAAGCTTGGCCCAGCACAGAATCGACGTTGGGGACAGCGCACCGATTAGGGCCCCATTCCGACGTGTCTCGCTCGCCAAGCAAGCCGAAGTCAACCGGATGGTAGAAGAGATGAAGGAGCAAGGAGTGATCGAGCCATCACATAGTCCTTGGAGTTCTCCGGTCGTGCTAGTGAAGAAGGACGGTTCCACCAGGTTCTGCCTGGATTACAGGCGGGTGAATGACGTCACGAAGGAGGGCAGCTACCCTTTACCCCGGATCGACGACACCATATCAGGGTTAAGATGGTTCTCCACCTTGGATTTGAAGAGTGGCTACTGGCAGGTGGAGGTCCACCCTAAGGACCGTGAGAAAACTGCGTTCTCTGTGGGCAGCGGGCTCTGGCAGTTCACCGTCATGCCATTCGGTCTGTGCAACGCCCCTGCGACCTTCGAAAGGCTAATGGAGTCCATTCTGAGGGGACTACACTGGAAGACCTGCCTGGTCTACCTAGACGACGCACAGTGGTCCGGATCCGTAAAAAAGCGGACAAAAATAGATTTTTCAACTTTACATTAGAAAGGCCAAACCAACTCCCACGTGAAGTGTGTTAATAAGTGAACATTAATTTCACTTTTTCTTTGGAAATTGCTTCTGTGTTTCTCAGATATAATACTACAAAAGTGATACAACTCTTCGTTTCTGAATTCCGCGCTCCATTAAGTAAACTTTGAAATATCATTCTAACTTCAAAACGAAACTCGGGGTCTATAATACTATATCTGTATGTAGTTTGTGATCTGATATATTTGATTATAGCATGATTTTCGATTTCAGATCACTTATAAGGACTGTTATACTTATTTTTATAGTGCTTTATTTTCTTCAAGAAAAATAAATTTTGCTTGACCTACAAAAAAATGTATACATATGTATACCATGAAACTTATGCTAGTTTTAAAATGAAGACTGGAGAATATATCCTAAAAGGTTTCATCGCCAGAACCCGCCAGATGCGTGATTGAGAAGGGAGAGAACATTACTGCGCGCTCTGAGGATAAACACTCGCGCGAGATAAGGGCCTGTTGAGACATTTGTTTCTACTACGCAAGGGATATCTCGAGGCCATGAAACCAAAATAATCTTCAATCACGAGAAGTAATTGATTAGTAGTAGTTGTGTGTGTTGTGAAGAGTGAAAAATGAATTTTCGTTGTTAGTCACAGTGATCTTATTAACAAGATTCGAGAGAACAAAAATCAGTCTCGCGCGCGTCAAGGAAAGTTTGTGGTAACATACCTCCTTAACAAATTCCAATTAAATGTTGACGACAGTGTAGAGAAAACAGTGTATAATAATATAAGAAGCTTTTCTTTTTGCCGTATGTTGACCGGTGGAGAAATTGTAACTTCTTAGAACATGCTTTTTTTTTTTTTTAGAAATATTCAGACTGGTTGAAAACAGAAATTGTGATATCAAATCCGAGCATTCCTGGCTCCGCAAAATCAGTAGATCGAGGTCGTCCTCCAAAAGAATTTCAAGAGCTAACGGAGAGAAGCAAAATAAGGAAAATTAAAGACCTAAGAGAGAATGCCACTTCATCAGAGCTTGCCTATGCGACCGTTATGAATTTAAGGGCAGAGGGAGACGATTCATTTGCCAAGCTAAAAAGAAGCTACCACGACCACACCAACAAGGGGCAAACGAATGGTGCGAAATTTTCAGAAATGAAAAATCTACATAAGTGGCACAAAAGCTCGTCGACAATTTACAACTTGAGTTTGGAATTTCAGTTCCACACGCCCACTTTCGATTTTTTGAATGTCTCCTGCATATTTCGTACCGCCTGGGTTTTAAAAAGTGTAAAGTGAGCGTGAAAGATGGTAATCGAGACTTATTCGAAAGAAAGAAAATATTGTGCAAGACACATTCAGAACGAGATTAGGTCTTCTAGTTGATATTCCGAAGCCTGGATATGGAACAACCAGTGATGGCAACACTGCCCGAAGGTTTTTTGATCAACCTCAAGTAGCATCCGAAATAACAGGGGTAGTTAATAACTCGTTTTGGAATAATTTTAAAAGCAATTTCCTCTGGTAATGAAATTAATAGTTCAGAGTTCAATTCCTACTGCTGCGAACAGCAAGCTTATATGTACGGCTATATCCGTGGTGTTACATGCCTCTAACACTCCATAACATACTTATCCATGGATCTTTCATTATAGAAGCAGCTATTTTGCCGATTGGAGAACTTTCAGAAGAGGTCTTAGAGTCTAGAAACCAAGAAGTAAGAAAATATAGAGAAGACCATACCAGAAAATCCTCAAGAATTTCCAATAATTTTGACTTGTTCCATAGACTATTGCTAAGCTCTGATTCAGTAACCTCAAGCACGGGAAGTCTACCGAAGAAGAAATGAAGACAGTTGCCTCAGGAGGTGTGTAATTTATTGTCAATACCCGAGGACAAGACGGAGCAGGAAGGGGAAGAAGAAGAAGTCGACTCATCCGGATCAGAGGATGAATAAGTAAGTAATTTTATGTACTAAGACAAATTTACCTAATAGTAACATCTAATTTAAAGTTTTATACAAAAGCATTTCATTTCATTTAGCGGAAAATATTTTTGTCCGCTTTTTTTGAAATCCGGACCACTGTGCGACGTCATCGTTCTGGGAAGAAGCTTCGAGGAGCACTACAGCAACCTGAAGGAGATCTTGATGAAGCTACGGGCTGCCCAGCTGAAGTTGAGCCCCAAGAAGTGTCAGCTCTTCCAGAAGCAGGTCCAGTACCTTGGGCATATCGTTTCCGAGGAAGGGGTGCGCACCGACCCAGAGAAGAACGCAGCTGGGAGGGAGTGGCCAGTTCCGAAGGACAAGTCCCAACTACGAAGCTTCCTGGGACTCTGCACCTATTACCGTCGCTTCGTGAGAGGATTTGCCGACATCGCCAAACCACTGAATCGACTGACTGAGAAGGACCAATTCGTCACGTGGACAGCAGAATGCCACGGTGCCTTCGAACAACTCAAGCAGGCTCTGTGCACCGCACCTATTCTGGCCTACCCCAGACCTGGAACAAGGTTCATCGTCGATACCGCTGCCAGCGACTTTGGTATAGGGGGAATCCGGTCGCAAATAGTGGACGGCGAGGAGAGAGTAGTGGCCTACTTCAGCAAAGCCAGAGAGGAACTACTGCGTCACAAGGAAGGATTTGCTCGCCATCGTGAAGACCGTTTTGCACTTCCACAAGTATCTGTTCGGGCAAGAATTTCTCATCAGGACCGACCATGAATCCCTGCGGTGGCTCCTGAACTTCAAGCAGCCCGAGGGTCAACTCGCGCGGTGGTTAGTGAGGCTTCAACAGTACAACTTTGAGATCCAGCACAGGAAAGGCCAACTGCATTCTAATGCCGACGCTCTGTCACGAAGACCGTGCCCCGAAGACTGCACTTTATGTACTAGAAGGGAGGAGAACACCGGGATACAGTGCCGACGGACTACTGCGGAACTTCAAGGCAGCTGGAGCCGCGAATCTTTCACGCGGGCACAAACAGAAGATGATGACCTGGGAATGATAGCCGAATGGAAGAGGGCCTGTGTCCCCAGACCCGGGTGGAACATTGTGAGTGACTGCAGCACAAAGTTTAAGTCCTACTGGGCGCAGTGGGACTCGCTGATTGTAAGGGATGGCCTCATCTGCCTTGCCTGGGAGAGCACCGACGGGAAGACATCTCGGGAACAAGTCGTCGTTCCAAATGCTATGACGAAGGAAGTCCTGAAGGAAGTCCATGGAGGATCATCTGGTGGACACCTAGGGATAAAGAAGACCCTGGAGAAGCTGAGAGAGCGGTTCTACTGGATCGGATGCCGAACTGACGTGGAGAACCACTGCGCGAGGTGCCACGATTGCGCAGCCAGCAAGGGCCATGGACGAATACGACGGGGTCCACTGAAGACCTACAACGTGGGCGGCCCCATGGAGAGAGTGGCCATCGATGTTGCTGGGCCATTCCCCTTAAGCGAGGCAGGGAACCGCTACATATTGGTCGTCAGCGACTACTTCACCAAATGGCCGGAGGCGTATGCGCTCCCTAACCAAGAAGCCGCGACGATCGCAGAGACCCTGGTGAAGGAATTCGTCAGCCGGTACGGAGTACCCCTGGAGCTGCACTCCGACCAAGGGAGGAACTTCGAGTCGCAGGTGTTCCAGAACCTATGCCAGCTGCTGGGAATCCGGAAGACAAGGGCAACGCCGCTACACTCTCAGTCCGACGGGATGGTAGAGCGATTCAATCGCACCATCGAGAACCATCTCCGAATAGTCGTCAGCGAGCACCAGAGCGATTGGGACAAACATCTTCCACTATTTCTCCTGGCCTACCGCGCCGCCGTGCATGAAGCCACCGGGTGCACACCAGCCCGGGCCATGTTTGGGAGGGAGCTCCGTCTACCTGTCGATCTTGCCTTCGGCCGACCTGGGAATGATCCGATCCCGGTTACCCAGTATTGTCAGGAACTTGTCGACCAACTGGAGGACGTGCACGCGTTGGCGAGGAGGAAACTGCGGATCGAGACCGATCGAATGAAGGCCCGATACGACCAACAGACGGATGCCGGCGGATTCCACGAGGACGACCTGGTCTGGTTCAACCCATTACGGAAGAAAGGCCTGTCACCCAAACTGCAGAAGTCCTGGGAGGGCCCGTACCGAGTCGTGAAACGGATCAACGATGTCGTCTACAGGATCCAGCGGAGCCCGAGGGCAAAGATGAAGATCGTGCATCGAGATCGCCTGGCAGCCTACGGAGGGACACAGACGGACCAATGATTGATCGGGACGATCAGCCTTTTAGGAAGGGGGTGGTGTTACGGCTGTGAGTTTGTTTCATCGCTCGCCGCATGAGTCACAACTGCCCCCGGGCTGGGCTGTGCTCTGCCTCGGTGTATTGCGTGCGCCTTATGCAACAGGACTACTAGGACAAAGGGATGGTCCAGAATATTCGTGACCCAGTCAGTGATGGAAACCTCGAGAGCCGTGAACCCTGGATGGGTCTAGAAGCATTTATTGAGTCACCGGCCTGCTATATAAGAGCGACCTGTCGAGCGGTGTGTGTGTGTTTTTCGAGCTAGTGCGAACGTTTACCTTGGGCGACAGTTGTTGGCGACGTGACTTGCGAAACCCCTAGTGAAGCTGATTCTCTTGACAGCTGTGAAGGAGTGAGAAGCCTACAGAGAAACTGTCTTGAACGAGTGTGTTTTCCAGTGCGATAAAGGTGATTGTGGTGAATTGTGAAACAGTGTGTAGTACAGCGACAGGCTGAGTGCAGATATTTCCAGCCAGCGCACGGGGCCACCTAATTAGCGAGAGGATTAACTGCAAGGCCGAGTGAAAGGGTGAGTCGAACTCCATACAGGCGGGAGCTTCTGTAAGACAGCTAATTGTTTCTATCTGCTTATTGTGCGGTGTATTTTCTGACCTGCAAGCAATAAAGCTAACTTCTTTTTAAAGGAACAATTGAGTTTGTGCTTTCACCCACCGTAATCCAGTTAACGAAACTTGCCACTAGGGGGTGGCACGTAACACGTAGTTATAATCAGGGCAGATAACATGTTATCCATATAAAGTCAAAGAGGTGGAGAATTATAGGGGCCAAAGGCAAGATAGGCCTATGTTTTACCCATTTACTTACAAATGATTTTACAAAGGCTTAACGTTAACTCCACGAACTGTCAGTGGAAGTAAAGCTTTGGTCTGCAGGTGGATACATATAAGCATTTGGTTCCCACGATAACGTTTTAATGCTCACAGTGCAGGTTATAACTTTCATACGATAACATTTTTAGGAAGTTACTACATACAAATTAAAATGTGCATATTGATATTTATGCCGGCCCCGTGGTGTTGGGGTAGCGCGCTTGCCTCTCACCCGGAGGCCCCGGGTTCGATCCCCGGCTCAGTCAGGGATTTTAAAACTGACGTGAGGGTTGGAACGGGGTGCACTCAGCCTCGTGAGGACAATTGAGTAGCTGTCTGACAGTGAGACAGCGCCCCGATCACGAATACCAAGATTAACGGCCGAGGGGACCCGACGCGCTCATCACGCGTCACCCCAATATCTGCAGGCCAAATGGCTGGGCAGCGGTCGCTTGGTCGGCCTTAGCCCGTCATGGGCTTGACTTTTTTTAAATTTATATATTGATATGTATAGTAACTCTGAAACACAATGAAAATTATTGCAAATTTGGAATAACGCCCAAAATTTCTAATGAGTGGAATGATTGAGATAACAAGAGTAGATAGTGAAGATCAGGGCAGGTTGAGGACAATATTTACTACCACGTCCACTTTGGGGGGGGGGTTAAACACGCCTCAGGCAACTTCCCCAGTTAGGATATTTTCCTAATTGACCTCCGTGGAGAGAACTCCTTAGCGAAGCTCGGTATCACCCGTGTGTTCAATGACACTGGAAATATTGTTACTAAGAGAAGGGCAGTTCTTATTTCTAAGCATGTCAACTTACTGATAAGTCTGAAGTCCTGGAGCAAAGAAGTGTGACTGTAAGTAACTGTGAACTCCAACTTCAAACTCTTGTGGCATTAAATAATCAATATTGAAATATATTTTAAATATATTATTAACATAAATGCGTTTTTTTTTTGTTTTTTTTTTACTTGCACGCCACGAATACAATAAAATTTAAAATTATATCTTTCTCATAGCAAATGAAATTGTAAACATTTTAAAATATATTATTCAAAGTTTCCTTTTCTCGAACTGATACTGTGTGAAACCGCCTAACATTCGATTAATCGACTGAATAACCGATTGAAGGCATTCGGTTAACCCATCAAAATTTTTAATCGATTGACAGCTCTAGACCACAACAAAATGTGCTGCAGAGACCCATCTCTGATGTGTACTGAGGGCGAAAAAAAAACGTGCAGGCTAGCTTGTGTGAAGGTCGTGGTCTTTTACTGTCCTCCGTTGACGTTCGTGCCTGTGTGACTCATGCGCCAAACCTGGCAGCGGGCATCATTATTTCTCGTGAGTGGTGTAAGGAAATCGTGTGACAAGCTTCTTTTATTTCACACCGGTGTCCTTTGTCCATTGATATTGACTTTTTAATAACTCAACGCGTTCTTTGTCCAGTCTCCAGTTTTTGCCTGCGTGTATTCTATAGGTACTGATATCTAGCCAGGAGGTCGGGTTTGAACTGCAGTTGTCTTCGCTCTCACTGCGTATCGCGCATTCCAAAAAAAAAAAATTGAAACTGTTGAAATTAAACCCAAAGGCTTGTAAGAACATCGACAGAAGGAAGGTAAAAATACACACACACGTGAAGCCCGATAACAAATTATCGTGAAGGAAGTAGCAGAAACTCACTGGCAGCCGATGTATTTAGGTTTGGAATAGGCGGGCCGCGCATGCGCACTGCAAGACCCCCCCGTTACCCCGTCACAGCGGGTTGAACTGCCATCTCCTGGCGTGTTGATATGAGCCCTGCGCGGATAGACAAAACGTTATCCGCGCTACTTTTATCCACATCCGCTGACATTACAATGATATTTTTAATTTATTAGATGAAGTGTAAAGAGACACATTTAGACATTTCAGGCGAAAGTCGCTCCCCTAGGCTATGTATGTCATGTGCTATGTTTAAAATGAATATTATACAGTCAGAATTGCAACCCTTTTCAGTTCGGAGTGTTAATTATGCTTAATGACATAATTTGAATGAGATTTGCTTAAATCATCTTACATTTGTCATGAAAAAGTTGTCTTAAACATCCGGGTTTAGAAACCATCCGAAAATTTACTCTAAACATTATCCGCAGAGTATTCGCAAGGCGAACAATATTGCTGACATCCGCGGATATCTGAATCCGTACAGGGCTTCATGACTATAGCCAGCCTGTAAATATCCCTGTAATGGTAGTCTTATTCATTCGTGGTTGAAATTTTCGGATTATAAGGATTTTAAGCTACAGCTAAGAGAGAAAAATGCAACTGTTATACACATTTCCTAGAAAAAAAAAGATAAGTCTTTGCTGCCAGAAAATAGTATAAATACGTATTCAAAATTATAATCATAAAGAATGTTTTCGGAAACGTCTATAAGGAAGAGGAAAGCTGAGGGAGCTCTAAATTCCCGCAGCAAAGTACTACAGGTATGGAATGTAGTGCAAAATGCGCTACCCCAACGGTGGTCCGGGCAAAGTGAACAAAGTGCACGGTGATGAGCTGACTTAGTGCACCCACGCGAAACCCCGCAAGAGACACGCCAAGAACAAGAAAGGACTGCTGGAGTTTAATAAAGTCAACTATTTTCATTCAATTTTCAAAATTGGCCCTGTTTTTTACTGTCTTCGCATTTTCCCCATATTTTCCGCGTTTCTAGGATGAAAAGAAACCTTTTAAGGCGCTTTTTATACCTTCAGGTACAAAGTGAACTTTAGTCATCTACATATCTGTTAGTTAAGCATAATTATTTCATTGTTATTCTCGACAACTTGAATTTGATTTTTCAAAGTTTTCAGCTGTACCGACCCCCTTAGGCAATAAGGCACAAACTAGATTGTAAGCTAATACGCAGAAAGGACATACGTACTTCAAAACTTTCTCTCTGTATTGTGATGTATGAAACTGTCTTTTTGATCTGGATGTAGTCATTTTCATGGATAGACAAGTTTCCCATCACATTGGTAGAATGTAGTGACTGTGATAAGAGATGTGTAGCAGTGAGAGGTGAACCGTGAAAGTTGTTTATCCTGCCCTACTGGCCTTCTTCCTTCCTGTCTTCACTTGCACTAGGCTTGTTTAGGAAACACCGCTCCACATCCACGTCTAATTTATATTCACACTTGCTTTCCTTCTCGTTAGCCATCCTATTGCACTGTTAGCATGTGTGCAGTTGTTAGACGGGGTGCTGAGCTACCTCTGATGTTTTCTTTATCTTGAAACATCTTCTTAAGTTTAAGATACCCTGTGGCGTTTTGTAAAAACCTGCAAATGATGCAGTGATATAGGACGAAACTTCGCCGGGGCCGTGTGACTACCTTGCACCGGTGGGGAAGCCCCGAATGCTGTCATAGCATTGATTACAAATTCAGCTGGCAATATACCTTAGTTGAGATAATTACTACTTGTGGTAAAGTACTGTAGTCTATCTCTTATGCCATGAACATGGTTAGGTATAGAACGAAACATCGGTTTTTCCTACTATCTTCTCCAAAGAAGTCATGGTTGGTTGGTTCTTAAGTTTAGGGGCTGCGACAACGCGGTCATGTAGCCCCGTGTACTTTGGGTGGGTGTAGAATCTGTCTGATAACCGGTGTTAATTGTGATGACTGTATTAGTGTGTGTTATCTGTTTTTTTTTTAAATTTAAGTACAGACTGGAACTTAGAATTTTCAAATAGTTCCTACTTTTGCCGCCAAGCGTCACTGTCAACGACTACTAGACCAAGTTAAGAACTTAGCTTCTAGACGCCACCGCAGTCGGTTCTTGGCAACGAACGATGAAACCTAAGAGCGTTGTTTACATTCTTAACCTATCCAATTTAGCTTCACACAGGTGCAATTAGTGGAAGGTTCTTTAACACGCCATAAATCCATGACAAGGGACCGCCGGCTTTACTTCCGCTCCGAAGGAAGGCATACTGAGGGATTTTAACGCTCTTAAAAAATCCGACGGCTTCGGCCGGGTTTGAACCCGCTTGCTTGGGCATAGAAGCTCAGCATGCTACAGACTACGCCACCGAAGCCGCCCCCAAAGAAGTCATATAGTAAATATGTTTGTAAGTTTCAGCGCCGTGCGATTTTTACTTGAGGGGAACCTCAATCAAAAGGTATACATAAACAATCTGCTTACTCAGGAGGCTCTCGAGAACGAAATATCAGTGAGGATAAATTACAGTCTACCAAACATTCCTACTTGTATTAGGGAGTATATAGAAAAATAAAATCCTGTAACATGATTAGTGGTGTCTAGTAATGTATTTGTAATTCAGTTGAGGATGTGAAAGGAGGTGGCCGTGGCCTTCAGTTAGGAACCATCCCGGCATTTACCTGGAGTAGAAGTGGGAAACTACTTCGAGGATTGCTGTGGGTATCGAATGGAACCCACCTCTTTTCAGTTTTTCCCTCACGGTGCTGAGTGTACCCTGTTGCAGTCCTCAGACCAGAATTAAATTTCTTGGCAGAGCTGGAACACAGATGACCTCATAGTTTCGTCCCTTATAACTATTTATTTATTTATTTAGCGTATGGTTTTTAGTGCCGGGAGTGTCCGAGGGCAGGTTCGACTCGCCAGAGACTGTAGCTGCTTCAAGCGGACACCCATGGGGTGAGCTACAAGTTCCGTTCAATTTCAAGTAGTTCCAACTTTCGCTACCAGATGTCACTGACACCTAGTGGTGATTGTTGGAACTTTGATAGAGCGTTTCAACGAAATCTAACCTAGAAATTTAGCTTCAGCCAAGTTTAGTTAGTGGAAGGATCTTTTACATGCCATAAATCTATGACATGGGACCGCCGGTTTTACTTCCCCTCCGAAGGAATGCATGCTGAAGGATTTTAATGCTCTTCAAAAATCCGACGACTTCGGCTGGGTTTGAACCCGCGATCTTGGACACAGCAGTTCAGCATGCTACCAACTACGCCACCGAAGCCGCTCTAACTACAATAACAAAACTAAGATTTACTGGCACATTTCAGATTCCCTTCAGGGCGAAATACCGGCATCCCAGCGGCGCGGCGTCTTTATAAGCCGCAGTAGACCTAGTTAAAAGGTAAGCTACGTAAAACCAATAACATTATTATTATTCAGTATCTCAGGCACCAAAAGCCTTGGCTCACTTTGGTGAAACCCCGTAAAAAGCACAGCAAAAGGCTGGAAATTTTGTTGGAATTTCTAATCTTGATTATGAATTCGTATTGCGTATTCAGTTGCATTCATATTGCATCTGGAATTTGCGACCTACCAAACATCCATCTGAATGTTAACCACCAGTGGGTCGTGACCCATATACAGTATTAAGAAACGTCCGCTCTGTGGACTGTGTTAATTTAATATGCGTTGTTTCAGTAACGTGCTTGTCTGATGTGTCATGTTGTGTGTGACCCTTGCACTGGAGTGTGCTGCGGGTCTTCGCACTTGCTGACGAAATGTTATCGCTAGTGGACAGGGCTAGAGGATAATCTCTCGTAATACGGATCATGTATCGAGCTGGCGCTGGCAAGACTCCCAACCTACTTACGAGCGCAAAGCACGTTGCTTTGGGAGTCGGTGCATCCAGTCTCTTCGTGCCGCAGTATTTTAAAGTCCCGGACAGTAGCCTATTGGGTGATATTCATCAATGGGTATGTTAAAAATGGGACGTGACTTAAACCTACCCAGCGGTGCTAGCTGGAAGAACCGGAGATCGAGGCTTCGTATCTCCCAACACTGTTAGCCATTCTGTGTGTAATTTTCCGCTCTGTCTCCAGGCAAATGCGTGGATGGAATCTTAAGTCGGGTTACAAAATCAGATTGTGGATGCGACATTTTTTGGATGGCTTCACAGATTTCTGTTCCCAGAATTGAAGCTTCTACCGGATTAGCAGCTTCTACCGGATTAGCTAATTTGGTAGGGCTGCAGTTGCAAGAGTTGAAGGTCGCGGTTTGATCTCCAGCATCGACAATTCTACGTGGTTCTCTTGCTTCAATCTATATAGCTTGTGCTTTATGTACAATACACGACCTAACATCTGAAAATCCTCAAAGCGATCGTAAAAATACGCGCTGTATACGGGAGATGGCTGTGCAAAACGGTTTATTTCCATGTTAACAGATTTTTCAGAAACTACGAAATACTACCTGATATCAGATCAGTATAGGTAACTTACTTCTTGACCCAAATCCATATACAGGGTGTCCCACCTAACTCTACGACCTCAAATATCATGGAAATGAAACAAGATATGAAAAATCTACTTGCGCAGGATTGTAGCCACGTCAGGGGGTCACACAATGGGAGGATATGCACAATCCAGGAAATTATAACTATCATTTTCAACGCAAAGTTACCTTTTTTTTTAAATGGAACATAAATGTTTTTCTAGCAAAATCGAAAGTAAACATACAATTATTGATAACAGAATTGGTTTCACTTCTCTAAACCTCGTACCTTCTGAAATAACTAACGTTGTAGAGGATGCCAATGGAGACACAAGTGTAGAACTGTACACATAGTACAAAAGGTACAATTTCCGATTTCCTAAACAAACGTGTGGCCTATAGCTTAAAGGAACGCCATGTTTTTAAATTACATCCAGCAAGGAAAAGGCATTCACAAGTAAGCAGTAACATCTCAACTGATGAAACTGTGTCACTTCAGCAGTTGTTCAATCTGACCACCGTTTGTATCAATGCACTTCTGTAGACGGTGAACAAGAGAGCGTTGTACTGATCCCAGTGTTTCCACAGATATTTCCCCACACGCTGCAGTAATACGCTGTTGCATATTCGCCATTGTAGTTGGGACTTCCTGATACTCTATCTTTCAATGCGCCCCAGAGAAAGTAGTCTAATGGCGTCAAATCGGGGGACCGTGCTGGCCATCTCACAGGACCACCACGTCCTATCCACCCATTTGGAAACTTCGCATCCATTACATCTCTGGCAATACGTGCGAAAAGAGCGGGACACCCATCATGCTGGAACAGTGGTTCTTAACCGGTGGTCCGCGAGTGCCTCGGGAGTGGTCCGCGGGTGAAAAGGGTCCACCAGCACGTATAAAGTGGCCAGTAAATGGGGATTTCGGAAGTGATATGCGTAGAACGAGAATCGTCCGAATGTATTCGCGGCGATGACGATCAGGGTTTGAATTGAAATATCTTTTAAAATAAGGGTTATTGAGGAACGGTTACAACTGATAAGGTGTATTGGGGGAAGGGGGTGGTCCGTGCATGATTCAATTTTAGGTTGAGTGGTCCGCAGACTTCTACGGGTTCAGAACCACTGTGCTGGAACCACATTGATACACGAATTTCCAATCTCACGTCCTCCATGAGAAGGGGTAACGTGTCTTGAAAAAAAAAAAAAAAGATACATATCGCTGGCCGTTTAAGTGTTCCCTGATAAAAAAAATGGGACCTATACAATACGGTTGCCAGTGATACCGCACCAAACAGTGTCTCCTTTACCGTCCTCTACCACTTAAGTTATTTCAGTAAGTACGAGGTTTAGAGAAGTAAAAACCAATTCTGCTATCAATAATTGTATGTTTACTTATGATTTTGCTAGAAAAAAAACATGTTCCTTTAAAAAAAGGTAACTTTGGGTTGAAAATGATATAATTTCCTGGATTGTGCATATCCTCCCATTGTGTGACCCCCTGACGTGGCTACATTCCTGCGCAAGTATATCTTGTTTCATTTCGATAATATTTGAGTCGCAGAGTTAGGTGGCACACCCTGTATATTATACGTTGCCGCACGGGCATATTTTATTAATTGTTTTGTTTGCTTTTGTATACAAGAAAAGTCTTTCTGTTGCGAAAAATGAGAAATATGCCTGTTTATCATGAACGGTTTGCAATTAAGGCGTATTGATGAAGACTTAATAAAAATGCGACTTTTATTGCAGACATAAATAATAATTACACACCCAATATGCCTGTTTATTGTGAACGGTTTGCAATTAAGGTGTATGGATGAAGACTTAATAAAATTGTGACTTTTATTGCAGATATAAATAATAATTTCACACCCAATTCGGTTTTCCAGGTACCGGTAAGGTATATGGTCGGGTTGTGTACCTAGGGTACACGCCCAAGATTTTAACTATAGGGTTGAAATGTATTGCGTGAACTGGATTCGAACCTTTAGATTTCCGGTCCGATGCTCTTTTCAACTGAGCTACCGCGGGCGTCGCAGCAGCACTGTATTGGCAAAGTCCGCATTGAGAGCATATTATTGAAATGAAAATCCACAGCCTGCTTCCAGTCTCCGACCGGGTCCGGAATGGAATGAATGAAGTCCCCATCTAGCGGCGAGGATATGAACTGTGCCGGCTGCCGAAGCCTGTCGCACTCCTCTGGGGCAATGATTAAATGAATGACAAATGAAATGATAGTGGAGAGTGTTGCTGGAATGAAATTTTTGACAGGGAAAACCGGAGTACCCGGAGAAAAACCTGTCTGCCTCCGTTTTGTCCAGCACAGATCTCACATGGAGTGACCGGGATTTGAACCACGGACCCAGCGGTGAGAGGCCGGCGTGCTGTCGCCTAAGCCACGGAGGCTCTCCGAGAGCATATTATTAATGTACTTAAACTTCTCCACTACAAAATGAAAGTCCTATTAAACGAAATGGTATACAGTTCTTAGTTACCCAAATAATATTAAGGAAGTCGTTATAAAATTACATTAACGCCAAAACTAGCGCGTAAAATACGCACCGAAGTCTTACCATGCTTAATTCTACAACTTCAATGTATTGACACACTTCCTCTGTTTAAGGGTGAACAGAAGACACTTCAGCTTTCGGTCTTGCATTCCCAGTTATCTCCGATTTGCCTGTAACATTTTCCATTTTGCTGTTTAGTGGACGAAGCACAATCTGCGGGTTTCGACTTGCTCAGAGTCAGTTGAAATTGTTTTTCTGTTATTCAGGTGTGGAAATAAGAAGTTTTGTGCAGGATTAACCGCCTTATACCTAACACTGTATAGGAAACTTAGCTGGTTAAGTCTTTCGTATGGGTAAAAATAAACTTGTGAGTGTACTATACCTTCCACTCCGAACACTTTTATCGTTGTCCATCTGGTTGCGTAGTGGCTAGCATTCTTGGCTGTCACCATGGAGGCCCCGTCTCGATTCCCGACCCTGCCAAGAAATGTAATTGTTTGAGGGCTGGAACGGGGTACACTCAGCCTCATGAGGCAAAGCTAAGAGGTGGGTTCAATTCCTGCCTCGGCCATCCTGGAAATGGTTTTCCGTGGTTTCCAACTTCTACTCCAGGCAAATACCGGAATGGTACTTAAGGCCACGGCTGCTTCCTACCCAAAATCCTACCTCGATTACAAATACACACACTAGTGCAGACATCGCAGTGACACATGTTATCAGACAAATCTACACACCCAAGTACACGGGTCTACAAGACCACGATGTCGCAAAGCGCCTAAAATAAGTGCCACATGAATATCCATTGTGCATTGATATGAATTTACATTGAAAAAGTTAATTTCCATATTATGTAAATTAATAATCTACCTTAAAACAAGGACGATAAAACTTATTTCCATCTTAAAAATAAAGTATTGTTTATGTTGGAAATAAGTTATATCGTCCTTGTTTTAAGGTAGATTGTTAATAAATGTACATGATCGTTTTGTGTCTTGAAAACCACATTCGTTTGTGTGGTTATTTTTAACACGGGTGTCCGCCTTGATGAGGGTTCTGACCTTTCAAGCCTTATTAGGTGATACCATTTCCCTGAGAAGATTGGACTTCAGTTATTTCCTGAAATGGGAGCCAATTACATGTGCTTCTCTGGCCTTGGATGTTGTTCCCTATTGGGGTGTTTTCCCATCGACTGGGAATTAATTAGTCTGGTTTGTATGCTGGCAGTGCTCGGGGGCGCTATTAATATGTATTACCAATTTAAATGTTGGCGATAGTCGCCGGGAAGGTCAGCAGCAACCAGTTAGCCGATGCACAAAGAACTTGAATGAATTTTTCTTATGACTGGTAAGTTAATATGAAGTCTTCCTTGCGTCATTAAACCAGCATTTTCTAAAGACGGGCGCGTAAGTCACGCACTACGACTCTGTGACGAGGACAGGACTTCCTCAGATCAATGGTTCGAATCCTGACACTGACAAGCAACCATACAGTCGAGTTTTCTCCACTCCCTCCAGGCGAATACCTGTACTATTATTATTACAAGCTGCAGGGACCTAACCCAAATTCATGATAATTATGGCGTGTGGCACTCGAAGAGGCCTGGTGCAGATCTTCCTGTAGTTGACCAGCTGTGGTTGAAATTGATGATGAAAGTTACAAACACCCAGTCTCCGAGCCTCAGTTACTAACCGTATGAAATAGAAATACCACGACTCGTGAATCGAACTTGGGTTCCTTCGGTGTAAAACCTAGCATGCTAATAACCACTAAGCAACTGTGCCGGATAGCCTAGATATTTGCCGTCGCGATTGAAGTAACACAGTTTGTCAGCCAAATTCAACACACGTCGTAGTATGACTGGGACTGATGAACAAGATATCCCCTTAAAAATACGAAATTTAAATGTTTTTCAGTAGGTCAACACGAGGTTACCCAACGTATGTGTGTTATTCCCTAAATCTGAAACAAAAATACATCAGATGAATTCACTTGGATGACTAGTTTCGATCGTCAAGCGGTCATCATCAGATCGTGTGAATTGTGACAGAAGCTGTTCGGGAATGGACACCACATCGCACAAATAACCAGCTAAGTTCTTAAATCCATCTCCAAGTTAGATTATCACACTTCACAAGTAAACTTGTAGGTTAACAGCCACCATCATAACTAACAAAAAGAAATCACTTAGTACTGTACTAACAATTCCTGATAAAATTACACAAGTTTACTATAAACTTCTGTAACTGAAATATTGAACATTATATATGTAAGTATCTTCACCCACATATTCGTCGACATATATTTAATAGTCTGAGTGTAAAGGATCTGATGAGGAGCGCTTGACGTTCGAAACTTGTCATCCAAGTTAATTAATCCCATGTCTTTTTTTTTTTTTTTTTTTTCACGTTTAAGGAAAAACACGCATTACACGTTGGATAGATTCGTGTTGACCGAAAGAAATGCATTTAAATTTCGTTTACCAAGGCAATGCTGAAACATGGCTTCCAACACGGTAACCCTCTAAAATTAATTGATACAATCATTTTAAGGGCATCGTGGATTTGATCGCTGGCTCTTTTCAAGAAATGTATTTCCGGTGTAAGGTTTGGTGCGAGTTTGTCAGCTTCGAGAGTACAACTGAGAAGAGGTGGGTTCGATTCCCAACTCAGTTAACTGTTGTTTCCCACTTCTACTCCAGGTAAATGCCGTGATTTACCTAAATTAAGGTCGCGTCATCTACTCAAATCCCAAATGCACACACTAGTACATCAATCACAATGACACACGTTTTTCGGACAGATTACTCACATACCCAAGTACCCGGGGCTACATGATCATAATGTCGTTCAGTCCCTAAATGAAACTTATATAGTCGAATCTCGAATCGTTACGGGATGCCAAAATATATTCGAGTTATGGAGATGCGTAGGTAATATGTTAAGTTTCTGATTTACTGGTCGCAAAATACTGTTTGTATGCTTACAACATATACTTGTTTAAAAGTATATAATAAAAAAGGATGTTCGCTGTGATAACATGTTTATTACATTATCTAAGTATAAATGTTGCATACGGTTGACTACTACAGTCATCTATAAAGACAGGTTATCAGACAAGTTCAACACAAGCTCAACTACACTGGGCCGATGTCCCAAGCCCATAAATTGAATTAACAGGATTCAAATAATTTATTTTGAAAAAGTCAATCTTTTTGATTGGAAGTCAAATGTACATTATATACTAAATAATTATCTACCTCATCAATAAATAGAAATATAAAGGAATAATCATAAAACATCAACCAAAAGGCGTACATTTGTCTCAAAAAATTATAACTTTCTTATGAAAGAAGTTGCAGTGCAAAGATGAAAAGAACAAATTTAAGCGCGAGGATTATAATTTAAGCTTCGAAAAAAAAAATAGAGGTATAAAAACTTGACTTAAAAATGAAAAATGTACGTAAATTATAGAAAGTTTGTTCGGGATAATCACGAGTTATCTAAATACGAGCAATCGAAGTTTTAGATACAGAGGTTCGACTGTATTACAGTACTACACTTCATAGTAAAGCCGTGATGTGGCTGTTCTCATCTTCTGTGCTAGTTTCATAAAGACGCGTTGTTATAATGTAATGGGAGAAACGAACAGAATCATTTTTGTTGTTCCTTTTTGTTGTGGGCATGTATAACTTTTATTCATCATCAACGTTGCCGCTGTAAGAAAATCTACCTGGAAAAGTAACCATGTAGCTTTGGTTCCCACGCCACGAGCAAGAAGCTGGCGTTCATTACCGCTCCCCATCTCTCCAGTCAGTGCCTACACTGCTCCGTGACCAGGAGATTAGTTTGATGGAGTTATGATTCATTACCACCTGTCGGGAGCCAGGAGCTTTCTTGGTCTTATGGACGGACTAGACGCAGGTGTAAATGCTGTTGGACTGCTTGGGTTGCTCGTTCTGGTCTGGATGAGCGGTATAGACTAATTCAAGTAACTTTTTTTTCTAAGGCAACTCTCCGGTCTGGATTATGCAGCCAACATTGATTTACTTATGCGACTGTCTTGAAATCGCGCTGTAATTAATAGTACTAGGTCAATTATGACTTTTGAATCGCCCTATGAAACCCATATCTTCTTTGTATGATCTTGTATGCAGTTTTCGTGACACATACTTTGTGGGTGATAGCGAACAATGAGGAAGACTAGAGAACAATGTGGAAGACCTAAATTGATCAGACACTTTCCTTCGCGATGTTCGGCAGCGCATTGAGAGATCTCTGTGGAAATCTGTTAGACGTTTGTCAAAATAACTTGGAGCATCAATTGGGTCCACACATAAAGAGCTGAAAGCAGGACGTGTGTAACAATTCGTAACTTCATTGCAGAAGGATGCGCCCTATTGCTGGTTCCAGTCATACTGCTAACGCGACCATGGCTATGTTGCGATCATTTTCGGAAATCTAGTAATCTCAAGAAATGTGTGACCTCCCCTTTCGCCATATTTAACCTCTCCAGACCGTTTCCTGAGGGGGTATTTAAAAGAAAGAGTATACAGAGATGCGCTACAGCGTCCAAGCCGTGCGTTTCTGGATATGGGTTCCTTCTTGAAAACCGATCAGTTTGCCTTCCCGCACATCATACTGAGCCTTGTCGGTGTTTCTTTGGGACAACCTGTATAGCTGCCACAATAATATAAGGTTGCTCGATACTGATGACCAAAGATGTTTCTAACCATGAAATGAAGCAACGAATTAATTTGGGTTGAAGAAAACTATTAAAAAGTCAACCCCTGGCACTATACAGCCCATGACGGGCTAAGGCCGACCAAGCGACCGCTGCCCAGCCATTTGGCCTGCAGATATTGGGGGGACGCGTGATCAGCGCGTCGGGTCCCCTCGGCCGTTAATCTTGGTATTCGTGATCGGGGCGCTGTCTCACTGTCAGACAGCTACTCAGTTGTCCTCACGAGGCTGAGTGCACCCCGTTCCAACCCTCACGTCAGTTTTAAAATCCCTGACGGAGCCGGGGATCGAACCCGGGGCCTCCGAGTGAGAGGCAGGCACGCTACCCCAACACCACGGGGCCGGCTGAAGAAAACTATTAGCTCTACAAAAATATACTTTTCCTTATTTCGATATTAAACTTTAGCGTAACAGGCCGACCTTCCAACACCAAGGTTTATTTATGCTCCAGTCATGTGTTCAAACTTGTTCTGTACTTAAGCAATACACGTTTGACCTTGCTGTTTTGCTCCAAGTAGCATGTTTAAATAAGCTGATTGGTTTGTCATTCAGAATCTTAGTTCTGCTTAATGTAGATTAAAACCAAATTATGCTTGTGAGATTGAAACTGTAGGTAATTAATTTGTCAAGTTTTCATTTCAGTTCTTGTGGGAACTACCTGCTTTAATGAAGTAAGTTTTCATATTTAGTACAGACATGGGCCCCTCTGTTGTATATATGCATGTGAGATTTTCGAAGTGAAATGCCATGTCCTGTGGTTCGGATTCCACGTAAAAAGGAGGTCCCGTGGCTCATAATCACAAGATTCACGGTCACGTAAAACTACAATCTTCCTTCCTTCTGTTGTATACATGCTGAATCTATAAATAAAGTCTTCACTTAAAGCCTAGAAATAATGTAATAACAATACCTGAGATCAAGATACAAACAACTCAAAGGTCTGATAAGACTGGCTGTGTGGCGCAGCGGTAACGTTCTCGTCTGCTGTTCCCAAGGTTGCAGGATCAAATCCTGGCGCAGTCGGTTGGTTTTTGGGGGTGCGCAAATGCGAGGGAGCCGTGTCAGTAGATTTACTGGTACGTTAAGGATCCCTTTTGGGGCCTTATGCCAGCACCCTGGCGTCTCGAAAAGCCTCGGCAGTTAAAAGGGAGTAAATACAGTAACATTATTATTAAATTCTGATATTTACGAAGAGCTGTCGTCGTTCAACGGTAGATCTTTGAATATCTAGCATCCGAATACAGCGCGGTAGGTCATGAAGATGATCCAGGCTATGAAGCATGTGTGTTTTAACTTTGAACTTCATTTCCCGTGAGTTTACTTATGTTGTATTCACGGGACATTTTCTCAGCTTCTGTTAAACCTAGAACCAAGAGACTTCGAGAAGCAGTTAATCAACGTGAGGGGCAGATGACCTCTAAGTTCCGCCCCTTAAAACAATAACTAATGTGTTTTACATGGAAACAATTTTATATTGATGATCTAATTTATAGGTGATTTTATTTAGCGTATGATACAAAACACATCACTATTCATATTATAATATAAAGATAATAAATGGTGATAATCATCGGTTATCCACTCCAGTTGCCCGCGTGTGGTATACGAGCGCTCTCCACTTATGTCTATCCATGTACCACTCGTCACTTAGGACTGTATCCCAACCGACTCCTCTTGTTCCTATATCCTCTTTCACTTGGTCCAGCCATCCCTTCCTAGGGCTTCCTACCGGTATTTTTCCATCACCACTGATAAAATAATGGTGATAATGTATTGAAAAATGGCAAAAAAAATCTTAGGTAAAAAAATAATTCACTGCAAAGTCAACAAAAAAATGGCAAACCCTGGCACTATACAGCCCTTGAAGGGCCTAGGCCGGCCAAGCGACCGCTGCCCAGCCATTTGGCCTGCAGATATTGGGGTGACGCGTGATCAGCGCATCGGGTCCTCTCGGCCGTTAATCTTGGTTTTCGTGATCGGGGCGCTGCCTCACTGTCAGACAGCTACTCAATTGTCCTCACGAGGCTGAGTGCACCCCGTTCCAACCTGACGGAGCCGGGATTCGAACCCGGGGCCTCCGGGTGAGAGGCAGGCGCGCTACCCCAACACCACGGGGCCAGATGTAATAAAAAAAATCGTTTCAGTATACGAGCAATGTCTGTGTTCATACTCGGTAAAAATAAGCAAGTTAGCTAGCATGATTCCCAAGAAAATGTACATATATACCAACTTTGTGAATATGGACGATTCTATAAAATGCGTAAACATTGACCATTATGACAATGGTCATAATTAATAACCGTGTTGACTGATAGTATTATCTCATTAAAACCGCCTAGTCAAACACTAAAGAAACGTTTAATTACATTATTAATCGTACATGTTTAGGTATTTCATGGATACCTTCCTCAGAGTGATTGATATTAAATCTTAAAACTAGTTAACAAAGCCAAAAAAGAAATGGATATCCTTACACAAATTGTTTAAAATAAAAAATGGAAAAGCTTGCAAATATATTAAATGCCATATATTAAAAAGTGATAGTAAAATGTTATTAAAATAAGAGATCTACCTTATAAACTGCCTACGTCAATACTCCATTAATTTTGTTCGATGCTGCAGTGACAGAAGATGTCGCTGTCAGAAGAATGAAGAAGCGTAAAAGATGTAGGCTAAATTTTATTGTCGCTTCAATTAGAACCAAATTTGTGGGGGGGATGTAACAAATATTATATAATACCGTCTTCTAACCTTGAAAATTCAGTAATTCCCAACTTGATGGCCCACTCTGCTGTTTTAGATGTTTAATGGGTAACGCAATGTGCAGGTTATTTACTAAACACAGCAATCGAGCATATTACACAATTATTTAACCTCTAAAAAATTCAGTCGATTTACTTGTTGGTCTACTCCGCTGTTTTATCTTTCCAATGGGCAACACAAAGTGCAGATCATATACTAAGCCCAATAACCAAGCATAAGATACAATCTTTTAACCTTAAAAATTCAGTCGATTCCACTTGTTGGTCTTCTCCGCTGTATTAGTTTTCGATGGGTAATACAAAATGCAGATCATATATGCCCATTACGCCCAGTAACCAATCATTCTATAAAATAAATGCATAAGCCGCATGAATTATTCTAGTGACTTCCAAAGCATGTCTCCATATAGTGTCGTCTTCAGGTGGAATACTGTTACGAGAAACGTAATAGTTTTTGGTATACCTTCTCCTAAACTTCGATGAGTTAGTTGATTCTTATCTGTTGGCTCTCTGCTATATAATATGTGTATAACATCATTTTACTATCACTTTTTAATAAATGGCATTTAATATATTTGCAAGCTTTTCCATTTTTTATTTTAAACAATTTTTGTAAGGATATCAATTTCTTTTTTGGCTTTGTTAACTAGTTTTAAGATTTAATATCAATCACGCTGAGGAAGATATCAATGAAATACCGAAACATGTACGATTAATAATGTAATTAAACGTTTCTTTAGTGTTTGACTAGGCGGTTTTAATGAGATAGGAGATTCTATTTCTCCTTTATAAAATACCATCATCACTACAATGTTGTTTCCATCAGCCTCACGTACAGGGTGACAGCATGAAAAGATTGTACGCCATAAGTTAGAATAATTTCCCTATATGAAAGAAAGTGCGGTCATATTACTAATTTTTCGACTTTCTTTTATTGTGGGTTGAGTTGCAAGTGAAACATCGATCTCCAGCTGTCTCGTTGTCAGTCGCACACTTTCGATACGGTATGACAAATGGCGCGTGTCATGTTTGGCGTAATCCCTCCATCATGCGCTAAAATATATTGCGGTCTGGACATTATAAATCACTATTGTTTGTTGACCATCGCGGGGTCAAACAGCATATTCCCATAATATAGGATGCCCTATAACCAGAAATGCTTGCCCGTACTTTCTAAAAGAAAAGTTATTTGTGCACTTATTACCGCACGGTATGTTAGCATATGAGGCCTGTTTTTTTTTCGAACTGGTGCACCTTCACCTTGGCATTATTACATAAACATCTCGTACAGTCAAATTTTAATTACGTCTTTTCAATCACATTAAAGTGTGACCTGCATAATTATTTTCATATAGAATGCTTTTCAGTCGGTCAACAGGATTGTGGCCAATTATATTATGTATAGTGTTAAAAATTGAGGTTCTTCAGTTGCCAGATATTTTCGGAAATGTAAAATACTCCTACTTATGTCTTGAAAAATAACTTGACCATCCCCAGTTGTTTTATGTTCCGAACAACCGTTGATGTAATCCAATGTACATTTGGCATCTATTGTATGAGTAGTCCAGTTGCAAGAACAGCTACAGTGTATGCATCTGTGAATAGGGTGGGTGCATCTTTCACATATAGGACTTAAGTTTCTTTACTTCGGTGATGGGGATATGACTCGAAGTTGTCATAAATTGCTTTCCTTTACTTCCCCGTCAATGATGAGTGATTTTTGTTTCATTTAAGGGGCATGGACATCTTGTACTTTGGTGTGGGTGTGTGTACTGTATAAAGAAAGATACCTGTGTTATTGTGGTGTCAGTAGTACATGAGTGTGTATGTGTATAAATCAGGTGAGGATTGGGAAAGAGGCGGTCGTGGTCTTAAGTTAGGACCAAATTTCTCCTGGAATAGGAGTGGGGGAAACCACGGAAAACCATTTCCGGGATGACTAAGGCGGATATACTGTAGATTCTCTTCTTATTTTTTGGCGCACGAGGCTGACAAAGGATGCATTCGGACCTCCCGGCGAAAATCGCCACTCGGACCTCCCGGCGAAAATCGCCACGCAACTTTCTGGGTTGAACAACCACGAGGCCAAAGCAATTGGTGTGAAGTGCGGCATTTCGCAATCGTCCGCTACCCTTATAATAAAGCGAATAAACGTAGGGGTGCGCACCTGTAAGTTATGTGACACGCTGTACCCGAGAGACAAGGTTAGAATAAATGTTATATTGTTTCGGATGTAAGGTGTGTAGCTATGTAGAGATGAAATGATTAGCTTAGGACAGGGAGACATGGATATCTGTATCAAACCAGTCAACAGATTGAAACCACATCATCAGGGCCCCCTTATACTCGCGGAGGAATCTTCTAGAAGTGGGCTACGCTACTGCATTGGTTTTTTTTAACCCCGTACGGCAAATTGGCTCAGGGATGTGTCTTTTACATCTTCATAATTTATTTCACCTTTATTACGACGTGCAGGTTACTGCACCATGCCTTTCCGGAAGCTATGAAACGGTGGGTGGTTACCTGGTAGTTGGGCCACGAGACAGCTGGTGTGGAGGCTGCGGCAGTAGTGGTGTCGCGTTAGTGACGCAGACCCTCATACAATCAATACTCGCTCGCCAGCCAGACTTGGCCGAGTAGTGGGGGCGTGCCTGCTCCACCCCCGCAAACTCCCGTCAAGTTCACTTGACTAACGTCACTGTTGTAGTCCGGCCAGAGATGGGTGCTTGGGGCTGAACATCATATTTGAGACAGTCAGGCCTCAAGCTCATTGATCTTCTCTTGTTCATAATCTTCAGATCATCTTAAGTTGGGAGGTACACCATTCGCTAGTGTAAATTTAATGAAATTAAATATTTTTTTATTTCTGCAATCCTATGATTTAATAAAATGAAAATTTGCAAGTTTAATGTTTACTACTAATGTATTGTTAAAGAGATTCTCAAATGTTTTAAAAAGTTATCCATTGGTCACCAGTACACTGTAAAACATTCTGGTGTAATTTGTGCAGTCAGGCAGCGTTTACACATTTTGTTGTTGTTGTGTTGTGCTGCTTGTAAGACCCATGTCTACAACATGTACTAGAATATTAGATATGGCACTGTTTTTTATATATACCGTATATTTAAATAAAATTATTAAACATTTGAACTATTTTGGGGGGAAAATATAAAAAAAAAATAAAGGCACATGTTATTTAAAAGATCAGTACATGTTGTTCATATGATTAAAGTTCACAGTCCTGCAAAATTGTATTTGAGTAGCTCAAAAATTAAGTGTGTTAGGATGAAAACGCTGTGTAAGAAATGAAACTTGAGAAAATGTGCGAGAAACATACTAGAGGGTTGGCTGTGTATTAAAATTCCCCTGCTGCATACACAGGGCCCTATTTATGGTTCATTTTGACCTCCTCTTCCAACATCAGTCTCTTGCATTCCCTCGCTTCTTTTGTAGTCTCCAGAACCCATTTATTTGCCGAAAGTATGCGTTTTTCATCTTCAACTTGAAGAAACTGGGAGCAATTTTTCAACCACAAGCCCTAACTGCTGCAAGACTTTAATTCTAGCCCTCATTTCATCATTAAAAATCAAGGTAGCATCATTAACAGTAATCTGAATAGTTATTCTTCCAGCAAACATTGTTTTGGGGCATATCTGATAGATTTTAGAGTTGAACGACTCGTTATTATTTTGTGTTACCACAGACACATCTTATCTACAGTTCTGTTTTCACAAGATTCTTGAACACTGGTTTGATTGTGTCCATTATGGCAGGAGCAAGATTTTTATGCTTATACTTGTTTGCAATGCCTTGTACCACAGCCTGCTGGTAAATACATAAAGAATCTAGACCTTTTGGACAAAAGTAATGCTGTGGCCATCATCTGTGGAAGCCTTGTGGTACCAAATGGCCCAGATGGCTGTTCTCATATTATCTATTATCTACAGATAACTATTAGCTCTAATGGCATTCCCATAATAGACAGTGAGGGTATTTATCACAGCATCAGTCAGTCTATGTTCCAAAGAGAAATGTGATAAGAAGCATGCCCGAGAGAGACACAGTAGCGCCAATTTTCAAAAGGAGCGAAATAATTAAAACAGAGGCGGCGTCGCACGTACGTATGCATATGTCGGATCAGCTGACACCGATTTATATTTTTCAATGCATCTCGGAAACTGTTACAGATATATTAAACATTCTTTCACCACTAGAAAAAGCTCAGTCCATTAACCATTTTAGGACCTGAAAAACAAATGCAATTTTTTGATCTCCAAAGGTGTACCTCCCCCGGCTCGTTGCGTAGTGACTTGGCTGTCACCGCGGATGCTCGAGTTCGATTCCCGGCTCTGCCCGTAAATGTAATTCTGGTCAGAGGGATGGAACGGGGTACACTGAGTTTCGCGAAGCAAAACTGAATTGAGCCGGGTTCGATTCCTACCTCAGCTATCCTGGAAGTGGTTTTCCGTGGTTTCCCTCCAGACAGACGCCGGTCAAATAACGTTAAGGCCACGGCCGCTTCCTACCCAAATTCGACCTCAATTGCAAATGCACACTTTAGTACAGACCGCACAGTGAAACGGTTACGGGGCCTCATGACCACGATGTTGCAAAGCCCCTAAATCAAAACATCTTATGTGGTGAAACCTATAGCCTACATAAAAATGCCGCGATGTGAAGCTGAAGAAAGACCGGAGATCGGATGTTCGAATACCGGCGATGTCAAGCGGTTATCCTGATTGTAGGGATTCCCCGAGTTTTTCTCCACTTCCTCTAGGTAAATGCCGGGATAGTGCCTTATTTTGACCAGCTCGTAGGGCAGTGGACAGCATTCTTGGTTGTTACCTCTGAGATCTGATTTAAATTCCTGGCTCTACCAGGAAATTTAACTCTGCTTTGAGGGCTAGAATGGGGTAAACTCAGCCTCGTGAAGCAAAACCGTGAAGAGATGTGTTAATCCTGAAAATGAATTTCAGTGGTTTCTCACTTCTGCTCCAGGCAAATGACGGATGGTACCTAACTCCAGGACAGGGCTGCCTACTTGCCATAAAAAACACACACTAATATATCCGTTAAAATAACACAGCTTATCAGACAAATTCCTCACGCACCCAAGCACCTGGGGCTAAATGACCACGATGTCGCAAAACCACTAAATTCATCAACATCAAAATTGACACTTGAGTTGTTTCTTATTCATAATCTTTAGCGGCGAAACTGATGTTTAAAATGGTTATTTGATTTGGAACACTGGTAGAAATTCGTTAATTATAGGTAGGGGTGGATGTTAAAAGATGTAAAAATTCTCCTAGAATGATCATTATAATGCCCTTAAATTTATGGAAAAATTCTCTCTAAAAAAGTGTAGCTTTCAGTCGCTCAACACAAAATAATTCCAATTAACTTACTGGAATAGGTGGAAAAATCTGAATAATCTGAAATAAATGACATGACTGACGGAAAGGTACAATATTAACTGTTAATAAGGCAACAAACACTGCAAAATGGCTTCAAAGCTATATTTACACTATTTAACCAAACTAAACTCGTGGATTTATAAAAAGATTCCGATTTTAATAACTCAACAGTTGTTTGTATTTTAAATAAAATGAATCAAGTATTGTATGTGAAGTCTTCATTCGGAATCTTATATTTTTACAATATTAACTTCAACCCTTCCGCTATTCACTAATAGAAATAGCTACATACATTTAATTAATTGAATATATTGTATTATATATTTTAAAATAATTTATCTTCTTTGCGAAAACTAGGCTAAAACAAAGGTAAACATAAAGGTTCCTGCCCTAAATTGTAAGCATTGAACAAGAATTCAAAATCGTTGCTGAAAATTCTTCGTTTCCTTTTTTCGAAACCCTTATTTGGTTATTGTTAACATAAACAAGGAAGAACACTTTGCTTATATAGGCAAAAGGTAACTTTTATAAATTTGTATACATCACTCCTAAAATAAGCGTAACTCAATTTAAGCGATGACCTCTCATTTAAACTATTTATTTTCTCGTGTCTACTAGGCAATCGATTCTTCGGTTAGCCGATTAATCAGTTCTTCGGTTAGCTGATTGTTTTCGTTGTTGTTTGAGTCTTCAGTCTTTTGACTGGTTTGATGCAGAGCTCCATGCCTCCCTGTCCTGAGCTAATCGTTTCATCTCTACATAGCTACCACACCCTACATCCGAGGCAATCTGTTTAACATATTCTAACCTTGGTCTACCCCTACAGTTCTTGTCCTCGACCCTTCCTTCCATAACTAAGCTTGCTATTCCTGGGTGTCTTAGTATGTGTCCTACCAACCTATCTCTTCTCTTCATTAGCAGTCGCCAGAAACATCTCTCCTCTCCCACTCGTCTTAATACCTCTTTGTTTGTAACCCTATCTACCCATCTGATCTTCATCATTCTCCTGTAGCACCACATTTCAAATGCTTCAATTCTCCTCTTTTCTGCTGCACCAATAGTCCAAGTTTCACTTCCATAGAGCGCCACGCTCCAGACAAAGGCTTTCAAAAATGACTTCCTAATACCTAAATCTATATTCGATGTCAGCAGATTCCTTTTTTGTAGAAATGCTTTTCTTGCCTGAGCCAACCTACTTTTTATATCCTCTTTGCTTCGTCCATCACTGGTTATTCTGCTTCCTAAGTAACAGAAATCTCCTACTTCCTTCAGCTTTTCACCTGCCAATTTGATCTCCATAGAGGTTTGTGATTTATTTCGGCTGCATTCCAGTATTTTTGTTTTACATTTATTAATTTTCATCATGAATTCTTTCCGTAAGACGGAGTCCATACCATTCAAAAACTCATTCAAATCCTCAGGCTTGTTGGCCAAGATGACGATGTCATCAGCAAATCTCAGAGTTGAAATTATTTCTCCTTGAATCTTCACTCCCACTTTAAATTTTTCTCTAATTTCCTTCATTGCTTGTTCAATGTAAAGATTGAAAAGTATGGGTGATAAGTTGCAGCCTTGCCTTACACCTTTCTGAATACCAGCTTCTCTCTCATGTCCTTCAACTCGAATGACTGCTGTCTGGTTTCTGTATAGATTGTATATCACCCTCCTATCCCTGTACTTTATTCCAATCGATTTCAAAATGTCAAACAATTTAGTCCAATCAACGTTATCAAAGGCCTTTTCTAAGTCTACAAAAGCCATGAACGTTCTCTTATCTTTCCTTATTCTACCTTCCAAAATCAGCCTAAGACTTAGTACAGCTTCCCTTGTTCCTACATTTCTCCTGAAACCAAACTGGTCTTCACCCAACTCAGTTTCTAACTGGCTCTCAATCCTCTTGTAAATTATTCTAGACAGGATCTTTGAAGCATGAGTAATCAAGCTGATTGTACGATAATCTTCACATCTGTCAGCTCCCACTTTCTTTGGTTTAGGGATGATTTCATTCTTCTTGAAATCAGGGGGTACCTCACCTGTCTCATAAATCCTACACACCAAGTGAAATAACGTGATCAGACCTTCCTCTCCTATGCAGCGTAGCAACTCAATCGGTATATCATCTATGCCTGGTGCTTTGTTCCTGCTTAAGTCTTCCAAAGCTCTATCAAATTCTGATCTCGATATTAAATCTCCTTTCGCATCCTCATCAATTCCCTCCTCCCTTTCCATTACATGATTCTCAATCTCCTTTCCCTTATACAAACTCTCTATGTAAGCTTTCCATCTCTCAACCTTTTCTTCCCTATCTGTTAGAGGCTTTCCATTTGTGTCCTTAATATTACAGCACTTAGTCTTCTTTTCCCCAAAAATATTCTTAATCCTTCGATAAGCTGTGTCTACTTTTCCTAATTTCAGACAATTTTCTATACCAGCACATTTCTCTTTCAACCATTCTTCTTTCGCTTCCTTGCACTTCTTGTTAACCTCATTTCTCAGACGTCTGTATTCTGCTTTCCCCTTTTCATCTCTTACATTCTTGTGCTTCCGCCTTTCATCCATCAATTCGAGTATATCCTGAGTGATCCACGGTTTTCTACCTATTCTCTCTTTCCTACCAATGTTTTCTTCTGCGGATTTTGTTATTTCATTCCTCAAAAGTGCTCATTCGTCTGCAATTGAAGCTTGTTTAGGGTTTTTCATTAGTCCTTCCTTTATACTCTTCTTGAATCTTTCGTTTACATCCTTCTCTTTCAGTCTGTCTATTGCCCACCTTTTTGGCTTTTGACTTTTCTTCAGTTTCTTCAACTTTAATCTGCATTTCATTACAACCAGATTGTGGTCAGAGTTTATGTCAGCACCAGGATATGTTTTACAATCCAAAATCTGGTTTCGAAACCTCTGCTTGACCATAATGAAGTCGATTTGGTAACGCCCTGTATCTCCTGGTCTCATCCATGTGTATATTCTTCTATTGTGGTTATTGAATAAGGTGTTAGCTATGACCAACTCATGCTCAGTGCAGAATTCTACCAGCCTGCTTCCTCGATCATTCCTTTCACCTAATCCGAAATCTCCTACTATCTTCCCTTCTCTCCCTTTTCCTACCACAGCATTCCAATCTCCCATTACTATAACATTTTCATCACCCTTGATATACCTCAGAATTGTTTTCGATTAATATTGAATTCTTCGATTAATCTATTATTAACCGATTAATCGAGCATCGCTGATTACCAGTTCAACTCCATGCCAGGAGTGTAAACTATGATTTTCTTCTGGTGTGACGCTGTAGGATCCATGTTTTAGTTTTTTTTTTTTCTAATTGGATAGTTATTTTTACGCCCTGTAGAATAGGCTACTGTTAGCGTTTAGTTGCTTTCGCAACAGTTCAGACGAAGTCCTCAAGCGACTCTCTTCTAACCGCCAGCGACTGCTACACAGAAACTTGTTGAGGGCGATAAATGCCTCCCAGGCACGCCACCGCTTCGGTGGCCCAACATTTTATTGAGTTAGGTGCGAAGATCGTAGGTATTTGATTCTACGATAACACCAAAATGAGGTGCAGCAATTTAAGTAAGAGCATGCAGCTTGATTATCTCGCTCAGAATACAAGAACAGAATTAGCTAATTGAGATTACGTAGCCAAACAAATGCGCTGTACCTCTGAGTGGAACATAGTATAAGTTTTCAAGTTTCCGTGTTCAAGAAAATTACGAAAGGCGTTTCGATTGTAAATTTCGCGATTTTATTTCATTAAAAAGTGGAAGGGGGGGGGGACCACGCATAACAAAAGACAAACCTTTGGCTGTTTCACACAGTCGCCATCCAGTGTTGCCAACCCGTGTTTGGGAAAAAAAAAGGCAAAAAAACACATCTACAGAGTCCGTCCCTGGCTTGACTCTGCTCCTTAATGAGCACGGCTACCGCTGTCGGTACAAATTATAATCTAATAATTTATTTATGCCGGCCCTGTGGTGTTGGGGTAGCTCGCCTGGATCTCACCAGGCCCCGGGTTAGATTCCCGGCTCCGTCAGGAATTTTAGCAAGTGACGTGAGGGCTGGGATGGAGTGCACTCAGCCTCGTGAGGACAATTGAGTAGCTGTCTGACAGTGAGGTCGCGCCCCGGTCACGAAAGCCAAGATTAACGGCCGAGGGGATCCTATGCGCTGACCGTGTGTCAACCAATATCTGCATATCAAATGGCTGGGCAGCAGTCGCTGGGTAGGCCTAGGCCCTTCATGGGCTTTTTTTAATATATTTATTTATGGCCCCTTCAAAAAAAAGAGATTAAAGTGGATTTTCAAATGTTAATGGTCATATTTTACTTAAATATGCACGGAAAATGCTTATAATTTTCAACGAATAGCCTATAAATCAAAATTCATTCCTTAACGTCTAAAGTTAATAAAATGTTGTGTTCAGCATCTTAGGGGATATTCATAATATACATTCCCAATAATGCCATAAAATGTAACCCCCCCCCCTAAGTGAATGAGACATTAGACACAGTTACGCCCCTTTCGGCGTACACAATTTCCATTCCTGAGACCAACCTCTCGGAAGGAGTTTGTGAGATTAACTGAATGCAAGTGAATTTAACTGGGCATAGAGTTAGAAGGTATCGTGGCGGCATTTCCCTGGAGTTGAAAAAAGAAAGGAAAACCACGGAAAGCAGTAACAAGCATGGCATACGGCGAGGTTCGAACCCACAGTCCAGCCTTGGCTTGACGCTGTGCCTTACTGAACACGGCTACCGCTGTCGGTACGAATTATATTTTCCAATAATAACTTATTTATTTGTTAGGTACAACCATGAAAGGGTCATTATACGCTTAATAGTTTAACAAATCGTTAAATAATGTTAACAACAAGTAACAAACGCCAGTGATGACAGCAGGTGTCAAATGTCGGTAAAGCTGCAGGGGATGAGGTAGTGGGAATAGTAAATCTAACGTACTAATTACGTATGTCCAATGGGTGTGCGATGGTTGATTGGAAGTAGGGCTGTACGTATTCGAACGTTGAATTATTCTAATGACTCAAACATTAAAGTATTTGAACAATCGAATATTCGAATTTTCAACTTATTTCTATTTTCGAATTATTGGCATTAGTGAAATAACTCGGCCTTCAGTCAAGAATCGATTGATTCAAATAATTATAACAAAGAGGAAAGAAAGCGATAGCAATTGATGCTTGTTTTGTATATTTATTTATAAGGACCTATCAAGCTGAATGGAGGAGGGGTTAACCCCATCTGATCCCTTGGATTCGCCCCCAGCTTCGAACCTGTCTATTACCAGAAGTAGAGATGATCGATTCTCTTTTATGTTTATTGCTGTTTCACCCAAACTCCAATTTGTTTTAATGTTGAAAACATTTTCTTAACAAAGTTGGGTTCCCCATCTTAGCAAAAGCATAAAATTAAGCAATTTCCTTAATTGTACCAAAAGTTGGGCTAAAGGAGCCAAAAAGATATAAAATTGTGAGTCTTGGAGAGCTCTATCAAACTACTTCTTCTTCTTCTTCTTCTTCTTCTTCTTCAGCGTTTGTCCCGCGTGGCTGTGCGGTCCGCTACATGGATTTGTTGTCTACATTTTGCTCCGTCTAAAGCCGCATCAGGATGGAGATTAACGCTTCTTAGGTCTTTATGTCGCGTGTCACACCAACGTTGCAGAGGTGTTTCGCCGACGACTTCAAGTGTGTATCCCGCCTTGGCAACCGTTTCACCTCCTGCCCGTAAAACATGTTCCAACCAGCGCGAATGGCGCAAACTAAAAAACCAAATTTCGAAATCACTTCCGGCCTAAATGCAGTTCCGGATAAACAGCCTATAATCGCTTGTTTCTCTACCGGTTATCTTTTTGTTTCAAATCCTAGCCAAATTAACTTATTTACATAATTATTTAATGTGTTTCTTGGTTCAATACCCTCAGCGGTTTTTTGATTTTTTGAAAAATCTTCACACCGGAAGTAGTTATAAGGGCTTAAAGTGAAACTATGTATTGACTCACATTAGCGCTCGTAGTGGTAGAAAAGGCAAACTGCTAATCTAATCGACCATATATGGTCGAGTTATGAACCGATCAGCCTACCGCGTGTCATCATGCCGGTACCTTTAAAGAAACATTTCGTGTGTCCTTTATGTTTTGAAAAGTGGAGAAAACTAGGAAAATTAATTGCAATTGCACCAAAAAAGGAACGTGTGTTTGTGGAAGGTGTAGTCTATGACTTCAAGGATGTTTTTAACATTGAGTTGGTCGCCTGAAGGGCTTGAACTGTGGATTTTTCTCGACTAAGGATGTACTAACATTGATTTCATGCTATAGGTCCAATGTTAGTACTTTCTTCAAGGAACATCGTGTTAGCGTATTAGCGAATTAGTGGGGCAAGGATATATACTTTTTTTTATAGGATTTTACTTCAGTGTCGTGGCTATTACCTTCACTATATATTCGACAATGACCAGCATTGTGAAGTAGAAAAGCATATTCAAATAGCATTTATTAAAAATTCTTAAAATAATTTGAACTTTTGTGACGTGAATCAAACTATTTCAGTAGCCTACCCTTGTAAAATTACCTTAGTTTTTTCTCCTTTATACGTTATTTAATGTTTATTCCCATAAATAGTTGCCTTGTTGATGTCGATAGCTGACCTCTATGATATAAATAACTATAAAGGTATCTGTACAGCTCTCAGGAAATGACAAGCTGCCGCGATGATTTAGTTCCTGCCCTCTTAACGTCTCGCCTCTGATTTATGACTAATTCTAGTTGTTCTCTAGCGTCAAGTCTGTGATTTATGGTTCAAAGACGTACTTGGCGTGAGTTCAAGTCTGCATCAGAAATTCTTAGAGGTGGCATTGTTTCTTGAGAATTCAAATTAGAATGACGTCTATACAACTTTATGGCCGTCAGGAATGTACAACAGAAGGATTACCATAACTACTTCAGCTTGTCGGCTGCTGTGGGATGGTTTCATTCTTTTCTGCGTTCCAAAGAGGTAATTCAGCAGGAGTTCTGATGAGCTGGACCTCACAAATCTGACTTACGGATTTGTTTACATTCCTGCATTGTTTGTTGGCACGCAAGAGTGCCATATGGGCAGAAAACCCATTGGTATGAACATGAGTTCTGTAGTTTTCTTGTCTGCGATAGAGACCCGGAATTTTGGTTGTAACGATATCCGCGAAATATTTCGGGAATCATGTTATCACTACGATATATTTACCCCGAATATGCCAATCTTTTCGATATTGAAGCCGAGAAATAGTTATTTTGCAAAATGTTATTTTCACCCTAAAATCCTAAATAACAACGAAATGCTGGTAATAAGGTGTTGAAAGAAAATGTTTACTTTAAAATTAATTGTAATACTGTATTTCCACTATATGCTAATTGATAGAAAATAATACATCTGAAATATAGCCTATGTGTTTCTTGAGGTATGGGATAGAGAAGTCCCTTCTCGAGCTTGATTGGTTGACGTCCTGAAATAATGGAAACAATGTTCTGCTTATACAGTACTCTTTGTAGGAAGTGAAACACCAAGACCTAGAGATGTAACCACATTGCACTTTATACCACAGATTAAGGACATGACAATACATTACTGATTAGGACAGTCCGGTACATACACGTTGACGGTCGATCTTCTGTAAGGCGTTGCTCCACCACGTTCTGCACTCAGAGCCGCTAGACGTCGTTGCATGGAATCATACAGTGCTTGAATACGCTGCTAGGGAATACCGTCCGACGCGGTTTGTAGGTGCGTCCACAAAGCATCAACAGTGGCGGCAGGTGGACCTGAACGAACAAGTTGCCGACCGACCATTCCCCAGACATATTATATGGGCAACATGTCAGGCGAACGGGCAGGTCAGGGAAGTAGAGGAATCCGTTGTTCTCCGAAGAAGGCTTGCACATTCCGCGCCACATGCGGGCGGGCATTGTCTTGCTGGTATATGGCCTGTGGAACGGCCCGCAAGAGTGGCAGTGCCGCGGGCTGTAAAACTTACCTGATGTAGCGGTCACTGTTCAGATTGCCCGCAAGACGCACGAGGCGCGATCGCCTGTTAAAGGCAATTGACGTCAGAAAAGTTGGATGGCGCAGCCACGCGGCAGAATGTTGAAGCTGTAACATTGTGACTGGTAAGATTTATGTAGATGGTGAAGCATTGACGTCGTGATGGAAACAGAAAGAAATTTGTCAAATTCGAGGAGGTACTGCTCTGTATACGGTTGCAAATCGTATAAAACGGCTACGAAATATCTTCACTACTTTCCTGTACAAAAAGTTCAGAGCGAAAGATTGGCTTCGGCGCTGTCAATTGGAAAACGTGTTACATGTTACATGACAATGTGCAGTCTGCATTTTTGTGAAGACGACTTCTTTCCACCGGTACTGTTGATTATTGATAGTTATTGTCTCTAATTTTTATTCACATGGATTTAGCTACATCAAAAATACTGATAAACTTATAGCCTATTACTTCTGTGCCGTACAAAGAAAGTAATCCGCTCTTCGTAAACTTATTTTAGGGGTTCTTCCGATTGACAATAGCCGAAAGGTTAGAAAACTTAAGAAAAATGCTGTTCCTAGCCTTAATTTGCCAGACAATTTATATTCTTGCCTTTGAACAGCAAGTATGTAGATCATTGAAGTATGATTTGGCTTAAATTGTGATTTTGGCTATGATCTCCTTACTGTTGAATTTAGTTAATTAATGTGTAAAATCTTAGTTTTAAGTACCGGTTTGGTGACCCATCATCCCAGGCAGGCTGGTAACACCTATACTACTCAGGCAGATAGGTCACTTAGTCGTAATTTAGAAGTTATAGTTATGCGGTAATGTAGCAGGAGACCGGATCGGCCTAGGCTATTCTAACTTTAATTAGTTCCCATTTCAGGGTTTTACAGTTTTGAGTGCGAATAGTTGGTTTGAAAGTTGTACAGCAGTAAGGAGAGTATGTTTTGTATAGGTTTTAATTTGTATTATGGTTTATGTCGAGCTGAGGAGTGAATTTGGTTTGGCTTAAAGTGTAGTTTTTGATCTGTTCCGTTTGCTTATGACAAGTTCAAATGGAGACTCCAGCTTTGTTAAATATCTGTATTTTAAATATTTAATTACATATATTGATAAAGAGGATGTCTCCATTTTAACTTGCCTGCGGCAAGAGATTAATACATTAACATTCTTGCCTTTGAACAGCAAGTATGTAGGTCAATATTTGCAATATTGAAGTATGATTTGAGCATCCCAAGTAACGCTTCTTTGAACCCAAAACATTCATGCAAATTCAGGGTTGCTTGATTCAATTTATTATCAGGGAGTCGTCCTTTGTGTTATGTGAGATATATATATTGTGAAATTAATAAAAACATCGATACCGCTAGGCTCCCAAGTACAGGCTTCATATAGGCCTATGTAACAGCAGACAGTAAATGAACTATCTACATGTGGGTAATATTTTTAACTGGTATTAATTAGGCACTGCAATCAATGAAAGGAAATATGTAGTATTTTGCCATCATAAATTAGAAGCCATAACAAACGCACACCCAATCACTTCACGTCACTATATCGCCGCCATATTGCAAACAGCTGACCGTAAGCTCCTCCCCCGTTTCGGACGTCAATAGCGCTCCAAACAATTACACCTGGTGTTTGTCCGCTATGCCGCTCAACAATACAGTCTGCCTGATTGCGTTCTCCACGGCGGCGCCGAACGCGTATGCGGCCATCACTGTAGGACAGGTTGAAGCGGGATTCGTCCGAAAACACTACATTTCGCCACTCAGCCTGCCAGTATCGGCGTGCACTTGCCCATTCTATTCGGTGGCGTCGGTGGTGCCCAGTCAACGGAAGCCGACGCAGTGACATGCGTGCTACCAGTCCATCTCTCAAAAGACGGCGCCGCACCGTCGACGCAGACATGTCCACCCCCGTAGCAGTGCTCCAACGTCGATCCAACACAGTGGACGACGCTGTTCTGTCCGATACGGCCATGCGGAGGAGATGGCGGTCGTCTCGCGCTGTGGTCACATTGCGTCGTCCTGTACCCTGTCGTCGCTGTGTACGGCCCTCCTCTCTTCACTCGATCCACATACGCCTTACTGTTGACGCAGCGTGCCCGATACGAACCGCAATGTCCCGGAACGACAGACCCGCCTCCCGGAGTCCAAGTATTCTGTCCCGTTCAACCGCACTCACATGCTGATAGTCCAGCCTGTGATGTCGGCGAGGCATCGTTGCACTTGATTACACGTTTCTACTTGATGTGACGGCCCCACGCCGACAAAACTGTGCGGAACACTGACCTGTCCGGTCCCACGACAAAGGGCGCTGGTGGGCCAAAGCGCACGCCATCTCTCTTCGATTTCAATCACTTAGTATGGTACCGCAGGCCTACACGACCCCTGTTCTGGGAGTGTCTCCGACCATTTCTTCTGGCGTTTCACTTTCTACAAACAGTAGTGTACTTTGGGGACAACATATGTTTCAAGAGTTAGTGACAAATAGTACTGTCCCCGCGCCAGCTCTGAGAACCTGGCAGGAATGTGGAGAGGAGTAAGCCAGTGATGACGTAGCACTGTACTAAACTATGCAAAAACATGTACTCACCTTAGAGTAGCGGTGTTGCTAATGGAGAATCCTGGTCTTCTTCTTCTGCCTCACTTTCGGAACTCGACTCTTCACATCCACTGGAGGAATCACTATCATCACTGTCAACATCCAGGTGTATCACTAAGCTATCAATGACATCACCAAGCTATCAATGACATCAGCGACAATGCCGTCCTTCTCCCAGTATTCATCCTCTACTTTCTGAACACTCCTACAGTACCCTTCCCAGTCAGTATTGGTTACAGATGTTATCGCTTTAAGAGTAATATCTCTTAGTTTCTGAAGGGATAAATCCCCGGTAACATTTCCTTCGCACACCACACGTTTCATCTTATTCCAAGCTAGTTCGATGGCATTCAAATCACACATGTAAGGGGGAAGGTGGACCACGGTATGTCCCAAGGATTGCAAATGAGTCAATTTTAAACAATTTCTCTTTTGGTTTAACCACTTCTACTAATTTATGCTTGCCACGGTGGGTGAGTTGTCAACGTGTCGGTCTACTAACCCCAGGATTGCAGGTTCGCTCCTGGCCGTGGTAAGTGTTTTTTTTTTTTAAGGCGGCAAAAGTTACGACACAATGCCATACAATGTTGGCATGTCAAAGAACCCATTTGAATTCAGTAGGCAGTGTTCATAATGGCAAAATTAATCTCGGGAGTTTCCGCCAACACGAAGTTCCTCATTTCTCTACTAGAAAGCGCTATAGTGTTCAAGGAGCTTAGATATCTAACCTCATTGACTTTCATAGAGCTTCAAGGAACAACGAAATTTGACATGCAAGCTACCCTTTAGGTGTCAAATAACAAAGCTTGCACCCGGCACCCGAGGCCGTATGATATTATTATTATTATTATACTAATTTATATAGTGCCTCTTTCCTCATAGACTCGTCGCAAGTAACTCCTTTGTTGCGTAACCACGATATCATATCTGATTTCACAGAGTACTTGGTGGGTGGTTTTTCTATCTGTGTGCAGTGATAGGGTGCGTTATCTAACACAACTACAGATGGAGGTGGTAGATTGGGTGCAAGCTTCTCGGTGGCCCACTTAATGAAAATTATTCACACTGTTCATCTGCCCGTGATAATCCCCACTTGCCGTACCGGCTTTATAGATGAGAGCATTTTCTATGAATCCGTTTATACCCCCAGCGTGAACCACTATTTACCTATTACCTGAATTCACGTTAGCTTGTACTCCAAATACTTCCTCACTTTACCAGCACTTTCCAAAAGTTAAATTACTATCTATCCAAGTTTCGTCAAGAAAAATTATCTGTTGCCCACTTTGCCTGAGTTGATTTATTCTCACTAGATAGTCGTGCCGCAACGATACGATGTGAGGTCTTTCAATTAAAATCTTCCTCCCATTTTGAGATTTTTCCCACCGGAAACCGATTTGTTTTACTACTTTTCGTAATGAAGTGTGTGACCAAGGGAAAGTTATTTTGCTTTGTGTCACAGGCAGGAGTTCTGGAATGGTAGGAACATGTTTTTCTTCCACATAAAACGCTTGATAAGCACGACGAATTACACATGTATCAAAATCATCAATGTTCACCTCAGTGTGTGATGGCCTAGTATTTCGTATCTTACCCGGAGTGGACAGCACACTACCCTCGCCACTTTCAGCCAATTCCCTCGTATACTTCCGTATCTTTTTAATGAAAGATTCGGACACGCCAGCATAGTGAGCAGCTCTTCGTGTCGCCTGGTTTACTGTGAAAGCAAAACGTTCGTTTTCAGCCTCTTCATCACATTTTACAATAATGTTACTTATGATAGGACCCTCAGAATGCATAACTTTATTGTCCTTTCACACCGACCTAACAGATAAACACACAGTCAAGTCTGTTTCCACTGAGGTAATATAAGCATAAGCATGGTCCGGAATTCCCTCGTTCACTCATCGTTCCCGCTCCCCTTACCTCCCCCTTACCTAATACCCCGCGTCCTCGGAGTTGGCGCGGGGACAGTAGTCATGGGGAATATTTTGTTGAAGTAAATGTTAGGTTACCGTATGTTTTAAACACAGAGAATTCATAATTCATTTGAGTTTTAACCCAGAGGACGAGTTGTTCGAAGCAGGGGTGAATCCAAGGGGTCTCCATTCAGCATTAGATTTTATAAAAAATATTCCAACCAAGTTTCACCTTTCCTCTCTTTCTTTCCTCTTTATTATAATTATTTGAATCAATGGATGTTTTATGACGTGTGCAAGTTTTTTAGCGATAACATGCGAAATTATACGATACATACAAAATTATACGATAAATTCGAAATGTCAATTTCTTGGATTTATGCTAAATATATTCTTAACGATGATATTTTCCTTCATAAGAAAGAAACATTGCTTTTATTTCATGGAAAATAATTACTGTGCATGAAATCGTGACACGAAGAGGAGTGTAGTTCTTATGCTCTTACCAACTGAGCTATCGCGCACACACTTTTTCTCTGCCTGGCGAAGGTACGTCGACTACTGTTACCTCAACAGGACTAATTGTTAATGTACATATCATGACCTAATAGTTGAAGACCGCATTTGGTTTTTTAATGGCAGTGGGAAAAAAAACAGATTTCAAACATTAGCTTTGTTTTGTGCGAAACATGTTGAGCATTTTCTAACGCAACGAATTTTCATGCTCATCGACCATACATACTTGTTACCATACATGTTAGAAAATGCTTAATTTGGAATTCAAAATTCATAATCACAAGTCTAGTTTCGTCCGCTAAATCGTGACATCGCGAACGAAACTCGACTTGTCGGTTTGAATGTCTGCCTGTGATTGACTAGTTATTTCACATCTGACCGCTAGATAGCTCTAGCGTAGCACTGAAACGTCAAGTCGGAAGTAACGATGGCAGAAGGTTTAACACTCACATTAAAAAAAGAACTCCAAAAATCCCTATAAACACGGGAGATATCAGGGAAACGGTGAAGGTCAGCACAAAACAAGAACCAATTTTGAAAAAAATTGATAAAAATAATCATTTGAATTTTGAAAATTTTTAACTTTGCTTCTAATAGCAAGGTGTGTGTGTTTCCTTTGATATGTATATCATTGTGGTAGAAGATTTGTGGCAGGCACAGTTATAATATTAAAATCGTTATTGTTGTGGCGCCTTGAGCTGTATGTGCCCCCTAATAACTCACCATAAAACTTCCTCTGTGATACCATATTAAACTAGGTACACTTGAGCAAAACAATTAACAAAATATATTCACCAAAGAACTTATTTTCCCACTTAACTAACGGGTTCGATTTCCCGTCAATGCATTGGAGATTTTCGAAGTGAAATGCCATGTCCAGTGGTTCGGATTCCACGTCAAGAGGAGGTCCCGTGGCTCATGATTGCATGATTAACGGTCACGTAAAAATGAAAGATTCCTTCCACTTAACTGAAGGGTAAACGGAGCATCCAAAGGATCACCAGTCCCTTTTACGAGGTGTCATCTTTTTGATGGCGCCTCCAAGTTCGAGATTACCCTCAGACCAGAATTATACACTGTATCTTGGCAGAGCTGGGATTCGAACTCGGGCCTCCACAGTGACAGCCAAGAATGGTACAGTCTGTATTATGAAAGAAGAATGGTGCCAGCTATCAAAAGCAGCACGTGGGGAAATCCTGCGTTGTCACTGTGACAAGTTATCTCAACGTTTGATGTACGTATGCATGCATGCATGCATGTATGTACTGTACTTGTCATATGAGAACCACGGGACCTAAGTTTATGCATTTTTCCCCGTTACCTACAGGATCTTCTATCTTCCGAAAGAATAAGCAATAGGTAAACGGGATAATACTAACATTGAGTGATAACTGATAAGATTCACTTAACAAGGACATTGCGTCAGGGCCTGTTTCTAGCCGCTTCGCTGGTTGGGTGGGTTGGTTGGTTGTATAGTTTAGGGGCTGCGACAACGCGGTCATCTAGCCCCGTGTACTTGGGGTGTGTGTAGAATCTGTCTGATAACCGGTGTTAATTGTGATGGCTGTATTAGTTTGTGTTACCTGTGATTCAGGTAAGGACTGTCCGTGAGTACATTGCAACACGGCTCGGTGTTTCCATGGAAACGGTTATCCCGCACCTCTATACACCTCACCTTACGAGCTGACCACAGCTGTCAGCGTTCTTCTTTCATGATACAGAGTATAGTCACTACACCACGAGGTGGACATCGTCCAAAGAGCAATGGGATACACTTGTAATTACCCAGTTTCTAATTAACCCTGTGTAGTAATGATTTATTAACAGCCAGAAGCATGCCGATCAAACTTAGGAAGAGGTTTGCTTTGTGTGGAGTGTGGTGACTCATGGTTCGGAAACGTGGACAGTCGGACAGAAAGAACAAAAATATTTAGAAAGTTTTGAAATGTGGTTATGGAGAAGAATGGAGAAAGTGAAATGGATCGATAGAATGAGGAGTGCTAAGAAGGGTAGGAGAGGAGTTTCAGGAGGATGATAAAGAAGAGGAAAACATCTTGGTTGGGTCACATGCTACGTAGGAATTGTCTACTACAAAGAACCATGGAAGGAAAAGTAGAAGAGGAAGGAGCTGGTTTGGAATGTTAACAGATTTGAAGAGAGGAATGTTACAGGCAAAGTAAATAAGATGCTCAGGACAGAGAGAAATGGACGAAACCTCTTTGTGGACAGAACTACTGAAAGAAGTAATGATACGGCGCTATTAATTTCCCTTGGGTTCAAACCCGGCCGAAGTCGTCGGATTTTTTAAGAGCGTTAAAAATCCCTCAATATGCCTTCCTTCGAAAGGGAAGCAAAGCCGGCGGTCCCATGTAATGTTATAGATGTATGGTATGATAAAGAACCAACCACTAATTACACTTGTGTGAAGCTAAATTATAGGTTATATTTGACTCTCTTAGGTTCCAACGTTCGTCGCCAGGAACCCACTGCGGTGGCATCTATTAACAAAGTTCGGAAACTAGTTGGTCGTTGACGGTGGCGTTGGTAGCAAAAGTTGGAACTACTTGAAAATCGGATGTCTAGAGTCCTTACTTGAATCAAGACCAACTATATTCAGACCTTAATGCAGGTATCGAAAGTGTGAAAATGGCGTATGCGGAAGCCCGAGATGTTGTTTGTTTACATTCGTTGCTGGGATACAATATTAGCTTTGATTAGCTTCGTTTGATGAAAGTTGGGATAATCTATTGCTCATCTGTAATTTTTAGTGTCTTCAGTATGTCTGTAAAGTCCAGTTCGCGTTTATGTACTGCAATTGTTGGTAAATATGTGATAATATGCTTATTATGGACTGGTTCGATTGTGTGATGAATGTTCAGTCGACCGATGGCATTGTGTCATTTACTGCAGATGTTGAAGTACCTAAGACTAAAGCATTAATAGGAGTGTCTCAAGAATATACACCGCAATGATTTGCTAGTTAGTGACAATACAGGGTCTTTCATATAAAGTAAGAACGGCGAGCGGCGGTTTTGTCATTCGCTGCTGCAGCCGGCTTTGCCGAGCTTGTGGCGCGCCACGGTCCCCTGCTGTAGTATTGAAAGCGCGCGCATAGTACAAACTTGACCTTGCCATAAGCGTGCAGGTGTTATCAGTCGCCAGTCTGAAACTCAACTGCTAACATGGTCAGACAGTTATCATTGCAACATCGTATTTTTGTATGTAACATTTTTTAAATTACGAGTTGGCCCGGCGGGTACGTGTTGCATTTATTCAGCAATTTCCTGATGAAGTGCCACCTTCACTAGCACAGATTCACATAATTGTAAATAACTTTGACACTACTGGCTCAGTGCTCAGTAAAAAAAAACACAAAATAAACAATCAGAAACATTAGAGGCAGAACTCACTCGCGTCAGCCAGAATGTGGTTACCAGGTACAAGGCCTGTATAACCCCGGAAAGACGACACTTCCAACAACTTTTATAAGGTAATATTTCATAGAGGATTGCACACACTGTTAAAGCAGGGGGCCATGGCGCACCACAACCTCGGTCAAGGCCACCGTAGCAGCGGATAACAAAACCGCCGCTTGCCGTTCTTACTTTATATGAAAGACCCTGTATAATAATAGCTTAGTACACTTCAGAACCGGTAGTGTCGAACTTAAGTACGTAAAGGGAAAACGCAATGAGCATCTACGGCAAGATCAAACCGTTGACGTTATCTTGAACGCTCAGCTTCATGTGCCTCCGTAAATCATTACCAGTCTGGCAGATATTCTACACTGCCTTGTATACACGCCAAATAATACAGTGAACTTCGGCTTTATTGGTTAAGGAATAGGTTTCCCCTGTGCCAAACAGTGAACTCATTGTGTTCCGTCATTATTCATACTTTTGTGATTCTTACAGCTTGCAAGTTATTTTTTATTATGATGTGTGTAATAAAGTGTTGTAACTTGCCAATTATGTACTTATATTGCGAGATGGTCTGCCGCGATAATTCCGTAAGAGGGAGATCGCACTTTCCTACCTACATTATTTTACTGAATCTACTATTTCCAGCGTACAACTATTCCAAACGGTAACAGCGAATGTTTAATAGGTTAGATGGTAACATAATATCGTGTCCTTTGTGTGTGGTAATCTCCATAATTATGTTCAGATACCCACACGATGACTTCTTTGCATATTTCAATCAACTAATTCGGTGTGATGTTTTAGCCGAGATTTTAGACAATTCCACGAGAGGTCTTAATTGAATTGTATCTCTATAGCGTTGGTTCGATTATTTCAGGTAACTATTCTCATTCCGATTATGTACACAAATACTCTGCATGTGCTGGGACTGCACTTCAGTAACCGGGTACTTTCTTCTCTCCTACTTCAGAATGTTTGATTTTATGCTAATAATATTAATCTATAATTACTTAACTTAAATACAAATCGTGATAACTCGCCAAAATGCTTCTTATTCAACCACAGAAACAGTGAGACTATTGTAGCTGCCTCTTGGGTGAAGACGAAGAAACCTATAATTCGAGGCCAGCACTATATAGATAAATTAATTCAGGTAAGTCTAAATTATTGATGCATATTTCTTCGGAACCTAGTCTCGTCTTGTGATATCTTTTATGCTCTTAGGCTAGTAAAAAATAATAATTTACTCGAACTGTGACAACCCCGATGACATGATCTTAGCTATTGGTAGGGCAACCATCGCCGCCATGTTTTTTTCTACATTAAGGTCTGAGGATTTTAGTTGGTCTTGCTTGAATTAAAAAGAGATAACACACACTAATACAGTCATCACAATTAACACCGATGTTAGAACTGTGGACAGAAAATGGCGACTCTTGAGACTTTGGAAAACCAGATTGGATTGTCAGTTCTTTGGAATAAGTTTTTTTTGGCTTTGATTTGATTATTATTGTAGAAGGCATAGAGTTGAATTCGAGTGGAATTGTGAGTGTATTATGCTAATAAATAGGCTATGATGAGAAAGCAATAAGTATTACAGGGAAGTGATAAATCGGGTAGATTTTTCGACGTTCCAACATAGTGGTGACCCTGACGTGATATAGTGGTGCAGATATCGGTAAGTTCAAGTTGAATACGGTAGTTATCATTGTGAATGAAATGGCAAGATATATCAAGAAACGAGCACCAGTGAGAGCAATATTCACAAAGACGTACGATGCGTTCATACGTGAAATGAGTGAGCAGATCCCCAAAGATGAAGTTGTGAAAACTAGATTTTCGACCTTGGAGAGGCTTAATGGTGAATTACGTGAACTTGATGAACAGATTTCTACTACATTCGTGGAAGATGATATGAATACAGTCAGATTTTGAAAAAGAGTATGAATCTGTTGCAGAATATCAAGAGAAAATGGACTATGTACGTGTGAAGATGGAGGCGTATAACGTAAGCTTTTCACAGGTAGCACCTAACCTGGCTACTGGATCTGTCAGTTCTTCCCCAACCTGTAGAACGAAGTTGAAGTTGCCCAAGATCGAACTGAAGAAGTTCAGTGGCGATATCAAAGATTATCTCGGCTTTTGGAGTCAGTTCAGACGTATTCATGAAGACGATGAAATAGAATACGAAGATAAATTTCAGTATTTAATACAGGCTACAACAGAGGGCTCGAGGTATTCGACAGCTTTCCGTGTACTGCTGAAAACTACAACAAGGCTGTGGAGTGCTTGAGAAACAGATTTGGCAGAGGGGAGCTACTGGTTGAAAATTATGTGCGGGAGATGTTATATTTAGTGATTAGGAATGTAACTGAAGCCTAAAATAAACCTTTCACTGCTCAAGTGTATGACATGCTTGCATCACATCTGCGTGCTTTAGAATCATTAGGTGTTACGTCAGATAAGTATGCCGCCATGCTATTTCCTCTTGTGGAATCGTGTATACCTGAAGAGATGTTGAGGGTATGGCTAAGAAACTGTAACACGGGCAGTGATAAGAAAAATGGGAACAGAACATACGAAGACAAGTTACAGAACCTATTATTGTTTTTGAGAAGTGAAGTGGAAGGCGAGGAGAGGATTTTCATACCAAAATCAGGCTTCAGGCTATGTGAGGAAAGTGACAGAGCAGAACGGATTGTCGATCAAGTTTTCCCTACAGCGACAAATCTCCTATCAGGTGAGAAGAAAACAAACTACATTGTTTGTTTGTTCTGTGATAAACTGCACGACAGCAAAGAATGTTTCGTGGCTCAGAAACTATCTCGTGAACAGAGGCAAGATGCCCTAAAAAGGAAGAATGGTTGCTTCGTCTGTCTCAAACCGGGGCATAAGGCAAGAGATTGTAAACAGAGAATTAGTTTTATTGTCTGTTTCAAGAGACTGTACGATCATGTGTCCAGAGATACCATCCATGCAGAAAATTCAAGATACAGAAGAAACCATAGCAAACCAGAATTCATCTCTTTCAAATCAATGCTATTCAGAAGTAATTCTGCAGACTGTTAGTGAATCTGGAGAATAATGGAAGGAAGCGGACGGTAAGAGCTGTTATCGACACAGGCTCACAACGTTCGTACATACTGAAGGGTACAGCACAAGAGATGGAGTTTCCCTCCACTAAATGTGAATCTGTGATACATGCTTTGTTTGGAGGGAGCGTGACGAAGAAGATGGATCATCAGTGTTATAAAATTTGTTTGAAGAGCATAACAGACGATTATTCTTGCTCCATTGAAGTGTTGGATCTGCCAATGCTATGTGGATCTATCACACGTCCTAAATCAAATTCTTGTATTGAGGAGCTTAAAATGAAGGGAATATTTCTCACAGATGTTGGACGTGGACAGCCGGCAATTGAAATCCTGATTGGGGCTGATGTGGCAGCAAAGGTATACACTGGAGAGATGCATGAACTAGAGTGCGGACTAACAGCTGTGCGGACAAGGCTAGGGTGGGTTGTCATGGGAAAGATGAAAGAATCATCAGATCAAACCTCTGATGCATCAATGTTGACCACCCTCCTGACCCATACTAATCACCTGTCAGAGTTGTGGAGACTGGATGATCTTGGAATTATAGATCCCTGTGAGAAAAGAGCGAATGAAGAAATGGAAGCTGCAGTGATTGACCATTTAAAGAAGACTGTAAAGAGGAACCCTGAAGGGAGATATGAAGTCTGTTTACCTTGGTCAGAATACCTTGACACGCTTCAGGATAATCGATTGATAGGTCACCAGCGATCAGCACATTTTCTTCTTCCCCTATCACATTCAACGCATTTCCAAGCGTATCAACTATGTCTACTGCAGCAGCTTCAGGATCCACATAAGAACTAGAATGATTGCAGCTCTGAAAGCAATGAATGACATCGATAACATCGCGCAAATTGCAGTAGAGACAGCCATGGTGCTTTTTCGAGTTAAAGTGCTACCAGTACTAACCTATGGACTCGAAATCATAGGCGAATTTCTGAGTGCAAAGCAACTAGAAGACCTGGAAAAGATTAAATCCAGATACCTGAAGCGAGTCCTGAGTGTATCAAAAACTACAAGATCCCGACTCGTATATGAGCTCGCGAGGGAGACTTTCCTGATCGAGGACCTGAGGTGCAACCTTAATCTACCAGGAGGAGCAGCATATGATACTGTTGCATAAGCTAAGGAAAAAAAGGAGGGACATTTGGGAGGACTTCTATTCAACGGAGGCCATGACGGATCGGAAATGGATGGAAACGGGCTACCAACTGAGGCATATAGTCACAAGACTGGCGGTCCACGGGTTCCATTTCAAGATGTGTAAAAACAAGGTTTTCCATGAACCAAACACAAACTGTGTGTGCAGACTATGTGACCAGATATGTGAAAGATATCACATCCAGAAGTGTTCCTCGAGGTCAGTTTCGATTAGTGAGTTTATCAAGGATTAACAAACACTTATTGAGTGCTCATTTGGTCGTCACGTTGTTATACCGGTATGTTATATTTTTCTGTATCCTCTATGCACATTGTGCGCAATAAAGTTTATATATAATCGATTGATAGCTGAGAAAAGACTGCTAGTTTCAACTGCAAAATTGAAACAGGAAAATAAGTTCAATGCCTACAACGAAGTACTTCAAACGTGGTTGAATGATGGAATAATTGAAGAAGTCAGGGGAGAAGAAGACAGGGACGCTAGTCACTACTTGCCACATCGAGGAGTTTTTAATGTTAATTCTACGACAAGTGTTAGACCTGTCTTCGATGCCTCATGTAAATCTAAAGGTACGTGTTCTTTAAATGATTGCTTGGAAAAGGGGCCAAATCTGTTGGAAAAGATTGCAGAAATTCTATTGAAGTTTCGTCAAGGGCGATTTGGTGTCACTTCTAGCATCAAACAGGCCTTTCTGCAGATCTGTCGTCAAGCAAGACAGAGACTTCTTGAGGTTCCTTTGGTGGAGAGACTTAAGACAAAATACAATCACTACCTTGAGACATTGCCGAGTAGTCTTTGGGGTGAACTGCAGTCCATTCCTTTTGAGTGCAGTTATCAACGATCACTTGGACCTATGTGAGGCAAGACGGGAGAGTACTGTGAGCAGGTTGAAGAGTTCCCTTTACGTTGACAACTGTATTACGTCGATGGACTCTTGAGGAAGAGTTACAGAATTTTATAGAAGATTCTACTGAGATCATGGCCGAAGCAAGATTCGAACTGAGAGGGTGGGAAAATACTGCCTTATCCCCTGTGGAAAACGTTTCTGATTTATCATATATGCTTGGGTACATGTGGAATAAAGGAGAGGATACATTATGTTGTGATGTAAAAGCAATAATCAAACATGAAGGTCCTGTAACCAGAAGGAGTATCATGGCCACCGCACAAAGTGTTCGATCCGCTGGGCTTCTGTTCTGTTACTTTGCTTCCTAAGTTACTTTTACAAGAAAGTTGGAAGAGTAAACTTAGTTGGGATTCAGAAGTTCCCAAATACATAAGCAAGAGGTTCATTAGATGGGTCGAAGAACTGTCGGATTTAGTAAATGTAAAACTCCCCAGATGGATCTCATTTATGAATGCCAAAACATATTCTCTGCATACTTTCTGTGATGCGTCAAAATTGTCATACGCTTCTGTTGTATATCTGAGAAGTACAGATGGGGAGAAAGTGTCTATACAGTTGGTTCAGTCCAAATCAAGAGTGGCACCACTAAAAGGGATCACTATCCCAAGATTGGAACTCTTAGCCTGCTGTATAGGAGCTCGTCTAACGGCGAATGTGAAGAAATGTCAGGGACTAACAGATGTTAAGGAATATTATTGGACTGATGCAACTACTGCTCTGATGTGGATAACTGGAGAAGGACCGTGGGGGACTTTCGTCCAAAACAGGGTGAACGAAATACGCACCAACACTAAGGCTGAAGATTGGAGACATATTCCAGGTCATCAGAACCCAGCTGACCTACCTTCCAGAGGTTGTAACGTTAGTACACTTGTGGAATCGCGATGGTGGGAGGGAACAGGCTGGCTTTGGCTGGAAGAAGACAAATGGCCAAAGTCGGAAGTAGACATAAACGACGGGGAAGTGTTTCGAGAAAAGAAAGCTATAGTTCACTTACAATTGGATTACAAGATGAGATGTGGTACATGAAATACTTTTCTTCTTACACAAAGATACTCAGAATGTTAACGTGGATTCTTCGTTTCGTCAACAATGCTCGGAAAGGAAACCGAGTATATAAGGAAGATGAGTTATTGGTTGACGAGCTGAACACCGCAGAAAAGACCTTAGTAAAAATCATACAAAGTGTGGCATTCACCTCGGAAAAGAAATTTAATGAGAAAACATTTTCAATTTTCAAGGACTCCGCGGGTGTTCTACGTGTAAAAACAAAATCGACAAACCGACCAGATGAAGAATACTTTCAGTATCCTATGTTGCTTCCGAGTGATCACAAAGTGGTTGAACTGATGATTCGAGATCAACACATGAAGCTGAACCATGCAGGAGTTCATATTCTTCTGACGACGTTACGGGAGAAATTCTGGATCTTGAGAGCAAGAAAGACGATCAGTAAGGCAATCTCGAAATGTGTCAGATGTAGGCGTCACAATGCGAAGAAGATACAGACAATCCCTGGAACATTACCTGAGGATAGAGTTAGGGATGCTGGTGTGTTCGAAGTAACTTGAGTCGATTTGACGGGCCCTCTGATAAGAGATGGAAGAAAGAGCTGGGTAATACTGTTCACTCGTGCTGTGTATAGAGCTGTCCATCTAGAACTAGTAACATCGTTATCTACAGAAGAATTTCTATTCAGTTTGAGGAGATTCATTGCTCGTAGGGGACGTCCCAGAATAATTTATAGTGACAACGGGACAAATTTTGTAGGTGTCAACAACTTGTTCCAAACTATTGAATGGAAAGAGGTTAGCATTGACGCATCCATTAGGAAAATACAGTGGAAATTCAACCCACCCACAGCCGCCTGGTGGGGTGGTTGGTGGGAGCGGCTGATTCAGATGGTGAAAACACTTTTGAGGAGAGTATTGGGACAAGCTTCACTCAGTTATGAAGAATTGTTTAGTGTGTTGTGTGACTGTGAGGCGACGGTCAATTCAAGGCCCTTAACATATGTGTCTGAATATACTGAAGACTTAAACCCCGTGTCATGTTTCTACAGAGTGTAACGGAGGTGGGTATTCCTGATTTAGATCTGGACCAGTCCAACCTAAGCAAGAGGTATCAGTACCGACAGCGGCTCAGGGAAGAATTAAGGAAAATATTTCGGGTGGAATACCTTGGTCAGTTGGTCAAACAACGTCTAGGGAGGGGACAGCAAAATCTAAAAGTTGGGGATTTAGTTCTACTAGAAAACGAGGATAAGAAGAGAACATTATGGCCTATGGGACGTGTTGTGGATTTATGTCCGGGGAAAGACGGTCATCTTAGAGTTGTCAAGGTGAAGACAGCCGGCGGGGAGCTCATTCGGCCAGTACAGCGGATCTTTCCTCTTGAAGCAGCCGTGCCTTTTGTAACCACTGGAGACGAAGGAGGGACGACCGCAGAGGCAGAGACGCAATTTACTCTGCAAAAGGTGAATACTACAAGAAGTGGCAGAGAGATGAGACTTCCCTTAAGATTTTCAAATATGGCAATTAATAGGTTTTGATTATATGTTTCAAATCAAAAGGTGGGAGGATGTTAAAAATGTGGACAGAAAATGGCGCCTCTTGAGACTTTGGAAAACCAGATTGGATTGTCAGTTCTTTGGAATAAGTTTTTTTTTTTTGGCTTTGATTTGATTATTATTGTAGAAGGCATAGAGTTGAATTCGAGTGGAATTGTGAGTGTATTATGCTAATGAATATGATGAGAAAGCAATAAGTATTACAGGGAAGTGATAAATCGGGTAGATTTTTCGACGTTCCAACAACCGGCTATCAGACAGATCCTACACACACCCAAAGTACACGGGGCTACATTACCGCGTTGTCGCAGCCCCTAAACTAAGGAACCAACCAACTTAATTTCCCTTACTCCCTACGAAGATATATACACCAGATTTCAGTTTTAATGCTGATTATCCGTTGTGTGGAAAAGTGAGTCGGGTCAGATTCTAAATGGAGATCCGTCATTCATGATAGATCTGTAGCTTCTTTCTGTATATCAAACATGACAGTTCGCGTGCCGTAAGTCCGTAATGTGACTGATATAAAACACGGTGTGTAACCTTCCATGGTATTGATGTCCAGAGTGGTTTCCTAGAACCAGTGCAGTAATCAATGGGTAGATGGGGTGTGTTCGCATACCTCTACGAAGTTCAATGGGCTGCGAAGACTCCTCCGTTCCCTCTCCCCTAGGTCTCACAACTAGTAGGACGTGCGCTGGCGACCGCGGCATTGGTTCCACTTGTACCGGACTTTTTTTTCCTTTTCGTTTTGATCTCCCTCCGTCAACTCTTGTCCATTATCGACCCTGCCTCTGTTACCATATCCGATACCTAGTCTTTCATTTTCTCGCCTTAATTGCCTCTCTTCTTTTCTTTCACGACTCTTAATATTTCGTGAGGTTTGACCCTTTTTTCTTCATAGTTTTCCGCGCCAGTTGTAAGAGATGACTTGAGGGGCCAGGTATGTATAGCCCACAATGCATGGTGAACTTTGGGTAAGGCTAAGCAGTCGACACCATCAAGGGCTCACGGTGAGTCGGTCATGGATTGGCGACCACGGGATTGCTTTCACTTAATTTTGCCGGGCTCCTCTCCTCGTCATTCCTGTTGACCTCCCTTGGTCAACTCTTCTCTCCCGACCCCCGACGATATCACGGTATCCCTCCTTAATTGGCCCATATCTCGTGTTTTCTGGTACCCCAAGTTTTCGAAGGGTCGGACCTCTTACTTTTTCATGGCATCTCCTGACTACCATATGTGACGCTAAAAGAGATAGGGTGCACCTTCGATTGCACTCCACTCTGAGAGTTCACGGCTGGTGAGTTGGGGAGTTGGCAACCCCAAGAGGATTCTGGTCTGTGTGCGTTTTCCACCCCCACGCCCCACTCCCCCTTTTTTTCATTTCCTTTGGAATTGGCTCTCCCTCTTTCCTTTCGGTCTTTCATGGTTCTACTTCTCTCAAAGTCGCTCAATCCTCATTCCTCGTGGGTCGAGGGCATTTCTTTACCCTTCTTTTATTTTCCTTTATTCGTTTGTTTCTTTTTTTTTCTATGTTGAAAGTTAATTGAGTCATTTTTAATTGTAAATTTAATTTCATTTTCACTGTCACTCGAACCATTTGGGGCAGGTGATCTGAATGTTTCTTCCCTTAAAACAACAATCATGACCACCCCCGTTTCCCCTTATCCAGTGACTTTGAGACGGAGCCTCGCCTTCCCTTCCTTTGGGGCAGATGACCTCTCTGTTCCGCCCCTTAAAGCCTTTGTGTCTTTCTTCGAAATTTGCGGACATTTCTTAAGAAATTTCTGTTCCCTTTCTTTTATATTCCTTATTCATTGTTTTGTTTTTCCATTTTTTCCGGTATATCAGTAAAGTGTAGGTTTATGAGTAGGCTGTCTTAGTATTGAGAGTATCAATAATTCTCGTTATCCTCAGAACCTCGGAAGTGAAGACCCTTCAAAAAGAATACACCAGGATATAGGAGACATGGATTGGTTTTTGTCAGAAACAGCAAAACAATATATGGAATTTTTGGTTATCTACCTGACTTAAGCGGATCAGTGATTATGTTTTCCATATCTCCCATTTTTATATGTCCTGCAATGTCGTCCAATGTCCAGACTTGATAGAATAATTCGCTTCAGATCGGCCATAACTGTTGTATTAAACTTCTGAATGAGACTAGTTAGGATGCGAAACGTTATTTATTGCATTCTGTAAAAGTGTATACGTTGATCACAATTCCTCCACCCGTTGCGAATTAGTTTGTCATATATGAAGACAACAGTGCAGAGCTACCCTGCTTACACAGGTTTTCATAAAATTGCACTTTTCTCAGTTTCCCAATTTGGAGACAAAATATGCTTCCTTGTGCATTCGGCTTGGAAAAAGAGCGTTGGCAATGGTTCGACGTGTTATAATTATGTTGTGAAGTATTCTATTGGCATTCCATACGCTATGGTTTTAGTGTAGTTTGACAACTTTTGCTATATGTTCAATCAGGCGTAATTAAAGAGGGAATAACAGCTACAAAAAATATATATTTTTAAATGTTTTCAAATGAACCAAAAATGCGTACCAGAATTTGCTTTTATACTTAAAACATAAGTTATGAATGATAAGTTACCTCAATTTGACGCGAAGCTCTTTTTGAAAATTTGCATACAAAAAATGTCAGAAAGTTATGAAGATAGGAACGTGTAAGTTAGTAGTATAATGTAATTTGTGTAAGGATGCGTTATGCAAATTTAAAACCAAATCCATTACCATTTTCAGAAATTTGGTCTCAGTCCCTTAAATGCCGGAGTTTGTAGCGAAGAATGCGATGGCGTGACGTGCGTTAGCTCATACCCCATTATGTGGTGAGAGCTAATACACCGTAATGGAGCTATTTACATTCAAATGACAGCTGCAGTTGGATTTGCATACAATGAGTTGCAAGTATTCATTTCACCTGCACTGTTAGAACATTCAATAAGTGTGAGCTTGGGCGTGTATTTAGAACATTCAATAAGTGTGAGCTTGGGCGTGTACTCTGTTGCGTCAGTTTTGTCGGGTTCGTTATCAGTATCGTTCCATGCTCATTGAATTAAATTTGGCAGGCAATAGGCTATGTAACAAAGCATACCGTACCTGTTTTTTATTTATTTTTTATTTTTATTTATCACTGTTACGTATCTTGTGGCCTCGGTAAGTTTTTATCCTGAGTATAGTACGTCCAACATTATTTAAAGACCACCTCGTGGTGCAGTGGCTAGTACTCTTGTTCGGGTTTGATTCCCGGCCCTGCCACGAAATTTAATTCTGGTGTGAAGGCTGAAACGGGGTACTATGAGTATCGAGAGGCAAAACTGTGTAGATGTGGGTTCGATTCCCACCTCAGCTCTCCTAGAAGTGGTTTTACATAGTTCCCCCGCTTGTACTCCAGGCATACGCTGGGATGGTTCCTAACAAGACCTTATCCGCCTCCCTCCCTCCCGATCCTTGTCCGTTACAACTACACACACTCGAACTACAGTAACACAGGTTATCAGACAAACACTCACACGGGGATAAATGACCACAATATTGCAGGCCCCTAAATGAATTAACAGCATTATTTAAAGTTTCTAGCTTCAATTATGGCCGGAAGATAACTCATTTGACGAAAACTCCTTCGTAAGACACAGTTGTCACTGGACGGACAGAAGTACAGACTATTTATTTTCATAATAACTTCATCATCTTGAACAGTTTCCAGCCACTGGCCGGGTCTGTCTGGAAGATAAGCCTCTCCATCGTCTTCTGTCTTCCCACCATCTCTCCCGTCACCACCTTGATCCAGTCTACTCCTTTCTTTCGCCACTTATCTCTTGGCCTTCCTCTTGGTCTTTTCCCCCCTATTTTCATCTCCTGTATCTTCCTGGGTATCATCCTCCCATCCATTCGCTTTAACATGCCCATACCATTTAAGCCTTGGTTCCTCAATCCTACAGTATCCTGTAATGCTCCCTCCTCGACTAATTCTCTGATCTTCTCATTTCTTAACCTGTCCACCTTTGTTACTCTAATACTTCCTGTTTCTTAAGAATGTCGTCTCACTAGCCTGTATTCTGCTTCGCTCCCTTCCTTGACTTTCATAGTAACTTGCGGGATTTCAAATATCTCGGCCATAGTGAGCGCTTGACTAGAAACATTTTGAAAACCCAATAAAATCTAATCGCATCATACAAAATCCATTCTTATTCTTGCTGTACAAAACGCCCAATAAATATACATATGAACAAAAAATTCAAGAAAATCCCCCAAATCGTTTGCATGATACTGAATATTTTGTGATCTGGGTGCTTTCTGGTGTAATTGATTTTACAAGTTTTCAGTAGGTCAACTCAATATCATTCCAATTACTGGAACATGCAAACAGAGGGGCTTTATGTAATATTGAAATATAGAGTTCTAAAAACGATATTTTTACGCTTTTCTGAACACCTTTAAAAGTTAATCAGTGGACAAAATAACGATCTAATTTTGATTGCAATTTTAAATTAAATTGAGACTGCTGTAGCAACATTTTTCTTACCATAGCCGTTGGCCTGTATTAAATGTTAATGTAGGCCAACTAGGCTACCATTCAAACCATGTACATTATTTCAATTTTTTACGTAATTAAAAAAATAAATACATTCCGTTTGAAAATTCACACATGTTCACCAACAATCCTTTATTTTTGTTTTATAATTTTCTCTTTACAGTTTTCTGAAATAACTATTCATTATAAAAGGTACTGTACTCAAAAATGTTTTACCTCACAGTTTATAAAATTGTTCAAAGTTAAGAAAAGTTGTCGTGCTATGAGCCGCCTCTCTCGCTCTCGCGCTCTCGCGCTCTCGCGCTCTCGCTCTCTCTTGCTATTAGTATCCAGAGCGGAGTGCCGTCCCCGAAGCAGCCAAGATTCCAAGTACGGTTATATAGTCTATTTTTCCCCCGATCAGAGGTTTCGGTACGGCGTACCGGTGCGTACCGTCACAAATCTAGCCCTGCCTAGGAGTAACACTGGACTGCTCCCTCACCTTCAAACAACATTGCTCCTATGTCAAACAGAAAATCAGTACTCGGAAATACATCTTGAGAAAGTTAAGAGGCACACACTGGGGAGCTAGGCCACCAGTTCTTAGAACCACTGCTTATGCCCCGTGGCTTTTTTTTTCTTTCAGCAGAGTATGCCTCACCTGTTTGGTATAAATCATCTCATGCCAAAAATGTGGACCCTTCTCTACCTGCAGGCTGATTACACGGTGTTTTAACCCTACCTCTGTTGGTAGGATTTACTGTCTACCGGTATCGCACCTCCAAATATTCGACGAGAAGTTGTCTGTGATCATGAACGACTGAAGGTTGAGAAGGAGCTCACCCACGTTTGGCCATGTAATACTTCAGCCTGGACTAAATTACAGAATAAGCATGCTGAACTGCTGTGCCCAAGATAGCGGGTTCAAACCTGGCTCAAGTCGTCGGATTTTTTAAGAGCGTTAAAAATCCTTCAGTATGCCTTCCTTCGGAGGGGAAATAAAGCCGGCGGTCCTATGTCATAGATTTATGGCATGTAAAAGATCTTCCACATACTAAATTTGTGTGAAGCTAAAATTTCTAGGTTAGATTTCGTTGAACCGCTCTATCAAAAGTTCCAACGTTCACCACTAGGTATCATTGACATCTGGTAGCGAAAGTTGGAACTACTTGAAATTGAACGGAACTTGTAGCTCATCCTAATAAGGGTGTCCGCTTGAAGCGGGTACAGCCTCTGGCGAGCCGAACATGTCCTCGACACTCCCGGCACTCAAAGCTATACGATAAATAAAACAACCTTTGAAAGTCCCTCCAGACAAGGAAAGACTTCTTAGATTGAAATCGGTACAACATGATTGGATGGAACCGCAATAACATCTTCCGGCAGGTCACAACGAGGATTGGGGGGGGGGGGGGGGGGGGGGGGGTTGGAGGTCCCTTGGTGCCGGTAGAGTGAAGTCCTCTCTTAAACTATGGGGTTTCACAGAGGATAGAAAAGTGTGAGTGTGGAGAAGAAGAAACGGTGGAACACCTGTGCCATTGCCCTCTTTGTCCATTTACCTGCTCAACGCAGGACCTTATGCTTGCAAACGATAGTGCCATACGTATGGCTCAATTTTGGACAAATTCCATCTGATTTGCAATTTAGGTCAATGCTATTTATTAATGGTGTTATTCGTTTTTGAAAATATATGTACGGTATAGAATTGTGTGTATTGTAAAGTTAGTCTTCTGAGACGAGTAAATAAATAAACCAGGTTCCCTTGTTGGTCAGGAAAGACATTTGTTAAACAGTTACTGTAAAAAAAAGTTTTGAACAAAATATTTGTCTGGTCAGTGTGCAAATTTGACTGGCTGCGTGGCTTAGCGCTAACGTTCTAGCCTGCTGTCCCCAAGATTGCATTATAAAATCCTGGCGCAGTCAGTTGGCATTTGAGGTTGCGCAAATGCGAGGGAGCAGTGTCAGTAGATTTACTGGCACGTTAAAGATCCCCTTCGGGGCAAAATTCTGGCACCCCGGCGTCTCTAAAAGTCGCAGTAGTTAACAGGGGCGTAAACCCAATAACATTAATATTGGTGTACAATTAATTTCGTTTTTTCTTTCTTGCATAAACAGAATTATTAGCTCGTCGATTGCCAGGTGAAGTAGTATGTACAGAGGGGGGCCGAGGTCAGGCAGGCTCCAGGGCTTGTTAGGCGTTAGTTATGTAAAGCAGTTAGCGGTCTGGCATAAATGAGCTACCGCTTCTCGGTAATAATGCGATCACTGCCCTCTCACTCCTCCCGAAATATGAAAGTAATATCTTTTTGTGATATAAATAGCGGCATGGGTGTAGAAATACTTAAATGTCATCTTGTTGGAGAGTTTTCATTTTTGTTCCAATCAGCTTTACTAGGTCAGAGTGATTCGGTCTGTGGAGATTATCGTAATTGAATTCAATTACTTAATCCTTGACGTTGTACTACTTAACCCTTCGTGAATCTGCCGTCCAGATTGCCAATTTATTTTGAGACTTACAGGCGCGGATCAAGAAATATTAATTTGCTAGCTTCTGTCGACCACCAGTGTTCACAATCTTGACAGTCATAAATTTTGAACTGTGTTTATGAATAATGGTATGCAATATCGTTATTTTTCATTTGTTTATTTTTTAACAGATTAGGGTGGTCGCGTAGACAGTTTTACTCCTGTCCTGTTTAATTAGACACATTGACGTGTTGATTGACTGCAAAGCAAGTGGGCGGGCTATTACTAGGCAACCGCGACCATTTGTTCATTCATTCGAAACACTCTTGCCTTTCAGCATCCAATCTAGTCTGCAGGCCTTAGTTTGCGAACGAGTCGCTTCCACGTTCCCCTAATACCAGTAGAGGTGGTGATTTATAGCATTTTGAAATTAGGAATTTAGCATATTGAATTAGTTGGTTCCTCAGTTTAGGGGCTGCGACAAAACTGTCATATAGCCCCGTGTATTTTGGGTGAGTGTAGAATCTGTCTGATAACCGGTGTTAATTGTGATGGCTGTATTGGTGTGTGCTATCTGTAATTTAGATAAGGACTGCAGGCGATCAATTTAAAGTACAGTAGTTCCTACTTTTGCTACCAAATGCTATCGTCACGACTCCTTGCTGTGAACTTGGCTACTAGATGCCACCGCAACTGGCACCTGGCTACGAATGTTGGATCTTATAGAGCGTAAATAAAGAAAGGGTTATGTTTGAAAAATCGTGGATTTCGCATTTTGTCGCTTTATCAAAACACACTGAAAAGTGTGTTTTTATGTCTTGAAAAGTGAAAATATGAGTACAAGCCTTTCAGCATTGCGCACTTTTATCGCATTTGCGCAAAAACACCACCCATAGGTGGTACGAGGTACGAGTGCCACTGAATTTGGCTGCGCCAGCGTGTCTTTTATTTTTTTTATATAGCAGCAGGGCTATTGCGGGACGGCGCGGGTGACACGGCGACAACTGAGTGTTGTCTGCGTATAAGTCAAACAGCATTGCACGCTCTACTTGTGTTGGATAGAAGTTATAATGTGAGTTGTGAACGGAAACATTAATAACGAGCGGACCCATGCGAGCATTCTCGCGTGTGTGTGAATCACCTTCCAGGCTTTATTAGTATGCGGGCTTGACGCGACACAATACTGGTAGGGTCTGTCGTCTTGTTTATTTGTTTAAACGCACTTTTTAATCAAATTGGCGATATTTATGAAATCAGAGTGCAATTCGTCACTGCTAGGAGTCATTATCCTTCTTTTGAATGCTAATTTGTTACGATCGGTTTCTTTCTCGTCTGCTGTGTCCAAGGTTGCAGGATGGAATCCTGACGCAGTCAGTTGACATTCGAGGGTGCGCAAATGCGAGGGGGCCGTGTCAGTAGATTTACTGGCACTTCAAGGTGGCTACACACGTAACTGCAAACTTGGCAAGCATGCATGATCAATCTTGTTGTGCAAGCAAGCTTTAGCGTCTGTAGGATAATTCTGCGCAAGCATTTTAATTGTACAAGCAGCTTGAAGATGGATTGAATTGAAATCATGCAAGTTTGTACAAGCCGCGTTTGTTCAAGCAACCTTCAGTCGTGTGTGAACTCTGCACGTGGTGGCGTCATTTGAGACCATATCTATTGATCTGAAGAACGTCACTCGTCAATAACCATTGTTCGCTACTGACCAATAGCTGACGGTTCTTAACCAATTCCATACTTCCTCTCACTCAAGGTGAACTCCAATGTCCCGCCCTGGCGGCCAGCTCGCGTGTCACGCTGGTGTCAAGTGTCCAGTGTTGCACACAGTTCAGTCCAGTCTCGCTGCTTGCTCTCAGCGGCTACGGTGTAGAGTTGGCAACACTGTGCCTCGTGCTAGGAATGGCTCGGCTTCCCGCGGACATGGAATGTAAACATATCCGCCCGTGATCGTATTCTTCTCTTTAGTTAAGGTGTTAGTGACAAAAGGTCCAGATAAGTTTCTTCATTCGTTCTGATATAGTTATACAATAACGCGCATATATCTGCAATTCACTCAAGAAATTAACGTGGGAATAGGTATTTCTCTTCAATAACCACTCTTTGCACCACATATCACGCTGCTTCTTCCGGTTGTTCCTCTTGTGGACAATGCAGACAGCAGCCAAAGCGAGTGCATCGTCGTCCGAGCTCGTCATAGTTTAAGCACCAACTGGCGCTTGTTCAAACATACTTGTATAGTGTGGTGTCGTAGGGAAATTTTGCATTCCCCTGCACAAAAAGATTGATCAAGCATGCTTATCATGCTTGCAGTTACTCGAGGCAAAATTGCGAGTCCCCGGCGTCTTTAAAAGGCTCAGTAGTTAAAGGGGCGTAAAACCAACAACATTGTTACAGCATGACGAATGAAAGAGAAAGTGAGAAGACTCATCAAGTTCAAGCGCGCCCCGCCAGGCAGCGTTGGAGGGGGCAAGTTCCACGCTGCCGGTGTCAGCTCAGCTGGTCTTAGGGATGGTGCTAAGGGAAACGAATGACTTTGTAACTAATACTCTTTTAAAAAGTAATTAGCGATTACAATTAAAATAGCACGGCAAGGCATAATGGAAAATATAATTCACGGAAATAAGAACTACGGTATTCATTACATGTTACGAAAAGCACAGATTCCTGGAGTATACAGACACAGATTAAAAAAAGAACATAATCCCCAGCATATTAAAACAAGCACTCATAAACTATTTAAAGTAACACTCTACTTACCAATTCATTTTGTCGGCTACTGGACTTTCGAAAGCTTGCGTGAAGACTTGGCGGATGTTCGAGATTGCAAATCTCGGCGGATTTCCTTCGTTCTGAAGAAAAATCGGCACTTTATATAATGATAAACAAGTCTGGGGATAACATCCATGACATGCTGAAGACAACAGCCAGCTCCTGAAGGATCAACTGAAATTGTTTCTATGGAATCGATGCAATCAAAAAATATTTCGCTCCACATCGATTTTGAGTTTAATTTTCCGGTAATTACTTTCTCGGCCTGGAAAAGAACGTCACATACACTTCTCGAAGGACGTGTTAGAAACACTTCATTGTTCATTGAGCCGTAGTCCTTTATTTCGGTAAGAACTGAAAATGTATTTAGATTATTGTTCCGTAGAGAATGAGCACAAGGCGAACACTTAATAAATTTAGAAGAGTGCTTAACAACATAGCCAGCCAAATGGTACACTAAACACTTATCAATCGAAGAGTTTCGAACTGCGCTGTCAAATTCAGGTACAGAGCTTTCTCAGTCTTCGATATTTACTGCATCTCGAACCACAATTTTTTCCTTAATGGAAGTTTCCACTGATTCCTTCACTGTCTTGTTATGCACTTCCACATTCCGGGCTAATATACGCATCTGATTAACATACGAGGTCAAGATCTGCTCCCGTTTAGGTTCACAATTTCCACCAACATTTAAAGCCTGTTATTTAGAGACGTATATACATTGAAGTAGATGCAAATGAAGGAAATCTATTGTCGATGGATGATCATCTGAACTGAAGGACCGCATAATTCCGAAGTGCCGTTCCAAGGGATCTTGGGTGAGCTTTCCTGTCAACACATACTTATAACCTTTCTCCCAAAGCCATTCACACATCTCCAAAGTACTCTGTAGGGTTACTACTAGTGATTCCAAGGTTCTATTGGAGGCAAAGGTGTTATTGGTAGATCTCACGGTCTGAAGAAAATTAACAATAGCTGTATGAGAAGGTGAACATTTACGAAGAGCCTGAGACGGAATGAATGCATTGAGTGCATCAGCAACAACATTTATATCACTGGTAAATGTCTCAGTGTCCTCACTACCTTGTAATCCTGCCAGTCCCATTTCTCGATAAAATGTAATACCTTTGGCAACACTGTCACTGAAAAGTTGGAATGCAAGCCTAGCGTTCATTCTCTGGAAAGATGATGGGTCTAAATGAGCAACTGTCAGCTTGGGGCATGCTCGAAGCCCAGCATACCCTGAGAGATCTTCTTTGAACAGTTCCCTATAAAAATTGAAATTAATAATTTTGTCATTATAGAGAAGTTCTACTTTATCATGAAAGTGGTTTCTTATGCATTTCAATACATGAGCGAAGTCGGAGAAAGCCCAGATCTTTCTCGTAACATCTGCAGGATTAAGGATGTGAGGTTGTAGAGAGCTTGTCTTGCCACTAACTCCTAACGATCTCCAGGCCTTTTTATTTGTCTGACTACCATCACAAGTAAAGCCCCAGCCTCTTCTAACTGCAAAATCACCTGTATTAAAATGTTTGCGAGAATGTCCCCTGGAGTAGCATTTCTGCTTGCATAAACAGCAACTGGCTGCACCCAATTATGCATGAATGGTACGAACATAAACACTAGAGCGTGATTTGCAAGTACGTTCTTCTGGAGGTCAGGTGTGTGTTCACCTAAATCAACTAATCCATCTACTTTATGAGAAAAACTATTAAACTGGATTTCTTCTCTTAGCTTCACTTCATCGAAAATTACAACACCGTAACGTGAATTATCATTCTTTTCTTCCTTAAAATAGTCTGAAATAGCATTTATACTATGCGTATTAACTCCATAAGGGCACTTAAGTCCTCTACAAAGTTTTCTCAAGTGACTTTCTGAGGGCAGAGGCAAGAGATTATGTCGCCGACAATGACGAAATCCTTTCGGTGATTTTATTCTCAACAATAAACTCTCTAAAATGAATTCATTGCTGTACCTCATACCATTGGGAGATTTTACCTGGCATTTCTTGAGCATAGTGTGTATTATCACCTTTTCCTTCTTGCTAAGGTGTTTGTTATCTTTGTAATTAAATGCCTGTGAATGTCGAACCTGCTTCTCCAGCAAATAAATTCTCGATTTTTCTGAGTTGAGGCAGGATCTAACGCGAATTAAATTACGGTTAGCATTCTTTAGGCGCCTTTTGAGCAATATTATAGTCTTTTCAGCATCGGTAAGTACACTAGAATGACCCAAATTCTTATCAACATTAGACTGACCTTTTAATGCCTCATTCGTTGCTTCACTCCCATCTTCAATCTTCTTTCTTCTCTTCCTGGTGGTATCGAGATTCTTTTTCCTGTTAGGAGCTTTACGGGACTTATTCTCACTTGACAGGTACTTCGGTAAATTAGGGAAAATATGAGGCACTGCTCCAGGACGTAACTTCCACCTCATACGAGAGATTTTCACTTCTTCACCATTCACTATAAAATTATCTGATTTTACTATCAAATCATCAGAGAAATGAATTTGACAAATTCTACTACTACGCGTTAACTTCGTATCCTTTCGTGGAATAGCTCTGGCCCATTTTTCAAATTGATTTGTATCTTTCGGTGGTGAAAAAAATCGTATATCGTCAACTACTCGACCATACCCTAACTTGCAGCCAGGTACAAAACAATAAGGCATGTTGAACTATTAAATGAACCAAGCCACATAAGAAATATGTTTGAAGTACACAAAACACAAAACGCTGATGTACACAAGACACAATGAACTGAATTTAAGAACTGAAAGCAAAGAAAATTCAATTTAATTCACACAAATATCTCATACAGTAACTTCTCGCGCACTTTCTATGCCCCGGCTCGACGGAAACACAGCACGTGTTGGACATAATCGCTTGCAGTGCTTGTAGCGGCGGAACCAGAAACTACCGTGCTAAAATGGCGGAGTCCTCACACTAGGTCCTTCTATTCGTCATGGTTACAGGTTACTTGCGAGCGACCCATGTGTATATACCACCCCCTGGCTTGACTGTTATGCGGGTAGGACATCACTCAATTCTTACAGGGGCTATCGACTTGTTTATTTAAATGCAATTCATGAATAAATACATTTATTCCCATTTAAATTATTCCCTACTTTTGGGATATTGCCGTGTAAAAATAAAAATTAATTCTATTGGAAAAGGAGGCAAGGTTCCCTTCGAAACTTTTCGATTTTTATTTTTATTTTCACACGGCAATATCCCAAAAGCATGAATAATTATAATAGTATTCCTGGCCGTGAAAACCTTAATCTACAAATTTATTCCCGTTGACATTTCACGAAATGTAAGATTATCATGAACCATTGAGACAATTTGGAAGATATTGGTACAAATCGCTCCTTCTAACGGAATCTTTTTTAATTAGGTACATAGTGCTAAGGAGCTAAAACAATAAGGATTTTAATATAGGGTCATTAAACATGTGCGCGCCAGTTAACACGTCAAGCTAAGCCGGCTGTGACTAGCGCAGATCGCGGCCGCGCACACCCGATTCAGCCGGGAGTTGGCGCGCTCCGCTGACTCATATCTTTAGTTCGCACGTGTTTTGTCATTCATATGGGCGTGTATTTGCAAATCTTAGACGTTAGTGTTGCACGTTTAGTGAGTATTGTGATTACTGTGGTAGTTGGTCATGCCTAGACACCAATTCACATTGCGCGAAAGTGTAATGATAATGATAAATAACCCCTTGCACTACAGCCCATGAAGGGCTTAGGCCTACCAAGCGACCGCTGCCCAGCCATTTGGCCTGCAGATATTGGGGGACGCGTGATCAGCGCACCGGATCCCCTCGGCCGTTTATCTTGGTTATCGTGATCGGGACACTGCCTCACTGTCAGACAGCTACTCAATTGTCCTCACGAGGCTGAGTGCATCCCGTTCCAGCCCTCACGTCAGTTTCTAAAATCCCTGATGGAGTCGGGAATCGAACCTGGGGCCTCCAGGAGAGAGGCAGGCGCGCTACCCCAACACCACGGGGTGTATATCCATAATTCGTATATGAAAAGCAGAAAATCTTGTTCTGAAACAAGACGAAAATTTCGATTTCCAGGAAGACTTGTGCCTAATGTCAGTACAATTGGGAGGATCGCTAAACCATTGAAGAAAACAGGCTCCGTAAATAATAAAAGTGTTGACATTCTTCCATCAGATGTCAGTTTTTTTTTCGTGTGGCCTCCTGAGAGGCCGAGTGCAGTTCTTTCTAGTCGACGTGTGTTAGAAGAGAGGAAGGACATTTTCAGCATCGCCTATGAGCACTATAAGTACACATTATTGAACATGCTTGGTAAAAGTGTGAAAGTGCGCGCGGCCGCGATCTGTGCTAGTCACAGCCGGCCGGCTTAGTTTGCCGTTTTTACTGGCGCGCACATGTTTTAATGACCTGTATTATAACCGTGGCTACCATAAATTTTGTATAATAATTATATAAATTTCCAAGGAAACGCACACATCTTGATATTAGAAGTATAGTTTTTTTTTAAATTCAAATTGTAACTATTTTAAACAAATTTTCAATATTTGGTCCTTGCTTTGTGCTGATCTCCACCATTTCCCGCATAATTCCCATGTTTATAGGAATATTTGGACCATTTCTTTTTTTAAAGTGAGTGTTACCTTCAGCTATTAACCCTTTATGGGATAGTGGTCTCTACATTAACCACCTGTCATAATGACAGTTTATGCCTTAAAAGATGCTGATAGATGAATATTTAAGCCAAATTTTGGAGAATTTTCTTTCCTAAGTGCTAGTATTTCTAAAAATCAATACGTATCTACTTGACGTAATGTGTTGGATAATTTTTAAGCTAAAAACATCAACAATTAAAGTGTAAAAATAAAGTATAAATATAGAAATAAAATTACAATAATAAAAGAAATATAAAAATTAAAATAATAAACATAACTATAAAACAATATGAAAATAATTGTAAAATCAATTGGAAATTGGTTAAATAATTAATTAATTCAGTAGAAAAATATCAAAATTAAATCCAGAAGAACATAAATTGAAAATTCAAAATAAATATATAAACATTAACAGTAGAGAAACAAAAAATTAAACTATTAATAATTAATTAAAATAAATTGAAATGTAAAAAACTCATAAAAATTAAAAAAATGCCCAATAAAGGGTTAAATGAATCTGACTCTTATACACATCTGTTCATTATATTGTACTCATTTTTATTCGGAGCAAGTCAAAAATATATATTTTGACGTATTATGGAAAGACTAATTAAGGCCACAAAGGTTTGAGTGAGATTCGTTTTATATCTGAAGGTTTAACACCCACCGTAAAAAGAGAAGAGTCCAAAACTTTCTAAAATAAACTTGGAAGATATAAGGGAAAAGGTGAAGATCATCACAAAGCAAGAACCAAATTTTGAAAAATGGATAAGAATAGTTACGATTTAAGTTTTGAAAATTGAAAATTTGTTGGTTGGTTCCTCAGTTTAGGGGCTGCGACAACGCGGTCATGTAGCCCCGTGTACTTTGGGTGTGTGTAGAATCTGTCTGATAACCGGTGTTAATTGGGATGGCTGTATTAGTGTGTGTTATCTGTTTTTAATTCAATTAAGGACTGCAGACATTTAATTTTCAAGTAGTTCCAACTTTTGCTACCAAGCGCCACCGTCAATGACCAACTAATTCTGAACTAGGTTACTAGATCCCATCGCAGTCGACTCCTGGCGTCGAACGTTGGAACCTAAGAGCGTTTGTCAAAGCTTCACATAAGTGCAATTAGAGGAAGGTTCTTCGTCATGCCATAATATGACGTGGGACCGCCGGCTCTACTTCCCCTCCGAACGAAGGCGTGCTGAGGTATTTTTTAACGTTCTTAAAAAATCCGACTACTTCAGCTGGGTTTGAACCCGCGACCTTGGGCATAGAAGCTCAGCATACTACCAATTACGCCACCGAAGCCGCTATTTAAAACATGACTTCTGATAGCAAGATGTGTGCATTTCCTTAGAAATGTATACCCTAATATTGTTGTACAAGATCTATGCCAGGCACGGTTATAATATTAAAATCGTTATTATGTCTCTTTAAGCTGTATGTTCCTGCTTGAGTTGTGTGAAACATCCAGTGCACTTTAGTTTTTTTTTACTGTCCCTTTCTAAGTTATTAGTCTTGCCTGGCATTGAGTGGAACGAATACCTGAGAAAAGAGGGGAATTGAGAAGAATTGATTACTCGTCAGTGCCTCTTTTAAAGAGTCCTTACTTTGATGTGTGCCAAGGCCTTGACTAGTTGTTATTGATTATTCCGGTAACCTCGTCTCCCATTGCTGCTGAAGGGTCATTCCTTGCGACACTCCGCGAGGTAGACAGAGGGGAGCAGTACCATTTTTAGCTGTGAGAGACCGCTGTCGAAACTCGAACTCCTATCACTTGGGTAGTAAAAGGGTGCAGACAGTCCGCACCGGGTTTAATCAACGTGGAGCTTTTTTGACGTGATTCTTTTCTGCATTTTAAAACATTGATAAAAACTTCTATTTTTCTTCTTTTCTTCTTCAAAAATAGCTGTGAATAACTAGAAATTACAGGTGAAAATTGTCGTGCTGGAAGCCATTTTTCAGTGTTGCCTTGATAAACTAAATTTCAAATTGTGGTCTGAGGGCTGGAACGGGTTACTCTGCCTCGTGAGGTAAAACTCAGGATATGGGTTCCGATTCTCAACTCGGCCATCCTAGATGTTGCTTTCCGTAGTTTTCCACTTGTACTCCACGGCCCATGCTCGGTCAAGGCCGCTTCCATCCCAATCCTTCCCTAAATAACAAATACACACACTGCTACAGATGCCACAATAAAACACGTTATCAGACTAATTCTACACACACCCAAGTACAGGGGGCTGAAATGGCCACGATGTCCACGCCCCGTAAATGAAACGAGTATTTGTAGTGTTGGATAGAACTAGAATGCCTGATGAAATAAATAGTACGGAGCCAGTCTCCTATATGTGAGTACTAGCAGTAGTGCCAATCTTCGCCCGGTGGATGTATTTCTTTGTTTTATGGATGGTAATGAATACTACTACTGAACTGACACATGCAACTTACAAACTAACACACACAATATGTTAAAAATATAACATTTTGTGATGGCGGTGACTAGTAACATAATGCATGAAATATTCAGGACATGTTCCCCTAATAATGATAATAATGAACAGGGAAACAAGCATTCCCGAGGATTCATGCCCTTACCCGGAAATTTGTTGCTATGTTCGGAACAACGTTAGTTTGTGAACAAATATTTTCATTATGAATATTAACAAAACAAAAACAAGGTCAAGATTGTCTGATGCTTCCTTGGAAGCTATACTTAGGATTGCAACTGCCAAAATGATTGTTCCAAAAATCGGAAAATTAGTGGCTTCAAAGCCATGCCAAAGATAAACAATGTTCAAAATTAGTGCAATATCAGGGCCACAATAAAACTATAATTTTTGTCTGTACACAAAATTGGCATTATTATTCGTTTTCATAACAGTACACCGCCTGACGTGCGCTGATTTGCCCAGCCCCATTCACCAAACAACATGGATCATGCCTCACTATGCGCTGCCACTACACGTTCCTCTCCTACAGCAGAGCACTGGTTCTTTTGCCGGTGCCGGCCGGTGCTTGCGAAGCACTTGAGTTGGCGTGGGCTGGCTATTATAAAAGTAAGACAGCAATAGTGTCGTCTTTTGCCGCATAGCGCCGTAGGAAAATAATCAGATCACTTCAAAAACTTCGGCTGTCCTGAGCTCCTTACGGAGCAATAGTGTCATTTTTCGCCACATGGAGCTGTAGGATAACGATCAGAGTAGATTGCATGAAAGAGAATTTGAAAGCACGAACACTTATTGCATCTGATAACCTCAATGTACTGCGCCAACACCATCGCACTTATTCACAGGCCTAATAATTTCTTGATGATCTGGCGTTTGGTGGCAAAAGTAGGAACTATTTGAAAAATTCAAAGTCTGCAGTCCTTACTTGAATTTAAAAAAACGATAACACACACTAATACAGTCATCACAATTAACACCGGTTATCTGACAGATTCTACACACACCCAAAGTACACGGGGCTACATGACCGCGTTGTCGCAGCCCCTAAACGAAGGAACTAACCAACCAACAGTTTTAATGGGTCTAAGAAATCATTTTTCACTAATTATTCCCCGTGTCTGCAATTTGTACGCAAGGTACGGTGTAACTGTTCGCAATTCTGCACCAGAACACGGGTAGGGACGGCTCGATTCAGCCCGCATTGCCAGCCAACAGTAAACTCGCTTAAATTTTCTTACAGTTGCACCTCAATTCCCAGGATCTCTGGACCCCTACTACAACACCGAAATATTTCTGACATGGTTGGTTCTACGGTCGTAAAACGTGGTTTTCGGGCCCATTTGTTTGTCTGTTTTTTATATAAATCTACACCGTTTCAGTAAACTGGCCAAATTTAACATCCCGTATTTTGATTTGTTTCTTGTATTGCGAGGCTTAATTTGAGCTTGTTTAAACTCAGCTACACCATTTCACCGAACTGAGCCAAATTTTAAGTAGCAAGTTTTGTTTTATGCATTGCAAGTCTTTAAATTAGCCTAGATTGCTCCTTCGACAATTTCGATATTAGTCCCAGCGGCCTAAATGCAGGGAATGGAGAGGTCTGTCCGAAATTTCAAGTAGTGTTACTCGCAGGGATCTAAAGGGTGAATAAGTTATATACAATTTTGTTTAGATCGGTGAAACAGTGTAGATTTGTGTAAATAATAGACAAACATTGAGCTTTATATAGATAGATAGGTAGATTGCTCAAGTCGTACCATTTAAATGCTCTGGTTTGGGGGTGTAACATTATGGGAAAAGGGGGTACCAAATCTGAGTTCTGTACCGGTACCAAATAGCTGAGCTAGCGGCTTCGGTGACGTAATTAGTAGTATGATGAGCTTCTATGACCAAGATCGCGGGTTCAAACCCGGCCAAAGTCGTCGGAATTTTTAAGAGCGTTAAAATCCTTCAGTATGCCTTCCTTCGGAGGGGATGTAAAGCCGGTGGGCCAAGTCATAGATTTATGGCATATAAAAGAACCTTCCACTAACTACATTGTGTGAAGCTAAACGTGTTGGTTAGATTTGATTAACGCTCATGAAGTTCCAATGTTCGTCGCCAGGTGCTGGTTGCGGTGGCATCTAACATCAGAGTTCACAACTAGGTGTCGTTGACGGTAGCATTTGGTAGCAACAGTAGGAACTACTTGAAATTGATCGTCCTTACCTGAATATTAATTAACACCGGTTATCAGTCAGATTCTACACACCCAAAGTGCACCATGGGACTACATGACCCCGTTTTCGCAGCCCCTTAAACTTTGGAACCAACCAACCAAAGAGATATCAAATCTGAGTTCTGTACCGGTTCTAAATAGCTGAGCTACGCAAATGAACCTTATCTGCTACGTTCCTGAGAGGTGCGGGAACAGGTTTCAGGAACTGTCTACGCTCCAGGCAAACCATTTGGCAACAACTCCTGACGTAAATATGGATTCTATGGGGCACTATACCGTAACCACAGATAGAATTTCGGTTGTCCCGGCATCGGTGGTCACGGCTTACGGTCACATGTCAAATCTTCCGTGGCGTTGCATGTCGTATAATCAGCCATTGTCACAACCCAGTGTCCTAATAATAAGCACAGTTAATTTTGTCACGTACTCTAGGAGTTGTGATAACTCTCGTAAACAAATTGCAGAATTTATTTCAGTGACAGAAACAGCGTATGAGTGTGCGGCAACGCTGAAAATTAATTCAGGCTTTTTATTGCATGACGTTATACTCCAACTTTGTTTGCGCAGACTTGGTTGTGGTAGTGACCATGTTCCTAATTATTAGGGACAGATGAACTGTATGTTTCACCCTGTAAAACAACAATTGTCACCACCACCGACCAATAACATGTTATAGCAGTGGCGTTACTGGGGTTCGCTTTTGGAGGGGGATGGGCTAAATCAAAATTACATTGGGGGGAACATAATCAATGAGAGCTAATATACGATAGACCCTACTGAAGTTTCAAAACCTCCTATCGATAATTTTTTCTTTTTTAAATTTCATTAGCATGTATTTGCGCTTATTCAATGCTAGCAACCCGCCCAGGCTTCGCCCAGCTTAAGGTTAAAAGGAGGCACACGGACGGCAGGATCCAGACGCAATTCAGAAGAGCCGAGGTAACAGCGAAGTCTTAACTCTACACGACTCGTCAGTTTGATTCTGGCCAATGCTGGGGTGATAGGCTCGCTCGCTAGCTTGTTAACTCTCTCCGACGCTAGTAATATCAACTTCCACTGATTGGAGATTTGGAATATATGAAAACGTAAAAAGTGGGCGAAGTATAGAAGATAGAGATTTGCTGTCCCGGATTTTTTTTTTTTTTTGTAGAAGTTTTCATGCTGAACAATTCTTACACTCGTAGTAACTTATATAGATATTTTTAATGGTTTACCACCCAGCGTATGCTTAAAAGGCGCATGGATGGCAGGTGTTTCTTCGACTCGATTCACTGAAACCGTTACTGCTCGGCTTCCTCTGGTCTGAATTTTTGCACAGAAACCTTCCTTGATAAATTATTTACAGAATGTTGGAAACCGCATCAAAATCCATCCAGTGGTTCTCTAGATTACCCGTTACATCAGAGATGTAAATGCTCGAAAATTAACAATGTTGTTTGTATTAAATTATAAAGCATATTAAAACGCAATACAACTTTAATGCAACAGACTACAATTCACTTTTCCGAAATGGCACTCTCACTTGGATACTAACAGAATGCCAACTGACAAGTGGTGTATTTTCGGAAAGGGATGAGGAAAGAAGAGTATGGCACAGCGGTCTCGCCCCCCCCCCCCCCGCCCCCTCCCCCTTCTCTCTCTCTCTCTAACTGAACAGCTGACCGTTTGGCTAATTCTATCATTCTAAGTCAGCCTTCTCCTAACAGTTTTGGTAAAGCTAAATATTTTACACGAGGGAAGGATTAGTAAATATACACTTAAATAATCCGAAACATTTGTCGTCAAACAGAAAATTGGTTCTAATCGAAATGTAAAACTTAAACAAATTTCATATTTTTATTATTGGGCTCTGGAGGAATTCATCCCCCTGAACACACACTCCCCCTTACGCCACTGTATTAGAGAGATACTCTTCTAGTTTTGGTGTATATGCCGTCGACATTAGACCCCTTAAATTGAACAATATTACGTGGATGAAACTAAAGCAAACAGTCTATCAACACCATTCGCGATTTTCTTGGAGCTTTAACCTTGGGTATGTTGTTTGGTCAGGTCTACTACCGGGAATGGCAATGAATTACTTATGCACTCAGCTGTGCTGACCTTGCTCCGCAGGTGCGTCAGTCAGTCCAAATGGTTCTTTCTTCAGTCCAGCGTTTCAACTCCTTGGCACCGTTGTGTAAATAATATCAGCACTGGAGATCTTCTTCATGATCACACAACGGGAATGTTACGATTACGCTATTTGAAGATTTTTTTTAAAGCTTGTCTACGCGTGGACAGAAGCCCAATTATCTTGGGTTGTTAATCTCTGCATTGTATAAAACAATGTCCCCGATTCTTGGATATTACGGGATGGATGGATGGATTCTGATGCGGTTTTCACCATTCTGTAAGGGTTTTCTCAAGGAAGACTTCTGTAGAAAAACAATCATTTATGACCAAAGGAAGCCGAGCAGTAACGATTTCAGAGAAACGAGTCGAAGAAAAACCTGGCGCCCGTGTGCATTTTCTGCTTACTCTGGGTAAACCGTTAAAAATATATATATACTATGAGTGTGAGAATTTTTCAGCATTAAAAGTTCTAAAAAAGAAAAAAAGTCCGCGACAGCATATCACTATCTTCAATATAAAATCGCCCACTATACAAGTGGTTTTAAGTTTTCATTTCTTCCAACAATCTCCATTCAGTGGAAATTCAAATTACTAGCTTCGGCCAGCATCAAACTGTCTAGTCGTGTCGAGTTAATACTTCTGAGAAAGTAGGCTATGTGTTTGGTATTTCGCTGTTCACCTCGGCTTTTCTGAATTGCGTCTGGGACCTGCCGTCAGTGCGCCTATTTAAGCTTTCCCTGGGTAAACCGTTAAAGCAGCCGGGGTGTGTTGCTAGTATTAATATAATTTACTGAAATATCTACAAAAGGGCAGTTGTAATTGCGTTCGCTAAGGTGCAGCCAAGCTATCCTAGAAGTGGTTTTCCTTGGTTCCTCCACTTCTACTCCAGGAAATGCTGGGATGGTACTTAAATTATGGCCACGGCCGTCTCCTACCCAAACCTAAACCCAGTTACAAAGACGAACACGAAAAGCCATCACGATGATACATGTTAATAGATATTCCTTTCACACAAACCAAAGTATACATGACGATGTCGCAAAATACCCTAAACGAGGCATTCTTAACCTGGTGCTCTTTAATGAAATTTGATGCCCTCGTCACACGAGCCAAAATGTGCTCGCGAGCACAAGCTCCCCTGAGATCCATTCTTCAATTCAAGTTCTGTGCGCACTAACCGGAATAACAGAGTTTTCATTACACGTTTTTGACAGTCAGAAATTTTATAATTTTTGAAATTTTTATTTTTATTCTACAGCGAAAATAATTTGACATCCTGGTTTTATGAACAACACGAGAGATGCTGATTCTAATCGATTGTCATACAAGCAGTTGCGGCATGCCTGGCGAGTATTGACTCCCGAGCTATTTCAGCACTTCTGAAGGAAAGAGAGATAGGAATAGGAAAGAGAGGCACATGCTTGTTGCATCATTATTATATTCGATTTAATGGGTGAAACCGAGCTGCGCTAATGAGTTCTCTCCACGCGAGTCAATTAGGGAAATCCTAACAGGGGAAGTTGCCTGAGGCGTGTTTCACTGTCCCCTCTTCCTCCATTCCAAACTGGATGTGGAGGTAAATAGTTTGTGGAATGTGTCAAACTGTGCTCTGATCTTCACGGTGTTCTTCATTATCTACTCTTATCTCAAATACGTATTCGATACTATTGATTAGCAAAATTTGGCACCAATCCAGATTCATGGATTTCTTTATCATTGCATTTAAAGCTCAAGTTCGGTCATTTCCTCTGTGTTTCATACTTACTATTAAGATCTGCACATTTTTAATTTTTTAGGTTGTAACTTCATAAAAATGTCTTCGTATGCAAGTTATAGCCTTAGAAATGTTATCGTGGGAACCAAAATGCTCGCAATTCTCCACCTCTTCGATTGTACACGAATAACATGTTAGCTGCAATGGTTATATCTGCGGAAACTCCAGGGGGTACAGGTGTACGTAGCTGTCAGTCAACTCATTGCTTAACCAACATATCAGGAGAGGTTGCCTGCCCCCACTTTAGCGTAAGCTGACTTGGACGCTGGGCTTAACCCAATTAGCGCAGTTCGACCATCCCAGAGTTGTTTGGTGCTCTGGTACTTGGTATGGCAACAGGGTGGTGCTCACCATCTCCAAAAGGTTGAGAACGCCTGCCCTTAATAATTCAACAAATTATTCATTTTGTAAGTAATTTCATTATTTGATGGTATTATATTTTAATTTAAATAGGCTGTTATTTTTATTCTTGGAAAAAAGAAAATCACACCACCCTGCGAAATAGTTGCCCAGTTCCACGTCTGCTCCAATTCGGAGGGGGTGTTTCGTCTTTAGGGAGCCTCTATCCGTTTTCATTCCGTCTTTCGTGCCCTTGGGCGTGATGGCACAGTGGTCAAGCTGCTTGCCTCTCACCAAGGCGGACTGGGTTCGATTTTCGGTCAATGCATTTGAGATTTTCGAAGTGAAATATCACATCCTGTAGTACGGAATTCGCGTTAAATTGGTGGTCCCGTGGCTCATGATCGCGAGATTGATGGACACTACAAGCTTCCTTGCTTTTTTTTCCTTTTGTGCCCAATACAACCTGGGCTTCCCACCGAGAAGTAGGCCCTACGAGTTATACCCGTTTCAATAGTGTAAAGAAATATAAAATTTTACCTTGTATTAAGAGATCCACGTAAATGTATTACGATTCTTGTACCTTTGGCAACACTGCTTCAGCCTTATTTCCATACGGAAATGTCTTAACTACAATTTACTAGGCAATACATTTTATGTTGTATTGTAATATAGTCATTAATGGTCGTTCTCTTCACAGGATTGTTATTCAAGTCCTTCCTGTTCTGTGTGGTAATGACGCTTCTTGTGTGAAATGACCTGTTATTTTAACAAGAGGAGTCGACATATATTATTTTGTCCACCTTTCCTGCAACGAAACTCCGTGATTTCTTATTTTAGTGGTAGCATTTTATGTTGGATACGGTGGTAAAAGATCGTTAATGTTATTTTGTCGACAAGTGCGGGGTGGCTAATATATGATCACCTCACGTTAAAACGTTGTAATTTTAGCAGAATCTTTTGCTGAAGATCGTGTGGTGGTATTGCAAAGTCTCTGTCTCTATTAACAATAGAGAAAGCACTATTTCTAACGCTCGAGATCCATAGTCCATCGGTGCTGTATTCATATTTTATCGGCAAAGAATTGTGTGTGTTGAAATCGCTAGACCTGGAGACTTGTCGCTAAAGTTGGCTGTACTGCTACATGTATTGTCATCCGCTGCGTCCCGCAACGGTAAGATTATTGGCTTCTGATTCAAAGGTTGTGGGATCGAATCCAGGAGCAGATGGTTGGCGTATGGGACTGCTTAAATGCGACAGACATATTCTACTCACACTCAAGTACACGGGGCTACATGACCACGATGTCGCAAAGCCCCTAAAGAATCTGAGAGTACAACACTAACAGTGTACGGAAAGGTATGTTTTTGTGATACGGTGTTATTAATGTTCTTTGTTGTGCTATTTTGTTGCACGATAATCTTCCGGTTTTGGACGTTGGTGAGTATGTTGTGGGAAACATCTGAACAAAATCCATCAATAGTTACGGATAATTTGGGATGTGTCCCAGTGTCCCTCAACCAGAAGCAGCTATATTTTAATAGGTTCCTGGTATTTTAAATTCTGTATGGCAGACTCCCACGTCTGCTGCAGACCTGAGAGCACGAATCAATACAGCACTCGTGTTACTGTTGTACAAGAGCGGCCTTTCCGTTGTTACATCCTAGATGATGATGGTGAAACAAGAGAAAGTGGTACCATTGTCAGTTTCTGGGTCGAAAGGTCGCCCTCCCCCTCGATCGTCTTAGTACAGGTGTAAAACTGAAAACACCGGTTACGCCTCTTCCGGAGGAATGCTAGTAACAACTAGGGTAGTGCCGGGACGTCCAACGTCTTGGTGAGGTGGCTAGAATTGTAGGCTATCGCCCCTGCGATTCGGGTTGGATTCCTGGCTCTGGTGAGAAATTTTTCTGGTCTGAGGGTTGGAATGGGGTATACTCAGCCTCGTGAGGAAAATACAAATATAGAGGTGGTACCTACTGTAATTCAAGGCCTTGTCTGCTTCCTATCCATAGCCTGCTCAAATCACAAATACACTAGTAGAACCATCACAATGACATGGGTTATCAAACTGATCCACACATACACTCCAGCGTCATGATGTTGCATCTCCCGAAATGAATCGAAAACTATTAGGAAACGTATTTCTGCCTGAAAGGATAACTTAAGGTAACTCCTCGGAGAAATAAAAGAAAAAAGAAAAACTAGTCTCAGTTAAAATGAACAGGAGTCTTACTTTTGTTATGATCACCGAGCGCATGTTCACCTAAAATCCTTTCAATTGGGCAATTTAATTTATGGGAAAAATCTAAAATGAACGAAGAAAGGTATTCTTAGAATTGAAGTTGACATGTAAACATTTTCCTTTTAGACTGCATGCTATAATTCGAATACAGAGTAACAGATCCTTATTCATCTTTTAGTGCTTATTATTTATTTATCGTATGGCTTTTAGTGCCGGGAGTGTCCGAGGACATGTTCGGCTCGCCTGAGTCTGTAGCTGCTTCCATAGGACACCCTAAAGGGCGAGCTACATGTTCCGTTCAATTTCAGGTAGTTCCAACTTTCGCCACCAGATATCAATGATACCTAGTGGTGAACGTTGGAACTTTGATAGAGCGTTCTGACGAAATCTAACCTAACAATTTTTGCTTTACACAAGTTCATTCTGTGAAAGGATATTTTACATGCCATAAATCTATGACATGGGACCGCCGGCTTTACTTCCCCTCCGAAGGAAGGCATACTGAAGGATTTTTAATGCTCTTAAAAAATCCTACGACTTCGGCCGGGTTTGAACCCGCTATCTTGGGCACAGCAGTTCAGCATGCTACCGACTACGCCACCGAAGCCGCTTAACACTGCGAGATCCGTGCACAATACAGATGGCATGCCAATTGTTGATTGTCTCCATTTGTCAACATACTTTAAAGTGTTTTTTTTTGGGGGGGGGCTCAGCTTACAGGTTACAATTAAGTTTGTACATTAACATCTGGTTTGTATACGAGAGCACTTTATCAGCTGATTTTGACGTAGTGTATCTTGATATTGCAACAGTATGATTTAAGGTCATCGATTAAGCGGGCGTATTCCTGTAATTGTAGTGCTGATTCAGGCAGATAACATGATCTCGGGTTAAAATAATACGCAAAAACATTCAGTATTTGGTATTGCTACATTATCGAATTTTATCATTCTGTTCTATTAATATATTTATCAAAATTCTTAATTTTTATTGATGCCATTCATCATAATTAAATTAGTGTCTTAGGTGGCTCTGCGGTACAGTGTTCGCTTTATTATCCCAAGATCGCGGGTGCGATACCGGCCAAGTAAGTCAGATTTATGTAGGGTGTCAAAACTTCACAGCACACAATAGTCGTACGATGTTGTCTCGTAAATGATCTCTTGTATCTCATTTGGCGATATCAATATAAAATTAAGGCCACCACGGCTGCTTCGTACCCAAATCCTACCTAAATTACAAACACACACGTTAGTACAGACATCACAGTGGCGCAGGTTATCAGACAAATTCTACATACACCCAAGTACGTGGGTCTACATGACCACGTTGTCGCAGAGCCCCTAAATAAATTCTTAGCCACAGGTTGTCTTTAGGGTTCTGGTTTTCACTGCGAGATGATGATAAACCAAACGTCGAAATTCGAGAAAAGATGAGCTCAATGTTTCAAACTTAGAGAGCTACGCCACGGTAGCTGATACCTTAAGATTATTATCATACACAAACTTTTATTTATATCCTTTGTTAACCCCTCAGTATGCCTTGCTTCGGAGGGGAAGTCAAGCCCGTGGACCCATGTCAAAGATGTATGGTATATAAAGGAGTCTCCCACTAACTATAATTGTGTGAAGCCAAATTTGTAGGATAATTTGATTAATGCTCTTAAGTTCCAGCGTTCGCCGCCAGGTGCCGGTTGCGGTGGCATCTAGTGGTCAGGTTCACAGATAGGTGTCGTTGACTGTAGCATTTGATAGCAAAAGTAGAAACTACTTTAAATTGATCGTCTGCAGTCCTTACCTGAATTACAGATGACACACACTAATACAGCCATCACTAACACCGGTTATCAGACAGATTTTTGCACACACCCAAAGTGCATGGGGCTACATGACCGCGTTGTCGCAGCCCCTAAACTGAGGACCCAACCAACCACCCTTTGTTAAGCATGATAACCATAAAAACAGTGTATTTCTCAATTTTATGTGTTTCAGTGTATGAGGACAAACGTCGTAACTTTCCCAGTATTAAAATAAAATTAGTTTTTCTGCATATTTGTTTGAATGGAATTTTTCTTCATCCCTCACTGTTCTTTATCTTGGTATAGTACCCCCGACAGATTTAGGACATACTGGCTTGATGACTGGCTTAACCGTTGCTAATCGCCTTCCAGTAAGGTCCTTATTCTGAAGAGTTGTTACTCTCTGCCAGGTTAGGGCTGTTGTGAGGACGGTCCAGCGACTCCCAGTCTTATGGCCGTAACAATTCCCGAGTTGCAATAGGCGAGTGTGTAGCCAATTAATTGATTGATTTGTATTATGCTAAGTGTCGACTCCTGTGATTATTATGCTAAGTGTCGACTCCTGTGATTATTATGCTAAGTGTCGACTCCTGTGATTATTATGCTAAGTGTCGACTCCTGTGATTTTTATTATGCTAAGTGTCGACTCCTGTTAACTGTTACTATCTCTTGCTTACAGGTAAGTTCCTGATTGTATTCCCGTGCTGCTGATGGGTGAGTTTTAAGTACAATAGACCTTTGTCTATTCACGAATGGAATACTTCTTTCTTTTCATTTATTTATTTTAATATATTTTATTGTTATTTGGTTTTATCGTACATAAAGAAAAGTACCATGCTACAACTTATTTTAGGCTACCTGATTAAACATCACAATGTGGTGCATCCTTTAGGCAGTGAACATAATGTTGCAAAAAAAAATCGTGGACGCCAGTGAATTGTGAATTTTTCTGCATTCTCCCTATACTTGTGGACATGTCATTTATCTCTATTTGTACAAATGAATTATTTATTAATTAAATCGTTACAAATCTTTCTTGACTGTTTGTTTGTCCCATATGCGTTCATATATCATTCATCCGATTGCGATGAAACTTTGGTGAGTTGTTCTGCGCACTCCCGCGAAGGTTTCTGAATTATTAAATCCAATTGTACAATAAGTGGCGCACGAGTAGTTTCAACAAATCAGTGATTGCACGCGAGTCGTTTCAACGGAAGCCCAGTATGCGTTCATAGAGCCTACCATTCATCCGATTACTATGAAACTTTGGTGAGTTGTGCATATTCCCGCGAAGGTTTCTGAATTAGTAAATCATTTTAGGTGGCGCGTGAGTCGTTTCAGCAAATAACAATGCATACATTCACTTCTTTTGACTGGATATTCTTGTAAACCTTCCGCCCGGCTTTATTACTATGCCGACTCGACGTGTCACAGTTCTGTTCATTTGTTTGAACACAATTTTGTGAAACAAATTGTCGATATTTATGAAGTAAAGAGTGAAATTCGTCTGTTTTAAAGTTTGTTTATTACGATCGGTTACTTGTGTGCGCCCCATGTGTGTGTGTGTATACCATCCGCCCTGCTTGACTGCTATGCGGGTTCGATGCGACACAGTTCTGGCATGGGCTATCGTCTTGTTTATTTGTTTGAACGCACTTTATAAACAAATAAATACATTTCCGTTGACTTTTTAAGAAATGCAAAGGAAATATCCTGTACTGTTCAAACGATTTTGAATATTTTGGTACAAACCGCACTTTCTAACTCCCTCTGGTATTGGAACTCGAGTTTTCTGCAACATACCATTTAGCGTTTTATATATATGTATATATTACTGGCACAAGATGATGCAATCTAATTGACGTACAGTTTTGTTTATTCAGCGTGATTTTACGGTGGTTTCGAAGATATCTGTTTTGGACGAGACATTTTCTTCAAAGATTAAATACTGTAACTTTCCTTTTAAATGTTAAACTAGGAAGTTTTCGGCCGTTTGGGAGAAGTTACATTCCGTCAAAACGTCAGACTTGAAAAAGCAGTCAGTTTTGTGAGGGGTCTGCAACCCGCTACACACCTGTGTTGGAGGAGTTGCCGATACTGACCGTTCTTGGGAGTTCTGCATCTTTTCCGTCATCCATAGTTAAAGCTCTGCCCTGATGAGGATATTCGCAACATTTTTCGCCATGTGGATATAGTTTGCATTACTGTGTGGATAACTTATAAGCCGCGGATAATGTTTGGGTTAAATTTGCTGATAGTTTTTAGGATCAAATCCGCACTTGAGTGCCATTACTGGGACCCCCGGATGTTTGACATAGCATATCATATTTTATTGTGTCACTTACTTTTTTCCCAAGGAAAAAAACCAAGATGTTCAGTAAAGAACATATAGCATACTTTCTCCTAAAAGCATGGGTATTGTTATAACTATTTGTCCTTTTAAAGGAGCATAATTGAATGTTGGTTGTAGTAGCTTGTTGATATACAACGTGCTATACGGATATTTTAAACATGAATATGAGGTGCCTTTCGCTAGTACTACCTCTGTAAAAATCCCCCCCCCCAGGGGCTCACATCTAGTGGGGCGTGGGTTGGCGACCACGGGACTCCAGCTGAGTCCGGCATTGCCTCCACTTGTGCCGGGCTCCTCTCCGTCTTCTTTCCTGTCGACCTCCCTTGGTCAACTCTTGTTCTCTTCCGACCTCGACGGTATTAGGTTATCCGAGGCCTAGGGAGTCTTTCACTTTCCCGCCTTAATTGGCCCTTGTCTCATCTTTCCTGATACCCTCCTTCTGTGAGGGGTCAGCCTTCTTTTTCTTTTCCTTTTACCTCCTGCCTTGGTCTCAAGGCCCTTAAGGAGGCAGGGTGTATGTAGCCCCACCACTTCTGGTGCACTCCAGATAATGCTACACCCTCAGGGGCTCACGGCTGGAGTTTGGGAGTTGGCGACCCCGAGGGATTCCTGAGCTGGGTCAGTTTTCCCCTTTTGTCCCTTCCCTTTGGGGCGGACCTTCTCCTCTCTCATTATATTTACTTTTCTCTTTAAGATTCCCGCACTGTTTTTGTTACTTGGTTCACCGTGTATCTAAATTCCCTTCTAGCGATTTTTAAAGGCATTTTTAATCTACGTTGCTTTTTGTATGTTTTTTCGATCTAAATTGCATCTCGCGATTGTTTTCAACCTCAATTGCATTTTGTAAAGATTGACAATCTAAATTGCTTTTTAGTAAGTCTTTCAATATGGAGGAGGGACCTTTGTGACTATTTTGATTTTCAATTGCATTTTGTATTTTCAACCAAAACCGCATTTCGCACGAATTTTGAATCTAAATTGCATTTTGTTTAGCGGGCATTTTGCACATATTTTGATTCTCAATTGCATTTTGTGGGGATTTTGAATCTAAATTACATCTTGTCAAGTATTTTCAATCTAAATTGCTTTTTGTAAGTATTACCAATCCACATGAGTCCTTTGAATCTACCGTACATTTTGTAAACATTATCAATTTCAATTGCATTTTGTAAGTATTTTGAATTTCAATTGCACTTTGTGAATAATTTGGATTGGAACTGGGATATTTCAATCTGAATTGCATTGTGTATTTTCAATTTCAATTGCATTTTGTAAGTATTTTGAACCTCAATTGCATTTTGTACGTATTTTCGATCTCATTTGCATTTTGTAAGTATTTCGACGTTTCATTGCATTTTGTACGTATTTTGAATCTAGCATACGTTTTGCGGGTCTTTTTCAAGCTATTCTTTTTGTGCAACTTTTCGTTCTAAATTCCCTTTTGTAAGACCATATTGTGAGTTGTTTCCATCTGAGTTCCTTTTTGTACGTATTTTCCGACTCAGATAATTTTGTTCTGGTTTCCATTTCATTATCATTTTCGCTATCACCCAGATCATTAGGGGCCGATATCCTCGATGTTAGGCCCCTTAAAACAACAATTATCATCATGATGTAAAAACTTTCATTCAGTTTGGTTTCACCGTGTTTGAATTGATATGGGGAATCGATTTGCACATATACATGGCCGCTATCTGCAAACTATTGGGCTGAAGACCTTGTAGGTCAGTCAAAAGATGCTTCCCACAAAAAGGTATGATATTCCAAAATTTAGTCGAGATCAAATGATTAGGTTGGTCGTAAGTTGATTTAAGCTTTTAATATTAGGGTGGCCACCATTACGTTTCCTTCAAAATGGTGGCGATATAAAACATGACACTGAGGTGCCCTTTGCTACTGCTACCTCTGTACCAAATTTCGTTCAATTCGGTTTACCGTGTTTGAATTGATCAGGGTAATCGATTTGCACACATACATGGCCGCCATCTGAAAACTATTTGGCTGATAGCCTTGTAGTTTGGTCAAAAGACGCTCGCCATATGACTATATGTAGTTGCAAAATTTGGTAGATATCGGATTAGGTTAGTCGTAATTTGATTTAAGCTTTGAACATTTGGGTGGCCGCCATTACGTTTCCGTCAAGATGGCGGCGATATAAAACATGACACTGAGGTGCCCTTTGCTTGTTCTACCTCTGTACCAAATTTTGTTCAATTCGGTTGCACAGTGTTCGAATTGATGGGGGGGGGGGGGGGGCAGACATTCAGAGTACTCACACACACAATTTTTTGGCCCTGTAGTGATCTCTTAAGTCTACTTTTATTTTTTGCAAAAATCGAAAGTAGGCTAAAAAATATGATTTAAGCTGATCTCATTAAGCATAATTAACACTCCGAATTGAAAGGGTTGCATTCTGGCTGTGTAACATTTATTTTAAACATAGCACATGACATACTGTACATAGCCTATACTCTGTGAGCTACCTGAATGGGATTGACAGTTCTCGCCTCGCCATGTGGCCAGGGAACGAGGTTGCCAAACTGCTCGCTCCTACTGCGCGCGCGTGGGCAAATGAGTTACAGTAGTTCATTCAACTGGCTATAATATATTTAATAATTATTTCAGTGATAAGCTACAGAGTTATTTAAAATCTAGAATAATTGCTACAGATGTAGAATATACAATATCTAGTTAGGCCTATGTTTTGCGATAAGAAAACGCTGAGTTCGATAACTTACAATAATGTTAGCCTACATTTTTTTCCTATGGCAATCTACTGTTTCAGGCTTAAAAGAGGATTTTGCTCCTATATTGCATACGAAATAGTTAGGCTAGGTTTGCACTTAAACCCGAGAAATATTTACTCACATGCTTTCAACGTGTTTTTCTTTACAGCTTATTAAGTACCGTATGTTCAGAAACGTGGACAATGAAGAAAAGTGACATAAGCAGAATACAGGCAGGTGAAATGAAGTTCCTACGAAGTAGGATCGGAGTAACAAGAAGAGACAGGGTGAGGAATGAAAAGGTCAGGGAAATGGTGAAAGAGGAGCCCTTGCAAGGTAGGATTGAGGCATCAAGACTGAGGTGGTATGGACACTTAAAGAGAATGGATGAGAAGAAGATTCTCAAGAGGATACAGGAGATGCAGATGCAGAAGAAACGACCAAGGGGAAGACCAAGAGATAGATGGCTGAAAGGAGTGGAGGAATGTGTCAAGAAGAGTGGCGAGGACTGGACCAGAGTGACAGCGGAGAGGTGGTGGGAAGAAAGGACTAAGTGGCGAGGCTTATGTTCCAAACAGACCCAGCCTGGGGCTGGAAACTGTACAAGATGATGATGATGATGATGATGTTCGAGTAAAAGGTCTCGGCATTATTACTATCACTAAAGCACCTATACACGGTTAGAATAACAAGTGATCACACTGTACAAGTCACAGACAGAGTTAACCAAGCACTGACGCACGTGGGCTGTGATATTGCAACGCAGAGAATTATGACATCAACTATGCGATCATGGATTGGTCAAGAGGCAGAGAGGTGATGACTGAGGTGAAACATCCGGCCAAATGTCAATCCTATTCAGGCAGCTCACAGAGTTTAAGGGAGCGACTTTCTCCTTTCAAATGTCTAAATGTGTTGCTTTAATACTTTTTGCTATATCAAACTATATTATAATGCCAGTATATTCGAATAACAGTCGCGTGGATGCGAATAACATTCTGTTTATCCACGCAGGGTTCTATCCATAGTTACAAAGTGTACAGATTATGTATGCAGCGATGAATATATTACCTCATGTAAGTTCACTTTTTACTGCCACCTTGAGTTGCGAGTGAAGAACTAGTTTCCTGATTCTTGTGTATGCCACGGAGCTTGTATAAGATGCATTTAATCTGTCGAGAACAGCTGAGAAGGACGAGAAGGTTTGGTTCGAATCCCATTGGAAGTGATTATTCTTGTTTCAGTTTAAGTCGTGGGGAATAGAGAGATTGAAGCAAACTTACGGATACGGTCATCTACCTAGTTATTGTGCCCATATTGAAGGTTCGCACACTATTACGGTCTCCACAATGTCACAGGATATTACATTCCAATTTCCCTTCCGCGTCTCTTGGCAGCGAATTATGTTCCAGAGGAATATGGAATGAGTTATATAATTATGGATAATCGTTTGTTGTTGTTCTTTGTGTAGTATTTTGACTGGTTTGTTGCGACTCTCCATGCTTCCTTGTCCTGAGTTAATCGTTTCATCTCTATGCTACTACATCTTACTTGCGAGGCAATCGGTTTAATTGACGTCAGAAAAGTTGGATGGCGCAGCCACGCGGTAGAATGTTGAAGCTGTAACATAGTGACTGGTGAGCATGGTGAAGCATTGACGTCGTGTTGGAAACAGAAAGGAATTTCTCAAATTCGAGGAGGTACTGCTCTGTATACGGTTGCAAATCGTATAAAGCGGGTACGAAATCGCTTCACTACTTTCCTGTACAAAAAGTTCAGAGAGAAAGATGGGCTTCGATGCTGTCAATTGGAAAACGTGTTACACGTTACATGACTGTGTGCAGTCTGCATTTTTGTGAAGACGACTTCTTTCCACAGCATAAGCACCGGTACTGTTGATTATTGATAGTTAGTGTCTCTAATTTGTATTCACAGGGATTTAGCTACATCAAAACCCCCGTGTGGGTGCGGGATAGAATACACCCACGGTATGCCCTGCCTGTCGTAGGAGGCGACTAATAGGGTCGACATGGCCGAATAACTTGCCAGTTTTTGATTTGTTCAGATCCCCTGTGGATGGGGAGGGCAGAATTCATCCACGGTATCCCCTGCCTGTCGTAAAAGGCGACTTAGAGGGGGCCTTATAAAGGTCGATTTTGGTTTTCTGGTCCCAGCTCTGGTTTGACCAATAGAAACAAACATGCATGCTGTTAGGGGAAGGGCCACCAGCTTGGCCATCTGGCCAGAAAGCCTAGACGGTATGCCCCATCCCGTCAGGTGGGTGCGCCATGTACCCTACAGTAGTATCCGCCTTACAACGAAGGTCCCTGCATGGCCGAATACTGGAGCTGAATAAATCCTGTGCATGCCGAGGGGGAAGTGCCTGTTCGAGGCACTGGGACCCCGGGCAATATCTGCTATGCCAGGTAGGTATTGCCTTGGCTGGGTGGCGCCCACAGTGATAGCCCCCGTTCGGAGTGGGCAGTATTCGGGGAGGATTTCGTCCGGGATGCGTAGTAAATGATCACGGACACCTGTACAGGGTGGCACCCTTAAAAAGCCGTCTCTGGAGTGTAGACCGAATCCCAAGGTGTATACGCCTTGGGATGAGGCATTTAATAAGAAGTTCCCTGTTGACAGGTCTCCTCGCTACCTGGTAGCTACCAGGACAGACGGGGGAGATTTTAAACAGGTAAAATCGATCCTATTTTCAGAGGAAATCGAGGGGAAATATCGCGACCTTAACGGGATTTCCAAGCTCCGGAACGGGCAGCTCCTGCTGCATACCGTTGACCGGCAGCAAACCGAAGCGTTGCTGGAATGCACGCATTTCGGCGACATTCCCGTTAAGGTTGAGAAGCACGATACGCTAAATGAGGTCCGTGGAGTTATATTCCATCGCGACCTCATTTTAAACAGCGACGCGGAATTGATGCGGGATCTGGGGAAGCGAGGCGTCACCAGGATTAGGCGCATCACCCGGAAAATTGGAAATGATAGCGTCGATACTGGCGCTTTCATTCTTCATTTTGAGGGTGATGTAGTGCCTAGGCAGGTGAAGGTCACGTCGTACCATTGCGACGTTAGACCGTACATCCCTCCACCTATGCGCTGCTACAATTGCCAGAAATTCGGTCATGTTTCTGCCAGGTGCACTGCCAAGGCGGTGTGTAGAGAGTGTGGCAAGGGGACACATGACGGTGTGGGGTGTACGCCTCCCCCGACGTGTCATAACTGCCAAGGAAGTCACTCTCCGCGGTCGAAGCAGTGCCCTGAGTTCTGCAAGGAAGCAAAGATCCAAGAAATCAGAACATTGGATCGGCTTTCATATCACGACGCTCGAAAGAGATACCGTGATATGACTGCACCCGAATTTCCGGTATCTTTCGCGGCTAAGGTGACGCCACCTATCAATCCTGCCACTTTCGTTCCCCGTGCTGTACCCTCGACGACGAACTACTCTGAGATCGTAAAGTCTCCCCTCGCTGTCCAAGCGAGACCTGTCAGCCCGAAGAAGGTTAAACAACCTTCTTCGGCCATTGTGATAAAGGCGCCGGTTATACCATCTAAACCGGCGCAATCGGAGAAGAAGTCATCTTCCTCTCCGAAACGGTCGGAGAAGAAGTCTTCCCCTGCCAACGAGGCAAAGAAGACTTCTGCGACCGGGGCTGGATCGTCATCCAGCCCATCTGATAAGACAAAGATAGTGGAGAAGAGGGGGACGGTTCGTCGCCGTCTCTCTCGCCCTCCTGCTGACGGGGTGGCTACTGTCTCTGCTGGCCTTTCCGCTCCCACTACCACCAAGGGAGCGAAGCCTGCTGAAGCCAAGCCCGTCCGTATGGAGGAACTCCCCTATAGAAAAGAAAATAGATCGGCGGAGGAGAGGGGAGCGGTTCAGCGCCGTTTCTCTTCCTCTCCTAAAGGCAGGGCTGCTCACGTATCTGCTAGCCATCCCGCTCCCACCACTACCAGTGGAGCGGTGCCAGCAGGAGCGACCTTGTTTTATAAGGACCCGGCGTCTGTGGGGAAGGGACCATCTACTTCCCCAAACACACGTCGGCGCCGATCCAAGAAGAAGTCTCTTCGGGGCGTGTCGGGGACAGACACCCAGTCTTCGGACCGGGAGAAAGTCCCTCGACACCGCTCTCGCTCTTCCCCAAGGGCGAGACCCGTGAGGTCCGACGACGACCGTGCGCAACCCAAGAGAGCGCCCGCTCCATTTTCTTCGTCTTCGGACGGAGATGTGGAGATTGAGGTGTGCTCTCCTGCCCCATCATCTCCAACTAGAGATGGGGAAGGGTGGCAAACGGTCAAGCATAAGTAGAAGACCCACTTCTACTTAAGTCCACACCATGGCACTATTACAATGGAACTGTAATAGCTATTCTGTTCATCTCGCTGAGTTACGACAATTAATATCTTCGTTTTCGGCAACCATTGTCTGTCTTTAGGAATCCAGGTTTCGTCCTGGACATGAGACAACAATGCGTCACTTCAAACTCTTCTCTAAAGACCGGATGGACGGAGCTGTGGCCGCTGGTGGCGTCTGCACTCTCGTCCACTCTAGCCTCTTTAGTGAAGAGGTGCCGTTGCGTACTCAGCTAGAGGCAGTTGCAGTTCGTACTTCGTTGCCAGTAATGGCAACAGTATGTAACGTGTACATCCCACCTGATTCTCAGCCGGATTACGACCAGCTGGTGGATCTAGTCTCTCAGCTCCCCCCTCCTTTTCTCCTTCTGGGAGATGTTAATGCCCACAACACCATCTGGGGCTCCGCTACCACTAGCGGTAAAGGGAGAGATTTTGAGAGGCTGATCAGGCGGCTGGACCTGTGTCTGTTGAACACAGGGGAGCCTACGCACTTCTCTATTGCACACGGTACTTATTCAAGTATCGATATTACCCTGTGCAGTCGTGCGCTGGTTCCCCTGCTACAGTGGGGTGTACACGATGACCTTTGTAATAGTGACCATTTTCCAATTATCGTTACTCTTCCGAACCAGAGAGCCATCGAGTTACCAAGTCGATGGCTTCTCCGTCGGGCTGATTGGCCAACTTTCACGGCACGTGCGGTGTTTGCCGAAGATACCTTTGAGAGTGTCGACGATCATACCATTCACATAACGAATGGTATTTTGACTGCTGCTGAGGAAACAATACCTTCCTCATCCGGCAACTCACGCCGGAAGCTTGTCCCTTGGTGGACAGCCGAGATTGCAGCAGCCATTAAAGATCGTCGACGTGCTTTCAAATGCTATCGGAGGCAAAACACTATGGCCAACCTTATCACCTTCAGAAGGATGCGTGCTAGAGCCCGATATCTGATTCGGGAGAGTAAGAAAACGACGTGGGAAAAGTATGTGTCGTCCATGACGGCGCATACTCCTTCATCTCAAGTGTGGACTAAGCTTCGTCGGATCTCCGGACTCCCGACATCACTATCGATACCCGGAGTGTCCATCAATGGGGACATCATCACGGACCATCTCGCCATTGCCAACAGCATTGGCTCGCACTTCTCCAATGTATCCTGCTCCGGGAGTTACGATCCTACATTTCTGACTCTGAAGCGGGAGGCAGAGACTCACCCCTTGTCCTTTGCCACTGCTGCTTCGGAGTCCTATAATGTACCATTCTCTGAATGGGAACTGCGAAGTGCGCTTGCACTGTGCAGGGATACGGCTCCTGGACCGGATAACATACATAATCAAATGTTAAAACATCTGTGCGAATCCAGTATGAAAGAACTGTTGATCCTCTTCAATCGTATATGGATTGAAGGGGAGTTTCCATCTCAATGGCGAGAGGGGATCGTGATACCGATTCCTAAGGCTGGAAAGGATCCCAAGTTTGTAAGCAGCTATAGGCCCATTTGTTTGACAAATGGCCTATGTAAGCTGCTCGAAAAGATGGTGAACCGTCGACTGGTGTGGTTCTTGGAGGATAAAGGTCTCCTGTCTGAGTACCAATGTGGATTTCGCTCTCATAGGTCCACCACTGACCATCTGGTGCGACTTGAGAGCGCCATACAGGAGACTTTTTTCCGGAAGCAGCACCTAGTCACGGTTTTCTTTGACCTCGAGAAAGCCTACGACACCACATGGCGCTACGGGATCCTTTCCACCCTTCACAAGTGGGGACTCCGTGGTAACTTACCGACTTTCATTGCGAATTTCATGTCCGTCCGACTCTTCCGTGTAAGGGTCGGTAGGACATTATCGCAGTACTATACCCAAGAAAATGGAGTTCCTCAGGGTTCAGTGCTGAGTGTCACCTTGTTCGCGATTGCCATTAATGGCATTGTTGCCGCCGCCGGGTCCGCGGTAGTTCCATCGCTGTATGTAGACGATTTAGCTCTGCATTACAGCTCTGGAAGTATGGCAGTCGTGGAACGGCAATTACAGCTAGCCATCAACCGGGTCGACAGGTGGGCTCACGACCGGGGTTTTCGTTTTTCAGCAGCGAAAACCTCCGTCGTCCATTTTTGTCGGCTCCGGAGGCTACATTTACACCCTGAACTACATCTCAGGGATGCTGCGTTGCCGTTGGTTGACACTTATCGCTTCCTGGGGCTCCATTTTGACAGCAAGTTAACGTGGCAGCACCATATACGGCAATTGAAAATGACATGTCTCAGGAAACTGAACATGCTCAGGTTTCTTAGTGGCACTACGTGGGGGGCTGACCGTGCGGTGCTGCTACGGTTCTACCAAGCCCTCGTCCTGTCCCGGCTAGACTATGGTTCTGCGGCATACGGTTCAGCAAGGCCGGCAACCTTGAAAATGCTGGACAGTATCCACCATAGTGGCGTTAGGCTGGCTACCGGTGCCTTCCGGACCAGCCCGATACCCAGCCTACTCGCCGAATCGGGTGTTCCACCTTTAAATTATAGACGCCAACATATGCTGTTAGCATATGCTGCCAATGTGCGTCAAATGCCGCAACACCCGACCTATCAAGCTCTCTTCGGTACCCAAAACCACCAGGGGTACGCCAACCGGCCTCGTGCCACTCGGCCGGTTGGTATTAGACTTGATAGCTCGTGTACCGAAATAGGAGTGGCTGTAGGTCCCTGTATGATCCGGACATCTAGCGAGGTGCCTCCGTGGCAAGTCCCGCGTCCGGAAATTCGGTTAGATCTGCACCGAGGTCCTAAGGTGAACACGGATGCCTCCGTTTACCGGAGGCAGTTCCACAGCATAGTTCACCAATTTCCGGACGCTGGCATTCTATACACGGATGGTTCGAAGGTGGACGAGAAGGTGGGTTGTGCTTACGTTATTGATGGTGCAAATACCAAGATCTCTTTGCCTGAGGCCTGTAGTGTGTTTACTGCGGAGCTCGTTGCCATCTATGAAGCTCTGCAGTTTGCACTACAGGATGCTCGAATCCACTTTCTCGTGTGTACCGACTCTTTGAGTTCGTTGCAGTCAATTGCTACATGTTTCCCGCAACACCCCCTAGTGCAGCGAATCCACGACCTACTAGCCGGGCTGTGCCACGCTGACACTCGAATCACCTTTCTGTGGCTTCCAAGCCACATGGGAATTGCGGGAAATGAGTTAGCAGATCAAGCTGCAAAAGAGGCGGTATCACTACCACCTCGACCAATGGAGGTACCCGCTAGAGATATTCGCTCTCAGTTACGCCTACAAGTTCTGGCTTTTTGGGAGAGTCAGTGGCTAGCTGACCCACTGCCCAGTAAACTGAGAGCGATCAAGGGAACTACTCGCGTTTGGCGGAGCTCCTTCCGGGCCCGGAGAGAGTCCGTCATTTTGTGTAGGCTAAGGATAGGTCATACAAGATCCACCCACTCGTACCTAATGAGAAGGGAAGACCCCCCCACTTTGTACCTGTGGAGCCGTTTTCACCGTGGCCCACATTTTCACCGAGTGTGTGGATCTTGCTGACTTACGAAGAAACCTTGGTTTGCAGACGACACTCAAACTTATATTAGCCGATGACGCGGTGGCTGCTGATCGCGTTATCCGCTTTATAAGTGAGAGTGGGTTAGGGCCATCAATCTAAATTTTCCAGTGAACATTGACTCAACGACTTGTTCGTTTTTGAATGATAATGTTTTGTTTTTTCCGTAATTTTTGTTTATTTTTATAATTTTTATTTTTATTTAATTTTTTTTTGTTTTATTAATTTTTGGTCTTTTTAAATTTAGAGGTCCACCTCAAAATTTTAAATTCAATTCAAAATTTGTATTCTTTAATCTGTGTTAAGAGGGGCAGATGACCTCGTAGTTCCGCCCCTTAAAACAACAATAACTAACTAACTACATCAAAAATACTGATAAACTTGTAGCCTAATACTTCTGTGCCGTAGGCCTACATAGAATGTAATCCGCTCTTTGTAAACTTATTTTAGGGGTTCTTCCGATTGACAACAGCCGAATGGTTAGAAAACTTAAGAAAAATGTTGTTCCTAGCCTTAATTTGCCAGAGAATTTATATTCTTGCCCTTGAACAGCAAGTATGTAGGTCAATATTTGCAATATTGAAGTATGATCTGGCTTAAATTGTGTTTTTGGCTACGATCTCCTTACTGTTGAATTTAGTTGATTAATGTGTAAAATCTTAGTTTTAAGTACCGGTTTGGTGACCCTTCATCCCAGGCAGGCCGGTAACACCTATACTACTCAGGCAGATATGTCACTTAGCCGTAATTTGGAACTTATAGTGATGTTAAGTATACATATGCGGTAATGTAGCAGGAGACCTGATCGGCCTAGGCTATGACTTTAATTAGTTCCCATTTCAGGGTTTTTCAGTTTTGAGTGCGAATAGTTGGTTTGAAAGTTGTACAACAGTAAGGAGAGTATGTTTTGTATAGGTTTTATTTGATATTATGGTTTATGTCGAGCTGAGGAGTGAATTTGATTTGGCTTAAAATGTAGTTTTTGATCTGTTCCGTTTGCTTATGACAAGTTCAAATGGGGACTCCAGCTTTGTTAAATATCTGTATTTTAAATATTTAATTAAATATATTGATAAAGAGGATGCCTCCATTTTAACTTGCCTGTGGCAAGAGATTAATAAATGTATATTCGTGCCTTTGAACAGCAAGTATGTAGGTCAATATTAGCAATATTGAAGTATGATTTGAGCATCCCAAGTAACGCTTCTTTGAACCCAAAACATTCATGGAAATTCAGGGTTGCTGGATTAAATTTATCAGAGAGTTGTCCTTTGTGTTATGTGAGAGATATATATTGTGAAATTAATAAAAACATCGATACCGCTAGGCTCCCAAGTACAGGCTTCATATATGTAACAGCAGACAGTAAATTAACTATGTACATGTGGGTAATATTTTTAACTTGTAGTAATTAAGCACTGCATTTAAATTGATTATAAACATATTTCTATCAATGAAAGAAAATATGTAGTATTTTGCCATCATAAATTAGAAGCCATAACAAACGCACACCCAATTACTTCACGTCACTAGCTCGCCGCCATATTGCAAACAGCTGACCGTAAGCTCCTCCACCGTTTCGGACGTCAATATCTTCTAACCTTGGTCTACCCGAACAGTTCTTGTCCTCAACCTTCCTTCCATAACTAAGTTCGCTATTCCTGGGTGCCTTAGTATATGTGTCCTACTGACCTATCTCTTCTCTTCATTAGAAGTCTTCTTCATTTGTTACTGTAGTTATTGAGGTTTTAAGGGGTGGAACAGTGAGGTCATCGGCCCCCCATTTGTTATTCTTTCTACCCATCTAATCTTCATCATTCGTCTGTAACACCACATTTCAAACGCACTTCTATTCTCCTCTTTTGTTTTTATGAATGCATAATGTCGATGCAATGGTTGTGGCCATTCTCGCATCGAAAAGGCTTGTATCAGTAGTGGGCACTAGATTGATGCTTTTGCCGGTATACGCCGTTATTTATAAGAACATCTCGTACGACTCGGTTAAAGTCAGCCTACACACGCGTCTATTTAAATAAAGGGTATTCTGTACATTTTGTTGAATCAAAGAATATTTTTTCTTTGTGCATTGTATTAAAAGAAAAAGTAAAGCGAATACAGTGTAGATGAACGGTCTAAGGAAGCCACGATCCATGGCTCGATTACAGGAGGAAGATAACGTTCGGAGATTTGAGGATTAATTCCGAAGTGACTAGGGCCATCCTGAGTTTGATTTCACTTCCCCAGTTTGTTTTTTTTAAATTTATTTCTTCTGGCTGCATTTCGTTATTCTATTACTTCTTCTGCTTTTACGGCCTCATTGGACCACTTCAATCATTGCTTGGTCCTCTTCTTCAGTAAGTTTCCTTTCCTAGTTGCCTAGTAGCTTTTTATTCGCTGTGATCTTCTCAGGCGTTCCTCAGCTGTAAATACCCTTTTTTATTGTTACGTTTGTCTATTTTTGCCTGAAATCTTATTTTTATATCTTTCAGTTTTATTTTTTAAATTTTTGTTTTGTTTTGCAAGCCATCCAAGATTATGTCTAATTCTTTCATATCTTCTCTAATTTCCTTAATCTATCCTACTTGTTGTTTCATATTCCAAAGTTTTACTACAATTTTTCTAGATAACCTGGTTATTTCGTTATTACATATGTTTCTGTACATAGTTATGCCCTACTCAGGAGCACGATTGAACCTGCTGAGGTAATGTGTTGGCCTTCTTCTCCTCCCAAAATGTCTTCATCCTCTCGTTGAGCTTCTTCCTTTGTTCTTCTGTCTTAAGTTATAGTGGCTCTGATGTTGGATTTGTCTCCACATTGGTGATTGTCTATTTTGATTCTCAATTTACATCTGTCCCGTACAATGTCTCCTGAGATGTTGATTTCCTGGAGATCTGTTTCAATTTCACGAAACCAGTTGTTCTGGGTTTTTAATGAAAGGGCCAGTTTGAAAATTCTTCTAATTTGGCTGTGATTGTTCATTCGAATAATGTGTACATAAAATTTCAATTTCCGTTATTATTATTATTATTATTATTGTTACTATTATTATTATTCCTTCCATCTCCTTGCCCCATTTCATTTTTCATTAATTTATCTCAGGATGGCGTTAGGAAGGGCATCCGACCGTAAAATCACTCGCCTAACGGCCTTTCATCTCATCTCATCCCCGACCCCGTTTGAAGTGGGATTAATGGGGACACATACATGATCATTATTGTGGTTATTGCCAACGGGTTGGCCAGATTGAAACACCGGGCCCCGTGAGTTCTCGTAAATTGCAACATTGGGCGTGGTCAGAACTTGGACGGATGACCGGTTCTGGGGGACGGGAAGGAGCGGAAAGAAACTAGCCAACCTACCGGTCATGCTCTGGACCGCCTCTTAGAAGGTACAAACCAGCCTTCGGGAGAAAAAAAAAAATCTGTCATGAGTTCAGATTGTCAGGTTAAGGACTGCAATGGACTTGGAGAATACAAACTTCAGCAGAACTAAAGAATGGCAGGGAAGGCAGGATACAAGGCCTGGATCAATCTTATATCGTAGCCACTACTCTTGGAAATCCTGGAAAACTCCTGGATTTTTATTAGGTCTGTAAAACTCCTGGAAAATGATGAAAATTTTGAGAACTCTTGGAAAATAGCCACTGTTAATTAATTATAAAATTCTTTCCATCCTAAATCATATTCCCGCTGCGGTTTTGGGTGAGCACTCTATCGTTAACGAAAGAAATTTCCTCAGACTACCTGTTTCTGTGTGGGAGAACACGCGATAGTATTTTTTGTAAAACATAGCGAGTATAGAAAACTTCACCGCAATAAAATTGCAGGCGGCATTCTTTCTCTTTTTTTTAATGCGGATATTTCAGTCACAAAGGCTTTTTTAAAACAACAATTAAATCATTTGTGTGTAGGCTTGCGTATCAATAACGCAATCACCACTAATTTTCGTCAACATCTGTATAAGTAAACCAAACAAAACTGCTTTATTTTGGTCTTGAAGTAGGCAACCGATAAAGCCCCTCCCGGGACTCGCGATTATTTTGAAGTTTGGAAAAATGAGAACTCCTCTTGGAAAATTCCTGGAAAACTCCTTGAAAATCGTTTTCCGATTTGAGTGGGCACCATGATCTTACCACGCATTGGATCATCGCCTCCGCCTGGATTTGAGTTTCCTCGGAAAATATGGTCAACTCTCAACAAGATTCGTACGGGTCATGGCAACTGTGCAGACTTCCCTTATAAATGGAAAACAATTCCTTCACCTGACTGTGATTGTGGTGCCCCTAAGCAGACCATCCAGCATATCACCAAGTGTCCTTAAGGAAAGTACAGGGCAACGTCACTGATTTCGCTCATGGATCACCAGAGGCAATTACTTATATAAACGATTTAGATATAAATATATAGTTTGTCTTCGTTTTCTAAATTATCATCTCTGCACAAATTGCATCTGTAAAGCCATACGCTAAATAAATAAATAAATAAATAGTAATTGTCAGGTTTTCATGTAGAGTCGGGCTTAACTGTTTCAACCATTGCGCGGCTCTTGTGTAACCTGGGATATCTGTTCAAGACGAACGTGTGTGTATAGAAATGAGTAAGGTGACGAAGCGCCATATGGGTGTGCTAGCCAAGCTGACTTCGGGTGATGACGTACACATGGAAACATGAAGTCACGGCCCAGACTTGAAGCCCAACACTAACTTGTGATAAACAGCTTGTCTTCATATTTATTGCATGCTAATGTATTTAATAACCTCGCGGCAAGCCGGTTTTGCTGGTGTCCTCTCGCTATGCTACTGTGCAAGATGTGGACAGTTAACTTTTTACACCTAGATCAGACATAAACATTTGAGACAACATTGCTGCGGTGGAGTTGCTTTTTAGGTAGATTTCATTAGAAAGCTACCTATTGCAATGGGTACCATATTGCGACTTCCGGAAAATTTTGACATATCTTCGTGTTTCACATCCCCCAGACCCCAAAACCACCGTCAGTACAATATTTGTTCCGTAGAAACTCAGGTTCATGAAACGGATTTTCCAAGCATTTCATAAGCTGCTGAGAAAGGGCCTGGGAAGAATTTCAAGAACTATATTAGTGGAGATACGGGGATGAGAATTCACGTCTCTCTCCTCTCTCTCTCTCTCTCTCTCTCTCTCTCTCGACTCAGCGGCTGGACTTTAGTTTATTTCAGTTGTCTAGTGAGTGCCTGAGACTCTTCAGACAGGCTGATATATTTTCACTCCCAGCCCGCAAACAAAAAGTCTCCCTCATAATACTCATTCTTGAGTTCGTACGCATTTGCTCAGACATACGAGGGCTGTTTTTTTTATTAAGTAAAGGCCGTTCATTTTTTTAAAATTAACCGAACATTTTATTTTGAAACCACATTTATTTTTAGGTCTTACATACCTTACACTATTTTTCTACATAGTTTCCTTGTTTATTTAGGCACTTGTCATACCTTAAAACTAAGTTCTCAAATCCCTCTGCATAGAAGTTTGCCGCCTGCTCTGACAACCAAGAATTCACACTTGAGCAAAATCACTTGATAGAGTGGTTATCATGAATCTTCGGTCCTCGTGAATTTTCGTGTCAATTGCAGTCACCAAGTCTTATGTGAACACAGAGCTGAGCGTTCATCGTCATGAACTTTTTCACGGCCACTTTTGAACTCGCGTACCCATTTTCGCACTTAACCTTCCGTCATTGCATTATCACCTTACACCTCACCAAGTTGACGATGAATGTCTGCAGCCGATGTTTCTTGCACTCAAAAAACGTATCACAGATCGTACATCACACGCGGCGGGCGAATCAATAATCTAGAACATTGTAAAGATGCTCAGTTCAGCGTACAGGTTAACTACACAGCTGCAACTGACGCCTGCTTGTTTGTAAAGGATGCCGGAAGGTAGCGCGCACGATTGTTGCGTCGTGCGCACTAACTACGGGCTTTTAAAATAAACGGCCCTTTCTTAAAAAACAGCCCTCGTACTAAAGGAATTTATTAAAATTTACTATAATATGGACATCCTTGAATGACTTGCAAAACAAACAAACAAACAAACAAACAACTGTGACATAAAAATAAGATTTCTACCAAAAATAGACAAAGGTCATACAGTAAAAAGGATATTTACAGATGAGGAACACCTGTGAAGATGAGAGCGAATGAAAAGCTACTGGGCAACTAGGAAAGAAAACTTACTGAAGAAGAGGACCAAGAAATGATTTACAGAAGTGGTCCAATGAGGCCGTAAAAGCAGAAGAAAAAGATGGGACATCCTTAATTAATTATATTGTACCACGATTTGTTTTGCAAAAATATAATGAATATGAGGAATCAAGCAATATCGTGTGTAATATATCATTTATATAAAAATCAAATGAATGCTGTATTACATATTTTATCTTTTTAAATGTAATATTACATAGTTCACCTAATATTACTACATAAATATGCACACATTTTCCATGTTATTACACAAAAATCCTAGCCCTACTAATAAGTCAATCATTGGGATAATTCTCATACATAGATTCTCTTTTTCCATTGTCAACTGTGTGCTTGTGAAACATGTATCTTAAAAGAGTAACATTCAGAGGTAAAAGAAAGAAAAGAAAGTTTGTACTAAGAATATAGTAATTAAAAGTAGCCAAGGTTAAAGTAAGTGCCGTACTTTCAGAGTGCAGTATTTCACCCTTGCGATTTCTTGCTGTATGCTAAGGAGACAGCGTGTGTGTGCGAGACAACAATAAGTCGTGCCCCACTTCCAACACGGCTATCAGATACCACGGTGATAAGCATGGAGGGCAAGCGGGAATATGCTAAACTTTCTCCACCACCTAACAATATTCCGTCTTGCACAAACCAGGATGGAAATATTCAGATTCGTCATTATAACATACTGAAATGATGATCCCCTGTTAATCAAGAAATCTATTGTTCACTAATTATACTAGCAACCCGGCCAGGCTTCGTCCGGTATCTTAACGGTTTACCCAGCATAGTCTTAAAAGGCCCACGGACGGCTGGTCCCAGACGCAATTCAGAAAAGCTGAGGTGAACAGCGAAACTCCACACATACACTCTTCTCTGAAGTCTTAATTCGACAGTCGTGATAGCTGGGGTGATAGGCTCGCTCGCTAGCTCGTAAACTCGTTCCGAAGCTAGTAATTTAATCTGAATGGATATTGTTGGAAGAAAAGGAATCGTAAAAGCACGTATATAAGCGATGTATTAAAGATAGAGATAGGCTGCCGTGTACTTTTTTTTTTTTTTTTTTTTTTGCAGAACCTTTCATGCTGAACAATTCTTACACTCATAGGATATTTTTTAACGATTTACCCAGCGTAAGCTTAAGAGGCGCACGGCAGGATTTTCTTCGACTCAATTCGCTGAAATCTTTACTGCTCGGCTTCCTTCGGTCGTAAATGAATGCTTTTCTACCGAAACCTTCCTCTAGAAATCCTTTACATAATGGTGAAAAACGTATCAAAATCTATTCAGTGGTTTTCGAGATTACCCGTTATATACATGAACAGGGGACTTCGTTTCATACTAGGTCGGGATTACAGTAAGTATATTTCCCGCCTTGTCAGTACATTTGTTAAACACTATTTACAGTTTCAAGTACATGTTTTAGGCACTGTTTGCCCTTCACCAGCTTAACAAAAAATCTAAGTATGATCTATTATATAAAAAACATTTTTGGAGCTGACGCTGCATGCCAACAAGCAGGCCTGCGCGCCGAGAGGAATCAAGAAGAGGGAGTAAATAGGGGGGGGGGGGGGGGGGCTTAAAGAAGAGTTGCGAGTTGAGAAAGAAAGTGAAAGGGGAACAAGGAGAAAATAAAGTAGGCCTACCTGTTGTATAATAGAAATAAAATCAAGCTGTGGTATGCTCCCAAAATGTATGTGTTGGAATTTATGATGATAGGCTATATGCCTAATGAACTCGGTGATTTCGTAAATAAAATGCTCACATGGTTAATTTTATTGAGATGAAACTTAGAAGGAATTTCTGATTAACCATCTCACTGACCAAACCAACGTTTGTTTCGTTAATCTTGCCATCCATAGTTGCTTAATTTTTCCTCTTCCGTGTCGGAGAGATAGGCATGCAGTACAGTATTTTGTATTTGTCTATCGGCATTCATTCATTCGTTCATCCATTCATTTGCAATTGAGTGTGTGTCCCCAGGTGGCAAATTAGATATACAATTATACATAACAATTCATAGACTAGAGTAAAATGTGACTTCTCGCAGATGTCTTGGTCTCATGCTTGGCTTTGATTGTATTGGAGCTACTGAGGTGTGGATGGTACTGAGTAATGGCATTCAGAGCAGGGCTGGTGGCCATGGATGTTTTGAAAGGTTCTCCTCTTAGGGTTAGTACTCCTGTACTCTCTGTAATGAAAGCAATGCCTATCTATAAATGGGCCGTTCTTTCTTGGACGGTACAGTCTGCGTGCTTAATGGTGTATGTGCGCACTTCCTACGATTGTGACCAGTGTAAATGAAGTGCACAGTGCATGTGTATATTAAGGTCAGTTTCGGTGTTATACTCGAGCTGTCAGCTTGTGGACCGTGCAGACGACAAAGTAATGAGATGTGTGATCGCCAATACTAGTGACCTACTTGAAATTGAGCCCACGGACATTCAATTAAAATACCCTGCTATGACCATTGGCTGCAATTCATATATAATAATAAAATAATAGTGACCTAAAAGTGCGTCAAGGGGGATGTCCTGTGATATTATGTAGTTATGCTCTAAAATTCTCCGCGAATGACCGGCCCATTTATAACATACTCCTCTCCTTGCCTAGTACGTCACAACCAGCCTCCGGGCCGACTTTTGGCGGCTTCGGTGCCGTAGTTCGTAGTATGCCGAGACACTATGCCCAAGATCGCGGGTTCGAACAAGGTCTAAGTCGTTGCATTTTTAAGAGCGTTAAAATCCCTCAATGCCTCCATTCGGAGGAAAGGTAAACCCGGCGGGCCCATGTTATAGATTTATAGCATGTAAAAGAACCTTCCACTAACTACAATTGTATGAAGCTAAATTTGTAGGTTGGTTTTGATTAACTTTCTATTAGTTCCAATGTTCGCCGTCAGGTGCTTGTTGCGGTGGCATCTAGTGACAAGGTTCGCAGCTAGGTGTTGTTGACGGTAGCACTTGGGAGCTAAGGTAGGAACTACTTGAAATTGATCGTCTGCAGTCCTTACCTGAATTACAGATAACACACACTAATACAACCATCACAATTAGTACCGGTTATCAGACAGACTCTACACACACCCAAAGTACACTGGGCTACATGACCGCGTTGTTGCAGCCTCTAAACTGAGGAACCAACCAACCATCTGGGCTGACTACCTTACCGATAGTCCGAGAAGCACTAAGTTCTTCGTTTCCATAACTCTTTTCTTATCCCTCTGTCTGGTTGTCCCGCAGCATAGCCTTGCTCGTTAAATCGTGCTGCACCACGGCCGCGAGGGCAGCTGCTGCAAGTCGGGAAATCGTAGGTTCGAATCCCGGCGTTGACAGCGGCTATCCTGAGCGTGGTGCCCCCCCCCCCACACAGTTCTTCCAGGCAGATGCCGAGTTCGTACCTTATTTAAAGTCCCAGGGTGCCTATCCCATCCCTGTACCTAATACAGCTACACACACTACTACATAAATACAGGTTATCAGACAACTTCAACACACACCCAACTACACGGGGCTGATGACAAAAATGGCCTAATGAATTAACAACAACCTGTATGTGGTGAGCATGAGTTCTTCAGTCATTTCGTGCCAGGTGTTACAACCTCTCGGCTATCACATTTCGCGTTCACAGCGTAGCTCCACTTGGCAAGATTGCTTCTGTTCTTACACATACTTGTCCTCGTCCAATTTAAGGTGCGCCAACTGGAATATGATAATTGATGCCCACTGACTGCTAATGTGTTCTAGAAGTTAGCTTTTTATTGCCTTTGTCATGACGGTAGAAATGAGTATTTTCTGGTGACATTTTTTGGCGAAGGAGTTTGACGTAAGTTTGATTTGACGTCAGCTCACCATATGGTGCCGAAATTGAAACACCTGTAAGCTTATACCGTGTCACAACTTTTCCTCTGGCTGATGCTCCTCGAGAGATTTGACTTCGAGCAGCGAGTGCTGTGTGGCATTAAGGCGAATGCCACTTCCAAGTTAACGCTCCATAAAGCCTTGCGAATCGCAGAGATATATTTAGAAGTGTTACGTATGTAGTTGATGCCCTTTATACTCGGTCCGGGGATCGATACCTTGCGCACGCCCAGTCCCGTATCTTCTTTGTGCCTGCTGGATCCATAGAAACAATTGAACCTGCTCCTCTTCTTCTTTTCTTATCAAAAGAACCAACTCATGTTGTAGAATTCCTAAAACCTAACAATTGAATACATGTGACAGGTAGTCAGTAATGACTTAGAAATGACGTGGGCGACAGTTGTATACAGTATTTGGCACACAGTTGAACCGAACTAGATGACCTTTTCTCCCACTCCTCTCGCCTAGATTCCTAACTTCTAAATCGATTTTAGTCGGAATTAAAGATGATGATGATGATGATTGTTGTTTTAAGGGACCTAACATCTAGGTTATTGACCCCTAATGGTTTGGGTGATAGTGAAAATGAAAGATAGTGGCACGAAACCTACTACTAAAACTAACTTAACAATTAACTTGCGTACTAGAAGAAGAGGAAAGATGAAAGCAATGGTGTTTGCAGATGATTTGGGGAAACAAGGAGGAGGTGGTACAGGAACAGTTGGACGTGTGGGAAGGAATAATACAAGGATATGGGATGAAATTTGGCATAAATAAGAGTGAGATGGTGATCACAACAAGGAAGAAGGAAAGAATCACAACGGGAATAACAATTGGTGGGGAACAGCTGAAGAAAGTGGAGAGTTTCAAGTATCTGGGAAGCCTGATACAAGATAATGGAAGAAACGATAGAGAAATAAATAAGCGGGGGAGCCAGGCAGAAGCATTTAGGAGGAGTGTGAGAAGCATGTTAAGGAGCAAGGATGTCCCTCAGAACAGCAAAAAGATCATATATCGGACGTACTGTGCCCGTTTAGACCGGAGGCCGCACGACCACATATGCATTTTACCAATAATCAGTCAGCACGAGAGTCAAAATATCCCGGGACGCCAGATGGGTTAAAGCTAATCGCAAAAACGACATCAAATGAAAAAAATGCTTTACTGATTTTTGGCTCAATGCAACAATAAGGATAGAAGGAGATTCAACTGGGCATAACACATCATGTAAAATTATCTCATTTTATTTTGAATTTAAAATTGACTGTAAAAATGCTCAAAGCAGCATCATTCACGTGTGGCGACCCACACTCCTATTTACACAATATACAGAAATTTTCCAAACACATTTGACAATTATCTTTGGAAACACAAGTCTGATTATTAGTCTGTAGACTGTGTTCCAAAATTATATCGATGATTCATGATTAAATCCAGTTCAAATTTAATTGTCTCTACTGGAAATATCGTAGTTCACTGTTTGAAATTTTTACATAATATTAACACTCGTAGAATAAATGTTCATAGAATTTTTAACTTTCACTTATTTTTCCAGTTTCAAAAAATATATTGTCCAAAAAATATTATTATTTCTGAATCAACACAAATTATGTACACACATTAATAACATCTGAAAAGTATTTGACCTTGAGCATAGCATCGAAGAACTGTGCGAAGCACAACAAAATTAATTGTTCTTCTGACATTAAACGTTTCGAGAAGTGACTCGATTATGAACTTCAAGTTCCTAACAAAATATATGTTTTCTGAATCATCAACTTGATCAATAAATTGTTGGACCATTCAACTATTCAACAATTTTCCACTTGGAATCATTATTATGAAAAATATTTATATTCATGGCCATTTTAGTAACTTTCACAACTTGCAATTCTTCGACAGAATGCGGAAATAAGAATTGTAGCTTCATAATAAATTCATTTAGTTCATGGCACTAGGATTGAAAATATCCTTCAAATTATTCGTGGTTATAGAATTATTTTTAATTGGCAGTGGTCCATTCTATTATTTGTGTAAGAACACAATATTCCAACAACAACGGCAAAAGTCTTCCTCTGAAGAAGAATAAAATACTATCATGACAAATCCGGGTTCTAGCAAAATCAAAGTCTAAATGGAATCCGTAAACAAGGTTGAAATAAGAACTGATGGTTTTTAAGAAATAACCTTCGGGTCATTCATACGACGCAATGTGTGGTTCCAATACTCCTTTAACACTGAGTCATCGAACCTGCTATTTGATTGATGCTCAAATAAAAACCTCCTCATTCCTGCGACTTAAACATGCGCACCTGGGAATGGCATTTCAACTACTCCACACACATAAATTTTCTTCCCAAAATTTATACAATAAATCAAGCCTCTGCTTGTTATCAACACTGGAAGATTAATAAACTTACAAGTTTATTTTATTTTACCATTCAGTTCAACCCGTGAATTTACCATACTCATGATAATCTTTATTTCACTTTCGAATGTGTATTTACGTCATGATTTTATATAAATACAAAAATATCCTATTTAACACAATTATCAATTGCTTCCCGTTTCATGCCTCTCCATGTTATCTGAAAACTATACTTTGCTCATTGCAAATATTAACTGTTCAACCAGAACTGTAATGTTGGTTGAATGCGGGCTTGCGCTAACCACTCTCCTTCGGAAAATCACCTGTTCCAAACTAGAAATGATTAAACTACTTCATAAGCTCTCTCTCAATACATATGATTATTAAAAAATATAAGATCCGAAAATTATTTAGAAAAGTTATGAAAATCATTATTATTATTATTAGTGAATTATTATTATTATTATTATTATTAGTTATATTATTTTAAATATATTTAATTATTATCTCATTATGTGAGAATCCACATGTTCGAATCTTCGAATAGGGAAAAAATATCCATTCCTCAACAAAAAATAATTTAACTTTTACAGTTACATCGACGGTTTTTCGTGACTTCCCAAAAATATGAAATATTCAAATAAATCCTCGTTATGCTCGGTCATCGATCCTAAACTGTTCTGAGTGCTGAAAATACTCAGAATAACTCTAATAAGTCTTGCGTAAATCATTGCAAGATTTAAATACGAAGAAAAATAAATGTGTTGGTCATCTGCAGAAAAAATAGTTCGTTCCAATTAGCTAGGCATAATATAAAGTCAAAATGTGGCTTACATTTCTTGATGGTCTTGAAGCGTAGTGAACCTGGTCTGTACCAGATTTATCCAGATACATGCCCTATCGGACAAGCTTGTATAATCCTTGTATCGGCCGCCATTATATACCCACAATTCGTCTAACACGACATAGTGGTAATATCTCTTGACGTTTGAAGTAACTGTTGATCCATTTTAATATTGGCTCCTGTCAAAACCATAGCCGTTCGCTTAAATGGGGTCAGATCTAAATGATCTATTCTCAAATATGTCAGTTGTAACATAACTCACGGTAATCGTTTCAGAACAAGAAAACACTGACAGTCTAACCAATCAACGGCTGTTCTGAAGATCGTTCCCTGGGCATGGCTTCACACCATCTATCATGCGCGAAGCAACATATAGTTTCCCATCGTTGGCTAATGAACAACACCGTGATAGACTGGCCTTCAATATACTGAAAGATCGGAGTGGTTATTAAGTTACAAATATGAAACTGACTGAATTGGACTAAAATATCCAAGAATTAGATTATTACTGGTCTGTGACAAAGTACTATTCTAGGCAAAGTCTAGCATATGTCCATGTAGAAATAAAAATATTTCACCAGTGTCTGTAGAAAAATACCAATCACCTCAGTGATTCTCTCTTCCGGAAACTTACTAAGTTCCACTTGTAGCGCAGCACTTTTGTGACTATCACAATTTTGAAAATAACTTCTGCGTAGATCCGGCAACCATGTGCCTTGGCTCAGCGTAGCGGCACCTTGCTAGGCAAGTGCTTGTTTCGAAGTGAGCTGAAGTTGCTTGCGCCGGCCGGCTTTTATTCAAAACGGTCAGGGTCACGCTGAATCAGCTGAAATCTGGAAATCCTCATATCTCTGGTATCCCTGGTCCGATTTACTTGATACTAAGTGCATTCTCTTTCATTTGGCCGTGCCAGTAATCTGATCCAAGTCTCAAGTCTCTACTCCATGGCTAACTATTTAATCAATAAATAGTCTCGACCTCTGCTACTACTTGCTACGTCACTTGACATGCTCTTGGCTGTATATTCTTTCCAATTCCTTCTGGAAGCAATGTAGCGCGATATTCAAATATCTCAACATTCAAAAGCGGCTGTAGCCTTTCCCTTGATATCTAGGTGTCTGAATCTTGGAATACCCATTCCTAGAGTTGGGCACAGTACTATGTCCCTATCCTGACGTATGCCTCGGAGACCTGGGTTATGAAAGGAAGGGAGAAGAGCAAAATACAGGCCAGTGAGATGAGGTTCTTGAGAAGCAGTATTGGAGCTACAAAGATGGACAGAATAAGAAATGAGAGGACCAGAGAATTAATGAAGGAGGAACCATTACAGGATGGTATAGAGAAATCTGGACTTAGATAGTATGGACATGTAAAACGAATGGAGAAGAGGATACCCAGGAGAGTGCACGAGACGAAGTGGGAAGGAAAGAGACCGAGAGGAAGACCGAGAGACAGGTGGCTGAAGGGGGTGGAAGAAAGCGTGAAGAAGAGAGGAGAAGTCTGGACAAGGGTGGAGGCTGAGAGATGGTGGGAAGACAGAAGACGTTGGAGAGGCTTGTGTCCCAAACAGACCCGGCCAGTGGCTGGAAACTGTGCAAGATGATGACTAGAAGAAGAAATGAATGGGGAAAAAAGGAAAATAAATAATGGACAGGAGGAAAAGAAATGCCCTCAATCCGCGAAGAATGAGGGTTGAGGGACTTGGAAGAAAGGAGAGCCATGAAATGCAGATAGGAGAGGGCTCGCCCCACAATCAGTAGAAAAGGGGGAAGAATCGGACACAGCTTAGGAATCCCTCGGGGTCCTCAACTCCTGAACTCAACCAGCCGTGAGCCCTTGAGGGTGTAGCACTATACAGGTTGCACCAGAATTGGTGGGACCACACACACCGTGGCTCCTTGAGGGCCTTGTGCAGAGGGCAGGAGATATCGTGAAAAGGAAAAGCAGGCTGATCCCTCGAAGAATGGGGGTATCAGGAAAGATGAGACAAGGGTCAATTAAGGCAGGAAACTGAAAGACTTCTTAGGCCTCTGATACCCTAATACCGTCGGGGTCGGAAGAGAACAAGTGTTGATCAAGTGAGGTTGACAGGAAAGGTAGCTGAAAGGAGCCCGGCAGGGCCCTGCGTAGCTAGTGCCTGTAGTATGTTCTATCCTGCTGCTCCCTTACGGGCAGTCTAAGAAGTAAGCCACAAGCGCGTGACGTCATGTCCTTGCCTCTCCCCACCTGCCACTCGCTACATGTGCGAGCGAGCTGTGTATAGTATGGCGTAGTGCCCTGAAAGCCTGGCAAGTGCTTTTAGGGCCGTATGACCTTGCCTCAAACTGTCAGCACTGTCTACGCTGGAACTCGTCAGTTCAGGCGCGCACGGCCAGCCCGTACCGACATGGTTTCGTAAAGCCGTTCTTATCTTCCCTTCATATTAATATTATTATTATAACACTATTAATATTAGCAATAAAATGATATTGGGTTCCAATAGACTACGTCACACACTGTTCCCGAGTACATTGAAAATGAATTCTCTATTATTGAATGGATTCATTGATAGCAAAATTAGGTCATTTATACTTAGGCTTACCCAAACTTGATGAGTGATTTAAAAATGTTGATGTTGATCCTCTCGCTTAATCGAAACGTACCACAAGCTTTCTCTTCTCTTTGAAGCCTATCGTTATCTCTAAACGACCTGTTTTGTTATGCCGAAGGTTACTTCAAATCTGATGGTGGGGTCCAGCATAAATCTTGTATCCTTCTTATGGCCAATAACATTTATTATGCCCATTGTATTTTTGCTTCTAACACGAGAAAGACACGAAAACATGGATCGCGTAACATTTCTGAAATGTTACAGCTGCATCTTAGATCTATTTCGGTGATTCCTAACGTTTGTAGTAAATCCCCTTCTTAATTATGTTTTTTGAACGTGAGCTAGGGTATCAGGCACTCCGCAGTGTTTGCAGCATACAGAGTCCTGGCTACGCCCATGGAGGTCTCACACAAGAGCATCCTTTGCTTCCACCTATTTGTACTAGGCTACTCCCTTTCATGTCTACTTCTGGATTAGTCAATCTCCATAAAATATGGTGATTGGATAGTTTCTGTACTTTCGCAATCAACCTGCAATTTCATTTTGTGTTTACCATAGATCCGCTTCAGTCTTAAGTATCGGTTATTTATATTCCCTTGGTTCCTAAATAATTAATCACCGTCTTCATCGTTATCACCATTTACATATCAACACCGTCCTGACAACCTCCTTCGTTGTACGAGCACAAATTACGCACTATGTCATCATGTCTTCTAGCAATGCATGCTCTCTCTCTGGTACAGTCTCCCTACATGATGCTTACTATACTTTGGATGTTCATTCACTTAAAATTTCAAAATTAGCTTCGAGGTTTTCCTATTCCCAGAACTTAGAATGCAATAAAAATCAAATGTCTTAAATACCATATCTGGATTAGCCTAGATATACATATGCAATTGGATTAACTCATGAGGGCTACTTATAGCATTGGCCTTTGAGAATATTTTACGGAAGCTATTCTAACAACTCTACGCAGTGATGTGCTCTCAATTCGAATTGCAGAGTAAGAATGTATAAAAAAGAAAACTCGTGCCCACTGGCCTGGCGCAAGTCCTCGACATGAGCACCGCTTGGATGATTTACGTATCATCGATACAATTTCAGTACCCCAAACCGAAATTCAATTTCGTGGCAGGACAGGGAATCAAACCCGGACCACCGGGGCGACAGCCAAGAACGTTAGCCGCTACACTACAAGGTGGTCTCTTTCATTGTCAGCGCAATCAATTGCACGATACCATGTAATTTCTTCACTGGGCGAACTATAATAGTACACATTTCTTCGTATTTTTGGCATTGCATAGCCCCTGGTAAGTTAGGAAGACGGTTCGCGTACCATAACCCTAAAGTCGAATAGTTCCAAGAACTAACAAACAAAACAGTCTTAGGCACTCCACCGAAAGAAATACAGACAAGCTGGTAGAAAGACAGACAACATATTTTGTAATTTTTCGAGCAAAATAGGCTAATTGTTATATAATGAATAGCATTCTTGGTCTCCATAGTGTTGAAATAATGAATATTGTCCTAAAACTTGAAGGTTTGAAGGATTTCGTGTCTTCTTGCTTATTTTGCCGTATATCTTATGTGTAGGTAAATCCCACGAGGTATTTTTTCAGGCCATGTTGAATATAAGAATTCTTTTTTTTTTATCGTTTACCCTCCAGGGTTGGCTTTTCCCGCGGACTAAGCGAGGGATCTCACCTTTACCGCCACTGGTAGTGTCCTGGAGCTTGGGACTCTGAGTCGGGGATACAACTGGGGAGTGTGACTAGCACGTTGCCCAGGCGGCCTCACCTGCAAAGCGAACAGGGGCCTGATGAAGAGATGGGAAGAGTGGGAAGATTAGGCAAGGAAGAGGGAAGGAGGCGGCCGTGGCCTTACGTTAGGTACCACCCCGGTATTTTCCCGAAGACGAAGTGGGAAACCACGGAAAACCACTTCGAGGATGGTTGAGGTGGGAGTCGAAACCCCTCTACTCATTTGGACCACCCGAGGCTGAGTAGACCCCAATCCAGTCCTCATACCACTTTTCAAATTTCGTGGCAGAGCCGGGAATCGAACCGCGGAAGTCCTGGGTGGCAGCTAATCATGCTGACCACTACACCACGGAGGCGACTTGAATATAAGAATAAAAGACATAAATGACCTTAGATTGCGACGGAATATCTTTCATTTTAAAATCCTGATGAATTTACTAACGCATAAAAAGGTGGTATATTGGCTTTCACGGCCGGTGAATTAAAACTCAGCATTCTTCTAGGTTTGTGCCGTGTCTTGTGTGGGATTTCGCCTAGGACACCAAGCTGGCTCATCGGCGGGCTCTTGGTGTCCCCGCCCGGACCCCCACAGGAGTGACGAACTGCGCGCCACCTCCCTTTATATTAGGTGCAACTGCACCACTTGACTGCGAGAACTAAAAGCTCAAGCAGCCTTAACCTCCCTATGAAGGCTTCCAAAAAGATGGTATATTGGCTTTCACAGCCGGTGAATTGAAACTCAGCTGAGTTTTACTAACGCATGTTTCTCGAACTCACATATCCCTGAAGAGCATCAATCTAGTCATTTGGTGAATTCAGAATCTTGTTATTGAAATACAGTTTTATAGTCCTAATGTAGTTTTTTTGGTTTTACCCATAATTATTCCGGTTGCTATGAGGTAGGGGATGTGGTGAGACAGTTTCCTTGTGGGAATGATTTCATGACGCCAATCTCATGAGAGGAGTTAATGACAAATAAAATTAATGAGGTAATGTATGGAGTGGCTGTGTGTGGTCTTTCGAGTTTGGAGTAGTCTGACCATGCACGTTAACGTGTTTAGCTACCTCGGCTGGTTTGTGACATTATGTCAACAAATTAAAAAATGTATTTTAACTCTTCTGATTCCATACCGGCCCCTGATTCTATTTTAGGACTATTATATCTCGCTGCACCTGCTACATCACCCAAAAAGTATGCAAATTTCTGTATCCTTGCTGCAGATCTGGTTCATGTGCGTCCAAATATCATGTCTTATATGTCTACGGTTTGATTCATTAATGTGTGACTCTCCCACTATGCTATTTTTGTCCTCCCCACGTTATGAGCACGGCAGACCACACGCATATGCCACAATGTTGGCTCTAGTGCGCCTAGTGTGCAGGCTCCGCGCTCAGTACTAAACGTACTTCAGTACCCGGTCAAATGGACAGTGCTTGTGCGACTAAGCGCTGCAGTGCTAGTGTGCTGTCGTGCTGCACTGCTCAGAACTGGACCGAGTTGGGCTGCGCTCGGCCGGCACGAGTAAATTTCCCGCTAGCACTGCTTCACCTTGCCCATTGCACGGCCCTGGAGCCCGGCACAAGTAAGTGGAAGCAATGATGTACTCAGCTGGGGTTCCGTGGTCGCCAACCCACGTCCAACAATTTGTGAGCCCCTGGGGTGACTAAAGAATTCCCAGCAATGGATTTTTCGTTGTTAAACTTTGGGAGGGAAACATATCTACATTCGAGGTTTGCCTCGAACAACTATTGAATGTTAGGTTCATCTGGGCAGGATGTAATTTAAGGGGCTGTATAAACAAAGAAATAGTGAGGAATAGCTTTTTAAGTTCGTCTGGAGTGGTCAAAAAAAAAGGTTCATATTGCAAGCTTATGTATTTGTGGACCAAATATGATACACGTGCTTTATCCGATAGCTGTTTTATTTATTTATTTATTTATTTATTTACGAGGCGTATGGCATTACACATGATACACAATAATACGGGGCACGTCCAGATAGTAAGTTCCGTTTGGTAATAAAATTAAATTGTGTACAGATACAGAAAAAATATTTATTGCACAACATTCTACACTTCTTAAACTACTTTTCCACATAACTGCCGAACATTTGCAGGCATTTGTCATAGCGTGGCACAAGTTTTTTGGATACCTTCTTCATAGAAGTTTGCCGCCGACCGTAAACGAGAGTGAAGACTCCCCTGTAAGATATCCTACCGTTTTGCCACCACTGTTAGGCAAATTGTGTGCTTACCAGGAGAACTGCATATGTTTAGGAGTTCTCCTGACCACATACGCAATTTGCCTAACAGTGGTGGCCAAACGGTACGATATCTTACATATATCACTCTCGTTTACGGTCGGCGGCAAACTTCTATGAAGAAGGTATCCAAAAACTTGTGCCACGCTATGACAAATGCCTGCAAATGTTCGGCAGTTATGTGGAAAAGTAGTTTAAGAAGTGTAGAATGTTGTGCAATAAATATTTTTTCTGTATCTGTACACAATTTAATTTTATTACCAAACGGAACTTACTTTCTGGACGTGCCTCGTACTAACAAGTACATACAAGCACAGATATCAATCTTATGTCCAGTCCAGGTTCGATGGTGTAGCACTGAAAAAGTCGTTAGCGTCACCAAGTACGCTCTTAGTTTGCAATCTTCGACAATATGCCTGATGATCTGGTTCGATGAACCGCAATCACAGCAGCGGTTTGGCCACTTCCCCCATTTGTGCAGGTTGTATGCACGAACACCCATGTCCGATAACAGTGTACGGTACAAACAAACCAACAAAGAAACAAACGTGTTAACTTGAGTTGGCATAAGAGCCAATGTCCAAAAACGAAATGTCGTCATACAGCAATGAAAATACATCAGCATGCAATATGCAAAACTTTTTTTTGGCCAGTGTAGTGAAACACACTGTGTGTTTATGTATCAATTATCATAGGAATAGGTTTATACTCCAGGAATTTGGGACATCTGTGATGATGTGTAGATAGAGGCGGGAAAAAGTATGTTGATCCTTTAAAGTTGTGTATTTCATTGCAAAAATATATATTTAATTTTATTAATGCAGCCAATGGCCATGTACTTTTCTTTTCAGGACGGGTCAGGGAAGGGATATTGGAAGGAAATCGGTCATGGACTTATTGAAAGGAACCGTCCCGGCATTTGCCTGGTGGTGAAAATGGGAAACCACGAAAACCATTTTCAGGACGGCCGAGGTGGGATTTGAACCCACGCTCTCCCGGTGCCAGCGATATTTCATAACCTAATTGGACTATGCACTTGTAAATTCGCCAGAATTCTTTAGATGCACGAGTATGTATTCTTGAATGAACCTCTGTGGCTATATTTTAAAGTAACACTGAAGGGTTTTGAGCTGAAATTCCAGCAGGAAAAAAATATTACAAAAAGTTAAAATCTGAAGTTTATGTAACAGTGTTTCAGATGCTTATAGTGCCTGGGGATTGATTATCGTGTTGTAATGTCGTTATTATTATTATTATTATTATTATTATTATTATTGAAAATGCAAATCCACTGCCTGCTTCCAGTCTCCGACCGGGTCAGGAATGGAATGAATGAAGCCCCCATCTAGCGGCGAGGATACGAAGTGTGCCGGCTGCCGAAGCCTGTCGCACTCCTCTGGGGCATATTATTATTATTATTATTATTATTATTATTATTATTATCTAGAGATATGCTAATCCACAAGTTTTACCCGCACAGTGTCTGCCGACTGGAATCACTCCTGATCAAGGAACCTGTACGAGTACGTAATCAGAACACCCTTGAACCTGTAAGGAACAAGAAACAGGCTTATCGTTAAATTTCAGCATTTTCTCGAGAAGTGTGTCGTGTCTTGGGTTTGGTTTTAATTGACTGGCCGTGAAAACCAATATACCAAGCTTATCGTTGTCGTTAACAATAGTGTTAAGAGTTTCCAAATGACAAGGAGAGGTTCGAGTTCCATAATTCGCATTGCAGCTAGTTATTCGCCTGTAAATAGATTCCTGCAAATAATGACAACTATAAGAACAGTGATTTACGGCTGGAAACAGCATCTGCAGACGAAACTTATGACATATTTAGATGCTAGGCGTGAGGTATGTTTGCCTCGTGGAGGTCACTAATATTGTATTCCAGAATTCACTAGGTCATCGTGAAGTGTGGGGTAGATTTTTTTTCTCTCAACATTGAACTAAGTCATGGCTTCTAAATTCCTCATAAAAAATCACCAAAATTATCACCACTCCGCAGCCCAAGCACCCACATAAATGATACTCAACACCGACCAATGACAGCCCGCCATTTCCCCATCACATACCATTGGGTAACATGCCCGACGTCCAACCAAACTTTCCCATAATACCGGTTAAACCAGAATCTACATCCCTCTTTTTACACAAATTTGCCAAAATAACACCTCCCTAATCGTTCAAACACACTCATAAAACAACTTCTAACACTGTCCAATCACAGCCCACCATTTCTCCAACCGATACAATCTGCAGTTAGTAGCGAAATCAGTTTTTTTTTTCTCTTATGGCTTACTACTAACTGCAAATAAAGACCACACACACTATTCTCACACCTGATAAGGGATCCCAAAGCACAAATTCCATTCTTAACATCTGGTACAACTAGGGGAGTACTGTTTAGCCATACGAACATCTATTGGCGACCGTTTACAAGCCACTTAGCAGCTTCTACTTCTCAACACACCTTGAATGTTGCTGCTGTCTTATTGTTGTATATTCCACCAGATGGCCAGCTGAATGGACGGGTCTAAATGTCAGACTCGTTTGCCCAGAAAGCTGGCATAACTGAAAAACTGCGTGGTAATCTCAATCCAACATACATAATCTCACCTCATTACAAAATATCAACTCCTAATCTGTAGGTGCAATTTAACTTCGCACATAAATACAACCTTTTCTAACTTTTTTAAAAAAATATCTATCTGAACAGGGCAAAAGGAGCAATGTGCTGAAGAGCTCGTTTCCACGTATTAACCTGCGTACAAGATGAGTGAATTTGATTCAGAAGGTTTAGTGAATCGTCCAAGATTCCTGTAGAAGCAGGAAGAAAAGAAGGGACGTAAACACCATAATATATTAATATCCCTTTGTAGATGATATATTCTGAAACTCATTATGTCTGGTGTTTTCCAGAATCGAAATAAGTGACATAGTTAACTTTTGGAAATAACTTTGCATTCTAACATTGACTTCAAAACAGGGTTTAGCATTGCTTCTAATATTACTGTGAAATGTTCATCTTATGTCACAATGAAGTAATATTACCTAAATAGGCTACGGTTCAAAAAATCAATTTCCTGAAACATCAATATGTTTGAATTGGTTAATTTTTGAAACGAGTTCAATTATTGTAGATGGCATAATGTTGTGACAATATTAGTAGATGGAATACGCTGTCTACACGAAGTGTAAATGTACCACTGTTCTTTAATACACGTTGCGTTATAAGTTATGTTGTGCGTCGCTGACTAACGATGTGAAGATTTGGGATGCTGAATTGTCACAGTCGACAGACAACGATCAGCTCATGCTGCCAATGTTCATGTTAAATTTTAAGTGCCGGTTTCAATGTCTGCAAATTAATGGCTAACATGAGTGATGTCAGTGAATACACCCCTGATTTAACCCAAAAGCAAGAATTATGTACTGTACTATAAATCACCATGTTTGTAATAATGGGAGAAAAATGGCGTTCTTACATCAACACAGCCTCAACGATAGCTTGTAGTGGGGATGACCATTGGTGTTTAAAGTGACGAAAAGGGAGGCAAGGAAGCTTATTCTACCTAGAAAGTGACGAGCTCGCAGTAATGCTACCTGCAGAGAAGAATTTTCCGGAATATTAATTGAAGACTGATGTAGGTCAGTATTGAGCCTCTGTTGTTTACCTTATTTAGGCTGGGTGTGTGGCTCAGCGTTAACGTTCTCGCTTGCTGTGCCCAAGGTTGCAGAATTGAATCCTGGCGCACTCAGCTGTCATTGGAGGGTGCGTAAATGCGAGAGAGCCGTGTCAAGTAATTTACTAGCACGTTAAAGATCCCCTTCGAGTCAAAATTCCGGCACCACGGTGTCGTGTCTCTAAAAGCTGCAGTAGTTAAGAGACGTAAAACAAATATTATTACCACCTTGCAGTATTTAATCCGTTGAATAGATACTCCTTTTATTTGTATGATGAAACACGGCCTATGCCATAGGGAATAGTTCAACATGTGACGTGGCGGACACGCTAACTGTGTTCTCATGCCTCATTTTACCACTTTTGAACAAAAGCCCTCCTTGTTGAGTGATTGGCAATCTTGAGCGACATGTTAATCATTCTGCGTGGCCAACCAAATGGAATTGTCACTTATGACAGTCGTGGGCTGCAGGGGATCATTAATTTCACTAATTACGGGGAAATCGTACTCTTGTTACATTTCTCTCGACAAAGTGGCTTTCGTCTGCACTAGGACACATATTAAATCTACTAAACCTTTTCCTTTTTATGATAAAAAGAAGTAGACATAACTTATATGATGAAGAATGCACATCTTTATTATAACGGGATCGTGAAAACAAGTAAAATAGTGCAGTGTTGAGCCAAAGACGGGGTAGAGGTTCGAGACGGAAATAATTCATTGATTATATTCAAATAGGAACTTCATGGAACTAGTTGTTCTCATGGAACTAGTTGTTCTCACCAAAGATCTGCGTGTATTGATGGATAAAGGTCTGCTTATAGTGGTGTGGCGCCGGTTCTATATCGACCGCCACCCGCATTCCTGGCTGATGGCGGGCAAGAGTTACTAGCTCTATGCTTGATTGATGAAGACGGGGCCAAAAACTAGCTCGAAACTGCGAACAGTGAGTGATGCCAATCTTCTAAGTAGGTCGAAGAGAAATTGTGGAATCTTCGTCAGCTCCGTAGAATTTAGTGTTATTAACACCTTTGTCAGATAAAATGTTGCCTTTGCTTGTCATAAAGGACATGTTTTATATTTGTTCCATATCGCAATTCAGAAATGGTTGTCCATATGTATGGTCTTGCACCAAGAAAGAAGTACTGGTTTCAAGTGCCCCGAAAAAAGAAATATGGGTGCCTCACTAGATCCCATGTTGCAGGATGATTTGCTATTTACTTTTGCGAACAGTGTTTGCTTACTCCGTCACACAAAAAGAAAACCTCAACTTTTCCACGTTCTAGGTAATTATGATGAACAGTGCTTGACACGGTGGGTGAGTGGTTACCGTGTCGGACTACCAACCCCCAAGCTTGCAGGTTCGCTCCTGGCCGTGGTAAGTGATTTTTTTGAAAGGAGACTAAAATCTCGGCACTCATGTCATCCGTTGTTGGCATGTTAAAGAACCCATTTGAATTCAGTGGGCCGTGTTCATAATGGCAAAATTAATTTCGAGATCTTCCGACAACACAAAGTTTCTCCTTTCTCTACTAGAAAGCGCTACAGTATCAAGGAGCTTAGATATCTAACCTCCTTGACTTTCATAGCGCTCCGAGAAACGACAAAAAATCGACACGCAAGCTGCCCTCTGGGCGACAAATAACAAATCTTTCACCCGAGGCCATACGATATTATTATTATTATTATTATTATTATATGGTGAATAGTGTTAAAGAATGTTCTTATTGTGACTAAATGAGATAAGAGGTCAAACGTCTCGTAATATACTATACGGGACATAGTAAGTAATCCTAATGTTCGGTATGTTGTTAGTTACGCCATATTTCTTTGGAACCACAACAGATAACGATGACGTAAAAACCGCCTCTAGGCCGAGAGGGCTAACGCGCTAGCTCATGCTTCACTGGCACCGGGGGTGCGTGGGGTTCGTATCCCACCTCGGCCGCCCTGAATATGATTTTCGTGGTTTCCCATTTCCACCACTAGGCATATGCAGGGACGGTTCCTTTCAACAGGTCCACCAAAATGCCTTCCCTGACCCTTTGATAATTAGACCCAAGTTAGCGGTCGGCTCTCACCATCCCCAGTGGCATCTGCTGACAAAGTGTGTTCACCTCTAAGACACCGTCCTTACGACGGTAGAGGAAAAGGTCCCTCCTAGAGTCTGTAGGTGAAGCTGAGCTGGGAGGATAAGCGATAAAAATCAAATAACAAGAAAAAAGATTGATCATCATTGGAAATTATTTGACAAGTCTTCAAAAGCTGCCGCTTCTGAGGCTCCAACAGCACCATACCAGAACATTGAACTTTATTCTGTGGAGTGTTATGAGTTATGACTATCTTTTGCCGGTTAATAAAAATGTAAAAAGTGCTCGAATCTATACTCCTGAGATGTAAGTCAGCTATTTATTTTTGGTATGTATTCTTTATATATGTTAAGTTTGTTTCACATAATTTGAGGGGTCAAGGAATAGTTCCTATTCACATTACATTTACATTACGTAAAATCTTATCTAGACTGGGCCTTCTTACTAGTTTTGTACAATATCCTTGCACCATATTAGTAGATGCTGTCAAATACTTGGGCAAATCAGTGTTAACTTAAGATTTATTTTATTTCAAACCTTCCTTAGGATTTTCAAGCAGACTACTGAAAGCATTTGACAAGAAGAAGACTTGTTAAATTTTGATAAATTCTGAAATTTTTTGTGAGGTGTTAAATTTAAAGAAAATTGGCTCGTTTACAGCTCCTATGACTTGATTCTATGGCATCAGTGGGCTCCTCGGCGTCCGTAAATTAAATAAACCAAAATTAATAAATAAAACAGTTGGAGGCAAACTCTTCGTGGTGTTATTCTGAAATGGCTACAATTTATTTCTCTCAGTTGTCTCGGGAAGTGAAGGGGTGATAACGTGCGTGCCATTTCAAACACCCTTGTCCCTAAACTCTCCTACTGTCAAACATTCTTCAAACAATGGTCTTGTCGCAAATTGTCGAGGGCAGATGGCTCCTTAAATACATGACAAGTCTTTCCCTAAGTACCGTTCCAACAAAGGCTAGGGTGAGTTGCAGAAGGGAAGACTAAGGAACATCAAAATACTGAAGGGGTGAAAAAGAAGCAGCACACTTCAATGGAGATGGAGGGTTCTTGACAAGCTCACATCATTATTTGGGGGATGCTTGAATGCGTTTCTTAATGGCATGGACACAATACAGGCGAAATAATTCACATTGAAAAACAATAAATATATATAGGTTCAAAAAATGTAGCCGGAAGAAATCAGATACCCATATTGACGAAAGCCACATGGACGAAGTAAAGAGGATATAAAATGTAAGTTAGCACAGTGTATGAGGGCTTTTGAGGTCGCTAATACATTCATTTCCATTAGAGACTGTTTAGACTTTTAACGTCCAGTCGAATCGGCAGGCCTCTGTTGGCGAACAAGTAGTCTCCATGATCCCCTATTAGCAGTTAGTACTGCGGCCTCCTCTGCTTCTACACCTTTCATTCTGAAATCGTTTGAAGAGTGAATCTACGTATCGCCTCCTCTATTTTTTTTATCTCTGGTTATCTTGGCTGCTATAGTAGAACTCATTAATCTCTTAATTTCTTCACCCCCATTCTCATCACTTGATCCCACCGTCTGAATCGGCTCATACGAACAGCTTCATCTAACGTCTTCATTTCTAACTTGAGCTTCATCTTTTCATTGAGTATCCTACCATTGCTCTCTATTTGTTCCTCGTATCATCCAGATTATGTATGAGATGTCCGGAATCTATCCAGCTCTCATTTTAATACAGTAAGGTCGTTATAGGTACTGAGTAATATGTGAAGAGTTTCGTCGTTACACTAAAATCTTTCGTGCTGAATACAGTAGATTGCAACTGAAAACTCACTGCATTGTCATTTTTACACCTCGACTCATATCTTTCACTATATTACCTGTTTCAATTTAGTTCTTCCTACCTGAAAATGTATTTTCTTGTGTTTCTTTCCTACCGACATCGTCTTCGTTTTTGAAATACTGATAGTGAATCTGAATTTTGTTTTCAAAGAAATGGACTGCACATTTCAGATTGTACTAAATTTGTAAGTTATATTTTATCGTGTAAATTAAATATTCAGAAATGTATTTCCAATTTCAATTTATTAATCCTCTAGAATAGGGTTTGTCAGCAGCACTAGAACTCAAGCCAGCCGTGCGGTGATAATGTTTCTGCGAGTCGGCTCATAAAGTCTCTCCACACACGATTTTTCTCAATATTGCCATGCCTACTTCATTTGGAGAGCTAACTTAACGGTTCAGCCATCACAGAAACACAGTTGTCAGACTAAAGTTCCACACACACCAAAGTACACGGGGCTGACCACGATGTCCAAGTCCCTCAAATTAATCATGTGTGAAGGTCCGGAAAGTTCTGACTGCCACAGACTGGCTTAGTGAAGTGGTGTGTTTGCCAGCCAGGTTGCCATGAGCTCGAATTGGGCAGTTTGTCGAAGCTTGCTCTAGAAGTACTGCTCGAGTCCAAGCTGCGTGGACCTGAGAGGAATGTGCATCGCAGACTATTAGTAGTGGTGGTAACGAGTGATGTGGTTTATCGGTCCTTGCGTAGTAACAGAAACAAATACATTAGTCGGGTGACTCAGTACTCATTCCCAACGCCACACTGGTTTCAGAAAAGATCCATGTTAGCAGTATTGGAATAGACGAGAATGACAGGTAACACGGCGGGCTGTCGACAGGCTTCTCAATTCTCGCCTGCTCCTACCCTGCCTCTGCTCTTCATCCCACACGTTCACAGAGCTTGGAACCGAGCAGTACATAAAAATAATATGCTAGTCAATGCCACACATACGCAACATTTTGTTGTAATCTGAGATTGCGGCTTCGGTGGCGTAGTCGGTAGCATGCTGAGCTTCTATGCCCAAGATAGCGGGTTCAAACCCGGCCGAAGCCGTCGGATTTTTTAAGAGCGTTAAAAATCCCTCAGTATGCCTTCCTTCGGAGGGAAAGTAAAGCCGGCGGTCTCATGTCATAGATTTATGGCATGTTAAAGAACCTTCCACTAATTGCACCTGTGTGAAGCTAAATTGGATAGGTTAAGGATGTAAACAACGCTCTTAGGTTTCTACGTTCGTTGCCAAAAGATTACTGCGGTGGCGTCTAGTAGCTAAGTTCTGAACTTGGCCTAGTAGTCGTTGACGGTGGCGCTTGGTGGCAAAAGTAGGAACTATTTTAAAAATACTACGTTGCAGTACATAAATTAAAAAAAAAAACAGATAACACACACTAATACAGTCATCACAAATAACACCGGTTATCAGACAGATTCTACACACACCCAAAGTACACGGGGCTGCATGACCGCGTTGTCGCAGCCCCTAAACTTAAGAACCAACCAATCTGAGATTAATCGGAGGGGCAAGTCGATTGATGGACAGATATACGCATGCTAATTATCATTTTCCTACTCTCAGCTAATTTTTCATTAGATACGTAGGCTAGCAACTCATTTCTGTGCGGAAGATCTCTAAAAGTAAGCTTTGTCGGAACATTTGGAATTTTTGGTTAAAACTTGGTATTTATCCCGGATAAGGTGAATAATGACCAATTATACCCTCGGTTTGAATGTTGCCTTTTGTTGTTGTTACGGATTGGCGTCAAAACTACAGGAACAAATCACATGAAAATTCGTTGGTAGAAGGCACCCCCCCCCCCCCAAAAAAAAATAAAACTAGGCTTCAAATTATTTATCACAAGTGCCTCATGAGGACGGGCTGATTTTTTGGAAACTGAAATCCCAAACATCCCCGTTAAAATTAGTCTAAAAAGTTGTAGGCAACAGTATGTTTGATCCTTCATGTATCTTGTTATTTTATCATACGACGCATAATAAGGGAGATATTTATTAATTTAATCTTTTGTCCGTTTTTTTTTAGTTCTATTTCTTCATACGAAGTGAGATTTTAAGTTAAGTCTTTGTGATAAATATAATTTGAATTAATTTTTTATTGACGCTTATGGACGAAATTCGTTATTTAATTTTGAGTCAGGTGGCTTCGGTGGCGTAGTTGGTAGCATGCTGAGTTTCTATGCTCAAGGTCGCGGGTTCAAACCCGGCTCCTGGCTGTGAATTTGGCTACTTGACGCCACCGCAACCGGCACCAGGTGACGAGCGTTGGAACTTAAAAGAGCTTTAATCAAATCTAACCTACAAATTTAGATTCACACAATTGTGGTTAGTGGAAGGTTCTTTTACATGCCATAAATGTATGACATTGGCCCGCCGGCTTTACTTCCCCTCCGAAGGAAGCCATAGTGAGGGATTTCTAATCCTCTTAATAAATCTGACGACTTTAGCCGGGGTTGAACCCGCGATCTTGGGCATAGAAGCTCAGAATGCTACCAACTACGCCACCGAAGCCGCCTAACCATGTTTAAACGGAAGTTTTGGTAATACAGTACCGTGAATTCATTTCTTCTTTGGGCGATTTATGGACTCCGGTGCTTGTGTTTTAGCTGTAGGCTACTTGTCTGTCTTTTCCGGTGTTCTTGGTGGATTGTTGAGCGGCTGCTTTCGTGCTGAAATATTGAGATTTCTGTTTTTTATTTTCTTTCATTTTCTTGCTCAACTCTATCTTCCGTTCCTCGGACCATTTTCTGGGCGCGTTCTGGTGAACTTCTGTAATGGATGTGAGGAAAGTTCTGGTTTCAATTGTTAAACGGTACAGCGACTTATATTTTTAATTGACTCGTGCTGAATATTAAGTTCAGCAAGATCCTTCTCAACTTGTTTGATCCACAGGGATCCAGTGGCTTTACCCTTGTTGGCTACTTTGAAGTTCTTACAGGACAAGCTGGGAGTCTCCTTCTTATGGCATTTGTGAGGTTTTCCTGGTGTTGATCATAATTTGGTTTGTACCATCGCCTTCCATCTGGTAAGATTTACACACGTCTTTTTTTTATGGACCATAGGTAGGGGTTGAAAAAAATTGTTGAAATTCCTTCGCTACTCTGAGGAACGGCGGCTTCGGTGGCGTAGTTGGTAGCATGCCGAGTTTCTATGCCCAAGATCGTGGGTTCAAACCCGGCCGAAGGGAAGTAAAGCCGGCAGGCCCATGTCATAGAGTTATGGCATGTAAAAGAATCTTCCACTAACTAAAATTGTATGAAGCTAAATTTGTAGGTTAGATTTGGTTAACGCTCTAGAAGTTCCAACGTTCACCGCTGGGTGCCGGTTGTGGTGGCATGTAATAGCCAAGTTTACAGCTAGGTGTCGTTGACGGTAGCATTTGGTAGCAAAAATATCAACTGCTTGAAATTGATCGTCTGCAGTCCTTACCTGAATTAGATATCGCATACTAATACAGCCATCACAATTAACACCGGTTATCAGACAGATTCTACACACTCCCTAAGTATACGGGGCTACATGCCCGCGTTGTCGCTGACCTAAACTGAAGAACCACCAACACTGAGGAACTCGAATCATGGATAATGATTTTCACCTCAATGAGATGCGGGTAGTATGTGCGCGCGCCCGCTTAGGGGTAAGGTGCGCGGGAGGCCGTCACACTTGCGTCACGCAAATTCTGGCTTAACCCCGCCAGCGCCAGCCAAAAATCATATGCATGTTAAAACTCCCTCGTATTTCAAGTTATAAGAGGGTTATCTTTTCCTAACTCGTCTTGATAATTTCGTCACGTGTGGAATTGCCCGGATTCTAAGTCTCTGTGGAATTTAAGAGAAGTATTCGGAAGGCCGGAGTGGAGACATCCCGTCTGGAGAGCTTGTGAAGCCGCTTTTGTGCCAGAGGGAGTGCTTGGTGAATTATCAGTTACTCTTGTAGTTAAGTATTCATCCCCGTGTAGTGGCGCACTGAGACCAGAAACACGCCCCAATGATCGATACTCTCACTGCATTTGCTCTCTAACTTTACACTCAATCGAGATCGGACTCTCGATGGTTTAATACAAATCCTCGACGATCAACTTACAGTAGTGTGGTGAATTTCCTCATTGTTTTCAACATATGAACAGAAGGAATTTACTACCTCGTGATGTATACTCTGTGAGCTGCCTGAATAGGATTGACAGTTCTCGCCTCGCCAGGTGGTCAGGGAACAAGGTTGCCAGACAGTTACAACAACAAGCGATCCCACTGTACAAGCTAGAGGTCCAGCTGACCAGGCACTGACGCACGTGGGCTGTAATATTGCAACGCAGAGTATTATGACATCAACTATGCGAACATGGATTGGTCAAGAGGCAGAGGGGTGATGACTGACGTGGAACTTCCGGCCAAACGTCAATCCTATTCAGGCAGCTCACAGAGTATAGTGGCTAGCATTCTTGGCTGTCGCCCCTGGAGATCCCGGTTTGATTCCCGGCTCTGCCAATAAATTTTAATTTTGGTCTGAAGGTTGGAACGGAGTCGACTCCGCCTCGTGAGGCAAAACTGAATGTTCGATTCCCATCTTAGCCATCTTGGTTACCGTGGTTTCCCACGTCTACACCAGGCACATAACTGGATGGTTCCTAACTTAATACCACGGCTGCCTCCTTCCCCAACCCTCACCTAGATTTCAAAGACACACACACCCAACTACACGGGGCTACATGCCCCAATGTCCATAAATCACTCAACAACAGAAAGAATTAGCTGACTACATACTAGGTGTGTTCATAGAGTAGGATAACAGTAAATAAAGTAGTTTTCTAATCCGACCTAAATTTTTAGATACTGGCGCTGGCGGGAAGAGTGAAACCTTGGTTAGACTTCAATTTTTTTCATTCTCGGCTCTCCGACTTAGCAGACATTGGTTCGCTAGCACCTGTGTTCCTGTGTAGTGAAATATTTTTGACATGTTTTAAGGAGCTTGCATGTGAAATATCTACGTCAGAATATCTACCTTTTGCGAGGCAGTGAGCCACCCCACGTGTCACGAAAGCAGTGTCATGTCTGTGGGATGTGTAGATCGTGCAGTTGTCTTACTCCCCGGGTGATTTGAGGGCCTCTTGTAAACCCCATCACCCTGTGTATTACATAAATAATTTGTATCCTAGTTTGTGTGCAGGAGTTTCGACGCCAAACCTTATCAAATGGTCTCAATTTAAACTGGGGGTTCTATCTGGTCTTTACACACCTAATTCGACAAGAAATTCAAAATGTTCAAAAGTAAAGCTTATAAAGTATACCGCGCGGCGTCGTGCGTTAGGTGCAGTGATCGAAGTTTCGAATGCGGCCACCCTTAGAGTGGTTTCGCCCCACTCCCTCGAGGCAATTGCCAGGATGGTACCGAGGCATCTACTTTGATCCTAGGCAATTACTCTTGCATGCACTATTAGTCACCACAAACGCAGGTTATCAGACAAATTAACACACACGGGACTGACGACTAAGTTATCCTACACCCTTAAAGAAATGAACTCATAAAAAAATAAAAAATAAACAATCTTGACTCAAAACCATACAGCGGTATATATTTGCCTGAACAGCCTTGCGTCTCTGGCAGAGGCATCGCATGTACTCGGGTATTCACATGTTTCATTTAATTCTTCTGCTGTGTGATTGGCACGAGAATTGGTGCAAGCCAGTTCGTGTCCACGAGAGCTTGCGTCAATTGGGAGGGCATTCCAAACTCGCCTCAGGTATGCGAGGAATGTCCAAATCAATACTGGGCCGGAGACTCCTTGGGGCCATCAGGTATCATGTACTTCATTTCTGTTCTTCTAACTACTGCTTATAAAAGTGGTCTACAAGAGTGATCCGATAACATAGTGACTAAGGAACACTCTCCGTCTTGCCGAGCCTTGTGTAATGCGAGCATTGACGTCAGTAGTTCTACACCAGCGAGCTAGCAAGTGCCGTTCAGTGACGGCTTGTTCGTGAAGTGGAGATTGTTAATGATAGAATTTGGTATTTATGTTGGGAATTAAATTTCATTTGTGTGAGCATTTTAATCTTATTCTTATTTTTTGAATATCAATGAAAATACGTTATATCTATGAATATTGTACAATGTTTTATTTTATTTTATTTTAAATATAGGCCTATTCACTGTACATGTTCTCATTTAATTTTAATGGAATTATGCTGAATGTTTAGTTTGTAAGTTTAGGTTAGTGTCTGGTTGTCGGGTTGTTAAGTCGCGTTAAACTTTTCTAGATTACTGACCTTACTTCAGCATGTACGGGTGTCATGTTCAAAGATTTGTTCTGAATTGTTCGAAAAGACGCTCGTCAGAGGTTTATGAGAGGTTCGTGCGTCTTGTGTTAATTCCAGAACATTCCAATAGCCTAATCACAATCATTCAGCAATATCAGATTACAATTGGCTAAGACGCCATATTTTTATTGGTGAGAAAATAGTGGAGAGATGGTCAGTGTCTCGCTGGTTATTTACGTTTAGAGTATGACATTATTGCTAAGTTAATAAAATTTGAGTGCCGATTCCCAGACACTCGATCACACCTTGGTGTGTCCGGCCAAGTCGCCCGATTTGAACCCATCCAAAATGTGTGGCTGGTACGTTTTCAAAAAATCACTTTCCATCCCCTTTCTAATTTGTAACGAGATATATCTGTTTTAAGCACTTAAATGAATAGTAACTTAAAAACTTGGTCAATTTATTGTTGTCATTTGAAATTGAATGTTTTGTGTGTGAATGGAACATCTTTAACAAAGTGACGTACGTTTACATAATACAGCACTTCCACTTAATAACAAATAAACCCTGAACGTCCGGACCGCATCTGTGGTGAAGAAATGAGGAAGTAAAGACCCAAACAAGAGAGGCCGGAGGCAGACGTAGGTGTTAATTACCCTTAAAACAATCTCCAACAGAATTACATGAATCAAGGCGTGGCCGACCACATGAGAATGACAATCAGTCCATGTACCATTTGGAGATCGATGTATAGGGGATTACAGTCCGATAGACCGGCCTACTAGGGCCATGTTGGCGGCATGAAAGAGCCTGTTCATCGTTTGGAAGATCATTAGCCTTGAATCGCATCCGTACACCATACGCGCGGCATTTTTTTTTTCTTTCATAGGTTGTGGGAGTCGATGAGAAGACGTCATTGCTGCCTAGAAGTAGAAGGTTGACATTTGAATAATTGGTGTGAAAGTGGCAGGCGTCTCCCAACACTCAGACTGGTACAGTTATTTCCATATGTTTAGTGTTTCTGTAGTGTTAGACCATGACGTCATGGTGAGACAGTTATAGTAGGCTATGTCCATCAGTTGGCACTGTATTTCTGATCCATGTATTCATTTATCTGTCTGATACAGGCTATTATGGATTAATTAGTGCAGTATGCAATACATAATACACAAACAAACTAATCAATGAATAAATAAACGAATACAAATTTACACAATAGCACCTACGCTACCAACTGACCAAATTTGAACGCTTTTCTAGTAAACCACATGGCGACCTCTCGTTGTTAGTTCCCACTCGTTGAAGCGTGCGCGATCACCATACACAATCCGAACGCGGTACTTATAATATTGTGTAATAGACGAATAAAAATATCTATGATTCTATGTTTTGATTCTGCAACACCATAACATTCTTTTGTTATTCATTTGCAACAATCTTCAATATCTAATCGTTCGTCGCATTTATTCTGAATCATCCTATATAAACTGTCTGTGGTCGCTGGGAATTGTGCGTGTTGCGGGGAACGAACTTTTAGTTGTTTTCGGAAATGGAAAGTGAGATCTGATTGTGTCGTGCGGGTGGCTATGGAATGCGAGGAATGTGCCGATCAATACCTTGCTCCTTACGATCTTCAGTCACGAACAACCTAAATTCTTTCCTCTGCTAACAACTGTAGTGGCCTGGACATCAAACACCACCGTGCTTATTAATATCTGCTCATCTGCCTTAGTAGATAAGAAACCGAATTGTATTATTTTTCTATTCCTTACGTTTCAATCGTTGATATAATAAGTAACCTACATTATCTATCTTTTTTTTTATAATACGCTAAGCGCTAAGGTGTATGTTTCACAAAACTCAAGCTCCTAAACCAGATGGAGTTAGGTGTGGTTTGTACCGAAATCTTCCAAATCGTTTCAATAGTACATGAAAAATCTTGCATTTCTTGAAAAGTCAACGGAAATATATTTATTTGTTTATAAAGTGCTTTTAAACAAATAACAAGACGATAGCCCATGCCAGAACTGTGTCGCGTCCAGCCCGCTTAACACCATGGGTGCTTACAAATAACCATTTGTGTATTCAAAATAATCAAAATTTCCCGCAATATTGATGAATTGCATTCTGATTCCTTAAATATTGACAATTTGTTTAAAATGTGCGTTTAAACAAACAAGAAGCCCGCAACGGTAAAGCCGGATGGGTGGTATAGACACAAGGGGCGCTCACAAGTAACCGATGAGCTTTAGAAAAAAAAAGAATTACCGGCAGCAGTGACTAATTCAAACTAAATATCGACAATTTGTTTAAGAAGTATGTTTAAACAAGACGATAGCCCCTGCCAGAACTGTGTCACGTCCAGCTATGTTAAACATTGCGGTTATTATTACGATGTTCCGCTTCATAAAGAATTTCCACAAGAATAATTGGGGGGGGTGTCTACATATTACGTAATCACTTTGTGGTCGAATTTTGACCCCTCCCCCATGTAACCACACGTAATCATCGCAACACGACCCCCTCCCCGTATTGCGTAATCACTTTGTGGTGGAATTTTGACCCCTCTCGCCCATGCAATCGTGCGTAATCATTGCATCGCGACCCCCCCCCCCCCCCATTACTTTGTGGTGGAATTTTGACCCCTCTCCACCATACAATCACGCGTAATCATTGCATTGAACCCCCCCCCCCGTATTAAGTAACAAAAAGCAATTCCTAATATTTCTGATTTCGTCACAATTTATCCGTATAAACGAAACGAGTAACACAATGTCAGAGACTCAGGTACCGTACATTAATTAACTTGCTGTGTAAAAACATAACACTGCAGTTTCCTCAGGTGCTTCAGAGGCAAAAACGAAGCACAATAAATGTACAAGCAATTGAAAGTCTTACTTTATATTTCATGAAAATTATTTTTGACCCCCTTTATGATCTGAACAGAAGTATTTTTTGAATGAGGTAAGGCTTCTGCTAGTTTTATAAGTAAAACAAAAAATACCTTTATATTCAACTTACAAGTGAAGGCTTCTGCTAGTTTTATAAGTAAAACAAAAATGACCTTTATATTCAGCTTACAAGGTAAGGCTTCTGCTAATTATTATTTTAGAAGTAAAAAAAAAACGGTTAGCAGAATACCCCTACGTCCCGCCGCGCGGTGACGTCGCTCGTGCCCTCCGTCAGCTCGGCTGGAAAGCCACGTAGAGCGTAAAATGTGTTAATTTTTATATGTTTCAGTGATAACGTAATCATTTCGTTTACCGTTCCCTCTTTGTGATTACGTAATATGTGGACGGCCCCTTGGACAATTCTAGAGCCTAATCTAGGATTGTATTTTCACGCGCGCATGTGTTGTGCTGCATCCCGTGGAGTAATGGTTTATTATAATGGATAAGTGGCTCCTGCGGGACGAGCTGCTAAGAGCTGTTCGGTGTCCTCGTTGTGTGTGTCGAGAATATCATATGAATGACCTCTCTCCTCTGCAGACAACCATCTATCTATGCCTGCAGCTTCTTTCGAGTTTACTTGATACGATGATTAAGAAAAGGAATATATATCGACGAATATCAGACCTGATAGCCTACATCCGCAATTCATAGCTCACAACTTAGCGGATCAATTTTTGCTGTAAAAGAGGCGGTATCTCTACCGCCTCGATCAATGAAGGCACGAGCTGGATATAGTCGCTTCTAGTTAATGCAGACAAGAGTATTGACAGTTTGGCAAACCAGCTAGCTGATCCAATACCTAGTAAACTGAGAGCGATGAAGACTACTCCTGAGTGGCGGAGCTCCTTCCGGATACATGGGAGTTCGTCATATTCAGATTAAGGATAGGCCGTACAAGGTCCACCCATTACTATATGATGAGTTGAACCCCTGCCCCCTCTCATTTTGTATCTGCGGAGCCGTGTTCACAGTGGCCCACATTTTAACTGCGTGTGTGGATCTTGCTGACCTACGAAGAAATCTTGGTCTCCACGTTTCACTCGATCTCAAATTAACCGATGACGCGATGGATGCTGATCGCTTTTCAGCGATGTTTGATTCTTTGCTCGCTTCGTTGCGTAATGGCTAGCATTCTTGTCGGTGGCCCGGGTTCGATTCGATTCCCGACTCTGCCAAGAAATTTAATACCTACGTATCGGATATCTTTTTCCTTTTCAAGTTGAGGTAACTGAGAGATCGTTAACATTATTAGGGGTGGTGATTTTTTGCAAATGCGATATAGTGCGAAATATTCATCAAGCCTTGTACACTTGTATTTTCATTTTTGATGACCTCTAAATGTGTTTCGAAAATGTGATTCTATGTCTACCCCTTATTAATCCCGTTTCCAATGGGGTCGGGGATGAGATGCGTTGAATTACACATGGCTGATATTTCCTACGGCCGGATGCCCTTCCTTTCCTGACGCCAACCTCACAAGAGTAGTTAATGAGAAATGAAGATGAATGGAAGCGTTTCGAAAGTGCAATAAAATGCGAAATTTACGATTTTTTAAAAATTTGCTTAGCCTATTTTCTTCCAGAAATTTTAACTGCGGAGTTTTGTGCGCCCGTTGAATGTCTATGATTCTGATGCACTTGTCCACTGCACCGTTCTCTGAGGAGTTTGTGCGCCCTTGGAATTATGATTCTAACGCACTTGTCCACCGTTTGGAATGTGGAACTAATCCCCTAGACCGTCGCACCGAGTATTGTTTCTCTCATTCCCATCGCGTAGGTTAGCTAAGATGGTGAGTTCCAAAATATGTTTAAAACAGCGGGCAGAAAATTATAAACAGGAAAGCTTTTATGTCAGTGATGGTGATATTTTAATGTATAGAGTGGCAAAAGGACGACTTTAGACAAGCGCGTTAAGTCAGGTACATGTCAGTGCAAAAAAATGACAAGAGAACACAAATGACAGAACTAAATGTTGACGTATGTTCTATTATTTAATTTAAGTGTTACTGGTTCATGAACTTGCATCTATTTATTTTATTTTTATTATTGTGATTTTTCAACAGTATAGATTTATCTATTGTGTGTTATTCTTTGCTTGTATTAATTTCTTCTGTTTTTCAGTTTGTTGCTTCAACCTAGGCCTATATTAATTTAAAATGGTCACAATTTAAATTATGCATTTTATCTTACTATTAACCCTTTATTAATGTGATATTAATTTCACATTAAGGCTTTCATTAGAATTAATTCAAGATATGCTTTTATTCAAAATGCTAAATTGAAAATGTGTTAATGCTACAAAATACTAAATACACGAATCAAAATGCTAAGTTTCTGATTTCAAAGTGCTAAAAATCACCTCCCGTAAACATTAGGCGATATATTCCTCCTAATTGACAGTATATGAGGCGTTCCCGACCAGAAGGGCGAACTCGCCAGGTGAGTTTTTTTTTAAATTTAAGTGTTCGTCTCGATTGGTAGCAGTGAACGTTGTTGTAGTTTAATGTAATTGAGTTCACCCTGATATACTATGAAAGATATTCGACCTTTAGCTGCGCGGAACAGAAAGGCGAACTGGCGAACCCGACAGACAATGCTATTATTCGGACCAGATCAGCCTAAAATCTGAAGACCTAAAACATATACGACGCTCAAATCTCTGTACTGTACCTTTGTCTAAGCTGAATGACATTAGAGATTTGCTACCTTACGTACCTATACCATGCAACCAATATTCTCACCAAATAGCCTACTCCAAGCTCAAACTATTCAACCATCACTAATGACGTCCAATCTGATAAATGCGATACTTCTGTAGAGTATGACAAATGAGTCTGATTGTACGCATTCCTTTGTAATAATAATAATAATATCAATTTATGTCAGGGGTAGATTTGTAATAAATCAGGCTGTTCCAAATCCACGAGTTTCAGTATGCCTACACGCGAGTACTCAGCAGTGATGCTCAGAGTACGGTTGGAGAGGGACTGGGGATGATAACCAATACGTCACTTGGCGAAGGTCATAACACAAGTCCATGAGCTTTCTGCCAGTCTTGATGTATCCACCGCGCAGTGACGGCAGCCCCCCACAGCAGAGCTGTATTGCATGTTGCAGGTTTACTCACGCAAGGCGGCGAGTACTCCGCTGCTCACTGGCGAGCAGCTCGGCTGGAACAGCCTGTAATAAATGAATAATGTGTTGTAAGTTTTGTTTTATAACCATCTATACTTTTGGAGGAAATCACAAAGCAGAATAATATGTCGAGTTCGCCCTTGGTCGAAAAATTTGATGTCATATTTCTCGAAAAGTGCATTTGTTGAGTTCGCCCTTCTGGTTGGGAATACCGTATATATTCCTAATGATTCCAGATATCCAGGAGGAAACCATTCGCTTTGTTCCATCGACTAAAAATAACAATATTCCATTTAAAAGCCAGTGATTTTACTTCATTGAGCACATTCTGCCACATCTTCATTCATCTAAATTCTTAGTCCGTCACTACCTAGAAGTGGTCAGTCTTCCTTCTCTTCCGAGGATTCGTGTCTATAGGCACTATAATTTTACACTACTTTCCAGGATTTGATGATTTAAGTTTTACTTCTACAGTATTTTTAATTAATTTTCAGAGTCTGTTTAGTTAAAACAATGTTTTGTAAGGAATTCCATTCAATATTTTTTACTGATTAATGTTCAAAGAGTCGCCTCCGTAGCGTAGCGGTCAGCATGGTTAGCTGCCGCCCCGGAGGTCCTGGATTCGATTCCCGGCTCTGCCACGAAATTTGAAAAGTGGTATGAGGACTGGAACGGGGTCTACTCAGCCTCGGGTGTTCCAAATGAGTAGAGGGGGTTAGATTCCCACCTCAGCCATCCTCGAAGTGGTTTTCCGTGGTTTCCCACTTCGTCTTCGGGCAAATGCCGGGGTGGTACCTTCTTCAAGGCCACGGCCGCCTCCTTCCCTCTTCCTTGCCTATCCATCCTGGCCATCCATTACTTTCCCTCATGAGGCCCCTGTTCGCTTTGCAGGTGAGGCTGCCTGGGCGAGGTGCCAATCACACCTCACCAGTTGTATCCACTCCGATTAGATGTTCCCAGCTCTAGGACACTGCCCGTAGAGGCGGTAGTGGGGAGTTCCCTCGCTGAGTCCGTGGGTTCCTCCAACCTGGAGGGTAAACGACTAAGAAGAAGAAGAAGAAGAATGTTCAAAGAACTCGCACGGTGTTTGTCAGCAGTTTCATGAGCAATTAAGCATTTTATTGCTCTTTGTGTGTTAACTAGGTTAATTTTCACTTGTTTCTTGTGTTCGCTGAAGATTACGCCATTGAGTGCCGAAACTACTACGATTGACATGATTTTATTCTTTAGTATTGATTAAGGCGTATCATTTACCTGACTAGGGCGAGGATATTTTATGTAAATACGTATTCTTTCCCTTTGCTTATACATAACTAAAAATGTTACATGTCCATGAATTAAAACCTTAACAATTTTATTGTTACATATTTTACATATTGGATCATAATGACATTTGTTTACATACTTTTACTTTTAAATGTAAAATTACATAGACCTATTTTGTCTTTTACTGTAAGAAAAAGTATTTTTTCGAAAATATATTGGTAATTCTAAACAGTCCGTATGGCAATATTTTTTTCACTAAAAACTAAGGTACCGTACATGAAATGGAATTTCAAAGAAGCGTATACGCTGCTGAAAAAGGGCCAGGGAAGAATTCCAAGAAAGATATTAGTGGAGATGAGGAAATGGGAATTCATGTCACACCCTGCCGGAGACTCAGCGGCTGGACTTCAGTTTATTTCAGTTGTCCAGTGAGTGCCTGAGACTTTAATTTTCAACTTGTTGTTCAGAAAGGCTGCTGATATTTTCTTCCCTCGAACTAAAAGTGCCTCTCACAGTGAGTTCGTACGCATTTTCTCATACTTAGGAATAATGGAATTTTATTTAAATTTGCTATAATATGGACATAATTAATTAATTATTGTACCACACTTTATTTTGCAAAAATATAATGAATAAAATGAGGTATCTTCAAGTTTAAATTTAATAATATCGTATGGCCTAGGGTGCCGGGTGCAAGCTTTGTAATTTGACACCCAGAGGGTAGCTTGCATGTCGAATTTCGTTGTTCCTTGAATCACTGTGAAAGTCAAGGAGGTTAAATATCTAAGCTCCTTGAACACTATAGCGCTTTCTAGTAGAGAAATGAGGAATTTTGTGTTGGTGGAAACTCGAGATTAATTTTGCCGTTATGAACACGGCCTACTGAATTCAAATGGGTTCTTTGACATGCCAACATCGTATGACATGCGTGTCGTATTTTTCCGCCTTTCAAAAATCACTTGCCACGGCCAGGAGCGAACCTGCAATATTGGGGTTAGTAGACAGACACGCTAACCACTCTCCCACCGTGGCAAGCTATCTTCAAGTAATATCATTTATATAAAATGTTTTAATGGAATTTTCACCTAATATTATTACAGTACACCAATATGTGCATATTTTGCACGTTATTAGACTACATAAAAAACCTAGCCCTAGGTATGAACTGGAAGATGTCCCTATAAACTGCCTTTCTTTACTATTATGAACCCGTCAACAACGGGTAATCACAGCCAGTTTGACATGGAGGCGAAAAGAAGTCAGGAAGGGAGAATTATGTGACATGGTAAAATTACGGCCTATGAACACATCATGACCCATCGCCATGACGTGTTATCGCCACTCGCTGCTAGGAGCGTAGTATTTCATGCTCGTTCGTGGCCTAGGACAGGGCACCCTTCCCATTTGACGTGTTTATAGAGGCAAAACTTGTCCAAGTGATGGTTAAGAAGCATTGACCCTTAAAATATACCTTCATAAGGGTGATGTTGCAAGTGAAATAAAATGCCACTTAAGCGTCTCAATTGAATTCCTACGAAGAGCAATCAAAGTAATTTTACAATTTTCCTAGTTATCGTGCCTCATGAAAAATAAAAACCCCCTCTTTGTAGCCGAGCCCACATTTGTTGTTTCATATAGAGGCCGGACATCGTGGTCATGATCCCCGTGTACTTGGGTGTTTGTAGAACTTGTTTGATAATGTGGTATTTTGATGACTGTGGTAGTGTATGTATTGTAATGTTTTTATTGGGAAGGAGATGGCGTGTTCTTGAGGTGGAAACCATCCCGGGATTTCCCGCGAGTAGAAGTGGGAAACCAATAAAACCACTTCCAAGATGGCCGAGAGGCGTGGTGGTGCTGTGGTCGAGCTGGTTGCCGCTCACCTAGGTGAACTGGTTTCGATTCCCGGCGAATGCAAATGCGATTTTCGAAGGTAGTTGTCACGTCCTGTGCTTCGGGTTCCACGTAAAAATGAAGATCCCGTGGCTCATGATCGCGCGATTAACGGCCACGGAGAACTTCCTTCCTTCCTTCCTTCCTTCCTTCCTTCCTTCCTTCCTTCAAGATGGCCGAGGTGTGAATTGAATCCACCTCTTCTTAGATTTGCCTCACAAAGCTGACCAGTGTTCCTTTCCAACCCTCAGACCAGATTTAAATTTCCAGGACAGCAGGATACTAGAGTTGGAATCCCGACTGTGGTCACATTTTTTAAAACTCAACCCAAACAAATCTTGGTGAAAGGGGGCCGATAACCTAGATGTTAGGCCCCTTAAAACAAACAATATTATCATCGTGTTTAAAGTGTTACTTTAATATTTTGAATGTTATTTTCACATTGATTGTGCGGCCTTATATTGGCGTATTGACGGATTTTTTTTCTTATTTGAAATCGCGACTGAAGGCTGGTCAATGAAAACGCGGTGTAGGACAGTGGAATAAGGGAAATAATATAGATCATCCGACAATTCCACAAACCCAAATGCATGAGACTGATGATCGCGATGTTGCAAGCTCTTAAATGAAAATAGCAGAGACTTCCATGAAAGGGCTGCAAGGTAAAATATTTCCTCTTGAGATAATGTGGTGTACAAATGTCTTTTTTTTTCCTTGGTGAGTGAGTTGCGTGAAGCGAGCTAGGTTATCTTGATAATCCATCATGAAAGTTGGGAGTTTGATCGTTAAGTGATGTGCTAATTAAAATAGTAGCTGAGACCTGTTGTATCGGCATCGGGCACGCCACTGAAATCTGCTGATATTACTTCGGTTGGTTGGTTCTTAAGTTTAGGGGCTGCGACAACGCGGTCATGTAGCTCCGTGCACTTTGGGTGTGTGTAGAATCTGATAACCTGTGTTAATTGTGGTGACTTGATTAGTGTGAGTTATCTGTTGTTGTTGTTTTTTTTTTTTTTTTTTTAAATTTAACGAACAGACTGCAACTTAGAATTTTTCAAATAGTTCCTACTTTTGCCGCCAAGCGCCACCGTCAACGACTATTAGGCCAAGTTCAGAACTTAGCTACTAGACGCATCTGTTATGGAGAATTTAGTAGTGTGGAGTAATTCAAATACATATGATTGGTACCTGTGCAGAGTTTCAGTGATCCACCACCGACAGCGCTAGTTGTAAGTAACCAATAGCGAGTCTCGTGAAGAGATCCGCTCAGTTATTCGATTTATGTGGGCGAAATAAGTAACCACGACCAGGACCTTTCAGCGAGGGTGTCATCATCCTTAATAACAACGCGCGACCTCGTACAGCCCAGAAGACCACCACGCTGTTAAGCGGTTTCGCTGGGACGCTCTTGGCAACAAATGTAGAAACCTAAGAGCGTTGTTTACATTCTTAACCTATCCAATTTAGCTTCACACAGGTGTAATTAGTGGAAGGTTCTTTAACATGCCATAAATCTGACATGGGACCGCCGGCTTTACTTCCCCTCCGAAGGAAGGCATACTGAGGGATTTTTAACGCTCTTAAAATATCAGACAGCTTCGGCCGGGTTTGAACCCGCTATCTTGGGCATAGAAACTCAGCATGCTACCGACTACGCCACCGAAGCCGCTAATATTACTTTGAATGGCTCGCCAAATGCATGGGAACCAGTGGCGTAGCAACGCTCGTTAATTTGTGCACCGCAGTTGCGAGGGCAGCTGTATCAAGCAAGTCACGAGATGGCAGCTTTGAATCTCAGCGTTGAAAGCGGCTATCCTAGGTCTGCCGCCGCCCCCCGCCCGCCGCCCCCCTCTCTCTCTCTGTGTTTTTCCACATTATGTCCAGGCAAATGCCGGAAGAGTACCTTACTTCAAGTCCACGTCCACCTACCCAATCCCCGTCCCTATTACAGTTACATTCACTCTTAAATACAGGTTATCAGACAAGTTCATCACACACCCAACTACACAACAGTACGGTACCTTATTACGCTATAAATCTCCATGTTTATTGTGATTGGGGACAAATGGTAAGGTTACCTTGTTAGTAACTTACTGTATTTATGGTGACGTGGACTGTACCCGATTCCTGCATCGTTGCGTGGTGGCTAGCACTCTTGGCTGTCACCGCGGAGGCTCGGGTTCGATTCCCGGCTCTGGCAAGAAATTTAATTTTGGTCTGAGGGCTGGTACGGGGTACACTCAGTCTCGTGAGGCAAAACTGGGAAGAGGCGGGTACGTTTCCCACCTCAGCGATCTTGGAAATGGTTTTCCGTGGTTTCCCACCTTGACTGTAGACGAATGCCAGGATGGTTCCTAAATTAAAGCCACGGTCGCCTCCTTCCAAATCCTCATCTGAATAACTACAGTACACACACTAACACAGCCATCACAGTTACATACGCACACAATGTACACGGGCCTACATGACCACGGTGTCGTAAAGCCCTCAATGAATCAACTAAAACTACTACTATTATACCCGATTCACTGTAACAAAATAAAAAGTAATATTTGTTTACTCATGGTATCTCCAATATTCCTAAAGAGAAGTTCAAAATACTGTACCTACCATCAGAGCATAGTGGTCTACCGGCTCTTCCGTTCAACATTTGAATTTGCTTCGTGTTTGAATGTTTGCGCGCACGTTTTATTCTTAACGGTTCGTATAGATTTTATTTTTCATTGGTGAATGTTAATTTATCAGCAACATTTGTGTGTAGGAGCGTGGTGGCGGACTGGGTTCGATTCCCGGTCAATGCATGTGAGATTTTCGAAGTGAAATGCCATGTCATGTGGTTCTGATTCCACGTAAAAAAAAAGGTCCCTTGGCTCATGGTCACGTAAGACTACAATCTTCCTTCCTTCCTTCCTTCCTTCCTTCCTTCCTTCCTTCCATTGTGTGTGAAGTAGGCCTATATCTGTAAAGAAAAGAATTCTGTTAGAAAACTCTCTTATTTGGCTAAAAATGTGTATCTCATGATGTATTTACTTTTTCCAGAGGTCTATTACTGGATGTCCCCTCCTAAAAACTTGCCTCCGACTGGAAAATATTCTTCAGGCACCCGAGTTCGTAGTCTTTTTGGGGAAGTATAGTCTGTCTTCCCCTCCTTGCAGAAAGTGTTATGCCATCGTAAGGCCTCAAGTACCCTTCTACAGTGAGAACCCTCCCTATAGAACAGAGTCTTACACATGTCGCATGGCGGCCGGGGCACTGCGGCTAGCCGCGCGTCGAACAAGACATTGGCGCTAGCAGCAGCGTAGCGCCCAACTAGTTTAACACATTTACACACTTATTATCGTATTTAATAATCTTAATGACTTACATGAATTTCAGAGTAGTTGCTGGAAATGTTGTCTATCTATTTCTAAACACACATTGCACCAACGTAGGAAGTTTTGGTACACTCGCTGTAATTCATCCTCACTGATATTTCGTATCAGTGCCGTTATGTCGTTCTCGCAAGCCTCCAGAATAAGCGGATTGTTTCTGTATACTATTGTCCCCAAGGTGCTCACATCTAGTGGGACGTGGGTTGGCGACCACGGGACCCCAGCTGAGTCCGGCTTCCAATTTGTGCCGGGCTCCTCTGTCTTCTTTCCTGTCGACCTCCCTTGGTCAACTCTTGTTCTTATCCGACCCCGACCGTGTTAGGGTATCCGAGGCCTAGGGAGTCTTTCACTTTCCCGCGTTAATTGGCCCTTGTCTCATCTTTCCTGAACCCTCCTTCTTCGAGGGGTCAGACCTCTTGTTTACTTTTCATTATATTTCCTTTTCTCTTTAAGATTCCCGCACTGTTTTTTGTTAATTGGCTCCGCGTCTATCTAAATTCCATTTAGCGATTTTTTTTTCATCTACACCATTTTGTAAGTCTTCGATCTACAGTAAATTGCATTTTGCGAGTGTTTTCAACCTCAATTGCATTTTGTAAGGATTGACAATCTATATTGCTTTTTAGTACGTCTTTCAATACAGGGGATGGGACTTTTGCAAGTATTTTGATTCTCAATTGCATTTTGTGGGTATTTTGAATATAAATCACATTTTGTAAGTATTTTCAACTAAATTGCATTTTGTAAGTATTGTCCATCCAATTGAGTAGTTTGAATCTACCGTGCATTTTGTAAGCATTTTCAATTTCAATTGCATTTTGTAAGTATTTTGAATTTATAATTGTACTTAATGATTTTTTGGAACCTGAAATGCGCGTTTTTCAATCTAAATTGCATTGTGTATTTTCAATTTCAATTGCTTTTTTGTAAGTATTTTGAACCTGAATTGTATTTTGTACGTATTTTCAATCTCATTTGCATTTTGTAAATATTTTGAATTTCACTTGCATTTTGTAAGTAAAGTATTTCGACTGTACATTGCATTTTGTACGTATTTTGAACCTAACCTACATTTTGTGTGATTTTTTTCAATGTATTCCTTTAGTGAGTATTTTCGTTCTAAATTCCCTTTTTTTTACCGCTGTCCATTTTGTGAGTTGTTTCAATCTGAGTTCCTTTTTGTAAGTATTTTCCTTCTCACTTAATTTTCGTTCTGGTTTCCACTTAATTGTCATTTTTACCATCACCAAGACCATTAGGGGCCAATAACCTAGATGTTAGGCCCCTTAAAACAACAATTATCGTTATCATGTATATCCCCTAGGGGCTCACATCTAGTGGGACGTGGGTTGGCGACCATGGGACCCCAGATTAGTCCGGCATTACTTCCACTTAGCCTACTTGTGCCGGGCTCCTCTCCTTCTTTCCTGTCTACCTCCCTTGGTCGACTCTTCTTTTCCGACCCCGACCGTGTTAGGGTATCCGAGGCCTAGGGGGTCTTTCACTTTCCCGCGTTAATTGGCCCTTGTCTCATCTTTCCTGATCCCTCCTTTTTTCGAGGGATCAGACCTCTTGTTTTCCTTTCATTACGTTTTCTTTTCTCTTTAAGATTCCCGCACTGTTTTTTGTTAATTGGCTCCCCGGGTATCTAAATTCCATCTAGCGATTTTTTTTGCATCTGCACTCCATTTTGTAGTTTTTTTTAATCTCCGTTGCATTTTGTAAGTCTTTTCGATCTAAATTGGATTTTGAGTGGGTTTTCAACCTCAATTGCATTTTGTAAGGATTGACAATCTAAATTGCTTTTTAGTAAGTCTTTCAAGACTTAAGTGAGTATTTTGAATTTCAATTGCATTTTGTATGGTGGGCATTTTGCAAGTATTTTGATCCTCAATTATTGCATTTTCGGGTATTTTGAATTTAAATTACATTTTGTAAGTGTTTTCAATCTAAATTGCATTTTGCAAGTATTGTCCATCGAAATGAGTAGTTTGAATCTACCGTGTATTTTGTAAGAAATTTCAATTTATTGCATTTTGTAAGTTTGAATATCAATTGCACTTTTTTTTTGGAATCTGAAATGCGCATTTTTCAATCTAAATTGCATTGTGTATTTTCAATTTCAATTACATTTTGTAAGTATTTTGAAACTCAATTGCATTTTGTAAGTATTTCGATTGAACATTGCATTTTGTATGTATTTTGAACTTAACCTACATATTGTGTGTAATTTTTCAATCTTATTCTTTTTGTGAGTATTTTCGTTCTAAATTCCCTTTTGTAAGTATTACCGCTCTCCATTTTCTGAGTAGTTTCGATCTGAGTTCCTTTTTGTAAGTATTTTCCTTCTCACTTAATTTTCGTTCTGGTTTTCACATCATTGACATTTTGCTATCACCCAGACCATTAGGGGCCGATAACCTAGATGTTCGGCCCCTTAAAACAACAATTATCATCATCATGTATACTTTTATTTGAGGTTCCTCCACAAGCAAAAATCGTACGGCGATGAAACTTGCGAGCTAATTTACTGCAAACTACTTCTTGAGAAGATAAGTTTCCAGTAGGAACATTCTATGTTTTGTTCTATGCCTAACCATGTTCAGGCTACAGTACTTCACAGCAAGTCTTAATTATCACAACTAATGTATCTTGCCAGCTGCGTATGTAAGTAAATGCTATGACAGCCTCAAGGACTTCACGGCGTGCTGTTGTAATCGGCGCATGCTATAAATGTGACGGTGAGTCTTGGCGACGTGTCTGCGGCACGGCCTTTGGAAAGCCCCTTTCTATATGGAGGGCCTTCACTGTATGATCATTACATCGAGAAACGAATCACGCATTCTTGTCGTTTCCTTGCTAAGAGAGTTGGATTGAATTGAAATAAAACAAACAAGCAAGCATTAGTTTTATGTGACTTTTCTATTAATTATGAGTAGGGACCGGATATTTATGCACTAAAAATAATTAAAATATGCACTTAACAGTAAGCCAATCGTATTCACTCTTCTTTCCCTCCTTTGCCGTAGTATTTGCAGTAGTTTTTGCATGTTCATGGTTTTCTTTATTTATTTTTATTGCATTTCACTTCCTTCGAGCATACTTGACAATAGACGACAATGCCATCAGTTGAATAATCTCTATTACCTAACACCCACTGATTTTAATAGACGATTTCTGCTACTCTTCTCTTTAGGCATTTTGAGTAAAGGCTATGCTGACTAAAGTAACACTTTAACTGAAGAAACGCATCACAAAACTAACCCCGGGCTACTGACTGGCTGGATGGTGAAAGGAATGTCCCACCCCATTCCCTTCTTGAAATAGCCGGGCAGCATTATTGCGTAAAATACTGTTGTCTCGTTATCTCTTTCTCAACGTTGCTTGAAAAGGGATACTGCCCAGATGGTGAAAGGAATGTCCCACCCCATCCATTTCTTGAAATGCCAAGCGTTAAATAGGATTATCTCGTTATCTGTTGCTCAGCAAGTTTCCTACAAGGGGTCAAGCATGCAGGTGAAACGATTACATGACAGTTCCCCACACTGACACTTCCACACACTGCCCAAAATACTGACACTTCCACACAGCCCTTGGACGCGGCTACCTGTTTAATGACTCAGAAATATTTCCGACTGACAGTTCCACACACATCCCCCCACCCCTAAGGCTATAGGCTTCAGTGATCATCGTTACAGCCGCACCTGTGACAATGCACCTTAACATAATACTCATTTGGAGTGAAGAAAAGCGCTCGGTCTATGTACTTCATTACATACCACGGTCTCGAAATTATAATTCTGATAAAATAAATGCAGAGTCTGATTTCCATCACACTTTATTCAGGCTGTGGACCGGCAAAATAATAACAAATCCGATCAGTTTGGTGTTGTTATCATTTTGGCGTGTTTAAAATCAGCTTTCTAGGCTTCGTCAATTGTTTTGTATTTTTTATTTATTTTTGTTTTGTTTTTGTCATATTTGTTCAACAATAATATTAACCTACTCCATTTTCTGTGAATAGGCAACTTGCCTTCACAAAACTGTTCATATTTTTGTCATTTTCGAACTTTTTCTGAATGTTCTCAATCCGTCCGTCCAGTTTGACATATTTTCGTCTTCTATCTTTTTGCTTCCATGTTGAGCTCGGCCTTTACAAATGCGCAGTTTGTTTTCTCAGCTTCCGTCTTGAACACTTTGACAACCTCTTTTAATTTGGGATGAGGTCTCCCGACAATATTGTTGAGTCCGTTGTTCCAGCCCTCAACAGCATTCGTTGTCCTGTGTCGTGCTTGGTGGCAGTTTCACATCTCGATTGGAATGTCTTGGTTATCTAGCCAGTTGTCAACGAAGTAGTCAACTTGATTTTTTTCATAGTAGCCTTGGGGGAGAGGGGAGATGTGTGTGGAAATGTCAGTCGAGATTATTTCTGAGTCATTAAACAGGTAGCCGCCTCCAAGGGCTGTGTGGAAGTGTCAGTATTTTGGGCAGTGTGTGGAAGTGTCAGTGTGGGGAACTGTCCGGACACCGGTGAAACCAATGTTGTTCAAGGTGTTTTAAATTATACTTAATTTAAAATGTATATGTTAAAATAAGCTGTTATGTTCAGAAAATGCGATAAATCCAATAAACCCACAAAATATGCATTTGCATACGAATCCATCATTTGAAAAAGGAGACAAGTCACAATTTTTACAAAAATGAGATGAGGACATTTTCATACTCTATGACTCAGTCCTCATCATTCTGTGTAAAAAGGAGACAATTCCCATTAATGTAAAATCTTAAGTTTTGTCATATAAAATTATGATTCATTTGAAAAATGTTAAAAAGTCCATTAGTGAACATGTACTTGTGACTTTTCCAATGACAGGAGGTTGTGCTTTGCAGTTATAATTTGTCTACGTGTGCATATCGCGCCTTTTCTATTCACAAACAAATCTTCTTTTGGCCACTGGAGGGTTTGGATAAGCAGAATACATTGCTTTCACCAAACAAAATAGAGAGGGGTCGTAATCCAGAATTAGAATGAATCACTTTATACAGTTTTTCTTCATTCCTGAAATGTTACTTGTAATGGACTCTTCTCCTTTTTCAAATGATGGATTCATATGCGTTTTCCAATTATCTGGTCCCTAATTATGAGTAACGAAACGTACAGTTTTACATGGATTGTCTTCATGTATCGATCAGGACATTTGCCGTGGTCACCTTGGCGAGAAGCAGATGCCGACGCCACTATACGGGCTATCACGCCCACCAAGCAAATTATATGCTTTTATGTAAGTTGTTGGAGCTGCCTATATTTTGAGCAAAATAACTCATCCTGAACCTTTTGACAAATAGAAACTCGGATGTTAACAAAACTCTCTATCGAGGGTGGCGGGCGTTACCCAGTTATCAGAACCTATTCTCCCCTCCTTTGCGGTTCAGCCACAAAGAGTTGGCAATATGTTTTAACCTTGCTCTGACAACGAACAGTATAGGTCAGTGTGTTGAAGCATTCTATTCTCCTGGGTGCCTTGTCAGGTCTCCATGGTATTTCCACTGCGATCGATTGTCAAACGGAACAGTTGCTCTTTGCTACGAATTCCTGTCCAGAATGTTCCAAGCCATGATGTTTCTCTGGCTGCTCTTCGACGTTCTAACGGTAAGCTAGAGATTTCTGCACCGGTCGTTTAATAGTAGGCAATGTGACCAAGGCGGGGCAGTTTTCCTGTAGTGTTAACCGTGCCCCCCCCCCCCCGAGAGGCTCACATCTAGTGGGACTTGGGTTGGCGACCACAGCTGAGTCGGGCATTGCTTCCACTTGTGCCGGGCTCCTCTCAGTCTTCTTTCCTGTCGACCTCACTTGGTCAACTCGTGTTCTTTTCTGACCCCGATGGTATTAGGTTATCCGAGGCCTGGGGAGTCGCTTCCTATCCCGCCTTCATTGGCCCTTCTCCCATCTTTCCTGATCCCTTATTCTCCTAGGGATCAGCCTTCTTTCTCATTTTAGTTCCCTTTCTCGTTAAGATTCCCACCCTGTTTTTCTGAATTGGCCCCCCGTATCTCTAAATTACATTTTGTGAGTATTTTGAATCTCAACCACATTTTGTAAGTTTTTTCAATCTACATTGCATTTTGTAAGTATTTTCGATCTAAACTCCCTTTTGTAAGTATTTTCACTCACAATTGCATTTTGTCAGTTCAGTATTTTGAATCGTGGGCTTCCACATATTGTGAGTATTTTGAATCTACCATACAATTTAAATTGCATTTTGTAAGTATTTTGAATTCCAATTGCACTTAGTATTTTGAATCTGAACCGGCCTTTTTCAATCTGACTTGCATTGTGTATTATACATTTCAATTGCATTTTGCACGTATTTTGAACCTCAATTGCATTTTGCACGTATCTTGAACCGCAATTGCATTTTGTACGTATTTTGAACCGCAATTGCATTTTGTACGTATTTTGAACCTCAATTGCATTTTGTACGTATTTTCAATTTCAATTGTATTTTGTACGTATTTTGAATTTCAATTGCATTTTGTGAGTATTTTGAATTTCAATTGCATTTTGTGAGTATTTCGAATCTACATTGCATTTTGTGTTGTAAGTATTTTGAACCTAAACTACATTTTGTGCGTATTTTTTAATCTAAATTCCTTTTGTGAGTTCCTTCTAGATTACCTTTTGTAAGTATTTTCAGTCCAGCTTAATTTTCGTTATGGTTTCCATTTCATTGTCATTTTCGCTATCACCCAGACCATTAGGAGCCGATAACCTAGATGTTAGGCCCCTTAAAACAATTATCATCATGTTAATCGTGCGAGTGGTCGGTGAGGATGTGAGATCGTGGCACGCGCATCGAACTGGACCTCTCCAATTCTCCATTTTTAAAGGTGTATTATAGTTCGCCCTCTCTAAGGATGGTCTCAATAAATGTTTTGCTTGTGATCTGGCCAACATGCAGGTATAAATTTTCAGCAAAATCTGGAGTTCAACGTTCCCCTGTAGGCACATCAGAGACAATCGTTCTCTGCTGTTAATTTCGGTTTTGCCGAGATTCATGTGCCAGTGATGTCGAAGGAGAAACAGTGCTAGAGTAATTATTGAGACCTACTGTGTGTAACTTTTTCTTTCAGTTCCGCTGGCGGCCGAGGGGCTTTGTTCTCGTCTTATCAGATGGTCAAGATCCAGGAAGAAAGTGAAAATCGCCAGTGTGTGTCCTAGATGCACTTGTGCTGGTTTCGCTCTCCTGCCCGGTGTAGCGTACACATCGCGTAATATCAGACTGGCGTTGATTATTATGTTGTTTGTCAGTAATTAGTTAAGGGACTTCCACATCGTGGCCATTTAGCCCCGTGTACTTTGGTGTTCGTAGAATTTGTTTTTTATATTATAGTGGAATACATTAGCTCGATGTTTCGTGGAGAATAAAGTACTTACATTGGAATCCATAGCAAGAAATCAATCTTAATTCATCCTTTGGCGGGGATTTCAGGTAAAACCAATTTCAACCAATGATCCTTGAAGGTTATAAAATTATTTTATTTCAATTCAATCCAACTCTCTTAGCAAGGAAACGACAAGAATGCGTGATTCGTTTCTCGATGTAATGATCATACAGTGAAAGCCCTCCATATAGAAAGGGTCTTTCCAAAGGCCGTGCCGCAGACACGTCGCCAAGACTCACCGTCACATTTATAGCATGTGCCGATTACAACAGCACGCCGTGAAGCCCTTGAGGCTGTCATAGCATTTACTTACATACGCAGCTGGCAAGATACATTAGTTGTGATAATTAAGACTTGCTGTGAAGTACTGTAGCCTGAACATGGTTAGGCATAGAACAAAACATAGAATGTTCCTACTGGAAACTTATCTTCTCAAGAAGTAGTTTGCAGTAAATTAGCTCGCAAGTTTCATCGCCGTATGATTTTTGCTTTACATTTATTGATTTTCATCATATTCTTTCCTCAAGACAATCCATTTCATTCAAAAACGCATTCGAATCTCCTGGTGTGTGAATAATACTACTGCATGTATATATATATATATATTACATAACCCGCCAGATCTATCTAATTGGGCAAAAGTTTGTTGACCGACTGAAAAGTATAATTTGATAGTTTAGTTACTCTCGTGAGAGAAAATCCCGAGAGAGAGCAAGCTATTTTTTCGTTGTTGACATTTACTCTGATCAGCGAATCTTTTTCAAAGAATTGCTTTATAAAAGGTATTGTGCTGTGCTCGTTTCCACTAACTTCGGTGTAGGTCTTGTAATTTTATTGTTCATGGTAATGCTAGAATACTTAATATCTGTGAAATAATGTTCTCCCATTATCCTCCACAACAGTGGGATATGTTTTCTTGCTGCTGTGGTCTGAGCGTTCATTACGTTTGTTTGTGCCCCGTGCGGACTGAATTAGTCGTGCGTGTTAGTTCAAATGGGGAAGAGAAAAACAGACATTTTAATTTCTTCTCTTCGGTGCGGTGGAGAGATTGAAGAGTGTACTCGCAGGTGACTCAACTCGTGTTGAACCATGCATGAAATGCAAGTGAATTTATTGTCAGTTATTTTGCGGTCACTACCCTGATTTGGGTTTTGTTTTTATTAGCGCATTGCTCTGGTTTTGTCAGGAAATAAGAGGTTTAGATTCTTACTGTAGGCCCCCCAGGGACTCGCATCTAGTGGGACGTGGGTTGGCGACCACGTGGCCTCAGCTGAGTCCGGCATTGCTTCCACTACTTGTACCGGGCTCCTCTCCGTCTTCTTTCCTGTCGACCTCCCTTGGTCAACTCTTGTTCTTTTCCGACCCCGACGGTATTAGGGTATCCGAAGCCTAGGGAGTCTTTCCCTTTCCCGCCTTAATTGGCCCTTGTCTCATCTTTCGTGATCCCTCATTCTTCGAGGGGTCAGACCTCTTGTTTTCTTTTCATTGTATTTCCTTTTCTCTTTAAGATCCCCGCACTGGTTTTTGTTAATTGGCTCCCCGTGTATCTAAATTCCCTTAAGCGTTTTTTTTTTTCATCTACACCATTTTGTAGGTATTTTCAATCTACGTTGCTTTTTGTAAGTCTTTTCTATCTAAATTGCATTTTGTAAGGATTGACAATCTAAATTGCGTTTTAGTAAGTCTTTCAATATAGCGGGTAGAACTTTTGTGAGTATTTTGAATTTCAATTGCATTTTGTAAGTATTTTCAACCTAAACCGCTTTTTGCAAGTATTTTCAATCTTAATTTCATTTTGTATGGTGCGCATTTTGCAAGTATTTTGATTCTCAATTACATTTTGTGGGTATTTGGAATCTAAATTGCATTTTTTTAAGTATTGCCCATCCAAATGACTAGTTTGAATCTACCGTACATTTTGTGAGCATTTTCAATTTCAATTGCATTTTGTAAGCATTTTCAATATCAATTGCACTTTGTGAGTATTTTGGATCTGAAATGGGAGTTCTTCAATCTGAATTGCATTGTGCATTTTCAATTTCAATTGCATTTTGTAAGTATTTTGAACCTGAATTGTATTTTGTACGTATTTTCAATCTCATATGCATTTTGTAAGTATTTTGAATATCAGTTGCATTTTGTAAGTATTTAGACTCTACATTGCATTTTGTGCGTATTTTTCAATCTATTTCTTTTGTGAGTATTTCCGTTCTAAGTTTCCTTTTGTAAGTATTACCGTTCTCCATTTTGTGAGTAGGTTCAATCTGAGTTCTATTTTGTAAGTATATTCCGTCTCACTGAATTTTCGTTTTGTTTTTATTAGAGCATTGCTCTGGTTTTGTCAGGAAATTAGAGCTTCAGATTCTTAATATAGGAAAGTTTGAAGATATTACGAGGGGTGCTCTGAAACTGAGGTTACAAAGGCTGCAGTGAAACGTGTACAATTTATTTCATACAACCAATACAGCCAACTGATCATACATACATACATTAGGTTATTTTTCGACATAGTCTTCATATCGATTCAAGTACTTGTCGCTTCCTGGGATGAATTTGAATATCCCCTCATGGTAACAATCCTGTCCTTGCGTGCTCAGCCACGTTGTCACCAAGTGATTCATCTCGTCTGAAGCGAATCGTCGACCCCCTAGGTGCTCCTTCAAGTGTGGAAACGGGTGAAAGTCACTTGGTGGGAGGTCCGGGCAGTACGGAGGGTAGTCAATGATGTCCCAGCGAAACCGCTTAACAGCGTGGTGGTCTTCTGGGCTGTATGAGGTCGCGCGTTGTTATTAAGGATGATGACACCCTCGCTGAAAGGTCCTGGTCGTGGTTACTTATTTCGCCCACATAAATCGAATAACTGAGCGGATCTCTTCACGAGACTCGCTATTGGTTACTTACAACTAGCGCTGTCGGTGGTGGATCACTGAAACTCTGCACAGGTACCAATCATATGTATTTGAATTACTCCACACTACTAAATTCTCCATAACAGATGAAACTTCAGGAATATCGGCCTTGTAGCCTTAGTTTCTGATCACCCCTCGTATCGTACATGGTCTAGGAAGGAGGGCGTGTCGTCACACCCGACTTCCGGTTCTGGCAAGAAATTTAATTCGTGTCTGAGGGCTGAGAACTGGGTACATTGTCATTCTAGAAGTGGTTTCACACTTCAGTCAAATGCTGAGATGTCTAACTTAAGTCTACGGCCTCCTCCTTCTCTATCCTTGTCCCAATTATAAGAAAACGCACTACAGCAATACGGTTAATCAGATAGACATCCGATAAATTAGCTTTCTGTGACGCCGCCAAGTACTGGCACTCGGAGAAAGTCACTGGCTAGTTGATCCAAAACCTAATAAACTGAAAGCTATTAAGGGAATTGCTCGTATGTGGTGGAACTCCTTACAGAACCCGCACCATCTAATTCAATCATTTCCCTAAACTAAGGATGCAGTCAAAATTATAGATCCCCTTGCAGGTAGCCAAGCATTTTTCGCTCACAAAAGTAAGCTATTCTTGGCTCATGACCAAGTTGTCTTGTCCCATCTTGCGGTACTAAAATCGCTGTGCCGTACGACTAACAGTTGATGTAGCTCTAGGCACAGCCTTCTTGGTCAATGAAGTTAGGAGTGGCAGTATCCCTCTCAAAATGACCTCGCCCGATTGCCAACTAACTGGCTTTGCCAATGTGCTGGCTAAAGGGTTACGTTTGGCTGTCGTGCCGACCCCAGGGGTATAGAGCTTCCACGTTTGGAAGCTTGGAGATGGAGAATTTGGAGGTAGTTTTTTTTTTTTTTTTTTTTTTTTTTTTTTTTTTTTTTAGTCTAAAGATTGGTTGGATCTATAGACATCACCATGTGGGTGGGAACCCCATACCCCAAGGCAGTGGTGTGATAAGGCATACTAGGCAAGGTGAAGAGTGAGGTAGTTCACCATTGCTTAGAACTAAAAGCACCTTAACGACATCCACAGGCACTAGTTGTGCCTCAAATGCCATTAATCGGCACCACGCATGCCTCGACAAGTTCCTCACAGCCATAAATGAGACATTGGCGAAAGCGACATTTTGTTCTAGCCTGTCCAACGGACAAATGCAAAAGCAGTGCGATCATCTAGATCGCACTGGGTCATTTTGGATAGCAATGTTCTGGTTTTGTCTTTTGATGCAGTCTCTATTCACATAACTTTTTTTTTTCTTTCAGGAATTTGCTAACAGTGTTTGTTCCGTTACAGGTAATGACGTTGTAGGCTGTTCACCCCATCTCCGCTTCCAACACCCAGTGGATCATGAAAATGGTGTTGTCGCAACGGCAGCGGGAGGAGTTGTAAGTACCATTTAATACTATAGAAGAACTTTATTATTTGTTTGAGATACTATTGCCGACTGCCAATTTAGGAACTAAATGCGTTATTTACAGCGGGTGCTGAATTTCCATTGTCGCGGTGGTTCCCCTTTAATCAGTTACTGTATAAGCGCTGGTGGCAATCTTATCTCAAACGGGTAATAATCCAGAACATATCTACACTAATATAATAAAGCTGAAGAGTTTGTTTGTGTGTTTAAACGCGCTAATCTCGGGAACTACCATTCGGATTCGAAAAATTCTTTTTGTATATGATAACCTGATTCAAGAGGAATAGTTTAGGCTATGTAGCATTATGCTACACCTGTCAGGTATCCTTAAAGATTGATTTTTGTTCAGTAAGTCGGAAGAACAAGCGCTCCTGAACAACTTCAATAACACGTAAGTCTATTGTTGCCAGGCAATGCGGGCTGCATCACGTCGCCCCTACCAGTGTTGTGGTGCAGAATTGCGAGCTGCTTATAAATTGCAGTCACGGGGAGTAATTAGTGCAAAAAGATTAGTTAGGCCCATTAAAACAGTTATCATGACAATAGTATGCCTCTGTATTAAGGGCGATGGTGTTGGTGCAGTGTACTGAAGTTATCAGCTGCAATAAGCGTTGGTACTTTCCGATCCTTATCCTTGATCGCTCCAGTTCTGTAGTAGTATTCATTATCCATAAAACAAATAAATCCACCGGTCGAAGCCGGGCACTACTGCTAGTTCTAGAATAATGTTGGACGAGTGAAACGTATAACATTGCTAACTTAATACACATTTGTGACACGAGTGCCGGTGGCCAAGTTAGGAATTATTTTACACGAGGCACGTTGTAATCTTATACTGTTGACGGTAGTCTACAGTCGCGCGGGTGGGAATGACTTGAGCTCCAATAGTCATCGTTGTCCTCTCCGTGGTGGCTTGTGTTACGGTATGCTTAGCAATGCTGGACATGCGTCGAGACTGCACTCGGCCACCGCTGTCCCCCTCGTCGTCCAGAAAGGGTCCAGCTGTTGTGATCAACAAACGCTAGCGCAGCCAAAGTTAGCGGCATTCGTTTCTCAAGCACGTAATAGCAGCCGGGTCCTCTCCACCGACGGCGCATGGGGATTTGCCGAGAATAGACACAAACATGATGATGAAGCTCGCATAACCTACCCGCGAAGTCAAGCGGGACCGACTGCTGCCGATGCGGTAAGTTTAATTCGCCATTTGCTTTTAATAATTGACGATTGCCGCCATGTTCCTCTTTCGTCGGGTTCTTGCCAAGATTTTTTATAGAGCTAGACAGCTTCGTGGTAAAATACCTACTGCGAGTTTCGACGATGAATAATCACGCTTAGTGGTTCGAATTTCACGTAAAGGGGTTATATCTGATGACTTAAGCCATGTAAAACTGCAAGCTTCCTTTCTTAATTTGTAATATGTTTTATTGTATGCTCTTGTCACTGTACAGGTGTAAATGTATACAATGTGATCTCTTGCTAGAGACCCAATAACGTTACCGTTTACTTCAAGTTAGTCTTGAAATTTTGTATGCAAATGCCTTGAACAACGTATTCGTACATCTGGCTCCTCGAAGACGTTTTGGACTCTTCTTTTCTTTTGCATTCTCAAAACAGTGGAGTGGAGGGTCTCCTATGTGAATTATAGGACTTAGCCTACTAGTTTTTAATAAATGTTTACCACGGACGGCTACCTGAAAATATTCAGATTTTGACAATCAGTGCTCTAACTGATAGATGTTTCCAATAAGACCGTGCGACAAATCACCTTGAAATATCAGCATGAGAAAAATTCAAGGATTTTTGGAGACCGCATTGTCTCAAATCTTTGGCCTGACTCCTTCTATTTAATACCACTCTACCTTTGTTGAAGGACACGGTAAGGGAAAAGTGCCACTTTAAGAAAAGTATTCCAGAATTTGGATGTGGAAGGGGAGAAGTATTCCAGAATTTGGATGTGGAAGGGGATAATTTTCAGCGTGGGTTATGAGCAGGTTCTCTTATTTTAAAGACAAACTTCAAATAACTTAGTATGTTATTGATGAATGTTTGAGGCCTCTGGCAAGATAATCACACTAAAAGGTAAGAACTCCGTTAATGAGACCATCATCGAGACTCTACCCTGGATCTTCCTTTTTCGAAGCGTTGGGCCATAACTTCCCACGCCCAAGAAAGTCTCAATCCCAGCTATAGAGACGAAGCGGTCACTGCAGAGAGATCTAACGTTTTACGGGCCTTGTCGGAACTTTACCTTAATCAATGTGGTCGTGCATTTCAATTGTGGAATTGATATTGGTTAATTTAAGATGTATGATAAAGAAATGACTTTGGAGAATTATCAGTAGCAGTTGCAATCAGTACTATAGACTTGAGAATGAAAACGTAGTCTATTTGAAGATGAGGGTGTTGCTGATAACATATCGTGTTATGGTCATGCCGGATCTATCCTGGGCAAGGCTTGCCAACAACGTGACAGGACTGAGCAAGCACTGCCAACACACGCCCGGTAAACAACCTTCAGCGCTGGTAAAGCGGAAGTAATGGAAGAGACGACACCCTGTATTTCGGGTGGCACACAGATTCTTCCCCCCTTTCCCTTTCCTTCTCCTTCAGGTTTTATTGACCATCTAGTCATCTCGGAATTTCTTTTAATTATATTGACTTTTTATTCCTACCCCGTATAATCCCAGTTTTCAACGGGGTCTGGGATGAGATGCGATGAAAGTTTGTGGTGGTTTTTACGGCAGATGTCCTCAGACATATCTCTCTCTCTCTCTCTTTCTCTCTCTATGTGTATATATACATAGTTTTTTTTTAAAGTTTTGGCACCTTAGTTATAACTGGATTAATAACTCACTTAGATGGTTCAAAGTTTCACAGGCCCTCGATGTAGTCTCCACCGTTGCGTACAACGTGTTCCCAGCGATGCGGAAGTCGTTGGATCCCGTTGGCACTGCCCAATCTATTGATGGTACGAAGAGAGCGCCTGCTTAACGTCATTGTCATCTTCATCTTCGGGATGAGATCATAGTCGCAGGGACTGATGTCGGGAGAATATGGGGGCGGGGGGTGATAGAGGACCTCCCAGCCCCAGCGATCCAACAATGCCGACACAACGCCTGCTGTGTGTGCCCTAGCATTGTCATGCAGAACGATGGGCGGTGTAACCATGTGGTGGCGCCGTTTCCTTCTCAGAGCTCCTCGGAGATGGTCTTGCAGAAACGAACAATAGTACGCCGCATTAACGGTTTGCCCTCGGGGAACAGTATGGCAGCGCTTCCGTACCATTGAAGACGTTAAGCAGGCTGCCGAGCGCTCTCTTCGCACCATCAATAGATGGGGCAGTGCCAACGGGATCCAACGACTTCCGCATCGCTGGGAACACGTTGTACGCAGCGGTGGGGACTACATCGAGGGCCTGTGAAACTTGGAACCATCTAAGTGAGTTATTAATCGAGTTATCACTAAGGCGCCAAAACTAAAAAACCACCCATGTATATTCCTATCGTACATTCTCTTTTAAGAGAGCGTGTGAACTAGAACAATTCAGGACAACCCAGTCTTCCGGCGACGTTCTTCCCAAATAATCTTCATTCGTGCACCATGTTCTTTCTTCCGTTCGTCCGTCCTCTTTTTTTCCCCCCTGGCATCTTGCGTAGCAGTTTTTTAATCAAATTTGTTTCATTATGGTTTTTCTAAATTTAACCCGATCATTCATGTCTTGCAACCACATCCACCTTGCTCTATGCTGACGATATTGTGGCTTGCAAGTCTCGCCAGGAACTGCACTAGATACCCATGGCCTGCGGCTCAACATTGGGAAGTCAAAGTATATGGATTATGGAGTGCCAAGTGAAGGATCTATTCACATTGATGGCACTGAACTCCGAAAATCGTCTGTGTTCAAATACTTGGGTACACTACTCGGTTCAGGTGGTCAAACATTCCCAGATATCCGAAACAGTCAATGCTGCATGGCTGAAATGGCGTCAAGTCTCTGGAGTCCTCTTTGACCGGAAAGTGCCACTGTATCTGAAGTCAAAAATTTACAAAACCATTGTTCGACCAGTAGCACTGTATGGTACTGTATGCTGGCCAGTAACGAAGAGCCATGAACAACTGCATGAGATGGAGATGGAGATTGAGATGATGATTTGCTGGACGCAGGGACTTACTACACTGAATCTCATCGGGAATTACAATGTTCGAGCTACATTTGGTGTGGCTCCAATCCCTGAAAAAATACTTTCGTATGGCCATGTACTGCGTAGCAATCACTCAAGAGTTGCGAAAACTGCACTTGACATCAGTCCAGAAGGTCGGCGACCACGGGAGCGACCGAGAAAGCGCTGGCTGGATGATACTATTCGGGAGTACATGCGACTGGTTGAATGCCTCAACTAGAGACGCTCAAGATCGATCAGTATGGAAGAAAAAGTGCAGAATAGCAGACATGGTGTGTTTAGATTCTAGGGGAAAAGAATTGGAAAAGAGAAATGGCAGTGAGTTTCCCTGAAGATGAATACCATTAGAAAACCATGTCAAGGACAGTCGATGATGGGTTTCGAAACTTCTCGTGAGTCCTGAATTGACCTTGAACGTTAACGCATAATAGACTGCAATATATATATATATATATAGTTACATAGCTGATCTAGCCAACACAATTAGCTACCTTCTCGTCATAAAATTTGGTGGCAGTTTGGGCTCTTAGTTTCGAGCACAGTGGATATAGCGAAATATAACTTCGATTGCTACTGTATATCATATGGAATTTGACCTGAAATAATTTCTTAGGTTTGTTCGTGACAGTTCTCAGTTCGCATTACAATCGTGTGAATAGAAGGGCTTCCTTGATGAGCAGTGGCCTACATGTGACCCCATTGGAGTCGGGCCTGGCTTCTTCCGCACCACTCATCGATTAGTTCGCAGAATCGGTCTTGGCGTGAACAAACTTTGTCAGCGTCAACTCAGTTTTGTAGTTCGATAGTTAATTGTGCGAATTTATTTCAAGATTTGTTTCACTGGCATCTAAATACAGTATTATATAAGGCCCTATGGTTTCTAGCATTGGCGATCGATGCGAAATTTGTCCAAAACTCTTCCCGTCATGTACCTCCATGTTCGATGACCTTCTGCGCAGTCAGTTGGCATTTGAGGGGGCTTAAATGCGAGGGAGCCGTGTCGGTAGATTTACTGGCACGTTATAGATCCCCTTTAGAGCAAAATTCTAGCAGCCCGACATCTCTAAAAGCCGCGATAGTTACAATGGGACGTAAAACCAATAACATTATTATTAAACCCTTGCGAAGCTTTAGCACGTTACCGAAAGGAGAATTAGCACTGAAACGTTGGGTACCGCCTAGCGGATGAAGGCGGAACTTCGCTAACCATCATCACGTACACCAGTTTTTATTATTAAAAGTACTAGGAGTCATGCAATGTTGAAATCATTTTGTGGAACGTCCTGTGTACTGGCGCTTAGAATGAATGCTCATTTATATAATTTCGTTTATTATTTATTTATTTGTTTCGTAATAAAATGCAAAATTGGTTCAAAATGCAAAATGAAAAAAAAAACTTATGAAATGCGATATCGTTGATATTCTGCAAATTTTAAATATAACCACGAACAGTAGAGCTTCTTCAAATGTGTATTACTGTAGTTCGCTAATATTAACTATCTTTTGGGTAGACTGCGTTTGGAATTATTCAATGCAAGTTTTTTTCTTTTTTTCTTTTCAGGGTCAGTGACCAAAATGTAAACTTTTATTGAACTGATTTTTTGTACAATTATGGTGTAAATTTGTATTATTTACTTTAATTTTCTATAATATTTTAATCCTATTAGCTGCATAAGATATTGCACAAATATTTGTAACAAAAATCGTACAAAATGCTAAACCTGATAATCGTGGATAATTAAAAATTCAAAATTCGATATTTCTGATTTCCACAAACTCAAAGCTCAAGCTTCTTGGAGATATCGCTTTCTTACTTCGCAGGACAACAGGGAAGACAGTTGGCTGCAGGCTAATGCGTTGTAGTATAGGTAGAGCCCTGCGCGGATAAACAAAACGTTATCCGCATCCGCCCCGCATCCGCACGACTGTTATCCGCATCCGCCCCGCATCCGCACGACTGTTATCCGCCCCGCATCCGCACGACTGTTATCCGCATCCGCCCCGCATCCGCATGACTGTTATCCGCATCCGCCCCGCATCCGCACGACTGTTATCCGCATCCGCCCCGCATCCGCACGACTGTTATCCGCATCCGCATGACTGTTATCCGCATCCGCCCCGCATCCGCAAGACTTGTATAAAAATCCGCTGATATTTCAATTCTGGTTTCCTGACCTCCGCTTTAGACAAAAACTGGCTATACTTCTTTGGCTACTTTCGCACTTGTGCCGCAGTAGGTTTGATGTGCCTGATTTGTGTCCTGAGTATGAATACACTTTTTTACAGGTAAAACATTACTATATATCGTTCACCTCTTTGGTTCCATTGAAAACGTAACCAAATATCTGCCTTATCCTTGACTTGAGCGTTGTTTCACGCACTATTGAATATACACCTTGTTTTGTTTTAATATATATTTTATCAATGTTGGTTAAATGATGTTCATACTCCCGGTCGTGGTAACGTTTACTAAGTGAACTTCTCTTCAAGCTTGGAGAAAGGGATTGACATTTGGCCGGAACTTCCAAGTCAGTCATCATACTTCTGCCTCTTGACCCATCAATGTTCGCATAGTTGATGTCATAACTGTCTCCGTTGCAATATCACAGCCCACGCGTTTCAGTGCCAAGATGGAAATAAATCGACAGATAAACCTGGAACCAGATCTTCCAGGATAGCTTAGACCGCGAAGTAGCTGACTTGAGGAATGTTAATGATGTCACCACGATGAACTTACTAACTTATTGACAGCATTATATCCCGTGGTTAATGGCAGTGAGAAATTTATGATGATGATATATCAAGACCTTCTACTACAAACATACGGTACGGTACTTCATAAAATGTAGTTGAAACCATATGAGTAAAATTATCTCCTCGTGTATAACTGCAAAACGTACCTGAATATTTCGTACGCAATAGGCTATATGAGTATTCCTCTTTTAAGCATGAAGCTGTAGATTGGCATATCAAATATGTAATATTATCGTAAGTTCCACATTGTATTCTAAAAACTATCCGCAAATTTACTCCAAACATTATCCGCAGCGTATCCGCTATCCGCACAGCCATGCAAACTATATCCGCGTGGCGAAAAATGCTGCGGATATCCGCGGATAAACCCGCGGATATCCGCATCCGCGCAGGGCTTTAAGTATAGGTGGTTGTCTCCTGTGGTTTTAAATCCCGCTACAGTCGGCCGACATTTATGGGGGTTTAAATGCAAGAGACCTGTGTTGAGGTGGCGGTGATTGTTATTTTAAGGAGCGGAACATTGAGGTCATGTGCACCTCCACATGTGTGTCAAGATTTACTGTCACGCTAATGAACCCCTCTAGGGCAAATGTATCACCATCGAAAATATGTGGTCATATTATTAGAATAAATATTCATTTTCCTAATTTATTGTCGACTCGCTAATTTACCCGTCGTTGTCGGCTACATAGAGAATAAAGGAAGGCAGTTTAGAAAGAAATGGGAAAGTCCTAGCCTATGTCAGAAATATGGAGGACAGTCTTGCCCTCTCAATTCTGGAGTCAATTTGACAAGATGCACGTCAACAACACTAGCTAAGGCATCCAACCCTGGCCTGGTTATCATCTCAGCGTTGGTTCGTTCGATTAAAATGTCATTTGGATAAACGTTTGCATATTTATTTTACAATGGCTTTTGCTCTCGACATATACAAAATTATTTAAGAAAAGAGCGAAAACTATTCGGGGTTCCGAGCCTTCAGCCTTTACGACTATATTAATAGGACTGGCTGCGTGGTACAGCGGTAACTTTCTCGCCTGCTGTGCCAAGGTTAGAGGATTGAATCCTGGCGCAGTCAGTTGGCATTTTGAGGGTACGCAAATGCAAAGGAGCTGTATCAGTTTAACTGGCAAAATTCCGGCGTCTCTAAATGCCAAGTATTTAAAAGGGACGTAAAACGAATACCATTATTGTTTAATAGTTTGCAGCCTAGTTTTATTCTGTGGATATTTTCTACTTATATACGAAAGTGATTTACTCCTATAGTTTTGACGCCTACCCGTAACAAACGGTGAAAAATTAAACTAAGGGTGTATTTGATAACACAACCGATCCATCGGTTTCCCAAACTTGCGTTAAGAATTCACGAACATCTGAATTTAAATGGGGTGGAGCACCATTCTGTTGCAAAGATAAAACTAAACTTTGCTAACTAACCGCTGCTGCGCTCTAGTGGCAGAAATCTGAAATGCAGTTATAAAAGGACAATTTTTCTATATCATTGTAATGTTTTGTGATGCTATGGCAAATGTAGCCACAGTGAATTATTGAGTGGTTTCGGTAGCGTAGTTGGTAGCATGCTGAGCTTCTATGCCCAAGGTCGCGGGCTCAAACCCGGCCGAAGTCGTCGGATTTTTTAAGCGCGTTAAAAATCCCTCAGTATGCCTTCCTTCGGAGGGGAAGTAAATCCGGCGGTCCCATGTCATAGATTTATGGCATGATAAACAACATTCCACTAATTACACTTGTGTGAAGCTAAATTATAGGTTATCTTTGAGTAACGCGCTTAGGTTCCAACGTTCGTCGCCAGGAGCCGACTGCGGTGGCATCTGGTAATAAAATGCAGAACAAGTTGGTCGTTGACGGTGGCGTTTGGTAGTAAACGTTGGAACTACTTGAAAATCCAATGTATGCAGTCCTTCCTTGAATTAAAACAGATAACACACACTAATACAGCCATCACAATTAACAGATTCTACACACACCCAAAGTACACGGGCCTACATGACCGCGTAGTCGCAGCCCCTAAACTGAGGAACCAACCAACCAGTGAATTATTGAGACAGTTCCAATCATTTGCAATAACCCTGTAATAAAGATTTTCGACCTTGATAGCGTATTTACCCTCTTATTTTTAGCCGTTTTCTTTGTCAAAGGTGGTTGATATTCATATTCCTTTTACTTTCTTGTGATCCAGAAATGCTTTTACTATGCCATTGTCTTGTGAAGAACATCAGACTCTCTGCATCTCAAATTATTAATTAGTATACAACATTTGTGGCACTATCTAGTAATAACAGAAAAAAACATATTTCTCTAACCAAGAAATTACGGACTGTATATTAATATTTATAATTAAGTGCCATAGCCACATTAAGATCCCTGGCAGATTCACAACGCAAGTGGCTTTCTATCGACGTGGTAAATAACTTACCTGCAGCATCCAAATAAATAAAGCTACAGTAGGAGAAGTTGATATACTGTCTACTTAAATCACCATAATATGTGGTACAAATTTAAAGATCATGGGTCGGTGATGGAGATTTCCCACATGGATCACCCCGACACTTACGGCCTAGCACGTAAAAGGCCTGAGTTACATCTGTCTGTGGGCAGATGACCGCGCTGTTCTGCCCCTTAATACTTTACATCTGTCCGTCCAGTTCCTGAAGAGTGTCAATTCAAAAACACATGTGCATAAAAATAATCTGTGTAATTTTGCTGCAGTGCCCGGAAAATCTTAATTTGAGGAGTGGCTGTATGAAAATCATTTTGAAGATGAACAACCAACTTTCGGAATCAGGCTACGCGTGCGCTGTGTCAATGAAAACCGTGGAACATTCTTTGCTCCTTCCCATGGAATTTAATTTTGTTCCCAGCGGGTTTCCGTGCCGCAAGAGTGATCCAGTTTGGATCGCTGACGTCTGGAGCGTGAAGGACAAGCACTTCTGTTTACGGAGACACTGTGTTGCTTGCCATTCTAAACCTCGCACAGTGGTATTTTACTTGACTCCCTCAGCGTAGTGGTGGCAATTCTAATCACTGTGGTCTTCAGAGAACCCTGGTACAGATCTTTCGAGTTGACGCCCGTAGGCGTCCTGCGCGTCGTGATGGGGTTGAAATAATGAATGATGGCGTCACGAGCACCCCAGTTACCGAGCTAGGGGAATACATATTACGGAATTGTAACCCCTAAACCCGACCAGTAATCGAACACGGGTCCCTTCGGACTAAAGACATGTCATATCCACTTGACTACGAAGCCGGGATAGTTAGTTATTGTTGTTTTAAGGGACGGAACTATGAGGTCATATGCCCCGAAGCCTGAATAATAATACTAATAATAATAATAAGAGACGAAATTTTATGTGACAGGTCTAGATTCAGATCGTTGGTGAACAAACATCATTTTGCTGCAAACCCCCGAATAAGATCCAGCAGAAAGGAAGAAAACTCATAGTGAGAGATTTTGGGAAGAGAGAAAACTAATTCAAATTCATATGTGAAATAGGTTCAATCGCGCTCCTTATTTGGGTACAACATCGTAAAAATAAAAGAAACTAGCGGACCCTGTTCATAAACCACACTATCACCAATTGGTTTATAATGAGAGACTTACGGGGAAAGGTTCTTATGTTTTTATTTCAACCAAATGATTATAAAACACAAAACCGTGACCAAAGACAACACCAAGAAGTTCCAAGCCAGAGCCGTCTCCAGAAAACCGATGCAGATATCACAAGAGGAAAGAAAGAGGAGATCAGATAGAATGAAGAAATATTGGGAGAAGAGGAGAGCACAAGCATCTAAGAAGTGATGATTGATCTGACGCACCCCAAAGTGGGTGATTCGAAAAGAACACAACTTACATTTCAGTTAGAATTCAAAGTTCTAAGTTCCCTAATTTAAGAAGGCAATCACTGAAAATGGGATCATCATAACACTCATCGGTTATTCGATATTCATGAAATTATACGATTTGAGGACTCATTCCTTCGATTTACTGTTTCTAAAATCCATCCAAAATGATAAAAGAAAGACCACAGAATGTAAAAATGACATGAAACAGGCGTCATAGTGGCCAAAATGTGAAGTGGACAGCAATTATGGAGCGTATTTTCCTACAGCAACAGTATCTGCAAATTGCACACTTCGTACATTATTTTAAAAGTCGTTATTAATGAAATTATAGATATTTATGAAATTAGTGCAATTCGTCACTGCTAATGTCTATTCTCTTTCATTTGATTGCTCATTTGTCACGATCGGTCGCTTGTGAGCGCTGGAGGAGGGATCTATGCTACTGAAAAAAATAATATATATATAACAGTCGATGATTTCTAAAATGTTTACAACCTTGTAGATATGAACATGGGGCCTAATAAATAAATAAATAAATAAATAAATAAATAAATAAATGCATACAGTACATACATAAATGCATACTACTAAATCACCTTTTCTATATTGCTACAGTACTAAATAAACCCACCTCGTGGTGAAGTGGCTAGCATTCTTGGCTTTCGCTCATGGGGTCCGTGTTAAATTCCCGCGCTGCCAAGAAATTAAATTCTGGTCTGAGGATAGGAACGAGGTTCACTCAGCCTCGTGAGGCAGAACTGGTTTGATTCACACCTCAGCATCCTAGAAGTGGATTTCCGTGTTTTCCCACTTCTACTCCATGTAAATACCGGGATGGTATATAAATTAGGCCAAGACCACCTCCTAACTGATCCTTTCCCCAGTTTCAATTACACACAGTAGTGCAACCAATACAATGACACAGGTTATCACGCAAACTCCACATTCACCCAAATACACAGGGCTACATGATCATAATGTCAGAAGCCCTTAAATGAATCTGCAACTACTTTAACCCAGCTCTTTGAGGGTTTAAACATTCTTTCATCATCAAGTCAATAACTTTCTAACTTGTTCTAGTATTCCTTTCTCCAATCGTCATCTGACAGAAATCGAACGAATGGGCGGTTAAGTCACGGAATCGTCATGCTGTGTTCTTTTTATTCGACTCACTATCATTCCAATCACCAAGAAGAAAGTTCGCTGTGTGGGGAAGCATTTCTGCAAGTAAAATAAAAATTATGTAATTCCTCTGAAGTCAACGACGATAACCACAATTATTTCTACTCAAAGTCGTGTATGTTATTTTCATTCGAAAATCAATCAACCAACCAACCAAACAAGCTACACCTCAGATTAGTAAAAGAAGCGAGAGAGATGGTAAACCTTCTCAAGAAACGAGACAGGAGCATTCCAATGGATTCCTTCACAGCTGAGCTGTTCGCAAAGAAAGGAACTACACCTTAAACCAGACATCGACCTGCTTAGGAGGCAGTCAAATACTATAGCCCGATGGAATTACACAAATCGAAGGGGGGAAAATCCCGTAGTTTTGAAAATTTGTACAGTTGTTCCTTGGTGTCTAAGTTTGAATAAAATAAGTCCTTAAGGGTGGAGGATGAGCTCGAGGGATGGGGCCCTTAATAGGGGGTCCTTTTTTAGTTTTTCGCTTGTATCTTAGTAACTATCATTCGTAGCGAAAAGTTGCTTGCATAAAAATAAAGCTAATAAAATTTACTACAAAAATGGGCCTATGTTTGTTTGACGTAGGACTAATACTTTCGGAGTTATGGGGCCGAGAAAGTACAAACATATTAAAAAATCTTGAATTATTCACATTCTCATTATGCTTATGACTATTTAATAATATGTCATATTAATAATGTTAACATTAGTAGAGTGAAAATTCTTTATTATAATGAAACTATCAAGTGTCAGGGTCGTTTAATCAAGCAGTCATCTTGTCAGGGTCGTCAATCTCATCTTCGTCCATGCTTCCGTCTAGAACTGGAAGGCCATTGGTGCAGGCTTCAGAGAAGAGTGGATGTGTTTGGAGTTTCAGTTTTGAATGCTGATTGTTTGTTTATCCGTAATTTTTGTCTATATTATAATTCTTGTTTATATTATAATTCTTAGTTTTTTTTTATTTTTTTTGTTATTAATTTTCGGTATTTTCAAATTTTAAATTCAATTCCAAATTTGTATACTTTATTCTGTGTAAAGAGGGGCAGATGACCTCGTTGTTCCGCCCCTTAAAAAACAATAACTCAATCCCTGGAAGTGCAACTCGGCTTTTTTTTCCGCCTATGCACGTTTTGTTCCGCAGAATACACAGTCAAGCTTAGATGGACGGAAGGGGGATTTATGTTTCATGCACCTCGCCATTCTTTAATTACGTCTGACAAGAATTCGTTGCACATGTTATCTCCTTGATAGTATAATTAATAGTCCAGTCAGTGATGTTAACCCATCACGCCGAGACGGAAAACGGACATACTGTAGGTCGTAATTCATTGAAATCGAAATAAATACGCCTTTTAAGCCTATGCTGGGTAAACCGTGAAAGATACCGGGCGAAGCCGGGACAATAATAAATGAGGAGCCCAAAGTTGACGTCCCGAGAGTTCAATGACTTGCCCATGCTGTATTGGAATACCAGAAGTTGAATGGAATAAATCAATTGGACAGCAACAACAAAACAACAGTATTATCAGTTTCCTAACGGAATGAGGAAGCATTGAAGCTATGCTTTCCATTGAATTTAATGCGTTTCCATCGAAACTGACATCGCAATAAGCTTGCTATTTCGTTGAACTCTGTTGGCCATAGCGAACTACTTGTACCAGCAGCGTAGTTGTGCGTGCTAAATTGCAAGCGGAAGCTGCTAGTGTGGAGATGGAATCAGCGGTCCTGAGTGGTTTTGCTCCCGGGTATTTTCCGTACTCCCTCGTTGCAAAAATCGGAATGGCTTATTTAAAATCCAAGGTCACGCACCCCAATCACCCTATTAATTAATTACATGTACATTCACCACAGGTTATAGCTTCTTTTGATTTTTTTTTTGCACCATTATCGAGTTTTCCATCCATGTTGATGTTTATTTTGTCATCTTAAAGAACTGTGAAATGAGTTGTCAACATAAGCTTAGAGAAATCAATAAATCAGCTTTTCTTCTTCTTTTTTTTTTTAACAACGTAATGCCTTACTCAGTAGCACGATTGAACCTCCTTCTTTCCCTTCCAAAATCTCTTCATCCTTTCGCTGAGCTTCTTCCTTCGTTATTCTGCCAAAGTTATAGTAGCTCTGGTGTTGGGTTTGTCTTAAATTGGTGATTGTCGATTTTGGTTGTGAAATTAAATCTGTCCCGTACAATGTCTTCTGAGATGTTGATTTCCTGGAGATCTGTTTCAATTTCACGAAGCCAACTGTTCTTGGTTTTTAATGAAAGGGCCAGGTTGAGAATTCTTTTAGTTAGTCTGTTATTGTTCATCCTAATGTGTCCATAAAATTTAAATCGTCTTTTCCGAAAAGTGTGATCAGATTTTTTTTTTCTTTTTCAGATTGACACAATATGTCCTGGGATGATCTTTCTCCTCCATATTCCCTCTATACTAACTGGGCGAAAAAAAGTAAAATTTTCCTTTCTTGTTTCTCTATGTCTTTGGTTAATGATCAGCCACCAATGATTAAAGTTTCCAATGCATATAACGCTTCAGGTTTGATTACAGTATTATAGGGTCTAAGTTTTGCTTTGCGAGATATTGATTATTTTTATTATTATTATGTACAGATATAAAATTAACCAAATCTGAAACAAATTGGTTGGTTCCTCAGTTTAAGGGCTGCGACAACGCGGTCATGTAGCCCCTTGTACTTTGGGTGTGTGTAGAATCTGTCTGATACCCGGTGTTAAAATTGTGATGGCTGTATTAGTGTGTGTTATGTTTTCAATTCAAGTAAGGACTGCAGACATTGAATTTTTTCAAGTAGTTCCTACTTTTGCCGCCAAATGCCACCGTAGTCGGTTCCTGGCGACGAACGTTGGAACCTAAGAGCGTTAGTCAAATTTTTAACCTAGAATTTAGCTTCACACAGGTGTAATTAATGGAAGGTTCTTTAACATGCCATGAATCTGTGACATGGGACCGCCGGCTATACTTTCCCTCCGATGGAAGGCATACTGAGGGATTTTTAACGCTCTTTAAAAATCCGATGGCTTCGGCCGGGTTCGAACCCGCGATCTTAGGCATAGAAGCTCAGCATGCTACCGACTACGCCACAGAAGCCGCTCTGAAACAAATTGGTCCTTATTAAGAAAATTGCAAGGGAAAGCTGTGGGTGTGGAGTTCGAATCCCGGCGTTGGCAGCGGTCTTCTTGAGTGGTTTTGAAATTCAAATGGTATTAAACAAAACCACCAATAATTAATATATTATTAGTTAAATGTACTAGGACTAGTTTCGACCACTGCGTGGTCATAGTCAGCAATCATAAAACTTTTAAGAAATAAAGTTGCTAGTAAATGAATATTGATTTATATTGGATTACGCTGTTGGTCAGCATCAAATTTGTTCTGTGTCTGGGGATAAACTTATGATATAAACTGTGGAAGATTTGTATGTATTGATTATCCTTATAAAACTTCGGTGCTGAACTGCTGTGCCCAAGAGAGCGGGTTCAAACCTGACCGAAGTCGTCGGATTTTTTAAGAGCGTTAAAATCCTTCAGTATGCCTTCCTTCGGAGGGGTAGTAAAGCCGGCGGTCCCATGTCATAGATTTGTGGCATGTAAAAGATCCTTCCACAGACTAAACTTGTGTGAAGCTAAAATTCTATGTTAGATTTCGTTGGAACGCTCTATCAAAGTTGTAACGTTCACCACTAGGTATCAGTGACATCTGGTAGCGAAAGTTGGAACTACTTGAAATTGAACCTATGGGTGTCCGCTTGAAGCAGCTACAGCCTCTGGTGAGCCGAACATGTCCTCGGACCCTCCCGACACTAAAAGGCATACGATAAATAAAATAAACTAAAATAACTTTGTATTTTTGAGATGCTCTTAAAATAGTACAGTGCTATCGAAATCAATCTGTTACTAAGTTTTTAACCAAAAAATATATTTACTAACAGGAATGACATTATTTGAAAATAATTGCGAAGTATCAAATAAAATATAATATGTGGTTTCTATTAAATTATCTTCTAAAACACGTGAAAGTACTGTGTTGCACACATGATTTAAAATCAAATTGAATATGTAATTTTTACACTTAAAATGAATATTAATTATACGTAAAAACCAAATAGAAATGTTCTTCTAATATTTATGCAATCGTAATAAATTAGAATAAATTAGCGTTGGGTGTGCTTGAGATGTCCTTGACAAGAAACAACATGTTGAGTGGTAATTATTCAGAAGTATATGCGCCTGTTGATGGTTGCCCTTCATTAATAAGAACTGGATGAGAGGTGCTAAGAAAAGCGAAGGTGAACTGTGGCATCGGTGAGGGAGGTCAGGTTGAAAGCAAGGTGCGGAGAAAACCAGTTTGTCTGGGAGTACTGTGTGCCGGCTCGCTTTCGCTGCTTCTCCTAGCCTGGTGCATGTACTACCTAGTGTACATAGTTTTCTATGGGATATTTAGGTACGGTACTGTATGTCGTATTATTGGGGATTCTCTTTTCTGAATTTCCACGGAATTTTGCGTTATATACGGGTTTCAGACTGTTTTAGGACGAGTGGGCCCAAATTTAAACTTTTGTTGTCTGTTTGCACGCTTATAACTCGAGGACGGCTGGGTTGATCAAACCCCTCAAAATAGGCGAAATTTCGAAGTTCTCATAGAAGGACGAGACTAACCTCGTTTTGATCCCCTCGATATGAGAAACACAACTCGGATCGTCCCAAAGGGACCCCCCCCCCCAAACCACATTTTTAAGGCCCTCGAATCAATCCATTGCGAGGTATTTGTATCATAGCATCCCAGCCGAGAAGGGGCTGAGTGTAACCAAGGCAGGGGATACCATTTAACTTCCTATTCTCATAAGAGGTATTTCCTATCCGTTTCACTTAAAATATATGTTTTTTAATGAATCAGGTAACAACATTTACATTAAGAATACCCTACGTGATTACGTGAGAGTTTTTTTTTTAAATTTGCCGATAAATACAAACAGTCGTTTAAAGAACGGATACTTCTGCTAGTTAAACCATGAGGATAGCCCACCAATATAATATGGTTCGCCCGGTGGTTAGTGTGGTCGTTATTGTTTCAAGAGGCAGAAGAGAAAGGTCATTTGCTCATGGGTCCTCACCTACTGTACCTGAGTTTATAGGAACGAATCCCGACGTACTATGTTGGTATTCAAAAGACACAGGGACTGATGTTATTTTACACAAAGCGTCCTCGTGTTGATTTAAATTGCACTACTGACTTATTTCTATATTTATACTTTTCCGATATAATATCATTTTAAAAAGCAAGTTAACTTATAAATCGTTTTTCAAAATGCCGCAGATAAATTAAAGTAGGTCAATTATCAAGACTTTGATGTACAGTATGTGTTATTTAGTATTAAAGCAAAATGAAGCCTTGGTTTTGAGTTCATAAGTAATTTTGAGAAATAAGTTAATATAATTTGAACGGTAACTGTTTTTCCTACTCTCACTAACGTAATTAAATATCTTGAATAAGAAAACCCTAATAACAGTACACTAAAACGAATATTTGGAGTTATGTATGATTTTATTTAGAACACCAAAACAATTCAACACGATTGCTGTAAAACAGATGTGTAAGTTAGTACAATTTCAATGAAGATGTATAAGCAGAGCCCTGCCCTCGGCATATAAAAATTAGAAATTTAACCAAGGACGTTCGGAGGCTGTGAGAATATATATTCATCTAACGTACCCGCCCTGAACACATGAAATTGTGGTTCAAATCCCGATATTATGTTCAATTGTTCATCCAAGTCGGGACATTTGAAGTCTGCGCTGGATCTTCAAAATAGGCCTTGTTATGTCATCAATCTTGTGTAGAACTTGTTAATCGGTTTATTTATGTATTTTATGGGTTAATGTAGCGATATATTATAAAGATTAGGTAATCTTGTAAAGGTTATAGCTTATATAAAATTTAGTTATATAAATTCATTTGCGTAAACCGTAGCAAGTTTAGCATATTATGTCAGAAATGTTGTAAGAACTAACGTACTTGGTGGGTTTGACTCAAATTTCGAACTTGCAGTAGGGATGTATTGGAACTGTCTCTTTAGCTGTGTCTAGGTTGTGCTGCTATCTAGCAGGACTGGTGAGCTGCAACTCTTGAAGGTTAGATTCTCGGAGATGTCTTGCGAGTTTCTTTACTCGATGCAAATGCAGAGATTACCCCTTATTTTCAAGTCACAAGGCACCACCGGGGACTCGGAAAGGTTCCACACTCCTACAGAAGCAATAATAATGCTTAGCTTCCTTGGTGGATCTGTGATTGTCGTATCTATCTCATGGTGCCAAGATTTTGGGTTCGATCCCAGCCGAGGAAGTTTGATTTTTGAAAGGTGGAAATATCCACGCCACTCTTGAGTTGTAATGCTAAAAAAACGACCTCGTGCCACAATTGGTATTTACAAAACCATTTTAATTAAATCTCGGTCGCAGGTCGTTCAATAAAGCCTAGTTGCGCTGATATTTGGCGTCTAAATTGCTGAGTGTATATATATCCTAAAAGGTGGTTCAAACTATAACGGGTGAGGGGGTGGGGGGCAGTCCTCTTAAAATAACTATTCAGTACTTATTTCTTTCCGAGTGAAATTAAACCAATTACCCACATTTGGTAAAAGGTAGGTTGGTTACTGGCTACTAAAGACGCCCAGGAATGGCAAACTTAGTTATGTAAGGATCGAGGACAAGAACTGTAGGGGTAGACCAAGAAAACAGATTGCCTCTGATGTAAGGTGCGGTAGCTATGTAGAGATGAAACGATTAGCTCAGGACAGGGAGCAATGGACTGAAGACTCAAACACACACACGATAAAAGAAAGACTACATGAATAAAGAAATATTCAGATTATTTCTCAAGTACCCAATGCATAAGCCTAAATCATTCGGGTACTAATAAGTAGAGCCCTGCGTGGATAAAGAAAACGTTATTCGCATACGCCCCGCATCCGCACGACGTTTTTTTTGCATTCGCACGTTTGTTATCCGAATCTACTGGCATTAACAATAATATTTTTAATTAGATAAAGCATAAATTTAGACATTTGTGGAAAACTTCGTTCCCTTAGGCTTTGAATGTCATGTACTCATGTGCTATGTTTAAAATGAATGTTATACAGCCAGAATTGCAACCCTTTCCTATTCCGAGTGTTAATTTTGCTTAATGACATCATTTGAATGAGATTAGCTTAAATCATCTTACATTTATCATGAAAAAATGAAAAAAATATGATATGTCTTAAACATCCGGGCCCTAATATTGATATTAAACAAGTTCGGATTGTATTCTAAAAACTAACCGCAAATTTTCTCTAAACATTATCCGCATCCGCGCTAGGCTTCACTAATAACTAAGGCTGTAGGCCACTTAACGACCCATTCACATTTATATAGCGAATGGTTAGCGAAAGCTGGTAGCTGTTTTTTTTTTCTCTATAAATCCCTCTGGCCGCAAAAGTTAATTAGGCACTCATCACTGATTGCTAGCAATGCTCGCTTATTTAAATAAAAAATGGATGGAATACTGGTTGGTTGGTTTTGTAGCCCCGTGTACTTTGGGTGTGTAGAATTTGTCTGATAACCGGTGTTAATAGTCATGGCTCTATTAGTGTGTGTAATCTGTGATTCAGGTAGAAGGAATCCAAACGATTGATTTTTCAAGTACGGTAGTTCCTACTTTTGCTACCAAATGCTACCGTCCTCGACACTTAGCTGTGGACTTGGCTACTAGATGCCATCGCAGCCAGCACCTGGTGACGAACGTTGGAACTAATATACGTTATCAAACTAACCTACAAATTTTAGCTTCCACATGTGTAGTTAGTGGAAAGTTCTTTTCCATGCCATACATCTATGACATGGGACCGCTGGCTTTATTTCCCCTCCGAAGGAAGGCATACTGAGGGATTTTTAACGCTTTTATAAAATCTGACGACTTCGGCCGGGTTTGAACCCGCGATCTTGGGCTTAGAAGCTCAGTATGCTACCAACTACGCCACCGAAGCCGCCGGTTGGAATATCATTAACGAAATTTACTAATTGGCATCAACATTATTTCTTTTTAAATTTCCCAACTGTTCTTTTGGTCGTGGTTCGGTCCAGTTCCACCGAAGAGCATTGTATTTTTGTTGTTGTTACTGGTTAGAAGTGTGGGCGAGGGAAATGCCTGCATCTTTATCATTGTTTGCATCCATCAGTGGGACAGCAGAGGCATGTATTAAACGAATTTAGTAGGCGTGACATTAATGCTTATTCAGACGGAGTGGGTTTTATTAATCACATGCATCAAATATACAGTATTGTATTCAGCGCGACCGTAAATTAAATAATTAAAATTTAGCGCGAACGTCAATTTTCTCTCTGGAGAAGGCATTTGAATATGCTTTATTAGTTAAATATGGACATTGTCATAACATACTGATTGGAGTAGCTTATCACTTGGCTGATGAGCAGGTTCAAACTTTGCCGTGGTTGGAGTGGTTTTCTGTTAAATCATTACTTACTAGCAGGGCCCGTATTTTGATGACCTATACAATTCTAGTCGAATCTCGAAATCGTCAGGGGATGTCGAAATAAATTCGACTAATCGAAAATTGGATTTATGGAGATACGTAGGAAATATGTTGAAATTTGTGATATACTGGTCGCAAAATACTGTATGTAAGTTAGGCTTACAACATACACAGATCTTGGTATGTTGACTTTCACAGCCAGCTCTCGCAATAAAGAGCCGCAGGTGTGCTTCATAAAAAGAGAGGTAGCGCGCAGTTCGCTACTCCTGTGAGGATCAGGGCATGGACACAAAGAGCCCGCTGATGAGCCAGCTTGGTGTTCCTAGGTGAAATCCCACACAAGACACGGCATAAACTTAGAAAAATTGCTGAGTGATATACTGTACTATAGTTGTCTAAATTTGTTATATAAATGGATGTTCGTAATGACAGCTTTATTAAGTTGGATACGGTTGACTCAACTACAGTAATCGGTGGAAAATTGGAATTAGAACCTTGGAATGAGGCAAGCCGCACTGCAAAAATACGTACATGTTCGAGATGAAGAACAAGTTTAAGTGCCAGTGATATAATTCAAGTTTCGAGATATCGAAAAATTCGAGTTACAGAAATTAGACTTAATGAGAAAAAAATAGGCTACATGTAAATTATAGGAAGTTTGTTCGGGAGATAATAATTGTGTTATCGAAAATTGGAGTAATTGACGTTTGAGATATCGAGGTTCGACTGTACTAGAAAAATCCAATACAATGACCTAAAAGTTTGAATGAAAATGAAAAAGTCACTCATCGAGTTGATATATTTATGTTGCTGACATAATTTCAACACTCAAAGCAATGCAAATACAAACTTCCACTTCACATATTTTGTAGAAAAGAATTTTTCACCATTGGTAAAGGAAATATCCTCGCCGAATTCCGCAATTGTTTGTTTGAAATGAGCAGCCGTAGATGGCTTTAACTTATGCATTTTATTAACAATCGCAGCCGATAACATAAATTCACTCAACACACGTAGGTTGCATTTCTGGGCCTACTGTAGTCTGTCTTGCTACCCTTGTTTTCAACATCTCTCCCGGATTAGTTGAAAGCACAGGTGTGTGAACGAATTTGAAGCTCGATTCTTTTCTTCTCGATCCCTTTCGTTTGGTTTAAAATAGCCTGTCATACGGGAAGGTCTGAATAAAGTAACTTCAGTCGTCGGATCACCAATGAGCTGTGAAGATTCTCATAGCCAATCTCCCCATTCTAAGATCCGATAATATCCAATACTTAGTAAAATATGAGAATTTGACTCAGTATAAAATATTGTATTAAATTCCATAAAATGACTTAAATTTAAAAAAATACTGTGATGAAAAAGATTTAATAAACTAGCATTGCAATGTGGGAACTATGATCAGGATTTCTGTAAAAGTTGCAAATATCTGTGGTGAAGCAATTGTAAGGTGACATGTCATCAAAATCCGGGCCCTGGTTGTTAGGCAAATGGAGGGGGGCATGGTGGCACCGGGATGGTCAACTCCGCTAATTAGGTTGAACTTAGGGTGTGTTTCTATCTCCCAAAATTTTAATAATGGCACCCCGTGGCGTTAACGAACAGCTGATTCCTCACCCAAGTTAAAACGCAATGAGAGTGAAACGCGAATTATGATCCGCATCATCCTGGCTTGTTATTGGCTGGCAATTATTACCAGCCATTGGCTGCCCGCGGGTTTGTTTACAATTATCACCAACATGGTGGCGAGAGGAATAGATTTCTACATCAATTAAATTGCTAGAAATCTATTCCAGTTAATGACAGTATGAAGTGCAAATCACTTATTGATGAGGAATTGTATGTGCGTTTATATTTAAATTGAAGCGTGACACTGTTCATCAAAATTTGTGAAAATAAAAGTACAAATCAACACTCTTGCCAATCAACTGAAAGTTTCTACTACTTTGGATGTTATGGATGTAAATCAATTGGCTGTCGTTTTCACCAGTTTTATTCATCAGTTCGAAATACATTCAGTACAATAACCTTTTGTGCACTATCAAACTACATTATAGACCATTGCGTATTGATGTTGCTGTCTGCTTATATTTACCAATTTCATGACTTGTAATTTGTAGGTTATGCCTAATAAGGCATATAATTTAAGTGGCTGTTTGTAATGTGAAGTCCTTACTGTATTTATGTACAAATATTATGGATTAACTAATGAAGCAAGGATTAAAAGTGCAGTTTGCACTGCCACCTTTTTTTTGTTTAAAAATTCATGTGTAGTTTCTCAGTCTGGTAACTTCTTGGATTTGCTTGTGATAGATTTATAGTAATATACTTACTACCTTATTAACCTGCAGACTGATTTTTTTTTTTTTTAAACATGCCCAGGTGCATACAGTAGCACAAGACCTACTGCAGGCTATGTCGATCCTAAATGTAGGCCTATTATAGTGCTCATGTCAAAGGTCGTCCTAAAGTTTTAACTATTGAGACTTGATTTGCATCGAAGATAATTTCAGCCGAGTCTGGCAAGGCTTCATCAACTTGGGCGTGACTTCACATTTTCATTTTTCCTATACAGCTTTTGATACCAACCACTTAAATCACAGTATTTCAAGATTTGCTCTCATTAAACATCACCAACACTTTTTTCCCCCCCTGGTGGTGGGCTGTGTTGGAGTCTACAGAAAATAAAGTTGAGAAATAAAAATAAATCTTAGGTTTCCATGACGCAGTTGCATTTTATCCTACTATATCTCCACTCAATATACCAATCCTACCAAAGTTTCCTAATTCCTCATGCTGCATAAATAAACATGACAGATTACAGCATTAGCAATGATGACAGTAATTTATGAATGTTTTTAAAAGATGCATAGAAAGTGGCTTGATAAATCCTGTATCATCAAACCATTTAAACATTCCCACAGAGCTCTAATCAGAAGCTTATTTTATATGCAACAGGTATGTAAAATAAACCTCCCTCCCAATAACTTGTTCATTCATTCATTCATTCATTCATTCATTCATTCATTCATTCATTTATTTGCAATGGGGGGAGTGTCCCCCAGTGGCAAATTGGATATACATAACAAATAAATAATCCATGTTAAGAGCTGTTTTTTTTGGTTCACAGGAAAACCTACCATTTAAAATCTTGCACATACCGGTAGGCTACTAATCATATTAAGGTGCAATTAACTAGGGTAATTTTAAAAATCATGGCTATCAACTACTGATTCATGAGGAACCATTTTAGTCATTCTTCTCTATGTGAAATACAGTTGATGACAACTGCCTGGAAGACTCATGTGTTTTTTCTTGTGTCGCTTCTCTGGTTGCCTACGACACTTCCTAATTATTAACAGAATGTTTCATTGAATTGTTGTATCCAATTGACCAACTGGTAATATATTATGGCTTGCTTTAATATTCCTATGATAAACTTTTAGATCCCATACATTAATGAAATATACAACAACATAGGCTGAAATTTTGAACCTATCTCCCATTCCCTAACACTCCCAACTAATGGGACATAAGCTACCTAGTGGTTGATCTCACAATGCTTCCATCTACATGTACCGTACTAGGTCTAGTAGTACCATAGGTATTGTGACTGTTTCTCAAACTCCGTCAAGGAAACTAATTCTGAACTAAGATCTGGAATGGGGTACACTGTCCCACGAGGGCAATCAAGGACAACTTGAATCATTCAAGTGATTTTTCTATTTAATTTTACCAACTAACCAGGTGCCTGGAAATGCTAGTGAAGGAGGCAGCTAAGTAGGCTAGCCTACTGGTATTCACCATTCAGAGAACATTCTCAGCGACTTGTCTATGCATAGGCCTATGACACAATTTTCATAAATTGATACAGTAGTCACAGAACACTAATGGTGCCCAGTACTCACAGCTTAGCATAGGACGGAGTGGATTCCAGCCACAGATTAACTTATGATCTGTCAACGGGTTTTCAAACAAATTGAGCACACACCCAAGTACGGGGGTCTTGACCATGATGTTCCAAGCCTCTAAATGAAACACTCCTCTTTAAGACTTTCTGGTCTTGCATTCATGGTCGATCAACATTCTCCTGATCTGTGTTCTCAAGTTTCTGATGGTTATGGACATTATTTTTATCCTGATAACTTCATATTTTAAGGGGTTGGGGTACATGCCCTATTCTTAATTAGTTCAGCATAAGATCATTGAATCCCCATAAGAAAAATAGGGAACATCCATGTGTTATTTGACCATAGGAAAGGGAGAATTTAAAAAACTGAACCTCTAGGGACATTGATGCAGATGACTCCGAGTAAGTAGGCTAGATCAAAATGAACATTTTTCAGTGTTGCCTTAATAAAGGTTGATAACTTTCTACCGTTCAACATGAATAGGCCTATATTGGATGGGGTATTTTTTTATTATTTGCAGAGATTACAAGGATGACTTGTTGATGTATCGTTAATTTGTTAAGCGAACATAAGTTCCAAGTCCATATCGTGTTGGAACCCATATTTCAGTGCTGCCTTAGTAAACGAAATATTCAATGTCTTTCAGTCAGTCAACACGGTTGCACTTAATGGTAATGCGTAGGGCTCGGATCAATATGCTCGATAAAATCTCCAGATATGCTCGAAAACCATGTGTTTTATGCTCAATAGATACTCGAAAAACCCATTATATGCAGTTAAATATGTAGAATATGCTCGAAAAACACCGTTAAAACTATAGAAAGGAAAGTGAAACGAAAAAACCAATAACATACCTTTATATACGAGCTTTATTTTCTAATTGTATGTATGATACACTGCGATATACTCGCATTCAAATTTTTCAAGTATATATCAGAGAAGTTTTCTTATAAAAGTTATAGTTCAAAAGTTCATTTACAAAATGTTCATAATTAGGCGAGTCAATGAAGTAGATCTGCATTGGTCTGTACAACAAGAATGTTTTCTACATTTTCAGTTTTGAATGATTTTCTTAAATCAGTCAATACAAGTTTCAATGACGGGAACGACCTCACTAAAGGTTAAAAACCTGCGGTTCTATTATTCGCACCGGATAGGCTTTTCATTAATTATTTCCTTTTTCGAACCTTAAGGATGGTCTGGGCCCGAATTCGGAGGGGGGAATCGAAGAAAAATTAGACGAAAACCACAAGAATATGCATTTATATGCTTCTAATCTGAAAACCGTGGTTTTATGCATTTATATGCTCGATAAATTTCAATTCTATTGGTCCCTGAGAGGTGAAAATTCCACCGAAAGGCTTCTTTCAATGTGTACTATTCAGGAAAGAAATATGCAAATATGCTCGAATCCGAGCCCTAGTAATGAGCATTATTCCAAAAACCAGAAAAAAAATGTAGGCTACATGCAGACCTAACATGTCAAATCAATCATGCCTACAAGACAACAAAAATGCTCTATGAAAAACTATTAAAACCCCATAATGGTAGTCAAAAATAATCTCAAACCACCGCCACTATTTCGCGAAGGTGCAGAAAAATCTTACTATAGTACAGCTATTCGTAATAGTTGCGACTGAGTGAAAGGCCCCCCGAAATATACCGTAACTATTTATCTTAATGTCTACAAGATAACGAGATTGCCAAAAAACCACAAATCTATAGAAGGCAACACTAAAAATGGCTTATCTAATCCACAAGTCACCCACCCTTCACCAACATTATTAATATTTGTAATTTAAGTAACTTAGGTTATGTTAAATTGAGGTTAATGGCGGAATTGATTGCGGGTGTGTGGCGGGAAGGACCCAATAAGTGCTCAGCCAATCAGGGACGTTTTGATTGGAGACCATGCTCGGAAAATTTTTAGATCGTTTTGATTCTCAGGGCTTCGTTAAGCCCCCACCCTAGGCCGTCATCTTGTCCAAAATGGCGGCTTAACGAACACGACGGGGTGCCATTATTAAAATTTTGGGAGATAGAAACACAGCCTTAAACAGTCCTGACAGCTCACGCTAATGGGTTTGGGAAGAGAGTGGGGGCAGGCAACCTCTCCTGAAATGTTGGTTAAGCCATGAGTTGACTGACAGCTGCGTACACCTGGACCCCTTGGAGTTTCTGTAGATACCATAATCAGTGCAGCTAACATGTTATCCATGTACAGTCATAGAAGGGCACCATTGAGAGTTATAGGAAACGATAAATGTTGTAAGTTTGAGTTGTCACAACGGGGCCAAAAGGGGAGGTGTTCCAACAAGGAATTAATTTATGAATGCACCTTATTTTGTAGCAGAATACATATTATAAAGCATTTTGGTTCCCAAGATATCGTTTTAAAGCTCATAATGCGGGCTATAACTTGCATGTTGACGAAACCACAACATAAAACTAAAATGTGCAGATCTGAGTAGTATCTGTGAAACACACAGAAAATAACCGAAACTTATCTTTATCAAGTGCAAGGCAGGGCGATAGGCAAGGCTAAAGAAAACCAGGGATCTGGAATAACACCAAAGGTTGCTAATGAGTAGTATGGAGTACGTCTTGGAGATAACAAGAGTAGATGTGGCGAACACCCTAAAGATCAGGAGAGGTTGATACATTCCAAAATATATTTACCTTGACGTCCAGTTTGGAGTAGGGGGGGGGAGTAAAACACGCCTCAGGCAACTTCCCCTGTTAGGATTTTCCTAATTGACCCCCATGGAGGGAACTGACCTCGGTATCACCAGGTGGCACAGCGGTCAAGCTGTTGGCCTCGAACCACGGCGGACCGGTTTCGATTTCCGGTTAATGCATGTGAGATTTTCAAAGTGAAATGTCATGTCGTGTGGTTCGGATTCCACGTAAAAAGGAGGTTCCGTGGCTCACGATCGCAAGTTGAACGGTCACGTAAATCGACAAACTTCTTTTAGGCAAATGGTAGCTTTGAAAACTCCGTGATATGTTTTTGAGGTTTTAATTCATTGAGGTAGGGGCTTCGAACAGCGTGATCATTTATCCCCGTATTCTTGTGGGATTTGTCTAATAACACGTGTTACTGTGGTGCTTAGAGTAGTGTGTGTACTTGTAATTACTTTATTAATGCATTATTTATTATTTATTTTCTTTTTAGGACGGGTCAGGGAAAGGATTTTGGAAGGAAATCGGCCGTGGACCGTCCCGGCATTTGCCTGGTGGTGAAAATGGGAAAGTACGAAAACCACAGGATGGCTGAGGTGGGATTCGAACCCACGCTCTCCCGATGCCAGCGAGGCACGAGTTAGCGCATTAACGCTCTCGGCCCTCGTGGCCGGTAGTGTTTGTAATAGAATCAGGAAGGAGGTGGCCGTGGTCTTAATTTTGTAACCATCCCGGCATTTCGCCTAATTGGGAATCGAACATATATCTCCCAGTTCCTGTCTCATGAGCTTGGAGGACAGATGATCACGCGGTTCCGCCCTTTAAAGCAACAATATCTGATCCATGAGCTCGAGTGTACCCCGTTCCAGTCCCGAATATTTAAATTTTATGACAGAGCCAGCAATCGAATCCGGACCTCAGGAACAATACCAAGAATACTAGCCAGTTAACCACGTGGAGGGTCAGTAGTAAAGTGTCTGTTTAATGCTTCCAAGATCGCGGGTTTCTCTCACCCGAGGAAGTCGGGGGCAAAACTTCATGCACTCCTGGGTCGTACAATGGCAACACGTAAAAGATCTATCGTATGCCCTTTGGTGAATACAAGAGAAATTTAATTAATCTGTCACAGGTCGCCTAATGTAGTTCCAGAACGTCGAAATAGGGGAGTTGATCACTTCGGGAACTAAGATTATTATTATTATTATTATTATTATTATTACTATCCGTAATAGTGGGTGAGTGGTTATCGTGTTGGTCTACCAACCCCGAGCTTGCAGATTCGCTCCAGACCATGGTAAATGATCTTTGAAAGGCGACAAAAATCACGACACGCATGTCATACAATGTCGGCATGTTAAAAAAAAGAACCCATTCGAATTCAGTAGGGCGTGTTCATAATGGCAAAATTAATCTCGGGATTTTTCGCCAACCCTTAAGTTCATCCTTTCTCTACTAGAAAGCGCTATAGTGTCAAGGAGCTTAGATATTATCTAACCTCCTTGACTTTCATATCACTCCAAGGAACAACCATAATTCGACATGCAAGCTGCCTTCTGGGCGTCAAATAACAAAGCCCGCACCCGAGGGCATACGATATTATTATTATTATTATTATTATTATTATCACCATCCGTAATATTACCCGGTGGTTTTGGCGAAAGTATGAATTTTGGTTCATAGGGATCCGGTCTAAAGAATTCAGAACCCCTGGTATAGACAGTTCATCTTATAGCATTTTGGCCCGTATGTAATTCGCCCACCTGTTGATCTGAATTACCTGTATCGACCTGGGCGAGACGTGGTAAGATGAATGGGATGTGGCGGTGCTGATGAAAGCCTGACACCAAGCAATTTTACTTTTGCTTCAAGGTTAACGAAAGCCTTGTTGGTCTTCCTGTCGACGGACTTCGCTAACCTACTTGCTGGATGTTGCAGTGGCATCTCGCTTTCTAGAGCGACCTTCCTTCCCGCACCGGAAACTAGTCTTTGTTCTTCCTTGGTATGAGGTGTCGCACTCGAGTTTCATAGTACCTCATACTGGCAGGTATTAATAATTTTGTTTCCTGTCATACTTGGATTTTTTAAAGTAAAGTTGCTTGAAATATAAAACTCCCTTATATTTTTTTTATAACTAGCAACCCGGCTTCGCCCGGAAACTGAAGCATTATTTATATTATAATTTATGGAGGAATCATAATTCATAGCAGAATTCTCTTTATCCGACCACAAACTATGAAAATGTCTTCCCTGTGTCATAGGAACTTTGGGGATGACTCCCTTGGTCTTAGTGAATTATTTCGTTCTCTCTCTTGTGACAATCGAGAAATTTGTTGCGCAGTTTCATTGTTATGTGATAAGCGTATTTTTTTCGATTTCAATGAACTACGACCTACTATATCCTCTCTGCGTCTCGGCATGATGGGTTAAAATCACTGACTGGACTATTAATTTTATTATCATGGAGATAGCATGTGCAACTAATTCTTGTCACATAATTTAACAATGGCGAGGTGCATGAATCACAAATCCCCCTTCCGTCCAATCTAAACTTGACTGTATTCTGCGGAACGAAAAGTCACAGGAGAACTAAAGAAAAGCTGAGTTGCACTTTTAGGGAAACTCCAAACATATTCACTCTTCTTTGAAGTCTTAACTCGACACGATTCTACAGTGTCTGGGGTGATATGCTCGCTTGCCAGCCAGCCAGCCAGCTAGCTAGCTCCTAAACTGTCTCGAAGCTAGTAATTGAATGGAGATTGTTGGGAGAAATGAAAACGTAAAAGGACTTATAGTGGACGATATTTTGTAGATAGACATTTTATGCTATCGCGGAATATTTTGTAGACATATGCTGTCGCAGACTATTTTGTAGAACTTTTCATGCCGAAAAATTCTTACTCATAGTAGGCCTATATAGATACTTTTAACGGTTTGCCCAGCGTTAGCCTAAAGAGCGCACGGACGTCAGGTTTTTTTTTCCTGAAAACGTTACTGCTTGGCTTCCTTTGATCATAAATAATTTTCTACAGAAACCTTCCTCGAGAATGGTGAAAACAGCAAGATATCCTTTACGGAATTGTGAAAACCGCATCAAAATGCATCCAGTGGTTCTCGAGATTACTCGTAACATCCAAGGATCGGGGACTTTGTTTTATACTAAGTAGCGATTTACTTCCTTAATGATTTTCATGCTCTTATCTTTCCACATGCGCTGACCAAAAAGAAGCCCACACAAACACTTTGATTTCTGGGAAATGTTTGCATATTACTCACCATTGCTTTCTTATGTTCACAATTTCACCAATGCTTTCGAAATATTATTCATATTTTAACAACCTTTACCAAACAAAGTGCATTTTTTAACTACTAGTTCCCTGTAGAAGAGGCTCGAAAAAATATTTGAACCCCCTGAGGTATTGCCACCTTGGGCTGGAAGATTTGAGACATGTTACTGATGTTTTTTTATTTATACGCTGAAGGTGCAAATTGAGAACATTCACCTGGCAAAATACCCTTTCGCCACTCTTCTTCAATTTTGTTTGGAGCGAAATTCAGTGTGCAAATTGTTTCTGAATGAGTGAAACGTGAAGAGGATTGCATCAGGAGATTCTAAGCTAACAATGGCTTAAGAAGTAGTGCATAGAATGAAAATCACATCGTGATTAACCTTTCCCTAATGCAGATACACAATTACTAGTCATCGCATAAATACAGGTTGTCAGACAAATTCATCACGCCCAACTACACGGTGCTGATCGTTACTGCTGAAAATAAATTAGCAGCAGCAGCATATTCAAACGAATATTTTCAAAAAATCTGAGCCCTAGTCATCACACAGAAATTTTATAGCAAATAAAAAATATATACTGTATAAAACAATTCATATGCAAGTTAGCACAAAGACAGCTTTTACTTCAAGAAATATATCTTACACCTGGATCACATGGAATGTTTGTTAGGTGTGTGTGTGTGTATTCAATACATCACTCTGATTTGTATTTTTCCGAACGGTCTTCGATCATGAATGTGGTGCTCCCTGATCATTGTTTCTGAATCCACGCTCAGGATAGTCGCTGTGAGCGCCGGAATTCGAACCTACGATCTCTGGACTTGCTACAGCTGCCCACATGGTCGTGGTGCACGATTTAACGAGCACGTTTACGCTGCGTTTGTATATGCAAATGCATATTCCGAAGGTTATTACCTTATTGTATATTCCATACCTGCCATCTTTCCAAATATCATATCACTAAAAACCCCAAGCCACAGAATACGCTTCCAGAATTCCTTATGATCGGGTGTAACATCGACGAATATGCCTATTTCTTGAAGAGCTGCCTTATACAGTAGGCTATATTTTTTTACTTTCTTTAAAATTCTTGGCTAATAACTAGAGCCCGGATTTTTGAAAACGTATGTTTGCGTATGCGAATACGTATATCGGAGGTTATTAGCCTTAACTACCAACTTTGCAAATGCATGTGTAAAAATCTCAAGCGACAAAATACGTGGGAAATCTAATGAACCAAAATGCAGTAAAACACGCCAAAATGCCTGTTATTTAGCATTCCTTATTTGCAACTGTAAATGCCGTCCAATTTCAAACACCACTCGATCCAAGAGTTAGCGATCTTCAAAAAGCTCTGTGTAATGAGGAGTGAGACGGAGGAAGGGTGCCTTTCTGAGCTGGAGCTTTAACGTGAGGTGGTAGCGTTCTAATTTCCTTTTCTTTGTCCCAGCCTCCTTTCTGTATTTCCTCACAACATTTTGGTTGTCCATTAGGACCGGAGCTAGCAATTAAAGTACCATGCCGTGAATTGCGTTTTTATTTCTAAGGTAAAGCGCTGCTACCTGGTTTTTTTTTTTTTTGTCCCCATAAGGAAAGTATGTTCGTTTCTTTTCTTCCTCCCACACACACATTACTGTAAGTAATGATGTTTTCTATCCATTTATTCTTTCATTTAGGTCGCTGGCGCAAAACGGCGTGACTATGCGAATGTATTCTTGTAGAGAAAACGTGACGTGCGGCCTATTCCATCTTCAAACTAAAGCTGATTTCACCATTCCATTTTTAATTTTCTGAAAAGTGCTAAGTATTTTTTGCCCCACCTGTAACCGAAGGTAGCGTTGATGATCTTAAAGCCCGATCTCTGTATTTAACCAATGCAAGAAATTGTGATGTTGGTTCAGAACGCCCGTATTATAGGAGACCTAAAGATGTCCACCTCGAAGTGTACTGACTGGCAACCTTGCCTCTCACCCCGGGGGTCCTGGTTCGATTCCTACTTCAGTCGTCCTATAAGTGAATTTCCGTGTTGTTTTTTTTTTTTCTTCATCTCTGCCCCAGATGAACGCCGGGCTGAAACCTAAATTAGGCAACGGCCGCCTCCTACAAATTCCTAGCGCCACAGTTAAAAATTTGTTTTATTTTTTTCTTTGAACTATATTTTGTTTTACTTCTTTCGGAGTGCTTCATTTTCCGATTTCTTATATGAAGACGTTACAAACACTCCCGTCAGTGTTCAGAACTTTGAAATAGAAGATGATCTCAATGACTCAAACTCAAAATGATCTGCGCCACGGGAACTGAGGCAAATACAGATGTTATTACAGTGTGTTTTGGAATTTAAATTCTTATTGGGACTGCTTTTCTGATACTCGGCTTTGAAACATTTTACGTTTGTAGTCTTGTTTAATGTAATCGATTTCACGACTGAAAGCCTGCGGAAAGCAGCTGTCAGGAGTCAAATTTTCATTCATAAATCTTTTTTTTTCTTGTTTATAACAAGTATTTTCTTAAAGAATTTTGTAAAGAATAAATGCTTACCAATGTTTGCATTGCTTAAAAAGACACCATCTCCTGAGCATGTGAATTGATTCCCGAAGCCTTGCAACGTATTTGAAGCTGAAATTGGTTATTGGAGACTTTTTACATACTCATACCGTCCTATAGATTTTATGGAATTTTATATTTCAGAGCTCCAATTTCTCTGTAGACAATTCCACTTTTGGTTATTCATAAGTGTTTTGATGAATGATTTTGTATTGAACTTAATGATCTATTTCAACCATTGTAATTTTCTAAAGGCCATTTCTACTTTAAAAAAAACTGTATATCCACGTCAAGTTCGCAGTCGTGAAATAAAAGGAAGCATCAACAATAAATAATGACTGAATGGAGATGAAGTCGCGGGCCCCAGACGTATGGGTTGGTCTGTTTGTTACATAATAATTAGAGTGGAATGTTCACGTTTCTTGTGGAGCATATAGCATTACTCCAGTTACAGATGAGCCAGACGTGGTCTTGGTAGAAAGTAAAAGATGCTCTCCTCAATAATTATGTTAAATAGGGAGATGAATATCCCACGGCCATGCTTTCTAACGATCCCTTTCTCCATGACATTGAAACCTCTTCCAACGTTCGTTCTACCTTTTTTTAATGGTCTTTAACCTTGTATAGTTACAACAGACGAATTTGGCATTGTAAAGAACTAATGCCTCCAACCAAGGGGCTCCAGTTTTGTCTGACATTCCTTCCACTTATGCCGGATTGCTCCTTTTGATCTTCCTTTGTCAACTCGTGTTCTCACCCGTCTCCGACGATGTTATAGCATTGGAAGCCAAGGGAGTCTTTGATATTTCTGCCTTTAATGGCCAATGACCTCTGTGTTACGTCCCTTAAAACAACCATGACATTATACTCACACGTGACTGCCTGCGTGGCGCAGCGGTCCTTGCCTGTTGTGCTCAAAATTGTGGAATCTACTCCGGGCGCATTCATTTGGCATTTGAAGCGAGCGAACCATATCAGTAGATACACTGTAGCGTATTAATGATCTCCTTCAGAGCAGAATTCAGACTCCCTGACGTCTTTGATAGCCGATAACTTATAGTTAAAAACAGATAACGTCCGCCTCTTTGCGTAGTGGCTAGCATTCTTGGCTCTCTCCGCGAAGGCCCGGGTTCGATTCCCGGCTTTGCCAAGAGATTTAATTTTGGTCTGAGGGCTGGAACGGGGTACACTCGGTCTCGTGAGGCAAAACTAAGGAGACGCGGGTTCCATGCCTATCTCAACCATCGTGGAAGTGGTTTTCCTCTCCCATTTCTACTCCAGGAAATTGCTGGGATGGTACCTAACTTAATGCAATGGCCGCTTCCTACCCAATTCCTACCTCACTGTTGAAGCGACCATACTTTTTGTTCTTCGCAAATATACTTCATATTTTTAAAGCATGGAGATTTTGATGTGAGAATTTCGTTACGAATTGCCATTATTTTATGTCTCAACATATTTATTAGGGTGGGTGTTAGTGGCAAGTCTTAAGGAATGGAAAGGAAGGAAACAATCCCCTTGCATAGCGGGGTAAGCTCGCCTCTCATACAGTACAATGTATTATACCTTCATACCCTGGTCAACTAATTGCTTTCATTCGACTAAGACACTATTGTATCCTGGGGGTACTAATGATTAGTGAACTTAACCATTATTTTCATTTTCTACGTGTCTGTTGTGCTATCCTCTAATATGAAGCAACAGCAACATCTTAAGTTAATCATTGTATGCAGACCTTTAAGTTGTTGTTTTTTAACGTGCTAGATGTTGACGAGGACACAGCCATGATTGCTACTTAGGATATGATTATTACTTTGAAAGTATCACCTCCACGTTACTTATTAACAAGACTCTGTCATTGGTGAACTCAAAAACTCATGACGGCCTTCGTGTATTGGAAATGAAATTCCAAGAATGAACCATATTACTTGTATAAGTGGATCGTTCCTTCTTGGCCGGTACATGTTACGTGCGCAGTTGTGTCTCCACGTACAGTGAGCCTTCATACCTTTGTAATCAATGCATATTAAGTGCTCAATGTGTCCTCGGCAGCGCATGTGCATATTCAGTGGTCTCTGTGTTCTGCTCGGACTTCTCGAAGAATTCTCACGCGCTTACGACCGGCCACGAATGCCCGGACCATCTACAACAGTGATACAAGTCAAACATTACCGAGTGAGTTAGCCGTGGTCGTTACGGCGTGGCTGCAGGCAGTCGCTCACATTCGGGAGGCGAGGAGGTTCGAATCCCCCCGCTGGCAACCTTGAAGATGGTCTTCTGTGGTTTCCCATCTTCCTTCCAGGCAAATGCTGTGGTTGGTCCCTAACTATAGCCCACAGCCGCTATCTACCAATTCCTCGTCCCTACATTCACACTTTCCTCCCCAGACAACACTCCACACTCCATGGGTGTCCGCATAGAAGCAGCTACAAACTCGGGCAAGCCGTACATGTCCTCGGACACTCCCGGCACTTACAGCCATACGCAATAATAATAATAAAGAAGGGTCAAAACATTTCTGTTTGTAGGTTTCAAAGGAATAGACCAAATGTTGTCGTGTGGCACAGTTACTTGGCTACACCTCTACTTAAATAACAGATTCCAAGAATTGTATTCTCACGGTCGCAATGATGAGAAATGAGGGCATAGGACGTGTAATGGACGAATAGGAGACATGATTATTACTTTGAAATTATCACATGTACGTTACTTAACAAGAAGTGAGAATTGAAGAATCGCGCAATAGCTCTACAATTACAGTAACTCTCGCTACTGCAGCCACCACTATTACACAGGTTAGCAGACACATTATATACACACACACACGCACAAGGTGCGCGTGGCTACATGACATCGATGTCGCAAAACCACTAAATGAATCGACAACATCTGGAGTTGGTATATTGGCTTTTACGGCCAGGGAATTCAATTTTTCTAGGTTTATGCCGTGTCTTGTGAGGGGTTTTAGGAAGCCTGTATAGGGAGGTGAAAGGCTGCTTGAGCTTTTGGCTCTCGCAGTAAAGAAGGGAGGTAGTGCACAGTTCGCTACTCATGTGAGGGTCTGGGCATGGACACAAAGAGCCCGCTGATGAGCCTATCTTGGTGTTCCTAGGCGAAACCCCGCCCAAGATACGGCATAAATCTAGAAAAATGGCTGTTTTAACATCTGGAGTGTCACTCGTTACTCTAATATTGACCAACTCGTGGTGTAGCGGCTAGCAGTCTTGGCTGTCGTCCCGGAGGTCCGGGTTCGGTTCCCGGCTCTGCTAAGAAATTTAATTTTGAGAAGAGTTGGGTTCGATTCCTACCTTAGCCACCCTCGAAGTGGTTTTCCATGGTTTTTCATTTCAGCTCGAGGCAATTGCCGGGATGATTCCTAACTTAAGACCACGGTCGCCTCCTTCCCCAATCCTCACTTGAATTACCCCAATCCTCACTTGAATTACAAATACAGCCACTACTACAGACATTACAATAATACAGGTTATCAGACTTAATATTTATCTATCTATTTATATATATTCACACACTCAACTACACGGGGCTAAATGACCACGATGTCCAACCCCTCAAATGAAGCAGCAACGGTTTTCCGTGGTTTCCCACAGAAATGCCGGGATGGTACCTAATTTAAGGTTACGGCCGCCTCTTTCCCAACCCTTCACTGAATTACATATACGCACTAACACAGCCATCACAATAACACAGGTTATCGGACAAACCCCTCAAATCCAACAACGATTTTAATCTAATAATACCACGTCTGTGTGTGTGGGGTCGTGACAATTCATGACTTACTGCGCCTGTCTAGACAGCAGATTATTTGGGTTGAAATCTCGACTGTAGTTAAATTTTCTAATACAATAGATATGGCCACTCCAAGAGGAGCTACGCCCTAATGCCATTTATATATTATTTTCAAGAATTATTTTTTCTCTCGAAACCACGGTGAAATGGCTGTTTGTTTTGTTTTTGAGACCTGATAGTAGACCACTTTCTCTCCCATGCTTCATATGCTGTACGAGGAAGTAACGGTCCTTGCAGTTATTGTTAAGGCGTCGACACTCGCTCTTTTGTGCCTGTCCGTTCCAGCGTGTGGACGTGTTTCGCGAGGTGCGTTCAGTTGGCCAGTTGTGGGTAGCCTTCTCTTACATTGTGATCAGTAGCAAATATGCCCTTAAAACTACCGGAATATGACCTGAAGACTAGAAACAATGACCTATGCATTTTAGGGGTGTGTAGCAATTATTGGAGCGATATTAACAAAAAGGGCTAATACAGCAGTCAATTTAATTGTATTGTAGCTCTTATCAGTTAGCCCGATATTCAATCACGCAGGCTGATAAGAGGTGCAATACCTACCGGACCCATCTAGGCCAACCTTGATGTGAGTTAACTCAGTTTCTTTGTTTGCTAATACAGTGGAACGTGGCTAGTTTGAACTTCTATAATTCGAAATCTTCTTTCATTCGAATTTTTCCCTTGGTCCCTATCATTTTATGTACAATCAATGCTAAAAAAAACGTGGTTAATTCGAAATATATTTTGGATAATTCGAAGTTTTTAGTGTAAAAAGCCGATCGGAAGCCAAACAGTTGGGTAAGTTCCCGAAAAAACTGTTCAGAGTGCAGACCAAGCAACAAACTTAGGCGTTTTTTTGAAAGTAAAAATGAAGTAAGTGGTTCTGTTTTCCGTTCCTCAAATTTATTAGATTCTTTTGTGATGGCTGAGAAACTTAATTGTAGGAAACATTTAAACATCTCAATCTATTTTGAAAAACAGTAGATTTCTCTATGACTTAACTAGATTGCTGGATTACTACTGTCGTTAAATAGGTGAATAGTACATTTTGGTTTTATTTTCCATTTGAAACTTTTGAGGTTATTCACGATACAATCTCTATAAAGCTATATATGCTTTGTTGAACGTAAATCATTATGTAAACGTAACACAATATATTTTCTCTACCCCTTTCAAAGAACTTTCTTAATTCGAATGTTCGGATAATTCGAATTTTTGTACTGGTCCCTTGAGGTTCGAATTATCCAAGTTCCACTGTATTGCTCTGAGGTAAATTTGTCTTGCTCGATGAGACAATCGTACAGAAGTCTTTTCTCGGAATCAGGTCTTCTGAACCTGCCATTTGCCTGTTCAGGGAATAAAGCGGAAATATTTCTACTGCACTATTTGAAAATCCCGTGTTTGAAACTCATCCCAGATAACATATACCTTGTCAGTTTAAACAGAAAGTGCTCAAAATATAACCAAATAAAACTTCATATTACTGAAACGAACAAAATATGACGAAAACTATAAAAAAATCAAGATATAGAATTAAGGGCGAAATAAATTTGCTTTAAAAGAAGCCAGGGATCCTTCATTCGTACTTATTTTTCAAATTTCGGGCAAAATAAGCTCAAAAATACAAAAAAAGAACCTTTTCCCTAACCTCCGAACCTTATTCATTGGTATGTGAACTTTGTACGTGATATGGACCATTGTAATGAATTGTTTAGAATGGTTGGAAGTACTGTGCTGTTGATTTTAAGTGGTTTGATAACATCTTTTATCGACCACCTCATGGTGTAGTGGATAGCATTCTTGACTGTCGCCCCGGAGGTCCGGGTTTGTTTACTGGCTTTGCCAAGAAATTATGCTGGTTGGAGGGTTGGATCGGGATACACTCAGCCTCGTGAGGCAAAAATGAGAAGAGCGTTTGATTCAGACCTCAGCTATTCTGGAAGTTGTTTTCCGTGTTTTCCCACTTCTACTCCAGCTGGGATGGTTCCTAACTGAAGGTCATGACCGTTTCCTGCCCAATCCTTCTCTAAATTACAAATACACACACAATAACACCGGTTATCAGACAAATTCTACACACACGCACAGTAAACCTCAAATGAACACCACTGGGTAATATAGTGCTGTAATCAGTCGCTTGTATTCTCAAGTTGAAACCGAGAAGAGGTGGGTTCGATGCCCACCTCAACCATCCTGGGAAGTGGATTTCCACTTCTATTCCAAGTGTTGCTAACTTAAGGCCACGGCCGCTTCCTGCACAAATTCTCCCTTAATTGCAAATAAACACACTAATACAGCCGTCAGAATAACACAGGCTATCAGATAAGTTCCACATACGCAGATACCCAAGTACACGAGGCTACATAACCACCATGTCAAAGCCCCTCAAATGTATATAGTGCTTTAATCAGTCATAGATTTATGGCATGTAAAGAAACCTTCCACTAACTAAACTTGTGTGAAGCAAAATTTGTAGGTTAGGTTTGATTAATGCTTCTAAGTTTCAATGTTCGTCACCAGGTGCTGGTTGCGATGGCATCTAGTAGTAGTAAAGTTCACAGCTAGGTGTCGTGGACGGTAGCATTTGGTAGCGAAAGTAGGAACTACTTGAAATTATTGTCTGCAGTCCTTATTTCAACGCCTGTTTACCAGCTCTTGATGGATGCAGTATTTTTGCATTTGTCTGTTGGCACAAGCTAGAGTAAAATGTGGCTTTTCACCAATATCTCAGTCTCATTCATGGCTGTGATAATATGGAAGCTACTGAGGTATGGGTGGTGCTCAGTAATGGCCTCAAGGCACAACTAGTGTCTGTGGATCCTGTGAAAGGTTCTTCTCGTAGGGTTGGTACTGCTGTACCGACTCAGTGAGGAAAGCAATAGCAAACTACTTCACTCCTCGCCTTGCTGGGTTTCAGTCCACATAACCGATAGTGGCTTTTTTGTGGCTCCAGCTAGCCTCCGAACTGATTACATAACATACAGTTCTTATTTGAATTAAAAACAGATAAAACACACTAATACAGTCATCACAATTAACACCGGTTATCAGACAGATTTTACACACACCCAAACTACACGGGGGGGCTACATGACCGCATTGTCGGAGCCCCTAAACTAAGGACCCAACCAACCATCAGTCGCTTGTCTTCTCACGCTGTTTCCCAGTGATTGGCGCCTTAAGCCTTGTGTACTGTAATCTAATTTCCGTCGTCGCGTCTCTTGCAGTTAGTGGCTGGCGCTTCCGTTCCTTGTGTGTGTATGTGTGCGTGCGTGAGAGCATCTTGACTGTGGGAAAACTCTGCTCCTATTCACATGATGTGAGGTGATGCTGGTCCTTCCTTCATTCTGTGTGGACCCGCATGGCTAGTCAGTCATGTTTACATTATTATTATTATTATTATTTTGTGTGTGTCAACTTCACAGTTGAACCTCGATATCTCAACCCTCCATTACTCGAATGTGTGATAACTCGTAGTAATTATTATTTCCCGAACCAACTTCCTTTGATTGCATGTATTTTTTCTCTTAAAGTCGAATTTTTATAATTCGAATTTTCGATATCCTGAAGCTTTTTAAATTCCTAGCGCTTAACATTCTTTTTTTTTATCGAACATTAACGTATTTTTGCAGTGCAACTTCTCATTCGAAAGGTCTAATTCGTATTTTCCACCAATTACTGTATTAGCGGCTAACATTCTTGGTTTGTCGCCTCGGAGATCCGGTTTCGTTTGATTCCCGTTTCTGACATTTAATTCCGGTATGAGGGATGGAAATGGTTACACTTAGCCTCATGTCTCAAAACTAGAATGCCACTTCCATTCCAATCCTCGCCTTCATTGCATATACCTGCACTATTAGACACCTCAATAACACTTGTTATCAGGCATATTTAAAAAATATGTGTTTGTTTAAATTTTTATATTTAATGTTTACTTTTTATTTTTAAACAATTGTTTGATGCTTTTCAGTCGGTCAACACGATTGTACCCAAATGAGATGGGTTATTCCCTAATCCTGAAAAATAAAATTAAAAAAAAAACATGGGTTTAATAAATACTTGGATGACCAGTTTCGATCGTCAAGCGATCATCATATCCATTACATTTGGGCTGTTGTTTGAGTCTTCAGTCTTTTGACTGGTTTGATGCAGCGCTCCATGCCTCCCTGTCTTGAGATAATCGTTTCATCTCTACATAGCTACCACACCCTACATCCGAAGCAATCTGTTGAACATATTCTAACCTTGGTCTACCCCTACAGTTCTTGTCCTCAACCCTTCCTTCCATAACTAAGCTTGCTATTCCTGGGTGTCTTAGTATGTGTCCTACAAACCTATCTCTTCTCTTCATTAGCAGTCGCCAGAAACATCTCTCCTCTCCCACTCGTCTTAATACCTCTTCGTTTGCCACCCTATCTACCCATCTGATCTTCATCATTCTCCTGTAACACCACTTTTCAAATGCTTCAATTCTCCTCTTTTCTGCTGCACCAATAGTCCAAGTTTCACTTCCTTAGAGTGCCACGCTCCAGACAAAGGCTTTCAAAAATGACTTCCTAATACCTAAATCTATATTCGATGTCAACAGATTCCTTCTTTGTAGAAAGGCTTTCCTTGCCTGAGCCAACCTACTTTTTTATATTTGCTTCGTCCATCACTGGTTATTTTGCTTCCTAAGTAACAGAAGTCTCCTACTTCCTTCAGCGTTTCACCTGCCAATTTGATGTCCATAGAGGTTTCTGATTTATTTCGGCTGCATTCCAGTATTTTTGTTTTACATTTATTAATTTTCATCATGTATTCATTCCGTAAGACGTAGTCCATACCATTCAAAAACTCATTCAAATCCTCAGGCGTTTCGGCCTAGATGACGGTGTCGTCAGCAAATCTCAGAGTTGAAATTATTTCTCCTTGAATCTTCACTCCCACTTATAATTTTTCTCCAATTTCCTTCATTGCTTGTTCAATGTAAAGATTGAAAAGTATGGGTGATAAGTTGCAGCCCTGCCTTACGCCTTTCTGAATACCAGCTTCTCTCTCGTGTCCTTCAGCTCGAATGACTGCTGTCTGCTTTCGGTATATATTGTATATCGCCCTCCTATCCCTGTACTTTATTCCAATCGTTTTCAAAATGTCAAACAATTTAGTCCAATCAACGTTATCAAAAGCTTTTTCTAAGTCTACAAATGCCATGAACGTTCTCTATTTTTCATTTTGGCTATAAAAGTTATTTCTGAAAGTATGGGTGAAAATATTTAAAATATATACACTTACTGTTTGCACTGTCTGCGCGGTCCTGGTCAGAGCAGTTAACTTGGTCACTGTCGAGTGACCAAGTTAACTGCTCTCGCCAGGACCGCGCAAGACTCAACGAGATGTGTAGCCTGTACAATACAATTTCAATTGACCATTTACAACAACCACATATTTACTCCAAACAAGAAAATTCCGGAGATCAATTACCACTTCCAGTATCTTAACAAAACATTACATAGACTACAACTAACAAATATTGACGCGTTGCATTATCTAAACTAATACTGTAATGCAACTAAAAAAATATTATATATTGTAAATAGTTTTATACTTTCAGACATAGATCTTATAGCCTAATTGTACAGTAATGAATCTGATGATGATCGCTTGACAATCGAAACTGGTCATCCAAGTGTATTTATGAATCTCGTGCATTTTTACTTTTCAGGATTAGGGAATAACCCATCTCATTTGGGTACAATCGTGTTGACAGACACAAAATCATCAAACTTTTGTTTACTAAGGCAGCACTGAAAATGGCTTCAAACACCATAATCCTTTTTATTTTTTAAAATTTTAACTTTGTATTTTATTTAATTTATTTTATTTACACACAGCCAAAGTGCACTGGGTTGAAATGACCACGATATTTAAGTTCCAACATTGAAACAACAATAATTACGATTACACGCACTCCTTCATTTACCACAGAAACACTGGTTATCGTACAAATTAAACGCACACTCGAGTACTTGCGATTGATGGCCAAGAAGTCCCAAAATCTAATTACCAGCAATAATGAACCCCGAGTCCAAGTCAGGCGCCCTAACTTAGCTAGTCAATAACGTAAGGGCAAGTAGTATTTTTAGAGGCTATTGTAAAATGTTCCTGATGCTTCCTACATGAGTAGTGGAAGGAACCACTGCTGCTGTGCTCCCGGGAGACGGACTAACTTGCAATACAGTAGGAGCCGATGTGAACATTTCCGTTGCAACCAGTGAAGTGAACGTTCTCCCTTTTCAAACACGTTGCAACACCTGGGCTCGCCCGCATACGGAACTGTTGCGTACGCGTATGTCATCTAACTTATTGATAATTGCAGTCTACTTTATTTGTTTCTTAGTTTTACTTAAGTTTTTGTTTTGTTAATTTTCGGTCTTTTCACATTTAGGTGTCCACCTCAAAATTTAACTATATATTCCAAATTTGTGTAATTTAATTTGTGTTAAAAGGGGCAGATGACGTTGTAGTTCCGCCCCTTAAAACAATAACTAAATAACTAACTTCGTTTTGTGACAGTCTTCTCGATGTGTGTGGGGTTAACCGTGTGCATGTGTGTTTGACGGTCAGTAACTGGTTACTATTTTCACTAAGGGCATCGATCACAGGTCATAACGTGACTAGCTGTGTGGGTTGGCCAGACAGCTGACAATGGTGGTCTCCTGTCCCATCGAGAGCACTGATGTTTGGACAGCCCTGGCGGTGTCGTGCTAGGAATGTGGTTCGCGTGACCACAAAACATATTACGGCTTAAAAGTGTATCGATTGTTTGATTGCACTCTTGCCCGTCGGCTGCTACAGATTTTTTTTATGACTAAGAAGTCAACTCGCCTCGGCGGAAAGATGACACCCATCCACAATGAGTAATGAGGTCGGAAACGCACAAGAACAAACGTGCGACACGGGGTGGCGAGACATTTTGTTTTCTAGCACCTTGTGCCGCCTAATGGCAGTTTAGTTAGTCAGCTTTCATTAACCACTAAAAAGCATTTATTTATTCTTTCCAAAGAGAGAAAAAAAAGATCTACCCCTGAGATCATCCTACCAACATAGTTTTGGTTGGTTGGTATAGAGGCTGCGACAACACGGTCATGTAGCCCCGTGTATAGTTCATCTACTGTAAGTTTGCACTTTTTTGACAGCTAGGGTTGCCAACCTTCATAAGGAAAGACTCAATTTATAACCTGTAGTCCATAACAAATATATACATGTTTTATTCACATGTAAGTTTTTTCAGGTTATTTTTTCGCTTGTCCCAGTAAATGTGATTATATTGGCAACATATTCTGTCGGCCAGACTGAAAAGTTGCATTATCAAAACTGAACTACCACGTGCTCGTGGGATGGGCGTGCGGTTGGTAATGGACGCTTTACTGTGTTCGTCCGCCGGAGAAAATAACGTGTTAATTATATCAAATAGTAATAATTATAATTGATAATATTGGGAAGCCTCCGTGGCTTAGGCGGCAGCACGCCGGCCTCTCACTGCTGGGTCCGTGGTTCAAATCCCGGTCACTCCAGGTGAGATCTGTGCTGGACAAAACGGAGGCAGACAGGTTTTTCTCCGGGTACTCCGGTTTTCCCTGTCAACATTTCATTCCAGCAACACTCTCCACTATCATTTCATTTCATCTGTCATTCATTTAATCATTGCCCCAGAGGAGTGCGTCAGGCCTCGGCAGCCGGCACAGTCCTTATCCTCGCCGCTAGATGGGGGCTTCATTCATTCCATTCCTGACCCGGTCGGAGACTGGAAGCAGGCTGTGGATTTTCATTTTCATAATTGATAATATTGGGCAAAGTCGTCTGAAAGTGTTATTTCCATTTGAACGAGTTTTCATTTTTCAGATAAATATATAGTGGTTATCTTAAATGTTGAGTAAATATGTAGCCTGAGATGTCTCCAGGTCGGACATCTTTGGTTTGACTATCGAGTAGGAAGCAGATACGGAATTTCTTGTTCAATACATTTATTTTATTTCATTCTTTTTGAAGGTAAAAGAAAAGTCAGCAGAACTATTTATTTCCCTAAGGACATTGGCCTGGTGAATAATTTTCATGTGGCATCATTTGTGCAAAAAAAAAAAAAAAAAAAGTAGGCCTAAAATATGAGTTGTTTTTTAGGCCTAAAAGTTAACTTACACGGTGAAATGTTTCGTACGTTTTATTTTAATGTCAATCCAACAGGTCAAGTAATGAACGTATCGTCTTATGGACATCTTATACCATACCTTAGTAAGCATTTTGCTCGAACTGTGAAATGATGGGCCTAAAATAATTCCACTCTCATATGTAAGTTATCAGCTGCTCTGTCATAGCCAAGGCCTTGGTCATAGCGCGTCCAATGATGTAACATTATTCTGTCTGCGAGCCGTCAGTGAGTGTGCTGTTAGAACGATTATTTGATAAGATGTCAGAGAAATACTGCTCGGTTCCAAGCTCTGTGAACTTGCGGGATGAAGGGCAGAGGAAAGGTAGGAGCAGGCGAGAATTGAGAAGCCTGTCGACAGCCCGCCGTGTTACCTGACATACTCATCTATTCCAATACTGATAACATACGGTCTTTTCTGAAACCAGTGTGGTGTTACGAATAAGTCAGTGAGTCACCGACCAATGTATTTGGTTCGGTACTATGCACGGACCGAGAAACCTCATCACTCGTCAACACCATTTCTTTTAGTCCGCGATGCACATTCCTCTCAGGTTCACGCAGCTTAGACTCGAGCAGTACAAGTTTCCTTTTAAAAAGGGCAATGAATTGATTTTGCGAGATGAATGTAGGTTTAGGTAACTCGTAACAGCTGTTGACACCTTGACGGAATACAGCGGCCATTGCTGGCTGCCACGTGGGTGATTTGCTCATTGGCTGGAATGCACGTGGTAGAGGCGGATTGATATGTTCTGTAGGAGTATTCGTTCCCGCGAGAACTGTCAAAAAAGTGCAAACTTACAGTAGATGAACTATACTTGTGGTGTGTGTAGAATCTGTCTGATAACCGGTGTTAATTGTGATGGCTGTATTAGTGTGTGTTCTCTGTAATTCAGGTAAAGACTGCAGACCATCACTTTCAAGTACGGTAGTTCCTACTTTTGCTACCAAATGCTACCGTCAACGTAACCTAGGCCTCAAATGCTCCAGTCAACGACACCTAGCTGTGCACTTGGCTACTAGATGTCACCGCAACCCGCACCTGGTGGTGAACGTTGGATAGAGCGATAATCAAATCTAATCTACAAATTTAGCTTCACACAGTTGTAGTTAGTGGAAGTTTCTTTCACATGGCATAAATCTATGACATAGGCCCGCAGTCATTACTTCCCCTCAGAAGGAAGGCATACCGTACTGAGGGATTTTTAACGCTCTTAAAAAATTCGACGACTTCGGCCGGGTTTGAACCCGCGATCTTGGGCATAGAAGCTCAGCATGCTACCAACTACGCCACCGAAGCCGCCATAGATAGACTAATAATTTACTTTCGTAATCGTCGTAAAATCGCGCTGCAATAACAGTAGGTCAATTTTAGTTGACTGAATCTTGCATCAGTTCTATACAATAATAGTAAATCCAGTGGCACCTCAATATCTCGATCGTAAGGGGATGTGAAAAATAAATTCGACTTATTGAAATAGTCATAGAGAGAGAAGCTGGTATTCATAAAAGTGTACGGCAAGGCTGCAACTTATCACCCATACTTTTCAATCTGTACATTGAACAAGCAATGAAGGAAATAGGAGAAACATTTAAAGTAGGAGTAAAGATTCAAGGATAAATAATCTCAACTCTGCTACTTGGAAAGCAAAATAACTACTGTCGACTAAAGTATTGTGTGCACTCGAGTTTGAAGGTTGTTTGTGAAGTAACCAATAGACATACATAAAATCCAATAACATCATTTGCGTCGTTCTATTTTACGTTAGTTCATGTAGGTTTGGAATTTTTATTTTATATTTTAATATCTTTTATCGCAGTTGGAACACAAAGTGCCCGTTTTTTAAGTGTGTTTTAACCATGCGTCACATTTAAGAATTATCTCAAAATCTTGTCATCAGATCGAATTCCAATTTTAACACAATGTACATTGGAATGTAGTATAGCTGTTGTATTAATTTCAAAATGTTGTGTGTCCAAGAAACAAAGTTATCATTTTCGTAAGATAACTTTTTCTCGGCTTGGGGTGGTTGGAAAATTTAGTTCTTGGTCACGTTGTAATCCTTATACATCAAAAAGTTGTGCTGTATGACTGTGAAATACGTAAATTAACTTACTTTATATCGGTTTGTATTTGTACGGGGAAATAAGACATGGTTCACCAGCTAGCCGCTCCGGGGAAAGATGTACAGTGTTGCTGAGATGGAGCCCATGCGACATGACGCTTAAAACACGCTTAAAAACGGGTACTTTTTGTGGTCCAACTGCGATAAAATAATATTAAAATATAAATTTAAAAATCCGAATCTACATGAACTAACGTAAAATAGAACGACGAAAATGATGTTATTGGATTTTATGTAGGTCTATTGGTTACTTCACAAACAACCTTCAAACTCGAGTGCACATAATAGTTTGGTCGACAGTAGTGATCGTCGAAGCAAACAGGATATAAAATGTAGGTTGGCTCAGGCAAGGAAAGCATTTCTATAGAAAAGAAATCCTTTGGTATCAAATATAGATTTAGGTATTAGGAAGTCATTTTTGGCACTCCATGGAAGTAGAACTTGGATTGTTAGAGAAAAGAGAAGTAAAGAAGCATTTGAAATGTGGTGTTACAGGAGAATGATCACATGGGTAGATAGAGTAAGAAATGAAGAGGTACTAGGATGAGTGGGAGAGTGAGATGTTTCTGACGACTGCTAATGAAGAGAAGAGATAGGTTGGTAGGACACATAATAAGACACCAAGGAATAGCAAAGTTAGTTATGGGAGGAAGGGTCGGGACAAAAACTGTAGGGGTTGACCAAGGTTAGAATTTGTTGAACCGATTGCCGCGTGTGTGAGGCGTAGTAGCTGTGTAGAGAAGACACGATTACCTCACGACAGGGAGGCATGGAAGCTGCATCAAACCAGTCTAAAGGTAGAAGACTCGAACACACATCATATAATGGTCGCAAAATGCTGTAGCCCATGTAGGCTTACAACATATAGTATTCTAAATTTGTCATAAAATGGATGGTCGGAATGCATAGCAGCTTTATTACAAGTATAGAAGTTGCAAACGATTGACTCAGCTACAGTATTCAGTGGAAGATTCGAATTAAAACCTTCGAATAAGAAAAATTGCACTACAAAAGTACGTAAATGTTCAGTTAAAGAGCTACTCGGCCGGCTTCGGTGGCGAAGTTGGTAGCATGCTGAGCTTCTATGCCCATGCCCAAGGTCGCAGGTTCAAACACGGCCGAAGTCATCGGATTTTTTAAAGAGCGTTCAACATCCCTCCGTATGCCTTCCTTCGGAGGGGAAGTAAAGACGGCGGTCCCATGTCATAAATTTATGGCATGTAAAAGAACCTTCGACTAACTGCAATCGTGTGAAGCTAAAATTTGTAGGTTAATTTTGATTAACGCTATTAAGTTTCAACGTTCGTCGCCAGGTGCCGGTTGCGGTGGCATCTAGTAACCAAGTATACAGCTAGGTGCCGTAGCATTTGGTAGCAAAAGTAGGCTTTACTTGAAATTGATCGTCTTCAGTCCTTACCTGAATAAATAACACACACCAATACAGCCATCATAATTAACACCGGTTTCCCGACAAATTCTACACACATCCAAAGTACACGGGGCTACATGACCGCGTTGTCGCAGCCCCGAAACGGATGAACCTGCCAAAGAACTACTCGTAGTTAAGTGCCAAAGATTTAATGTAAATTTCGGGGTATCGAGAAATTAGTTATGTAAATTTGACTTAGAGAAAAAAGAAAATATTTTAGAGGAATAGTACCAAATATGGAATACCTTTTTATTTTAATAAAAATGACGACCTCTTTTTTGACATTGTTAAATTCTAAATACACGTTACGTTGCTACAATCTGTCTACTTTATCAGCTATCTATTTTTATTCTGATTAACACTTAATTATTTATAACATTACGATTTTTTTTCTCAGGAAAAAGTGTTCCTAATATGGAATACTATTATTTGTATCCTAATCATTCTGTTTTAATAAACATTCATTGTATGTATGCTTGAAATAAGAAACACACGAACATAATTTATAATAATAAATCATTATTTGCAATGTTTACGTACAAATGTGCCACCTTCGGCACTTGAACACATGGTTTGAGGAAAGTATCTGAGAGTCCAGCAGTTTCTTTGTAAGGTGATGATGTTAGAATCTCAGCCTTCCCTGGAGCCCTTCCTCGCTGAGGACCCTTTCGCCTTGCCAATTTAGGAAGAGGACAAATGTATTCTGTTACGATTAGTAAGTTATTGTTGTTTTAAGGTGCGGAACTACGAGGTCATCTGCCCCTTGTTACAATTAGGTTTCATTGTGTTTCCTAATGGCATTTGGAACTTTTTGGGGCAGAGCTAGAAACATCCACTTTTTTTTTCTTTGTTGCTAAACGAAACAAAGTTGTTCTTGGTACACCATTATGCACTTTCTGCCAATTTGTAACCCATTTGCCCTGTCCATACTGCAGTGATAGTGTTGCATATCTACTTCCTTCCACTTCCTCCGTACCTTTCCCTCTGAATTGTCCTTTCGTTCGGCCTTGCTTCTAAAGAAAAGGAAAAACTGCCTGTACATATGGAAAAGTCTGGCTCCAAATATGGAATACTATTCCATAATAGGAACACCACAGTATTCCATATTAGGTTCCCAGCAGCATTTAATTTACATCTTACAAAATAGGTATACCAGTTCATCAAATGTATTTGTCCACTGCATAGTTTGAATGGTTAGTGCACACTCGACGTAACGCTAACTAAAGTTTTGAAATTTAGATAAAGCCTTAATTTGTAAACGACTGCAATTCTTACCTTCCCAAACTTCTTGGAGGTTGTAAAACTCTCAGTTGACTGTCACGGACAAAGAACGCAGCTCAAGTGCCTCTCCCCAACTCACCACCAGAGAGACCTTCCTTGTTCATCATCGTACCTGTTTCACGCAGCGCTGCCAAGTTTAATTTAACAAATATTGGGGTATTCCATATTTGGTACTTTTCCTCTACATGTAAATTATAGGAATTTTGTTTGAGAAATCGAGGTTCGTCTGTAAAATATGCAGTCGACGAAAAGTGAAAATGTATCGCCGATCTTCAATAGGCATTGAATTATATATAGATTGTTATTGCATTATCTCACTAACGATAGGAAGATTCAAGACTATCAATGGCGCCACAGCAAGTCCATCACCCCAGCTGCCAACTTCTCAGTTACATTATACATGACAGTTTCGATGTCTGTTGTTGTTGTTGTTGTTGTTCTGAGGGGCGGAACAGAGAGGTCATCTGCCCCTTTTCGGTGTCTGCAAGGGGTCTATGACCTTTAAAAATGAGTGGCAGCAGTGAATAAAACCCTGATTCAACTTAAAGGCAAGAAATATATCTCTATATAAAAATGAATGTTACGTGTCTGTCTGTCTCTGTTCTTTGTGCGTCCATATACCATTCATCCGAATGCGATGAAACTGAGATGTTGTGTTGTGAAGGTTTCTGACTTAGTAAATCAATTTCACAGTTGGTAGCGCGCGAGTAGATTCAACAATTGAGTGAAGGCGACCGAGTCGTTAAAAACAAAATCCCATACGCGTTCATGTGCCATTCATCCGATTGCGATGTAACTTCAGTGAGTTATTGTGCACGCTCCCACGAATGTTTCTTAATTATTAAATCCATTTTACAATACTTAAGAGGTAGTTACCGGAAAAAGAAAAAAGAAATATTGTGTATTCAAAAGCACTTCAACAAACAAAATTACAACGCCAACATTTTTAGCCTACTTTCACATTTTGCAAAAATAAGAATAAAGTAGACTTATGAGATCGATCCGGGAAATTGTGTCTGTCTGTCCGTCTGGCTGGCTGGCTGTGTGTGTCCCCCCGTATCAACTCCTAAACGGCTGCAGCAATCGAAACCAAATTTAGTATGAGTAAAGATGTATACCGGAATATCTCAAGCCCATATTTGAAAATGATGTCAGTGCTACCTACTGCTGAAAATACGCACTAGAAATTTGAGCTCCATATTGGATATCATGGAAGGTATGCATGGGGGCTATTCCAAAATTGGCACACGTGTAGATAATACTATTTCAGTTTAATTTACAGGAGGCCATACATGACAGTGTTGCCAAAATAATATTAAGCCTTCTGATAGGTCCAATTTTAAATGCATATAACTTCTACACTATTAATTGGATTTCAACCAAATTCTTAATGTAATATGTGTGCATGAACATGAACAGGTATGACTGAGTGTATTCTTAAGATCCACCAGGGCTGCCAACTGTTAATAATTGCTTTCTATTTTCTTCATCCAAATACCAATATATCTGAGAGTATGCAAGCCGATAGCTTTAAACTATGCACACGTATAGTACCTGACATTTTAGATTAATTTGGAGTAACTTATATACTTCAGTTCTACCAACATGATTCTAAGCCTGCTGATATGACCAATTTTTAAATACATGTAACTTCTATACTATCAGTTGGATTTCAACCAAATTTCGTGTGTGCTATGTGTAACATAACAGATATGACTATAAGTATTCTTAAGACATTTCAATATTACGAACCTAATTTAGTCATTATTCTAGATAGGTTCATATACTGTAGAATAATCATTGGCATGAAAAGTAGGCTCTTTAGTTCGTCACGGAACTTCTTGTTTTTTATTGGCATTGCGTCGCATGCCGAGGACAGCTTGTTGTATATTTTATGCTATAAATCACCGTGTTTGTAGTGTTATGGGACAAATGGTAAGATTACATTGTTGGTATATAACTAAAGATGACACGGACTAGAAGTAGTACCGGAATCTTAGTACATAATTAATCCCATGCCGGGTGATAAGTATACCAACATACGAAGTGTTGGGATAGTGTCTCCGTGAAGTGCCTTGTGGATAGGATCTGTCAATGCGAGACCTCCTTTTTCGGGAAGGACTAGAAGTGAAGCTTCTAGTCTAATAAGCAAATGAACTTTACTAAGTAGGAACAGATTGAACATTGATGAGTAAATAGCAATGGAAACAGTTTGCCAATAACAGTGGTATTTTATTCAAAAACCAACTTTCAAAAGATTAACAATAAATAAATATATAAACATGTAATGGAAATGTGACCTTTGACAGGCCAACAACAAGCGAACAAGATTTCATAAGCTTTAATGCCAACAACCCTGAAAATAAGTAACCACTTTGTGGCCAGTAGTCTAAAGTAGAACAATGCAGGGTAAATTAGCGAGTAACTAAAGTACTCAATAATAGCTTAAAATCTAGCCTAGGACTGCACACCGAGGGTAGGCTAGTTTATTTAACAGAAAAATCAATATTTACATGCCAGTAGGGATAACATCCCACTAGTCGCCTGATAGTTACAAGGCGAGGTTGTTTACAATTGAAATAGGAGCATTCCCAAAAACACCTTGATAGATTAAGTAGAGAACAAGCCATTCACTTCGTCAGAGAGGTGAACTGGTGTTAAGCCCAATAGTTTATACAAAAATAGAGAAAAAGATGATTTGTTTTCAAGGATAGTTAACATGTGAAAGAGAGAGAACAATTGTTTTCTCATAGCCCACAATTTAAAGGCATAATACATGCTTAAACCACTTAATAGAAGGAAATAAGTTTAGTTTGGCATGGTTTGACAAGTTATTTAAGCCATGTGACATAACCCTAAAAAAAAAGGAAAGATACATTTTTAAGTTTAGAAATGTTTTAGGTTATAATAAACACTTAGCTTGTTGGCGTTGGTGTAGAGGAATTTCCACATAATAGAAATGGAGGAAGAACGTGTTGATCACTTTTTTCCGTCTTGGAAATGTTGAAGACTTCTTGCCCAGCACAAAACTGACGTAGGCCAACTATCGATGTAAACTTATATAGATTTCGTTGAACTCGGTTTTGATCACTTTTTTCCGTCTTGGAAATGTTGAAGACTTCGTGCCCAGCCCAGAAGAAAACTTGTTTATCGTTTTTGCTCACGACAAACTGACGTAGGCCAAGTAACGATGTTAACTTATGTAGATTTCGTAGATTATAGAATGCACTGCTGGTTTGACTAGAAGCATTTTGCGATGTATTAGCACACAGCGTTGAGACACATTCAAGCGTTGTGCAAACAGCGTGAAGACGGCTGAAGATGAGTGACTGGCATTGTGACTTGCTGGAGACAGGCAGTTGATGTAGGCCAGGGCAGGCTATATACCGGAGATCACGCGGAGTGCGTGATGCGGACAGGTGGCGTCGGCCAATCCGAGAGCATGGAAAATTCTCGAAAACTGCTGAGGCCAATCAGAGCAAGGGGCCAACTGAAAATGAACCTCGTGACCAACATTAGTTCCGGAAATCATTACAGTGTCATGGAACACGTGCTAGCAAGAACAGATTGAAGAAAAATGGAATGACATGACAGGTGAGAGGTTATGTTATAATAAAAATAAGTGAACTTTGTAAATTTCACTGAAAAGTGAACACCTTGCAATGCCATCATCCAGGTCAGGGTCGTTTGGCTCGAGATCGACACGCTGATCTAAACCCAGCTGTGTCCACATTCGCTAGGAGTTGACTTCGTTAACAGGCGCACCTCTCGACAAAATAATAATCATTATCTTGGGTTTGGCCGAGAGTTTGCCTTTTCTGACTCCATGTGATTTTTCGGATGAAAATGCCACCCCACTGTCACTCTGCGGAAGGGTGACACCCTCACCAATAAAGTGGTCTCAGCTACCTGGTGTAGATATTTTACTTGGAGCCATTGTGGCGCTCTTCTCTCCAATTTCGATGTTCCGTTTAGCAATGCCATCTGCTAGAGAAACTGGAACTCGGTTGAGTGACCTATGTCTGAATTTTACGAATTTTGTCTTATCACCACATGTGATTCCAACGTATCTTTTGCCGCGAGTCCGAAGACCGGGCGTTCGAATCCCGACGCTGACAGTGGCTATCCGGTGTGTGATTTCTCCCCCCGCCCCCTCCCCGGGTTTTTCGACATTCTCTTAGTCTGGGACACTTACCCCGTCTCTGTCCCTGATACACTACTATAGTTAAAGCCCTGCGCGGATGCGGATACCGCAATTTTTAGCCTATTTTCATCTATGAAAAAATAGGCTTATGATTTTGCCATGCGGATGTAGTTTTCATGGCTGTGCGGATGGCGGATAAGCCGCGGATAATATTTGGAGACAATTTGCGAATAGTGTTTAGAATAAAATCCGAACTTGTTTATGACTTACCGGTATCATATTTTCCCGTTATGTTCTTTTTATTTTTCATGACATATGTTAAATGATGATTTAAGCTAATTTCATTCAAAATATGTCATTAAGCATAATTAACACTCCGAACAGGAAAGGGTTGCAATTCTGGCTGTATAACATTCATTTTAAACATAGCACAGGACACACAAAGCCTAAGGCAACGACTTTTCCCTCAAATGTCTAAATATGTTACTTTAGTAATTTATGCTTTATCTAACTAAAAATATTATTGTAATGCCAGTAGATTCGGATAACAAACGTGGGAATGCGGAAAGAAGTCACGTGGATGCGGGGCGTATGCGGATAACATTCGTGCGGATGCGGATTTTGTTTTGTTTATCCGCGCAGGGCTCTAACTATAGTCATCATAGAAACGCAATTATTAAGAAAGTTCAACATAAACCCAAGCACACGGGGCTGATGACCAAGATGTCCCAAGCCCCTAAAATGAATTACCACAAACTCTTGTTATGTGAACGGATTATGACATGCTTCATTAACATGTCCACAAATCTCTCTAGTACCTGAGTGTGAAGACCTCCGAGACCTTGCCAGTGAAACACAACAGCTGATCATACTCATTATGGGCTCTTCACATAGGAACGTGAAGCACAATGGAGACTGTAACACAAGCTCTCAGCCGATCGTTACCCAGATGAGGGCGTGGTTCAAGCCTCCTCGCTTGCAGACATGACCTACAGTATTATCTCGTGGTGGAGAGGAGCAGGTGAAATCATTAATAGAGTTTATGCTTCATAGCATTTAAAAAATCAACATTTTAGTATTTTAAATATTACATTTTAGCTTGTAAGGAATTCAGATTTTGTAGCAAAATGGTTGGAAACTATTGTGGGCCCTTGTGATTCCTATCTTTAAATATGAGGATAAGAGGATACAATTTCAATTTACATATTAATATACACACGGCAAGGTATCCTTTAACATTACATGGAAAGTCTAAAAACCATCATTAACCGGCAAACATTGAATTTCATGATTAAATGTTAAAATTTTAATCTTTGGCTGGAGAAAATGGTAGTAGTGTAGGTCACGATACCTTACACTAAAAGAATCCCCTAGACACAAAATTGCGGCATCGATGGCGTCATGGACAACACCTAGGTTTAAACGATGCATACATGTTAAATTCTATGTGCTGAGGCTTTACATACAAACACAAACCTAACCTAGGTCTTACGCCCAAGACCCCTTGCTTGTAGTACAAGCTGTAATTTTCGTCCAGACAGTCGTGTAAACTTAGCGACCAATGGTTTCGCCCAGACAGTCTTCTAACCTACCTAGTAGCGGCCAATGGTTTCGTTCAGACAGTCGTCTAACCTACCTAGTAACGACCAATAGCTTTGTCTCACCATGGCTTTAGTAGAGTGCAATGCAACTTATCAATTAAACTACTAAAAGTAATTTATGAACATTCGTAGCTCGCGACCAAACCTCTCACTTGGAACACATGTGCCTTCATCCCCATGTAATGACATGATGTTTGAAACTTCATTCAGCTGAGTAATATGGCAGAACTTTAAGCCATAACATCAAAAACAAACATAGTCTGCCTCGTCATCCATGACGTCATCGACTACACTAGATAATTTCCCTCGACACATACGTATCGCGGTAGGCTATATACTTGGAACAGAAAATAATTTCTGTCCATCGAAGAACTAAACTGCAATCAATTGAAAAGAGGCTCATTTAATAATTTTGTTGTGTGTACAAAGTATTACGTTTCTATATTTTCAGTTAATTCATTAGTTTTCCAACGAACAAATAAAAAGGCGTTTATTTATTGAAAACCCGATGATTTCACATTTTAGTGCCAACTCAATATTAATAACCCTTCACATTTAGCTCTTAAAACATAAAATTACATCCATTGATTTATGTTGACAATTTTCGCATCTATCGATAAACCTAAGAAATACACTCATATCAGCAATTATAGGTCCCGAACAAGTTAAAAATTCCAATTTTGAAAGAAACCGGAATATTTCAGACGAAATGATGGTTTAAGGAAGATGAATGCTATTTTATGCCGCCTACCTGCTACATTTATGAACTCGCAATTTAAGGACGTTTACGTCTTGAGGTCAGTTACCAGGTGAAGAACTGGAAATGGTGGAGGACTTTGCGATAAGTCGAGATTCCTTAATGTATGTATCCTCTGCCTTAATCGAGCCTGTCTATTACCGATGCATTGCGTTTCTTTCAAGCTGTACCTAAAAGCAGACTTATTGTAACCATCTTCATGGACCATACATTTTGGCAGTCGACTTACGGCCGTGATCATATGTTACGGAATATGTTTTGCGTATGATTAGTCGCCTGAGACGCCAATGGTGTAAATGGTCGCAATGTTGTGAATCGTTAAGCCGATAAGGTTTCACTGCGGTAGTATTATCTAGACATAACGTGATGTACTGAGCAGGTGCAGCACGCTGACATTTACACAAAATGTCACCATGGTCGAGGCGCCGTGAGCTGCTTTGGGGAGCCTTTTCCTTGTATATTCGTATTACTTTGGCCTCACAGAATCGTAGTCTATTTTTTATTAATGTTTTTGTTCTCAAAATAGTTTTACAAAAATACCTACTTGCCGCTCCAACTCCGCCAACGTCATTAATAATTCTAAAGTTCAGGGTCTAAATCAATTTCGTCTTTTCTAGCGTCTTCGTTGACATATGGAATTCGCTAGTTTTCTGCCTCTCCATTTGGCTGAGGCCCATATTAGACGTCTTCGGTGGCATCATCCTCATAGCTACTTCGGCCTTCCCCGTAGCCACCATGATTCTGAGTTCCAAAAGCAATCTTTCTTACGGTATTGACGTTGCTTCGAATGAAGCGGTCGCCGCCATAGTTGGGTTCCTCAATTCCTCCGCGATTATGTATACCAAGTTGTGTTAGGGGCAGATGACCTGGCTGTTCCGCCCCTTAATAATCCCAATAATTAACTCCTTGCTGTGTGTCCTAATTTGCCACGTGGCTGGCCAATCTGAGTATCTCGTCGTACATTTCTCATATCCATGGTGTGGAGGACCTTTCTGTATTTCCCAGTCACTGCGCGGCATTTTTCCCGTAGTGGCATCATTGATCCAAGATATTAAAGTTGCGTGGTGATTTTGCAGGTTTTGACTGTCGGTGTTAGTTTGTGGGGAAATTTTCCAAATCCTCTTGGATGTTAAATCACCCTTGTAACTTCGTTTTTGATGTTACAATGCGAAGTGTATATACAGTACTGTATTAGTCTCCAGGGATACGGTGACCTTGACTTAATGTAGGACGATTTAAAATTTTAAAAATCTATTTTAATACGAAGGTTAATTTTTATTGTTTAGAAGGTGGAGTTTAGAAATGTTTGCAATTTTATTTTGTTTAGGGGTCATCTTGGTCATCAGCCCCTTGTACTTCAGCGCGTGTTGAGTTTGTGTCAACATTTTAGTGCGTGTCAGGGATTGGGGTAAGTGCTCTTGAACTTGAAATAATGCTCCATACAAGCATTTTCTTGAGGGAGTGTGGAGAAATTAACTCAACTTGCCACTGTTTGTGTCGGTATTGGAACCTCGCATTTTCGGATTTAACAGCTCCCCATTGCAGTCGCATGGTGGGACTTAATGCGCTAGGCTTCATTGCTGGGGCAGTAAAACCTGCCTAAATCGGACCCTTTATATACCGGATACCTGGACAAACTGAAAACAAAATTCCGAACGGAGGTATTCCCTATGTAAAATGGCACTGTAAACCGGAAAACTGCCGAACGCGGAAACGGAAAGAAATTCCGGAACTGTAGGCGTGAATAACCTGACTAAGATGGATTATCTTATCCATGATACAAAGCTATGACGTACAGTACTTCATTTTGAGTCCGACTGTGCTTGCACCAAAGTTCTAGGAAACATTAACGACTGAAGACATTCAAAGTGCAGCTGATATTGCTGCCGAAAACAGCCTGTGCGAAGTCATGGAAGAAATTGACTACGACGATGAAGGCAACGAAAGGGAGTTAAAAAAATACACACTTTTGGAGAAGCACTATCTGTTGTGAGTGACCTTAAGGAATTTGCAGCTTCCAAAAATGTTCCAGAACTCCTGGAGTTAATGCAGGATGCAAAGGAAATCATACAACGTTCTCTTGTAAAAAGGAAGTTGCGACAATGCACTTCGAAGGACATGTGGAAACAAAGAAACGAGCAGAGAAACTGAAAGTTTTTGTTCGTAAGTTGAAAATACAGTGTAATACATGTGAACCTATTTTATTTTTATTTACAGTGAGACCTATATCTTAGATTATTATTTCATTGTAATCCTATGCGATAATACTGTGTTTCTTTGTAGTGTATTTTGTCTCATTAACACCCTACCCTTTGTAAAACGGAATCCTGTGAAAACTGAAAATAAATCCGGAACGATTGCGTTCCGCTTTAGGCAGATTTTACTGTATTAAGGTGCATGGAGGTTAGAAGTGCAGGAACTCTAGCCTCTTAACAGAGAGCTTCTACAGTTCACACTATCACACCTCCAGTCTGCGAGCCTCTTGGAACATGCCCATTGATACGTAATTTTGGGAGGAAAATGGGTGAAATTATAGACTGACAAGACTCCTTATTATTCAATTAGGCCACACTGAGTAAATGGCTTATAAGCTTTTTATTTTTTGAATGAGATGATTTGACCCCGTCGATGGAATTTAAAGTCTTACCCTTTAATCTCTGAGAGAGAGAGAGAGAGAGAGAGAGAGAGAAAACAGTGCCACGGAAGGGTGTCTGGGAGAAACTCGATGCATCACTCCCCTGTGATTGTGGGGGTGGCGGCTGCTGCTATTTTAAGAGGTGAAACATCGAGGTCTTTTGTCCCTTCTCTCCATGTTAAGGGACTTTGCCATTCCTATGTCGACCATTCTATACTTAATTTTCAGTCGCTTTACTGAAAGTTAAAGGTGTTTTAGTGAGATCCTTAGATTAATCTGAACCCCTTTGACATATAAAATTAGTATATCCGGGTTGAACTAGGAGAGAGTTACAAAGAGGTTAAACGTTGAAGAAAATTACGATAAACATTTGTTAATTCTTCATATTGTTAATATTTCGATAAGTTTCTAGGTTCAGCGTATGTACTAAAGTGTTCTGAAACTTTTACTACAGTTTAACAAGGCTGGGTTTTATTTTCCGAGAGATAAAGGCTGATATATTTTTCAAAATGTCATTTTTCAGAAAAGTATGTGTTAGTTGATAGTTGTTATACTGTAATTGACTGGTACAAGAACATTTTTAGGAAGGAATTTGTGGCTCACTCAGCTTCATTTTCATCTAGTATCTTTATCCTCCTCCTCGAAATTCTATATAGTGTTAGCTGCAAACCACAGCCTTCTTAGGGAAACAATTCCAAAATTATTTTGTTTTGAAACTTTGCTTGTCAAAATTTTAAATTTTTACTGTACTGCTGATATATTTTTAATGCTATAATTATTGAAACCGTGCCAAAACGATTCATTTTAATCAGAATAGTTAGAATTATTCAATTTGCTGAATTTGAGAAAAAGTAATATTGTTTACAGTTCTTACCTGGCATGTTTCCCTTGAGTCAGAGGATCACTTGTTGAGAAGTTCTTGTTTCCTGCCTTTTTTTTTCTTCTCTCTATTAAGTAATGACATTGAAATCACATTTCGCCTCGGTAGTAAGTTAGCCATGTGCGTGACGTACAGGCAGTTAGTCCCGGTGCTCTCGTGGGAAGGCTGGATAATGTCCTGCGCTTGGCTTTTGGGAGTCTCCTGAGACACTCATCCGAGCGAGCACGTCAAGAGGGGAGCAACTTGAGTAGCTAAATAAAATTATATTCTGCATGGTCTTCCAGGCTGTATAAAACTACCGTAATATTAAAAAAAATAAGGAATAAATGTTCATATCTCGATTTGAGAAGAGATGCCTCTTTTTCGATTTAAAAAGTGTGTATTATGTCTAATCCATTCCCTTACAGATGTAGTCAACGATGATGGAAATTTAGGATGTGATTTAATTTGTATCAAGTGTGGAGGGAGAGGGATTAGAGAGAAGTTACAACTTAACAGTATGTTCTCTGATGTACTACTATTTATCAGATCAACATTAATGCTTTTCAGTCGGTCAACACTATTGTATCCAATTGTAATGGGTGTTTCCCTAAAAGTGAAAAAGAAATTACACGAGGTAATAAATACATTCACTTTGAGGACCAGTTTCGATCGTCAAGCGATCATCAGGTCCTTTACACTTAGGCCATTAAATATATGTCTAAAAGCATGACGGCGATGGTATTTAACAATATGCACCGTACATTTATTTAGTTGCAGCCGTTACTATAAACTTGCGCATCTTGTTAATGTATTGTCATTGGCTATTGACCTTCCAAGTTTGCTTGTGTAGTTTATCTGAAACTAGCGGACCCGTGCGAAAACTCTCGCATAATGGGTTGTGTGCGCCCCCATGTGTACAGACTACCCACCCGGCCCGGCTTTACGCGGCACAGTTCTTTCATGGGCTATCGTCTTTTGTATTTTGTTTAAAAGCACTTTATAAACAAATAAATATATTTCCGTTGACTTTTCAAGAAATGCAAGATTTTTCCTGTACTATTGAGACAATTTGGAAGATTTTGGTACAAACCAAACCTTCTAACTCCCTCTGGTTTAGGAGCTTTAGTTTTGTGAAACATACACCTTACCGTATTATATAATAAGATTGTTAGTGAGTGGTCAGGTTGGAATGGAATATGAACTTAGCTTATTGTTTGAGCGATGTGGGATCCGTTCTCGAAACTGTTGCGAGTCCTGGCTCTCCTGAGCCTTCTAACATGCGTAGCATTTGTAGCATGCGTCATTTGAAATGATATAAAGTCTAGTCTCTCAGACTGACTGTATCTTTTAACAGACCTGAGCTTTATGTCAGTATTTTTAAGTTATCTATCTTTGTGCACTGCTTCCACCTAAAGGTATGTGATGAATTTTAACTCCAAATGTATTCGTGAAAAATTACTGTACGGTATATAATACGCTAAGATGTATGTTTCACAAAACTCAAGCTCCAAAACCAGAGGGAGTTAGGAGGTGTGGTTTGTACCAAAATATTCCAAATTGTCTCAATAGTACAGGCAAAATATTGCGTTTCTTGAAAAGTCAACTGAAATATATTTGTTTATAAAATGCTTTTAAACAAATAAACAAGACGATAACCCGTGGCAGAACTGTCGCGTACAGCCGCATAGCACTAGAGACGGGCGGGTAGTCTGTACACATGGGCGCACACAACCCATTGTGTAACCAGCAGCAGTGATGAATTGCTCTCTAATTTCATAAATATCGACAAATTGTTTAAAAAGTGCGTTCGAACAAATAAACACATTTATAGAAGCCCGCATAAAGCTAGGCGGGTGGTTTACACACATGCGAGAGTTCTCGCTTTTTTGCGTATGGCTTTTAGTGCCGGGAGTGTCCGAGGACAAGTTCGGATCGCCAGTTTTGTAGCTGCTTCGAGACGGACACCCAGTGGGTGAGCTACAATTACCGTTGGGGAGGGAAGTTGGAGTGTAAGGACGAGGAGTTGGAAGGTAGCGGCTGTGGCCTATAGTTAGGGACCAACCCCGGCATTTGCCTGGAAGGAAGATGGGAAACCACAGAAGACCATTTTCAAGGTTGCCGGCGGGGGATTTGAACCTCCTCGCCTCCCGGATGTGAGCGACTGCCAGCAGTCATGCCGTAACGACCACGGCTAACTCACCCAGTTATAATTAAGGTGTGATGCTCGTTTAACATTAGTCTATACAATTATTATAATGCCATACCTGCCAAGTTTTCCGGTTTTCCTGGAAGGTTTCTGGATTTTTGGGGTGTTTTCCGGTTGTCCGGATTAACATATTTTTTTCCGGATTTTCAACTCCCTAGATTTTTTCCGTTCTCTGCATCCAAATCGCATTTCAGTTTTGATTTTCGATAATTGCTTCTATTCAATGTTTAAATTTGACTACCGGTAACGAAAAGTAACGAAAAAGTAGCTAATTTTATAAAGATAACGAACAGTAGCTAATTCTTATGTCTGGATAGTTGGAGGCACTGCCGGCTGGATCGCAACACTCCTGGTTGCTTTAAACTGCCTGCCCATTCGACGATTACAGCATTGGTTTGAGCGTACAACCTCGTTTCCAAATAAAGGCGCTAGGAAGCAGCACCAAGGCTCTGTGGCATAAGTTTTGTATTGATGCTAATGGAGCAGTTGTGTTTGGAATGTATTCTGAATGATTTTATAATGCTGTACTGCTGCGTGCCCTTTTGTAAATCAGAACAGGGCAAGTTAGAATACCGAGGAATCTCATTTCATGAGATACCATCGGACAATTCACTGCGTGGGATGTGGTTACGTGCAATTTCCAGAGAAGGTGACGCAGGGGAAGCAAATAAACAAATAAATAAATAAATACATACATAGCGGTACATGAATGAATGATTGAGTAAATACGTGAGACAATAAATATGTAAGTAGGTAAATAAGTAAGTAAGTAAATAAATAATTTAAGAAATGTGTAAGTAAATAAATAAGTGAATAAATAAGCAATAAAAAAGTAAACAAATAAATAAGAAAATAAATAATTAAATAAATAAATAAATAAATAAATGTGTAAGTAAATAAATACGTGAATAAATAAGTAAACAAATAAATAATAAAATAAATAAATGTGTAAGTAAATAGATATGTAAATAAATTAGTGAATAAATAAGCAAATAAATAAGTAAATAAATAATTAAATAAATAAGTAAACAAATAAATAATCAAATAAATAAATGTGTAAGTAAATAAATATGTAAGTAAATAAACAAGCAAATAAATATATATGTAAGTAAATGAGTAAATAAATATATGCGTGAATAAATAAATAAGTAAACAAATAAATAAGAAAATAAATAAGAAAATAAATAAATACATAAATATGTAAGTAAATAAACAAATAAGTAAGCAAATAAATAAGATATTACATAATTAAATAAATAAACATGTGCGTAAATAAACAAATAAGTAAATAAATACGTAAATAAATAAAAAGCAATAAATAAGCAAATAAATAAGTAAAGAAATAAGAAAATAAATAAATTTGTAAGTAAAAAAAAATAAGCAATCTGTCCAAAAAATCTGTATAAATGTATAATACAGCCATCACAATAAGACGGGTTATCATACAAATTCACCTCACACCCAAGTACATGGGGCTACATGACCACGATGTCGCAAAGCCCCTAAATAAATCATCCCATTTTTCGGGGCCCGGAGGCATTTTTTTTCCCTGTCTTTTATTGTCCTTATTCTTTTCTTTTCATCTCGCCAAGTATGTAAGTTAGATTTAAGTCAGTTGGAAGTAGTTATATTTTTATTATCGTCTGCATAATTACGGGAAAATGAGCTAGACATTTCGCCCCTTAAAAACAATCGCCTCCACCACATGTATTTTTGCTTCCTTTATACTGAAAATTTGCCCGTAAGTATGTGTCTGAATACTTTTAGATGTTAGAATAGCAAAGGAACTAACTTAGTGTAATGTTTTCACGTCCGTCAGTCTCGATATTAAGCCTCCAAACATAACAATACTTCGTTTCAGGTAACTTCCCCTTTAAAAAGCCGCGGCAATCTCAGTGCCTTCGTGCTGCACCTAGCGGTGAATTAATGCATATATCTTGTACGCCTGTGAGTGTCGAATGGGCAGGCAGTTTAAAGCAACCAGGAGTGTTGCGATCCAGCCGGCAGTGGTTGGAGGTAACGAAAATTCGCCGAGGTCTGTTAAAATCATTTAAACTCTCATCGCTAGGCTCGCAGATGCGATGAAGCGAGTTTCACGCAAGCGACGCCGATTGCGTAAGCTATATTTCCCCGTGCACGACCTCAAGGAAATGCATACTGAGGATACCTTCAGTGGTACTGTATACATCGGTTCAACGTTTATTTTCGGCATCAAGAAGAGTTTAGTTTTGTGTGAAATATTTTTCTGTATTAATCGGAAACCTGACTTATGGCGAGACGTTTATTCGCGATAACTTTCGAAACTCAACAAAAACCCTCATTTCTGATATTGGCCTCTAAATTTGTATATCTCAAATTGAAGTCCAGAAATAACGCAAAATAATTTATTGTTGCAATCTGGCGAAATGATACCGTTTGAAAAATAATCGCAAAAATGCTTCGAAATACATAGACTATATTTTAAAAATATATCCGTCTAGTGAATTTGCGACATCAAGTGTGGTTAATTCGAAACTCCGTTATACAGTATGTCTTAATTTTCCTTCGAACTATGATTCCATTGTATATAAAATCTAACCGGTTATCTCGAAAACTTGTATAATTTGAATTCGAAAGAAAATGTGCCCTCTTGTCGGAATATTCGTGCAATCCTCTCCGAATAATTCATAATAACCGATACCTACTTCGAACGTTTATCCTCAAAAGTCGCATCCTCAAGACGACCGGCTGACAGCATGACTTGCTTGCGGGAGTCTCGTCAAACGGACCACGATCGACGCCAGTTGCGTAAAATTATAAAACCTGTGCCCGGCCGGGAACTTGTGTCCTCGAGGACTGCGGGAATCTCGGCGCCGATCATACAACATGTCCTTAACTGCTCGTGAATTTTAACTAGGCCCAACCTCGAGCTCGCCTCCGCCATTCTACCAAGACAGATAGACAGGCAGACAATCGTTGAACGGCAGGATGCGGTGCCGATTGCATGATATCGCATTCTCATTGTGCAACCGCGAGACAACGTGAATCTCGTAAAACGACCGAGAGCGGCAGCGATTGCGATACATCGCGATATTTCTCCGCATTCGATGACAAGTGCAACTGGATTCTTGTCAAATGCCGATCCCGGTGCCGATTGCGTAATAACTTACCATATTTTTCCGTGCCCGACCTCAAGGACAATAGAAATCTCGTCGAACGACTAAAAGCGACACCGATTATGTAATCGCGATTTTTCTCCATGTCCTATCTAAAAAACTACGAATCGCGTCAAACGGCTGAGACCAGCCTCTGTCGTGTAACGTCTCGATATTTCTCCGTACCTGACTGCGAAGACATAATTCGGTGACGATCACGTAATGTCGCATATATTTCTTCGTGGTCTACCGCGGGGACAAAGGAAATCTCCCCAAACGGCCAAGATCAGAGCAACTTCTTGTTAATCATAACTTCTTGTACACAAGACGGCATATTTGCTGAATCAACTCATTTGATATTAAATATCCATTATTTATTTTTATCTAAATTATTATGACACCATAAGTGAATCTTATTCACTGCTTTAAACACAGTTCATTGTTGTTTTCCTTCACCGCGCGATGAGCTTCTATGGTTGCTGACCGCAGAGTTATCTTGAATTAAAAGGTAACTAAAATTAACTAAAAGGTAGCTAAAATGTAACTAATTTTTACTTCATCCTTACAGTAGACACCCTGTAAAGTTCATCGATAATCCCGTCTCGCAGATTAACGCTGCATTACTTTTTGTGCTTCGACTGTGCGGGAAAGCTTGGGTTTAAGCGGTGCTTGCTGTAGTTCTGGTATTCGTGCAATTGTGACAATTTTTGTGCGATTTAGTGTTTTCGTGATGATTTAAAGCAAGAAACGAAATCATCAGTCTTTCAGGGAGGCATATTCTTCAGAATTTTTGGAAACTGGCACAATGAATTAGTCTCACATCACCAAGAGTTTGTAATCTCTTTCCCTGTAGTCTTTTCTCGCTATTTTTAAGACCTTGCGACGCATGTACGCGTTTAAATTTTTGCGCTTTGGGATCTTCTGGATTTCTATTTTTGAAAGTTGGCAGGTATGCATTACAATTATTATAATTCATTTGCGCTCTGAACTTTGGTGGACCATACCCAAGTATTGTACTGTCGTTCCATCTGTAGAGTGGGGCGTGGTGGCTCAGCGGTCTAGCTGTATGCCTCTCACCAAGGCGGTCCGGGTTCGATTCCCGGTCAATGCATGTGAGATTTTCGAAGTGAAATGCCATGTCCTGTGGTTCGGATTCCACGTAAAAAGGAGGTCCCGTGGCTCATAATCACAAGATTCACGGTCACGTAAAACTACAATCTTCCTTTTTCCATCTGTAGAGCATGAGTTACAATCATACTCAACTAACAATTGTATAGGATATTCGAGATTTTTCACTGAAACACGCCCATGGAGTTATCAGTTGGCAGTCAAAGTGAAAGGTCGTGTTTTTCCCGAGCTCTCAGGTGTGCTGAAACGGGTTGTTCTCTGGAGTGTTATCGGGCGAGGATCGGACTGTGGTATGCGAAGGGTAGTCGGGATTTCCGGTGTTTGTGTGTGCGTACGGGACCTAGCAACTTGTGGTTCATAGCCCTAGTGATAGCTGCATTGCTAGTTATTGGTGGAGTGGAAGTGAATCCAGGGCCTGTTACTCCAAATGTGAATCAGGCAAATGATCCAGTGGCAGCTTTGAAGTGTTCGACGTGCAGTAAAACATTGAAGAATGGTGTTGAGTGTGGACTATGTGAGAAATGGTTTCACTTCTGCTGTATTAAGGTCAAGGAGGAGGATTGTGATGTCGGAAATTGGTTTTGTAAAGTATGTGATACGCCGGACTGTTTGAGGGTGCAAATCAAAGCAAGGGATCAAATAATACAGGAACTTAGAGCAAAGCTTCGTGAATCAGAAGAAACGGTGAAGGATGTGACTGAACGGCTTTCTACTGGGATCAGTGTGGAAGAGGGCGTGCAGGAGCAAACCGAGGATGACGTTATCATAATGGGTGATTCAATGATACGATGGAGTGCGAATATCTCGAGGAAATCAGGTGCGAAAGTGCGGTGTTATCCGGGGATTAAAATTGACCAGCTTGCCCAACAAGTGGAACAATCAAATGTAGAGGACTGTGACAAAGTTAAAGTGCTGTTGCTACATGTTGGGACGAACGATTTGAAGAAGAGGACTACAGCTGATTACATCATGGGGGAGCTCTACGAACTAGGCAGAAAAGCTAAAAGCAAGTTTAGAAATGCAAAAATTATAATGAGTGGCATTGTTCGGCGGGGAGATGTTCCGTTAAGGCGAGTTAAGACTGTAAATGACCGCATGGACTGGGTATGTGCACAACTGGGATTAGTGTACGTAGAAGCTGACTGCTGGATTGGTGGCCATGACTTCGGCCGAGACGGGCTGCATCTAAATCGACGGGGCGCTTTTAACTTAGGGAGCCTACATGACAGGATCATCGGTTCGTGCCGGCTTTTGTGAGGAGGAGCAGGTCCAGAGGTTGCCAGCCGATGGGAACATAAGGAGCTATGTCGAGATATTTGCTGCGGAGGTAAGACTCTTAAGATTACTGCAGGTTAATTGTAAGAGTTTAGGTAATAAATTAATTGAATTTTGGAATCTTGTAGAGACGTATTCTCCGGGCATTGTCATTGCAACTGAATCTTGGTTATATGAGGACATAAATAGTAGCGAAATAATTCAAGGGACCTACGAAATGTACAGAAGGGATCGGGGGAAGCGAGGTGGTGGGCTATTTATTTGTGTGCGCAAAAATATAGGTAGTTTCTTAAAGTGGGCTGATATGGATCATGAAATGTTATGTGTACAAATTTCGGATAAAGGAAATAAATTCCCTCTTCAGGTGATAGGGGCGTATAGAGCACCGAAAGATAACTTTTCTCTCCTCGAAACACTGTATGATAAAACTTGTACGGGTAATGCTATGAAAAAGAGCATAATAATTGCTGGAGATTTAAACCTCCCCAAAGTAGACTGGTCTGGTGAGTCAACTAGCTGTAGTCAAGCTCAGAGCGCTGCAAATAAATTCTTGGTTGGTTGGTTGGTTGGTTGGTTGGTTGGTTCTTAAGTTTAGGGGCTGCGACAACGCGGTCATGTAGCCCCGTGTACTTCGGGTGTGTGTAGAATCTGTCTGATAACCGGTGTTAATTGTGATGACTGTATTAGTGTGTGTTATCTGTTATTTTAATTTAAGTACTGCAACTTAGAATTTTTAAAAGAGTTCCTACTTTTACAGCCAAGCGCCACCGTCAACGACTACTAGGCTAAGTTCACAACTCAGCTGCTAGACGCCACCGCAGTCGGCTCTTGGCAACGAACTTAGAAACCTAAGAGCGTTGTTTACAATAACCTATCCAATTTAGCTTCACACAGGTGCAATTAGTGGAAGGTTCTTTAACATGCCATAAATCTATGACATGGGACCGCCGGCTTTACTTCCCCTCCGAAGGAAGGCATACTGAGGGATTTTTAACGCTCTTAAGGGAGGGGGATTTTCCCAAGTAGTTGACTTCCCAACTAGAGACAATAATACCTTAGATGTTTATCTCGTAAGGCCTGTAGAGCTGTATATTAACTGTCTGAAAGTACCAGGAATTAGTGACCATTCTGGGGTTGAATTAAATATTAGATACGGTGACATTACAAAATTAGACTCTGATGTAGCAAAAAAGATCATATTCCAGTATCGCAGGGCGGATCAGGGCAAGTTTCGGGGGTATTTGAATGAGCTATTTGTAGGATGGGCATCGGAAGGAAATCACATTAATATCCTGTGGACTAACTTTTTGAAAATTTTAAATAGCGCTGTTGATAATTTTGTCCCATTTAAATTGCTGAAGCAAAACCCAGTTCCTGAGTATTACACACGAGAAATTAGGAGTCTAAAACGGAAAATTAGGAAATCATACAATAAAAGACATGATAGTGACAAGTATATGTTGAAATTTAAGTCCTTATCAAGAGAGCTCGTCTTAAAAAAGAGGGCTGCTCATGACAGTTATATGCAAGGTTTACTTGGTTCGGGAGGTGATGGGTGGAAAAAAAATTACAGTTATGTTAGGAGAAGAAAGGGAAATCCAAATAATTTGTCGATGATAATGTCCGGTGACGGTAAATTAATTACTGAGAAACAGGCCATTGCTAATGAATTAAATGTGTTTTACGGTAGTGTGTTCAATAAATCCAATAGCTGTGTGTTGGACCTTAACGACGAATCAGGGGCTCCCCTGTTCCAAATAAACCAGTCAGCAATTGTAATGCTAATACAAAAACTACGTTTCAATGTATCAAAGGGTCCTGATAATATTGTTAGTGAAGTACTTAAACTAGGAGGTAGGGCCGTGGCACGATACTTGGAGGTGATGTTTAATGTGTCCATAAACAATGCGCAAATCCCAGATGACTGGAAAAGAGCTACGGTAGTCCCAATATTTAAGGGAGGGAGCAGACTTGAATTGGGCAACTACAGGCCGGTTAGTCTTACGTCCATCGTTTGTAAACAGATGGAGCATCTCATTTGCGACTACTTGAGGGAACAGTGGGAAACATTATCATGGTTTAATGATAGGCAACATGGATTTCGGAAAGGTTACTCATGCGAGAGTCAGATGCTATCACTTTTTCAAGACATTAGCGAATCGTTAGACCATGGAGTCTCAGTCGACGCCGTGGTTATAGATTTTGCGAAGGCATTTGATGTCGTGCCGCATGACATGCTACTCCATAAATTAGCTTCGACGAAGATTGATAGAAGAGTTATTTTATGGATCCAAGAACTTTTGACGGGTCGTTCACAGAAAGTGAAAGTCGAAGGCATATTCTCGGATGAAATTACCGTAACGTCGGGTATCCCTCGGGGCAGCGTAATCGGAACTTTGTTATTTTTGGCGTTTATAAATGACTTACCAAATGGGATTCGCAGTGACTGTCGATTGTTTGCGGATGATTGTGTAATATATCGAAAGATACATGACTCACAAGACAATGCAGTGCTTCAAGAGGACCTGAACCTGGTCTATAAGTGGGCGATTGAAAATAAAATGAAAATAAACACAAGAAAATGTAGTCTCTTAAAAATAGGGAAAGTGTGGAGACAGGATTTTCAATATAACATTGGCTCGGAAATACTTGTAGAAGAAGATTCTTGCAAATATTTGGGCGTTCACGTAAGGAATGATATGAAATGGAGTAGTCATGTAGGATGTGTAGTTTCAAAAGCTTACAAATCCCTGCACTTTGTAATGAGGGTATTAAAAGGAAGTAGTACCTCTGCTAAAGAATTAGGCTATTTGGAATATGCCTCGGCGGTTTGGGATCCATATCAGGTAGGGCTCATCAATGAGTTGGAAATGGTACAAAGAAAGGCCGCTAGATTTGTGCTCAGTGACTTTAATCCCAGGAGCAGTGTGAGCCGTATGTTAAAGAAACTTGGGTGGGAATCACTGGAGGCTAGGAGGATGAAATCTAGACTCTGCGCTATGTACAACACGTATACAAATCAACCAGCATGGGGTGAGCTTAGCAAACGATTGGGAAACCCCACTTACATGGGTAGGAGCGATCATCCTTTCAAAGTTAAGGGCCGACCACAGCGAACAAATTATGGTAAATATTCCTTTGTAAACCGTGCCATTGATAACTGGAACTCTCTACCTGCCGCAGTCTTAGAGCCTTTTCCCAAACATATAGGTGTGTTTAAGAAAATACTGACTATTTGTGTAAGTACTCCAGTGTAATTGTTGTATAATTGTTATTGAATTGTTATGTATAATTATTTATTTGTTATGTATATCCAATTTGCCACCGGGGGACACTCACCCCATTGCAAATAAATGAATGAATATAAGAATTTTGTCACATATGCTAGGCCTAACACAATATTTTGTTTGTGCAGTAGGTCTGACATTAACACGCGCCTTCTAATGTGTACTGTCGGTTTTTTTTAAAGGTGGGGATGCACTATAGATTGAATCCCGGCGTATTTGGTGGGTGTTGAAGTTGCCTACACGAGAGAGAACCGTGGTTAAAATTCCTATTCTGGGTGCAAAACGTGGACCCCGGCGTCTCTAAATCAACCGCAATTAATAGACTTGATGATAATCGGGCGAATGTGCTCCAAAGGGGCCAAATGCAGGTCCTTTCGAGTTGGCACCCGTTGGCGATCTGTGCGTCGTTTTAATTATTATTATTATTATTAGCCTCCTTGGTTGTCAGTAATGCTTTGTTGACCTGATCCCCAAGATCGTGGTTTCGATTCCCGACCGAAGAAGTTGGATTTTTCAAGGGCGTAAAAAATCACGGCACTCCAGAGTTGTACAATGTTGGCTCGTAAAAGATCTCTCGTATCACATTTGGTGATTATAAGACAGTAAAACTCAGCCACAGGTCGCCCAAGTGAGTCCTGGTCTGCACTGTCAGATGGCAGATGAGATGGCTCCAACTAAAAGAAAACTACGTTACGGTAGCTCAGGCTTTGTCCCGAAACTGAAGCATCATTTATATCATTTATGGAGGAATCATAATTCATAGCAGATTTCTCTTTATTGGACCACAAACCATGAACATTTCTTCCCTGTGTCATAGAAACTTTGGGAATGACCCCCTTTGTCTCTGTGAATACTTCCTTTCTCTCTAGCAACCCAACCCGGCTTCGTCAGTTATCTTCGGTTTACCCTGTCTAAGCTTAAAAGGCGTATTTTTTCGATTTCAATGAACTATGACCCATATCAGTTTTCCGTCTCGGCGTGATGGGTTAAAATCACCGACGGTACTAATAATTGTATTATCATGGAGATAGCATGTAACTTACAACGAATTCTTGTCAGACGTAATTTAAGAATGGCGAGGTGCATGAATCACAAATCCCCCTTCCGTCCAATCTAAACTTGACTGTGTATTCTGCGGAACGAAAAGTTCACAGGCGAAGTAAAGAAAAGCCGAGTTTCACTTCTAGGGAAACTCCAAACACATCCACTCTTCTCTGAAGCCTTAACTCGACATGACTACAATGTTTGGGGTGATAGGCTTGCTTACCAGCCAGCTAGCTCGTAAACTGTCTCGAAGCTAGTAATTGAATGGAAATTGTTGAAATAAATGAAAACGTAAAAACACTTATAATGGGCGATGTATTGAATAGATAGCCTATGTATATAGATATGTTTAACGGTTTGCCCAGCGTAAGCTTAAAAAGCGCACGGACCCCAATTTTTTCCCGACTTTTTCACTGAGTTTATCACAAATAAATTATTTTCTACAGAAACCTTCCTCATGATATCCTAGACAGAATTGTGAAAACCGCATCAAAATCCATCCAGTGGTTCTCGAGATTACCCGTAACGTACAAGAATCGGGGACTTTGTTTTATGCTGTGGAGAGACCGTTAAGCCCAACTAAGGAGTGCGTTAGAACTTATTTAGCACAATGTATTCTGTTTCCTTCCCAGTATCTCTTCATCCATTCGCTGTGTTCTCTTTTTCGGTCTTCCGTTCATCCTGTATTCTTCCGTGTGTTCTAAATTGCGTTTTATTGTTAATTTCTTGTTGGTCTTGTGTAATTTCTACCAGCCAGTTGTGTTTCTTCAAAGATAATGTTAGGTTTAAAATTCTCTTTGTTAGCCTATTGTTAACCATTTTGTCGACTAGATCTGACCTTAAAATTTCAATAGATTTCATGTGGCTTCTTTTTCACCAAAACCCCATTTTCATATTTTTCTGGCGATTTTTCTCTCCTTTTTCTCAGTGGTTTTAATTTGTGAATTATTATTATTATTATTATCATCGTATGACCTCGGCTAACTGATGTAGGTGACCTACGTCAACGTTGAAAAATATTCTGACAGCAAGATAACCTGACGCGCCTCTGTGTGTTTATACCGTGTTTGCATTTCGATTACGCAATGTTGAAGTTGTAGGCGAAGCACTCCACGGAGTGATGGAGCATCTATAGCTCGAGATTCTTGTCGGTGCGGTGGTGGGTGGCTGAGAAGCTACGACGTCATGATGGACCTTGAGAACAAGACATTATAATTATTGTTGTGTACCATTAGAAATATCGGAACAAATGGTTGCAACTGTTGTCCATACAGTCACTGCCGAGAGTTCATTCATTTTGGTGCTTGGGAAATCTTGATCAGCCCCGTGTACTTGAGTGTGTGTTGTTTGTCTGATAACTTGTGTTTATGTGGTTACTGTAATAGCGTGTGTATACTAGGGCCGGGTATTTCAGCTCTAGTTCCGTTCGGTATCGCTCGTATGGCCGGTCTCCCATCAAGGTCACTCAAGGGCAAGTCTCTTCGCTAAGTTAGAATCTAAAGTCTCGATACTACCGGAATTCCTTATTCTCGGCGTTGTCGGCACTGTTGATTTTAATGACAAGCCCAGGCTCACTAAGCCGCTGTACGTATGTAGTCAAAAGCCCTCTTTTACCCCCAGAATGTGAACCATTACTCATTTCTTACGTTCGACAAACTCTCTGAGAATACTCATGGACGCCCTCCGAGTGTTTTGGTGTAGGGGACCCATGGTCTCCGGTGACAAATACAAATAGTATGCCAAAGATGGCAACGCTGTGCAAAAGTTACCGTAGACAAAGTGTGTTGCTCGCATGCTTGGTAGAATCTTGTCCGATTATGCTCTGTGAGGGATGGAGGGAGGCGGGGAACCAAATTCGCGCCAGAACGAGCTTCCGCAGGCCGCTCACAGATGGTGTGTGACCGGTGAATATTGTATTGGATATATCACTCAGATTTGTATTTTGCCGAACGGTCTTTTGATCATGAACACGTCGCTCCATGATAATTGCTTCTGAAAGATTGATTTATTCGATAGCCCTTTCCGTGTGCTTGTCTTTCACCACGAGTTGCGACAGTTACGAATATGAGGTCGTTCTGTGAATGGATTTCTTATTAAAGATATTATTTGTGGTAGTTAAATTGAGAAGTGTTTTGTTTATGTTAATTGTGAAGAACTCGGCTGATCTGAAATGAAGAAAATAATAGGCATTTTGTTATGATTTACTGTATTTTTTGTTCGTGCAATTTCTCGCGTATTCTCTTGGGATTTTTGAGTCATTTGGAAGTTAGCGGGTAGGTGACACTGGCCTCCTACCCTACCATGATGATGATGGTGTTTTAAGGAGTGAAATAGCGAGGTCGTTTTACTTTGAGAAATATACATGGGCTGTTTTTTTAGTTTTGGCACCAATGCTTCAGTGCCAAGTTGCTACAATGTTGGGCGCTGCCACTTTTACCGACGGTTGCTGCCCTGCATCCCGTCCCTCAGAGCACATGACCTCGCCCGTCCTCACTACCGCTCGTGCGCAGTCGCGCCTGTTAGATGAGTAGTGTGAGACCAGCGCTCGCGAAATACAGTCGCAATGTTTTCCAAGCAGGAGCAGAGAACGTGGATAAAAATTCAGTGTGCTAGGGGTCGCAGTGCTAAACAGTGTCACCGAGGATTGCAGGAAGCGTGCGGTGCAGCTGCGTTACCGTTCAGAACGGTAGCAAGATGGGTTGCAGCTTTTCGAGATGGGCGCGAACGTGTGAGATCTGGTCACCCACCAGTAAGTGATGACAATCTACAGATGGTGTCCGCGTTAGTAGAGGTGGATCGGAACGTAACTATTCGTCAATTAGAGTAAGATACCGGACTGGCGCATTCAACTGTCCTCCTCATCCTGAAGGACTTACTGAAAATGAGGAAGATTGCGTCCAAATGGTTTCCGCATGACTTAACCGACAAGCACAAATAGCTGCGAAGGAGAGGCCTTCTTACGGCGTATCATAACCATTGACGAGACGTGGGCCAGATCTAATGAAACACAGTTAAAACGCCAATCGAACGAGTGGCGGCACCACGGATCACCCCGGAAACAAACAGTTCGACCAACCCCCCCACCAATGTGAAGGTTAATGTTGATTCTTGCCTATGATTGGGATGGTGTGATCATTCACCATACTGTTCCCCGAGGGCAAACCGTTAATGCGGCGTACTATTGTTCGTTTCTGCAAGACCATCTCCGAGGAGCTCTGAGAAGGAAACGGCTCCACCACATGGTTACACCGCCCATCGTTCTGCATGACAATGCTAGGGCACACACATCAGGCGTTGTGTCGGCATTGTTGGATCGCTGGGACTGTGAGGTCCTCTATCAGCCCCATTCTCCCGACATCAGTCCCTGCGAGTATGATCTCATCCCGAAGATGAAGATGACAATGCGCGGGGAACGCTTCCGTACCATTGAAGACGTTAAGCAGGCTGCCGAGCGCTCTCTTCGTATCATCAATAGATTGGGCAGTGCCAACGGGATCCAACGACTTCCGCATCGCTGGTAACTCGTTGTACGCAACGATGGGGACTACATCGATGGCCTGTGAAACTTGGAACCATCTAAGTGAGTTATTAATCCAGTTATAACTAAGGTGCCAAATTTAGGGGCAGATGACCTCGTAGTTCCGCCCCTTAAAACAACAATAACTAACTAACAAGGTGCCAAAACAAAAAAACAAAAAAAAACATTTATCATTGCACCGGTATAAACTTTCAATCGCAAACTGTTAGGCCCTGCTGTGCACCGTGACAGTTGTCATTTGACCTATCTTCGGCACTGATGGACAGGTTGGGGGTGGTATTACCAGCGACGCAAAGGACATTCTTTTTTTAAACACTTCGCTTTGCAGCAAGAAGACTGGAGTCATAAAGTGGGAAATATTTGTGCCGAACTACAGTACTTACATAAGACCCCCATCCTCCCTAACCCTTTCAGTCTATGTCGTTATGCCTAAGATTTTCTAGCATATTAAACCTGACAGGTGTTCTTGTCGAATTGAGAAATCTTTGTTTCGTATTCCCTTTCTATACTAACGTGAAGTTAGTTATTGTTGTTTTAAGGAGGGTGGAACAGCCAGGTTATCTGTCCCTACTAACGTGTAATTTTGGAAGAAAAATCAAACTCTTTATTCTGTATGAAGTTAGCTGTAATATTGCGCTTACTGCAAAATAAATACATTTCACTTTTAAGATGGCCGTATCGCTGTAAATCGCAAAAATAATAGTATATCACTATTTTCTTAACCAGAAACAAATGATTCGTGAAGGTGTATCAAAATTACATCAAATATATATCAAATATCAAATATATATATTTAGTCCGGTTTGTCGCTAATGTGAAAGGAAAATTAAACATGCCTCCTTATTATACCGCACATAATGTTACAAGTAATATGGGTGCATGAATGGCTGTAAAAACAAATCAAACCAACAATATAACTTAAACTAGTAACAATAATTGTATTTATGTATGTGTTTATTAGTTTATTTTGCACTGGAAATATAATGGAAATCGAGTCAATAGACTCCTTGTGCTCCTGATGTGTACCAGTCGTGTCATCACAATGTAAACAATATCTCTATGGAGTTTACCTTGAGCATGACTATTGTAAACGAGTGTCAGGTGTTTCACATCGGAGGTCAGGGTCAAGCCCAACACTATTTACCTCCGTACACCCCTTCAAGGTTCAATCTACTGTATGTGTAGAGATCTTGCTTTTCCCTGGAAATTCCAGGTTTTTAATACATTGTTCTGTTAAATTTCGTCCGCTATGTGGATAGTCCCGATCATTTGTGTTACGTGCGTTTTAGTCTTAAAAACTGGGTTGATGCAGCCTTCCCATATGAGCTAATAGTTTCATATCTACCACACCATCCGAGGCGAAGTTCGGTTGGGCACTGCAGGGAGAACACAAGGAACTTACGGTAAAAAAATATCTCGTACGGAGGTATAACGAGTGTTTATTTTGGGAGCAAAATGTTTGCAAATTAAATCGATATGGCCTAGTACATTTTACAGATTCTTGACAGTTTTAAATCGGAAATATCGAAGTATCGTTTTGTAATTTTAAATGTATTTCTATAGACATTACCTGACCAGTTTGAAACATTCCCTCTCGGCACGCCGGAAGGCGGAGGTAGATTTCACCGGGAAAAGAGAAATATTTCGAATTCACTAAATTTGCCAATTGTTGTATACCTACAAACGTTCTACATGTTTAGCATATAATTATAATATAGTCGATTGCTGTTTACCTTGCACTAGTACAACTGCCGGACAGGAGTTGGAGATAACTCTATCTTTGGCTCGTCTGTAGAACGTCACGGCTGTCAAAACATCAATATTGATTTGATGACATCCGTAGTACAGTGAGCAATAATTTGAGATACCTATTTTTAGGGCCCTGCGCGGATAAACAAAACCTTATCCGCATCCGCCCCGCATCTGCACGACCGTTATCCGCCCCGCATCCGCACGACTGTTATCCGAATATACTGGCATTACAATAATATTTTTAGATAAAGCATAAAGTACTAAAACAACACATTTAGACATTTGAGGAGAAAATCGCTCCCTTAGGCTCTGTACAGGGTCTTTCATATAAAATAAGAGCGCCAAGCGGCGGCTTTGCTAACCGCTGCTGCGGTCACCTTGGCCGAGCTTTTGGCGCGCCAAGGCCCCCTGCTTTAAGCGTGTGTACAATCCTATATGATGCAGCGGCCTTGCTAGCGTGTGTACAATGCTGAAATCTTACTTTAGTTAGTTATTGTTGATGAAACTGAAACCGAAACCCCTATAGTATTGAAAGCGCGCGCATAGTACATAAGATGGCTTTTTTCTTTTTCCCAAGTTCCGATAGACTGTATGATAATAACAGATTGACATTACCAAACTTGACCTTGCAATAAGCGTGCAGGTGCTCAGTCGCCAGTCTAAACCTCAAGTGCTAACATGGTGAGACAGTTATCATTGCAACATCGTATTTTTTTATGTAAAACTTATTTTAAGTACGAGTCGGCTCGGCGGGTACGTGATGCATTTGTTCAACAATTTTCTGATGAAGTGCCACCTTCACTAGCACAAATTCACGTACAGTAATTGCAAATAAGTTTGACACTTCTGGCTCGGTGCTCAGTAAAAAATATGCCCGCACACGAACAGTTTCAACAGAGGATGAGTAGAAGACATTGGCGAGAATCTTGAACGGTCTCCGAATAAATCACTCACAAAATTAGCACAAGTAGGGGATTCGGTTTCATCAACAATAACTAACTAAAGTAAGATTTCAGCATTGTACACACGCTTAAAGCAGGGGGCATTGGCGCGCCAAAAGCTCGGCCAAGGTGACTGCAGCAGCGGTTAACAAAGCCGCCGCTTGGCGCTCTTATTTTATATGAAAGACCCTGTATGTCATGTGCTATGATTAAAATGAGTGCTATACAGCCAGAATTGCTACCCTTACAGTTTGGAGTGTTAATTATGCTTATTGACATAATTTGAATGAGATTAGCTTGAATCATCTTGCATTTGTCTCGAAAAAAAACCGGTAAAATATGACAAGCTATGTCATAAACATCCGGGTCCTAGTAATGATATTCAACAAGTTCGGATTAGATTTTAAAAAAAACTTCGTCTTTTCCCAATTAATTGGGGTCGCCGGAGCCAACCAGGCTCTATATGGTTTTGGCCGTGGATTTAAGGCTGGATGCCCTTCCTGACACCACGTGATTTTTCAGGTGAAAATTCCACCCCGCTGTCACCGAGATTCGAATCCCGGCCGTCCGGGTGAAGACGAGCAGCTAAGCCACGGTGCCATCACGCTCCCCGAATTGGATTCTAAAAACTATCCGCAAATTTGCTCCAAACATTATCCGCTATCCGCATGGTGAAAAATGTTGGGGATATCCGCATCCGCGCATGGCTTTACCTATCTTCGGCTTAGCTGCTCCCTCATCAACTTGGCATCTTCATCGAGAACATTATGCTCATCCCTTGGTGTAAGGGTGGGTCATATCAAGGGATCTTTCAGACAAAAGTTTTAGGTGATGTATAGAGGACTATTGATAATTTTAAACGATTTTGATATTGTGCTTAAGAGAGGTATGTTTTTTTCTCAAACTCCATTCCCCCTCCCTCTCCCCCTTTTGGACAATGGTTGGTGCTATCAAAAGCATAATGAGATAAGTTTATGGCCCTTATCCGAAGAACTTGGAATGGATTCCATTCTTTTACATATTATGAAAGTTATAGCGATATTTCAATTTTTCGAAAAAGCCCCTTCCCCCGGTCGGGATTTTGCCCATTAACGAACTTGACCTAGATTTTATAAGAATATATTTTATGTATAATTTTTTTGAACTGACGGTGGTTTTGGGGTCTAGTGTATGTAAAATGCGAATATATGTCCAAATGTTTCGGAAGTCTAAACATGGTACCCATTTCAATCGGTAGCTTTCTTATGTATATGTGTGTATCTGCCCCTTGTTATTCCCGTTTTCCAACGGGGTCGGGGATAAGATCCGATGAAAGTCTTTGTGGTGGATTGTTTTTACGGTCGGTTGCTCTTCCTGACGCCAACCTCATGAGAGGAGTTAATGAGAGATGAAAAGAATGATGGCGAGTAAAAATGGGCGAGGGTATTAAAGAAGTGGCCGTGGCCTGTCAGAAGGTACCGTCCCAGCATTATTTGCCTGGAGTTGAAAATGGGGAAACTACGGAAAACCATTTCAAGGACGGCCGACGGTGGGACTCGAACTCGCGTCTACAGGAAGCCGGCACCGAACCCTTAAAATAACCAGTTAGGCGCGACTGAGCGGTAGGATTATGGGAATGACAGAGCGCCGCTTGGGTACGCGTTAGCTGTCACGACTATACCATGCTGCTGCTCTGACTAATTGAGGAAAGGAGCGGCAACGTAGTACGTTTCAATATAGCGCCCTTGAATATTTTTTGGTTTCTACTCAAATAGCATAATACTGTCACCGCGGAGGCCCGGGTTCGATTCCCGGCTCTACCAAGAAATTTAATTCTTGTCTTGCGGGGTGGAAAAACTGAGAAGAGGCGGGTGCGATTCCTACCTCAACCATCCTGGAAGTGGTTTTCCTTGGTTTCCCACTTCTTCTCCAGGCAAATGCCAGGGCGGTACCTAACTTAAGGCCATGGCCGCTTCCTACCTGGATTCTCCATTAATTACAAATACACACGCACTAGTAAAGACATCACAATGACACAGGTTATCGGATAAATTCTACACACACCCAAATATACGGGGCTACATGACCACGATGTCGCAAAACCTCTAAACAACATAGCATATGTTGTATGTTGTTTTAATGAGCATCTAACCAGGCTCGGGCTATCGACCTAATATACATTTTGTAACTTACCTACTCCGGCATGGTTAAGACGGAGTCTGAGATGCAGGAAGGCAGGCCGAGAGAGAGGAGATAGAACGTATCGACCGTACTGCTGGACCCGCGTGACGTCACCCGCCCTCCTCTATTGATCCGCCACGCCAAAGGAAATTCCTGCTGGTTGCCCTGGCAACGTCATGTGGTGTGGGCAAAGCGTCGCGGCGTGCCGTGCTGCTCCTCGTTCGAACCCCGAGGTGTGCACTGCCCATGTTACAGTCCTCGCATTATATCTCTGCTGGTGAGGACCGTTTCATTTCTGAGATTTCGAACCGTCAACTCCTCTACCCCTATTCATAAGACATTACCCCACAGTGTGGGACTCGGGAGTTCTGGCGGTTAGTATAGTCTGTATATTCATTATTATATACTATTTGCAAATTGGGGGGGGGGTTAATTCACCGGTGGCAAATTGTACAAATACAGAAAATCACCAACAATACATCAAACACAATATACACAATTCGCAATTTAGGAACTATAGTATTACATCGTAGTATTTACACACAATTTCAATCTTCTCTTAAACACGTCAATATGTTTGGGGAAAGGCTCTAAGACTGAGGCAGGTAATGAGATCAAACTATCAATACCACGGGTAATGAAAGAATATTTCCCATAATTTGTACGCTGTGGTCGGCCCTTAACTTTGTGGATGATCTGCCCTGCTCAGGTAGGTGGGATTTCCTAGACGTTTGCTTAGTTCTCCCCATGCTGGCCGATTAGTGTAAGTGTTCAACATAGCGTATAGTCTGGATTTCGTCCTTCTATCTTCCAAAGATTCCCACCCTAGTTTTTCTATAATTCGAGTTACACTACTACTGGGATTAAATTCGTTAAGCACAAACCTAGCAGGCTTCCTTTGTACCATCTCCAGCTCATTGATGAGCCCTACCTGATGTGGTATACCTATCCTGGAATTACTGACGTAGATCGCCGGCACCGTCATAACCTGGGCACAGTAACTTACTGATCCTAGCGTCAGGTGCACTACGACTGCAAGGGGTATACCTGTCTGACGAACAGTTGCCGGTGGTAGATGTACAGTATAAAGAACTAAGAGTTGTCAGCAGTGTGACGTAATCAGTTTTCCCGGAGATATCGGTACAGTCAGCAATGTATGTCGAGGAAGGTTGTTGTTGATGATTCTTTAGGGGCCGTCGCCCCGGAGGTTCGGGTCGATTCCCGGCTCTGCCAAGAAATTTAATTCTGGTATGAGGGCTGGAACCAGGTACTCTCAGCCTCGTGAGGAAGAACTGAGAAGAGGTGGGTTCGATTCGCACCTCAGCCATCCTGGAAATGGTTTTCCGTGGTCTTCCATTTCTACTGCACGCAAATGTCGTGAGGTCTACTTACGGCCACGGCTGCCTCCTTCCCCATGCTCACCTGAATTTCAAAGACATACACTAGTACAAACAGCACAATGACACATGTTATCAGACAAATTTTATATACACACAACAAAAAAAGTTTTGCATCACCTCGGTTCCCAGATCTCCGGCATATAGACGTTGACTGTGTATATTGTATCCAAGATACAGTCCCTTTGACTGTTCATAGATGTCACTAAAACTGCTCAAAGATGTAAACAACCATGCATGAGCAGGGCCTATTAGACGGAGGGGGTACGACAGCCGATCAGTTCCAGTCATTCCACCAGGACGAAGGTACGCTGCTCATGTTGTCTGTAGTTCTACCATGCCTAGAAGGTCAATACCGCAGTTCGATCGCGTCCGCATTGTTACTTTGTGTCAAGAAGGGCTCTCAACAAGGGAAGTTTCCAGGCGTCTCAGAGTGAACCAAAGCGATGTTGTTCGGACATGGAGGAGGTACAGAGATACAGGAACTGTCGATGACAGGCCTCGCTCAGGCCGCCCAAAGGCTACTACTGTAGTGGATGACCGCTACTTACGGATTGCCGCTCGGAGGAACCCTGACAGCAATGCCACCATGTTGAATAATGCGTTTCGTTCAGCCACAGGACGTCGTGTTTCAACTCAAACTGTGCGCAATAGGCTGCATGATGCGCAACTTCACTCCCGACGTCCATGGCGAGGTCCAGCTTTGCAACCCCGACACCATGCAGCGCGGTACAGATGGGCCCAACAACATGCTGAATGGACCCCACGGAATTGGCATCACGTTCTCTTCACCGATGAGTGTCGCATATGCCTTCAACCAGACAATCGTCGGAGACGTGTTTGGAGGCACCCTGGTCAGGCTGAACGTCTTAGACACACTGTCCAGCGAGTGCAGCAAGGTGGTGGTTCCCTGATGTTTTGGGGTGGCATTATGTGGGGCCGACGTACGCCACTGGTGGTCATGGAAGGCTCCGAAACGGCTTTACGATACCTGAATGACATCCTCCGACCCATAGTGCAACCATATCGGCAGAATATTGGAGAGGCATTTGTCTTCATGGACGACAATTCTCGACCTCATCGTGCACATCTTGTGAATGCGTTCCTTCAAGATAACGACATCGCTCGACTACAGTGGCCAGCATGTTCGCCAGACATGAACCCTATCGAACATGCCTGGGATATGTTGAAAAGGGCTGTTTATGGACGTCTTGACCCACCAACCACTCTGAGAGATTTACGCCGAATTGTCGTTGAGGAGTGGGACAATTTGGACCAACAGTGTCTTGATGAACTTGTGGATAGTATGCCACGGCGAATACAGGCATGCATCAATGCAAGAGGACGTGCTACTGGGTATTAGAGGTAGTGGTGTGTACTGCAATCTGGACCACAAATGCTGAAAGTCTAGCTGTAGGATGGTACAACATGCAATGTGTGGGTCTCATGAGCAATAAAACGAGCTGAAATGTTGTTTGTGTTGATCTCTATTCCCTTTGTATTTAACGGTTCCGGAACTCTTGGAACCGAGGTGATGCAAAACTTTTTTTGATGTGTGTATATGCACGCACCCAAGTACATAGGGCTAAGTGACTACGATGTCCACACCCCAATAACATCAAATCCTGTCCGAGTTTACAGCTGCATTTCGATTGATTGATGGTTTATTAAAGGTTTTAAAGTTTTAATGGGCTAAAAAGTCCTATATGCATAGTCCGCTGTCTTACATAAAAATATACTGTAGGCTACAGGATGATCAACAATTCATTAACACATTAAACTACACTACAGTGGCGCCGGATTCGAACCTGTGGTCTCCAGATTTTCTGCAGCTCACTTCATGTCATGGTGAATAATTTAAAGCCGCTGCGGGGTTTCGCTAAGTAAAAACACCGTAGAGTAATGAAAAGTGGAAATCGTATTGACGTTGCCTGTCTACTTCATTTTTTGTGCGACGATAGAGATCAGACCAGACGTCAACAAGTCAATGCTGTCGGGATTGAGATGTCCTGAAAATAGATCATAGAAACATCAAATTGGCAATACTGGAGGGACGCCAATATTACAAAGTACTTGAAATCCTAATAAGTTCGGATGTTTAGGAAATGTCATATTTTCATTATAAACTGTAATTAAGCAGGAGTTCAATGTTCCTGATTCTTTTTAGGTGGATTTTATAGAGCATAGACTATAAATGCATATTTGGGTCATTTTCATAGTTATTGTCATATTTTGGTGATATTTTAGGGGTAGGTGGTGGACTTAAAATATGGTATCCGCAGACCGCTGCAAGGTTTCTGTGCGTTAGCGGCGCTAAAAATTTAAAAACTTGTCAATTGTTGCAGACAATCAGAAAATATTTAACTGTAACTAAACTTCGTAGTATTTTCAACTTGGGGAATTTTCTTGTGTCGCAGTTTTTAACGCGAGAAAATATGAAAATACTGTATGCTCCTTTCCGTGAGTCTCTTGAAACATTCTGAGCTAAAAATTTGAGGTACATTTTTACCGTAGACCTATTCATGAAATCAGCGTAGATTTTAACAATTTTTTGGGTTTGAATGTATAATTAATAATAAAAATAACATTCCACTACATTATTGACACCCTTTTTTAGAAATCATGTACATATATTAGGTCATATTGTATCTTTTTTTAGATCATATTTCAATATTTTTAAAGCATATTTGCCTGCATATCTCTCGTCTCTAGGTCCTAAACATCCGAACCTTACTGATAAGAGTCGAATATTGATTCTCCACGATCTGTAAGTGGGATCTCGTCTCCTCTTGAATAGGGCTCGTTATTAGTCAGATTACAATTCCGCCGTGTTGTATAAGCCAAATTGCATAATAACTGTGCTGCAGGTTAGCGATGTAATTAACGAGCGGGACATTGCTCGTTTTCCGTGAAGTACGTCTTACAATCCCACTTGTCTTACATCAGCGGTTCCCAATCTTTTAATTATGTGATGTGAAGTGTTGAAGCCATTTTTCAATGTTAGCTGTACAAACTAACAATTTATACCTTTTAGTCAATCATCACGTTATTTGCCCAATTCCATTTGGGCGGGGGTAAAATGTTCTGAACAAAGTTACATTGTTACTTATTATTAATTAAATTTAACTCAGGGCACCTGTTAATACTACTGTATAATGTTTATTATTTATTGTTGGAACATGTTTTCAACCGTTCAATAGGTTCTTCGTCAGCATTGGTTGCTTTGCTCTAACTTGTATACACTAAATATGGCATTTAACGAAAATAACATTATTGGAAATAAAAGAATTAACTCTTAAGAACAACACTTTTGAATTTACAATTCTAATAGAAATATACGTCCTTAAAATAGCATTTATGAAAGCTGTTATGCATGTGTTGAACTGATAAAAAGACAATTTGTATGAAAATGTTATCAGATATACTGTATTAAAATTTTGTTACTCACATAAATAAGGACAATTCAGGACTACGCGATTTGACCATCAGGCGGTCATCATCAGATCCTGATCACTAGTGGTCTTTTTACTTGCATATTTGGTTTCATTAATGACTACTGTTGTTGCCTTTGTCAGCTTTGGTTATGATTAAGTCCTCTTTATTTATTTTTCTTTAACGACCAGACTATTACACTTTGTATTTTGTCGTTTTTATTACTGTTATTCTCTAGTTTGGTTGGTTGGTTCTTAAGTTTAGGGGCTGCGACAACACGGTCATGTAGCCCCGTGTACTTTGGGTGTGTGTAGAATATGTCTGATAACCGGTGTTAATTGTGATGACTGTATTAGTGTGTGTTATCTATTTTAATTCAAGTAAGGACTGCAGACTTTTGAATTTTTCAAATAGTTCCTACTTTTGCTGCCAAATGCCACCGTCAACGACTAGTTCAGAACTTAGCTACCAGACGCCACCGCAGTCGGCTCTTGGCAACGAACGTGGGAACCTAAGAGCGTTGTTTACAATCTTAACCTATACAATTTAACTTCACACAGGTGTAATTAGTGGAAGGTTCTTTAACATGCCATAAATCTATGACATGGGACCGCCGGCTTTACTTCCCCTCCGAAGGAAGGCATACTGAGGGTTTTTTAACGCTCTTAACAAATCCGACGACTTCGGCCGGATTTCAACCCGCGATCTTGGGCATAGCTCAGCAATTCTCTGGTTTAATGATCTAGTTTCGTTCGTTGCTAGATTCCTAGTTATTTCCCTTGTTCCGATAAGCTTAATTTGCTTCACGCTATTTCTACGTCCGTTATAAGTTGTTTCATTTTGTGTCTTTTCTCTGCAATTGAATTTGAATTCTTTTCCCAGTAATCAGGATATGATGATGTCCGCTATCCAAACGTTATATTCAAGCGATTATATACATCATACTTGTCAATCCTAAAACTATATTTACGAAAAGAAAATACATGATGGGTCAGACTTGTATAGAATTTTTTAATCAGCGGTTATACTGTACGCTAAGTAAAATATTATAACAGGGGTGAAAATAAGACGTAAACTTAAGAATTCATTGTATTCAACCATCAATACCAAGGCTTCATAACTTAACATAACGAAAATGGTTGTTTGGGTAGATTATGTAACAAAATGGGTCTTGGTCACATTGTGGTCGTTACGTTTCATATCCGGAAGTCATTTGTATCGCATGGTAACGTTATTGGGCCATATAAAGTTATTCTGATATTGGTTATCGTAGAAACGAAATAGTATTGTCTGACAGAAATAACGTTATATGAATAAGTCTCTCGAAAAATATCCCCTAATACCGTTATTCGGACTAATAACGTTCTTCGGATATCGGTTATCGTAGAAACAAAATACTAGTGCCCACCTGAAATAACGTTATCGGAATACATATCTCGAAAAACATTCCTCCAATACCGTTATTAGGATTAATAACGTTATTCGGATATTGGTTATCTCAGGAACGAAATGGTAGTGCTCACTAGAAATAACGTTATTTGAATAGATCTCTCCAAAAAAAATCCCCCAATACCGTTATTCGGACTAATAACGTTATTCGGATATCGGTTATCGCGGGAACGAAATGGTAGTGCTCACTATAAATAACGTTATTTGAATACATCTCTCGAACATTATTCCCCCAATACCGTTATTCGGACTAATAACGTTATTCGGATACCGGTTATCGCAGGAACGAAATGGTAGTGCTCACTAGAAATAACGTTATTTGAATATATCTATCGAAAAATATTCCCTCAATACCGTTATTCGGACTAATAACGTTATTCGCATATCGTTTATATATTACAAACGGCATCATCGATTGAGAATGGCACCATTTTGATACATTTTGCGTTGGAGAACTCCATAGAGTAGAAAGAGTGGAAGTGTCACTTTGCGACCTACGTCGTGTTAGGTTCTGAGTTTAGCCGCGAGGTTAATAAATACTCGGAAGTGCTTACCGTGATAGGGTATTGTATTTTTAGCCTACTTTTCACATTTTGCAAAAATGAAGAAAAAGTAGACTAATGAGACCGATCTGGGCAAATGTATGTCTGTCTGTCTGTGCATTTCCCCCCCCCCCCCCTTATCAACTCCTAAACGGCTGAAGCAATCAAAACCAAATTTGGTATGAGTAAAGATCTATATCTGAATATCTCATGACCATGAAAATGAAGTCAGTGCTACCAACTGCTGAAAAACCGCAATTGAAATTTGAGCTCCATGTTGGATATCTTGAAGGTATGCATGGGAGCTATTCCAAAATTGGCACATAATTACACTGACCGGCAAAAAAAGTGGAACAGTAATTTAAAAAGTATAAAATTAGCCATGAAAAAGATGTAATCACATTTTAAATGCTTTTCACGCATTAGGACACACATCTGAAACATCCGTGAATAGAAATTGACATTTCTTAGGGTGGTTTATTACCACCAATTACCCCCAATCTTCGATGAGCCTAACAAGCTGTCATGGACGCTAAGGGTGGAAACACTCGTTTTTAGTGACCAGTGTTCCGGTACAGTGCAGTGCAAAAATTAACACTGCTTTGTTTGGCATAAAAAAACAGCCCAAAGGAACATTAGTAAAAAATAGAAAACTGTTAGATTTGTGAAATGTAACGAAATTTGTGAGTTAAAGCGTGTTGTAAAACATGTTTCAGTATTTTCTGTAGCCAACCATCGAACATTTACATGAATAATGCAAATATTGGAAAACCGATACATTTTAGTGGAATAAATTAAGAAATTACATAAAAAATTGAAGTGTTCCACTTTTTTTTGCCGGTCAGTGTATATAGACAATAATATTTCAGTTTAATTTCCAGGAGGCCATGCATGACAGTGTTGGCAAAATGATTCTAAGCATGCTGATAGGTCAAATTTTTAAATTAATAGAACTTCTACACTATCAATTGGATTTCAACCAAATTTCGTATGTAGTCTACTATGTGTACATAACCAGATATCACTATGCGTATTCCTAAGAGCAACCAGCTGCTGACAACTGTTGATAATTGCTGTCTCTACTTTGTTACCCTTATATTAATATATCAGAATGCATGCAAGCCAACAACTCTAAACTTTGCACACGTATAGTACCTGACATTCTAGATTAATTTGGAGTAACTAATATTATGCCAATGCCGCTAACATGATTCTAAGCCTGATGATAAGTTTAATTCTAAAATGCATGTAACTTCTATACATACAAATGGATTTCGTCCAAAGTTGGCACAACAATAGATCATAATATGTCAGATTATTTCTGACCAAGACATGCATGACATTGCTGCCAACATGATTTTACGCGCACTGATAGATCCAATATCTAACTGCATGTAACGTCCACGTTATCCATTGAACTTCAATCAAATTTTGTATTCTGTACCTTAAGAGATGGAACTAAGAATATATTAAGTCACCGGGGCTTCCAACTGTAGTGCAGGTATATTTCGAATTAATTAGAAATTTTGATATTACCAACTTAATTTCGTCATTAACTTAGATAGTTCCATATAGATTAAACATTGGCTTGAATCTTTAAGTTTAAGAAAAATAGGCTCCTTAGATTGTCACGGAACTGCTTGTTGAACTTGCGAAAGTGTCGAATGTCCGGAAAACACTCTTAAATGCGCTTTTGAAGAAAGGAACAACGGACCGACACCACTTGAAATACATAGGCCTAGGTGGATAGCAAACGACCTGAAGCTTAATAGAGATCAAGTACTAGCGAATCAACTAGACAACGGGGAAAATTCAGTGTACATTAAATTAGTGTACACCTTACTTTATGAAAACATATTATCTCGACATGAAGGTGTGAAATCCTTCCGGCTAGCTAGCGGTAACACCACAAAGATAACTATCACTGCTTCAGACTCTTTAACAAAACGTGTGCGTGTCTGTTTAATCTCCTCCCGAAGTCAACAATGAAAGGCTCTCCCGCGTGCTTCCTACGCATGGAGTTCTCAAGGACATACGGAACGAGTGCTGGAATGAAGTATACGAATTTTATGCTGTAAGTAATGGCATACGTATTGTAACAATTGAACTTAAATACCCCATTCCATCATATTTGACGGTCAATGATTGTAAAGTTCTGTTAACATATGAAGGACAAGCTAAGTATTGCTTTTATTGTAAAGAAACCTCCCACTTACAAATAGACCGTCCGAACAGAAGGAATCGCCCGGTATTCATGTCAGACAACAAACCTACAGCACGGTGCTGGGCGAGTCAGATGGGAGTAGTAAGCTAAGCAACACTACCGACATGGAAACTGCAGTACCTTCCCCTAAATATCCAGCCATATCAGAGGCCTTTCATAACAGGCCCCATTCGACAAACACATATAGCATTGCGGAAGTAACTCAACCATCAGATAACGTAGCTGAAACATCCCTGACTACTTTACATAGCAATGAAGAGGGAACTGTGACGTCACGATCGGACAGCACGGGGAAGGGTCACACTAGCAGGCAACACAGAAGTCTGTGCAGCAGCCAGATACTATTAAGACTAAATGTCCAGATTTTTAGTTTGTAATTCTGACACCACGTAGCAGCACCAAAGTGAGGCAATTTCTCTTGAATGGAAGCTCGTATTTGCGATGTCAAAACCACTATGTATACTAGAGTGCAATAGAATTGATATCAATTCAATGCATGTTCCAAAATGTGAAAAACAAAGTCGTTACTAGCAGTTTTTTATATTTCTGCTTGAAAATGAAAAAAACTGGTAATACGGAAACGGAGATTTATTTCCTGATTCCAATGCATTTTTCATAAATAAAATCGGGTGAATGGAATCGTCGGCATTAGTTTGGGAATTGTTTAGAAAAGGGTGGTAGGAGTAGCGGCGCGGCTATACAAGATCTCTAGCGCAAGGAAAATGATGAACACGCCGAGTTGACGAATAATGTAGTTCGGCGAGTTACATGTACAAGTGCCTAGGCGTGGAACAATATCTGAGCGATAAAATTATAGTAATGTCACGCTTATGTAACGTTGACACAATGTGCTTATACAGATACTTTCTTACTTCCTCAAACATTCTTGTTCTTGTTCTTGTTGATAATAATACATTGTAGGGGCTTGGGACATCTTGGTCATCAGTCCCATGTAGTTGACTATGTGTGTTACTGTATTAGAGCCAGGGATGGGGCAGGTGCCCTGAGTCTTCAAGTAAGGTACTATCTCGGCATTTACCTGGAGGGAGTGTGGAAAACCCTGCGAAACACAAGACACAACTGAACTTCAGGTGCAACCACAATGGTAGGATGATTGACAGGTTAACTAGTCAATGAGAGATGTTGGACTGATGACAGTTTCCTAGGAAAAAAACATAAAATAAGAAGGCATTTCTGAATGGCAATAAACATCTGCTGTAAGAAACATTGTTTCAGTTCCTTACCTTTTATTTCGTTCAATACGCCAATACACAAGCTCTGCTGGGACTTTCCTTCGTGTTCTGTGAGCGTACAAAGGAAGTGGATATTTATGCAGGACGCTTGCGCCTAGAGAACATGCGCTTGACTGTCGTCAGTATCTATGGAGACCAATTTTCCATTTTCACAATGGCAACGTCTTACTTTTCCACACAACGCATTGTTTCCGTTTGAATACGAACTCTCTTCTCTGAAAAAAGTTGTCACTGAATAGTTCGTGGTCATGTACTCTTACAATTATATATTAGAAGTTCAAAAAAAGACTAAACCCGTGGCGCGACAGCCGTTGAAGGGCCTAGTTCTACCAAGCAACCGCTGTTCAGCCATGTAGCTTGCAGATTGTGGGGTGACGTTTAGTCATCCAACTTGTACAAATAAATTTAAAGTGAAATCAAAACTGCTCAGTACTTTTCACATTCTCTAATGCAAGCGTAATTTCAAATATAAACTAGGGAAAAAATCTTATGTAGGCCTATGTGTAGAGGTTTTTCTTAGGGCCTGGCTTCCTTTTCTTGGTACAGTACTTACTGTCGACCAAAATATTATGTGCACTCGAGTTTGAAGGTTGTTTGTGAAGTAACCAATAGACCTATATAAAATCCACTAACATAATCATTTTCGTCGTTCTATTTTACGTTAGTTCATGTAGGTTTGGAATTTTTTATTTAGCCTATATTTTAATTTTTTATCGCAGTTGAAACACAAAAGGTGACCGTTTTTAAGCGTGTTTCAACCATGCGTCACATTTAATAATTATTATCTCACAAACCCGTCATCAGATCGAATCCAAATTTTAGCACAATATACATTGGAATGTTGTATAACAGGTTTATTAATTTCAACATTTTGTGTGTTCAAGAACGAATTTTGTTGTCATTTTTGTAAGGTAACTATTTCTAGGCTCGGGGTCGTTGTAAAATGTAGTTCTTGGTTGCGTTGTAATCCTTATACATCAAAAAGTTTTGTTGTATGACTGTGAAATACGTAAATTAATTCACTTATTTTATATCGGTTTGTATTTATACGGGGAACTACGACATGGTTCACCAGCTAGACGCTCCGGGATATTCTGTACAGCATTGCTGATATGGAGCCCATTACTTCCGAGCGAAGCGTGCCTAGACGCGTGATGGAGCCCATCTTGGCAACGCTGTACAGCTTTTACAGGAGCGGCCAACTGGTGAACCATGTCTTAATTTCCCATACAAATACAAACCGATATAAAATAAGTGTAGATGGACTCTGTAATGAACATTTGAAGATTTCGCTACACTTCCTGGAAAACGTATGGGCAGAGTTAGTGAATAAGTGCTTAGAGATTGGAACCATCCCCAGTACTTGGCGTAAGTTCATAATCAAACTGCTATACAAGGGTAAAGGCGATGTCAGTAAACCTGAATCATATAGGGGTGTGGCATTGGAATCGGTTGCATGCAAATTGCTTACCAAGCTTCTGACTCGGAGAATAGATGCATGTGTAGACCACCTGCTTCCAGAAGAACAATTTGGATTTCGGAAGGGCATATCTACTCTATTGGCTGCAGAATGTCTCTTAAAGGACATACAGGACACGCTTGAAGCTCACGGGAAGAAATGTGTAATTTTTATCGACTACACCAGAGCCTTCGACACAGTCAATAGAAGGAAACTTGTCATAAAATTAGGAAACTTACTAGGACGTTCTGACATGACAAGACTGATATCGAACATTCTGGCGGACAATCAAGTTCAGATCCATGATGGTATCGCACACTCGGACTGGATTGACCAGACAATCGGAGTACTGCAAGGAGACCCGCTAAGTCCGTTACTCTTCAATATCATGACCCACGATGTTGTCTTCAAATTAAAGGAGGTTACACAGAAAGTAAATATATATATTTATGCAGATGACATGGCCCTGGCCTCCGATAATATAGAGGAACTACAGAAGGGAATAGATCTTGTTGAGAAATGGGCGGAGGAGAATGAACTAAGGATGAATGCTCGGAAGACTGAATTAATGATATTCAGAAATGGAGGAAGGCTGAGGAAGGATGACTACATTGTTTGCGGGGAACACATACTAACACCGAAAAAACAATTTAAGTACCTTGGAATTACTATGCAAGTCACAGGGACTTCCTTTATGGTTCATATAAAGGAGAGACTTGCAGCAGCACTTAGAAATATAAGCGACATTAGACATTTACAAAGAATGTCAGTGAATTCAGCTATGGAACTTTTCAGAGTCAAAGTACTCCCATCACTCACGTACGGGCTAGAGGTCATATGGACGTATCTATCAATCAGACAATTAAAAGACATTGAAAGTTTGAAATCAAGGTATTTGAAAAGGGTATTGGGGGTATCAAAATTCGCTCTTTCACGATATGTGTATGCTTTAGCCAGAGAAACATTTCTGGTAGAAGACCTTCGACTGCTAATGCACCTACCATCCACACACGCATGCGTAGACCTGTTAAGCGAACTTTGCAGGAAGAGAGACTCCATCCCAGAAAGATTCTTCGTAACAGATGCAATGTTATATAAAGAATGGATGCGACCAGAGTATGAGCTGAGGCACCTAGTGACCAGATTTGCGATCCATGGCTTCCACCATCGCATCTGCACTAGGAAGTCCTTCCATCAGCCCAGCCAGGAGTGTGTTTGCCGATTATGCAACAATCAGTGCGATATATATCACGCCATGGAATGCAGTAGAAGACTAGTATCACTCATTCAGTTTTATTTAGACGAGGACTGATTATGTTGTCTTGATCAAAGTGTAGTGTAGTGCAGTGGAATGGGTGAACGGACTCGATGAACACAAGTCTCTGGTGTTACCTAGGTATACGATTGATTCATTATTGTTCACAATGTTATAATGTTGTTCCTATCTATGGCCATTGGCCGCAATAAATATTTTATTAATAAGTGAATTAATTTACGTATTTCACAATCATACAGCATACCTTTTTGATGTATTAGGATTACAACGCGACCAAGAACTACATTTTCAAACCAACCCGAGCCGAGAAAAAGTTACCTTACCAAAATGATAACAACTTTGTTTCTTGGCCATATAAAATTTTAAAATTAATGAACCTGTTATACAACATTCCAATGTATATTGTGTTAAAATTTGGATTCGATCTGTTGACGCGTTTGTGAGATAATAATTCTTAAATGTGACGCATGGTTGAAACACGCTTAAAAACGGGCACTTTTTGTGTTTCAACTGCGATAAGAAATATTAAAATATATTTTAAAAAATCCAAACCAACATGAACTAACGTAAAACAGAACGACAAAAATGATGATGTTATTGGATTTTATGTAGGTCTATTGGTTACTTCACAAACAACCTTCAAACTCGAGTACACATAATATTTTGGTCAATGGTAGTCGCAATTCCCCCTGGGATTTAGTGGTATGCCCTTGAATCAGGGCTGGCATGCGAAACGAAATGTATGGCTGTGGGGGCGAATATATTTGAATTTCGACGTGAGCGCGATACTCGGGAGCGAAATGACAATGATTGTCGGCGGGAAATTAAATCAAAGCGAAACTTAATTAGAAGCGAAATGATATAGCGAAATCAACGCGAAAGTTTTTAGCAACGCGATATTACATTGTACAATTGAATAAAATTTCACTCACGGCGCGAAAAAAAAATCGTTACAATCTTTTAATTTCGCTCCCGGCGCGAAATACAATTCATCACTCGCGACGCAAAATAAAATTCGATACAGACTTTTAATTTCGCTTCCGGTGCGAAATAAAATTCGTTGCAGTCTTTTCATTTCACTCCCGGCACGAAATACAATTCATTACAGGCTTTTAATTTTACTCGCGGCGCAAAATGAAATTCAATACAGACTTTTAATTTCGCTTCCGGTGCGAAATGAAATTCGTTACAGACTTTTAATTTCGCTCCCGGCGCGAAATGAAATTCGTTACAGACTTTTAATTTCGCTCCCGGCGCGAAATAAAACTCGGTTACAGACTTTTAATTTCGCTCCCTGCGCGAAATAAAATTCGTTACAGACTTTTAATTTCGCACCCGGCGTGAAATAAAATTCCCAAATGGTATTTAGTTTCGCCCTCCGATGTGAATTTAAAATGAATGGAACATTTCATTTCGTTGTTGAAATTAAAATGTATTCGTTTCGAGAGTGAAATTATGATCGGAGCGATGTTCAAAGTCCTGACGTTGGCAGCAGTAGCAGTCTTAGGCTGTGTCCCAATCGTACAATTTCAGCCGTAGTGAACTAGATAGTCGACTACTTCACCGGATGTGACGTCAGAAGTCGTGATCCAATACTGCTTAGCACATAGTAATCAAGTCTGTAGCATCTAGTGAACGAAAGTGCATGCTAGATTGTCGACTACGTCAAGGAAGTTATAGAAATTGTAGTTTATCGGAATTGTAGGTTATGTAAATTGTAGGTTGTCTTTGACTTAAGCCAAACATAAACCATAATTGGGCTCGGCTAAAAAGTGATCTTCTTGGCGCATCCATGATCGTATAATTCAGGTATTGTTTATTTAAAACAGCTGATGAAAGGGCAAAGAGCTTACAAGGAGTAGCAGATCACCGCCATCTTGAGTGTTGTTTTGGCACCAGCATGTAAGTCCAGTGCGTTTCAGAACACAAGTCTATGAAGGAGGCTGTGATTAAGCAGACATGTCCCAAATCTCCGTAGTGCATAGCACATAGCACATAGTAGCTAGCAGCTAGTCAATAGCAGACAACTTGAGTATTGGGACACAGCCTTATTACCGTTCACCGCCTGTCCAATCTGCAGGGCTGCAACAGCAACGTGAGTCATTCAATGGTCATCACTCCAGTAGAGGAGAAAGTCAGTGCTATGGCATCAACATCACCATCGTCGTTGACTGCACCTCGGACTCGTGGCTGGCCCTCCCTGACGTTCATAACGCAATGGGGCAACAAGTACCTTTACTTGTTCTATAGCGAACAAGAAGACGAATGTGCTGTGTGGACAGACATTCAAGATAAGTGACGAACTCCAATTACAATACAAATTGTCAGTTGTAACTCTTCAGTCAGTCAACACTAATTTGCCCAATAACTGGGAGGGGTACAATGTATATACAGTAATATACAGGGTGTATTTGATATGATGGAAGTCCGTTACACTGGTGATAGAAGAGACTATTCTAAGCTTCCTAGGTAAAAAATTTGTCACCTATCTTGAAATTGATAATTAATCATTAAAAAGTCAATGTTTTTAGTTATTTCAGAAACTAATCAGGCAGAAAGTGGTGCGGCAGGCTGGGGAAACGAGGCGGAGCCCGATGTGACGACGCGCGAAGGGGAAGTTGTTACGTAATCGGAGCATTGACCTTACCGGTTGACTTGAGGGGTGGTAGGCTATCAGCTGTTTGAGCTCTACCGTCTCGTAAGAAAATGTGCATTGCCGTTGTTCTTGTTGTTGTTGTTGACAACGCACGCAATGGATTGGGACGTCAGGACCGGTAGTATTGTGTAGCCTACTTTGTAAGTGTGGAATTCATTGATTGATGTTCATGTATAAAATAATTTCGATACTCAGCCCTGATGTATCATTGGCGTCCGTGTCGGACCTTCTGTTGACTAGTTTCTGAAAATACTAAAAACATTCTCTTAATGAAATGCAGTGTGACAAAATTTCGACATCCCGCAGTCTGTTCAGAACTAGGCATTTAGGACGGAAGTAAAAAACTTGATGTTTTGTTTGAGAGGCTTGGCGATTTTGGTCATTTAGCCCCATGTAGCTGGGTGTGGGTAGAATTTGTGTGATAACCTGTGTTTTGTGGTTTCTGTAGAAATGTGGGTATTTGTAATTCAGGTGAGGATTCGGAAGAAGGCGCCGGCCCTGTGGTGTTGGGGCAGTGCAACTGCCTCTCACCTGGAGGCCCTGGGTTCGATTCCTGGCTCCATCAGGGATATTAGAAACTGACGTGAGGGCTGTAATGCAGTGCACTAAGCCTCGTGAGGGCAATTAAGTAGCTGTCTAACAGTGAGGCAGTGCCCGAGTCAGGAAAATCAAGATTAATGGCCGAGGGGACCCGATGCACTGACCACGCGTCACCCTAATATCTGCAGGCCAAATGGCTGGACAGCGGTCGCTTGGTAGGCCTAGGCCCTTCATGGGCTGCACTGCCAGCGGTTATGATTATTGAGAAGAAGGCGGCCGTGGCCTTAAGTTAGGAACAATCCCGACATTTGCCTGGGGTAGAAGTGGGAACCCATGGAAACCTACTTCCAAGATTTAATACTAGTATGGTACCACATGTTCATATTGTGAATTGTCCCATCCCATCTCCAGCCCTCGGGTGGCCATTAACTGGAGAGGGGGGGGGGGGGAGGATTGATTTATTGGTCCATCAACAATGTAAATACATATGAAAATACACGAAAATGAAAATAAAATACAAATACATTGTTATAATACAGTGTTATAATAATAATAATAATAATAATAATAGTCTAATAATAATAATAATAAGAGTCAGCTTGTGTAGTTCTGGTGGTAGAGGGTGCGATCTACGTTCAGTCATGTAGTAAATGAATGGGATCTAATAAGATCATCTCCATGGATTTCATGGCACATACAAGAAATCCTACGTACATTAAAGTCTGGCAACTCGACATACCAAAAAGAAACATAAAAGAAGTTAGTGTGTCTAAAAGCCTACTATTACTATTATTAGTATTATTAATAAGTTTATTACAGTTGTTGCACTATCTTCACACAAAGATAGACCAACAGTTCCTTAAATTAATTTACTAAATCTTTAGGATTTCTATTTTCTATGCATAGTTCATGAAGCTGGAAAAATCCTAGACAGATCCACCATCACTAGTCATGTAGCCACTCCCCATGAAGGTGTGAATCAGCTGTTCATAGGCTCGGTTTGTGTATTTCAATGTCATTGGCAGACAAGGCGAGGAGGTCACTCAACTGCAGACTCTGGTCAACATTCCTCAGCGTAGGAGGGGAGGGAGACGGGGAGAAGTCAGCTCTGCTGCTGAGGGGAACGAAGTGAAAGCCCGTTTCCAAGATATTGACCGACGATTTTTGTGATTTAATTCCACCTACACTAATTAAGATCCGACTTAATTTCATGAAGATATTTGCTTAGAATACCATCTTCTATCACCAGTGTAAAGGACTTCCATCATATCAAATACACCCTGTATAAATAACATTATATGTATTAGTTTATGGTCACGATTATAATGCAGCAATTTTAGTGATCTTAAATCTAATTCATGTTTTTTTTTTATCAGGAGTGTTACTTACATCTTATATACGTTGTACCCACCCGTTATCGGGTAAATTAATGTTGACTGACTGAAGATTTACAAATAACAGAAAATCGTCTGTGGTAGTACCGCAGCGTATATGGAGTTCTGTTTCGGAGGCGGGTTACTCGAACAACAGGGTTGAGGGGTCATTCCTCTCATTTCTACATTCTTTATTCTTACACTTCCGGAAATTTCGGGGGGGGGGCTTGGCATTCCTTACTACTTCCTTCATACCCTCAGCTCATTTATACTGACCATGGCACGAAAGTCAAACCCCTGTGCCACGTACAGGATTTAGTTTCGCACTGCAATTAGTTTTGCTTCGCCTTTCACTATGTTATTGTGCTTAGAATTACATTGTGCTTCCATTTTAATTTTCGCGCTTACAATCAATATCATTTCGCCCCCGAATATCACGCTCATGGCGAAATTATAATGTTAACGCGTCCACAACCATTTTGTTTCGCATGCCAGACCAGATTTAATTTCAGACATGAAATGATATGTTCCATGCATTTTAAATTCACGCCGGGGGCGAAACTAAATGCTGTTCTGGGAATTTTGTGTCATTAAAATAAACCGTGGCACTACATCCCATGAAAAGCCTAGGCCTACCAAGCGACCGCTGCCCAGGCATCTGCAGATATTGGTCAGCGCATCGGGTTCCCTCGGCCGTTAATCTTGGTTTTCGCGACTTTCAGACAGCTACTCTCGAGGCTGAGTGCACCCCGTTCCAACCCACACGTCCGTTTCTAAAATCACTAACGGAGCCGGGAATCGAACCCGGGGCCTCCAGGTGAGAAGCAGGTACGCTATCCCCAACACCATGGGGCTAGCAATTTTTGTCATACCAGGAGCAAAATTAACAGTCGTTAAAAATATCATTTCGCGCCTTGAGCAAAATTAAGAGACTGAAGCGGTTTTCATTTCGTGCCAGGAGCGAAATGAAAAGTCTTGTATCGAATTTTATTTCAGGCCAGGAACAAAATTAAAAGTCTGTAATGAATTTTATTTCGAGCCGGGAGCGAAATTGGAAGTCTGTAACGAATTTTATTTCGTGCCCGGAGTGAAATTGAAAGTCTGTATTTTTTTTTATTTCGCGCCGGAAGCGAATTTAAAAGACTAACGGTTTTTATTTCACGCCAAGGGCGAAATGAAAAGTCTTTAATGATTTTTATTTCTCGTCAGGAGCAATGTTAAAAGTCTGTTAAGAATTCTGTTTGTAGCCGGGAGCGAAATTAAAAGTCTGTAACGGATTTTATTTCACGCTGGGAGCGAAATTTAAAGTCTGGTACGAATTTTATTTCGCACCGGGAGCGAAATTAAAAGTCAGTAATGCATTTTATTTAGCGCCGGAAGCGAAATTAAAAGACTAATGAATTTATTTCGCCTCTGCAGCGAAATTAAAATTCTGTTACCAATTTTATTTTGCGCCAGGAGTGAAATTTTATTCCATTGAACAATTTAATTTCGCGACGCTAATTTAAATTGATGATACATTTCGTTTTGCATGCCAGTCCTGCCTTGAATCGGTTTTGGTGGCTCCATTTTTCACCTAAAATGTAAAACTAACTGCACTTGATGACCGTAATGCTCTCCATCACTCGTACCTGTATGTACATCGTTCATGTATATGATCTACCAGAGATACTGTCCAAAAATAAATTGCCGAAAATAGAACACCTAACGAACACTAAAAATAATGGTGTTTCAGGTAAATAAACTAAGTAAAAAGTAATTAAAGGGATCGATGAACTAAAAACAGGAAAAACAACATGGAAAATTAGAAGTCGTAAGTACAAACTGGTAAAATTTCAAAGGATCACTCAGAAATATCCAGAACTGAACAATAATTCAGAACTAGCCATCACAGTCACAGTCAATCGCAACATCGGACTAGATGCTCAGGAATCCCATACCGTCAGGTAAGGGGTAAGGTCATCACCCTCTCACTTTACTTTCGCTCCCCTTTCCTGCTGCTGCGGTGGCCTTGGTCGAGCTTGTGGCGCGCCGTGGCCGCCTGCTTTAAGCGTGTGTACAATCCTGTATGAAATATTATCTTATAAAAGATGCTGGAAGTGTCGTCCTTCCTGGGTTATACAGGCATTGTATCCGGTAACCACATTTTGGCTCACGCGAATGAGTTCTGCCACTGTAATGTTTCTGATTTTGTATTTTATGTTCTTTAATGAGCACTGAGTCAGTAGGCCTAGTGTAAAACTTATTTACAACTAGCAGGTACCCGCGGCTTCGCTCGCGATCAAGACAATGGGGACGATGCATTATTGCTGATAATTGGTTTATTCTATTACAGCAATCGCGGCTACAGGTGGGTAGATTCAAATTCTGAGAATTCTGATACATACAGTATATAGATATGAGCAGCAAAGTGGGAATTTTATAGAGTTGTGAACACATTTGAAAATTTTAGTTTTGGTTTTGCCATCTTCTGCTGGGACATAACGATTTTGTTGGCCGGATACTCGTCAGCACGCCACATACAGTTGTCCATGGGAAAAAATGGTTTTGTCTAAACGTACACCTGGAATGGCAAATCTATCTGAATATGGGGAATTAGAAGTATTTTTCCTTAAGGTATTCTGGGTATAATTTTGCCACACTTATTGATGATTTGAACGTCAACATGTCGCTATTAATAGACCTATAGTAAAATATCTCTCACCTTGGTCGCTGATGTACATTATGCAGTCACTTCCAGTGTTACATCCCAGGGATTGAAATTCTCCAACAACCCTTTTGCCCCACATGCCTCTCTAAGTAATTAAAATTCCCGATTGTTGTTGTTTGAGTCTTAAGTTTTTTGACTGGTTTGATGCAGCCCTCCATGCCTCGCTCTCCTGAGCTAATCGTTTCATCACTACATAGCTACCACACCCTACATCCGAGGCAATCTGTATAACCCTGGTCTACCCCTACAGTTCTTGTCCTTGACCCTCCCATCCATAACTAAGCTTGCTATTCCTGGGTGTCTTAATATGTGTCGTACCAACCTATCTCTTCTCTTCATTAGCAGTCGCCAGAAACATCTCTCCTCTCCCACTCGTCTTAATAGCTCTTCATTTGATACCCTATCTAACCATCTGATCTTCATCATTCTCCCGTAACACCACATTTCAAACGCTTCAATTCTCCTCTTTACTGCAGCACCATTAGTCCAAGTTTCACTTCCTTATAGCGACTCAAAATCTTTCAAAAATGACATCCTAATACCTAAATGTATATTCGATGTCAAGAGATTCCTTTTTGTGTAGAAATGCTTTCCTTGCCTGAGCCAACCTGCTTTTTATATCCTCTTTGCTTCGTCCATTACTGGTTGTTTGGCTTCCTAAGTACTGGTAACAGAAGTCTCCTACTTCCCGTAGCGTTTCACCTGCCAATTTGATGTCCATAGAGGTTTCTGATTTATTTCGGCTGCATTCCAATAATTTTGTTTTACATTTCTTGATTTTCATCATGAATTCATTCGTCAAGACGGAGTCCATACCATTCAAAAACTCGTTCAAATCTTCTGGCGTATTGGCCAAGATGATGTCATCAGCAAATCTCAGAGATGAAATTATTTCTCCTTGAATCTTCACTCCGACTTTAAATTGTTCTCCAATTTCCTGATTATTGTGTTTTTAGAGATCTTTGAAATGCGTTGCCCTCGCACATGGTGTAGATGCATTGTCAAAGGAAAACATTCCATGTTACGAACATGGGCCGAATAACCTGTACCGAAAGCCTATTCTGGACAGCAGTTCCTTGAACTCAGATTTGCCAACATTTTATTGTATCTTTCCATGTGGTGTGTCTCTGTACCTCAACATACAGAAGAGTGCTTTAAAAATCATGTCTTGTGTAAATTTTGGAAAATGTAGTGAGAGTGGTTTTTGCCGGAGTGGATACTCGCTAGTAGAAATTCTTTTCAGTATAATAGACTGGTTCACAATTTGGTAAGTGCACATTGAGGTATATGACGGCGGGATGCCTTAAGTGTTAAGGAAACGGCAATAGCCGCCTCAGAGCTTCGTTGCTATTGAAATTATGACCAGACCGATATTATTGTACTTAACTATACCGGATTTGTGAGCCCAGTGTTTATGAAGTTGAACGTAGCTATATCGCTACCTTTATTTAATAGCCGCTACTGTAGTGTTTAAAAATTAAAGGTGGTATTAGAAGGCGCTTCCCCTAATATTTTTTACCCCTGGCACTACAGCCCATGAAGGGCCTAGGCCTATCATGCGACCGCTTCCCAGCCATTTGGCCTGTAGATATTGTGGTGACGCGTGGTCAGTGCATAGTGTCCCCTCAGCCGTTAATCTTGTTCTTCGTGACCGGCACGCTGCCTCACAGCTACTCAATTTTCCTCACGAATCTGAGTTCAGCCCGTTGCAGCCCTCACGTCAGTGTCTAAAATCTCTGACGGAGCCGGGAATCGAACCCGGGGCCTCCGGACGGGAGGCAGGCGCGCTACACTGTTCTTATTGTGTTTATATATATCTTGAAAAAGATAATAAATGAATTGGCATTGCCTCCTAGAGGGATATATAGAAAATCGGATGTCATACCTTGAGGTAGTGTTGCCATGGAAACGGACTGGCGATTAGTTCATCAATCAGAGCGAAGATAGTTTTCTGCGAATATCTTTGAAACTGTTGGTTTTAGAGCCTTAAAATGTAGTTTTCGGTGTCCCGTAGGGACCCACCGAGTATTGTTTCTTGCATCGAGGGGAGTAAAATGAGCTTTGTCCGGTCTTTATGCGACAACTTCGATATTTTGTCCTGGTTGAGTGTTTTTGGTGACTTTTCAGTTATGTTGCCCATTCCACGGGAACAATGATTTCTTTCCGGACGAAAGGCAGCCTATATGTTATCCCAAGGTATAAGCTGTCTCCATTTCAAATTTCATCCAAATCCGTCCAGCCGATTTAGTGTCAAGAGGTAACAAACTAACACACACACTCACACACACACACACACACACACACGGACTCACAATTATAATATATATAGGGATATAGGGATTACGTGAATCTGTGCTAGTGAAGGTGACACTTCATCAGGAAATTGCTGAACTTACCCACCGGGCCGACTCGTACTTAAAATAAGTTTTACATGCAAAAATACGATGTTGCAATGATAACTGTCTGAACATGTTACCATCTGAGGTTCAGAATGGCGAATGACAACACCTGCACGCTTATTGCAAGGTCAAGTTTGTACTATGCGCGCGCATTCAATACTACAGCAGGGGACCGTGGGGCGCCAGAAACTCGGCCAAGCCCGCTGCAGTTGCGAATAACAAAACCGCCGCTCGTCGTTCTTACTTAATATGAAAGACCCTATATGTAGACCATAGAGGTATGTACTATTAGATGACTATTATTGCGTAGGTTCATTATTCAAACGTTGACTTCTATCGCATGATTGGGACACAAGAAATAAAAAAATAATTTAAAAATTTTGCACAGCTGCCATCATGAGTGTATGTAAACAATTTAACAAAATTAGATATCAGTTCATTACACTGTATATAAACAATTGCTGTACCAAATTTCACTGCGTTCGGATGGTTAAATCGCCAGAAAAGTCTATTTAAATGTTCAAATTCACTTGGCCGCCATGTTCGTTTTGTAGTTAACAGGTTTATGAAAGTCACTTAAGTGACTTTTATCACCGTACAAAATTTCAGGGTGATATCGGTGACAGTTTCGGAGATATAGAATGCCAGAGATATTTCGCACAGCCACCATGTTGAATTGGTGAAACATAATAAGCTTTGAAGGGCACGATCGGGGTCGGCCAAAATAATAATATGATGATAATTGTTGTTTTAAGGGGCCTAACATCTAGGTTATCGGCCCCTCGGCCAAAATAGTAGGCCTACTTTGACCTTACCGAATTTCATTGAAATCGCTCCAGCCGCTTAGATTTTATTAGGTGGGGTGTGGAGGAAGAGGGGGGAGGGGTGGGGATGCACACCAAGGCCCGGCGTAGGTGCGTGACGTCATGTCATGTCATGTCATGTCATGTCAGTAGGTAATCTGTGTCCTTGACTCTCCCCGCCTGCCGCTAGCTACGTGTGCGAGTGAGCTTTGTATAGTATGTCGTGGTACCCTGCAAGCCAGGCTAGTGCTTTTAGGGCCTTATGACCCAGGCGCACACTGTCTACGCTGGAACTCTCAGTTCAGGGGCGCGTGGCCGGCCTATCGCGGCTGGATTTCTCGAAGTCGTTCTTCTCTTCTCTTCATATTATTATTATTGTTATTATTATTATTATTATTATTATTATTATTAGACTATTATTATTGGCAATAAAATGTTATTGGATACCTATAGACTAAGTCTCATACTGTTCCCGAGTACATTGTAGATCAATTCTCTATTATTGAATGGATTCATTTGATAGCAAAATTACGCCATTTACACTTAAGTTAGGCATACCCAAACACGATAAGTTATTAAAAAATGTTGATGTTGTTTCTTTACCTTATTCGAAACGTACCACAAGCTTTCAATTCTCTTTGAAGCCTATCGTTAGCTCTAAACGACCTGTCTTGTTATGCCGATGGTTACTTCACATCTGATGGTGGGGTCCAGCATAAATCTTGTTTCCTTCATACGGCCAATAACAATTATTATTCTATTGTACTTTTGCTTTTAACACGAGGAAGACACGAAAACATGGATCGCGTAACATTTCTGAAATGTTACAGATGCATCTTAAATCTATGTCGGTGATTCCCTTCTTAATTTTGGTGTTTGAACGGAGCTAGGTTATCAGACACTCTAGAGTGGTTGCAGCATACAGTCTCACACAAGAGCAACCTTTGACTCCACCTATTTGTGCTTGACTACTCCCTTTCATGTGTACTTCTGGATAAGTTGTTCATAAAATATGGTGATTAGACACTTTCGCAATCAACCAGCAAGTTCATTTTGTTTTTTCCATACATCCGCTTCAGGCTCAATTCTCAAGTATTCCTTTGGTTCCTAACTAGTAAATCACCGTCTTCATCGTTACCACCATCTTCATCATCATCACCGTAATGAAAACCTCATTCGTTGTACAAACACAAATTACGCACCAAGTCACATTGCCTTCAAGCAATCCTTGCACTCTCTGTATATATGTGGCACGGTGTCCCTACATGATGATTACTATACTTTGGATGTTCATTCACTGAAAATTGCGAAATTAGCTTCGAGGTTTTCCTATGCCCAGAACATAGAATGCTCTGAAAATCAAATGTTCTTAAATACGATGTGTGGATTACATATAAATATGCAATTGGATTAACTCACGACAGCTACTTGTAGCATTGGCCTTTGAGAATATTTTACGGAAGCTATTATAACAACTCGACGAGGTGAGTTTCTCTCCGTGTTCCCATATGAATGATCGAATTGCAGAATAAGAATGTAGAAAAAAAAGGAAAACTTGTGCTCACTGACCTGGTGCAAGTCCTCAAAATGAACACCCCTTTGATGACTTAGGTATCATCGATACCATTTCAGTACCTCAAACCGAAATTAAATTTCTTGGCAGGCCAGGGAATCAAACCCTGACTTTGTTAGCCGCTACACCACAAGGTGATCTCTTTCATTGTCAGCGCAATCTATTGCACGATGTCATGTAATTTCAGCACGAACTATAATAGTACACCTTTCTTCGTATTTTTGGCATTACAGTGCCCCTGGTAAGTTAGAGAGATGGTTCGCATACCATAACCAAAGAGCCGAATAATTCCAAAAACCAACAAACAACCGAAAGAAATACCGACAAGCTGGTAGAAAGACAGACAACAGATTTTGTAATTTTCAGAGCAAAATTGTTTTACGATGAAGAGCACTCTTGGTCTCCATACTGTTGAAATAATGAAAATTGTCCTAAAACTTCAAAAGTTAGAAGGATTTCATGTCAACTTGCTTATTTTGCCGTATATCTTATGTGTAGGTAAATTCCATGAGTTATTGTTTCAGGCGATGTTGAAAATACGAATAAAAGACATAAATTACCTCAGATTGCGACGGAATATTGTTCAGTTTAAAAATCTGATAAATTTACTAACGCACGTTACTCGAATTCACATATTCCTGAACAGCACCAATCTAATCAGTTGGTGAATTCAGAATCTTGTTATTGAAATACTGTAGACTATAGCTTTATAGTCCTAATGTAGTTTTTTTGTTCTACCCGTAATTATTTAGGTTGCTATGAGGAAGGGGATATGGTGAGACAGTTTCCTTGTGGGAATGATATTACGGATAGATGCCCTTCATGACGTCAATCTAATGAGAGGATTTAATGACAAATGAAATTAATGAGGCAAGGTATGAAATGGTTGTGTGTGGTATTTCGAGTTCGGTGTAGTCTGACCATGCACGTTAGCGTGTGTAGCAACGTCGGCTGGTTTGTGACAGTATGTCAACAAATTTAAAAAATATATTTTAACACTCCTGATTCCATACCGGCCCTGTTACTGTCACATGCATGATTACCAATATGCTTGATTCTATTAGCCTACTTTCGATTTTTGCAAAAAATGAAAGTAGACTTATGAGATCAACACAGGGCGAAAAAAGTGTGTCTGTCTGTGTGTGTGTATGTGTGTGTGTGTGTGAGTCTGTATGTGTGTGTGTGTGTGAGTCTGTGTGTGTGTGAGTCTGTGTACTCTGAATGTCTGTCCCCCCCCCCCTATCAATTCGAACACGGTGAATGCGAATTGAACGAAATTTGGTACAAAGGTAGCACTAGCAAAGGACACCTCAGTGTCATGTTTTATATCGCCGCCATCTTTACTAAAACTGAATGGCGGCCACTCAAACGTTCAAAACGTAAAATCAAATAACGACTAACCAAATCATCCAATCTCTACCAAATTTGGTAACAACATACCTTCGTATAGGATGCGTCTTGTGACCAAACTACAAGGTCGTCCGCCATACCATTTCAGGATGGCGGCCGTGCGAATTATGCAAACTTTATAATCCATATCATGGGACCCACCAGTTCAGATTATCGAGCCGAGAATCGTTTTAACTGTTCTAAAGGAAGAGGCACGTACGAAATTAAAAGTTTATTTTGTAATACTATAGTGCAGACGTGATTTTAAAAAGCTCAGCTGATTCATTAATAAGACAAGATGGCAGCGGATATCTTGTGCCTGACTTATATTTCACTAATTTGAGTATTGCATGCAATATAGCGAACTGAAACAAAATAAATAAACTTTGTATGAAATGCTTTATATATAAATAATATACTTCAGTGATGAAATCGTTTAGTATAAATCATTATTTGCTAACAAGTTCTATGTAAGTCATTTTATATAGATCAATGTTCGTTGGCACAAATGGCTCCGTGGTAAAGCGTTAGTCTGTCATTCATATGCCTATGGTTCAAACCCCATCAGAGATATGTTTTTTGCTTGACATTTTACATATTTGTTGCTTTGTAATGACTCAGACGTTTTAAAATTAAGCGTTATATTGTGCATATTACGGTGCAAAACATATACTTAATTAAAACATAATTCGCCAGCAGATTTAATCGAGACATCTAGCTGACAAAAAGGTAACAGATTTTATTGAAAAGTTTCTTCTTCTGGCCGCTAGAATGCACTCGCTCTGTTAGGATTATATTGTTCGATATTTCACAACTAGATATCACGACTAGTTTTTATATTTATTGTTTCTTGAGTACTGAGACGTTATAAAATAAAGCTTTATATGGTGCTTTTTGCAATGGAAATTATATATTAAAAAAAACGACATTCTCCACTGGAGTGACATCTTCCAGCCTTCAGTTGTACTATGCAGAAACTATAGATTCGAGCAGCGCTCTATACCGGCCAGTTAGTGAACCCAGTCTTAACGACTGCTAGGAGTAATAAGACAGTAACATTCGTTTATTCCTTGTGCACAGAGGCGTTGTTGATAATCTCAAAACTTGCAATATGGATGATTTGGAGATGGATTATTTTGTTATACCGTGTATTTAAGATTAGCCTATAAATTAACGGGTTGCGAAGTTACTTCACTTAGTTCTATATCATTCGTACACGACACAGAACAACAACGTGACGTCAGTTTCTGATCTGCTCTGATTGGCTATTACATTGCTGCAGTCGGGTAGTTGGCAGTCAAGGATAAAATTCTCGACTGCCAACTGCCAGCTACCAACTGCAACTTCATGTTGTGTATGGTGCCTATAGTATACACGGAGTCGATCGCGACTGCCGACCGAGGACTACCAACTACGGACTGCCGACTGCGCATTGTAGATGGGCCTTATTAGAGCAACGAAGTTTCAATTATTGTAAGTAGTCGGTGTTTGGAGTGTTTTCTGATGAAATTGCAAAATGCTGGGGTAAATTATAAACTATGGTTTGAACGCCACTGTTCAAATCCTGTGTGCCAATTTGCACTTCAAATAGGAAGAAATTAGGAGATGATAAGGACAGAGAGTTATAACTATACCCATACATTTCGGAGAAAGTAGGCTATATGTTCTTTCCCGAACATCTTGTTAGGATTATTATATCTCGCTGCACCTGCTACATCACCCAAAAAGTAGGGGCAGATGACCTCGTGGTTCCGCTCCATAAAACAACAATAACTAACCCAACAAGTAATTCCGCGAAGAATTATACAGCCTATTTTCATATATCCTACTTACGTTAATTGCCTCTATCAACATACAAAAGTTCAGTTTGATTGCTGTAATAGATTCGCAGATATTGAGAACCGGCTAAATATTGCGCATGGTCGCCATGTTGGATTTTTTATCTGTAGGTCTTAGAGTTATGTACTGTTACGTGAAGTGTATTGTGTACGTGTAGTATTCAAACTTCAATCGCATGATTAGGACATAAGAAGTAAAAACGAGATTTTAAAATTTCGCACAGCTGCCATCTTGTGGTTATGGAAACAAATGAAAAAATTAGATGCCAGTGGATCAACATTTGTAGAAGGATTTACTGTACCAAGTGTCACTGCACTCGGATGGTCAAATTGCGAGAAACGACCATGTGAATATGTATACTTCGCGTCGCCGCCATTTTGGATTTGTGATCACCAGGTTATTGAAAGTCCTATAGGTGAACGTATGCTCACAGCCCCAATGAAGATTAAAAAATTTAGTTTGATTGCTGTAATAGATTCGTAGATATTGAGATCCATCTAAATATTTCGGATGGTCGCCATGTTGGATTGTTATATGACAGGCCATAGAGTCACGTACCATTAAAGGAAAATTATTTCAAGGGTTCATTACTCAAACTCTCACTTTGATCGCATGATTACGACACAAGAAATAAAAACTTAATTTTAAATTTCGCACATTCGCCATCTTGAGGTTATGTAAACAATTGAACTAATATAGATACCAGTGCATTACAATGTGTATAAACATTTCCTGTACCAAGTTGCATTGCGTTTGGATAATTAAATCGCGAGAAAGATCTATTTAAAATTTTCAAATTCGCTTGGCTGCCATATTCGTTTTTTAGTTAACCGGTTTTTGAAAGTCTTATAGATGAAATTCCAGTAGTGCCCTTTATCTCCGTACAAAATTTCAGGGTGATATCGCTAATAGTTTCAGAGATATAGAATGCCGGTGAAATATTTCGCACAGCCGCCTTCTTGAGGTTATGTAAACAATTAAATGAAGTTAGATGTCTGTACATTACAATGTGTATAAACATATACTGTACCAAGTTGCATTGCGTTTGGTTGGTTAAATCGTGAGAAACGTCTATTTAAAAGTCGCAACTTTGCTTGGCCGCCATGTTGGTTCTGTAGTTATCAGGTTTTCAAAAATCACATTGGTGAACTTCCAGTAGTTCCCTTTATCACCGTGAAATATTCCAGGGTGATATCGGTAATAGTTTCGTAGATATCGAATGCTGGTCAAAATATTTCGCACAGCCGCCATGTTGGATTGGTGGGATGTAACAAAATTTGAAGGGCACGGTCGGGGTGGTGTGGAATAGTGCTATGAACTTACCGAGTTTCATTGCAAGCGTTCCAGCGGTTTAGAAGTTATTAGGGGGGGCACACACCATATCACACACACGCGCACACACAGACAGACACACTGACAAAAGGTGATCTCATAAGCTTATTTTTTCATAAATGAAAATAGGCTAAAAAGTATGCAACTTGTTGTATCCTTGTTGCAGATCTGGTTCATGTACGTCCAAATATCATGTTTCATACGTCTTCGGTGTGTTTCTTTAAGGAGTGACTTTCCCACTATGGTATGTTTGTGCTCCCCAGGCACAAAAGACGTTATGAGCACGGCAGACCACAAGCATATGACAAAATGTTGGCTCCAGTGCACCTAGTGTCCAGGCTCTACGCTCAGTACTAAACGTACTGCAGCACCCCGTCAAATGGACAGTGCTTGTGCGACTAAGCGCTGCAGTGCTAGTGTGATGTGCTGCACTGCTCAGAAATAGGCAGGATAGGGCTGCGCTTCACCTGCTAACACTGCTTCACCATGCCCATTGCACGGCCCTGGTGCACACACACGGACAAAAGGTGATCTCATAAGCCTATTTTTTCACAAATGGAAATAGGCTAAATACGAGATTTTAAAATTTCGCACAGGCGCCATCTTGTGGTTATGAAAACAATTCAGTTTGATTGCTGTCATTGATTAGTTGACACTGAGAATCGTCTAAATATTTCTAAATATGTGCAGACCATTGAGCTATGTACTATTAGATGACGATTATTGCGTACGGTAGGTTCATTTTTCAAACGTTGGCTACGATCGCATGATTAGGACACAAGAAATTAAAACGTAATTTTTAAATTTCACACAGGCACCAACTTGCGATTATGTAAACAATTGAGTTGAATAAGATATCAGTGCATTACAAGGTGTATAACATTTGCTACACCATTTGTCGGCGCTCGAATGGTTTAATCGCGAAAAAAAAAGATCTATTTTAATGTATCAACTTCGCTTGGCCCCCATGTTCGTTTGTTACTTAACAGGAATTTTGAGAGTCCCATCTAGTAGTTCATTTTATCACCGTACAAAATGTCAGGGTGATATCTGTAATAGTTTCGGAGATATGGAATGCCAGTGAAATATTTCGCACAGTCGCCATGTTAGATTGGTGAGCTGTAATAAAATTTGAAGATCACGGTCGGGGTCGGACAAAATAGTACTATGACTTTACCGAGTTTCATTGAAATCGCTCCAGCCGTTTATATTTTATTAGGGGACACACACACATACGCACACACACGGACTAAATGTGATGTCATAAGCCTATTTTTTCATAAATTAAAATAATAAAGAAAGCATTTCATTCGGTCGACGCGAATTTCGTGTTGACCGACTGAATAGCTTTCTTCGTTAGAAATAACCATCACTGAAAAATGGCTTCTATCACTACTAAATGAAAATAGGATACCAAGTAAACGAAAAGCAAGAACGGGAGGTTTCATTTAGGAAAGAAATACTCTTATTGGTCACAAAGGAGTGAAAGTTTGGTGTGTAGGTTACACTTTGCCTTATATGGCAACACTGCGAGAAGGTGAGTTCGATTCCCATCTTAGCTATCTTAGAGTGTTTTACTGGGGTTTCCCACTTCCACTCCAGGAAAATGCGTGGATAGTTCCTAAGTCAAGGCCATTGCCAACTCCAAAAATAACAAAGTTCATCAGACTTCAACTACATGGGACTGATGAACAATAGGCTATGTTCCAAACCCCTATATGAAGCAACAAGAAATATTTCGAATCAATGGGATCCATCGTATTGATTTTAGGAAACATGTTTCTAACGTAGGCTACAATATGACCGCGATCGAAACGAGCCAGGTGCCTTGCCCTGTCTGATGGGGCACGCGCTCAGATTGAAATCATTATGTTGATTATTATTGATATTTCAAGAAGTAGGCTAATTATACTATGTTTGAATAAATAATTGGCCTGGAATTACATATGGCCCAGCATCGTCAGTTCACGGTCACCTTCCATGCTTGTCCGGGAAGCGGGCAAATAGACACTTCCATAACGTTATTGACGAGATTCTTTTCTGAAATAACGGAATCAATTTCTCCGCTTAGAATAATGTTACTAATAGCGCATAGCTGGTAAAAATCGCATGGATACCGTTATTAGACTTATAACGTTGTTGGTGGGTTCGCATTTCAAAATATCTGAATTAATTTTTCTGCCCTGAATAACGTTATTGATAGCGTATGGCTGGTAAAATTCGCTCGTATACTGTTACTAGACTTATGACGTTATTGGTGGGTTCGCATTTCTAAATCACGGAATTATTTTTCTGCCATGAATAACGTTATTGATAGCGTATGGCTGGTAAAATTCGCTCGTATACCGTTACTAGACTTATAACGTTATTGGTGGGTTCGCATTTCTAAATCACGGAATTATTTTTCTGCCATGAATAACGTTATTGACCACGCAAAGCTCGTAAATATCGCTCGCATACCGTTACAAAGCTTATAACGTTATTGGTGGGTTCACATTTCTAAATAACGGAATTAATTTTTCTGCCCTGAATAACGTTATTGATAGCGTATAACAGGTTAAAATCTCTCGTATACCGTTACTGGGCTTATAACGTTATTAGTAGGTTTGCATTTTGAAATAACCGAATCGACCACTCTGCCTGAATAACGTTATTGATGGCGCACAGCGGGTCAAAATCGCTGTCATACCGTTACTAGACTTATAACGTTAATAACGGGAGCGCATTTTAAAATAACGGAATCTTCTCCTCTGCTGGTTATAACGTTAATAGCACAAACCAGGGAAAATTATAACCCCTTATTTCGTTGCCGCACTAAAAACTTTATTCATATACCATTTGTTTTGGGTACGGAAGCAGTAACGTAACAAAAATTAATTCGTTATTTCTGACAATTCTGTTACGTTATGAAGCCTTGATCAATACTGCTGCATATAAACTGTCACAAAAATTAAGGAAAATGTGTCTAATGTAGCCCTGCGTAGTCCTATTTTCAATTAATCCACTTGAGCATTAGTCAGGGAGGACTATGTTGTAAACTCAATTAGTAGCAGAATGCACACTGTGTAATAATACGTAAACACGTATATCTCTAAGGGCCATTTTCACCAACGTCAGTTATCTCTTCATTCATCATAAAAGGTTATTTAACTTTGCACGAGCATTTCATCAAACTGAAATGCTCGTTAACTTCCCGCTAACAAGCAATTACGTTAAATGGCCAAATCTGACCACTCAACTCCCTAGAGCATCGTTGGAAGTGTAGGGAATCTGCTAAATTCTACCTCGTGCTTCTTGCAATGTCTGTAGAATTAGTTAGTTTCCGAGTTCCACGCGAACTTTTATCCATTAGTTAATGACAATGAAATTATTAAAGATCGTACTCGTTACTAATACAAAGGAAGAAAATATGGAAATTTAAAAAAAAAACACATCGGGAGTGGGATTCGAACTCCTTCCAGCTCTGCATAATGAACTCCCGAGTCTGCAACGCAACCACTTACGCTACAAAGACAACGGTGAGAACGCTACCGGTATGCTTTGTTCATATCAATTTAAGCTTTTGTCATGAATAAGGTCTTCTGTATTTCCCTTCCTGTATGTTTCCAAAAATGTCAAGGATTCATCGCATACAACGATCAGTGCTACACGCTTATTGTTTCTCCAGGGTGAAACCTAGTCTATGCATGCGCGAGAGCCGTAAACCGAAGGCCTATTTAAGTAATTACGAACCCGAATGGCCTGGTGTAAAGCATCTTCGTTAACTCGCGTATTTAAGGGGGCCTTGTAGGTAACGAATGTCTCATTTAATTCAATGTTAAAAGTGGACATATTTAGGTGCACCCTGTAGACAAAAGAACCATTACATTATCTTTAAAAAAATCATGGATGTAAAGTATCTCATGATAAACAAAGCCATGCACATTTAGTACATTTGGAATAATGGGGTCTGAGAAATAAAATAAATAAATAAATAAATAAATACGCGATGCATTAATTTTCAAAAATCAAAATTTCCAATGCTCTTCACACAAGTATTTACACTTCTACACAATTTATTGACCTAAATTTGCATCACTTTCATTATTTGGGTATAAAAAGTAAGTTTAGTAAGTTCATGGTTATAGCTCTCTTACTTTTCCAGAAAAATGTACCTAAAACTGAAAAAATCACTTTTCTGGTAATTTCAATTTAAAAGTATTACACATGAAAATGGTGTATTGCCTTCATAATTAGAACAATCCTGCCCCATAATCTGGATCATCTGCATCATTGGCTTCTTCCATCTTCCTTTCAGTGTTCCTTTGATGCTTGGCATCTTGCCAAGTAACGTTGGATCGTTTTTCAGCCTCGATCACTCGCTGGTGGTCTATATCATTGAGGGCTGATTGTGTGTTGACATCCGGTTCAATACCTTATAGCTTGTACCAAATTTCGTTCAATTCGGTATCACCGTGTTTGAATTGATAGGGGGAATCTATTTGCACACATACATGGCCGCCATATGCAAATTATTGGCCTGATGACCTTATAGTTTGGTCAAAATATGCTTCCTTTATAAAGGTATGTTGTTGCGAAATTCGGTAGAGATCAGGTGATTAGGTTAGTCGTAATTTGATTTAAGTTCTGAACATTTCGGTTGCCACCATTGCGTTTCCGTCAAGATAGTGGTCACACAAAACATTACATTCAGGAGCCCTTTGCTAGTGCTACCTCGGTACCAAATTTAGTTCAATTCGGTTTTGCACTTACTGTTTCTTATTTCAGTAATAGTAACTTACCTTTAGACTCACTACACTGACTTATGTAGAGAAGTACTGATTAACTGAGGAAATCTTCTTTATCCTAGGCATTGTAAGATCTATATTTTTAACACAATTCAACACAGGCACACAAATGACAAACCAGCTGAGAACTGACACGTATTTCCGCCCAAACTCTTTATCCAGAGAATAAACAGCTAACTACACATACAGTACTGCCAATGCACATAGGCCTACTAAATTATCACCTTTATGAGAAATATGCTTCTGTGACACTGCTTTACATAGATCTATGTCTTTTAGTTTCGGCATGATTAAAAGGGGCGTTGCATCCATTGTGCACTACGGCACAAAATAATTTATATTTCAAAAACTAACAGTCCGATCTTCATGAAACAAACCAAGATTTGTTCAGAAAAGTGTGCTTAATTAAACTAAACAATAAAATGAAAATCCCAAATTTGACCCCTTTAAGCGACAAGGTCCCCTTAAGTTAAATAGGAATTAACTAATCGTTAGTAAAGAGTTCGTGAAAACTGCCCTAAAGGGACTATTAGTCCTATTTTGAAATTAACTTTAAATAAATACATTTAAATTTCTACAGTTAAACACATACTGGTAGGTGCTACCCGGGCTACGCCGGGTTGCAAAACGTCAAGTGATTAATTATTTTATTATTTATCGTATGGCTTTTAGTGTCGGGAGTGTCCGAGGACATGTTCGGCTCGCCAGAGTCTGTAGCTGCTCCAAGCGGACACCACTAGGGTGAGCTACAAGTTCCGTTCAATTTCAAGTAGTTCCAACTTTCGCTACCAGATATCAATGATACCTAGTGGTGAACGTTGGAACTTTGATAGAGCGTTACAACGAAATCTAACCTAGAAATTTAGCTCCACACAAGTTTAGTCTGTGGAAGGATCTTTTATATGCCATAAATCTATGACATGGGACCGCTGGCGTTACTTCCCCTCCGAAGGAAGGCATACTGAAGGATTTTAACGCTCTTAAAAAATCCGACGACTTCGGCCGGGTTTGAACCCGCTATCTTGGGCACAGCAGTTCAGCATGCTACCAACTACGCCACCGAAGCCGCTAGGTGATTAATTATCAATCTTGTAGGATTATTTATTTACTGTAGTTAAGCTTCGAGTCGTACGATGTCGTAAAATACATATAATGGTATATTATACTATATTTACCGCCATAGGTTAGGTTGGTAGATGCCCACTAAACCTCAAAGCAGGACTAGAATGAAGCATACTAGGCAAGATCAGCCTTTGGGCTGACTACCTTACAGATACTATATTTGGTAACGGCGTGGTAAAACTAATTATATATCAGCCATTGGCCTTCCAACAGGAGGTAAATGGATGTTAGTAGCGGGCGATTGTTGCTTTGAATGGGATTATAGAGGTTATTTGCCTTAAATGATGAATTGGAAGGAAGCGGCCGAGGCTTCAATAGTATGTATTTGAGGTTGAAAATGGGGAAACTTAGAAAGTCATTTCAATGATGTCGACCTCCCTTGGTCAACTCTTGTTCTCTTCCGACCCCGACGGTATTAGGTTATCCGAGGCCTAGGGAGTCTTTCACTTTCCCGCCTTAATCGGCCCTTGTCTCATCTTTCCTGATTCCCTCCTTCTGTGAGGGGTCTGCCTTCTTTTTCTTTTCCTTTTACCTCCTGCCTTGTGCTAAAGGCCCTTAAGGAGGCAGGGTGTATGTAGCCCCACCACTTCTGGTGCACCCTAGATAATGCTACACCCTCAGGGGCTCACGGCTGGTGAGTTCGGGAGTTGGCGACCCCGAGGGATTCCTGAGCTGGGTCAGTTTTCCCCTTTTGTCCCTTACCTTTGGGGCGGACCCCCTCCCCTCCCCTCCCCTCTCCTCCCCTCTCCTCCCCTCCCCTCCCCTCTCCTCTCCTCTTTTCATTATATTTCCTTTCTCTTGAAGATACCCGCACTGTTTTTGTTACTTGGTTCACCGTGTATCTAAATTCCCTTTTAGCGATTTTTTAAGATATTTTAATCTACGTTGCATTTTGTAAGTTTTATCGATCTAAATTACATCTCGCGATTGTTTTCAACCTCAATTGCATTTTGTAAAGATTGACAATCTAAATTGCTTTTTAGTAAGTCTTTCAATGTAGGTAGCCGGGCCTTTTAGTGAGTATTTTGAATTTCAATTGCATTTTGTAAGTATTTTCAACCAAAACCGCATTTCGCACGAATTTTGAATCTAAATTGCATTTTGTTTGGTGGGCGTTTTGCACATATTTTGATTCTCAATTGCATTTTGTGGGTATTTTGAATCTAAATTACATTTTGTCAAGTATTTTCAATCTAAATTGCATTTTGTAAGTATTGTCAATCCACATGAGTCGTTTGAATCTACCGTACATTTTGTAAGCATTTTCAATTTCAATTGCATTTTATAAGTATTTTGAATTCCAATTGCACTTTGTGAGTATTTTGAATTTGAACCGGCTTTTTTCAATCTAACTTGCATTGTGTATTTTCAATTTCAATTGCATTTTGTAAGTATTTTGAGCCTCAATTGCATTTTGTACGTATTTTCGATCTCATTTGCATTTTGTAAGTATTTTGAATTTCAGTTGCATTTTGTAAGTATTTCGACGCTACATTGCATTTTGTACGTATTTTGAATCTCGTCTACGTCTTGTGGGTCTTTTTTTAATCTATTCTTTTTGTGCATTTTTCGTTCTAAATTCCCTTTTGTAAGACCATATTGTGAGTTGTTTCCATCTGAGTTCCTTTTTGTACGTATTTTCCGTCTCAGATAATTTTGTTCTGGTTTCCATTTCATTATCATTTTCGCTATCACCCAGATCATTAGGGGCCGATAACCTCGATGTTAGGCCCCTTAAAAAATTATCATCATCATCATTTCAATGACTCCCGAAAGTAAGGATTTCAATTCAATCGTCTCTATTGCTGTGATGGCTTGGTCCCATGGCCTTACTCGTTAACGCGCTCGGCAAAAGGGGTGATAAACTTATAATAATCAAGTCTTCAGGTCATTTGAAACTACTGGCATGTTTGCTTTGAATGTGTAGCTGGCAGTAATTGTGGGCAGGTTCCTCCCTATCTGTTGGGAGATTATCTCAGAAGGACCTGGCACGCCCTTTGATCATAGGATTTGTTGTAGTCTCGAGTGCTCTAGCTCTCTCCCAAGCTGGTGCAGGTCAGAGGCTGCCCGTACAAGTATGTCAGAAATGAAAGTAATACAAATACTTGTGCAGCATTCCAGTACGCCCACACATTGATTCCAGTGCATTTGACTGCAAAGTACTTCTCAATTGTCTCCCGAGGTGATCATGATTTGAACTCGATTTGGCACTAACATTAACAAAGTGATTGTTAACTTTCAATTGGTTAACAAGAATTTAGACAGGAAATATGACTTTCTACCCAAAAACGTTTACATGAGAATAATTATTTGCACATTACAATGTTGATGATAATACTAATTATTATTATTATTATTAAACTGTTACCTACAATCTACTTTATAATATTGTATATATTTTTAACGTTATTGCTATCTTACGTAGTGATATGAATTTATTGCTGTTTATTTTCTTTTGCAGCAATTTATCCTCATTTTACCATATGAAATAAATAAATAAATAAATAATAATAATAATTTTCATTATATCTTAAGGGCTACCAGGGATCGTAAGATTTCAGCTGTTTGCCTCCTTCGGTCCCACCAGGTTTTCATCCTTTTGGAGTGTGCTTTCTTCCATACATCAGAATGAACATGCCTTGATCGACTTGTTGATACCCTGTTTTGAGTTTATGTTTTGAGTGCTGTTCGGAACTGAATGTCTATTCCTGAAATCCCATACCTTAAAAGGTCCTTACCGATCTTCACCAGCCAAGGAAGGATACCGTTAAACATAATACAAAGACAATCAAGACCTTTTGGGGCTAAACCACCTCGGTTGTACTATCTGAAGAGCTTTGCTTTTCCCCAAAACATAATGAAGTTTGCTTTTCCCAAAAACTGCTCACCTTAAAGCATGATGGGAATCTCAAACGGAAAAACTACTTCCAATACACGGGCTCTTAGGGAGCCGCGTGCAGAGCAACGGTCTCCTCCTTTATGCGGGCTTGGGACCGACAGCAGTACTAATAAGCTACTCAATCCAGTAAGTGGTAGACAGTGTATTATTATTATTATTATTACTATTATTATTATTATACAGATTCATAAATTCCTCATTTTACAATTATTGTACAAAGACTGAAAATATGGACTAATTTCAAGCACTTTCAGAGTTCATTCTTCATTTAGGAATCATCGCACTGTATGGCAAGTGTCCAAGATCACAGACTTTTGGATCTGTCCTACCCAGCTTGTGAGCCATTCCGAGAGTCTGTAATTGGTCCACCAATCTTGATGATACAATCCATTTGCAGACAGAATGAGATATTTGTTTTACTTCAATGGCCAGTTCGGTGTATTTGTTGACCCTTTGGGCATAGGCTGTTAAAGGTTGTGGTTGAGTGGTATGGATATATCTATTATCACAGCTTCCTTAATCAAGGAGGAGAATATCAGGTCGGTTGGCTTTGATGGTTTTATCAGTGCGGATTTCTCTGACACATAATACAGGAGTTCCATTGTCCGAAACATCTTTTGGTTAGTACTTAAAATACGGAAGTGAGGAGTCATCTAGTCCTTTAATTTTAGCCATGTCCGTGTGCAACATTATTGCGGCACTCATTGTAATCCATATTTGCTAAGGTTGGACATCCACTATTATTATTATTATTATTATTATTATTATTATTACTAGCTGTACCCGGCATGCGTTGCAATGCCAATCAGAGAAAGTGTTGGCGTTGTAACATTGTTTGTTGAAGTGCCTTTGGATTCCCAATATTTTTTTTCTTTTTCCGTTAACCACCTCCAAACTATTGTAAAATTGATTTACTATCTCCAAAAAAATTCTGGGAGCGTGCTCAACAACTCAACAAAGTTTCATCGCAATGAAATGAATGGCATATGAACGCATACGGGACTTTGTTGAAACGATTCGAGCGCCGTCACCCATTTGTTGAATATACTCGTACGCTACCTATTGTAAAATGGATTTACTAATTCGAAAATCTTCCCTGGTGTGTACACAACAACTCATCAAAGTTTCATCACAATCGAATGAATGGCATATGAAAGCATACCGGATTTTTTATAAATGATTCGCGCGCCGTTACTCATTTGTTGAATCTACTCGTGCGCTACCTATTGTAAAAATGATTTACTAAGTCAGAAACCTTTCCTGGAGGGTGCACAACAATTCACCAAAGATTCATAGCAATCGGATGAATGGTATATGAACGCATACGGGACTTTGTATAAACGATTCGCGTGCCGTCGCTCATTTGTTGAATCTACTTGTGCGATACCTATTGTAAAGTGGATTTACTAAGCCAGAAACCTTCCCTGAAGTGTACACAGCAACTCACCTAAGTTTAGTCGCTATCGGACGAATGGTATATGAACGCATACTATGTTGAAACACTTCGCGCGTCGTCGCTCATTTGTTTCATGTACTTGTGCGATACCTATTGTAAAGTGAATTTAGTAAGCCAGAAACCTTCCCTGAACCCGGCCGAAGCCGTCGGATTTTTTAAGAGCGTTAAAAATCCCTCGGTATGCCTTCCTTCGGAGGGGAAGTAAAGCCGGTGGTCCCATGTCATAGATTTATGGCATGTTAAAGAACCTTCCACTAATTGCACCTGTGTGAAGCTAAATTGGATAGGTTAATGTAAACAACGCTCTTAGGTTTCTAAGTTCGTTGCCAAGAGTCGACTGCGGTGGCGTCTAGTAGCTGAGTTGTGAACTTGGCCTAGTAGTCGTTGACGGTGGCGGCAAAAGTAGGAACTATTTGAAAAATTCTAAGGTGCAGTACTTAAATTAAAAAAACAGATAACACACACTAATACAGTCATCACAATTAACACCGGTTATCAGGCAGATTCTACACACACCCAAAGTACACGGGGCTACATGACCGCGTTGTCGCAGCCCCTAAACTTAAGAACCAACCAACCAACCAACCTACCTTCCCTGAAGTGTACACAACATCTCACCCAAGTTTCATCGCTATAAGACGAATAGTATATGAACGCATACGGGACTTTGTTGAAACGCTTCGCGCGTCGTCGCTCATTTGCAGAATCTACTCGTGCGCTACCTATTACAACATGGATTTACTAAGCCAGAAACCTTGCCTGTAGTGTACACAACCTCTCACTCAAGTTGCATCGCTATCGGACGAATGGTATGTGAATGCATACAGGACTTGGTTGAAACGCTTCGCCCGTCGTCGCTCATTTGTTGAATCTACTCGTGCGCTACCTATTGTTAAGTGGATTTACTAAGCCAGAAACATTCCCTGAAGTGTACAGAACATCTCACCCAAGTTTCATCGCAATGGGATGAATGGTATATGAACGCATGTGTGACTTTCTTGAAACAAACGCACGCCATTTTGTTGAAGCTACTCGCGCCATCTATTGTAAATTGGATTTACTACCCCTAAACAAATTACGTTGAGTAACTAACGGGATTTCATGTTAAAAGCCTCATTTTCTATACTGGTAGTGGAAAGCGCTACTCGCATCCAGTCGGCTGTGTCTCGTCAATAGCTACTGTTGCCTGGAAACGACTTGCCTTAGCTGTCATTTGCGTTACGTTTTATAGTGACTTGTATTCTCTTTGACGTTTTATGTCACGTCACGGGATAAAAAAAAAGTATCCTATGTCCGTCTCCTGGTTCTAAGCTACCTCCACACCAATTTTCAGCCAAATCGGTTCAACCGTTCTTGAGTTATAAATAGTGTAACTAACACGACTTTCTTTTATATATATATAGATTATTTTGACGCACCCTCTTGGGTTACTGTTTGAGGGCCGCTACTATTTGTGATTAATATTGTGGGTTTTAATGGTGTTTTGTAGAGTAATTTTGTCTTTTTATGTTCGATTTGATTGATCCGTATAGGCTGTTCGCTTGACGAACAACTCATCTCACCCTCGTGACTCCCCTTGTAATACAAATAATTAATCGCATGTGTATTATTTCAGTTAGAATTTAATATTTTCCGTGGCCCTCGCTGTTACTATACACCGTACGAATCTGTCAGGAACTTAAGCTAGGGATGAGTTATGTATACTGATTTCTTTTTTAGAGATAACAGATATTTTAGGGGAAACACTTATTTTAAGTAGCCTATAATACCTGCAATTTAAAGTATTTTTTTAAAAAGCCATTACTTAAACACATTTTGTGCAATACAGCTCTGGGTAGGCGGGGCCCTTTTAGCCCTTAATGACGCACCGTCCCTGTAATATATTATTATTCGTCTGCCTGTTGATGCCCAGTTTTAAACCGTGTGTTGATCAGTATGCTTTCACCTGACGTATAAAATTGTAACGACTCTAAAAGTTGAATAAATTCTCGGCGAGGTAAACTTGGGCCGTAAATGTCTTGCAATAAGTGAAACGAACTGTGTGCTAAGAGATCACTATCAATGATGCGCTTCATCTGTGTTGAAGATGAAGACTTGTTAACCTTTCACACTGCACTTTCCTTTCTCTGAGGAAGAAGCTGCTTTCTGCTGCACTGGGCCAGACCTTTCTACCTTCAACTCAGGGGTTTACAACTGGTAGGACGTGGGTTGCCGACCATAGGCCCGCAGCTTGGCATTGTGTGTGCCAAGCCCCTGTCTGCCTCCATTGTTCAACTCTTGAACACTTCCGATCCCGGTGGTGCCATGTGAAGAAAATTTACCTGTCCCCAGTTCTTAAGGGAATGTTCTGGAGTTTTTCCTGATAGAACACTTCACAGGATCACCTAGGAGTGTCCAAAAGCTTATAGTCCCTTAGATTTTAATATTTTTAATGCTTGGTTCTGACTATTCCTGGGAGGGCTTCTTGGTGTTCAGCAAACTCCATAAATATCGGAATCCATGGAACATTAAACAAAAGAGGGATAACACCAAACCCAGTAAGTTAGTTATTGTTGTTTTAAGGGGTGGAACAGCGAGGTCATCTGCCCCTCAAACACAGATAAAATGACACAAATTTGATTTTGATTATTTAAAATTTAGAGGTGGACACGTACATATTAAATAAAAATAAACACTAATAATTATAACAGCAAAAATTCAAAAAGAACAAGTTCTTTCAGTAAATACACACTGGATAATGTACTGTAGACTGCTGGGCCTATCCCATTCTCACCTAGAAAGCGGATGACGAGATCAGCAGCCACTACGTCATCGGCTAATACAAGATCGCATGTTAGATGGATATGCTTCTCGCGTTATTAACGCGGGTGTACTACAGAGTGATATGATGCAGTCTCCGAGCGCATACCAAGAAAACATGTCTGATCCTATGGCTACATGTCAAGAGATTGATATGAATCGCGCAAGTACCCTACTGACTGGATTAGAGGCTTTGCTTAACCCTCTCTCACTCCTTTGTAATACATACAGTAATTTGTGTTATTGTAGGAGTGTCTTCTAATTGAATAAGACTTTTGATGCCATTTGCTCCAGTAATTTTGACGCCAACCCATAACAAAGATTAAACTGAGGATATTGGCCATTATGGGCTATATCTTATCCGGGATAAGTAAAAACGGTTTCAGACAGAATGCTTTTTCTTTATAATGATGAAATTACGATTTTTCTCTTTTCTTATGTCGTCCACCTCGTGGTGTAGCGGCTAGCGTTCTTGGCTGTCGTTCCGGGTTCGATCCATGGTTCTGCCAAGAAATTTATTTAAATGAAAACATCAATTAACAAAGTTTGTGTAGTTAGATAACATTGTATATAAATTTAAACCTCAACTCGGTGATCAGGTTCTGATGATGACTGCTTGAAGGTTGAAATGCGCAATCCTGAAAATAAATAACTTAATAAATGTAATTTTTTCCATGAGTGTTATTTACTTATGGTCGGTTCCTCAGTTTAGGGGCTGCGACAACGCGGTCATGTAGCCCCGTGTACTTTGGGTGTGTGTAGAATCTGTTTGATAACCGGTGTTAATTGTGATGGCTGTATTAGTGTGTGTTATCTGTTTTTAATTCAAGTAAGGGCTGCAGACATTTAATTTTCAAATAGTTCCAACTTTTGCTACCAAACGCCACAGTCAACGACCAACTAGTTCTGAACTTGGTTACTAGATGCCACCGCAGTCGGCTCCTGGTGACGAACGTTGGAACCTAAGAGAGTTCGTCAAATCTAACCTATAATTTAGCTTCACACAAGTGTAATTAGTGGAAGGTTCTTTATCATGACATGGGACCGCCGGCTTTACTTCCCTTCCGAAGGAAGGCTTACTGAGGGATTTTTAACGCTCTAAAAAATTCGACGAACCTGCGACCTTGGGCATAGAAGCTTAGCATGCTGCCAACTACGCCACCGAAGCCGCTTATTTACTTATTATTCTTATATTGTATACATTGTGCCCGCCTAGTCTTTGGGAAAATTCGTGTTGACCTACTGAAGAGTTACGACTCGCAGTTTGTATAGGGAACACTGAAAGAATGGCTTCAAAACTTTACATATACAGGTCAAGTTTAATCTTTTCAAGATCAGAGAGCTTGCTTGTATTAGCTAGATTACCTTGTATGACCAAATCATACAGTGTTCCAGACAAGTGTGTGTTTGATATTTGGTCATGTTATGCCATTAAAGGCTTGTGGTGTACGTATACAGCAAGCATTTCTAAACTCTGTGATCATTAATTGTGTGTTTCAGAAACAAGGCGATTGCAGACTACCTGAGCAGTAATGGCTACATGGGCGCTTTGGAAGCTTTCAAGAAAGAAGCAGACATGCCAGGAGAGGTGGAGCGCAAGTATGGTGGCCTCCTTGAGAAGAAGTGGACTTCTGTCATCAGGCTTCAAAAAAAGGTACATTCTAGTTCAACTGGAAACTACAGATTCTGGTTTTTAGGATTAAAAATGCAACATTTTCCTCTCTGAATTCTGAATTTACCATTTTGTAGCATCTATGAAACACAAACTGTCGAGTTTTTTTCTACAATTGATCATTTTGAGCAATATTATAATTTGTCAGAGGAATTTAGGCAAACTCCTTAACACACACTCGGTTAGATCTGGTTAGGTTTATCATGGGCAATTAAGTCAAAATAAAGGTGTTTTATACACTGTCTAGTCACATTAATGTGACCACCCCTCAATAGCCTGCATAACCACCTTTCAGCGCTGACCGCTGCGAGACGTGCAGCAAGAGTCGGTGAGGTTCTGGTAGGTATAGCGCGACAAGTTCATCTGAAGCCCCGGAAAAATATGCCCCCTGCTGTCATCATGTTGCTGGATCTACTGCTATTTGCTGCACGCGAAAGGCGTGACATGCACAGAAACCAACTTGCGCTGGGTAGCGCGCACGTGAGGATGATTTACAATGGTGTCACTCTCTCCTCCCGCCCACCACGTGCTCTCCCTCCTTCCACCTCCCTTCCTCGCGCCGACAGCGCCCTCCCTCAGGGCTTCATTTGAACTTTCCAAGCATTACCGACAGGGATGTGGTGCCATGCCGACTCCAGTGCACGGTGGCCAGCTGCACTAGGTTTCTCGGTTGTGAATCCATGGCGCGAACAGCCCGTTCGAGGTGGTCCCACATACCCTTGATTGGGTTTAAAGCGGGGGAGTTTGATGGTCAGGCGAGTGTACTGTAAACTCATCCTGGTGCTCTTCGAACCACGCACGTTCACTGCGAACTGTATGACACGTAGCATTGTCCTGCATGGGTGCATGAACCAGGCGCCTGCTGCGATGGTCCATACGCAGCAACGTTTGCTGAGCGGTCGTTGGAGAGACACGGTTGGTAGCCCCAAGGTTCATCTGGGCGGTCAGTTGCTATACAGTTGCACCTCGATTTGCCCAACGACATCTCCGCAGCCGTCGTTCAACCCTCTCATCTGTGGCCCGTAGTGCACCACAGTTGCTTCTGCGCCGGTTTTGAATAGCGCCATTTTTCCATGCAGGGTAGACTACACTTGAACCACACTGGCACGCAAACAGTTCACAAACGTAGCCGTTTCGGAAATGTTTCCACCCTTGGCCCGAAAGCCAGATAAATCGCTCAGTGTCCGCATTGCGACAGCGACTGCACTGTTTCAGCTTCCATTCGACACGCTTTATATACCCTCCACTGCTGGTATTGTCACCTGCCGTCTGTGCAGGGGTTATTGCACGTTCACGTCGAACACAATGTGACTGGACAGTGTACAACCTAAAAATGCCTATTTCTATGTTAGAGCCTATTTTATTGTATTTAGGGACTTTCTAAATTTATTTTTTAATTATTACTGCAGAAGTTATTACTTTTTACTTTTCTTCTTAACAGCCTGTATTGCTTGCATTCAAAGACACAAATAATCACTTTGGTAAATCCAGGTTTGTAGCTTAACCCACCCTTTCTAACATTCCAGGATGACCTCGTGGTGTAGTGGCTAGCATTCTTGGGTGTCGCCCCCGGAGGCCCGGGTTCAATTCCCGGCTCTGCAAAGAAATTTTAATTCTGATGCGAGGGCTGGAAAGGGGTACACTTAGCCTCGTGAGTAGAGAAGGTCGATAAATCACAGCCTGCTACTTTGTCACAGATATATCAGATACGTTGTCACAGAAGTATCTGTGACAAAATAAGCTCTCATGCTTCCAATTTTGGCCACTATATCCTACAGCCTACTAGGCAACGAACAAACAGCGACCGTGAGTTTGAGATAGATTTACAATACAGACTGTGGTTGCGTAACAGCCTAATGATAAAGATATATGGGACGAATCTTTGTATTAAATTAATCAATTTCTTATCCATTTTCAGTGATGAAACTATCAATACTCGAAAATTATAAAATATGCCTCAATCTTTCAGTTCCATTTTCTTCAATTTTCATTATAGGTATTGTAATGTATAACTGTACATAAATAAGGTTAAGATTGTTTCTGTAACAAACCTCCTGGTTAAGTACCAGTCCCTGTTGTATGTTGTACTTGTATGAAATTATATTGTATGAACACTCGTCATAAAAGTTAGTCATTTTACTTTTAAACCTACATTAAATACTGTAAATAATTGATATCTCAGAGACACGGCACGGGTAATGACATTCTGTTTGTTAATTTATTGCACATCATGTTAAAAAACATTTCCCTATGCATTTGGTCTAAAAACACTTAAATTATAAAAGATGAATATTAAGTTACGTGCTTCCTGTGACAGAGTCACAGATAAAAGTAACAGATATTTTTCTGTCACCGATACGCCGGTCACAGATATCCCAAAATATCGGTTAAGCTCATCTCTACTCGTGAGGCAAAAATGAGAAGAGGTCGGTTCGATTCCCTCCTCAGACACCCAGGAAGTGCTTTGCCATGGATTCCCCAGTTCTACTCCAGGAAATTGCTGGGATGGTTCCTAACTTAAGGCCACGACTGCTTCCTTCCCAATCCTCGCCTGAATGTGCACACCAATACAAAATCCCACACATGCCCAAGTACATGGGGCTAAATGACCTGTCCAAGTTCCTCTAGTGGAACAACAGAGATACAAGCCCCCTCCCCCAGTCTTCAATTGGTTCTCACCATCCTAAATGAAGCAACAGCAATGGCACTTGGGAATCTAGTTTGCAGTGTTCTTTTCTAATAACGAAATTGCTTTTGGTTGGTCAGCACTTCTCTAATTAACCTTCTCTTCATAGGTGATGGAACTGGAGTTGAAGCTGTCGGAAGCAGAGAAGGAATACATTGAAGGAGCGCCTACAAGAGGAAAACGATCGCCGAGCGAATGGATACCACGACCCCCGGAGAAATACTGCCTTACAGGGCATCGTAATCCTGTGACAAAGGTGAGTTCAAACATTAGCCGGCTCTGGAGGTCAATCAGTTGCTGGCAATAGCTTATAGATACTGTTAATAATAAATCCTCTTAAATTGAACTTGATTCTTCTTTGGCTGCTGTGGTTTTACATAAGAAAACTTCTCGATTATTTTTTAAAATTTATTCTTCCTCTCCGTTATCATTCCAGTATGAAGAATAAGAATTTTCAATTTTTCCGCCTATTCAATACTTCAATTTGTGACAACATTTCAGGGGTACTTGTTTCAAGTCCCGTTTCTTTTGGACCCTTCTTCAGCCCACAAACTTATATATAGAGCCCATCTAAACACAAAAAAAAAAAAACATCGAAATCTTTACGATGACATAAAAATACACATACACAATAAATGGTTAAAAACACTGCAACAATATCTAAAAATCTAAAAATAGCGTGCATAGTTCACAAGCTTCAGGTACACGTTTTTGCACTTGTTCTATTCTATGTAAAACGTCATTTGACACTGTATAGCGACAGACACATTTGTTGACGGTTGATGTCTATAATTGGTGTACTGTAGGACAACTTTGTGGCATATCTTGTACTGTTCCTAACACTTCTATTGGTGTGGCTGAAGATGAGGTTGGACGGCGATTGCTAAACCTTTTTATCAAATTCTTGTTATAAATTTGGCATTTGGCAATCTGTCTTTGCCCAGTAGTAGCAAGCTGCTCTCGCTAAGCGGAGCTTGACCTCCACATGATCTCGCAGGGCTGTTTTCATTTGACTTCGGGTCAAGAGTAACAAGATGCCAAATTCTTTTGTTGTTTTTCCATACCGTGTGACAGAAGATTTTTCAATCTATCAAAGACAGATTGCCAAATGCCAAATTTATAACAAGAATTTGATAAAAAGGTTTAGCAATCGCCGTCCAACCTCATCTTCAGCCACACCAATAGAAGTGTTAGGAACAGTACAAGATATGACACAAAGTTGTCCTACAGTACACCAATTATAGACATCAACCGTCAACAAATGTGTCTGTCGTTATACAGTGTCAAATGACGTTTTACATAGAATAGAACAAGTGCAAAAACGTGTACCTGAAGCTTGTGAACTATGCACGCTATTTTTAGATTTTTAGATATTGTTGCAGTGTTCTTAACCATTTATTGTGTATGTGCATTTTTATGTCATCGTAAAGATTTCGATGTTTTTTTTTGTGTTTAGATGGGCTCTATATATAAATTTGTGGGCTGAAGAAGGGTCCAAAAGAAACAGGACTTGAAACATGTACCCCTGAAATGTTGTCACAAATTAATGTATTGAATAGGCGGAAAAATTGAAAATTCTTATTCTTCATAATTACTGTCAATACAGAACCTGAAATGAATAATATTTCTAATAATCATTCCAGTATGTTATTTCTATATTTCTCTCCTGACCACTTTGTGGTGTAGTAACTAGCATTCTTGGCTGTTAGCCCTGACGTCCAGGGTTGATTAATGGCTCTGTCAAGGAATTCAATTCTGATCTGATGGCTGGAACAGAGTACACTCAGCCTTGTGTGGCAGAACTGAGAAGAGGGGGAGGGGTTAAATTCCTGCCTCAGCCATCCTACAGGCCAGTCGCCAAGTCTCTGGCTCTTAATATTTCTCGTGAGGGAGAATGACAGTGTTGCCGGTTCTGAACTGTGAAATATAAAGAATGTGGACTACATAAGAATATTTCATTCGTTTTTAAGTGAGATCGTTTGTTACACATTTAGTTACATACCAAACCAAACACCATGGCGCTACAGCCCATGAAGAGCCTAGCCCTACCAAGCGACTGCTGTCCAGCCATTTGCCCTGCAGATCGTGGGGTGACGCGTGGTTAGTGCATTGGGTTCCCTCTGCCGTTTATCTTGGTCTCTGTGACCGGGGCGTTGCTTCTGTCAGATAGCTACTCAATGATCCTCATGAGGCTGTGTGCACCCCGTTCCAGCCCTCGCGTCAGTTTCTAAAATCCCTGACGGAGCCGGGAATCTAATCCGGGGCCTCCAAGTGTGAGGCAGGCGCTCTACCTCACCACAGGGCTTGCTACATGACTATATTTGGACCCACAATAAGAAACAATTTTGCTATGTCCTAATTAAACTCTTTTGGTTAAACGTTTAAAACCGCCTCATAGAGAAACCTTTTATTAAATGTTCAAGAGTTTCTTTTTAATCTCGACCTTCTTTAACAATTTGGTATTTAAGTTCAATAAATCCTACAGCTGATGTTTCGACTGATTTTGATCAAAGTATTCCGAAGGTTGCACAGTTGAGCAGGATCCGGTATGAGAAATACCGCTCAGGCTTAAAAACTAGTAAAAGGAAAGTTTGGTTTATTTTACAGACTATAACACCTGTCGAATACGAAATATCATTACGGAGTGTTTATTAAATTAAGGAAACTGAAATGGAGCACATTAATGGCCAAAGAAACAAATTTAAGCAAAAATTGATTTAGAAATCAAATTATCTTCAAAATCATATAACTGTTTTTGGAAAATTAGGAAACTATTTGTTATAAAAACATTTCAAAGGTTTCGAAAAAAAACACACGTTTATTTAATTAAACTTGTTACAAACCAAGGTTATTTAATAAAACAGTTTATAGGGTGCTCTACTGTATATTACATCATGTTAAAATTCTACCTATCACTTTCGTAACAGGTACAAGGGGCCCTCTATTATTGTTTTCTTTCTCAATGAATTCACATCTATATATATAAAGCACAAAGTTTGTCTGTCTGTCTGTTATGTATACAAATCTACACCGTTTCACCGATCTGAACCAAAATTTGTATACGTACCCTTTGGAACCCTGCGGGTAACCCTGTCAACATTAAATTTCGAACAGACCACCCCATGCCCTGCATTTAGGCCCTTTTGCACAAATCTACACCGTTTCACCCATCTGAACCAAAAGTTGTATATTTAACCTTTGGAACCCTGCGAGTAACACTGTCCACTTGAAATTTCGGACAGACCACCCCATTCCCTGCATTTAGGCCCTTTGGTCCAAATCCACACCGTTTCACCGATCTCAACCAAAATTTGTATATTTACCCTTTCGAACCCTGCGAGTAACACTGACCACTTAAAATTTCGGACAGACCACCCCATTCCCTGCATTTAGGCCCTTTGGTCCAAATCTACACCGTTTCACCGATCTGAACCAAAATTCGTATTCTTACCCTTTGGAACCCTGCGAGTAACACTGTCTGCTTGAAATTGCGGACAGACCACTCCATTCCCTGCATTTAGGCCCTTTGGCCCAAATCTACACCGTTCCACCGATCTCAACAAAAATTTGTATATTTACCCTTTGGAACACTGCGACTAACACTGTCTGCTTTAAATTGAGGAGAGGCTACTCCATCCCCTGCATTTAGGCCCTTTGGCACAAATCTACACCGTTTCACCGATATGAACCAAACTTTGTATACTTACCCTTTGGAACCCTGCGAGTAACACTGTCCACTTAAAATTTCGGACAGACCACCCCATTCCCTGCATTTAGGCACTTTGGCACAAATCTACACCGTTTCACCGATCAGAACCAATATTCGGAAACTTACCCTTTGGTACCCAGGGAGTAACACTGTCTGCTTGAAATTGCGGACAGACCACTCAATTCCCTGCATTTAGGCCCTTTGTCCCAAATCTACACCGTTTCACCGATCTCAACCAAAATTTGTATATTTACCCTTTGGAACACTGAGACTAACACTGTCTGCTTGAAATTGCGGCGAGGCCACTCCATCCCTTGCATTTAGGCTGTTTGGCACAAATCTACACCGTTTCACCGATCTGACCCCAATTTTATATACTTACCCGTAGAACCCGACAAGTAACACTGTTCACTTTAAATTTCGGACAGACTACACTATTCCCTGCTTTTTGGCCCTTTGGCAGAAAACTACACCGTTTCACCGATCTCAACCAGATTTTACATAATTACCCTTTGGAACTCGACGAGTAACACTGTCCACTCGAAATTTCGGACAGACCACTCCATTTCACGCATTTAGGCCCTTTGGCACAAATCTACATCGTTCACAGATCGAAAACAAAATGTGTTTACTTACCCTTTGGAACCCGATGAGTAACACTGTCCACTTTAAAATTTGGACAGGCCACTCCATTCCCTGCATTTTGGCCCTTGGCACAAAACTACACCGTTTCACCGATCTCAACCAGATTTTACATAATTAACGTTTGGAACTCGACGAGTAACACTGTCCACTCGAAATTTCGGACAGACCACTCCATTTCCCGCATTAAGGGCCTTTGGTACAAATCTACATCGTTCACCGATCGAAAACAAAGTGTGTATACTTACCCTTTGGAACCCGATGCGTAACACTGTCCACTTGAAATTTCTGACATACCACTCCATTCCCTGCAAGTAGCTCAGGAATTCCTCGGGGTTGTCAGCTTCCTAACTCACCAGTCGTGAGCCCTTGAGGGTGTACCAGAAGTGGTGGGTCTACACACACCCTGCCTCTTTGAGGGCCTTGAGCAGAAGACAGGAGATATTATGAAAAGGAAATGAAGGCAGACCCCTCGAAGAATGAGGGTATCAGGAAAGATGAGACAAAGCCAATTAAGGCGGGAAATTGAAAGACTCCCTAGCCCTCGGATACCCTAATACAGTCTGGGTCGGAAGAGAACAAGAGTTGACCAAGGGAGGCCGACAGGAAAGAGAACTGAAATAAGCCCGGCACCAGGAAGTAGAAGCGATGCCAGACTCAGCTGGGGTTCCGTGGTCGCCAACCCACGTCCCACAAGTTGTGAGACCCTGGGGGGGGGGTCAGTTGTGAGAATAGCTTGCTGATTCATCGCGAGGTGACTTGAGAGTACTTTCCAGAGCCCGCCGTGTTATCTCCTGCTGTCTATGCTGATGCCAGCACAGGGCCGTTGCGAAACAGTGAGTGATTCCCGGTCAATCTGTATAGGACGGAGAACCCCGAACGTGTGTCATCATATTTCGTCATCATCTGCGATCATCTCAGGTTCGTGCAGCTTGGACCTATATTCTTTGTCTTTGCCGAGGAGTACGCTCTTTCACTAGACGCATCCAGTACAGGCCTAAGCCAGAAAATATGGTTGAGACTTCGGAAGACATCGAAGCTAGACACCTGAATTACCTATATCAGTTTTAAAATAACACCATGTTCGTTTAGTAGTCATTTTTTCATTACCTTATTATTATCATCATAAGTGCAAATGACCTAGATGTTACGCGCATCATACCAATAATCACCGCCGCAAAAAGTCTTTCTCGACTGTGATTTTTAAAATATTTATTTTTGGTTGGTTGGTTCTTAAGTTTAGGGACTGTGACAACGCGGTCATGTAGCCCCGTGTACTTTGGGTGTGTGTAGAATCTGTCTGATAACCGGTGTTAAATGTGATGACTGTATTAGTGTGTGTTATCTGTTTTTTAATTTAAGTACAAACTGCAACTTAGAATTCTTCAAATAGTTCGTACTTTTGCCGCCAAGCGCCACCGTCAACGACTACTAGGCCAAGTTCGGAACTTAGCTACTAGACGCCACTGCAGTCGGCTCTTGGCAACGGACGTAGACATCTATGAGCGTTGTTTACCTATCCAATTTAGCTTCACACAGGTGTAATTAGTGGAAGGTTCTTTAACATGCTATAAATCTGACATGGGACCGCTGGCTTTACTTCCCCTCTGAAGAAAGGCATACTGACGGATTTTTAACGCTCTTAAAATATCCGACGGTTTCGGCTGGGTTTGAACCCGCTATCTTGGGCATAGAAGCTCAGCATGCTACCAAATACGCCACCGAAGCCACCATATATTTATTTTTATTACAGTACATTGTGTACATTATACGTTGAAGTGTCAATTCAATACCGGTAGTAGTTTCCCTTATCATCCTCATCATAAGAGCAAATGACCTACAGTAGATGTTACGCCCATTACACCATTAATCACCACACACAATAAGTCTTCCTCGCCTGTGAATTTTGAAATATGTATTTCTATTACGGTAGTTTGTAAGTTTGACGTGTCAATTCAACAGTAGTTTTTATTATCATCCTTATCAAAAGGGCAAATGACCTAGATATTACTCCCTCATTGTCTTTGGGAGCAAATGACTTAGATTTTAAATCCATTATATTTCTAAGGAGACCTTAAAACATTATCATCATTCCACCGGGCGAAGCCGGGTACTACTGCTAGTAGCTTATAAATTAATTCATGGTTTTGACTCTTGTAAGCGCCGATGTTTTTCTTTGATTCTGATAGACTGCTGGTCATATTACTAAAGTACTGCTTACACACAGACAACAAACCTAACGTGACCTGCACTAACATAAAGAGCAACTGGACTGTAAAATAAATATTTGTGGACGCCGCGCTTAATTCAGAGAACCGCCGATTGGCAGTAAATGACAAAGGAGTTCATGTCTCTCCCAGCTTTGCCAACATTGGCGGAATTCCTCTGCGATCGAAAAATTTTGGCCTTGTAACTACAATCAGTCAGAATAAGAAAATAATGCATGAAGTGGGAAATGGTGTATGGTTTTCACATTATTTAGTTAAGACATTAAAGAAAAATTGCAATTGTGACAATGTTCAGGGATCTATTAACAGTTTCTCACTGCAATAGGTTGGCTATATTGATCTTTCTCCCACCATCCCCAAGCGTCGCGGCCGGAGACTCAGCGGCTGGACTTAAAGAAGTGGTTTTCCCACTTCTACTTCTGGCAAATCCCAGGATAGTTCCTAACAAGGCCACAGCCACCTTCTTCCCAATCCTCGTATCATTTTCAGAATCTCACACTACTACAGATGCCGTAATAACACAGGTTACCAGACAAGTTCTTCACTTACCCAATTACACAGGGCTATATTACCATGCCTCTAAAAGAAACAACTGTCTTTCTTAAAAAAAAAATCTTTGACTTCTATCCATTTTCCTAGAAACCTTGAAATGCCTTTTTCTTTTTTCTGAGTGTGTCCCTGTCTAAGGTGTTTCTTTTCGATGAGATGGCTGTTTCCGCCGTTTAACCCACCATTTTCGACGAGTTTCGCTGGCTAGGCCCGCCGCTTACCCACTATTTCGACGAAAAGGCTGCTTCCAGTGCTCGACCAAATTTTCGATTAGATAATTGCTCCCGCCGTTTAAGCGGGCTGACTGAAGGGATAAATCCCGACACGACAGCGTGGTTTGCTCCATTCGGCACAGTCACAGGGCATGTACGGTGCGCCCCACTCACGAGATGCGCCTAATAGTCACATTGTTTGGAGCCTTTCGACTCGCGGGACTCCCGAGAGATATCGTTGCCAACATTGGCTAGAAGGGATTCGGCCTTAGAGGCGTTCAGGCTTAATCCCACGGATGGTAGATTATTTTATTTATTTATTTATTTATTTAATTTATTATGCCTATTACTGTCTGGTCATTTTCCGAATAGTTTTTTAAAACTTGTCCCCTTAGTATCATTATTAATATTTATTATTATTAGTCTTTCATGGAATTCAACCCAGGAATATTTGTTTCACTGCAATAAATCATTGGATTTGTTTTTCTTTATCAAATGAATATATTATTGTTTGTTAGTCTTTCTAGTCACTTTGATCAAATATCCATCAATTATGGATGTATTTATGAAAATAATAGGGTAGTTCGGCATCATCATCATCATCTTGCACAGTTTCTAGCCACTGGCCGGGTCTGTTTGGAACACAAGCCTCTCCAATGTCTTCTGTCTTCCCACCATCTCGCAGCCTCCACCCTTGTCCAGTCTTCTCCTCTCTTCTTCCCGCTTTCTTCCACCCCCTTCAGCCACCTGTCTCTCGGTCTCCCTCTTTCCTTCCCACTTCGTCTCGTGTATCCTTCTCCTCCATTCGTTTTACATGTCCATACCATCTAAGTCTAGATTTCTCTATACCATCTTGTAATGGTTCCTCCTTCATTAATTCTCTGGTCCTCTCATTTCTTATTCTGTCCATCTTTGTAGCTCCAATACTGCTTCTCAAGAACCTCATCTCACTGGCCTGTATTTTGCTATTCTCCCTTCCTTTCATAACCCAGGTCTCCGAGGCATACATCGGGATAGGGACATAGTACGTCCGATATATCATTTTTTTTGCTGTTCTGAGGGACATCCTTGCTCCATAACATGCTTCTCACACTCCTCCGGAATGCTTCTGCCTGTCTCCCCCGCTCATTTATTTCTCTATCGTTTCTTCCATTATCTTGTATCAGGCTTCCCAAATACTTGAAACTCTCCACTTTCTTCAGCTGTTCCCCACCAATTGTTATTCCCGTTGTGGTTCTTTCCTTCTTCCTTGTTGTGATCGCCATCTCACTCTTATTTATGCTAAATTTCATCCCATATCCTTGTATTATTCCTTCCCACACATCCAACTGTTCCTGTACCTCCACCTCTTTGTTTCCCCAAATCATCTGCAAACACCATTGCTTTCATCTTTCCTTCCCCAGTTACTTGTGCCACTCGGGTCATTATGTCATCCATCACCACAATGTAAAGTAATGGTGACAGTGCACTCACTTCCTTGTTTCAGGCCGTTTCTCTGTTCCAACCAGTCCGATCTCTCTCCTCCCACTTTCACACAGCTCGCGCTTCCCTTGTACATCTCCTTTATCCTCCTTATAGTCCATTTTTCTACTCCTCTATCCTCCAGGGACTTCCATACTTTGTTTCTGCATATACTGTCATAGGGTTTCTCAATGTCCAGGAAGGCCATCAGTAGATTTGTTCCATACTCATAGTGCTGTTCTTGTAACTGCCTTACAGGAAAAATCTAATCCACTGTGAACCTTCCTGCTCTGAAGCCATGTTGTTGGTACTTATGCTTAATTTGAGGCATAAATCTTGAAGGTGATAAATGGTATTTTCCACTTGTTGCAGGTAATATTCCATCCCGTGTTCAGCCTAATGGTGAGCGCGAGCGAGGATGCCACCATGAAGGTATGGGATTTTGAGAGCGGGGAGTACGAGAAGTCCCTCAAGGGCCACACGGACTCGGTCCAGGACATTGCCTTCGACCAGACTGGAAAATTGCTAGGTATTACAATCTCCTGTTGAGAATTAAGAATACAATCCTAATATAATAATTTTTAGAAGGGCGTAAGGGCAACAGGACAAATTATCAAGCTGGTTACCGTAGTGGTAGAGAATCTGCCTCCCAATCCCAAGACCAGCTGGTGATCCAGCCCACTAAGTTAGATCTTTGTAGGGTGAGGAAAATCCACAGCTCTGCCTAGTTGTACGGTGTCAATTCTTAAAAAAAAAACAGTCAGTCTGAAAGACTAGACATTGTATCATTTCAAATGACGCATGCTACAAATGCTACACATGTTAGAAAGGCTCAGGAGGGCTTCTCGCTTTGCTCGAAGCCCCAGGACTCTTTCAACAGACTGCATTACCCATTAACTTAGGCTTCCCGCGCGGGCAGCTCATTAAGGGTCACGGGAAGAAATGTGTTTCTTGTACTTGTATTAGAGATGTGTTTGGTTGAATAAAGTGTAAATTGTGTACTTTTTGATAGCTGTTTTGTGGCCCATCATCCCAGGCAAGCCGGCGGAAACCTTTGCCTCCCTGTCAGAAGGATCATTTGGCCGTAAATTTGAATTAGTGTAAGGATGTAGTATGAGTGTCCAGATTTAGACAATAGCCTACTCCATGAAGGGGTCATGACTATGCCATATATGTTTGTTTAATGAATAATGAAAATCCACAGCCTGCTTCCAGTCTCCGACTGGGTCAGGAATGGAATGAATGAAGCCCCCATATAGCGGCGAGGATATGAACTGTGCCGGCTGCCGAGGCCTGACGCACTCCTCTGGGGCAATGATTAAATGAATGACAGATGAAATGAAATGATAGAGGAGAGTGTTGCTGGAATGAAATTTTGACAGGGAAAGCCGGAGTACCCGGAGAAAAACCTGTCTGCCTCCGTTTTGTCCAGCACAGATCTCACATGGAGTTACCGGGATTTGAACCACAGAGCCAGCAGTGAGAGGCCGGCGTGCTGCCGCCTAAACCACGGAGGCTGTTTAATGAATAGTGTATCTGAAATAAGGGAAGAATACTGATTTACAGATTTGTGGAGTGAGTTTCTGATATTTAAAAGGTCGCTCGACGCCAGGCCTCTTTCAACAGACTCCAGTAATCATTAGCGTCTGGTTCTCACTCCCCGCGTGAGCATGACGTCACGTTCCCGCGCAGCTGCATGACGTCACGTCCGTCACCGTGTCCGTGTGCGTAATGCATAACGATGGACCCCAACCATAACGACGAAGTCGACAAGATCATTTGGAATGATTAAAAATGTGTATCCCATTTGGTGGATTACAAGGACGAGATGGCTGGACCAAGTGACAGAGGATATAGGACAAGAGGAGTCAACTGGGTTACATTCCTGAGAGAAGAGTGGTACATGGACGGACAGACAGCAGTGGAGAGTGCTCGTATACCACACCCAGGCAACTGAAGTGGATAACCGATGATGATGATGATGGTGATGAGACAAAAGGAAATTACAGAAAAATTTCAAGTAGGAGTAAGGATTTCCAGAGAAATAATTTCAACTCTGGAAGATTTGCTGATGAGTCTTATGCCCGTTGCTCACGGTAAAATGTTTCTTAAAATTTATTTTACAACTTATTTTATAAAATCCGTGGATGTATCAGGATCGCCATCTACCGATAAACTTCTGAACCAAGAATCAGCTGTTCAACACACATTGGTTTGTGAGTATGGCTCCAACAAACAAAGCAAAAATAGCAAAAATTGCTGCTTTAGCTACAATTATATGTCGTACAGTGGTAAAAAGGAAGAAAAGAAATGCTAGGAAGTCCTGGACTCGGGAATGGATAAAAAGAAGAGAAGAGTAGAGGAATGCTGTCCTTGGTCGAAAATGAGTTGAGGTTAGAAGATCAGAATTTAAATAGGAATTTTCTAAGAATGGAGGAAAGCAGTTTTAAATAACTCCTAGATCTTGTTGGTCCCAAAATTATTCGACAGGACACGAACATGAGGTGAACCATTTCTCCTGAAATGAGACTGCAAGTGAGTTCGAAGCCCGTTTATCTTCGCCTTCACATCAGCCTGGCTTGTGTTCGGTCGAATTTGTGAAACATATTCGGCGATTGAGATTTCTGCCTCCCTTCTTGCATTTCTATTGTGGTATATGGGTGTTTTAACCTCATACAAACACTGATATTTCTGGTACTCGTACAGTAAAACACTAACAGCTTCCTTAGTCCAGCCGGAGCCTGCCATTTTCGAAGTGTTGGTTTACAAGCAGCTTCACAATCTTCTCACCACGTGGCGCCAGCATCATCTTCATGTCAGCTTCCGTGATAGGTTCGTTTCATAAAATTAATATTACGGAGTAGAACATGTCCTATTTTATGGAAAGTTTTATCAAAGGTTTTATAAAACTGGAATTTGACCGTGAGTAACAGAAATTTTATAAAATTAAATTATTCTACAATAAATTTGAAGGAAAATTTTACCGTGAGCAACGGGCATTAGCCGATGGACTCTATCTTGAGGAAAGAATTGATGTACAACAATAAGGATGGAATACAGCCTAAAGGAATTAGATGACTTCTGCTACTTAGGAAGCAAAATAACCAATGATGGATGAAGCAAAGAGGGTATAAAAAGTAGGTTGGCTCGGTCAAGGAAATTATTTCTACAGGAAACATATTAAATAAATAGGGAAATAAATGTTTTAAACTTTTTATTTTTACATAGTCTACGCCTTCATTGAAGCAGTTTAATCAATCCATAGACAATTAAGTCGAATAACAGTATTTAGAGATACCTTTTCTGCTGTTTCTGCACCCTAAATTTCTTCATTCTGTCTGGCCTGGCTGCCCTTTCATCTGTTATCGTATAGTTTATCCATTCAAATGATGTTAATGTGAATTGTAAGTATTTATTCCTTAGAATACTTTTCTCTTCTCTACCTTTAGTTTCAAGCATCATTAAATTTAATTCTTCTAAATAAAGCCGGATCTCTTTGAACAATTGTTCTTCGTTTTAATCTTCCAGAAGTAACTAAAAAGCTGTTATATTAGTATGGTTTCTGGTAGTCGTGAGATATGGCAGATAAAGAGATTCTCCTTTTCCGCATTGTATCTATTATTGATTCACTCTCTCGATATACCACTTCATTCGGCAGTAACCTCCATTGGCCATTTACTTGGTGATTTTTGTTAATAATTGTTCTGATGATTCTTCTGTCTGCTTTCTGCAATTTGTCAGTTGTTGATTTGATGTTTAACTTGAGTGTTTCACTAGCATAAGTTGCCTCTGGTTTAATAACTGAATTGTTACATGCCGACTTGTTTTTTGTAAAAAAAAAAAAGCATTTTAATAAGTTTTAAAACTGGAAATTCTTGATATTGGCAAACAGCTGAAGTAGGATCTGAATTAGACCTGAAACATGTACTGTTAAAGGGTTAAAAATTTAATATGTATTGACAAAGGCACACACATGTGAGTATATTTGTGACGCACATGAATTATCGGTATTGCACTGTAAATAACACCAATAATTCTTTTGTTCTTTTTATTTTAGTAACATATATTTATAGCTTAATTTAACAAAAGTATGCTTTATCATAACCATCAGAAAACACACAGAATATATTTGACTTCTTTTTTAAATTTGTTAATAACTCAGTAGATAACTAAAGGTGCATCCAAATGGTGTGAACGATTTCCTATTATCTGTGTATTTGTATTGGAAATGAAAATCCACAACCTGCTTCCAGTCTCCGACCGGGTCAGGAATGGAATGAAGCCCCCATCTAGCGGCGAGGATATGAACTGTGCCGGCTGCCGAAGCCTGTCACACTCCACTGGGGCAATGATTAAATGAATGACAAATGAAATGATAGTGGAGAGTGTTGCTGGAATGAAATTTTGACAGGGAAAACCGGAGAAGAACCTGTCTGCCTCCGTTTTGTCCAGCACAGATCTCACATGGAGTGACCGGGATTTGAACCACGGACCCAGCGGTGAGAGGCCGGCTTGCTGCCGCCTAAGCCACGGAGGCTGTGACAATAAAGTTCGGTGGATAGTCCTGTACTATCACTCATATATGAACAATGCACGACAGTGACCCTACTGTCCTTCGAAATAGTCCCCTCCCGTAACTATGCAATGCTGAGATCGGCGATACGTGTCCTGGAAACTTTGCAAGAAGGCGTCCTTTGGGATGGCGTTCAAAAGGCTCGTCACGTCGCGTTCGGTGAATTAAGTCGGAACGGTCGACCTGGCAACATTGGCGACACACAACACAACGGGTAAGACCTGTTTGACACAGTGCGTGTTTAAAAGGATTAATTTATGCAACCTACCATGCACCCCTGTTTGGCGGATGGCAGTGAGAAGGATGAATTTATGCAACCTACCATGCACACCTGTTCCGCGGGTGGCAGTGAGAAGGGTGAATGTTCTGTGGAATAGAATGGCTCTCAAAACCATCGTCACGGGCGACAAGACCTGGTGTCTGAGGTACGACCCCGAAGTCAAGCTTCAAAGTATGGAGTGGCGGGGTCCAGGTTCAGGGTCTCCGAAAAGCCCTGAAGGGCCAGAGGATTTCGGACATCCAACATAATGTGACGACCCAACTGAAGGCTATCCCTAAAGAGTTTCCAGGACTTTTACAGACATTTTCAGAAGTGCATAACCATCCACGGGGATTACTTTGAAGGACACTAACTGTTGTTTCAGGTAAGCCAACAATCCGTTGCTAATATAGACCCATTCACCGAACTTTTTCAGTCAGAGGTTGTATTTCACAAGAATTACTCCCAAGAAAAGTCACACAGAATAGATTTCACTGTTTCTTTTGTTGTTTGCACCGCTGTAGATAACTAAATACATGCCAGAAAAGGTTGTCTCATATTTGGGTAAATATGCATTTATCATCTGAAGAAGTGAAAACGGAGGACATTTTAGGTCACAATCCCTCATTTAGGGATTTTTAGGTTCTGTGAAATTTATATACTTTGCACCATGACGTGAGAAACACACTCACACATTCTGAAATTGGTTCATTAAATGGCAAGGAAATGGATATGTTTAAATCTAGAAATCCAGGCCCGAGTTATGACTAAATAATGGCACGAGTGCCCTACTTGAAGATTGTGGAGTTTCTGGCTGTGTACCATGTTGCGACTTCTGGAAAATCTACATATTTCGCGTTTCACATCCTCCAGACCCCAGTCAGTTCAAAGGTTTATATATATGACGTTCTTGTGGCCACGATAACTACAGTCATTTTTCACCAATCACTTTCAAATTTATACATAAAATTATATAACCATTTAAAATCTCTGTCGAGTTTGTTAACACTCCAGTGGGCGCGCGGTTTGCCGTAATGCGAGTGGGCGCGTGGAGGACAGGTGTCCTCCACATTGTTTTGCCATTTTACCCTATGAAATGTATATTTAGCGATCATGATTTTTTTGTTTTGGGTTAGGTAGGAATATATTAAACACATTTTTCATTAAAGAAAGTGTATTCTACGAAATATTAAGTAGGAAATATACAATTATGGTAAATCAAACAAAAATGTGTATAAGTTTGGTGAGGTTATGTCATAAATGTTACAAAAACATGTATAAGTATACTGTATACGTTTTATGTTATAAATAAATAAATAAATAAATTATAAAATTAATGTATCATCATGTTTCTCCGCTAATCGCCGGTATCTGGATCGATTGCCATGTTTTCATGCATAGTCAATATTGCCAACACAGCCTTGTTCTTCTTCGGTACGTAAGATACCAATATACAGCTCTTTTGAAAGCCAAATAAATTGCTTTGGACTTCTCTTGACTTATCAGGTAGACAATTTGGGGGAACTGCTGTTTGTTCTTTCTCAGAGTAGCAATCATAGTTACTTTTTCTTCTTCCCGTAGCTTAATTGCCAAGGGCACAGATGCAAACCAATTGTCACAGGTAATATTCCTATTGTTTCCTGTAATAGGCTAAACCGAACTCCAAACTAATTCTGATGTGTTGTTGCTTCTTCTGAAAAGGCCGTTTGGTTGCTTCCCTGCATACACTTCAAAGTTTGTAGCATAGAATGTTGTTGTGGTAACCATATCAAAGATCTTTATCCCATACTTCGCAGGTTTATTAGGAGTATACACCCGGAAAGGACAGTTTTCTCTAAATGCAACTAGCTGTTCATCAATGATAAGATAGTCGGTTGGTTTGTATGCATTCTTGCAATTGAGCACGAACATCTCCAAGATTTCTCTAAAATCAGATTGTTTGTCGACAGATTTCTTTTGATCTCTGTAGTGTACGTTATCAAATCTCAGACAACGTAAAGGAAATCGAAACCCCTTTCCGCTCATGGTTACATAAACAGCCTCTACTCCCGTGCCGTGTGAATTATCCCACAATCCAAATACATTTCTTCTTCTAGCCTTCAAAGCCCGAGCAAGATATAATATACCAATCAAGGCACGAGTTTTTCGGGAATCAGTGGGCCTGGCATTCCTTTCTCTGACAAACTGACCGCGGATTTTAGTTATGTAAATGTTAGTACTATCAACTATTGTTTTTCACTACTTCATTATTAATAATAAACTCTAAAGCAGCTTCTGGAGAGATAGCATTTTTCGCAGACCCTTGAGGTCCTGGACGATGGAGAACTGGTATAATGTTATGTCTGGGTGTACGAGAAGTCTGGGCAACTTGAGGTTCTAAGTACCGCTTTGATGTGCGATCTTTTCCCAAATAAAACTCTGGGTTGACTTCCATTTCCTTAGAGTCGTCAGGAACAACAGCATTCTGCATTGCTTTCATTTTCTCTACTCTCTGTGTGGTATTCCAAGTGGTATTTTTCTCGTTCAACTTCATCCTCTATACCTAGAACACTCTCGATATCCTCAGTCTCATCTAGCCAATGGCGTACATGTTCACGGTCACTTTCCCTGGGCATTATTGTCTTCAACCATAAACTATTTCAATTAAACCGTTCTGACGTTCAAAACTATGAAATAACAGAAAAAATACCACAGCAATATCCGAGAAAACTGTAACGCCAGTAGGCGCGCGGAGGACAAATGTCTTCCACTACTGCACAGCTCAAATAAACACGAGGTGATGGCGATAACTAACGAGCATAAAAGCTGACAATGCACCGACGGGTAGAGGGTGAGTGGGGAGAAAGGTATATAGCCACTCAAGGTCACGAGTGTTGCCAATCCTAGTAGTCACGCAAAACAAAATCACTGGAGGACACCTGTACTCCGCGCGCCCACTGGAGTGTTAATAGGCAATTCAGACCAAGGGGGCTGAAAAAGGGAGCTCTTTTTCGGAAAAGTGAAACTTTCTTAGTATGTGAAAAATCGAATCCATTCAAAGTTTGTACTCTTCTTCAGATAAGTCCCAAAAACTTATCTTGGTCAAGGTTTTTGATAGCACCAACCATTGACCAAAAGGATGGGAAGAATGGGAGTTTTGAGAAAAATAAAATCATACCACCTTCAATAGGCACCAATATCAAAATCATAATCATTTAAAATGGTTGATAGCCCTCTAAAAATTACCTTCAACTTTTCTCTTAAAGAATTGTTGATATGGCCCACGCTTACGCCAAGGAATAGGCAAAACGTTTTCGGATTTGGAAGATTGGGCTTCTCGTTTGCTAAACATGTGGAACTTTTGTAGCTATACAAATGTTGTCAAATTTAGTGAATTCAAAACATTTTTCTTTGCACAAAAAAATCTACCTCTTGTCTTACGGCATGCGGAGAAGGATTTTGTGTATTATTATCCTCCTGTCCCCATCCAATAATTGATTGTTTGCCGTACTTCCCTATTTCGATTTATTAAATTCTAATAAATACAAGTGGAACTTGGATAATTCGAACCTCAAGTGACCAGTAAAAGAATTCGAATTATCCAAAAATTTGAATTAAGAATTTCTGTGAAAAGGGTAGAGAAAATATATTGTATTATGTTTACGTAATGATTAGGGCTCGGATTTTTAGGTAAATAAATATTTTTTTATGTAAATACGTATTTTGAGCATTTTTTCTATAAATACATAAATTCATGCTTTTCACTTATTAGTACATAAAAAGAGATAAAAATCACATTTTTAAAAATCAGTATGCTGGATCTTTCAGTTTATTGCATGTTCTGTGTTACTTCAACGGGGAAGAGCCTGTGAACTATCTAATCTTCATGCGGAGCGTATGTCAGCTTGCAACTGTGTTATTCTTAACTTGTCGCCCTGTGCCACTCACTGTGGAAGCCGGGGATTTCCTTGTCCATAGCCATATTGCACCACGTGCTAGAGCTACCTGGAACCAGTGTCACTCAGATGCAGTTCATTTCTCGCACTGTGAAGTGTAAGGCAGTTCTACGATGCCTAAAGTTAAAACAACTATAAGTTATCGTCTCTTGCAATATTTAAAGATAATTTTACTTCTGATGGGGGCGATCTGTTCTGCCAACCATGTGGGAAAGCAATCAAGGCTGAACAGCGATCTCAATTTACACAACACCTCGAGGGCAAGAAACATCTTGTCACAGTTTCCCGCCTTCAGAAGAAGTGTTTCGCGATAATCGTCGGTCATTTGTGATGGACAACCTCCTGAAGATGTATCACGTTGTGTATTGTAATGCTTCAGCAGTCAGTGAGACATAACATAGGCCTAAATTATATTCGTGAGTACTCCATATTGTTTATATTCACGTTAATAAACTAAATTATAATTAAATATTTTTACTTTTTCTTTGTTGTCACATATTTCAGGTATTTTTAATACATAGAAAATAAATATTTTCCCGATTTTTAGCACCTAAAAATCCGAGCCCTAGTAATGATTTACGTTCAACAATGCAGATTAACAGAAAACTGTACTGTACAAAGACTGTATCGTGATTAACCTCAAATGTTTCAAATGATAAAATAAAACCAAAATGTACTATTCACCTATTTAACAACTGTAGTAATCCAGCAATCTAGTTAAGTCTTAGAGAATTCTACAGTTTTTCAAAAAAGTTTGAGGTTTTTACCTGTTTCCTACAATTAAGTATCTCGGCCATCACAAAAGATTTAAAGAACGGAAAACAGAATCACTTGCGTCATACTAATTTCAAAACGCCTAAGTTCTGTGATGTGGTTTATCTTTTTTCGGGAATTCCTGACCCAACTGTTTGGCTTCCGATCGGCTTTTTACACGTAAAAATTTCGAATTATCCAAATTATAATTCGAATTAACCAAGCTTTTTTAGCATTGATTGTATATAAAATGCTAGGGACCAAGAGGAAAATTCGAATTAAAGAAGATTTCAAATTATAGAAGTTCGAATTAGCCACGTTTCACTGTAACACAGTGCTACATTCACATCAGAAACACAGGTTATCAGTCAGAAGCATCACAAATCCCTACCTCTTGATATTGTACTGAAATTGAATGTTATATATATTTTAATGCTAATGTGGTGTTGAATGGTTCCAGCGTCGTGCAGTGCAGACATGTCGATCAAGCTATGGGACTTCCAAAACTTCGAGTGTATTAAAACGATGCACGGTCACGATCACAACGTGTCGAGTGTAACTTTCATGCCTGGTGGAGATTTTGTGATCTCGTCATCAAGGGACAAGACTATTAAGATGTGGGAGGTTTCCACAGGGTAAGTAAAACATGAATATGGGCTAATGCTCTTGTCATGCAAGGTACAAGAATTATACTGGAACTTATGATGATGGTCATCATCATCATCTGGGTATCCTTCCAGCAGGCCGGGTAGGATTTTTATGGACAATATGCCTCCATCGGTTCCTGTCATTATAGAGTTCCTCTCCTTCCACATCCTGCAGTGTTGTTCTTTTCTCAATAAGGTCTGCATTTACAGCCTTCTCCCTCTTGGTTATCCAACAGGTCTCCTTCCAGGTATTACCATTTCAAAGTACTGTCTGGGGATTCTATCTCCTCCATCCTCTGCACATGCCCAAACGATTTCAACAGTGCAATGCGTTGTCTTTCTTCCATTGTACAGGCCACTTGCATGTCATTCCTAATGCACCCATTTTTAATTCTGTCTCTTCTTGTTTTTTTGCATAGCCGATCGTAAAAATTTAATTTTGCTTGCAGTTTGTTGTCCGTTTTCAATAACACACAGGTCTCCAACCCTTGTCATTGGTAGGGGTAAGTTGATATGTTGGGAAATTGGAGGAAATGCAGTAAACTCTCGATTATCCATATTAAGTGTTGGTTTAACCGATTCATTTTGGTTTCGTATTGACTATTGAACTGAGAAGCTGCTTTGCCCAAACTTTGACTAGGTGGAACTTTTTGGGGCAAAGAAACTTATGAACTCGATATGACATACACACACACACACACAACCTTACCTGCAATGACTCTTTTATTTACTAAGCATGAACTTATAAAATACATGGCCCATTGCATTACAAATTTATTTCAGTTTGCTTTAAGGAAATAATCATCATCTTTCTTACTTTCTTCTTGTTCTAATGAATCATTTATAATCTAAATTCTCAAGTGTGTATTTACTCAGAACACTTATTCCTTTTTGAACTACAGATTTTTTGTTTTCCATATATTTTTGTTTATTATTATAATTATTAGTTTTTTAATTTATTATTAATATTGTTATTACTACTATGCTTTTTTCATATTTGTGTGTCCACCTATAAATTTTAAATAAATCTAAATGTGTAATTTTATTTGTGTTAAGAGGGGCAGATGCCCTCGCTTTTCTGCCCCTTAAAACAATAACTAATGTATCATTTACTTTCTTTCTTAAAACAGTTGTAATTTTCAGGAGCATCAAAAGACCATTGTAGTCAAATGAGTTTCTCATGTGCTCTAATTTTAAATCTAAATACCGTATTTACTCGAATACGACCCGCCCTCGAATAAGACCCGCACCCTGATTTTGAAGAACAAAATTAAAAAAAAAAAAAAAAATACTCAAAATTATGTACAATCGTAACTAAATAAACAGAATAGCATTTATCCAAAATAGTTTCCAACAGTTTTGAAATCGTCCTAAAATAACACACATCAAACGATTAAAAATACAAATAAAAGTACACAAACACTTCATTCATCGTCATCAGAAGTACCAACTTCGGAACTTTTATCACCATCCCACTAAATGTCGTCATCACTGACATCCATAGCATTCGAAATACTACATTTCTTGAAGCTCTTCCGTATGAGATCTCCCGAGATACGATTCCATGCCGTCAAAATGCACGAAAATAGCAGCTGAACTTCCGGGCGCTGAATACGACCAGTTGGAGTCAGTGTGTGCTTATCGGCCGCCATCTGCTCCGTATACAGCTGTTTCAAGGCTGCTTTGAACGGGCGGTTCACGCAGACATCCAGTGGTTGTAGCATAGACGTCATCCCGCTCAATCACGAATACATGACTCGTCAATATCATACAGTGCACTCTCGTTAATTCGCGGTAATTAATGCACGAACATCCGCGAATTATCCGCAGTTATTTTTGTTAAGCCTAGGAAAAACAAAACTATTGGTTAAAATATTGAAATAGGCTTGAACACGCGAAATAATAATTTTAACTCCTGATTGTAGTGTCTTATACGACATGCTAGGCTACTGGTAGGCCTATGTGGATTATGCCCACATTAATATATTTAAAAAAAGCAGTCATTACTTTTTGTTTCTTAGATCATTTATTCTATTTTTCGATTGCACATTTCCAAAGAAAATATTATATGAAAACGAAAATTCATCTCGTTTTTCTATATAAAAGATAAGTGTGACTAGAGACACTAGCTTGACTGTGGGAAAATTTCGGGATTTCCGTTGCATCACTCCCGCACTCGAAATCTACTGGATTTTTGTTTTCCTCACCAACAGTCAAATGCCATGCTATTTCTTCTTTGCTTTTCTGTAGTAAATCATAATCGTCTTTATCGACGTCTAACTTGCCCGTTCGAAATATCGTCGTTACAAAAGTCGGCAAGTGCTTGCTTTTGTACGAGCGGAGTAGCGGTACTTTCCTCCCGACTAGTTGACTGCATGAAGAGCATCGAACAAACACGCTCTCGATGTCGTGCGCGTTTGCGCCATTACGCAATAATCGCTGTTTACAATACGCTGTCCGCACATCCACCCTTCACAACTCACAGATCAGCGACCTTGGAGCGTGGCTGTTGGGAAAGGGAGGGTAGGTTCCGAGTGAAAGTGCATTCCTCTTGTATTGTTTGGGCTTCAAAGACAAAGGAAATCTGTGCTATACCACTCGCGGCAACATGCGCGTAAGTTTCGAAGATTGCGCAATTAGGCCTACTGTTGCATTGCAGAGAAATGCAGTTCAGTCTTCCCTAGTCTCAATGATTTCGTCTTTACGCATTGCGTCGCATCAAAATTCTTTTAAACGACAGAGATTGCTTAACTTAGCGTGATGATTAGTTGCTGTGAGAATTCCCAATTTAAAAAATACTCATGGAGACCCGCGAATTAACCGCAAAACGAATTATCCACACGCGAATTATCGGGAGTGCACTGTATTTCCTGCCGGGCACGATTTCCAATAACTTCAGCTTCCCTCACAACTTTCAGCTTCTCACTCACATTAAACGACCGCAAACTCTTCGTACAACTCATGTTTACACTCGGAACACGTGCGCGAGGAAGTATGACGCCGCCTGCTTACGGTAAAACAAAGTGATAGCCGGAAGAAGGCTAGCACCATCTAGCGGATACTCGCAACACCCGATATCGCGCGTGGCGGGCAATTTAAATCTTTAAAATCAGGATGACTCAAATAAGACCCGCACCCCAAATTTTCACGTCCGATTTTGTTTAAAAATGTGCGGGTGGTATTCGAGTATATACGGTATTTTGATGCCCCAGCGTGAGTAATTGACGATTCCTCGATGGTGTCTCCTTTACTCAAAAGCTCTTCCTCGGTCGTGCCTGCGCTTGCCCTGTATAGTATGTCCACATGCTCACTGTACACAAATGGTTTTTAACCTTCATCCGGGCGTGTCCCCTTACATGGCGTAGGTGTGCGCGTGGCGGTAATTTACCGCCCTCACCTTTTTCAGTCCTTTTGATCAAACTGATCGGCGAAAGTGGTGGAATTTGGGTCAATAAAATCATAAACAGCAATCACACATGTTGAACAAAGAAATGAGAATGTATTAAAACTTGATCAGATCAAAGACCTTTAGTTTAAAAAAAACAGTCTGAAAATAGAGGCCGAACTCACAGTGACATTGAAGTTATTGCAAAGATCACATTGGAAAAAAATTACATTTGACTAGCAATCAGTTTTAGTAATCATTCAAAAACTTGGTTAAGTAACATAGGTGAATCAATCTCCTCCTCAATCAGTCCTCGTCATCTGTGTCCATTCAGTCGTCATAGTGACAATTGTCGCAACTGGTGCCGAACATTGTAACTAGAGAATACTACCTCCTCCCACCGTCGCCCAGACGCTCAGTCGAGAGTTTCTTCGCGCCATTATGTGAGCAGGGCGGTAAATTACCGTCAACGCACCCGGGTTAATCTGTGATGCTGATTCACTCTTCTGTAACTTATCTTGCCTTTTCTGCTTTCTCCAATAACATGAGGCATTTTTTTAAATTGATTTATCAATCACAATTCTGAGCTGCTACACTGGGCAAAGTGTAATATATTCATATCATTTTAATTACACAAAATTCTGTGCATTCAACAAAACTGTGGAAAGTTCCATGCATATGGCTGACGGTAGAGATTGCTGCATCATTTGACACGATGTATAAAGCTTGTAAGGAAAGAAGATATTGTTGGTGATTATGCTTTTCTGCCCTGTCTTGCCACTTATAACTTTGTCATAATCACGGTGTAGTACTAAAAGCTTCTGCGACAATGACTAACGAGACAATTGGCAGACTGCCTGGGCCGTGGCTGATATAGTCAACAATGCATACCTGTCGATGTCATTTAACTGTAAGCTTTCGACAGGCAGGAATTTAAATAAATTTAGCCCAGAACAGGTGGTTTGTTAGTGGCTCACTTGGCCCAGGAGAGGTGCCTGTTTAATCCATGTGTGGTCGCGCAGTCTCTTCAGTCACGCACAGTGTAGGATTGGGTATTATTAAAAGCAAGTTAGTTACTGAAAATTCCTTTTTTAAAATTCAAGGTCCAATACGTAAGAACAACAAATGAGTTTTGAAAGAATATTAATTGAAAGAAGGGGGGGACCTCGTATATTATTTTAAAAATACAATGAAATTATCTGACAATCATCATCATCATCTTGTACAGTTTCCAGCCCCAGGCTGGGTCTGTGTGGAACATAAGCCTCGCCACTTAGTCCTTTCTTCCCACCACCTCTCCGCTGTCACTCTGACAATGTGTTGAAAATAAGTACGGTATGTGACAAGTATTTTCAGCTGCTCACATTTAAGCATATTATAAGTGGGCTGGCCATTCACTACATGGAAATGTCAAGATATAATAATTAAATAATGCAATTATTTTAGCACTGTACAGCATATTTGATAAAATCTTCCTATTAATTGCTTTTATTCAAGCTTAAACACATGTTGAACCATTTTCATAAATACTTTTGTAAAGACGCCCATTTATATTAGACTTGTATATTCAAAATAGGATTCTTTGAGTTAAATTTTATTTATTATATATATATATTTTTTTTTTTTGTAAAAAATGCCCTATGTAGGCATAAGTATGTTATAGTAATTGCGACCCCAATAAAGGGTCTTTATCTCTTCTCTATGTATAGTATACCCTCTACAGTACTTTAATTTGATTCTTGCAGAATACAATTCTGTATTTATTTATTTATTGATTTTATTTATTTGTTTTACGCCCACATTGGAGCCCTTAAATCAAACCAAATACATTTAAGTAATCTAAGAATTATTAGGGAATTTAGCTGTCTTAATCTTCCTCCTCTCCCAAAACCCCTTCGTTCTGGCTGACCTTCTTCATCAGATATGACATGTTTTATTTAACTTTGAAGGAATAATAAAAGTTCCGCCTTTCAATACTGTTTATTACTAATTACTTACAGGGACATGTTTCGAGGGCTAACACTCCTCCTGTCAGCCTGTCCAACAAAACTTCAAAGGAAAACTTTCCTTGTACAAGCATATACAAATCACATGAAGAATCCTTTCTTTTTTTCTTCTCTATTTGCAATTTGTTTAATTGTAATATTCAACTCATCTAAATCCTTTTGAACTTCTTTGAAGCAATTATTTTTTGTTTTAAATTTCCAAAGGCAGTTAAATAGTTGTTTTAGTAGTATGTTGTCATGTAATCTTGATATATGGCAGGAAAAGGCAATTCTCCTTTTTCTCATCATGTCTATTATTGAATCACTTTCCCGGTAGACAACTGCATTAGGAAACCATCTCCATTGTCCATCTACCGGGTGATTTTTTTAAAGTTCTGATTGTTCTGATTATCCTTCTGTTAACTTTCTGCAGTTGATCTGTCGTTGATTTGATGTTTAATTCAAATAGTGTTTCACAAGAGTAATTTGCTTCAGGTTTAACGACTGAACAATAATGTTGAAATTCAGCATTTATCGAAAGAAATATCTTCTTGTATATTGGCCAAGTAATATGTTGTGCTATTTTAAATTTAAATATTCTGTATATTATAATTGAGAACTCACTGAATTGGCTTTTCTACACCTTGCTTCTAACTCTTTCACTATTACTACCATCCCTGGGGAATACATGGCACAAGTTATAAAAAATGTCCATCTGTTCCAGTTTAGTTCCTCCTTCCTGTCATGTTTTTGTGTTTACCCCTATCGACATCTTCATTTTTAAATGCTGGCTTTCACATATCATATAAGTATTACTATTAATTAGAAATGCGCATGATACAAGAAAATGGAAGAAACTACAGAGAAATACATGAGCGGGGGAGGCAAGCAGAATTATTCAGGAAAAGTGTTAGGAGCCTGGTATGGAGTAAGGATGTCCCTCAAAACAGCAAAAGGGTTATATATAGGATGTACTTCGTTCCAATCCTGACGTATGCCACTGAGACCTGGGTTATGAAAGGAAGGGAGCGAAGCAGAATACAGGCTAGCGAGATGAAATTCTTGAGAAGCAATATTGGAGTGACAAAGGTGGACAGGTTAAGAAATGAGAAGATCAGAGAATTAGTCAAGGAGGGAGCATTACAGGATAGAATAAAGGAATCAAGGCTTAAATGGTATGGGCATGTTAAGCGAATGGATGGGAGGAGAATACCCAGGAAGGTGCATGAGATGAAAATAGAGGGAAAAAGACCAAGAGATAAGTGGCTGAAGGGTGTGGAGGACTGCATGTGAAAGAAAGGAGAAGACTGGACCAAGGTGGTGATGGAGAGATGGTGGGAAGACAAAAGACGATGGAGAGGCTTATGTTCAAACAGACCCGGCCAGTGGCTGGAAACTGTTCAAGATGATGAGTTAGAAACGCAAATAGTTTAAGAGATGCATTGGATGTGTGTTCTTATGCAACCTTTTTCAACGGGACAATATCCTCAATTGTTGAAGTCTGTTATTTTAATTATTTCCTTCCTGTTAGATATTCAAACCTTTGAATCAGTAAGACATCTGTGAATGTTTAGAGATATTTATGGAATATTTAAAGTTATTTGTTTGTCCCAGGTACTGTGTAAAGACATTCACCGGGCACCGGGAGTGGGTGCGCATGGTGAGGGTGTACCACGATGGGTCGTTGATAGCATCGTGCTCCAACGACCAGACAGTGAGGGTATGGATGACGGCCAGCAAGGAGTGCAAGGTGGAGCTTCGGGATCATGACCACGTGGTGGAGTGCGTGGGCTGGGCGCCCGAAAGCGCCAGCTCGGCCATCAACGAGGCAGCTGGGGCCGACAACAAGAAGGGAGCTCACGCCGGCCCCTTCCTCGCCTCAGGCTCCCGAGACAAGGCTATTAAGGTGAGTTAGAGGACCTGAGAAATATTATGATGAAAGTCCTAATAGCAGATCTACCATTTTATAAGACAATGAATGAGAAAGTCATCCAAGATGTGGATCGTATTTTTCTGCTGGGATACAGTATCGTGTGTTGATACAATTTTCATTTTTTCTGGATCCGTTTTGACTTACAATTGACATTAAAAAATAAGTAATGGTTTTATATATAGTATCAGAGTAATATTGGCTTGAGTAGTCCCGAATTTCATCTAAGGTTAACACTTGGCCAGGCAGCTTCCTTGTTTCCAGAACACTGTCAGAGAGGTTAAAACCATAGACATTCCCTTAGTAACGTATGGTTGACAAAGCTTGACCATTAATAAAAAGCAAGATAGGAAACATATTGATTCATTTGAGCTATGGTGCTAGTGAAGAATTTTCCATGGACAGTCAAGAAGAAGAGTAATTCAGAAAATCAATCCAGATCTTTCTCTTCAGGCATTCATTGTCAGATTACCTTTGTCATGCTGGTCATACATATCATGAGACGATCTGGGGGAAATATATTTATGCATGGAAAGGTGTACGGGACTCGGAGACGCAGCTGCTGTGCCGAGGTGGATCGACTCCATCGAAGATACAATGACTATGTCACTGGAAGATGTGGGAGGCGCCGTGGAGAATAGAAACATCTGAGGGCACTCCATCCATGCAATTGCCAAGAGTCATTGTCGACATGATGATACATGACGATGATGTGTCTAAAAAAAATTATATTTTTCTGGGGAAAATTGTTTTGGAGGGTCGCTGAATGACGGTGGAACACATCGCCTCCAAAGTTGGCATTTCCTTGGGATCTGTGCACACAATCCTGCATGAGGACCTGAATATGCGAAACGTGTCTTCCAGGTGGGTGCCGCAAATGCTGACTGACCACGAGGCTTATTTCGTGACAACTACTTTGAAATGGTCACTCATGCTCCCTACACACTTGACCTGGCTCTAGCAACTTTTGGCTTTTTCCAACGATGAAAGACACTCTTCGTGGTTGCACATTAACTAGCCATGCTGTAATTGCATCGGCAATTTTCCAGTGGTCAAAGCAGACTCCTAAAGAAGCGTTCGTAGTAGCCATGGAATCATGGCATCGTCGTTGTGTAAAATGTCTACAGCTGCAGGGAGATTACTCCGAGAAGTGGCAGACGTTTCACAGTTTGCGTGTGATTAGTTTGTGAGGAAAGAAATAGGTGTTATAATTTGAATGCACCTCATATATCAAGTTTACAGTATACGAGATCATTTCTCTGGTGACCTGCCTCAACCAACTACTCTCACATTCCAGAAAAAGATTTGTCTCCATTTTCTTGCCGAAAGTTGCCATTCAGTTTCTTTAATAATAATAATAATAATAATAATCAATTTTGGAGAGTGAGAGTTATCTCACAGCTTTCAAGTTTCTTGGTGGGGCTGTTACCTTAAGGACTGAAAACTAGCCCCCTCAGTAATCCAATTACAGCTCCGCCTGGAAATAACCTTCTGATGACGCTGCTGCCTACCATCATGGTGTGGCCTGTCATTTAGCCTGGCCTCTGACCCTCGACTTGACCAGCATGGCTAACTTTGCCAGGAGCCGAAGCTCCCGCCGGCATTGCTCTGGGGATAACTGAGACATGAGCCTCCCTCACCTGGGATAATGGTAGTTATAATAAAAAAAATAGCCAAAAATTCGAAATGTTGTGACAAAAGGCTTACTTTATTTATAGATTGTGGGTTTTGAAGCCATTTTCAGTGTTGCCTTAGTAAACAAAAGTTTAGTGATTTTCAGTCGGTTAACACGAATGAACCCAAAAGAGCTGGGTTATGCCTAGAGCCCTGCGCGGATAGACAAAGCGTTATCCGCCCCGCATCCGCACGGCTGTCACCCGCATCCGCACGACTTATCCGCTTCCGCCCCGCATCCGCACGACTTTTATCCGCATCTACGCGCCTTTTATCCACACGTTTGTTATCCGAATCTGCTGGCATTGCAATAATATTTTCTATGTCTTGCTTTATACTTCTTTTAGACATTTGAGATGAAAGTCGTTCCCCTAGGCTATGTATGTCACGCACGGGCTATGTTTAAAATGAATGGTATACAGCCAGAATTGCAACCCTTTTCAGTTCGGAGTGTTGATTGTGCCTAATGACACAATTTGTCATGAAGAAACATAAAAAAAAAATGATAATGTAATGTCATAAACATCCGGGCCCTAATAAGGGAGAGTGGGGGAATTGTGTGCACCTAAGCAAGAATCTGTCTTGTGATTATGAAATAATAGATAACACAACTGCAGTAATGAATAAGGGAGCCTTAGTAACTATATATTCGATGTGCAGAAACAAATTTAATTCAAAAATAAATTTGGTGGACTATAATTCGAAATCTCGCAAATATGCATTTGCGCACGATTACCCACCCTGCAGGGTAATCATGCGCATGGGTAGGGAAATTATGCGAATGGGATGAGGGTTGGAAAGCCATACTAATACAATCTGAATTGGCAGAAACTTGCACTGAGCATTAATATTAGAATATTCCAATGCATTTTACAATAGCATAACAATACAATGATACTAAAATTCTGCAGTTTTGGATATTAGAATAAAATATCTTCGTTTCGTGAGCATTAAAGGAGGCATTCCTATTTGGGCTTGTTCCTTCAGGTTGTCTCAACGTTATTGCAGGATATCTCTTCAAGAACTCATAAACCAATCTTTGCCTGCTAGACTTTTAACTTTATGGAAATTATGGGGAAACTTATTCTCCTCTGCAAAGTTGAACTCTAACCGTCTGACAAGTTTGGTGGGCGTTAAGCTGTATAATAATTTTGCCAATGTTAAAAGGTATTCGGATAATTGAGGGGTGTAGATGCAAAACCGGCTATCTCCACTTTTTGGTGAAAATGAGTTATGATTGGAGTACCATTCTCTGAGGTGTTTGTCATCTGTTTATAAACTTGTTTGGCAGAAAATCCGGCTATATCCCCCTCAAAAAGAGGGTGAAAAATAGGGGTTAGTTGCAAACCCGGCAATCTCCTTACAGCGTTTAGGTGCAGAACCGGCTATCTCCATAGCAGATAATAACAAAAAGAGAAACTGTCACAAATCCTACCGAGTACAAAAACATTTTTGAAATATTTGGGACCGTTATTGAAATTGGAAATGACTGTCTAGTCTCTGACTGGATGACAGAAGCAAATAAGGTGTTCAAAATCACTGGCTCGTGGCACCTCAAATGTAGTTAGTAAGTGTTTCATTCTAACAAGGTCCAAAACAAATCCCATGAATAACGTGTTGGTGCGTGGAGAGCCTTATTACAGGACTGATGTATGTGTGTCAAAAAAGTGTTTGTAAATCAGGCAAGAATGTGGGAATGCTTAATCCAGCCGTAATCAGGAAGGATGTTGAAGTAAACCCTTTGAAATTACGGGACATTACTAAACACTACGGTGACCAATGGAAAACCCTCAAAGATCTACGACTTTACACCGACTTGATGGAGATCAAGCAAAAGAAGCAAACAATGATGGAGCCGAGAGACTTATTGAAGAAGATGGCTTGGAGGAAACTGAGGATCTCATTGTTTAAACACCTTTGTTGAGGAAAATTGTACTATATCATAATTCCATAGAATACACTGAAAATACTTTTCTCTCCAGTGTTAATCTTCTTGTTTCACTTTTCTCTATCCCGATTCCAGGTATCCCAGCAAACAATCGTGCTATACTTGTATTTTAAATGATTGAGATGCAAAACCGGCAATCTCCAATTTTTATTGCCCCCTATTAATATGTTTTCATATATTCTAGTTTGTTCATGCATTTAATGTCATTTATAAATCGAACAATACATTATAGAACAATAACCATAATATTATATCACTTAGTTACTGAGGTATGAGAAATTCGTCTCTCCTGTAAAATTAGACTCAGTGGAGATTACCGGTTTTGCATCTAGACCCCTCAATTATGACTACATTTTGTTGGTAAAAACAGCTTTACGGACTAGACGAGGTGGAGCAAGACAATTTTGCAGCAACTGCTTTCTTAGGATTGACTGGGGAATGTTGAAACTTCTCCCCACTCCCCTTATTTTCCTCCCATCATCCCTAATTGCAAGTAGAGCTTTCTGCACATTTTCTGCTGGGTAGGAGTTTTTCTCCGTTTTCCGCGTGTAATTTCTTGGCATCTGGAGAACAGACACGAAATATTTTGCCATTAATGTCGCGTTGTATTTACTTGTATCATGTTCTGCGCACCATTACCCCACTCTGCTTTTAAATCGTAACTCACTGAATCCCGGTAAACTAATCTATTAACGTATATTGAGAAAAAAACAAACATGCAAAACCACTGTAAACACTGGCATTTAAAACTACATTTAATTTTAAATAATTGTATCACAACTGTAGGCTTACCTTCTTATTTGCTGTCTAAAGAAAATAACATGCAACGTGTTAAGTTTCTTCATCTTAACATCACGGGTTATCACATAGCAACTGGCATCATGCTGACTGTCCCTATCTGATAGGTACGATGACAGCTTGAGGGTAGCAGTGAACTGATTGTGAGTTGCTAGTTGTACCACCAACTCGAAAAACATAAGTGCGCACGATTACCTGCTGGGCACAATTATCCAACTTTCCCCATGATATTCAAAAAGTTCGGATTATATTCTAAAAACTATCCGCAAATTTACTCCAAACATTATCCGCTATCCGCAAAGCCATGCAAACTATATCCGCATGGCGAAAAATGTTGCGGATATCCACATCCGCGCAGGGCTTTAGTTATGCCCTAATCCTGAAATAAATTTATTGTATTTATTAATCTCATGTAATTTATTTCAGGATTAGGGCATAACACAGCTCTTTTGGGTATATTCTTGTTGACCGACTGAAAAGCACTAAACTTTTGTTTATTTATAGAGTGTTATATAGATGTTAAAAACAAGAATATGATCTTTTGTGCAGGTGTGGGACGTGGGCACTGGCATGTGCCTCTTCACTCTGGTGGGCCATGACAACTGGGTGCGCGGCGTGGTGTTCCACCCTGGTGGGAAGTACCTGGTGAGTGCCAGTGACGACAAGACACTCAGAGTCTGGGACATACGCAACAAGCGATGTCAGAAGATCGTCGAAGCTCATCAGCATTTTTGTACTTCAGTCGGTGAGTATATTACTACGTAACGGACACGATAAAGTTTGATGCTCCATGCTGTCTTTTGGCCAGTGAAGTCAACCAATTAAACCCCCCCATTTGTGTGAGAAGTGTTTTAATGAGACGTGGCCTAAGGAGGTCAAATCTGTGAATTTGTTTACTGTTTTGCCTGATTAGTGATTATGCACATATTTCTGAATAAATTCAGAAGTTGTTTTTTTTTCTTCCAGTGTGCGCGTGAGAGGTCACCTCTAACTGTGGAGGGAAAAAGAATTTTCATTTGTGTAACACAGAATTTTGATTTGTAAACTCTTAAATTGAAGCTACCGTTAAAATTATTTCAACAGTTTTAGGCACACGTTTCTTGAAAAGTAAGAGCTATAAGAATGAAACTTAAACAACTTTCTCTTCATACACAAATTATGAAAACAGGGGACCTGTGCGAGAAATTTCGCATTTTCATTGACCACCCACCTGGCTTTAATGTTATGCGTGCTTCTATGAATATGTTTATTTGCTCAATTTACACACGTCTTAAACAAATTGTCTATATTTATGAAATCAGAGTGCAATTCGTCCCTGTAGCGGGTAATTCTGTTTGAATATTCTTTTCAATGCACAATGGGTTGTGTGCGCCCCATGTGTACAGACTACCCGACCAGCTCTAGTGTTATGTGGGATGGACACGACACAGTTCTACCAGGGGCTGTCGTCTTTTTTATTTGTTTAAACTCACTTTTTAAACAAATAAATATATTTCTGTTGACTTTTCAAGAAATGCAAGATTTTTCCTGTACTATTGAGACTATTTTGAAGACTTTGGTACAAAACGCACCTTCTAACTCCTTCTGGTTCAGGAGCTTGAGTTTTTTGTTGGATGAACTTGGAGTATTATTATATAGATGTGCACAATTATGGCAATCTGTTGTGTAGAAGTGAAAGTACTTGACTTCTATCGTTAAAAATAATGAATCACATATTATTTAATTTATATCTCATACCATATGAGTGCTAATGTATTAAATCGTCATGGTATTGTCCAACTTATAAAACCCTACATCCATGATTCCAGTGGTTCTTTTGTCAAAAAAGCGTACCTAAATATGTTACATTTGAGCATTGGATAAATAGGACATTCGTAACCTACAAGGTCCCCTCAAGTGTATAAATAATTTGTGTGTTTATTGCAGGCACTAGGAAATTAATGTTACTCCCCGCTCAGTCTAACTGGGTACACTCGTGTTGGCGACTGAATACCTGATTTGTTTTACGGGCATGCGTTATAGTGTTGATGGACGTTGTTGTGAGAAGCTTCTTGATAGGCATTGAAAATGTGTTGGACGGACGTCAGGATGATGACCAGATTTATGCTTGTAGCTTGAAGATTGGCAGCAGAGAAGGCTGTGTCTATTATCTTGTTTCAATAATGCAAATTTAATGGTTTGTTTTTTTTGTGGGAGGGGGGGGGGAATGTGGTCTTATGCACATAAATACTTACATTCTAACCACTAAAAAAAAATCAGAAAAGTTTGCTTTTAAAATTATAGAAATTTCCTTAAAATGTATATGAATAAGGTGACATATAAAGGAGGAAGTGGATGGAGAAATGGACAAGGATGATGGAAGAGGACAGTAAAGGTAATAGAAAACTGTTGTATGCGATGGTGAAGAATAAAAGGAAAAACGAGAAGATTACCACAGAGAGAATGGGAGACAAAAATGGCAATATTATTGAGAGAAAAGAAGAGATTAAATCACTTTGAAAAGGATACTTGGAGGACCTCTTTAATGTGACAGCACCAAGTAAGGAGGAAGGGTTGATGTCAGTAACCAAGTGCAAGTGGAAGACCTAACCTGGGCAGAAGTAGAAGAAGCAATAAAGAGGATGAAAATGGGAAAAGCACCAGATATAGATGAGGTAAGCATGGAGATGATAAAAGCTGCAGGGGAAGTGGGAACACAGTGGTTGTATAGGGTGATACGAGATATATGGAAGGAGAAGAAAGTCCCAGAAGATTGGCAAAAGGTGGTGGTAGTGCCCATCTTCAAGAAGGGAGACGGGAAGAAATGCCAAAACTACCGGGGAATTACACTGATGCATACCTGCCAACCCTTCCGATTTATTCTTCCGAATTTTCACCTCGTCTTCCGATCTTCTTAATTACTATTATTTCTTACGAATTTCGGACCCCAGTGATATATTGTAAAAGAAAAAGGAACTGCAAATAATTTCCATTCTCAAGGAGATTCTCTCGTAAGTCGTAATTGCTTTGGTGATTTGCGTAACCTTGGTTTTTTGTGTAAGTTTCTCCCTTGGCAGTGTGCTCCATAACTGCGATCTCGGAATGGTGAGTCAGCTGATCGGCCTACCGCATACTGATTGGTGGTATTTTACGGACAAACAGGTGTCAAGCCTGCGCTGACCAGGTGACTGTGCAGTATGGGATTATACCTTGTATGCTACGCGCGGCGATTGTGACTTGATCCGTTTGACGCCACGTGTTTATACTCTGCTAGCATCACGTTTAGTGCGCCGGTAGATAATTATTTCAACGACTTGTCGCGTGTTTCTCTCGTCACGTTATGGCGACAAAACCTTGGAAACGTTATCTCCAAGTGTTCAAAGAAAGCTATAAAACTGAATTTCCATTCATTGTACAATCTAGTGAATGGTGTTGCAATAATATTGAGAGAAGACTTGGTACAGTATGTTGAGAAAGTAGAGCAAACTAGTGACAGAATACTGAAAATTAGATTAGGACTTGAGAGTGGAACAAAGGACTTCATACAGATTTATGCACCCCAAACAGGGAAGGTAGATGAATGTTTAGAGGAGTTCCTAGAAGAACTGGAAAAGTGTATAGAAGACAAAGAGGTTATAATAATGGGAGATATGAATTCACATGTGGGAACAGATAGGCAGGGAAAAGAAGAGATAATTGGCCCGTTTAGTTATGGAAATCAGGATGAAGAAGGGCACCTTTTAATAGATTTCTGTAGAAGGAATGGATTGAAAATGAAAATCCACAGCCTGCTTCCAGTCTCCGACCGGGTCAGGAATGGAATGAATGAAGCCCCCATCTAGCGGCGAGGATATGGACTGTGCCGGCTGCCGAGGCCTGACGCACTCCTCGGGGGCAATGATTAAATGAATGACAGATGAAATGAAATGATAGTGGAGAGTGTTGCTGGAATGAAATTTTGACAGGGAAAACCGGAGTACCCGGAGAAAAACCTGTCTGCCTCCGTTTTGTCCAGCACAGATCTCACATGGAGTGACCGGGATTTGAACCACGGACCCAGCGGTGAGAGGCCGGCGTGCTGCCGCCGAAGCCACGGAGGCTTCAGAAGGAATGGATTAATTGTTGGAAATACATGGTTTAGGAAGAAGAACTTTCAAAAAATAACTAGGTATGGATGGGGAGACAGAAAGACAATGATTGATCTTATCCTGGTGGAAAAGGATAAACAAAGACGACTGGTAGATGTGACGGCTATGCCAAGAGGAGATTTTGAAGGAGACCATAAAGTGGTGATAGCCAAACTAAGGCTGGGAAAAATCATAAACCTTTCGGAAAAGAGGGAAAGAAAAATAAAGGTGTGGAAGCTAAAAGAGAGGGAGACAATGGACAAGTTACAAGAGGATTTAAAAAAGGAAGTCCCCAAAGATGAAGCAAAAAGTGTAGAACAGGAATGGGCATGTTTTAGGAATGGGTTTGTGAAGTGTGCAGTAAACACTTGTGGAAGATTATCAGGGAAGAAAAAGGAAAGGGAGACTCCTTGGTGGAACAACAGGGTAAAGGAAGCTGTTAAAGAAAAACAAATGGCATGGAGGAAGTGGATAGGCTGTAAAAATGCAGAGAAATTACAAAAATATAGAGAAGCAAAGAAGGCATGCCAAAAAATTGTACAAGAAGAAAAATGGAAAAGTTGGGAAAGATTCACAGAAACTTTGAAGGAGGATATCCAAGGAAGTAAAAAGGTACTATATGGATTCGTGAAAAACAGTGTAAAAGGTAGGGAAAATACAAAATTTGTAAAAACTGAAGCAGGGCAGATATTGTACCAAAGAGATGATATATTAAATAGATGGGAAGAATACTTTTCAAAGCTACTAAATGTGAAATACATTGAACTGGAAGATGAAAGGGAACAAGAAGAAACAATGGAAGAAGAAGAACAAGAAAAGCAGATAACTATGCTAGAAATAGAGGAAGCCATACAGAAGATGAAGAGTGGTAAAGCAGCAGGAGTGGATGAGGTGACCACGGAAATGATAAAAGCAGCGGGACCAGTAGGGATACAGTGGCTGTATAGATTATTTAGAATAATTTGGAAGAAGAAAGAAATTCCAGAAGAATGGGGAAAGGGTTCAATTATCCCGATTTTTAAGAAAGGCGACAAAAAGGAATGTAATAACTACAGAGGGATCACTCTTATTGCTCATGTAGCTAAGATCTTTGAGAGAGTATTGGAAGGCAGACTGAGGAGGAAGATAGGAGAGTTGGAAGAAGAACAGTATGGTTTTAGGAAAGACAGATCAACATTTGACCTAATCTTTACATTAAGGCAAATGATGGAGAAAAGATGGGAATTTGGAAAAGACATGGTGATGACATTTATTGATATTGAGAAAGCATATGACAGTGTGCCTAGACAGGTGGTTTGGGATGTATTAAGAAAAAGAAGAGTTATCAGAGCAGAAGTCCAAATGTTAAAAGCTATGTACAAAAATTGTGTCAGTAGCGTGAAGACCAGTATAGGAGAAACAGAATGGTTTAAAGTGGAAACGGGTCTCCGACAGGGAAGTGTATTGTCCCCATTATTATTCATCATAGTCATGGATGAAATCCACAAGAAGGTCAAACAGAGATTGGGACAAGAAGCAACAAAGGCCATGCTGTTTGCAGATGATATAGTTATATGGGGTGAGGATGAAAAGGATGTACAAAAACAACTAGATGTATGGAACCAAGAGATAGAGAAATTTGGGATGAAAGTAAGCACAGAGAAGAGCAAGACAATGGTAATGTCAAGAGGAAGGAAGAAAGGAAGAGGAAAGATAGAATTGAATGGCAAAATTCTAGAAGTCGTTAAAAGTTTCAAGTATTTGGGAAGTGTGATCACAGAAGTCCAACCCCTCCTCCACGTGGTGGGAGACGGGCAGCGGCATGAGGTAGGGGATTGCCTGTAGGGGTGAAGTACAGAGGGGACTTTGTGTGCCCCGTGACCGCTACGGTAGCTGTGAAGGCTCTATGGGAAGCCTGAAAAGTGACAGCTGACGGGGCTCTGGTGAAGCTACGATAGGCCTAGCAAGCCAGTAGTGGATATCATATTTGCTTTCAAACCAGGAACAGGCCTCGGAAAGGGCGGATGCAAACGACGACGACCCGGATATGCTAATGGACTACGAGTTGGGACATTAAACATACAGACACTGACAGGAAAAGTGGAGGAGATTGTAGATGTGATGGAGAGAAGAAAACTGGATGTACTGGGCTTGGCAGAAACAAGATGGAAAGGAGAAGGTCGCAGAGAACTGAGGAAAGGGTACCGGTTGTACTGGAGTGGGAACAGTGAAGGAAGGAGCAGCGGAGTAGGAGTAGTTGTGAGAGATGGAATGAAGGAAGAGGTAAAGGGAATAAGTGACAGGATCATGAAGATCAGAGTAACTGTAAAGGGAAGAAGCCTGGAGATAGCCCAGGTATATGCCCCTCAAGTTGGATGTACAGCTCAAGAGAAGGAAGACTTTGAGGAGGAGCTACAACAGCAGTTGAATGGGCAGAGCATCATTGTCATGGGAGATTTGAATGCACATGTAGGAAGTGAAAGGCAAGGATATGAAAATGTATTGGGAGCAGAAGGATGGGGTAGCAGGAATGAAGAAGGGAGAAAGTTGCTGGATTTTTGCAAGAGAAACGGTTTAGTGGTAGGCAACTCCTGGTTCCGGAAGAAAGAAAGCCACAAGGTAACGTGGTACAGCAGTGATTTAACAAAGAAATCTTTGGTAGATTACATGCTGTACGACTGGGAAATGAAGAGAAGTGTCAAAGATATAAAGGTAATACCATCAGAGGCCTTAGATAGCGACCACAGAATACTTGTAATGAACCTGGGAGTTGTTAAGGATAGCAAGAGGACAGAGTACCAGGAAAGGAGAATCAAAGTATGGAAACTCAAGAAAAAGGAAGTCAAGGAAGAATTCCAGAAGATAATAAGGGAAAGTATGCCAACAGACAATCCTAAAACAGGGGAAGAGGAATGGAAGCAATTCAAAAACACAATGGTGGAAGCTGCAGTGGCAGTATGTGGAAGAACAAGCAACAGAAAGCGGTGTAAAGAGACACCATGGTGGAATGAGAGAGTAAAAGAAGCTGTGGGAAGGAAGAACAAGGCTTTCAGAGTGTGGTTCCAGGAAAGAACTGATCTGACAAGGGAAGATTATAAGATGAAGAAGAAAGAAGCAAACAAGATTGTCGCAGAGGAGAGGAAGAAGTGGATGGTAAAGTGGACAGAGATGATGAAGACAGCAGAGGAAATAAGAAAGTACTTTATGGGATGGTCAAAAGTAAGAGAAGAGGTCTGCGAGAGGATGTGGTAATGATGGACAAAAACGGAAATGAGGTACACAACAAAGAGGCACTCAAGACAGTGTGGAAAGAGTACTTTGAGGATTTGCTGAATCCAAATGGTCATAGGGAGGAAGACAATGTATTGGAAGATGGAGAAGACAACACAGGAATGGAAAAGGACCTGACTTGGAGAGAACTGGAATTGGCTATAGACAAGATGAAAGGAGGAAGGGCACCAGGTGTGGATGAAGTGAGTGTTGAAATGGTGAAGGCAGCAGAGGAGGTTGGGAAACAGTGGCTGTACCATGTGATGAGGGTGATATGGAAGGAGAAAAATACCCCCAGAAGATTGGAAGAAAGGATTAATTGTCCCAATATTTAAGAAGGGAAGCAGAAAGGAGTGCAGAAATTACAGGGGAGTCACACTCATACCACACTGTGCCAAGATATATGAAAAGATATTAGAAAGTAGAATACGAGCCAAAGTGGAGAGAAAATTGAGAGAGGAGCAGTATGGATTCAGACCTGGGAGATCAACAGTGGATCTCATATTTTTAGTGAGACAGCTCCAGGAACACCACTACGAATTTGGAGAGGATCTGCTGATGGCCTTCCTGGACATCGAAAAGGCCTATGATAGTGTGTGTAGGGAGAAGGTTTGGAAAGCAATGGAAAACATGGGAGTGGAAAAAGAGACTGTAGGCAGAGTGAAGGAGATGTATTGTGGAAGTGTGAGTTGTGTGAAAGTTGGAGGGGAAAGAACAGACTGGTTCAGACAAATGAGTGGCCTGAAACAGGGTAGTGCGCTGTCACCCCTTCTCTTTATTGTGGTTATGGAGGAGGTAATGACACGGATAGCAGGAAAGATAGGAGAAGATAAGATGAAAGCAATGGTGTTTGCAGATGATCTCATGGTCTGGGGAAACAAGGAGGAGGAAATTCAGGAGCAACTGAAGGCTTGGGAAGAAACAGTGGGAGAGTACGGGTGGAAGTTCAACATCAGTAAATGTGAGATCCTGTTAACGACCAGGAAAAAGGACAGACCAATGAATGGGATAACACTTGGAGGTGGACAGCTGAAGAAGGTGGAAAGTCTCAAGTACTTGGGAAGTATAGTGGAGGAAAATGGGAGAAATGACAAAGAGATTACGGAACGTGGCAGACAGGCAGAATCATTTCTGAGAAGCATTAGGAGCTTAGTGTGGAATAAAGATGTCCCACAAAAAAGCAAGGAAGTGTTGTACAGAAGCTACTATATCCCAATGCTGACCTATGCTTCTGAAACGTGGACAATGAAGAAAAGAGACATAAGCAGAATACAGGCAGGTGAAATGAAGTTCCTGCGAAGTAGGATCGGAGTAACAAGAAGAGACAGGGTGAGGAATGAAAAGGTCAGGGAAATGGTGAAAGAGGAGCCCTTGCAAGTTAGGATTGAGACATCAAGACTGAGGTGGTATGGACACTTAAAGAGAATGGATGAGAAGAAGATTCCCAAGAGGATACATGAGATGCAGATGCAGAAGAAACGACCAAGGGGAAGACCAAGAGATAGATGGCTGAAAGGAGTGGAGGAATGTGTCAAGAAGAGAGGCGAGGACTGGACCAGAGTGACAGCGGAGAGGCGGTGGGAAGAAAGAACTAAGTGGCGAGGCTTATGTTCCAAACAGACCCAGCCTGGGGCTGGAAACTGTACAAGATGATGATGATGATGATCACAGAAGATGGAAAGATAACTGAGGAAATTGGAAAGAGAATACAACAAGCGAACAGTTTTTACCAGAGTGTAAGGGGTATTGTGTGGAACAGAGATGTCCCAAAGAAATGCAAAAAAGTATTATATTCAACCTACTACAGACCCATACTAACATACTCAGCTGGAGCGTGGACTACTACAAAAAGAGAGGAGAGTAGAATACAAGCCGCAGAGATGAAATTCCTAAGAGATATAGAGGGCAAGACCAGAAGAGATAGTTAGAAATGAAGAGATTAGAGAAAGGACAGGAATATTGAAGCTGCAGGACAGGATAGAAACAACAAAGTTAAAGTGGTATGGACATATGATGAGAATGGGAGAGGAGAGATTACCAAAGAAGACTTTCTGTGAAAAGATGACAGGGAAGAGACCACGAGGTAGGCCCCGGAAGAGATGGGCAGATACAGTGTGGGAGTGTGTAGAAAAGAAGGGAGGAAAACCCAAAGATGTACTAAAATCAGGAGAGGATTGGTGGAGAGACAGGCAACGATGGAGGTCCTTAATTCACAACCCGACCCAGGAAGCTGGAAACGGGAAATGAAGATGATGATGATGTACAATCTAGTAGAGGAAACCATTTTGCTCTTTGCTCTGTGTGTCGTTGCGATATAAATATTTCTCATGGTGGAAAAACTGACATTGTAAGTCACAGCAACACTCTAAACCACAAGGACAGTGCTAGTTGTTTACAGAAGAACAAAAAATTAGGTACTTTTTTTGTTCACTGGAATGAAGACAAACTCTGCCATTCGAGCAGAATGTTTGTTCACGGCGTTCGTCGTAGAACATAACCTCTCTTTATCATGTTCCGATCTCGTGGGACAATTGTTTAGAAAAATGTTCCCGAATTCTGAAATTGCGAAGAAATAGGCCTGTGGAAGGACAAAAACATCCGCCAAAGTTGTTCATGAAATGGCACGTGACGCCGATTCAAAAATGATTAATATTTTAAAATAGGGCCTTTCGCGATCTCCACTGATGGTAGCAATGATAGAGATAGTAAGCTGTATCCTATCGTCGTGTCATTTTTCAACAAAGAATCGTTGAAAATAGTTTGCTATCCATGGAAAATTTCGAAGGTGACTCGACTGGTGCTAACATTGGTAATTTGCTTCTGCGCCTTCTGGAAAGACATGCTATTCCAATGGCAAACTGTAGAGCTTTTAGTGCAGACAATGCCCCTGTTATGATGAAAAATCCACAGCCTGCTTCCAGTCTCCGACCGGGTCAGGAATGGAATGAATGAAGCCCCCATCTAGCGGCGAGGATATGAACTGTGCCGGCTGCCGAGGCCTGATGCACTCCTCTGGGGCAATGATTAAATGAATGACAGATGAAATGAAATGATAGTGGAGAGTGTTGCTGGAATGAGATTCTGTGAATTAGATCAACAAATGAAATTGTTTAAGTTGGTCTAAGTAAAATATTTTTTTTCCATACTTGGACGTCTCCTCATCATGATGATGTATTTCATTACATGACATTCGATGTTTTCCCTCTAATGCAAGACTATAAGCTCAGAAGCCCCAGCTTGAACAAGTTTCAGTTCAACAGCATTGTAAACAACAGGCTATAAATCCTAAGTGAAGTGATTTCCACATGCACAAACATTAGAACAGTGCTATATAAGTGTATTCTCAAGAATCTAGCACTACCAATGGTGTTAATTTTTACTGAAGTGCACTCACATTACTTCTCATGAGTAATATGTTCTTTTTCGCCTCATTTCATTCATTCACTCATCATTTTATGTATTTTTTATTATGATATCTTTAATTATGCTGGATTTTGCAACTTAATTTATGGCTGAAGAAAGGGACCAGTACTAGAGGCCCCGAAACATGTACCATATAATAGCAAGTTTATAACTTGTTGTAAATAAATGTATTGACTAGGCGGAACAGTTTCTCCTTTGTTATATACGATTCCATGCCGTCAAAATGCACGAACATAGCAGCTGAACTTCCGGGCGCTGAATACGACCAGTTGGAGTCAGTGTGTGCTTATCGGCCGCCATCTGCTCCGTATACAGCTGTTTCAAGGCTGCTTCGAACGGGCGGTTCACGCAGACATCCAGTGGTTGTAGCATAGACGTCATCCCGCTCAATCACGAATACATGACTCGTCAATATCATATTTCCTACCGGGCACGATTTCCAATAACTTCAGCTTCCAGCTTCTCACTCACATTGAACGACCGCAAACGCTTCGTACAACTCATGTATACACTCGGAAAACGTGCGCGACACGTGCACGAGACTGTATGACGCCGCCTGCTTACGGTAAAACAAAGTGATAGCCGGAAGAAGGCTAGCACCATCTAGCGGATACTCGCAACACCCGATATCGCGCGTGGCGGGCAATTTAAATCTTTAAAATCAGGATGACTCAAATAAGATCCGCACCCCAATTTTTCACGTCCGATTTTGTTTAAAAATGTGCGGGTGGTATTCGAGTATATACGGTATTTAAAGAAAAGCTGATATTTATTATTATTTAAAGAAAAGCTGCAAGAGGAAAGATCATCTGAAGTTATATCAAGCTCTTTATCAAACTGATGTTAGGAAAATACTGAAGCATGTGTGCACGCGTTGGTTGTCCTTGGGTAAATGCTTAGATAGACTGATTTCACTTTGGAAGCCACTGCTGAGTTTTTTTTAAGGATGCGGTGAACCAGTCCACTGGCACAAACACATCTCTAAAGTGTGGACAGCAGAGTACAAGATCAAGCACGTGTTATCATTGGCAAAAGGAAGTTGGTGAGCTGTTCTTCTTCTCCGTCTGTAAGGAAAAAAGTGACGGAACCATGTCACTGTTGGTATTTCAAGACAGGAGAGACTATTTCTTCTTCTGTCATCTAAGTTAAATGAGGCATTTTGCTTGTTTCTGGCATTTACCATCCCTACATTTGAAAAGTATAACAAAGTTCTTCAATCGCAAGCACCTCACATCCATGTCCTAAGATCCATACTGATTGATTTGCTGACAGAAATTCTCTGTAGGTTTGTTAACCCAGTGGCCATAAAGAAATATTGCACAATTTTAGAAGTGGTCTATCACACAAGAGAGAATCAGAAAGCTGATGATGATTTGGTAATTGGTTCAACAACATCTAGTTGTGTAGAAAATCTGGCTCCTAAGGAGAAGAAAGTCTTTTATGTGCATGTCAGGAACTACTTCACTGCAGCCTCTGATTATATTATTCATAAATTTAATTTGGACAGTGAGTTTTGTGTTAATGATCAAGTGGCACAGATAAGGTCTTTGTCTACTGCTTCCTTTAGTGCCATGAAGTATTATATCTCTTAAGTTTCCAATTATGTTGCCAAAAAAAAGATGGTGAAGATGAGCACCAAGCAATGGATGCATTACAATGCCACTTTTGTGCTCTCCAAATGGAGGATTTGCCATCTTCTATTGTGGAAGGAAAAAGAGCAGATTGTTCTTGGGCTGCAATAGGGGATATACGAGGTGGAGATGGGTGTCTGAAATATGACAGACTAGCTAGAGTAATGCTGTCAATATTAACAATCCCACACAGCAACGTTGAATGTGAGAGATTGTTTAGCCAGGTGATGAAGACATGGACACAATTCTGATCATCTCTGAATGATGAAAACCTCAACAAACTGTTAGTGGTTAAATCAAGCCTAAGTGGAAATTGCTACGAGCAGTAGTATGATGGGCAATTTTGAAGAAGGCAAATTCGGCTACAAGGTCTGCATTAAATCAGTAATCAGTCTCAAGATTACAATCCACATGTATATACATCACCTAATCATAATTAGGCAAGTTGTCCATGGTAATTAACTTAAGTCTGACTAAACGTGAATATGTGGTAGCGAATGCGAAGTGAAATCCATCAATGATTGTATGCATTTTCTTTAAACACACAATTATGTTCTCTGACGTTTAAATATTGGCCATACATATTACTCGATGATTGATGATTGTTTACATTTTTGTGAATTTTATGCTGAATTCATACTTTGCCAATAAAGATACACAGGTCTTTTGTGTACCCTCTTTCGCCCACGCCACGGTATACTGCGCATGATGAAATCTATAATTTTTAAAAAATTTCCTATTTTTTACTTCCGAAGGTTGGCAGGTATGCTGATGTGCCACTGTACTAAGAATTATGGAAAGGTATTGGAGAAACAGATACGTAAAGTAACGGAACAGCAACTAAGGGAAAAGCAATATGCATTCAGGCAGGGGAGGTCTACTACTGACCTCAAGTGAGGTTACAGGAGCATCACTAAGAGTATGGGGAAGATTTGGTATTGGCCTTTATAGACATTGAGAAGGCATACGACAGTGTTGTAAGAAACAAGAGTATGGGAAGCGATGAGAGCCAAAGCAATAACGGAAGAAATAGTGATGAGAATGAAAGATATGTATGAAGGAAGCAGAAGCTGTGTGAAAGTCGGTATGGAAAGAACAGAATGGTTTGAGTTGACTAATGGTCTAAAGCAGGGAAGTGCCCTCTCACCCTTGCTCTTTGCAATGGTGATGGATGAATTGATGCAAAAGGTAGTACAGCATATTGGGGAGGAAGAAATGAAGGCAATGGTGTTTGCAGATGACTTGATGATCTGGGGAAACAAGGAGAGGGATGTACAGGAGCAACTCAATGCATGGGAGGAAGTGGTGTCATCCTATGTAATGAAGTTTTCGACACAAAAGAGTGAAGTGGTGATAACTCGTGAGAAGGACAGAGTATACTCTGGGATAAAGTTAGGCGGAGAGCAGTGGAAGAGAGTGCAGAGCTTCAAGTATCTGGGAAGTGTCATTGAAGAAAATGGGGGAAATGCCTTGGAATTAGATGAAAGAGGAAGGTGTGCTGATGGATTCTTCAAGAGTGTTAAGAGGCCTGATATGGGGCAAGGATGTGCCACAGAAATGTAAAGGGATCATGTACAAAACTTACTTTGTGCCAGTCCTAACGTATGGATCAGAAACTTGGGTGATGAGGGAGAGAGATAAAAGCAGAATACAAGCAGTGGAAATCAAGTTTCTGAGGAGTCTAATAGGTGTAACAAGAATGGACAGTCAGAAATGATAGAGAAATATTAAGGGAAGAACCCCTACAGGATGGGATTGAAAAATCCAGGCTACAGTGGTATGGACACTTGAAAAGAATGGGAGAAGAGAGGATACCACGGAAAATATTGGAAATGGAGTGGAAGAAAAAGAGACCTTGAGGAAAAAGGGGGTGAAGAAAAGTGTCGAGAGAAAAGGAGTTAATTGGTCAACAGTGACAGAAGAGAAGAGGTGGATGGACAGAAGACGATGGAGAGGCTTGTGCTCCAAGCAGACCCAACCTGTGGTTGGAAACTGCTCTAGTTGATGATGATGATATATAAATGTGGTGTTGTTGGTGCGATTGTAGCATGGGGACACTGAAGTTAACTTCCATTAGAAGACTACATGGTCAGGGGCCTTCTTTTGCAGTTTTAATGATGAACAGAGTTTTTAATTAGTTGTGAAATTCAAGTTTATGTTGCCTTTGGATGCTAATTATAATCGTGAATTTATACTTTTCCTCAATAATTAGCAATTTGCGCGAAGTTTACGTAATTTAGTTATTTAAATAATATTGTATTTGCATTAAATTGTTCATAATCAACAACTGACAAATTGCAGAAAGCAGACAGGACAATCATCAGAACACTCGTTAATAAAAAACACCAAGTAAATGGCCAATGGAGATTACTGCCGATTGAAGTGGTATATCGAGAGAGTGAATCAATAATGGATACAATGCGGAAAAAGAGAATCTCTTTTTTTCTGCCATATATCAAGACTGCCAGAAACCGGACTAATAGAGCAGCTATTTAATTACCTCTGGAAGATTAAAACGAAGAACAATTTGGTTCAAAGAGATCCGGCATTATTTAGAAGAATTAAATTAACGATGTTCGAAATTAAAGGTAGAGAAGAGAAAAGTATTCTAAGGAATAAGTACTTACGATTCACATTTGAACGGAAAGACTAGACCATAACAGATGAACAAAAGGCAGCCAGGTCAGACAGGCTGAAGAAATTTTGAGTTTATTTTTTGCAACAGTAACTTGAAGTCCATAGGATCAATATGTATGATAGTCCTGCATAAAATACCGTATTTACACGAATGTAATGCACACTTTTTCTGGCAAATTATGTCTCGAAACTCGGAGTGCGCACTAGGTCAAGCTTGGAAGCAAACCCGATCACAGTAAAGTGCCTGCTCTCTTCTAGCGTACCCTTGTCGTGTCAGTGTCTTTCAACTGGCTTATAAATGCTACTTTACTGCGCAGGTGATTTTGCGATGAAGTCCTCTCATTATTTGGTTACAACTTTATTTAACCATGGTAAATCGTTACAAATGGGCAGAACGTTAGATGAACTCTAAACAAGGATTAGGATATTCATGGCTTGCCATAAAGAGCATATACTGTACAGTCACACAGGATGAACTGGAGGAAAATGTCAGGAGTGCTCTGTGACCACAGGATGAAGCCTAAGGTTCAGGGTAAAATATATAAAACCGTCGCAAGACCTGCATTGCTGTATGGCTCTGTAACATGGCCTGCACGCAAAACACACACAAACTGGCTTGACGTCACGGAAATGAAAATGCTCAGGTGAATGAGTGGAGTGAGTAAGCGTGATAGAGTGGAAAATGTCAAAATAAGAGGAACATTGAAGGTTGTGGAAATATCTAAGAAGATAAAGAAAAGCGACTTCAATGGTACGGGCGGAATCCTACCTGGGGAGGAAGATGCTAGACATGCAAATACAGGGAGTAAGAATGCGAGGCAGACCTAAACGAAGATGGATGGATTGTGTACAGGAGGACCTCGGAGAAAAACAGTTGTCAGAAGAGGATGTGCATGACTGGGTTAAATGGAGGAGAGCTGTCAGAAACATCGACCCCATATAGGAGTGGGAATGATTTAAAGAGGAAGAAGAAGACTGTAGTTGGTTGGTTCTTAAGTTTAGGGGCTGCGACAACGTGGTCATGTAGCCCCGTGTACTTTGGGTGTGTGTAGAATCTGTCTGATAACCGGTGTTAATTGTGATGACTGTATTAGTGTGTGTTTCTGTTTTTTAATTTAAGTTCTGCAACCTAGAATTTTTCAAATAGTTCCTACTTTTGCCGTCAAGCGCCACCGTCAACGACTACTAGGCCAAGTTCAGAACTTAGCTACTAGACGCCACCGCAGTCGGCTCTTGGCAACGAACGTAGGAACCTAAGAGCGTTGTTTACATTCTTAACCTACACAATTTAGCTTCACACAGGTGTAATTAGTGGAAGGTTCTATAACATGCCATAAATCTATGACATGGGACCGCCGGCTTTACTTCCCCTCTGAAGGAAGGCATACTGAGGGATTTTTAACGCTCTTAAAAAATCCGACGGCTTCGGCCGGGTTTGAACCCGCTATCTTGGGCATAGAAGCTCAGCATGCTACCGACTACGCCACCGAAGCCACTGAAGAAGACTGTATTGTAGATAATTATGTTATGGCTAAAACACTTGGATCGAGTTTTATTTTAAATGGCAAGATTGAAGCCAATACAATGAGAACAAGTCAAATTTAACAATAAAATCCGGACGGCATAGCAGGAGCTTTGGATTGGTTTTTTATACGTACTGCTAGGGTAATTTAAATTTAAATATTCAAACTTTCTGCATATCTCATAATTGAAAAAAATATTTCTAGAGTAGAAGTACTCTAGATTTTTTTTTTTTTTTTTTTTTTTGTCCCCCTTACTATTTATCATAGTCATGGATGAAATCCACAAGAATGTTAAACAGAGATTGGGACAAGAGGCAATAAAGGCCATGCTGTTTGCAGATGATATAGTGATATGGGGTGAGGATGAAAAGGAAGTACAAAAACAAGTAGATGTATGGAACCAAGAGATTGAGAAGTTTGGGATGAAAGTTAGCACAGAGAAGAGCAAGACAATGGTAATGTCAAGGGGAAGTAAGGAGGGAAGAGGAAAGATAGAAGTGAACGGAAAAATTCTAGAAGTGGTGAAAAGTTTCAAGTACTTGGGAAGTGTGATCACAGAAGATGGAAAGATTACTGAGGAAATTGGAAAGAGAATACAACAAGCGAACAGCTTCTACCAGAGTGTTAGGGGTATTCTGTGGAACCAAGATGTCCCAAAGAAATGTAAGCAGGTATTATATTCAACCTATTATGGACCCGTACTAACATATGCAGCTGGAGCATGGACCACTACAAAAAGAGAGGAGAGTAGAATACAAGCAGCGGAGATGAAATTCCTAAGAGGTATAGAAGGGAAGACCAGAAGAGATAAAATCAGAAACGAGGAGATAAGGAGGAGGACAGGAATCTTGAAGCTGCAGGACAGGATAGAAACGACCAAGTTAAAGTGGTATGGACATATGATGAGAATGGGAGAGGAGAGAGTGCCAAAGAAAGCTTTTCTGGAAAAGGTTTCGGGGAAGAAACCGCGCGGAAGGCCCCGAAAGAGATGGGCAGATACAGTGTGGGAGTGCGTGGAGAAGAAGGGAGGAAAACCTGAAGATGTACTTAAAGGGGGAGAGGAGTGGTGGAGAGACAGGCAACGTTGGAGGTCCTTGATTCACAACCCGACCCAGGAAGCTGGAAACGGGAAATGAAGAAGATTTCTAGAGTAGAAGTAGTCTCTAAAGAACAGGATTCATAATGTCGATTATTCAGGTCCGTATTGACGTAACTATAACTTTGAAAGAATAATAGTTTTTCAGTCTTCAATACTGTTTATTTCTAACTACTTAAAGGGACTAGTTTCGGGGGCTAATACTCCCCCTTCCTCAGCCTGTGCAACAAAACTTCACAAAGGAAAAACTTTCCATGTATAAGCTCATACAAAACACATGAAGAATAAAGAATAATTAATTAATAATTATTTACAATCCCGCTCGACACTCCAAAGAAGATACTTTTATTGGATCACTAAGGCCTAGGCGCATCAGAACTCCTGAATTGGGCCGGTGCTGCGGTCCGCTGTCCCCACTGAGTCATCTTGGGACCACTCTAGTCTCCTTGTTGCTCTTGGCAAACGTCAAGGCGGAGAAAATTTGTGGCCGCGTCACGCGCCGCCAAGAACTGCAGTGCGCAGGGCGTGAACAAAAACAAACCGGATGCGCCTTGCGAAGTCTCTTACAGCTGAGTGTTAGTGATGTGCGTTGGCGGTTGGGGTTGTGGGAGATGGGAGGCTAAGGAAATGAGAATGAGTGAGGTTTGTTGACGTGCCGTGTATTGCTGTTATGGAGATTGATTAATACGTAGAATGAGAGGTGTCAATCTTTAGTATGTTGTGAAAAATGATGGGTATGAATAGTGGAATATAGCGGGAATTTTATCTATTACTATATAATTCGTCTATTAATGTTCTGTATAAAATGCTGGTTTCAAATATTATTTCATTAAGATTGTGTGAAGGGTTGAATCTCTGTGCTCTATCAATTTCTATTTGTTCCAAAATATTCATGAGCGTGCCTTTATTTTCTTGATGTAAAATTTCTAAGTCGTTGTCTATGGTTGTGAATTTATGCCCAGTTTCAGCCATGTGGTTGCCCATCGCTGAAAATTTATTATGTTTGATGGCATTGACATGCTCCAAAAATCTGGTGTTGAACCCTCTCCCCGTTTGTCCCACGTAATCGGCATTACACTCGTTACATTTAATCCTGTAGACTCCTGAATTGCTGTATTTGTTGGTTTTGTTGAGAATATGCGAGTTGAAAAATTTATTATGATTAGTGTTATTGGTTCTGAAAGCTGTTTTTATTTTATATTTTTTTAGTACACTAGTAACATTGTATGTGGATTGGTTCACAAAAGTGAACGTTGCGTATGTGGAAGGTTCTTTGTCTTCTCTTGCTAATCTGGAACGGGTTTGTTCTTAATTTTGTTAATTATATTGTTAACATATTTACTATTGAATCCATTAGCTTCGGCAATTTGGTGAATTATTGAAACTTCTTCACGATAATCTACGTCAGATAGTGGGACGTTCAACGCTCTATTGACGAAACATGCGAGTGCTGCTCTTTTATGGGATGCTGGATGATTAGAATCTTGTCTAATTACAGTACTGGTTTGAGTTGGTTTCCTGAATATTTGATAGCGCAGGTGATCTTTATCATGCATGACTAGTAGATCAAGGTAATTTATGGAACTGTTTATTTCATTTTCTGACGTGAATTTAATGTTGCTGTTTATTTGGTTCAAATATTGCAAAAGTTGTTCTATTTCGGTTTTAGAGTTGTCAAGGATTACGAAAACGTCATCAACATATCGTCCCCAAAAGAACAAACCATCCTTTTTGTTGATGATTGATTCGTATTCCAGATTATCTAAGAATATGTTAGCTACTATTCCTGATAAAGGAGAACCCATGGGGAGGCCTTCTTTTTGTTTATAGATTTTCTCATTAAAACTAAACTGGTTGTTATTTAGGATGAATGTTAAGATGTTCAAAAATTCAGAGATCTCAACTTGTGTTAAATCACTATTATTCTTCAAGTTGTTCTCAATAATATGAATGGAGACGGCAATTGGTATGCTTGTGTACATGTCTTTTATGTCTATAGTGTGTAAAGAATGCGTTCTGGTAAGTTTTAGTTTACTAGCTAATTCACAGAAATGTATCAAATTTTTAAAGGATGCATTAGCCTTGAGTTTGTAATGTAATACTGTATGTAATGTAATGTTTGTAATACTGTTGTTTGTTGATGATGATGATGTTTCTTGTGTGTTTCAGATTTTCACAAGACTCACCCTTGTGTAATAACAGGCAGTGTAGACCAGACAGTGAAGGTGTGGGAATGTCGCTAACTCGGCAACGTTTCTCCGTCGCTGCCCTGCACCCCAACAAGCTGCTCCTCCCGCCGCTGTGTGGTGGTTCGAAGAGAGATCGTAGCATCCATCATTGTGCATATATACAATTGTTACTCCTAATTTATATATAAAACCTTAAAAATGATGATGATGATGATGAATAAGAACTTTTTATTTTATATTTTGCTTGTGGTCGAGTCAAGAGTCCTCCCTCCACTCGGACGGTCGGAGGGGAGGCTCCACCATCCCCCACATTATCTGTATAGTGAGTTGAGTACCCTAGGAAAGAGAGAATTTGTTGCACAAAAGGTTTTGTGGCAGTTTGTATTATCACCTACTGCTTCACTCGTTATAAGAGAACTGGAAAGGGAGCCAGCAAATCATGTACTAAGTTTCTTCTCGTTCTGTTTTGTTTCCAGTTGACAGTTCTTGAACTTTCCTGTTACCTTCTATTTTCCTCCTCATTCCTTATCTTGTATTTCTTTCAGTGCACTTAGCTTCTTTCTTTGCTTTTTTTTTTTTTTTCTCAAAAGACAATATAGATTTCTTGGGCTATGCTGTAATCTATTCTGACGGCTGTATTTTCATTTGTTTAATAAATCAAAATACGTGCTGTAGAATGCAGTGACATTGACCATTATTATTGTTAACTTGGTCACTGAAATTGTGTTTATCCAAAATGTTTGATATAAATTTGTCTTCTCTATCAAGTAAATACAATGAGGTGGTTTTTTTTTTCCAACTACTTTTTAAAATCTCTTATCAGCCAAAGTTATCTTTGCAAGTGACGTGACTGGCTACTTCATTAAATACTTTTAATGGGTGTGAAGTTGGAGGTACAGTATTGCTTCATATGTTTTTCAAGGGCCTGAAACAATGTAAAGGACTTTTGCCAGAACCTTGGAAAGAAAAAATGAGCAAGAATTTAAGAAAAGTATAAATGTGAGAAGTAAATGGGAAAATTTCAACCTCAATTAATTTTTTTAAATTTCAGGAACATGTACTATCTGAAGTGGATAACAGTTTGGAAATACTCTGCCTATAGCAGTGGTTACCTCTCTTGACTTTAATGACCTCCATGTGTTTATTATCCTTTGTTCTAATGTTTAACGTAACATGCCAGTTTCCCCACCTTATGTGACCAGCTTCAAAATTAAATATTACTCAATTGGCTGAGTTTATCCCATTCTTTGGTAAGGATGGGTATTGGTGTAAGATACTATTTGTTTATTAGGGAGTTTGCTTTCACTGACCGAGAGTAAAATGATGTAAACTTGTGAAAGAATGCTCCTCAATTTTCTGGATACAACTTGTATATGACTTGTATAAGTGCAGCTTTTTAGACATTTTCTTCCTAGTATACAGTGAAGTAGTTAATATGAAAATTCACAATTTTTTTGTGGATTGAAAACAGATTAAAGAATTTTTGTAACGAAGAGACTGGTTCATAAACAAACTGCTGGACACTTTGCTGGATCTCTCAATAGGTTCTTCTTTAGCCTCAGTTCATTTATAGTAGGTTTCTTAAGTCATTGTTTTTGTGTAGTACCACAACAAATTAGTTCTTTTTGCTTTTTGAAACCTACTTGTAAGATACTGAAATTGTGTGGCTCCCTGTTACAATTCTATTTTGTATGTTTGATGTCCTGTAGATTACCAATTACTATGTACAAAAAAAGAAAAGAGATAAGCAGAAATAAGGAACTAAAACGGTTGCTGTTGTTTCTGCTTGTAATCTTCATGGTACTTTCCCCCTCCTTTTTATTTTGACTACTTTAGTATATTATTTTGTGATATTTCCTGACCTTATATTTTGTAAGCTTAAAGAAAATTGTATTTTTTTTTTGTCAAGTTACTGTGTCAGTATTTATTTATTTGTCCCCATATGATGGCAAATGGCAAAATGAGCATTATTATATAATTATATTACTTCTATTTAAAAGAAGTTAGAATACTTATATAATTTTAAATTAAATAAAAATGAATAAATTATGTGAAAGTATATAAATGCCAGATAGGAATTCATTGTCCTATTAACGTTTCTACCATTGTTCGTCCTAATAATGATGCCAATTTAATATTAAAGGAAGAGAGAATGGCACATTTATAGAACTGTTGTAACTATATCTTGTGACTGAAATGATCATTATATTTAATACATTACAATACACACACCTCATGTCTCGTAATTTGTAGTAGTTTTAAAATGAGAGAGCAGGAATTTTTCTCCCCTCCCCCCTCCCAGTGCTGTACATTTTCAGACCGCCACCTAATAACAGTTGAACTTGTAATTATAAGCTATACTCTTCTAGAGAAATACGGTAAATGTTTTTGGTGAAACTGTGTTTCAGATGCTTTCGTTTTATCTTCACCTTTATTTCCTTTCTGAATTAACATTTTTTAGACACTTAAAGAAAGAAAAAATGCTTAGAAACTTCGTGTACTGTATTGTAGGTGCTTGAGAATATTAAAAAAAGTATAAGGTTGCTAATATTTACACATGCTTCTGCATTTTATGTCAGAACAACAATTAACTAAAAAATGCACTCATCATTGCTTTTTGAGGAAAGCCCAGCCGAGGAAGATGCTCAGATTAAAGGAGCTACGCCTGTGTGTGTATATATATAAAAGGGATGCTAAAGAGATAGTGTGAATGCTCATAATGCAGTGCCTGTCCTTGATAACTACTGGCTCTCATGAGTGGATGGTATGCTGCATCATAAAGCGCAGACAGAAAGCTGCTCACCCCTCTTCTGAAACTACAGATCAAGCGGCATATCTTGACCTGTTGATTTCTTTGGCTTGAATGATAGTCCAGAAATGATTGGGAAATTAGCAACAATAAATAATAATAATAAATTGTCAGATAGTTGAATTTTGGTAGAGATTCTTAGTGGGCTATGAGTGTATCCACTGGTTTTGGCCTTGAAAGAACTTGGAAAATCTTTATACTATCCATAATTTCTTGACACATTCAAGACGTTGGCAGCTTGTTGGTGAGATTGATAACTGTGGCTTTCAGGATGTGCAACGATAATTTGAGAATTTTGTTCATGAACATTCCATGTCACATCTCGGCTGTAATGTCTACAATTACAATCACGTTGCTAGTGCGAGATCCTAATTTAACGAGGTCAGCAGGAAGTGGGAAAAGCAGCATGAACCTACTGTAGTCAGGTCTGGTGATCATGAAGGTCAGCAGTTTAAGGCTTGATACTTCCTTGATGCTATTTTTCCATATTGTCCAAGGCGCACAGACTCGTCACAATGTGTGACCATTAGTTTGGTTGAGTCGGTGCTCCAGTGCTAATCGATAAAACTAGGAGCAACAGCCAGCTTGTAAAGGAAATTTAGTGAGTTTATCTCTAACTTGATATCATGGAGGCAACTACCTTTTGCTTCAATGCAGTGTCTTAAAACTTTCAAACGTGGCATGGAATTATGAGAGAGTGAACAAGTGTGTGAAGAGAGTTATTTGGGGAATAATTTTTCGCAACAAAATATTTTCTATACATCAGTCCCCATTTGCTAATCCATTCATATCCTCTAAAAATCCAGGAATTGATGAACCTTGTGGTGGTGTTATAAGTAAGCACTTCAACCTCCTTATCTTCTTTAAGGTATGAGTGTGAATGCGAAGCAGTATTTTAAATGCAATAAGCATTTGTAGAATACTTCTGTTAAGACTTATCAAAATTAGATTTACTTCCCCTAGATATTGAGAGAAATAGTTTGATCTGGCAGTTAATCTGATGGAAGACATGTTCCTAAGAAAATGTAATTTCCAACAGTTGTTTGTTTGAAAAGGAATGTATTCTCCAGGTGCCTCTGTTCATGCTAGGAGAATTTCCAATGTATTTTCAAGGCCATATTAACAGAGGTTCACGTGGTATCTACATGGGCTTAGTACGTTAATACCCTTGCCTAAACGAGCAGTTTTACCAAAAATCAGATATGTGCATATTTATAAGAAAAAAATCCATTTACTTTTTTTTTTAATGAATGGACTAGAGGAACAATACACAGCTTCTCTCTGTACTCTGTTATTGCTAAGGATTTTTTCTCTTTGACAGGCTTTTGAAGGCAGCATAGTAGACACACATGAAAGCATATACTATGTTTTTGAAACATCGACGATTGGCCAGAAGGAAAAAAAAATAAAACAAATGAACAGCAAAATTGTGACATGCCAATGAGTTTTTGTTTGGATGTAGTGCCTAGTTACTTCATGGTTGAAAACAGATGATTTTGGAGTTTTAAATGAAAGGAAAACTAAGGGATAATCTGCCACTTGTAGATCCAGTCATGTTATTGTTTTTCTACCGTAGATGTGCTCATAATGTAGTCACTGTCCCAAACTAAATGACTGTTCTCAGTGATGTGTATTATAATTTTTGATTCATTAAAGAAATATTGGCTTTAAGACAACTGAAAATACTTGTTTCTATGAGTGTGTGTTTGAAATAATAGGAGAAATAGATAAGAAGTATGCTGAAGACTTTGAAGTATCAAGTTCCACTGCAGGACTATGCTCACATGGAAAAATTACGCAAGCCTGTAAACTTTCATTAGCAAGAGAAGAGAACTATTGTTTTATGATTGCAGTCGACAAATAATGGTCATGTAGTGGAGATTAAAGGTTTTGGAAATATCTTGCAGACAGTGTTTGCTATGCTGTAGGCACTTGCCGACTAGAAATTACGAAGATAATGTACATTATTTTAAGTACAGTACTTGATTTACTAACCAAGTATTCCTTACGGTTATCAGAATATTAATTTATACTATAACTTTTAAGTGAATTATGCTTTTGAGTAGCACAAAACGCTGAATACATTCATAATAATAATTGTCAGTCGCGAGTTTAGGCCTGTGATTTGAAAACTTTGCTTCTGTGGATCTCGCACAAACAAAATAACTTAAACATGACATTATGTTGTGTAATTGCAATTACATTCTTTGTATGATCAAATGTACAATACGAAATTATAAAACAGATTCAATCTATTTTATAGGCACTCTAGGCTTTCAAAGTTAAGAAATTATACCCTAAAACCACACGTCGCTACGTTACATAGTTCTAAGAGCATAATATAACAATTTTACACTGAAAGTTAGTTAGATTCCAGTGCCGTTTCTAGGGAAATACAAGGGTACAGCATACACATAAAAACTTCTAGCAGGTTTTATGATCGTAAAAAGTAGGGGTCGACGGTGCACCGATTTTTCGGTACGGTACAAAGGAAATTACCGACCTCGGTTCGAGACGATAAAAAACTCTGTAAAAAGTTCGGTTCGGTACAAGAGACACAAATACCGTAATTTAAGGAAACCTTTTTTTAGACATCCAAAGTATTGTCCTTTATCAACAATGTTTTACTTCAATAGTTAGTTAAATACAGTAAAACTTCTTGTATACGGTTCATATTTATACGTTTTCTATACGATTTTTCCTGGCCCCGGCAAAATGCCTATACTTTCCATGTTAATTTATCTCCGATATACGTTTTACATTTATTCGTTTTTCACGCTTATACGATCATATTTTAAGTCCCTTGCAATATAAAGAGTCATTTATACGTTGCGTGTTCTGAGAAAGTACGTATGTTCGAATACAAACTTTTGTTACCGCCTGTACTTCCCTTCGGAAGGATGCACCGCGTGCTATATTATGTTACGATGGCCTTGAGCGACACCGGTGGTCACGGCGACACTCGCTTGCCAGAGTGTCGTAACAAGGAAGAACAGCTTGCGTAATAAGCAAGCGCTATTATTGTGTTAGCCTATCAAAATAACAGGAAGCAGCCATAAAACACAGACAGCATCTGAAGCTTATGTTAAGATGAGCGGAAGGGTTTTACGATCGCAGATATATTTTAAAAAAATATTATTTCCGCTTTTATAATTTTCATTTGTGTTTTTTTAGGACTTCTCGTCAAACCACTAAAAATACACGATTGATTCTGTGTTATAATAATCTTGAGTCTTCAGACAAATGAAAATCCATTAATTTAGGCCTACACTACGGTATTTTATTAATGACGATGAAGAGCCGCAGAATAATACAGTGGATTTTAATGATGCTGTCAATGCTCTATGGACTATCAAACATTTTGTGACGCACCATAACGTTTCTGAGGAAATAATGGCCGAATTATATTGGTTTGAAAATACTGTTCACGCCGTGGCCGCGGCCAACAATAAACAAGCCAAGATAACAAACTACTTCGTAAAGTGACTCAATTTTCTTTGTTTTGTTATATCTGAGTGCATTTCTCTTGTAGTTGTTTTGTTAAATATTGCCGATTATAGTTAAACAATCGTATTATTATTTCTAGTTTTTCACTTCTTAACGGGAACCCTCGTTCGCTCTCCGCCCGCGTTGCTAGCCTGTCTCCCGCCAGCCACTTTGCCATAATGCGTAGCTCGCGCGACACAGTCGCTGAGTAGACTATAGCCTATAGTTCACAGCTGGTGCAGAAAATGTTCGCCATTCATTGCTACACATCGCTGGCACCTCTTCATGAAGTTGTCATTTACGTTCTGAAGTTCCTCAGCACCGATTGACTCTTATTTCAGCTGTAATATACCTTAGTCCAAAGAATATGGACTGTTAAAGCCGTGGCGTCAAGAAGCGCATTACGGCAAAGTGCTTGGCGAGAACCGGCTCGCGGCGCGAGGGAGGGTCCCCGTCGCTTTTAAAACAAAGTCCCTGTATAACCCATATTGTCACATACATTTTGCAGTTTTTATTTGCCGACTTTCATTTACGCGTTTTTCACATCTATGCGTGTTTTTTTCCTTTGGTGCCCTGGATATCGTATAAGTGAAGTTTTACTACTAGAGCACAATAACTCTTCTGATTAATAAAATTAAAGTGTTCCAGTGTGAGCCTAATGTCTATTTAATGTATTCATCCATTGGCTTACTCCACACTAAAAGGGCAAGTTTGAAAGTTAATGGAACATTGTATGAGATTATTAGCTGTACATTTTTTCTGTATTTTAAATAAAAATTGTGCTATTTGGCAAGTATTCGGTTTACTGTATAATCATTAGAAATCATGTGTTACTTTTTTTCTTAATGGTTTACTCGAATTTAGCATGTTAAAATCAGCCGAGCTGTACCGAACCAATTTTGTACCGAGAACCGAAGTACAATTTTTTTTACCGAACCCAAATTTTCAGTACCGAAGACCCCTAGTAAAAAGTGAAATAAACTCTTCCTGATGACTTAAGATCATATTCTCATCTTGACGAATTTTCATTAGCTATCATTTCCATGAGGTACCAGCAAATAACAAGCTCCAAGGAGATGTACAATGTTGCATAAAACAACGAACTTACTAACTTCAAATACACATGAATGATACAGCAGTTATCAATTTATACTTTTCAGTTGGTCAACACACCTTTGCCCAATTAGATTAGGCAGGTCAACTATACAGGGTCTCCCAGGTAGTCAGACCGTCGGCAGCGTTTTTACTCGCCGCTACAGCAGCTGCCCCAGCCAAGCTTATGTTGCGGCATTGGCCGGGCTTGTCACGCGTAAACAATCTTGTATGAAATATTACCTTATAAAAGATGCTGGAAGTGTCGTCCTTCCTGGGTTATTTAGGCATTGTATTTGGTAACCACATTCTGGCTGAAAGTTCTGCCATGTTTAAAACCTTTAACTGGTGACGTGAGGCCATCTCGACTCCCAAGAAGTAAAAAACATCTGTGCTTAATTAAATCTTGCAGGAAGCTGTTGTTTGTTAGCTTTTTGTGCGTGCTGACACTTAACATCCTCGTTGTTGAAAGTTTAATGGCTCGCAATTCAGACTGGCAAGAACACAGCAACAATACAGCCTGTAATGACAATGCGACCTTTTGTTTTGGCGTTGAAATTGTTATTTGTTAACATGGTATTGTTTTGTACGCTTCTACGGTAGCTCGGTTTCAGTAAGAACTGTAAGACTGTAAATGCACGACATAAGCTTGGCTGGGCCAGGGGCCGTAGCGGAGAGTGAAAACTCTGCCCGACGGTCTGATTTTACCTGGGAGACCTTGTGTATGTATCACACACTTCCTAGAAGAAAAAAAAAATAATGTAATAATACTATTCACTGATTAAGGGGGAATTTTAGGATTCTGTGTTTTGACCGCCACGCAGTCATCATCAGATCCTGATCACTAGGATTGAAGTTTAAAATTATGCAAATATGTTTTGCTGTACTTAGTACATGTTAATGTTAGTATTTATGATTCTCAGAGAATCTTGTTTATTCTCTTCCAGAGCAGGGAATCAAACCTGTGATCTTATGACCATGGTATAGACATATCACCAGTTGACCAAGGAACTCTAGTAACTATCAGACTTAAGGTTTCCAATGTTGCTAACTTCGACAGTATAGACAGCATCCTCAGTATGGGCTGCTGAAAATCTTATCATTTTTGGGCAACTTTTCCAAATGTGTGTGCTGTTCTAGAGTGGAATTTAGATATGATGTGTTTCTCATATTATTTCAAATTTACACTGTACTTCCTCGAGAACCCATTCTAAAAGAGTGTGTTATTATTCGTACCCACGAATCCTTGTTTTTCTTTCCTAGTAGCCAATGTAAATATCCTTGTCCAATTGTGATGTGCAATAGGATTTTATGACTAAAAGTTACAGTTATAGTGACGTACTACCAACCCCAAGATTGCAGGTTCGCCCCTGGCCATGGTGAGTGATTTTTGAAAGGCGACAAAAATCTCGACACTCATGTCATACGTTGTTGGCATGTTAAAGAACCCATTTGAATTCAGTAGGCTGTGTTCAATGGCAAAATTAATCTCGGGATTTTCCACCAACACAAAGTTCCTCCATTCTCTACTTGAAAGTGCTGTAGTGTCAAGGAGTTTAGATATCTAACCTCCTTGACTTTCATAGCGTTCAACGGAACTACGAAATTCGACATGCAAGCTACCCTCTGGGTGTCAATTAAAGCTTGCACCAGGCACCCGAGGCCATACGATATTATTATTAATATTACAGGATAGGATACCCAACGTTATTATCACAGTTAGTTGGTGGTTTATAGCATTTGCGTTAGATGAAAAATTTGTCCCAAATGCATCTTGTAATTTAGCTTTATGTTCTATGATCACTGATTGGGTTTTAATGGTATTTAATTCATAATAAAATGGAAAATTATTCTCAGCTTTCTCTTGGGGGATTGTGTTGGGAATTTTTCAAAGAAAGGGATTTCTTAGGATCAGTGAACAAAATGCAGAAATTTGTATATATCTCATAGTTAAGAATTCAAAGTGCAAAATTTTGGATTCTTAAATGCTAAAACCACAAACTCTACCTGTTATGTAAGGATCACGCCAAATATAGCTGTACAGCCACCATGAAAATCGGAACAATTTATTATTGGAATGGATGTTCTCGGTAGAGAGAAGGGAGTTCTAGAACAAGGTAGCTATAAAAAAATTAGGAAAATCATTCCCCTTCGTGTTCGAGTATTCCACCTCTTTATGCAGTCATTAAATGGGTGCATGTGTGTTGCCAGACCCTCGCAATATCAGTTGAAAGATGGCTGTGTCCATGGAAATGTGGAAGTACAGTACATAGTGTGGTCTGGATTTTATGTATCGTAACAGGAGATGAAACTTGGGTGCATCTTCAGACATGAAGATTAAAAGAGCATCCATGTGCCTTCTTGCTTACTTCACAAGAAAGTCTTAAGCCCCACCCGCAAAGAAAGTTATAGTGACCCTCTTTTGGGACCACAAGGGTGTGCTTCTGGTTGATTTCCTTACCAGGGAGCGACGGTGAGTATGTCTTCAGGGACTAGCACAGATTTCATCAATGCGCCGTTGGGAGAAGTGCTTGAACAAGAATGGTGATTGCTACTTACCACTCTCATGGACGATATCGTGAAGTGAGTTAAAACAACACAATGGAAATCACAAATTTAAGGCATTTGCAGTTGATGTAAACTGGGGTTACACAGAGGAAAAAAGACAATTTTGTCTAAAAATAAGCTGCACAAAAAAAAAGTGGTTTTGACTGCCTGTAGGCATAGGTAAAGCCCTGCGCGGATGCGGATATCCGCAAATATTTTTGCCACGCGGATATAGTTTGCATTGCTGTGCGGATAGCGGATATGCTGCGGATAATGTTTCGAGTAAATTTGCGGATAGTCTTTAGAATACAAACTTACGTTAATATTACATATTTGATGTGCCAATATACAGCTTCATGCTTAAAAGAGGAATACTCCCATAGCCTATTGCGTACGAAATATTCATGCATGTATTGCACTTATACACGAGATCATTTTACTGATATGCTTTCAACTACATTTTATTAAGTACCGTATGTTTGTAGTAGATGGTCTTGACATATCATTAATTCTCACTGCCATTATTACTATACAGTACGTACAAGATATAATGCTGTCAATAAGCTTGTTAGTTCATCGTGGTGACATCATTAACATTCCTCATGTCAGCTACTTCGCCATCTAAGCTATCCTGGGAGATCGGGATCCAGGTTTATCTGTAGATTTATTCCAACTTGTCACTGAAGCACGTTGGCTGTGATATTGCAACATAAACTAAGACATCATCTATGCGAACATGGATGGGTCCAGAAGCAGAAGGATGATGACTGACTTGGAATTTCCGGCCGATTGTCAATCTCTTTCTACAAGCGTAAAGAGAAGTTCACGTAGTGAATGTTACCGCGACCGTGAATATGAACATCATTTCACCAACATGGATAAACTATCTATTAAAATAAAACAAGATGAATATTCTATAGCGCATGAAACAAAGCTCAAGTCAACGATATGGCAGACATTTGGTTACGTTTTCAATGGAAACGAAAAGGTGAACAATATAGTGATGTTTTACCTGTAAAAAAGTGTATTCATACTCGGGGAAACAAGTCGGGCACATCAAACTTACTGAGGATAAGTGCGAAAGTAGCCAAAAAAGTATAGCCAATTTTTTGTCTAAAGCGAAGGTCAAGGAACCAGAAGTGTCATCCAACTTGAAGTTCCTTGAAATGAAGCAAATTGTCAGGAACGACTTTCTCCTCAAATGTCTAAATGTGTTGGTTTAACACGTTATGCTTGATCTAATAAATTAAACATATTATTGAAATATCAGCGGATTTGGAAAAAAGTCATGTGGATGTGGGGCGGATACGAATAAAAGTCATGCGAATGCGGATGAAAGGCGTGCGGATGCGGATAACGTTTTGTTTATCCGCGCAGGGCACGAACAAACCTCTTGCTGGTCGGAGTAGACAAATTACAGTATCTTGCAATACTATAATCCAGGCAGAAATCAACAGGATCCCAGTTCTACCATCATATCAGGAATCTTCTCAGGACAATCTAGTACGAAGGAAGATTGTAGTTTAACGTGACCGTTAATCTCGAAACCGTGAGCCACGGGACCTCCTTTTCACGTGGAATCTGAACCACAGGACATAGCATTTCACTTTGAAAATCGTGCATGCATTGACCGGGAATCGAACCCGGTCCACCATGGTGAGAGGCCAACTGCTTGACCTCTGTGCCACCATGGCCCGTTTCTACGCTAGTACAGGAGAACATTAATACAGACTAGGAGGGATAAGACAGTCTTGAGGTCGCCTTGTGATGTAGCAGCTAGAGTTCTTGGCTGTCTCCCCGAAGGTCAGGATTCTATTCCCGGCTCCGCCAAGAAATTTTAATTCTGGTGAGAGAGCTGGAAAGGAGTACGTACACTCAGCCTCGTGAGACGAAACTGAGAAGAGGGTTCGATTCCTACCTCAGCCATCCTGGAAGTGGTTTCCACGGTTTCTTCCACTTCTACTTAGGCCATGACTGCCACCTCCCAATCCTGTCCCCAATTTACTAATACTAATACAGCCATCACAAAAATATACGGGGCTATACGACCATGATTTCACAGCCCCTAAAATAAACCAGTCTTGAGACCAAATTTAAACAGCTACTCTGTGATATAGCCAAATTAAAATGGTTTGGACATACTAAGAGTGGCTGGAGAGAAATCTGGAGACAACCTTGAGGTTGCACAAGGAAACGATCGACAAAGTAGAATGGGACCTGGCTGGAAGAAACATAGAATGGTATCAATAAGAAGAGGAGGAAAGGTATCTGAACAGACAAAAGATGGAGTACACTCATTTACCATTCCTATGTTTTTGAAAGGTAAGTGTAATCCAAGTCCTCTTAACCCCTATGCTGCAGAATAAAATTTTGAACTTGACTCTCAAAAGATTGAATTAAGCAGTGAAAAAAAAAAATTTTTTTTCTTACCTCAAATTACTTTATTTTCTGAATACATGTATGCTCAACACCACTGAAAAGTACTATTATGACAAATATTTCTAGTAGGTACACATATACTGCAAAAAAAAAGGCAAAACAAAAATTAACAAGAAGTTCCGTGAAGAACTATACAGCCTACTTTTCATGCCAATGATTATTCTACAGTATATGAACCTATCTAGAATAATGACAAAATTAAGTTGGTAATATCGAAATAACTAATTAGATCAAAATATACCTGGTATAATGTAGCCTAATAGAGCACTACAGTTGGCAGCCCTGGTGACTGAATATATTCTTAGTTCCATCTCTTAAGGTACAGAATACAAAATTTGGTTGAAGTCCAATGGACGTTACATGCAGTTAATCACTGGATCTATCAGCACGCGTAAAAGCATGTTGCCAACAATACCATGCGTGTGCTGGTCAGAAATAATCTGAAATATTATATCTTGTGTCAATTTTGGATGAAATCCATTTGTTAGTATAGAAGTTACATGTATTTTAAAATTGGACATATCAGCAGGCATAGAATCATGTTGGCAGCACTGCCTTGTATTAATTACTCCAAATTAATCTAGAATGTCAGGTGCTATACGTGTGCAAAGTATAGAGCTGTTGGCTTGCATACTTTCTGGTATATTGATATTGGGGTAAAAAAATATATACAGCATTTATTAACAGTTGGCAGCCCTGATTGCTCTTAACAATACTTATAGTCATATCTGTTATGGTACACATAGCACATACGAAATTTGGTTGAAATCCAACTGATAGTACCAATTTTTAAATACATGTAACTTTACTATCAGCAGGCTTATAATTATGTTGGTAGAACTGACGTATATAAGTTACTCCAAATTAATCTAAAATGTCAGAATATACGTGTGAATAGTTTAAAGCTGTTGGCTTGCATACTTTCTGATATATTGGTATTTGGATAAAAAAAAATAGAGAGAGAGCAATTATTAACAGCTGGCAGCCCTGTTGGCTCTTAAGAATACGCTCAGTCATATATGTTTATGTACAGATATTACATACAAAATTTGGTTGAAGTCCAATTAATAGTGTAGAAGTTATATGCATTTAAACATTGGACCTATCAGAAGGCTTAAAATTATTTTGGCAACACTGTCATTGTTGGCCTCCTGGAAATTAAACTGATATAGTATTATCTGCATGTGTGCCAATTTTGGAATAGCTCCCATGCATACCTTGCAAGATATCCAACATGGAGCTCAAATTTCTAGTGCGTTTTTTCAGCAGTTGGTAGCACTGACATCATTTTCAAATATGGACGTGAGATATTCCGGTGCACATCTTTAATCATACTAAATTTTGTTTTGATTGCTGCAGCCGTTTAGGAGTTGATAGGGGGGGACACACACACAGACAGACACACATTTTCCCGTATCGATCTCATAAGTCTACTTTTTCCTCATTTTTGCAAAATGTGAAAAGTAGGCTAAAAAGTAAGTTTTTTTATGTATGTCAGTTAGGAGAATATCAAGCTGGTTTCAGGAAATCAAGATCCTGTCCTGAACAAATTCATTAGATTAAGACCATAATTTCCTACTGTACGGTACGATCAAAACCTATGTTGTGATTTTTGTGTACTTTCAAAAGGCTTATGATTGCATTCATAGAGACGCAATAATTAGCACCTTACGTGAGTTTGGCCTAGACAATAAATCAATTTGTTCAAAGCAAGCTTAGAAAACACCATTTCTAAGGTCAAATTTCGTGGTGTATTGTCCGAAGCCTTTGCAAAGACTGGCTGTAGACAAGGTGATCTGGGATCACCGATGCTGTTCAACTGTGTCTTGGAAAAAATTATAAGAGAATGGTTAACAATCTTACCAAATAATTATGGTATTCGAATTGGTTATAAAAAAGAAGACCTGAATATAAACTGTCTCGCTTTTGCAGATGACATTGCTTTGTTCGCTAATTCAATGGAAGAGGCCACTGACCAACTTAATAAACTACAAATCATAGCTGCTAAAACGACTTAAAGTGGCCTTCCATAAAACTAATTTTATCACAAATGTCAAAGATGCCTCAAAATTCATCACGATTGGTCTGCAAAAAATCAAAAAAGTCCGAGAATTTAAATACCTAGGGGAATGGATTACCCCTAATAATTCAGAAATAGCTGCCATTGAGAGCAGATGTAACAAATTGAAAGGTGCCTTTCAAACCTGCAAAGACATTTACAAAGTAAAAGTTTGTCCCGGAATGTCAAACTTTGTCAATATAACACAGTAATTAGGCCGTCAACACTGTATGCCGCAGAATGCTTACAGATGACAAAGGCCCATTGAGAAAATTAGAACTTAAGGGTAGGAAAATTCTAAGGAAAATATTAGGACCTGTTAATGATAATAGTACTTACAGAAGAAGACATAACAATGAATTATTTGAACATATAGAAGATTTGGTGAGTGTGATGAGAGAAAGGAGGATGTCTTTCTTTGGACATTTGGAACGGATGGAGCATCATCGGTTTTCATATCGAATACTCGTCAATCTCTAAAATAAATTCCTATTGTAAATGGTCGATGCAAGTTAAAAAGGACCTAACAGAAGCTCGAATCAATCAAGCTCTGGTTTGTGATAGGAACTTGTTCAGAAAGGCGGTTAAATCAACCAGTAATCTACACCCTTTAACATCTGTGATGCCTCGCCCTCACTGCAAGTGGACGGAAGAAAGGAGAGCTGAACATTCGTCAAGAATGAAGATCTTCTGGGAGACAAGAAAACAAGCATTACAGTGATCATATGAGTGAAGAACATCGTGGTCCATTGATGCCCGAAACGACTCAAGAAAAGGCCCATATAACCTATTTCATTTTTTTCCTTCTAATTGATGACTTTAGTCATAATCACCTTTTTTCCTTCTAATTGATCCCAATTTTTAGTCTATTTTTATTTATGAAAAATAAAAAAAAGCCTTTTGTCCGTGTGTGTCACCTCCCACGGAATAAAATCTAAACGGCTGGAGTGATTTCAATGAAACTCGGTAAGGTCATAATACTATTTTGTCTGACACCGACCTTGTCCTTGAAATTTTATTTTGTCTCACCAATCCAACATGGCGTCTGTGCGAAATATTTCACCGGCATTCTATATCTCCAAAACTCTTACCGATATCATCCTGAAATTTTGCACGGAGATAAAGGGCACTACTAGAAGTTCACCTATGACATCAGAAGAATGTTGTATCAAGCGGTTATAAAATTCTGAAGCCGTGGACTAAAGTCGAATACGGCAGCGGATGGAGTGTGATCGCCATTCGACTACAGTCGAACATGGCAGCATAGGGGTTAAATTACCAGGGATGAAACCTTGCCATCACTACAAACAGTAAATTTCTTACTGTCGAGTTCAAACAATGTTGCATTCTCTATTGTTAGTAGTTTTCGAGTCGCCATGTTGGCAGACCACTTGATCTGACACTATTAACTATAGTAATAATATCGTATGGCCTCGGGTGCCGGTTGCAAGCTTTGTTATTTGACACCAAAAGGGTAGCTTACATGTCGAATTTAGTTGTTCCTTGAAGCACTATGAAAGTCAAGGAGGTTAGATATCTAAGCTCCTTGAACATTATAGTGCTTTCTAGTAGTGAAATGAGGAACTTTGTGTTAGCGGAAAATCCCGAGATTAATTTTGCCATTATGAACACGGCCTACTGAATTCAAATGGGTTCTTTGACATGCCAACATCGTATGACATGGTGTCGTAATTTTAGCCACCTTTCAAAAATCACTTACCACGGCCAGGAGCAAACCTGCAAGCTTGGGGTTAGTAGACCGACACGTTGACCACTCACCCACCCACTATTAACTATAGAAAGTAGGTATATAGCATTTGTTGGCTACTGGCAAGTCATTCATGGTCACCAGTCGTCACATAACAAAAGATAAACTATAGTACCAGTATTGTTTATCATCTAGGCTTGCAGGAAGAAGCCGCATCGTATATCAGTGATCGTTTCCCAATGTACTCGGTACTCAGCTTGAGTGCTGCAATGAAGGCCGAAACAATCACCGATATGCGACGCAGCTCCTTCCTGTAAGCCTAGATGATAAACTAGACACCAGCCGCAAAAGCCTACGATCTAAATATAGTAAGGTAACTGTACCGGTTTTCGTCACTGAGCCAATAGTCGTCACTCTCGTATATAAGTACAGTCGAACCTGCCCTAACGGACACCCTTGTTCAGCGGACACCTGCCTATACGGACATTTTTCCTTGGAACCGATTTTATTTTACTTAAGACAAGTGTTAAATTAGCCCCATTTCAGCGGACACCTTGAAGTCGGAACAGCGGACATCGCCATCTGTCCCGTCCACTTGACTTAGCGGACACTTCACATCCTGCAGGACATTTTCTACACCGGACCATGTCATCCTTTCTTTTAAAACCATTCTGCAGACATACGGTAATCCCTCTTGAATGTCTGTACTACAACTACCGGTATTTCGAGTCAAAGGAGAGAGTGAAATGCAGGCTACATGGCAACGCTGTAGTAGCTGTAAAGTTAATTCTTCTCTACATTCCTCTTTCCAAACCTTTTGTTATGGTGTTCCACCTACTGGTGTACATTCCGAGAATTCTAATTGTCCAGGATTGCTGCCAGTGACTATTTACTCACGTATTACCTGGGGATTTTCTTCCCTGCTTGCATCATTCTATTCATAACTCAGATTACCACCGATAAGGTCGACCTCAGGTAGTCAACTTGAGAAGGAAAAGACTTGCAGTACATACGCTAATTAGTGAGACAGAAATACCGTAGCATTTCAGTCGTCGAGTAAACATGAGTAACAAGGGACGAACGTGTTTAGACCTCGAAACAAGAAGAAATGTGATTGTAGAAAGTGACAAGGGACTTTCAGCGAGAAAGCTTGCCGAAAAATTCAAATGCGGGAAAACTCAAATAAACAAATAAAATAAAGATGTGTATGTTTATGTTTAAGGTGGATGTACTTTGCCGTTAAAATGTTCGATTATTTTTACAAACTTGTTTCAGCGGACACCTCTCATAACGGACATTTTCCATCGGAACCGACGGTGTCCGCAGAAGGGAGGTTCGACTGTACATATAAGAAGGATGTCAACGGTTCTTTCTCAACGCACAAAGTCTTACGAGATTCGTCATATCTTCGTTGCCGATAAGGAGCAACTTTGTGAAATCATGTGTGCGATAGGTGATTCCCAGCGTCAAACATCTCGTGAGAATTGAGCTGCCTTGATGCGACGTATTGCTTCTCGCATGTGCTAAGCAAGCACGTGAGTTAATTATGTGCATACGTGGTATGTTCCGACATTTTAAAATGTTAAAAGTGTGTGATATAGTTGCTAATTGTTTCTGAAACACATGCGATTCGCTATTTCGTGCTCACGTTCCTAGTTTGGTTAGAAATGCTGGTGACGAACACTGGATTTAAAAACACGCACTTTACCAATGCTCGTCATTTGTGACGAAAACTGGCTCATTGTCATATCTCCTTGTAAGACCTAACTAATAGCGGCAATATACTTATAATGTAGTTCTGAAGCACCCTGCATTAATTAAATTGTCGTTTGATCATCGTGTCTGATAGTCTTCCTAGCTGATGATCTTTAGAGCACATGCGTGACGACCACTAGAGCTCGAGCTAGCCGGGAAGGCGGTGCGCAGAACACAACGCTACCATTACATCATGCCTCACTTCCATCCCACCAATCACAGTCAGTCTGTCTGGAGAATCTGAGCTAGTGTGTTGTCAGGTAAGCCAAGTGTAAAGCAGCATGAAAGAGACAGGCTCGATGAGCTAAGCGATGGTGTTGCCGTACTGCAGGAACTCATGGCAGCAGCCTGCGGTGCGGGGCTCGGACATGGTGGACCTGTTGCAACAGTGGACATGTATCTCTTTCTCTCTCTGCACAAATCCCAGAGAGCCGGCCACCTTCCGGGCTGACGCAAGCTCCAGTGCACAATAATGTTTAAGTTTGCGTTGACGTTTTAGAGCCAATAAACATTTACAGTGTGCTGTTATTATGTGGATCTGTCTCTTTGACGGCTGTAGGTCTACGCTGGCTGCGTGGCTCAGAGGTAACATTCTCGCCTCCTGTTGCAGGATCGAATCCTGGCGCAGTCATGTGGAATTTGAGGATGCGCAAATGCGAGGGAGCCGTGTCAGTAGATTTACTGGCACGTTATAGATCCCCTTCGGGGCAAAATTCCGGTACCCCGGGGTCTCTAAAAGCCGCAGTAGTTAAAAGGGACGTAAAACAAATATTATTATCATCAGTAGGTCTAGACCTAGGGTTTATAGGTGAGCTAAAGGGGATTCTTTTTAAGTTGAGATGAAAAAAAATAATTCTAAGACTAAATCTTTGCTCACAAGTAATATGTCGGAACGCACACTTCTCAATTAGCCTATGCTATTCAGCAAATGGAAGCTGCTATTAAGGTCGTTGAGGAGCACGGCATGAGTATTACAACAGCCGCGGAGAGGAATGGTGTTCCGAGAAGCGCCCTCTCGAACAAAATTAAAGGAAAAACTAGAGAGAGGAAGATGGGGCCAAGTTCCTTTTTAACAAAGGGTGTTAGTTCAATGGGTTATCTCACTAGGACGATTTGCAAAATATCGTCCAGTGCCTCGCAAAAGAATTAAAGAGGGACTCTCCTTAAAAAGAAATCCAAGCCTGTCTTTACGAACCCCTCAAAATTTGACAGTAAACCGTGCTGCAATATTACAGAACATCAAATTAAAACCTATTTAGTGGAAAATGACTTAACAGTCTATTTTGTCAGACCCTCGGCGATTGTTCAACGCAGACATTATGTTATGCCATGGTCTGGTCTCACTTTTTATGTGACTACGCCTCCCATCCCCCGTAAAAAAAAAAACATCACGGCATAACAGCCCGGAATATGACCATTCGCTCTTGAACACCGGTCGGGGAAGCCTACATCAATACAGGTTCTTGTGGTTATATTGTTTGAATTTCAATTATTAATAATATTATTATTATTGTATTTCTAATGCACTTTAAGTTAATACAAAAATAACTTATAATAAATATGTTTAGAGCAGAATTACGATATTTTTATGCCCATGTGTCTTCTACCCACCATTCCCGCTTCCGTCTTTTTTTATATTTTTAATATTTCATTAAAAAAATATAATTATTGGTACCGTTTTATTCGTAAATGTTAGCCTCCAAGTCGATAAATCGGTGTCTTACGCAACAATTGACAGAAATGCATTATAAACAGCAGACAAGGAAAACAAACAATTGGTGCAAACGGGTGAAGAATATAGGAAAAATCCAAAGACATCGTGCCAAGGGCTAGGGCAAAAACACACTTTAAAAAAAAATACGTAAATTTTCCTAAAATGAATATTTTCGATATTGAGAGTTTCCTAGTGTTTGAGTAGAGTTTGAGGTTAGGTACAGTGCTTTTGTTGATTAAATTTACCAAAATGAATAAGGTGTAGGCCTATATAACTTATTTTCTTCACTAAATTTGTCTTAACATGACAACCATTGGTGCATTTACCTTACCGGTAGTTGTTTCATTTGAGGGGCTTGGACATCATTTGCACGTGTAGAAACAACAAAGGTTCCAATTTACTGACCTGAGGTATGTTTTGCATATCCCGAATAATAATTACGGAGGGCTTAAAATTATAACGAAACTTTACATTTTTAGGAATGTTTTCAGACACATTTTAAGAAGCAAATTCCAACAACGTGTGGCATTGCCCCATGACCATGAAATTGTTCCTTGCATCTTGTAGTTCCTTCATTCAAAACAAAACCTGTGAGGTACTCTGATAATACCAATCCCTAAACATAATATACTGCAGAAATCCAATTTTCCTAACCGTACGTTCAGTCTCACCAAAATCCAATATGATAATGATCCTCCACTGCAAACCCTCAGACTCCACCCTCCAAGGAAACTACGACATTTAGAGACTGTGGGATTTTCAACTGACCATGAGAAAATTGGGCTAACTTCAGTTTGCTGCTTTTGCATCATTTTAGGTAAGTGTCTGCCTTACACAACTATTTGACAGCGGGCTATGTTCTGACGGTTGCCGATTGCTGGTCCATCCCTCTTAAGGTTTGTTGTAAACATAGTCAGGGTTGAACCTGTAGCATTGGAGTTTGAAGGTCAGGGCAACTTAGGCTACGTCCTAGGTGCGAGCGTCCAGCGTGCACGCGCTACCTGCTTGATGCGGACAAACACACACTATCGCATGTGTCTGTACGGCCTGGGGGCGTTCTCGCGCGCGAGCTTCCCAGGTAGCGCTACTAACGCTCTCGAGTAGGAAGCAGCTACCAAACAAGTTTGTCCGCGATTGTACATTCAGCAGTGTGCTAGCAAAATGTCGACATCAGAGGCTGATCAGAAATATATACGGTACACTAATATGTAGTAAAATGTACTAAGATGTGAGAGAAAACGTTAAGGTGAGTGGTCAAAATAAATGAAAAACACTCTACAATTGCATAGATTGGGGAAATTGGTCCCCCTGTTCAATACAATTTCCTCCAATCTATGTATTAAACATTCAACACGGACCAAAAATGAAGTTATTAACAAATTATGAAAGTATAAAACTTAATATAACATTTCTTTACAGAGGAGGTAAGCAAGTCCAAATGAAAAGCCTGAGGGATAACTTCAGAAAAGAAGCTAAGAAAAACAGGAAACCCCAGAACGGGAGACCCTGCCCCAACACCTACACCATGGTGGGTACATTTCAAGGTCATGGAATTTCTTAAGGATATCACGGAACCGAAGAAAACATCTGGAAATATTCCAATTGAAGACAACCCACAAACAGAAGATGCTTCAGATGAGAACAGCCTAGACGATGCATCAGAGGTTGTTGATTCAGATCCTACAGTTGCACCTGAAGCCCCAAATCCTCCGATAAGGAATAGACCAAAAACATTAGACTATCGGCAGGAAATGGTACAATTAGAGAAGAAAAATGGAGTGGATGTTTAACCGTAGAGATAAAGAGAGAGAGGAGTATGATGATCTTAGCTTCTTCAAATATTTGTTGCCATACATGAAAAAACTTCCTCTTTTAGAGAAACTCAGTTTAAGAACACAGTTTCAGAATATGCTCTTCAACGAGTTAAACACTCTTGAGATGCAAAGTAATTTTAGTCATCCTTCTCCTTCTTCACTCTCAGCCTTAACTTCAACCGACAATGCAAGCTATCATCTGACAGGCACTGATTTTAATTGTTTGATTCAATAAGTGTAATGAACATTGTGAGAATATTATGTTACTCTACGGAATAATAATAATAATAAGTAATAAATAAATTCAATCTTACGTTTCATAGGTAATTATTATCTTACCTCAAAGTAACAAAAAGTCTTTCTGCCAGAGATATTGGTTTCTGAAAATTAGTGGTACTGTGAAAAGGTGTGGTCAAATAAGCTCCACTATGTAATCGAACGTTGCAGGTAAAATTCTGCAGTATTCAAGAAATGTATTGTGGTCAGGTTTGAGCTCATTATAGAGGTTATGGAACTCCCCTAACTGATGCCGGCTTTTCAATATAAAATACTTGCTTTGCCGCGTATTCACTAACTCAATTTTCTAATGCATTTTTCCCCATGAGAAACATAAGGCTTGCTCTCCTAGCAGTTGTCATCGTGCTAATAGCCTGGTAGCTACGACAATGGTCACATGGAAGCGCGTCAACTAGTAGCGCGTGGAAGCGCGTGCACGCTAGACGCTCGCACCTAGGACGTAGCCTTAGTCTGACCCCAATAATGTTTGGGATTGGGATGGTATCAATGCTAACGCAAGCACAATACAAACTTTTGTGATGTAGTAAGGAAAGTTAGCAAATAGAGAAACAACCAATTTTTTCACATCAATTCTGAATTCCACAACAATAAAAATAACAATTTTTTATTTATCTGCAAAGAATTTGTGCTCACAAAGTTCACAATTTTACTCCATTTTAGCCAAAACATTCACAAGATCATCACACATGTACAGAATCTCTTCATTTGTAATATGTTCAGCAGCTAATATTGCATTACACACAGCTATTGTTTTTGCAGTTGTTGGAGCTTTCACCCACACTTTACCATTCATTCCAATTACTAATTCATGAGGTATCTCCTTGCCCAGTATTTTAAGGAGTGGGCAGCTTTTATGGAGGATCTTTCGAATCAAATTTAAGCTGCAAGTAAATAAGAAGCCACCTTCAGGAAGTTGACCCAACTTTCCTTTCTTACCATACTTATCAACACAAACTACTTCAGGTTCCATATCTCTACTGGCCATGACTGAATTTGAAAAAATAATGTCTCCAACTTGGACATCTGGTCTGTTTTTCTTTGTAGCACCCTCAAAGGCCAGGTAAGAAAGAGATGCCTGTTCACTTGAACCAATGTCCACCTTGAAAATGTCACCTCCTTTGTTGGTAACCACCCCCACAACCGACTCTCTTCTTGCAGGCACATATCTCTTCTGATGGGAACAGTCCACGTAATAAGTGTTCGGTTCTTTCTTCTTCAAAATTCCACTTTTACAAACTATAACCTTATCTGAATGCAGTCTTAAACCAGGTCCCAGTATACAATGATTTTTATCACACTCCGTGGAAATTTCTCCGATGTAGTCACCCGGTAAAACCACGTCGCCGGTAGTCACATTCATTTTCAGTTAGTTTTAAAAACCATAAGTTCTTTCAAAAGTGTAAAATAAACATCAAGCACTTCCGAAACCAAATGCAAAGCACTTCTTCTTTTCTACTTGTTACGGTAGTGGGCACAGTAAACTTTTACCCAATTGCTACTGTGCAGTGGTATGTGTCATCAGGTAAACATCGACTACCGATAAAAGGCAGTGAGGAACGGGTTATTTCCAAGACCAACTACAATACTCAGACCTTAATGCAGGTATCGAAAGTGTGAAAATGGCGTATGCGGAAGCCCGAGATGTTGTTGTTTGAGTCTTCAGTCTTTTGACTGGTTTGATGCAGCCCTCCATGCCTCCCTGTCCTGAGCTAATCGTTTCATCTCTACATAGCTACCACACCCTACATCTGAGGCAATCTGTTTAACATATTCTAACCTTGGTCTACCCCTGCAGTTCTTGTCCTCGACCCTTCCTTCCATAACTAAGCTTGCTATTCCTGGGTGTCTTAGTATGTGTCCTACCAACCTATCTCTTCTCTTCATTAGCAGTCGCCAGAAACATCTCTCCTCTCCCACTCGTCTTAATACCTCTTTGTTTGTAACCCTATCTACCCATCTGATCTTCATCATTCTCCTGTAACACCACATTTCAAATGCTTCAATTCTCCTCTTTTCTGCTACACCAATAGTCCAAGTTTCACTTCCATAGAGCGTCACGCTCCAGACAAAGGCTTTCAAAAACGACTTCCTAATACCTAAATCTATATTCGATGTCAGCAGATTCCTTTTTTGTAGAAATGCTTTCTTTGCCTGAGCCAACCTACTTTTTATATCCTCTTTGCTTCGTCCATCACTGGTTATTCTGCTTCCTAAGTAACAGAAGTCTCCTACTTCCTTCAGCTTTTCACCTGCCAATTTGATCTCCATAGAGGTTTCTGATTTATTTCGGCAGCATTCCAGTATTTTTGTTTTACATTTATTAATTTTCATCATGAATTCTTTCCGTAAGACGGAGTCCATACCATTCAAAAACTCATTCAAATCCTCAGGCTTGTCGGCCAAGATGACGATGTCATCAGCAAATCTCAGAGTTGAAATTATTTCTCCTTGAATCTTCACTCCCACTTTACATTTTTCTCTAATTTCTTTCATTGCTTGTTCAATGTAAAGATTGAAAAGTATGGGTGATAAGTTGCAGCCTTGCCTTACACCTTTCTGAATACCAGCTTCTCTCTCATGTCCTTCAACTCGAATGACTGCTGTCTGGTTTCTGTATAGATTGTATATCACCCTCCTATCCCTGTACTTTATTCCAATCGATTTCAAAATGTCAAACAATTTAGTCTAATCAACGTTATCAAAAGCCTTTTCTAAGTCTACAAAAGCCATGAACGTTCTCTTATCTTTCCTTATTCTACCTTCCAAAATAAGCCCAAGACTTAGTACAGCTTCCTTTGTTCCTACATTCCTCCTGAAACCAAACTGGTCTTCACCCAACTCCGTTTCTATCTGGCTTTCAATCCTCTTGTAAATTATTCTAGACAGGATCTTTGAAGCATGAGTAATCAAGCTGATTGTACGGTAATCTTAACATCTGTCAGCTCCCACTTTCTTTGGTATAGGGATGATTATATTCTTCTTGAAATCAGGGGGTACCTCACCTGACTCATAAATCCTACACACCAAGTGAAATAACCTGATCAGACCTTCATCTCCTATGCAGCGTAGCAACTCAATCGGTATATCATCTATGCCTGGTGCTTTGTTCCTGCTTAAGTCTTCCAAAGCTCTATCAAATTCTGATCTCAATATTAAATCTCCTTTCGCATCCTCATCAATTTCCTCCTCCCTTTCCATTACATGATTCTCAATCTCCTTTCCCTTATACAAACTCTGTATGTATGCTTTCCATCTCTCAACCTTTTCTTCCCTATCTGTTAGAGGCTTTCCATTTGTGTCCTTAATATTACAGCACTTAGTCTTTTTTCCCGTGGGGGCGTGGTGGCTCAGCGGTCTAGCTGTATGCCTCTCACCGAGGCGGTCCGGGTTCGATTCCCGGTCAATGCATGTGAGATTTTCCAAGTGAAATGCCATGTCCTATGATTCGGATTCCACGTAAAAAGGAGGTCCCGTGGCTCATAATCACAAGATTCACGGTCACGTAAAACTACAATCTTCCTTCCTTCCTTCCTTCTTTTTTTCCCCAAAAGTATTCTTAATCCTTCGATAAGCTGTGTCTACTTTTCCTAATTTCAGACAATTTTCTATACCTGCACATTTCTCTTTCAACCATTCTTCTTTCGCTTCCTTGCACTTCTTGTTAACCTCATTTCTCAGACGTCTGTATTCTGCTTTCCCCTTTTCATCTCTTACATTCTTGTGTTTCCGCCTTTCATCCATCAATTCTAGTATATCCTGAGTGATCCACGGTTTTCTACCTATTCTTTCTTTCCTACCAATGTTTTCTTCTGCGGATTTTGTTATTTCATTCTTCAAAAGTGCCCATTCGTCTGCAATTGAAGTTTGTTTAGGGTTTTTCATTAGTCCTTCCTTTATACTCTTCTTGAATCTTTTGTTTACATCCTTCTCTTTCAGTCTGATATTGTTTGTTTACATTCGTTGCTGGGATACAATATTAGCTTTGTTTAGCTTCGTTTGATGAACGTTGGGATAAACTATTGCTCATCTGTAATTTTTAGTGTCTTCAGTATGTCTGTTAAGTCCAGTTCGCGTTAATGTACTGCATCGTGTGTAAATATGTGATAATACGCTTATTATGGACTGGTTCGATTGTGTGCTGATTGTTCAGTCGGCCGATGGCATTGTGTCATTTACTGCAGATGTTGAAGTACCTAAGACATTAATAAGTGACTGAAGAATATACACCGCAATGATTTGCTAGTTAGTGACAATATAATGATAGCTTAGTATACTTCAGTACCGGTAGTACCGAACTTAAGTACGTAAAAGGGAAAACGCAATGAGCATCTACGGCAAGACCAAACCGTTGACGTTATCTTGAACGCTCAGCAACATGTGCCTCCGTAAATCCTTACCAGTCTAGCAGATGTTCTACACTGCCTTGTATACACGCCAAATATTACAGTGAACTTCTGTTTTATTGGTTAAGGAAGATGCTGTTTTATTGGTTAAGGAAGATGTCCCCTGTGTCAAACAGTGAACTCATTGTGTTCCGTCATTATTCATACTTTTGTGATTCTTACAGCTTGCAAGTTATTTTTTATTATGATGTGTGTAATAAAGTGTTGTGGTTAACTTGCCAATTATGTACTTATATTGCGAGATGGTGTGCCGCGATAATTCCGTAAGAGGGAGATGGTGCTTTCCTACCTACATTACTTTACTAAATCTACTATTTCCAGCGTACAACTATTCCAAACGGTAACAGCGAATGTTTAATAGGTTAGACGGTAACATATTATCTTGTCCTTTGTGTGTGGTAATCTCCATAATTATGTTCAGTTATCCACACGACGACTTCTTTGCATATTTCAATCAACTAATTCGGTGTGATGTTTTAGCCGAGATTTTAGACAATTCTACGAGTGGTCTTAATTGAATTGTATCTCTATAGCGTTGGTTCGATTATTTCAGGCAACTATTCTCATTCTGATTTTGTACACAAATACTCTGCATGGGCTGGGACAGCACTTCAGTAACCGGGTACTTTCTTCTCTCCTATTTCAGAATCTGTTTGATTTTATGCTAATAATATTAATCTATAATTACCGAACTTAAATACAAATCGTGATAACTCGCCAAAAAGCTTCTTATTCAACCACAGAAACAGTGAGACTATTGTAGCTGCCCCTTGGGTGAAGACGAAGAAACCTATAATTCGAGGCCAGCACTATATAGATAAATTAATTCAGGTAAGTGTAAATTATTGACGCATATTTCTTCGGAACCGGGTCTCGTCTTATAATATATTTTATGCTTTTAGATGAGTGAAAATAATAATTTACACGAACTGTGACAACCCCGATGACATGACCTTAGCTATTGGTAGGGCAACCATCGCCGCCATGATTTTTCTACATTAAGGTCTGAGGATTGTATTTGGTCTTGGTTATTTCAAACAAATAGTATGACGTAACTAGGAGACGTAAGTAGGAGGAAAACGTATGAAAATAGACTGGGACACAAATGATATTTGACTCTTCACACCGAAGTGACACCTTGGTGACTTACTGCACATAGACACACATGACCGGTCACAATTATGGACGTGGTGAAAGGAATACACTTCCTAAGCCTTAAATCAATTTTGTCTGAAAATGATAATATGCTACTAACCAGCGGAATTGTAGGATTATGAACTAATGTCAAATGTGGCAGTGCATACCCAAAGGAATGTAAATCGCGTAACATTATGGCACGTGGAAAGTCATGTTGTGGACATTGAAAGAAAATATGATTTAAAGAACCATCCATCTGCAAACACGAACACAAGGCATCATCACGTCGTCGTTTTATACGGAACAAATAAACCGGCGTTAATGCATGATTAAAGTGGAGACGAATGATGGTAATGATGTGTTGTCGTGTGTATTTACCACCCTGGAACCATGGTTTGCGTAAAATAGTCTGTTGTATCCCAAAATAATGTTTGGCCTTAAGTTTCGCATAATTAGTCCAAGTGACTTGCCAGGGCCAGTCATGCTGTATCTTCGAACGAATTAGAGAACGCAAATCAGAAATGGGTATAGCTATATTGTAAGCCTTGCCTTCATCATCAGCAGCATCTTTGGCTAGTTTATCAGCGATTTCATTACCCTGTTGTGAATGGCCGGGTATCCACGAGACACTGACATCAAAACCCTCAGATTTTTAAGTGTACAATTGATGCACTAAGGGCCGGTTGCACCACGAAGCCGCTTAAACCCTGCTTTGCTAAGGGTGGTTTACGGTTAAGCGATCTTAAATACGACGGCTTAAGGCTGGGTGTTGCACCAACTCGTCTCGTACTTCGCTTAGGTGAACTGAGTTTACGGTGGGAGTCAAAGATCTTCGTTGCGTTAGTAATGCTCCCTGCAGCAAATAATACGTAGTCTTACCGTTATGCCAACATAATCCCAGCCGTGCTGAATTACTTGCGTAACGATCATATACAATATAAGGAAATAATGACAACTTAAGTATCTAGGGAGCTATTTGAACGCTATTATTGTATTCGCATCATACATATAATATGAAATAATTTGGGCAGTATTGATCCTCCGAGATTGATTTTGTTTATTATGTTGGTCACGGTTATCATTTGTTTCTAGCCGTCGCAATAATTTTCCACGACTACAGCTGTTCTACTTTTGAGGTTGGCGACCAAAAATACATTACTAGTTGTAGAAAGAATTGCCTACTGTGTTTGCGAGACGTGAGCATCAGCTGTAGTAGACGCTGGGAAAACCGTTGTTGAAATATAATGCAGTGTATTTTCCTTATCATTACGGTAGCTTACTGAAAATGTTATTGACTACACCCCACATTGAGGTGGTCGCATCTTGCGAAGGTTATGTTTTCTTACTTGGTTTTCATTATATCGCTTGTTTGTAAATACGCATATATTATAATTAAGCACATATAGTGCATATTTTCTAATGATATATATATACAGTATGTATACGAATGACACAGCATGTTGTATTGCAAGCATCCACAATAGGCTAGTTCGCCATTGGCTAAGGATCTCTACATCCGTCCCTGGGCTAATATTTAGTTTAACAACCAAAAATGTTCATTGCGTTACTGCCAATATATATTTTTTATTTAGTCAATTGGTGCTTCCCAAGGACTCAGCTAGGGAACTCACCACTACCGCCTCTACTACCTCTATGGGCAGTGTCCTGGAGCTGGGAACATCTGGTCGGGATGGATACAACTGGGGAGGTGTGATCAGCACTTCGCCCAGGCGGCCTCACCTGCAAAGCGAACAGGGGCCTCATGAGGGATGGGAAGGGATGGAAGATTGGGATGGATAGGCTAGGAAGAGGGAAGGAAGCGGCCGTGGCCTTACACTAGGTACCATCCCGGCATTTGCCCGAAGACGAAGTGGTAAACCACGGAAAACCACTTCGAGGATGGCTGAGGTGGGAATCGAACCCCCTCTACTCATTTGGGCGACCCGAGGCTGAGTAGACCCCGTTCCAGTCTCCTCATACCACTTTTCAAATTTCGTGGCAGAGCCGGGAATCGAACCCAGGACCTCCGGGGCGGCAGCTAACCATGCTGACCGCTACGCTACGGAAGCGACTACTGCCAATATAAAGAAGAGTATTTCATTTCACGTTGTCAAAAGCTATGATATCTGTAGTACAAGCTACCGCGATTTTATTAAGAACGTGAAGGAAATCCCTGTGGCAACGCGTTGAAAGAATGTTATACGTATATATTTAATTTGCATCGCAAAATCCACACTATGTATGCTTTATATTATAACGACTGAGTAATTATAAAACAATAAAAGTCAAGCAAAAATATCCTTCCCCGCTGGTAATCGAACCCCGGCACTGCGGGCGGAAGTCTGTAATGTTATCCACTCAACCACAGATGACGATACACGTTACGCCTTTATCAACAGTTATATATATTAATGCTTAGCAAATGAGCACACGGAAGAAAATATCTCTTCAGTGTATTGTGCCGTCATTATAAACCATTTAATAATATTTTTTATTATTATTTCGTTGACTACATTATATAACAACACCTCCAACCTAATGAGATATGGATCAGACACAATGGGGCCGGCCGTCATTTTGGCGTATGAGTGAACGGATTAACTGACATAAAAACTAATTATCGGCTTCAAGAACAATTTGAAGTGCTTGCACGACACTCATTGAGTCTGTACAAATGAGAGAATTACGAATACCATGTTGGTTAATATAAAAACACGTCTTGCGGATTGCAAATATTTCGGCTGTAAATATCGTGACGTCTGAGGGGAGAGTATACTGACATGAGATGTGTAAATCCGGAGAGAAGAAAGCGGCTCCACACGGGAAGGGTTAACCATTTTCGAACCATCGGTATAAAAATTAATGCAAGATACCAAATGGCTCGTTATCTCGTAAAACATACGAGGAATGATCACTGGGTTATGTTGAAAAGACTGATATACTTGGGGTAAGGAATGCTTGAGAAGATCCGGTTGAAAATGAGATGTGGAATACGGAATATTATAGATAGGCGAACGAATAACTTTTAATATGTATTATATACTGTATATATATTATGGCGGTACTGTTTAAGATTGGAATATGCGGCCAGCAAAGCCGGAACAGAAGCTGTGGGCAATAGTCGACGAGTATAATATTCCTCCAATAATTGTAATTTAGGAACTATAGGTGATACTGCTATCATCATTTTACGCAGAAGGTACATACACGCAAGATATCTACGCCGATAATGTAACGATATTTCTTCGGTTTTAACTAAAAGGGCTCCTGTGGGGGTTAATATAAACGCGCCTATTATGATACGCAATGCAGTAAACTGTATTCGGTCTAAACGTATGAGCCTAGTACTTGACATTAAATTTAAAAAGGCAATTGTAATCCAGCACAGAACGAATGAACATTGTATTCATCCTTGCAAAGATATCTCTACTTAGTATAAAACAAAGTCCCCGATTCTTGGATGTTACGGGTAAACTCGAGAACCACTGGATGGATTTTGATGCGGTTTTCACCATTCAGTAAAGGATATCTCGAGAAAATAATTTATTTATGGTCAAAGGAAGCCGAGCAGTAACGATTTCAGTGGAAAAGTCGAAAAGAAAACTGGCGTCCGAGCGCTTTGTAAGCTTACGCTGGGCAAACCGTTAAAAATATCTGAATACTATGAGTGTAAGAATTGTTCAGCATGAAAGGTTCTACAAAAAAAAAAGTCCACGAGAGCGTAAGATTCAATACATCGCCCACTATAAGTGTTCTTACGTTTTAATTTCTTCCAGCCATGTCCATTCAACTGCTGAGGCGACAGTTGACGAGTTACCTAATGGCGAGTCTATCATTCCTTTTACAGCCTAGCTAGCGGGCGAACCTATTGCCCCTGATACGGCCAGCATCAAACCGTTGAGTCGTGTTGAGGTAAGAGTTCTGAGAAGGGTGGTTATGTTTGGAGTTTCCCTGGAAGTGCAACACAGGTTTTCTTCATTTCGCCTGTGAAACACAGTCAAGTTAAGATTGGACGGAAGTGGGATTTGAGATTCATTCACCTCGCCATTCCCTTTCGTTCCGCTAAATTCACAGTCAATTTAAGACTGGACGGAAGGGAGATTATATTATATTAAATTATACTGATTGGCGTATAATCTCTACTTGGTATAAAACAAAGTCCCCGGTTCTTGGATGTCACGGGTAATCTCGAGAACCACTGAATGGATTTTGATGCGGTGTTCACATTCTGTAAAGGATATCTCGAGGAAGGTTTCTGTAGAAAATAATTTATTTA